>JARKIF010000001.1:0-1200000 GCA_029378245.1 Roridomyces roridus | reverse complement strand
GTGATTTACTGCATGGCTGACCTATGTATTAGATTTCTACGAGCTAATGGGCAGCATGGATATCTGCATTCCGGCGTTTTCCCCTACCAACAGCTACTACGATAACCAGGCGAGCTCTACCTTCGCCATGGCTGTCGAGTGTGATGTAGGATTCACGCTTTCTCGTCTCGTAAAATCCTCATACCTTCATAGGTCCCCATTCTAGTCACCGAGCGCATAAAGAAGGCCTACGCGTACGTGAACGACGATCGGGCTGTTGTAACGCGCCCAGCGGCGATGCGCGAGATTGAGGCGTTGCGTGCGCTTCGGACTGGGGATGTCAACTACTTTCTCCACCGAACTGGAACGCCTTTCGACTCGCAGACGGCCCGTGCAGCTCAAGCTATGATGCGGAAAGGCTGGGTGCGGTCTGGGGCGGAGTCGAGGTCGTTTAAGGAAGATGCATGGAGAGCTAATGAGCGCGTCGTGGAACGTATATTGCGAGATTTGTAGATTCGGGACTTTGAAGACAACATTGTACTACTCTAAAGCCAAAAAACTACTTTTGCCCAACTGGGAACGCGTTGTTTATCCCCGCGTGACCGAACTTCTCATCCAACAACCATGGCCGACCTCGTAGACTCGATGCTGGACCTCATGCGGCGCCTGCCTCCTACACGAACGGAGGAGAACGTTACAGCGTTGATCGGGATATGTCCAGACTACGCCGACGACCTGCTGGGCAGTGTCGATCAACCCCTCAAGCTCAAGACGGACCGCACGACGGGGAAAGACTACCTTGCGTGCGACTATAATCGAGATGGCGAGAGTCATAGGTTGGTGGGACTGCGTGCTTGGAGATCATGAGAGCTCATTCCTGGACCAGATCTCCGTGGTCGAACGAGTATGATCCTCCGCTAGAAGACGGGACGATTCCGACTGCGAAACTACGCAAATTGGAGATCGCTGCAAACGAGGCGTTCGATACGTATCGTGAGATGTATGTCTCGTATCGACCTTGGCATAGCGCGTCCAGACTGAAGAGGAAACTATCAGGTACTTTGAGGGTGGTGCCTCGTCGGTATATCTCTGGGACCTTGACGATGGTGGATTCGCGGGTGTCGTGCTGCTCAAGAAAAGTACGTGTCCATTCTCGATCTAGTTCTAATGCTCATATGTGCTCAGCCATGACCCCAACGGCTCCGCACGAGCCCTCGGGCTCATGGGACTCGATCCATGTATTTGAGACCGCCGAGCGTGGGCGCCAAGCGCATTACAAGCTCACGTCGACGGTGATGCTGCAACTTGTGACGCATAAAGGCTCAAACGGGGAGAACGAGGGATGGAAGGGTGAGGGAGAGGTCAGCTTGAGCGGGAGCATGACGCGCCAGGTATATTTTTCTGGTCCCGCATTTCCCGCCAGTCTCATTGTGTAATTCAGACGGAACAAGATTGGCCCATCCTTGACCAATCGTCTCACATTACCAATACTGGGCGGATGGTTGAGGAAATGGAAATTAAGATGCGGAATTTGCTGCAGGAGGTACGGTTTTCGTTGTCTCATGGGTCAATGCTGAAGGACAACCCTAGGTCTACTTTGGAAAGACGCGGGATATCGTGTACGATTTGCGCAGTGTGGATGATTTGGAAAAGGCGCGGCGGCAGAGAGAACTGCAGAAAGAGCTGGTCGGATTCATTAAGCGGTAAGACGCCCTTGGTTTGTACTTTATTCTGCGTGGAACGGAGACAAGATACAAATTTTTGTACTGTACACACAAGACTCGCCGTCGTCATCTGGGTAGCGTCGCGTCTGCAATTGGATTTGAATGAATCGTAATCTAAAGCGGGAGTGAGCCGCATTTGAAAAAATAAAAGCCAAAATTCTCACGTGTGTGAGCTTGAATTCGTTGAGTGGACGGTTTTTCGGGTTGACGGGCACTCTTTCCATGACATCCAGCGTCGAGTCTGCACCGTCAATAACTTTGGCGAAAATGGTGTACTTGCCGTCTAGATGCGGCTGTTTCGCATATGTGACGAAGAATTGGGACTTGTTGGTGTCGGGTCCGCCATTGGCCATTGCTACAACGCCGCGGGCGTTGAACTGACTGGTGAGACAGGTTCCTCGGCGTTCTTATCTCTACATACCTTCAATGTAGAGCGGATCTCGTCGGGAAATGGTTTGCCCCAGAGACTCTGGCCGCCTTTGCCTGATCCTGTCGGATCGCCAGTCTGCACCATAAAGCCTTTAATGTTCCGATGGAAAATGCAGCCGTCATAGTAATTGGAGGCACAGAGGGCGAGAAAGTTCTAGCGAGGAAATGAACGGGTTGCCATTCTTGCGCGTGAAACATAGCGACTTCAGCTGTCTTGGGGACTGCCTCGCAGAAAATCTCGAGCTAAGACAAGTCGATTGAGTCGAATGAAAAGACCAGCGAACAGCAGACGACCTTGAGATCGCCGAGGGTGGTGTGCAGCGTAACAGACTGTAAGCATTTTTGAGTTATGGAGGATTGTGAAACAGGAGGACGGGACCATTTGGTGCGCAGATGGAATCAAGGACAAACCCTGAAAGCGGTGAAACCGCTAAATAGTTATTTACGTATTCTGGGATCTTAGACCGGAACCACGATGAGGACTCCCTCGCTCTACTCGACTGACTCTGCAGCTGGTAAGTGCTGTTCCCTTCTCCTCGACGCTCCTAACCAGCCCTCATAGACCCCATCTCCGCCGTCATGCGCGCCGGCCACGCTGGAGAGACGCTGGAGGAGCGCCGTGCTCGTCTCGAGGCAGAGGCAGAGGCCAAACGAGTGTCCGAGATGATAGACGAGGAGCTCAGGCAGGAACGCGAAAGGTTGAGACGTTCCCGGGGCGACGTCAAGGTCCGTTCATCTTGGCTTGCTGCCTTACCGCCCTTTCTCACCGCCTCTAGTTATTGCTACTCGGCCAGGGTATGTCAACGACCGCGTCTCTCTGCATTCCAGTCTACTCACACCACCTCTACAGCCGAGAGCGGGAAGAGCACCCTCCAGAAACAGTTCCAGCTCATGTACAAACCCAACTCTATCGATCAAGAGCGCTCCTCCTGGCGTACAGTCATTTACTTCAACGTCGTCCATTCCTTAAAGCACATTCTATCCACCCTCGAGGCTTGGGACGACGCGTTCGTCGACGATCCTAACTCCCAGTCGACCGGCTACTACGAAAAGTCGAAAGCTTCGGCCTCGTCTAGCCCCGCCAGCGGCCGATCCAATCGCATGGTCTCTCTTCGCAACCGCCTATCCCCCCTGCTCGCCTCGGACCAACCTCTCGCAGACCGTCTGAGCGGAGGTATCACCGTTTCCGGCTCTGGCAAAGGCGGTGTTTTCGTGCGCAGCGGTTGGCAGGCACGCACGGTCGACAAGCTAGGGAAAAACAAGAAGAGCGATGTCGATTACCACCGCGGGCGGGAAGGCTACATGGCCTCGGCCGAGGACGTTTTGCTCGACGAAGTCGGCCGCATGCTCTCGATCCTCAAGGACGACATCAGGGAGCTCTGGGCACACCCGACCGTCAAGGGCCTGATCATGAAACGGAAGCTCAAACTCGACGAATGGTCCGAGTTGTATGTCTTTTTCCACGACTTCCGATGAGCCCGTCTCACGTTCCCCAGTTTCCTGAAGGATATTTCTCGTATCGCTGCACCCGAGTATGTGCCCACGACCGGTGCGTGCCCTATTCCTCTCGAAAAACGCGCATATACTCACTCGTTTCCAGACGACATCCTCCACGCTCGTATACAAACGATGGGTGTGGCGGAGCATATATTTGATGTCGACCTCCATGGCAAGTCTGTCACTTGGCATCTGTTCGATGTGGGCGGTGCTCGAGGGCAGAGACACTCCTGGGTATCTATCCTTTTTTTGCTGCGACTATGCATCTCATCGGGTCACTATCAGATCCCGTACTTTGACACAGCGAACGCCATCATCTTTGTTGCTCCTGTCAGCGCCTTTGACCAGGTACGTCGTGCGCCGATAACGCGGTGGTAGTGTCCCTGATGTCGATGATTCCTCTCAGTATCTCGAAGAAGACCCCCGAACGAACAGGATCGACGACTCATTGCAGCTCTTTACCCAAGTCTGTTCCAATGCCTTGCTGAAGAGTGTCCATCTCGTATTGTTCCTCAGTGCGTTCCCATCGCTTATAGCCCAGCGCTCCCAGCTGACTTGGGATAGATAAAACGGATCTACTCAAGTCCAAGCTTGACAATGGGCTCAGGGTCCAGAAGTAGTACGCCTCCGCTCTTCCATTTCCCGTGATGAAGATCCTGATCATCGACACGAAGCATCACGTCGTTCGGCGAACGCGCAAACGATTACGAAACGGTGGTACAATACTTCCGAGCCCATTTCCTCCAAGTCCATCGCCGGAATAACGAGAATCGCCGTGTGTTGTACACGCACTTTACCAGCGTAGTGGTGCGTCTCTCTTTGCTTTGGCCTTGCAGTGTCTGATTCGTATTCAAGGACACCAAAGCCACGCAGCGCATAATTGGGAATGGTACTAATTGTCTCTTGTTGATTGTTCCGCCACGCTAATCACGCCACAGTACGAGATTCCATCTTCCGCGGGTACCTGCAATCGGCCGCGCTTGTATGACCCGGCGTCGACTTGCGGCTCGCGCCTTACATTATTCAGACGTAATGCTCTCCGAAACCCCGCACTGTATCGTTTCCTGTTGTTGTCTCAGCTACCCGTTCCACCTGCTTGGCCCCTGTCTCTACCATCCTCCGACTTTCAACGCATAGGAACATCATGAACGAGCACGAACTGATTAAATAGCATAGCCAAAAAGTGTAAATCTCCACCTAGTCTCTTCCCTCTTGACGCGAGTCTGTCTGTCCCTTTTTTATTTAGTGCCCGGCTTTGGTAGATTCACCCTTGTTGTATGTTATCATCCTCGTGTATAAAACAATCAACGTGCAGGAATGAAATGAATAGATGTGTTAACGAGATGGGCGCTCGAGATGAGTAATATACAGCGAGCGCGGAGATGCGAATAGGAACAAAGAACCACGCGTTTGGGGCAAGGCAAGTAAGTCCGGAATACCGAGGCGGCGAAGGCGAAGGGTCTAGAGTTCATGGGAAGACAGACGCCGAAATAAACGAAACGCAAGACTTGGGTGTTGGCTCCGGATTAATTTTAAGCCACGCGGACAAAGACCTTGGTTCCGGCGTTGTACTCTTTAGATGGAGTGAGTACTAGTGATAAATTTCCCAGCTCGGCTTTACTTGGCTTCGGGAGAGGGCGGCGCGGAGGGAGAGAGAGAGGTGATACGCCGCAGAGAAGCACGGATGTTGCAATGTACAGGCACGGATGAGATGAGATGTTTGCAATTGGGAGAGCCTCGACGACGACCCATGATATCCGGTCAGTATGCGACATGATTTTGTTGGTCGCCCGTCGTAACTCGTAAGGGATTGGTTTTTTTTGACTCGCCCGGGTGCATGACGGCGTGGAGGGCCTGTTTAATTAACTTGATTTGAGGCCTGGTCACGTCGCCACGGCCCACGGCAAGTATAAGAAAAGAAAGATCGAAGGAAGGAAATCTTTGTTCGAAGGGAAGTTGGTGCCTTTGATCTGGCAGCGGAAGTTACTGGGAAAGAGAAGCCAGCGGTGAGTCCGTCGTAAAGGATTGGTTTTTGACTCGTCGTCCCGGGTGTATGATCCTGATGGCGCGGGGTACCTTGTTTAATTTATGGTACAAGAAAAAACACAGAAGGAAGTCGATGGTTGTTCGTGAGCGAGGGGAGGTTGGTGCCTTTGATATAATGCCTTGTCTAATTAACAGATTTGAGCCAGAAAAGTTGGTGATGTCGCCACGGTAAGTATAAGAAAAGAAAGATCGAAGGAAGGCAATCTTTGTTCGAGGAGTTGGTGCCTCTGATCTTGTAGAAGTCGGAAATAGAAGCCAACGGTGGCGCCCCGCCCCTCCGGACACCAGCCTGGATGAGTCGCGACCGAAATGGGACCATGGGTTTTTCCGTCGAGGAGAACGTGCAAGTTCTACCGCAGTAAGATCGCGATGTTGTCTGCGGGTATTGACAGGACAGGATTTCTGTTGAGCATTCAAGGGGTAGCGGGCAGTCCCGACGGGTTGCGGGTAGACTGGTAAACCAGTCAGCGTTCTCTGGCGTTTGACGATGTTTTGGCCATCAATGCAATCATGATCATTTCGTTCCGCTCTCTTTGCCGGTACCCTAGGCAGACTTTAGATTGAAAGGATCGGCTTCACTAAACGCTGGTACCTCCCTTCTAAAGCTGTTTGTGTATTCACAAGAGGTTTCAGCTGCGAAATCTCTACGCTCCAGGATGCTCAGTGAAACGGAAACCCCTTTTCTTGAAATGAACCGCGCTTCGTGGATACGGAAGAATTTTTGCTATTCATGTTGTGCAGTTGAGATCGTCCAGTGGTGACTTTCGAACGGATAAATAGACGGATTGGTTTCTTGTGCAATTCGACTCGTTAGCACGACATCTCAAAAAACAAACCACTGTATCAGCCAGTGTGCGTGGAGTTCAATCAATCTCCTTGCATTTCGTCGTCGAGAACGGGCATTTCGATGCACCACCAACTGCTGTATCCGATGGTCACATTCCAGCGAACTACCCTTGTTTCCAAACGTTGATTGACCGATGACGGCAACAAAATGGATTCGACCATGTGCGGGCACAGCAAACAAATGCAGATCACGGAAAGGAGTGTAACCAGCGGGTGCACGAGAACCGTGCAGATCCAAGAGGCATTGGACCCTCAAGTCTGCGATAAGCTCCAATTGCGTGTTCACAAGAGGTTTCGGCTGCGAAATCTCTAGGCTCCAGGATGGTCAGTGAAGCGGAACCCCTCTTTCTTGAAATGAGCCGTGCTTCGTGGATACGGAAGAAAATTTTGCTTATTCCATCATGTGGTGCAGTTGAGATCGTCCAGTGTTTCCAACGGATAGACGGATTGGTTTCTTGTGCATTCGACTCGTTAGCGCGATATCTCGAAAAACAAACCACTCTATGAGCCAGGAGTTCAGCCAATCTCTTTGTGGTATTAAAGCCCATGCATTTCGTCGTCGAGAACGGGCACCACCAACTGCTGTATCCGATGCACCACCACATTCCAGCGAAAACTACCCTCGTTTCCAAAGAAAGAAAAAATTCTCACCGTTGATTGCATGAAAGATGACGGCAACAACAAAATGGAGTTTCGTTCGACCATGGATGTGCGGGCGCGGCACAGCAAACAAACGCAGATCGCGGAATGGAAACGGAGTGTAACCAGCGGGTGCACGAGAATCGTGCAGATCCAAGAGGCGTTGGACCCTCAAATCCGAGGCTGTTTCATCAAGCGACCGGATTTGTGGGGCAGCCGTTAACGACGCTAGGATTTTTGAAGTGAAGTAAATGGAAGGAAGGAAGACTTGGAGAACCGCTGAAAAGATGCCCGGTGATGGAAGGTCTCTGGGTTTCCACGGTCGAATTTAGTCCAGTGCATGCAGTTGGGCAACTGGGCCGACGTCTCAGCTCATACATAGGCGCCCACAAGCACGCGACTCGACGAGGATCAAACAAGAGATATCTAGTGAAAAGGTGAATGAATACCGGGGACTTCCGTAGTTAAGGACCAGTGGAAGGAAATTGCGCGTTCCCAATTGAACAGGGGTTTCTTGGCTTGAAGTTGGATTTCAACGGCTCGGACACCCAAAGGTCAAAGCCTGCCAAAAAACTGCTTACACGTTATCTTGCGGATATTTCGGGAGCAGCACGAGGAAGCAGATGTAACGTTTCGAGGGCAGGTTTCTCGGGGCTGTGTCCGTGGGGTGAGTAGTAGAGAGGAAAAAAAAAGGTCGTTGGCCGGAAAAATGAACAGAAAATTGAAAGTTGGATTCCGGTACGTGAGGATTAGATCTGCAATGAGCTACAGACCCTCGACTGGGTACCCTGGGGGCGCCAGGGGATTAGTGACGCAGAGGTAGAAAGCCATGTGCAGGTTGTGAGCAAAGGCCAAATCGGGAAGAATCACATGGCGTCGCTACAACAGACAGGAACCACTCTTTATAGGCTACCTGGTCCTCGCCATGTCGCTGCTCACCAAAAGCGAATCGCAAAACCTCCACGCGTTTCTGGACACCATGGACTACGCTAACGGTGTCTCGAAAGAATGGGCCATGTACGCGGCCCAGCTTCCGGAACAGGAGTCGTATCAGGACAAAACCGCCCTTCGACAAGCCACCAAAGATCTCATGGCCCTCGACGCCCCGAGATATACTGCCTCTAATCCCATGAACTCTGCCCAGAACGTCCCTCCACAGATGTTTCTGACCGGCACTCACTTGGATTATCTCCCAAGTCCCGTCTACCAACGACAGCCCTCGTTCCCATTTCTAAACCAGCAGAGACCGGCTCTGAGCATCTCCCAACACGCTCCACCACCACCGCGGCCGTACAGCCAAACGCCAACGACCGCCTCATCCTCGTCTTCGAGTTTCACGTTCCCCGTGGGGTTGTCCCAGTCATCCGCTCCTCGGGCACCCTCCCCGAAGCGTAATTCCGAAACAGCACCCGCGCCCCCGACGGCCGTACCAGCTCCGAAACGCAATCGCTCATCGTCCCAGCCATCCAGCAACAAGCCAGCCTTGCTCTCTCCTTCGCAGAAAAAAGCGAATCACATCCAGTCGGAGCAGAAGCGTCGCGCCAACATACGGCGTGGGTACGAGGCTCTTTGTGAATCTGTACCCGCGCTGCGTGAGGCTATTCGCGAGGAGGAGGCGACGGCAGCTTTGGCTCCGCCAAGCAAAGGCAAACGCACCAGGGGACGGAGTCGTGGAGATGATTCGGACAAGGTCGACGGCAGGTCGGGGCCTCGCAGCGAGAATGTCGTGCTTTCCAAGAGTAAGCACGCGTCTCCATTTTATTTCTTTGGTGTCTAAACCCGTTCTAGCTATCGACTACGTGACCGAGCTGCTTGCAGACCAAGAATCATTGCGAGGCAGGCTGGAACGTGCACGTGCCGCCCTACCACACGGCCATCCAGCGCGTACGCCATTGCACAGTGCGCCTCTGTGGGAGCGCGAGTGGAAGGGAGGCGAGGGTCACATGGACGAAGACGCGGATGAAGAAGAGGACGACTCGCCATAGCGCTCCCTCCTCTCGTCGTCATCGTTGTCTTGCTATCTGTTCCGCCGGCCGGCCCCCCGCTGTATTCACTCGCACATTACAATCAGTCAGTTGTACAATCCATTCTGTACCGTACCCTGGACCTTTCGGCTCCTATTCTCATAATATTTTTGCAGTCGTACCATGATGTAGCGACCAATGTAATACGCACTTCCCAAGCAAACAGTCATTCTAGCGCGTTGATAGGTGGTTTTCTGTGGAGATCTATAGTACGCGTGACGCCACCCACGATGTCTGCACATCGGTCTAATCTTTGCGCCGACTGAGAGTCACTCTCTCTGAATCAAGACGCCGTCCGCACGTCTTTCGGTGTAATTTCCTCTGGTCTTGAGCAGTATCGCAACAATCTCTAGTCCCGTAGACCGAGTCTGCAAGATAATCCAAATTGGGACGCGATTGATGATCCAGTTAGCCACGTGGAGACCCTTGACGACACAAAGCCCGGACTTGACTCGTAGGCTCACCAGACAATCCAGAACGGGGTTGAACTCTCCCCCCTGTGGACTTGTCTGGGCCTTTTGAATTTCCTCTCCCCTCCTCCGAGCCTCCCGAATGTTGCTTGCCTCCCAGAGGTACGATTCGTACTGACCCACCGAATCAGACTATCGAAGGTTTCAATTCAGGCCTAATAGGTCGAAATGTTAGTACGCGCCTGGCAAGTATTTCTACTCTGGTTGATTTGGTGTTGGTTTCCAGGGAAGCGGCAGCATCCGTTGTCCAGAAATTCCCGCAAGTTTCGACGGACCTCGTTGCTTTCTCTCTGGATGAACCTCGACACGGATGTTGACGGTATGTATACTACCGAGCTAGCTTTCCCGAAGGTGGGGAATCGCAAATGGAGCTGACCGTTGCAGGGTTCCAAGGCCAACATTTTACTTGATTACAACACTTCAGTACTTCAGTTTCTAATCCCGTCTATTCGATAGATCCCTTCTGCTCAAGACCAAACGTTGACTCGGAAGCCTTGGGAACCGTTCCCCTCAGGTTCAACTTCGGCAGATGTCGAGGTGCCATCAAAAGAGCACGTCAGGACCACCAAATACTGGATTTCTTCTTCTAGGTCTTCACCGAGTCTGATTTATCTGACAAACCCCAGAACGAAGTTGAAGAGAGTTGAATTTGTTCAAATCTTTGAAAGTCGTGCCAGGTAGTGGAACAGGAATTTCAACCTCCGATCACTCGGCTCGAACGGGTACGTGAGAAAGTTGGCCGCCGTCAATTGGAGTCTGGACAATAAGTGTCTTCGCAAGCCCTGCGATATGGGATTTATTCGCGGAAATACAGTGTACATTAACTAGACCTAGGACATTACGGAGGACTACCTCGTCGTTTCAACCAGTTGAAGATAATTCCTCCGTCTGGGAACCACCTCCAGCAACCAACTGGGACCTCTCCGTACGATGGTGGGACAATCGAACAAGAATGCGTTTGCTGCAACTCTACGTCGTCATTGTCAAAGCTAGGCGTTGGTCGGTACAGTTATCTCGATCGTACATCTGCGTTGAAAGGTTTAGGTTGAGTGGGTCGATCTCGGCTTCCACTGTGGGGTGCGTACCGTTGAGCAGAATCGAACAAGAATGCGAGAGGTCTTCGAAATGCCATTCCCGTGCCGTTAACGGTTATACGTCGTCAGGACTGAGAGTTAGAACAGATTGGGCACAACCCACCCACTAGTAGCGCCAACCAAGGCCTTATCCATGCTTTGAGAGTCCCCAGCTCATGATCATCAAAAGGAAGGAAGGATGGCTGGACCGAGGCGTAGTGAACACTTCGACATTGGAATCGGCGTCGGGCTGTTCGAGACCGTGTGCAGCCACCAACGAGTCGAACATCCGACATGAAATGCGGGAGGTCTTGGGATCGCTATCGGCGTCCCCTTTTCGACGTCAGTCTCAAAGGCAAGAACGAATCGAGCACGTTGCGCCCACCTGCCGGTAACGCTAGCAGCTGACCGAGAATTGCCGAGTCGCCAGCAGGGGGTATTGAGAAACAAGATGAAGACTGGTGAATTCTCGCGTGGATAAAGCGAAGGACCTTGAAAAAACTTCAACATCGGCGTCGGCATCGGGTGGAAGAAAATGGGTGCTGGGGCGATTAAACTTGAAGATGGCGGCGGTCGGGTGGGATTTAGAGTGGTGTATTCAACTCTGCGTTTGTTCCTTCCCACCTGATTCAGACTCTCACAGGGAGTGGCGACTAAAAAATTGGCTTGACAGGCGACCCTGAAAGCCAGTACAGCGGAGAAAAAAGGAACCTTCCAGGATTCTGATTTAATTATGTTGCCTCGTCTTCTAGAGCTGATAGACTCGATAAGCGGTTGCGGAATAGGTTAAAGGATTGTTCGATTGTTGGAGGAGTGTGCTTGGTTCTTGAATTAATTGTACCCACCCCTCTCTTTGTCCACTCTGACGACTGTTGAATCAGTTTCAGTCAGTGATGCGAGAGTCCTGGGTCAAGGGTTTCTGGCGGACTTCGAGAAAGTCCGGCACCTCGAACCGGTTTGGCCTACGCTGGATTTTCTGTCGGTCGCCGATATTCCCGAGCTGACCTGAACGGAAGGATCATACAAGATGTCCAAATCGTTTGGCGAGGATCGGTATACCCTTTTAGCCTAAGCTTGAAAAGAAAAAGGTTGGGCGATTTCTGTTGGTCGGCGAAAATAGAGAGCAAAGCTTGCTTATCTTGACCGCCAAAAAAGCAGGTGTCAGCCGAGACGCTGGGACTCGGGGATTCTTGTGGTGTGGGGTGCTGCTTTGTTTCGGTCCTTTCTTGCCTCCTTTGTGAGTAGATTTCATCTCGGCAGCACAGAAACTTGCGACGTCGACGCTCCATGTGAACTTGTCCACGGTTCGGCCTATCGCAGGAGCTGTCCACAGGGATATAGTCGGTCATGAGACCAGTCTTCTCTTCTCCCGCGAAGCGTTATACCGGGGGTCGCGGCGCGGGCGAATCCAAAGTAAAAGAGTTGTTGAAAAAAGGAAACAACCAAATTCGGCAATCAGTCACAGCCGTGACGCTGTCAAGACACAATCCGATCTTACTCTGATGTCGTCCAAACGGCCGAGCACGTCCCAAGGCGGCTCCGACCGCCGCAAGAAAAAGTATCGTCCTGCAAGTCATCTTTGTGTATTTCCGACTCGTCTCTGAGTCCCTCCGTTAGGACGGCACCGCTATTCATGGCAAACGAAACATCGACGGCCCTGGCATCTGGGTGACTTGTACGAATTTCCGGACAGTCTCGGGCATCCCCAATATCCTCAATATATTTACAGGTATCAAGGGCAAGGAGAAACATGCCGTCGGGGAGCTGTACGAGTTATTCAATACTGTAAGTCTGGAGGGTAGGTTGCTCTTCGATGGATCTTGATTATTTCGTAGCTGGGTTCGGAATTATGGCCAGAGACCAAGGAGGGGGACGACTCGGACTCGGAACCTGAAGAGGAATTGAGCATCGAGGCCCAGATCGCGAGCGAACTGTCCGCGATGAAGAAACCTAAACACGAACAACGATTCGGTAGGTCATGTTGCCCGTATGCTTGCTTTGACGATGCTAAACGAGAGTCAGCGAACTGCCAGACGAATACGGCTTGTCGTACGCCATTTTTTCTTTGAGGTGAATATTGCTCAATGGAATCTAGTGGTCTTCATCTCGTGTAAGCCGCCGATCGACCCCGTTCAACTCGTTGCAACACACCTGCGTCGCGTGCAAGAGACCGGGATAACGCATACAAGGTGAGGGAGTCGGCAGTTATGTGTACGTGCGTTCTGGAACCTCATCCGGCGCAGACATTCCCTCCGCTTCAGCCCCGTGTCGGCGTCTTGCGTTACCAACATCCCCGAAATCCAGGCCGTCTGCCGCAAGTTGTTCGAACCAATATTCGGCGAATCGTCCGAGAAAAAATTCAAGGTACGGTGTTGTCAATGTTGCGCTTGCCTCGTGTTGACGGCGCCTTGATAGTACAAAATCGAGATGCGGATACGAAATCATACGACGATAACTCGGATGACGCTCATCGAGGCGATCGCCCAGACGATTCCGCCGGGGCACAGCGTGGATTTGAAGGACCCAGAGCTGGTCATCATTGTCGAGGTCTTCAAGGTGCGTTTTATCTTGTACGCCATTGATGCTCGTCGGTTGATGCTTTGAAGGCCGTTTGCGGTGTTTCCGTCGTTCAGGATTACAACAAGCTGCAAAGATTCAATTCGGTGGAAATAGCGAATAAACATAACAAGTCGGGCAGTAGCGACGAGACGCCGAGTCGGATGGACTAGTAGTGCGGGGCAGGATAATGGCCGAGGCTTTCACCAGTGTAGCAATTGTAGATGTATGCTGAAGGGTCGTATGTCTGAAGATTGTGTGAGTTGTTGTGCGACTTGGTAAACGTGACGCACCTGCAGTTTGTAAAATCCATGTTCATCGTACACGTCGTACACGTTCTACACCGCAAGATAAACACGCCAACAAACTCGGCAAGACGAATTGACTCACGATATGGCGCATCTCATCCTGGATAGAAGAGAATCGTGCAGGCAGCAAACTCTATGAAGAATCAGTCAATAAATTATTCTGACTCGAATAACAAACGCACCGATTTGACCATACCGGATTTCGAATAAAACGTGTTGCTCCGAATTGACTCTTGCTCTTCATACTTGTCTGCAACGGGCTCCCGGTTCGATTTCGCTTTGTTGCCACGCGAATCAAACTTTTCCTGCGCCGACTCTCGTCAGTCAACAACTCTACTGTCGAGCGTCGATCCTCACCTCGATAAAAGTGAACACGATGGGCACGATTTCTGGCTCCGGCTCCAACTGTGGCGATGGCGTTGGCGTCGGCGTTCCAGGGAAGAAGGCTGATTTCTTCAAGATAGAGGCTGGCTTTGGACGCGGCGGGGGTGGCGGGGGACACGGTTCGTATTGAAATTGCTCCAAAGCAGGCTCGGGCTAATAACATTAATTCTCAAGAGGCATGATGTGTTCGTTGAATCACTTACCACCGGTGCCAGACTCTTGCATGGACGACTCGGCCTCGGTTCGCTCTTCATTGGCGGGGCGGGGTTCAAGTATCCGTGCTCAAAGACGTATTCGACTTCTGCAATGGGGTAGCCGAGGTTGTAGCCGGGACGTTCATGGTAGATGAGCTGCACGATCTTGCATTCCATGCGGCCTGCAAAGCATCAACAAAAGCTTGAACGCGAACTCTGAACATACCACCGCTATGACGCCGGCTATAAAGCGAAACGACGCCCCAGTGGCCATCCGCAATGGACGTTGTATAACGGTAGAGTCCTCCGTCGTGCATCCCAACCGGTACCAGCTCTGCTTCAAAGCTGACGTACGGTTTATCGTCCCTGAACATGTCGAATCGTGATAGCAGGCCTAGAGGCCAGGGCGAGATGAGAACGACCATGGGGTCCATCCCACACCGTAGGTGAGTGTATGGTTGAAATTCCGGAACGGTGCACAGGCTGATGAGTTGCTCCGACGCGTCGACTAGTGGAATCTCAGGAATGGGTGACGGGGCGTGTGCGCTGTATGCGCTGATGACGACGCGCGTATGCGTGGGACGGTGAATGTTCAACTCGGGTTTGACTCCTTCGCGCAGAAGGGGTCGAGGTCCGAGCGCCAGTAATTCGATTTCGTGGATACGAAGGGGAACGTGGTCGATGAGATTGAGGACTAGCAGTGGATTAACTACAGAATTAATTGTGGTGTAAACCAAGAACATACGACGTGTGTCCTTTGTGTTGCGTGCGCAACTGTTCCGGAGTTGTTGGATGCGGCTGCTGATTTGTTTCGCGGTTCGTATTTCGTTGGTCGTTTCGAGGATGTGGTTGCTAATAAAGGCGTTCCGATTGACTTCGCGATGGAGGTCTGTGCGCCGTTCGGCCTCCATCCTAGCGTACTGGAACAGGCCTTGTAGAAAGGCGGCTTCTCTGAAGGGAAAATGAGAAAAGTGCCACTCGAGGATATGGAGTCAACCTACAAGCGAGGAGGCCAGACTGGTTTCTGGCTACCCTTGAACATTTTGTTGGTGCTTCGTCTCGTGAATCGCAGCTGGATTTGATGTGCTTGCTCTTCCTGTTGGAAAATTGGTCCGTGTCGGTCTGAAATGAGAATAAAACGCACCTCTTGGTTGAAATCGTCGCCGAGGTCCTGGACCGTTGTCCTTGCGATGGAGAAATACGGGGGAATTGAGACTTGTCGGTGTCGCGATCTTTGAGCGGGCATGGAGAGAAAAATGGGCCACTCTCACGTTGACTGGTTGGTTTTCAATGGAGACCCCCAGGACACCCACCCCCTTGGACCCATGCTTGCTGATTCGTCGAGAAGCATTTTAGAAAATGAACCCATCAGATGAAACTTCTTGGAGGGAATCGGCGGATTGGAGAACTGCCGGCATTTGAACTGGGTTACCACTGAGACCCACAAAGGTTTTTACGGCACATTTCCAGACCCTGGCGCCGGGTGCTATGAGATAAGTAAAGAATTCCAGACAAAGGTCGGGTTGAGGATGGGTTGAGGAGTACTGAGTGTTCGGACCAGGCTGCCCAAATAGATGGTAAAGCAATAATATCGAGTACAGGCGAAGAAAGGACTGTCAAAAATACGACTCCGACCACAAAGAACCGAACACCACCTCGCGACGGTTTCTTTTCAGAAAGGACGCGCGCAAATTTCGAGAGGCAGTCGACAATTCGAGTGGACACGGAACTACCCATTGAACCCCCCCCCCTGTTTCATGGCAAAGTGGGAGAGAGGTGGATGATGATGAGCTACTAAACAATCGACAACAACGCGTCTGTCTTACTTTCATGGCCCACGAAGAGCAACAGTACCTGGACCTCATCCGACGCGTCCTCGACACGGGTGCACCACGCCCTGACCGCACTGGCACAGGCACACTCTCCATTTTCGCTCCCCCAGCGCTTCGCTTCTCCCTCGCAGACCATACCCTCCCCCTCCTCACGACAAAACGCACTTTTCTACGCGGCATCATCGAGGAATTGCTCTGGTTCGTGCACGGCGCGACAGACTCGGCACTCCTCTCAGCCAAGGGTGTCAAGATCTGGGACGGCAACGGCTCAAAGGAGTTCCTCACCAAGCGCGGGCTGGGGCATCGCAGGGAGGGTGATCTGGGCCCTGTATATGGCTTTCAGTGGCGTCATTTTGGCGCCCCGTACACGGATTGTGACGCAGATTACACGGGGCAGGGCGTCGACCAGCTGCGTGAGTGTATCCGCAAGATTAAGGAGGACCCCACGGATAGACGGATCATCTTGAGCGCGTGGAATCCTGCCGGTGCGTTTATGAGCCTCTATCGAATTCCACGAATAATCGCCTTCTCAGACATCCCCCAAATGGCTCTCCCACCATGCCACATGCTCTGCCAATTCTACGTCCACCTCCCTCCCGCCTCCTCCCCGACAGACGCGCCCAAACTGTCCTGCTTGATGTACCAACGTTCAGCAGACCTAGGACTCGGCATTCCATTCAACATCGCCTCCTACGCGCTCCTCACACATATGATCGCCCAGGTCACTGGAACCCAGGCTCACGAGCTCATTATTCAGCTCGGTGACGCGCATGTGTATCGCGACCATGTCGACGCGCTCGAGGTGCAGCTTACGCGTGTGCCAAAGCCGTTCCCGACACTCAGGTGGGCTCGCGAGGGCATTGAGGATATCGAGGCGTTCGAGTATACTGATTTCGTCGTGGAGGGGTATGAATGCCATCCGAGTATACCGATGAAAATGAGCGTGTAAATACGTTGTATCTATCTGTAACTTATGCTATCATCTCAAGGCGGACTTGAAAATCAATGAATTGGAGCAACGTTAGATACAAGGTCATATCGCCCTCGACTGGACGAACAAGTAACGATACAGATCCTCCGCGCCTGGAATTTCTGGGAGTGGAATCTCCTTTTCTCGCAGTTCGCGGACTGAAAAGACATGAATCACGAGTAATGGTGTGCAAGTCAAACGCACCTCGAATGAGGAAATTCGCGAGAATGGCGACGAAGAGGAGGGAGCTTATTACGATTGGGCCAATAATTACGTCTAGAGGGACGCGGATTAGAGCCTGGTATCAAGGAGAAGACGCTATTACGCACCGAAAGGCATGGGATCGCGCTTTCGTATGCGTGTGATACGGTGTTGGTATAGGACGTAGCCGTAGACCTGTACATAGTCAAGAACCGGGGTGGTAGAGCATGGCATGGAACGCACGACGATGCCGACGCTGATGAGAGCGTACAGATACGCAAAGTTGCGAGCAATTTGGTCTTTGGACGCGTTGAATAACGCGAGCGCCAGAGTGCCAATGAGGACGGCATTGTTAAGCCAGGCGACCCAGGCTGCGGCTTGTTACACTTTATAGTTGAGGCAAGAAGGGCAGAGACGCACTACGTTCGTTGGCAAACCAGACCTTGGCCTCCACACGGACGGGGGTGGCGATTTTCTTGGGAATGCGGACTTGAGAGGGCACAGAGTTGATGGAGAGGTAGTCCCGTGGGCCACTCTGGGCTTGACCGCCAGCTGTGTCGTCCACTTCAGGGATATTGTCGATACGGGTATAGCGTGCAGGGCGTTGAGCACTTGGTAGCGAGGCAAGGGCAGAGGAGGAGAAAGGGGAGAACATGTCCGTCATTGCGTGCCATGACCGACGAATGAGCGAGTCGGGGCGGGGAGTGGCGAGAAGTTTGGCGCTGCCGTTTGTTCCAGTCCGAGGAGTTGCCATGAGGGAAGACGAAAGAATTTTTCAGGCTAAAATCAAATTGCATTTCACACTCTCAAGTCGGACGCAACGATATCGAGCTGTACTATACTCCTACTATCCGACTCCTCCAGAGTTGAAGTAATCCGCACTTCGACCTTCTTGTGCCTCTCAAACTCGACTCCGTCCCTACAAATACCCCTAATCACATACTCGCCAACGAGCGCACCATTCTGAGGCAGATAAGTGCTGCTTGGAGCTCACAAGATTGCACCCACCCGATTCGACGCATCGTCTGGTGTTGCTTCCGCCCGTGTCCATTCAACGAGGAGACCTTTTGGTGCACTAGCACGCATCGTGTTGACAAGGCTGCAGAGTGTGGTGTAGTCCAACGCGTTGCCATTCAGATGCCCTGTGAGTGAGGAAGAGAATGTCTCTGCGACGGCTTGCTGGGAGAGGTCGTCTGTTGGGGCTTCAAAGACGGCGCGGATGTGGTCGATGGACCAGTCCTTGAGGGAGGAGAGGGACATTGAGCTAGAAGGTTGTATTATGTATCAGTCTAGGCCGCTGGCGACGAGGTTCGGTAAATAGACTGCATAGCGCCGCATCATCGAGCGAATGGGAGGAAAGAGAAAGAGAAATGGAATGTTCCCTTTTCGGAAGGGCTTCTCAAGAGTCAACCCACCACCACCACCACCACCACACGATGAACGTCCCCGTACCTGGTGGATTTATGGTCAATCTTATAGTGACTGCGGAAGATGCCTACGAAGCAAGAGAGACGATGAGGCAGAACCAGCTCCTAATGGCAAGGTAAGAATCATGCCTCTCGGACGAGGAGGTGGTGCTAAATGTCTCCAGTCTCGACGCTGAAATCGCAAAAGCCCAAGCTGCTTTGAAGGAACTGAGAACCCAACGTTCCGAGGCGGCGAAACTCCTTGAGAGCAACAGCGCACCCTCTGAAACCGAAGTTCGTGAAATTCGGCAGGTCATTGTCACCAAAGAAATGGAGATGATCCGTATTGAAGACCAGGTCGCAGAGGCACGACGAAACCTCGACGACATGATCCAGAATCGAGCCCAAGCCGTCGCAGACTCTGGTCTCGAGACTGGTCTTCTCGACCACCTCGACGCCGAAATCGAGGGTGCCCGGTCTGTGCTCAAACATCTTCTCACGGAACGCGACGAGACACGCGACGACCTTGAGGTGCACCGCGCGCTTCTTTCTCCCATTCGTCGCGTCCCGCCAGAGGTCCTGGGCGAAATATTCATGCATTGCCTCCCATCCGACACTTATATCACTCCTGCTGCCGACCAATTCCCGCTGCTGCTAACCCAAATCAGCAGCAACTGGCGGTCGGTGGCCCTCGCCACACCAGCTCTCTGGACATCCATCGCGGTCAAGTTGTCGACGACGGCATGCACTCCCCAGCTTCCTCTCGTGGAAGAGTGGATCGCGCGCTCTGGCTCATGCCTCTTATCCTTCCAGATTGCGGAATCCATCCGCAAGGATTACTATGAGGCCGGTATGATCACTTCCTCGTCGGTCCTTGAGCTCTACGCTCCACATTATAATCAATGGCAAAACATCCGCCTCGAGTACATGGATTGGAGGATCGACACGGGGTTTGCCAGCTTGCCATGCGCGGAGCCCCCCAAGATGCTCGAGAGTCTGCATCTAGCGCGGGACTTTTGGCGCCCCAACGAGAGGGACCAACTCTCGCTCATGCTTTCCGCGCCCCGTCTGCGTGATTGCACGTGGATAAGCAACACTGATCTGGGCAAGACATTCCACGCGCCATTCCCGCAGCTCTCCCGCCTCTTCCTCGAGCGCCCGCTCATTTCCGACGATTTCATGCATATATTGAGAGAGGGGGTCAACCTTGAAGCGTGCCAGTTTTTCGTCCTGGCGTCGTCAGCGTCCAATTTACCGCCGGTGTCGTCGACGGCTACCCCAGAAATACTGGTCCTCCGCCACAATCTGCGCAGCTTGGACATCACGGCTGATCTCTTTGGGCGGCTGTTCACACAGCTCGAGTTGCCCAACCTCACAGAGATCTCGATACGCAGATTCGACATTGTGCCGCACCACGTCTCGGTGTGGCCACACGCCGAGTTTATGGCGTTGCTTGCAAGAAGCAAATGCGAGTTGGAGATGCTTAGCTTGACGGATATGGACATCACTCCCGGGGATATGGTGGATTGTCTGAGGTATACGTCGCCGACGTTGGAGAGGCTTGTACTGGCGAATGATCGGAGGATGAAGCATACGATTGTGGATGACGAGGTGCTGGACCTGTTGACTTATGGTCGCGGGACGGAGGAGATTTGCCCCAAGTTGTCTTTTGTCAAGTTCTGGGGGTGCCAGACGTCGACGGATGGGAAGGTTGCGGATATGGTCGAGTCGAGGTGGAAGCCGAGGGATGCTTTTATGGGGGATGCTCAGGCTTTTGCGGGGAGATCGTTGAATTTGGCGTTCTTTATGCTCGACGGTGCGAAACATCCGGAGGATTTGAGGAGGTTGGATGAGCTCAATGTGGGGAGGGTGGGGATTACCGTTGTGGGGAGATAGGTGAACGCTTTGGACAATGAAATAGACTTTGTTGCTGTAACTTCGTGTGTATGTATTCGACTTGATGCCATGTGACCGCTTTGAACTCGAACCACCACATCAAACGCGCTCGCACCCCCGAATTCCCTCACCCAGGCCTAGATCCAAAGAGAATTGGGGCACGTCTGACTCCCTGCGGTCCATCCGAGCTCACCGAGAGCCTGGGCCCGTAGCTGAGACCAAATTCTCCTATGTCTTGCACCGCCCTGGACCCTCATTTTCGCCATATCTCGGCGTCCCTTGGACCAAAAATTACGGTTTTTTGGTCGACGGGTAGCCCTGATTTTTCTCTTCATTCCCGTGTCCACCATGCGCGCGAAAAGCAGCAGGAAATTTGCTTCCGCTTGCTTCCGTGGAACCAACTCGTTCCGCAATGTCTCACTCTACATCCGCCCCCTATTCTCTCCTTTAACGGTCCAGACTCTTTTCCAGCGATGCTATAAAAGCAGGGCAGATTTTTGCTATCCAGCATCACCGAACAACGTTTGTAACGACTCAAAATCATGAAGACCACAATCCTACTCTCTGCACTCTCTCTCGCAACCTTCGTCGCCGTCGACGCTCTCCCTCAAGACACGAACGCTCGTCGGTTGGCTCGTGGCCTACCTCCACTCCCTCCCCGGCGCCGGACTCCCGGTAAGTTCTTTCTTCATATCTTCGGACGTTGACTGACAATTTTATTAGGCGCCGTCAAGCGTTTAACGCCTTCTTCAACGCCCTACACCTGTGGAACGAAGAAAACGTTCTGCTGTTCGGGCTTCGATTCTACCAGCAGCTCTGCTGGCAAAAATATACTCAATGGCCTCGGTGTACCTTCGAGTACCTGTGGCGAGTATGTCGGTACCGGTTGTGTAGTTGCTGCTGCAGATGGAAAATGGCGAGTCCCATTCTTTTCAACCTTTTTCTCGACGCTAATGATTTCTCTCTACTAGTTCGTCTGGAAGCACTCTTGCACAATGTTGCGGAAATACCGCCGGTACTGGGGTTGGTGTAGACTGCATGCAGAGTGAGTGCTATCCTTTTTCATCCACGACCCGGGGCTCATGGTGTTCCACAGTTGCATCGTCTACCTCATCACGCGCGTCCTCGGCGTCGGCCCATGCAAGCTCCAGCTCTGCATCGGTCCCTCGTTCGTCGTCCGCCAGTAGTGTTCGTGCCTCGTCCTCGTCTTCGCATTTGAGCAGCTCCGCTTCGCGTTCGAGCAGTTCTGCGTCGTCGTCGACTTGGCTGCCCCACTCTTCCAGCAGTGTTCGCAGCTCGGTTTCGGCGTCTAGCGCCTCCCATGCTAGCAGCTCTGCTTCCAACTCTCACTCGGCGTCGGCCAGCAGTGTTCGTGCTTCGTCTTCATCTGCTTCCCGTGCGAGCAGCTCTGCGTCTGCCTCGGCATCGCGTTCGAGCAGTTCTGCCTCGTCGTCGACTTCGGTGCCCCACTCTTCCAGCAGTGCTCGCAGCTCGGTTTCGGTTTCCAGCGCCTCCCGTGCTAGCAGCTCTGCTTCCAACTCTCACTCGGCGTCGGCCAGCAGTGTTCGTGCTTCGTCTTCTTCCTTCCGTGCGAGCAGCTCCGCATCTGCCTCGGCATCGCGTTCGAGCGCTTCTGCGTCGTCGGTTTCGGTGTCTCGCTCTTCGGCCAGCTCCAGCGGACGTTCGAGCTCCTCCATTGGTCATTCTTCGGCCAGCGCGGCCTCTTCGAGCAGCGCTCGCAGCTCGTCATCGGCGTCGATCCGTGCAAGCTCCAGCTCTGTTGGAAGCTCTGCCTCTGCCTCTCGCTCACCGTCAGCTAGCAGCATCCGGGCTTCATCGTCGTCTTCGCGCCCCAGTGGTTCCTCGTCCGCTTCTGCATCGCGTTCGAGCGCCTCTGCATCGTCGGCTTCGATTCCTCGCTCTTCCAGCAGTGCTTCCCGGGCTGGCAGTTCAGCGTCTGCTTCTGCTTCCCGTGCGAGCAGCTCGGTGTACGGTCATTCCTCTGCCAGTGGCTCTTCTTCTGCGGTCCACTCCTCGAGCAGCGCCTCCCGTGCCAGCAGCTCGGCCTCGTCCGCTTCCATCACCCGTTCTTCGAGCAGCGTTCGCAGCTCATCGGCTCCCGCATCGAGCAGCTCTGCCTCCCGGGCTAGCAGTTCTGGGTCTTCCTCAGTTGCACGCTCCTCAAACAGCGCTCGTCCCTCTTCATCCGCTTCCAGCGTCTCTGCCTCCAAGGCCAGCAGCTCTGCCTCCAAGGCTAGCAGCTCTGCCTCTCGGATCAGCAGCTCTGCTGCTTCAACTTCGTCATCTCGTTCCGCCAGCGTCAGCACCTCTGCTTCCTGCGCCAGCAGTTCTGTGGTTTCTGCCTCAGCGTCTCGTTCCGCGAGCGCCTCTCGGGTTAGCAGTTCTGTAGCCTCGGCATCGCATTCCGCCAGTGCTTCGGCTTCTGTCTCCCGTGTCAGCAGTTCTGCCTCGTCTTCAGTTCCCCGCTCCTCCAGCAGTGCCCGTGCTTCTTCATCTGCTTCGGGTTCCAGCGTGTCCGCGTCCCGTGCTAGCAGCTCTGCCGCTTCGGCATCTCACTCGGCAAGTACTTCGGCATCATGGCGGGCCAGCAGTTCTTCTGCATCTCATTCTGCGAGCGCCTCGGCATCTCTCCGGGCCAACAGCTCTGCCACATCTTCAGCGCCACACTCTTCGAGCAGCGCTCACGCTTCCTCATCTGCTAGCGTCTCTGCCTCCCGAGCCAGCAGTTCGTCTGCTTCTCGCTCTGGCAGCGCCTCGGCTTCCAGTGCCTCCCAAGTTAGCAGCTCTGTCTCCCGAGTTAGCAGCTCCGCAGTCTCTGCTTCCGCGTCCCGTTCTGCAAGCGTCTCATCCAGTGCTTCCAAGGCCAGCAGCTCCGTTGCATCGGCATCTCGCTCAGCCAGCGCCTCCGCTTCGATCTCCCGTGCCAGTAGCTCTGCCTCGGCATCGAGCAGCGCCCGTGTTTCGTCTGCTTCTGCTTCCACCCGGGCCAGCAGCTCTGCTTCATCATCTGCGTCTCACGGCTATTCGTCTTCTTCGGTGTCCCATTCTTCCTCGGCGCCTTCAAGCAGTGCTCGTAGCTCGGTGGCATCTTCTGCTTCCGGCGTCAGCGCTCGGCCTTCATCGTCCTCTCACTTGAGCAGCGCAGGTAAGTTATACAAATCATATTTGTACTTGAATTCTGACGCCATTTGTCTTAGCTTCTTCAGCGCGCTCGAGTGGTTCTGCATCGGCCTCTTCCTCGCGGGTTAGCAGCTCTGCGTCTGTTTCGCGTGCCAGCAACTCCGCGTCGTCATCTGCCGCTCGTTCCAGCAGCGCCGTTGTATCCTCCTCGGCCTCCCGTGCTAGCTCTGCCTCAGTGGCTCGCTCTTCCGGTTACTCTTCCGCGAGTGCAAGCAGCTCCCGCGCTTCCTCTTCGGTACCCCGCTCATCTGCATCTTCCTCTGCAGCTCATTCGAGCAGCGCGACTTCATCCTCGCGTCCTAGCAGCTCGGCTTCGTCGTCTGCCTCGGTTTCCCGTGCAAGCAGCGCCTCTTCGTCGGCCTCTTCCATCCGTGCAAGCAGCTCTGCTTCTCAATCCCGCCCGGCATCTAGCAGCGCTCGCAGTAGCTCTTCATCTGCCGCTGCCTCGAGCTCGTCATCTGCTCGCGCTTCATCCTCCGCGGCTCGTTCCAGCAGCTCTGCTGTCTCTTCTGCCCGTTCCAGCGCCGTAGTCAGCAGCTCTGCGCACCCCAGCTC
The DNA here is from genome assembly GCA_029378245.1 of Roridomyces roridus. NCBI lineage: Eukaryota > Fungi > Basidiomycota > Agaricomycetes > Agaricales > Mycenaceae > Roridomyces > Roridomyces roridus. The sequence goes on along the minus strand of JARKIF010000001.1, from coordinate 1,175,770 downwards.
TGCTTCATCCTCTGCTGTTCGTTCCAGCAGTTCTGTTGTCTCCTCGGCCCGCTCTTCCGTCGCGCCGTCGTCTTCGATTCGTGACGGCTCATCGGCGAGTGCTGCCGCTTCATCGGTTCGCTCTAGCTCTGCCAGCTCTTCCAGCATTCGCCAGAGCTCTTCAGCCAGTATCCGGGCCAGCAGCTTTGCTTCGGCACGCTCTTCGGCTGTGACGTCATCATATGTCATTCGTTCCAGCTCGGCATCATCGGCATCGGCTCACTCCAGCAGTGCCAGCTCCTCGGCCAACAGCTCTGTCCGTAGCAGCTCTGCCTCCAGCGCTCGTCCCAGCAGCTCATCTACGGCTCACTCGAGCTCTGCTTCTATCGCTCGCTCGAGCAGCGCCGTTGCATCCTCATCCCGCGCCAGCTCCTCGCCTAGCGTTCATAGCAGCTCGGCTTCCAGCGCTCGTCCCAGCAGCTCTTCCGTGGCCCACTCCAGCTCTGCCTCGGCATCATCGGTTCGCTCGAGCAGCGCGGTTGTATCTTCGGCACACCCCAGCTCCTCAGCTAGCAGCTCGGCTTCCAGCGTTCGTCCCAGCAGCTCTTCTGCGGCCCACTCCAGCTCTGCCTCGGCATTATCGGTTCGCTCCAGCAGCGCGATTCCATCTTCCGCTCGCTCTAGTGCCTCGGCCAGCAGCTCTGTTCATAGCAGCTCGGCTTCCAGCGTTCGTCCCAGCAGCTCTTCTGCGGCCCACTCCAGCTCTGCCTCGGCATCATCGGCCCGCTCCAGCAGCGCTGTTGTATCCTCATCCCGTGCCAGCTCCTCGGCTAGCAGCTCCGTCCGTAGCAGTTCGGCTTCCAGCGCTCGTCCCAGCACTACGGCTCACTCGAGCTCTGCTTCTGTCGCTCGCTCCAGCAGCGCGGTTGCATCTTCTACCCACCCCAGCTCCTCGGCTAGCAGCTCTGTTCGCAGCAGCTCGGCTTCCAGCGCTCGTCCCAGCAGCTCTTCTGCCGCCCACTCCAGCTCTTCTTCCGTCCGCTCGTCGGCATCAGCTTCGGCATCTCATCTCTCGAGCTCAGCTTCCCGTACGGCTTCCAGTGCCTCGCCATCTGCTTCTGGATCCGTTTCATGCAACGGACAGAGCACCTTCTGCTGTGACAGCATCGAGCTTCCCACTAGCCACTACGGCAGCAGTTGCCTGAACGATGCCGGTGTCTCGTCCTCTTTGAATGTTGGGCAAAACATTGGTGTGGCGTGTGTCCCTGCCACCACTGCTGCTGACGGAACCAAGTCTTGGTGAGTATCTGATCGATTTCTCAATTGTTCATTCTAATTCTTTTTCCAGCTCTGGATCCAAGCGTCCTCTGCAATGCTGCAAGACTCTTTTCAACGCCATTGGCATCGATTGTTCGAGCGGTAATACCTTTCTTTATTCACAAAAAAACCGGAAAACTCATATTTTATCCAGTCTCGCTGTCCAGCGCCGGTGCTTCGAGCATTCACGCGTCTTCTTCGGCCCGTCCGTCTTCATCCGCTGCCCACTCTAGCAGTGTTGCATCTTCGGCTCGCTCAAGCGTTGCCTCCTCGTCGGCTGCTCGTTCCAACAGCTCTGCTTCATCCGCTCGCTACAGCACTGCCGTTTCTTCCTCAGCCGCTCGTAGCAGCTCTGCTTCATCAATCCGCGCCAGTTCTTCTGCGGCGGTCTCCTCCTCTGCTCGTTACAGCAGCGCGGCCTCCTCGTCTGCCGCTCGTAGCAGCTCTGCTTCATCAGTTCACCCCAGCAGCGCCGCTGCTTCTTCCTCGGCTCCTCGCTCTAGCAGCGCCTCTTCCTCGGCTCGCTACAGCTCTGCTGTTCCTTCATCATCTGCCCACTCCAGCAGTGCCGCAGTTTCTTCCTCCGCCGCTCGCTCCAGCTCTGCCGTGCCGTCCTCGTCTGCTCGTTACAGCAGCGCGGCAGCCTCCTCTTCGGCCCACTCCAGCTCTGCCGCAGCGTCTTCCTCGGCTGCTCATCCCAGCAGTTCTGCGATATCTTCATCCGCTCGTTACATCAGTGTAGCAGCCTCTTCCTCGGCCCACTCCAGCTCTGCCGCAGCCTCTTCCTCGGCTGCCAGTCCCAGCAGCTCTGCGATGTCTTCATCCGCTCGTTACAGCAGTGTAGCAGCCTCTTCTTCGGCCGCTCGCCCGAGCTCCTCTGCTCCTCCGGCCACCTCTTCATCCGCTGCACGCTCCTCTATGGTCCCGGCTTACTCGTCCACCGTACGCACCAGCAGCGCGCCAGCCGCCACTACTCACGCCAGCTCCACGGCGCAGGCCACGACCACGAGCTCTTCGGGCTCGATTGGCGGCCGGGACACTTACTGCTGCAGCAAAATCATCCAAGCGGAGGCCTCTGCCGCCGAGAACATCTTGCAGCAGCTTGGATTGAACAAGGCCAGCTCTGAAGTCGGCTCTGCGATTGCGCAGGCCTGCCAGGCTGTGTCGTCGATCTACGGAGCCAAGAGTTGCAGCGCCGGCCTTTCTCCCTGCGCTTGCTCGCAGCTGAAGGGTAGCACCGGTCTCAACTGCTCCCCGACCACTCTCTAAACTTGCTGTCCACTTGCTTTCGTGAAATCGGTCTGTTAAAAACAATCAGCATTGTATCATTATTATGCCTTCTGCCCTGTGTATCTGTAGTCTATGCAATCCATTTCTTTTTCAATCTCTCGTCCTCTTAGTTGTTGCATTTCGAGTCCATTCGAAGCTGGCGATGTCACACACTTGAGACAACAAGAAAGGGGGCTGCTGGCCTCTGCTGGCATGACCAAAGGGTTGGGGAGAAGAGATTTCGGAAAAGGGAACCGCACCGCTCAGCCTCTCAGCCTCTCTCTCTCGAACTTGGCAAAAGCTTCTATCATCTGATATTATGTCGGGCAATCGAAGTGGGAATGGCGGAGATGATGGAGATGGGAAAAGCGGTCCTACCCGTTCGAGCCACGACATCAAAAGGGCGCGCATCGACTGCGGGCGATGATGCGATCTAGACTCCGCAGAGATCAGTGGTGATCGATGATCAACGCATCTTGATCATGACGACGATTGCTGGGTGCGACGATTATACTCCACGCACGCTGTTTCGCGCAGCACACCGTACCACGCCATCTCCCTCGCCCTCCAGTAGTGCCGCTCCATCGAATCGTGTTCTAGATCCGCCTGCTGCTATGTGCGCTCATTGGAGTAATGCCTGGGACCTTTCTAACGCTCTGGCCAGCGAACCTCCCCAGGCGCAGTCCGACGTCGACGCGACAGCCACCCACGGGTACTCCGTGTGCGTTCAACCTACTCTGCGTCTCGGCATCTCTGACGCTCTGCCTAGTCCCACGTTTTTGGCGCACGTGCGGGACGCTCTGCTCACTGACTTGAATGGCGTCGGGCGTGAGCTGTCGTTTGCTATTCCCGCCACAGTCCCTCTGGTTGATCTTTTGGAAAATTTGGAGAAGTTCAATGTCGAGAAAGATCTACAAACTCTCAGGTCCGTGCTCCACCAGTCGTTTTCATTCAACCTGATTTTCTCGAAGGATTTCTGTGACGGACGGCCAGCTTAAAATCTATCAGTGCATGCCGAATGAAGAGCATGAAAGTGCTGGCCTTTTCATTGTGGATCTATGGAACCAGTTACGAGATCTTAATGGCGGAGCGTATCCTGAGGTGAAGAGAGTGGGCAGCACACGTATGCCCATTATTCTTTTTTCTTGTACAGATTCCTGACATTGATTTAGAATATAAGGACATCAATTCCGGAAAGGCAAAGCAAGCAGATGGAGCACTACGGCCCAAGTCCAGACCGTACGGCGCTCTCCCGTCTGTTGTGATTGAGGTCGGCGACTCGGAGAGTCGCCCCTCGCTATACAAAGATGTTGACATCTGGTTCAATATGCAGTCAACAGGGCCACACAGGGTATGCGATCTGCTTCCGCTTGCTTGCTTGTGGTATTAATGTCTCTCAAGATCAAACTGGTCATAACGGTGAAAATTTACAGGGCGAGTCACCGCATCGAGGTCAAGTTTTGGGAACGCGTCCTTCAACGCAAGGCCGAAGCTCCTCACCTTGCAACAGAAGCTTTTCCTGGCCTTGACTGCAAACGAAGTGCCATTGTTGCCAGTATTGGAAATGTTACAGGCATCAGCATACCGACTCGGTTGATATATGACAATGCTCCAGGTTTTGTGGCAGGTCAACCGTCCGTAACCGTGACCTCAGATAAGGTCCAGAGTTGGCTTGTTGATTTGTTTGAGGGATTGTAATAGATAGTTGTGCTGTAAGTATATATCTTGTCATCGACTCTCAATCGAGATTCTACAGCGGCTCAACGTGCTCGACAAAAAATATGTTCCCGCCGAGCAAGCAGCGGACCCTACGCGTTCTTTCACTTCGATGGCCGAGAAACATGACCTTGATCTCGTCAAGGACGGCGCGAGCGCGTCAAGTCGCGCTTATCGTCGATAATGTGTCGTGGTCGAACGAGAAGAAGCCAAGGGAGAAGGGTCTGTGGACCGAGTGGCATGATAGTTGAGCTGCATTGTGTGCAGTTAGTCGGTAAAAGTCTTGTCTGTCCAGACTTGTCCGATTCTGAGGCAAATAGCAGCCCTCTCCACGTCCCTGCAAACGACCCTGCCGCGGACGAGTCCGCAATCCAGCACTTTCACGACAAATTGGTGCATATACACGAGTGACTCAAGACTGCGCACGGTAAGAAGCTAGGTGAGAAGAGGCATCGCGTGGTCAGTGTTTTGGATGCTAGGGAAACGGCCGGTATTGACTTGCTCCAGCTTCTGGACTTCATCGCGTCGGTCGAGGACGAGTACAATCCCATCTTGGATTAGAAGTACAAAATATACACATTAGAATTCATCCATATCAAGCGAGTAAAACGATTGCTGTCGGAGAAATGAGATAGGAACGCGCTGCAGTGGAACACGCACCTTGTACAAGCTCATCACCTTGACCGCCCATGCCTCGAGGTGAAATATCTTTTTGTTGCCAAGACACATTCGGACCTCCTGCTCCAGCGGTTAATAGAGCACGGGTCGGCAGAATAGCACGCACGTAAAAGGCAGCCCAATGCATAATCTCAGCTTTCAGAGGTTCGTCCACTTGACGGACGACAGCATCCGCCACCGTCTGCAGAAAGGTCAGATAAGAACCAGCGCACTTTCGAACAAACGCACCTTCAAGATCACCGTCGGAGGGATGCAATGACTCAGGAGCTCGTAGAATTTTGTCCGAATCTCCATGACGCGTGCTGGTGTCTGCTCGGTGACAATCAGAGTCGCGACCTTTTGGCAGTACGTCTCCCAGTCGGGTTTCGCGATGGTCAGCGAACCCGAAAGATCTGGGCTATTGTACGAGTAAGAACTAGCATCAAGGAAAAGAACCAACGCACGACTGCATCTTCAGTGCTTCCAAGACAAGGATGGCTTTCCGAAGGTTGCCGCCCGATTCTTTGATGATTTCTTGAGCTGCTTCCGGTGGAAGGTCAAAGTACGCGCGTTTTGCGACATAGGTCAGTACAGTCTGCATCTCATCTTCGCTCGGTGCAGCGACGCGCATGAGCAGACATCGGCTCTTTATTGGGGCGATCAGGCGACTGGTGCTGTTGGCGCAGAGTATAATCCGCAGATTCGACATGTATTTTTCCATTGTTCGACGGAGGGCGGCCTGAGCGTCGCGAGAAAGGGAGTCGGCTTCGTTTATGATCACGACTAACCGAGAATGAGGATGGCAAAAGGTATAACAGCAAAGGACGCACCTTTGAACCTCTGGTTGGCATTGAGATCGACCTGCTGCGTCTGAGCAATCTCCTTGAGAAGCTCCTGGATGATGATTCTGTCGTAGTTTCCGGCCTCACTGTATTGCTGTAAGTTGGTGAATAGCGATCACAAGTTCGACCCACCTCGGCGTAATCTCAAGGTGAAAATTGCTCTGGACAATATGCACTTCGACTTTCCGTTTGGAAGGTGTAAGAAAGACGCGTTGGTCGATTTTAAGCTGGAGTTCGTTATGCGCGTGCAGCTGGCTTGACCATTGTACTCACCCTTTCCACTCCCGGACCAAAAAGCTGCCTCAAAGTGCAAGTAACACGCGTCTTTTTGCCTGCTCCGGATGGCCCGTAGAACAGCATGTGTGGAAAGTCTCCCGAGGCCGCCTGAACGCGCGTCAGTGAAGCCTCAAGACACGAGTTTGGACAGACAAGAGACTTGAGCCGAGCAGACAGTCCTTGGTGATAATGAAGATCATCCAGCGCCCGAGGACGAAACTGAACAAGAATTAGAGCCTGGAAAGAGCCATGTAGCAGTCAATACCTGGTCGACCCAAAGGGACATGGTGGCAAGAAATCAGACGCGTCGGTTTGCACTTGTATCATTCGCGTTTCTCCTTTACACTTTTACACTCGAGGCAACTACGTCTACTTTCACCAAGTCTGGGGGACTAACCAGCATCGCGTCGGCGTTGGCAAAAAGCGCCTCAGCCACCTTTCCACCAATGTGTGCGTTCCTGCCAGTCTCGTCGGCAAAGAAATCCACAATTCCAAACTTGTTCGTTCCTGGGAACTCGATTGCGTACCACACGAGCGTGCCAGGCTCGGCTTCGACGAGGGGGAGGGCACCGGTGAGGAACTCTCTCACTTCGTCTACTTTCTCTGGCTTGGCCGTGAGTAGCACGCGCAGGCCGACACCCACTTTGGCACCCTCCACGACCTTGTTGGCAAGAATATTGTTCGACATGATATCAGGGCCTGCTGCGAGGAGGGCTCCTGCGTTTGCCATGAGCGCTTCAGCAACTTTGCCACTGAGGTGGGCTCCACGTCCACTCTCGGCACGGAATGTGTCGAAGATGGCGTATGTGGGCGGGGTGTGGTCGGCGTATTTCACGCCAAACCACTGGATCGTGTCGGGCTCGGCCTAGTCGAAATTCAGCTACGAAAACCATCCACCAGAAGCGACAGACCTGAACGAGATCGTACCCCGCACCGAGGAACGCACTGACTTCGTCGACCTTCTCGCGCTTGGCGATGAGGGGGACGAAGAGGGCAAGGGAAACTGCGGCTTGTTAGTAGGGCCTCAAGTTTCCACTGCAAACCAACCTTGGCTGGAGGGCATTGTGATAGAGTAAAGTGCTACTAACTGCTTCGTCTTTTATGCGGTTCCTTGCCAACGCTGTACACGGCTTCCCATCGGATTCTATTGCTGGAATCAGTTAGATGACCGCGCCATGACCCACCCTTGACCCACCTCAACCCGGCGCTTATCGATCTTATCTTATCCGACTCATCATTGCCTTTGTCACTCTCTTCGAGGAAGTCCATTTGACACGGTCTCAGCCCGTGGCTTTCCACAAACATCGTCCCCCGTCCTGTCATACCTACCGTGTTCGCTGGAATCTCTACCGTTTAAATGCCATTTCCCTTTTTAACGGTGCATTGGGTTTACTCGACTGCATCAATTACTCTCGGGATCAACGCACGGCACCATCATATCATTCCCATTCATCCAGATCGTCTGAGGATGCACCAAAAGTCCAACGACTACCCCCAGCCATGTTAAACACAGTATCCAGAAGCCGCTTCTCAAGAGCCAGCGTCAGATCAGTAGAGAGCCAATGCGGCGGAACCCAAGGGCGGTAGAACCGGCTGCGATGTACGGGAAGGTACAAGTCCAGGTACTGAGAGGGAGTGCGGTGTATTTCATCAGCCAGCATCTGACATATGGGGCAGCATCGATCGGCGACGCCGATGGTCAGAGGGCCGTAAATGTCCTGAAAATGGGCTCAGAGGCAAGCCAGAAAATGTCACAGAGTACTTGCGTCGTTCGCAAACGTTCCTAAGAGTCTTTCTGGTCCTTTGCTTGGATCGGTGCATTGCTGGCGGTACAGAAATGAAGCGATGAGACCCGCCGCGGAATGGCAAACGCCAGTGGTAGCTGGCTGTTCCAGGGGTATCATGTTTGGAAGTTTTGACAGAATCTTGTTCCGAACGCTTGCGTCCCAACCCTTCTCTGCAGCCCAGCGTTCAACTAGATTTTTCAGAGCAATGGCAGGCATGTCCGCTCGGGGCAGCTCCACGACACTGAGGTGTATAGCGCTTCCACCATGCTTCGCAAGTTGGCTGGTGAGGAGGTACCTTGTTCTAGTCATCCAGGAACAGAGACCCTCCAAGTCTCGACGAAACTGTTTCAGTTCGGACGCAGCCGGGGCAGCTTCATCTAGTACACGATTAGTTCCAAAGATCTGTGGTAGGATGAGAACAATCACCCGCAAGTAGCGCCTCGCGTTCGTCGTCTTGACCGCGGTTATGCCTGTACTTTAGGACGTACAAATTGAGGGACGGCAACGTCCAAAGATCTGGAACCGAACTCAACACACAGTGCAATGCGTTGCATGCCACCGCTGTGTCCCAGATGGACTCTTTGGGATCAGTAGAAGACGCCCGCCGCGCAAAATCTTGAAAAGCACGGATCACAGCACTCCACCAAAGATGTGCGTTGGATGAGTTATACAGGAACACATCGTCGTCTGAGTCGGCTGACTCAATTTCCAGCTTCTTCAAAAGTCCTGCAACCACACTGTTCTGCACCGTGATGCGCAATGTGGCCACGTAGTCTGAAGCCTCCGGAGTCCACGCCTTGAGAACTTCCAAGTCTGGAAACTTGCGGGACACCAGGTCGAGGCGAGCTTGCACTTTGCACGGCAATGGTGCATAAAGTAAACAGCCACGCATCTAAGGATGTACGCTTGCGATTGCGGATTTTTTAGGATGTGAGCTGCTGCGGCAGTCATGAGGCGCATCGTTTTGTATGCATAGTCGGTAAATGAGGTGGATTTTCGGCTTTGTAGGTAAGAGTCGGGACCGGCCAGCAGTAGCTCTCTGTTGGAGAGCGATCAGCACACGTTGCGCTCGACGTTGAAGCCGGCACTCACAATCGTTTTACGTCTTTCTCGGCAGGCTCCGAAGGGATAAAGTATTCTTTAGATCTTCTGGAAGACGAGGTGTTTGGTGAATTCCTCGTGCTGCAAAGTCAGATTGAGTGGCGGCAGGAAAGAATGATGCATATGAAAACCTTGCAAAGACGCATATTTGAAACACGTTCCGGCGAAACGCAGTGGCGACGGCCACGTCTGGAGACGGCTCGAAGTTGACACTTTCTCGACTGAGTAGGGTGGCCAGATGGTTGTGACCTCGAGAATTGCGGGGTATTGCTTGATTTCGACTGGGGAACAGGGGTTCTGATTCCCTGGTATCTTGAAGAAGCGAAGCAAGGCAGGAGAGCCAGTATACGCGGTCTTGAGGCGCAATATCGGCCATCGTGGTAGTGGAGGAGAAAAGTCGTAGGACGATCGGTAGTGAGTCAGGCGCTGAATCAAAATCCAAGACACCAGTTCTGAGGATTCAAATGACCCTTTTGAGCTTTCTGACATTGTCTTGTGTGAAGAAGGAGACGGAAACTGAGAAGAGCTTGAATCGTTGTAAATTGGCAACCCGAGGTTGTCTCTGCATTTTGGCGCTGGTTTGGGCACCGATTTTACAGTAAGGGGAAGGGAACCATCTCCAAGGCTTCGAAACAACCAACAGAATCAAGTGGAAAGGCAGAGCATCAAACCCGCGCAAAACCCGAGACAGGGAGCACTCGATGAAGTTCTGATTGGATCAGCTGCGACTTGACTACGAGTCGGGTCTCTTTCGTCCGTCATCTTTGAATTGTGAAGTGCAATTCCGCTAAGTTCGACTTGCCTGAGCCATTCTCTCAGGAAGAGAGATTCCGGGCGCAGGTTCCGTTCATCCGGGCGCGTACTCCAGAAATACTCTCATTTATGATTTAGCACTTTAGTACCGACCCACTCTCCTTTCAATCGCGGCGATGTAGGATAGTGGTCATTACGCAAGGTATTAACCGGAGGCCCCGGTTCGATTCCGGGCATCTGCCCTACACTTTTCGTCCCTGTCGGCCGTCGCTCTTAGGAATTGATGGCCTGCGACTCTCTTTCTCTTTTCTTTCGTTCGTCAAATTGTGAAAACTCATGCCAAACTTCTGCGACTTTGGTTACCTGCTGCACTTTGGAATGACTTCCAGGAAGGAAGGATGTTCACTCAAGTTTTCCGCTACCACGCAATGCTCGAGTCGGAGAAAGCTTGATTGTCATTGAAAATTGCGTCATGGAATGGCCCAGGTACAAGGACTAGCCGCGGACGCTCTCAACAAATGCGAGCGGTCTACATTTGTGAAAACCCTGACAGTCCTCTGCGTTACACACCCTGCATCTTAACGCCAGTCTAAATCTCAAGAAGTCGCCCGATCTAGCCTACCTCCCACCGTATCCATGTCTTCTTTTCATAGTCCCTTCCTGCAGTCACAACTCCCCACATTCACAACCGGTCTCTCCCCATTGCACCCCCACCCATGTCTCTTCATGTACGAGAAGGAACAGAGTTATCTGTCGTCCCAGTTAACCGTCGAACCCTGTGACGAACAGCACCTGTATATAAGTCATTGCAAAGTGCAATCCCGCTACGCTTCGATGCAAGTGCATCGAGCCAAGGAGAAAATCTGGCACTGCAGTGACAGCCACTGTGGTGCACTGACAGTGACAAAATACCTACTCGCCTTGGCGATGTGGTGTAGTGGTAACAGGACAGGCATTCGTATTTTACAAAGCCAGAGACCCTGGTTCGATTCCGGGCATCTGCCCTGCGTTTCTCGCTCCTGTCGGCCGTCGCTCCGGAGAGAACTTGCTGGCGACGTGTTGTAGTGGTTATCATGCTGGTTCACCTTTGCATGCCAGAGACCCCGGTTCGACTCAGGGCATCTGCCCTTCTTTTTGTGTGCCAAGACTTTATTGGACCTCTCAACTCACTGCTGACCCGAGATACTTAGAATGTGCATAAATAGCCAACACAAATGATATAATTCAGAGATACGTACGTGCAGGTAGCTAGGTAGAGATATCAAAGGGTATCTGGAGACGAGTCCATGTAGGAGACACGTAGGTAAAGAGAATAATCCGGTATATAATTGCAGCCGAAAAATGTGTCCGCATCCCACAGAGGAAATAAAAGACTTGAACGAGGACAGGGGAGCCTGAGGGAATGAGGAGAGGGTGGGCCCAGGAAGGAGAAGCAGCTCCAACCGTCGTCCGATCTCCGGACTCAAAGGCTAGACTTGGTCTCTAACGGTGCCGGTCACGTCAAGTCAAAAAGTGGGGCGGGAGAAAAGAGCGACTTCAAGGTTTTCGGGCGCGCTGCTGCTTCTTCTCGTTCATGGCTTCTGGGCGCGCCGATATCACTTCTTGCTGCGGCGGAGGGGCAAAGGACAGAACCAATGAAGCAGAATGCGGACCTATGGAGTAATCAGCAACTGCAACGAGCCAAGAAAGCCATCATACAATGATGAACCAATGGTAGCGAGGAAAGGAATGTCGAACGGGAGTATCAGGATATGCAGATAATGTTAGACATTGAAGACAGAACAGGACTAACAAACGTGCGGTGGGGAGAGCAGCGAGGAGTTCCTCGCAAAGGAACCAGCAGTGATCATTCCAACTCGGAGGAGGGTCCCAAGTACGATGAAAAGTCCAGTGACTGGGATTGACGCTAGCGGGGTTTCGTTCCGCAGCTGTATCCGCTTCTTGGGCCCGGGTCGCTTTCCACGAACCCACGGGCGGGCGAAGGGGCGACCATTCCGCGCAGCCAGGTGGAAGCGAGAACTCTGATACAAGGTGGAGGAGAACTGGGATGGTGCTTGGAACTGGAACTGGAATGGAGAAGAGGAGTCGACCACACCAATGGGGACAATGGTCTTGAAGCCAGACGAGTCAGCATCTGAAGTCCAGGAGGGAAAAAGTTGGAACGGGCGTGATTCTGCGCGTAAGTCAACCGGAGGCTCTCCGTTTTGTACCAAATCTTGCGTCCTGTCGCAGCCAGCGCGTCGGAGTCTTCAACAACGCGATCGACATGTCGGACTGCATCTCGATAGAAAGTGGAGGTGTATCATCCTTCAACTCTGTTCACATCGTTCTTGAGCGTATGAAGGGACGGTTGAGATAAAACTCGGGATTTCTTCTAGTTCTTGCAGAATGTCATGTCCTCGCGTCCATTCTGACTCTGAGTACTTGAAACGCATAAACGTCGAGGGTTTGGGATGGGATGCATCGTTTTTCTCTTGAGATTCCGTAGAGACAAGCATGGACGATCAAGTTGAGATGAGTTGTTTGCCGAAAGCGGCCTGAAATGTCCTCCAGCCTGCGCCTCCTGAAACTCGCACTCCCACTGGTATCCGAAGTAAGGTCGAAATTTCTAAAAGCCAGGACCATTTAGAACGTCTCCCTAGCATGGATTTACGCGCACGGCACTGGCAAATTCAGTCCTCCACCTGCCTGTACCTCACGCAGAGCCTCTTTCCGACAGTGCCGTCTCCGCCCTGTTTGGGAGTGGGGACCGCGCCCGCAAGACTCTCATCCATGCGTGGCTTGACGGTGGCCTCGAGAGCATGAGCAGCACTGAGTCTGTCAAAGACGCGCTCCATGCGCGTTTAAAATATAACGAACCGGTGGTGTCGCTCCTCCCAGAGGTTGCCTGCAACTCTCTCCCGCCTTGTTTCTTCTCTCTAAAGCTCTCTTAGGCGTTTGCACTATTGTCAGCCCCAGAATCTGGTGTGCCTCCACTCGACCCACTTCCTATGCTCAAGCACTCGGCGCGGATCGCAGATGAGGCTTGCCATGTATCTCAGGACGCGTCGCTACGAGTTCGTCGTCCTCTCTTGCTCGCATTCTCGTCTGACTTTTCCTTAGCTGGCATGGTACACGAAACGCGCATCGTTGATTGGAATTTACAGTGCTGCAGGTTCGTCAGCCCATGCGTCGCCGCCTTGCGCTCGCTTGACATTTTCTACAGAACTCCACCAACTCACGTCGCCCAGTACGGCCCCTGCGTTCTTGGACAGTCTCCTTGCAACCTCCAACTCGATCGGGTCTTCCTTGTCCGAAGTTTTAGAATTCTCCTCCTACGTAGGCCGCAGCTGGGCCGGTATCATTCGTAGCAGAGGTATATTTTAATTCAAGCCTTTGGAACAGGATCTGGCTGCGTCTCGATAATGTCCAGCACCTTATAGTCCCGCCAAGCAGCAACCGTCCTCTCGCACAGGACCCGAACGGATTCTTCGGGCTGCAAGCTGTACGGACAAACGAGCCAGATGCAGTTGGCGATGAACGACCTCTTGAATTCGATCAACACGTCCTCGTCGGTGTTTTTGAATTGTGGGCCACCGAATCGGTGCAAGGCATCGAGATAGTGCTGGAGGATGGTCATATCGTGCTGGCGGCGGTCATCGACGCTGAGGGCGATCAGAAAGTACGAAACGTCGTGGAACGAAGATCCGACATGATACGCCGACCAGTCGAGCCAGCGGGGGTGGCCGTCGGCGGTGAAGTACGTGTTGCCGACGTGGGTGTCGCCGTGCAGCAGGGTTTGAAATTTGGGGTTTCGGGTGAGGAAGTATTTGTTGTGCAGGCGGTTGAAGCGGTCGCCGTCCTTGAACTCTGCAGGGACCGCTGGACGTTCGGCTGTTACTGCGGTCCACGGAGCGCAGATGAATTGCATTGAAGGGTCGTACTGATTGACCGCGTCTGCTTTTGGTCAGCAATTTCGCTGGATGCATAAAGGGAATCTTACAAGGCTGTACGGGTTGAGCACCCCAGTACTGGGAATGCAAACCGGCCAGCTGCTCGACACCCTCGAGAGCCTGCTCTACGGTCCAAGGCTCTGTCATGGGCTTGAAAACGCACCCCTCGCTCGTCAAGTCATTCATGATGGAAATCCCCTGCTTCTCGCTCGTCCCCGACCACCAGGCCTTGGGGTACCCCATCCGGGTGATTTGAGGCGCCAACACCGAGTAAAAGAGCGCCTCGTTTTGGACGAGAAGGATCGTCCATGGTTGAGCTGCTGCCATCGCGGGGTCGAACACGCCCTTGACGCAGATGTATGTTGGGCGTTCAGTATCGTCGTCGTCGTCGTCGTATGTGAGGGTGAAGAATAATTTGGCACCCGTTCCCCAGATGGCGCGCGTCTGCTCGACGGATTTGATCTTGAGCTTCAGGACGCTCTCAAACCAAGAGAGGGTCAGGTCTGCTGGTACGGCTGGAAGCCACTCGTGCGAGGGAGACATTGGTGTGAGCGATGAGTCCGGGATGGCGCCAATATATTATAGTCGAGTAGATTAGAAATTCTCCGTCGGGTTCGGACAGTCTTGCAGCCATTCATCCGACTCGTCTCCGAGTACTTATCGTGATGCCATTTTTCCTGGACGCTCTTGTATGTACTAGTGAATCGCATCATAGAAATGATTTGCGTTTAGCGCGTCGCGACGCGTCGCGCCTGATGGAGCTGGCTGTCACAGCCGCACCCGGATCACCGTCTTCTCAACTTTACTATCCGCTCTTTTCACCATGTCTCGTCTCTCGCTCTGGTTGGTCATCTTGACGCTCACCGTCGTCAGCAACTCGCATACTCCCAACGGTTCCGTAGATGGTGGTTTCATGCCAGGGCCCGAGGTTCCGATCTACGTACGTGGCGGCGTGGCAATCGAAGAAGAAGATTCCAAGATCTCTCAATTTAGGCCTCTGAGATTCAAGAATGTGCCCCGGTATGGCGTCTGGGTCTGCTGAAAGCCGCGTTGGAGGAGGAAGAATCACCATTCATGCGTCGAGTCTTTGCCATCCTCTTCCCATTCGGGCCTGCATGGAACTCGATCCTCGGCACTTTCTACATCTCCTCGTAAGCTCGTCCCCCTGCTTCTTCATGCCGCGTCTGACCGCGTTTAGTATCCCTAATTTCATTCTCGCATTCATCCCGGCCCAAATCAGCGCCAACACCCTCAACACCATGACGGCCTTTGCGGTCAGTCACTCGAGCGTGTCTCTTCCCATCCGCGGTATTTACGTGCACAGACCGGCGGCCTTCTCTCCGACGTGTTCCTCCACCTCGTACCACACTCGTTTATGGGCGAACACCAAGACCACGCAGGCGTTCACTTGGTGATGGTAGAAGAGAAGAGGAATATCCTTATTGGGTACGCGAGCTTAATTCTTCGTTTGGAACGCCACCTTAAAAATATGTCAGGCTTGCAATTTTTGGTGGCTTCGCTGCGTTCTTCATGATGGAGAAGACGCTGAGAGTGCTTGCGGGCGAGGAAGACGGAAATTCTCACTCTCATTCCCACTCCCATTCCCTGGCGAATGGCGAACCTGTCGCCCAAGCATCTGGGGTGTCCAAGAAGGAATCCGCCAATGGGCTCAAGTCCAGGAAGAACGGAGAGGACACTAAACCCGAGACCACCGAGCCCGCAAAGATAGCTAACGGCCCTTCGAAAATTTCGGCGTACCTCAATTTATTAGGCGATTTTACCCACAATATGTACGTTGGTCGATCTTTTCCCGCCCATCTGTAACCCTGATTCCTTTCCAGTACAGACGGGCTTGCGTATGCTTCTTCTTGCGCCGATTTCCCCGTTTAACTTGAGACCAGAATGGCCGCGTCCTTCTACGCGTCGCCGTTAATCGGGGCGACGACGACTCTGGCCTGCTTTGTCCATGAGATTCCGCATGAAATCGCAGGTAAAGCTTTCCATCATCTGAAGACCAATCAACCTACTGCTCAAATGGCAGACTACTCGATCTTGATCCGGAGTGGATTCACCAAGAGACAAGCAATGCAGTCGCAGTTCCTCACTGCGGTCGGAGCCTTTGTAGGTGTCGGATTTCCTTTGCTCTTTGCGTCTTTTTTCCCAGTGGCGCCCATCGTCTTCCTCTTCGTTGCACGTTCGCAAAGCTAACACATGTCCGCTTATCGTGGTGTTGCAGGTCGGGTGAGTATCCATTCTGGTGTAAAGACGCGAGGCTGAAATTCTTTGACCTGTCAGGACTTTTATTGGGATAGCTGTGCATACAGCCACCGCAAAAGAAGACGACGCGGTCCGGCACACGGCCGACCTTGCTGCAGCCGTGCGTCAGGACGCCAAGGGGCTTCTTGGGACGACGGTTGAGTTATCGGATCTGGTGATTCCGTTTGTCGCCGGCGGGTTCTTGTACATTGGTGCCGTAGCGGTGCTCCCTACGTATGCATTTCTTGGCGACTTTTCCGGTAACGCAAGACTGACTGTTGCATGCAGATTGCTGGCTGAAAGCAAGAGTGCGAGCCAGGCACTCCGGGAGGTAGGCCCCAGATTGTTGTTACTGGAAATTTACTGACGTGCGGCAGTTCGTGGCCATGGCATTTGGGGTTGGGTGCATGTTCATGGTCGCGTGGAACGAATAGTAGCTTTTTGTAAATATTTGCGCGTAATGGTATGCCGAATTTGTGCCGATTTGTGCCGACACACGTGCGTCCGCACTACGGGGATGGGATTGAAAAAGTTTGTGGACACAGGAGGCGAAACGCTCTTTCAATCTTTCATCGTCACGGTGCACAAGACCAAGTGCAGGGTACCATCTCTCCACCCCTGCTCGACGAGTACTTATACTCTGCTTCTTTTTCCAGCAGTACCCATCGTCTGTCCTGTCCTGTCCCCCCACCCAACCTTTGACACTCTCGGGCGCCAATGCAGCTGTCCTGAACAAGCCACGCATCCCTTTGTCCTTTACACCGCCCACGATTTCAAAAGAAAATGGGCACAAAAGGCCGAACAAGTCCGCGTATTGTCTGCTGCGCAATACCCATCGCACGAGCTGCAGCCAAAGTCCTCTTGATCACGAGTCGGAAGAGGCCTGATAATTGGGTTTGTGAGTGCTTCATGTCGTTCTGCGCGTTGGTTGGGTGTTTCTGACCGAAGAGCGTGGATTTGGCTTAGTGCCCAAAGGCGGTTGGGAATCGTCGGACGTGCGGTTGGAGAACGCTGCGTCAAGGGAGGCGCTGGAAGAAGGTCCTACCCTCTGTTCCTTCTACCGCTACTCCCCTCCTGATACAATCTCCTCTCTGCGTCTTGTTCCTCCTTCTCCGCAAACTCCACCACCTTTTGCAAACGCGCCCTTTTGCACCCAACAACAGCGGGCGTACGCGGCACCATAACCCGTTACGTGACGACGATTCAAACGCCTTCGACGACGTACCACTTTTACGAGATGGATGTGACTGGGCTCGACCAGGACTGGCTCGAGAGCCACGAACGCAGGAGGGAGTGGGTGGATTACTCCGAGGCTGTGAGGAGGCTGGAGTGGAAGGCAGAACTCGCGCAGGGGCTGAGAATGTCCTCACTTGCACCGTCCCGGTGACGCATTCGCAATCGACAATACAATAGACGCTCGCCGGTCTCACCCTCACCCACCCGGTCCCGAGATTTCTGACGCATATATTTAGAGGAGGCGCTCTCTCCCGGCGCACACGGCTCTACCCTACAATCTGTTTTAAAACGCAACCCCCCTACCGCACTCACCAGACACTGCTATCCTACCCAAATCCATCCCTGTCCCGCTCCTGAGCGGGCATACATGTGTCTGGTGCATACACAAAGACTGCCTCCGTATCATATTGCAACTAGATAAGCATGTAGTTTTATAAAATACTCTAGTCGTGGAGAACTGGGTGCTGGGTCTCACTAATAGTAATGAAAGATTGGGTTTGTCGAGATGGCCGAGGAGAGATCGTGTGACCACCAAAAATGATCGTCGGATGAATCTTATGCAGTCGAGTTCTCTCATCGAAATCGATGAATCTTGGCGAAGAACGTTTGAAGGTTACCGACCGAACGTTCCTGAAAAACGAGGGATTTTTTCTCCTGCTTTCTTCTTCCGACGAGCTTCCGCGGGATGGCTATCCGTCGAACCTGCATGGGACATGCAGGTTGCATGCAGGCCAATCTGCAGGCACGATCTCTGTTGCAGAAAGCCAATTCCTCTAAATCTTTTTTCCACCATTGGCCGCCAAAGTCCCTCGCAACTGTAATTAGAAGAACGCGAAGAGTCACAAATCACATGCTCAAGTCACTCCGTGTCGGAAGGGTATCGCAACAGATTGGGACCAACAAAAAATACAAATACGCAAACAAGATATTATACACCCTTGATACCCAGCTCTTCCGCAAAAATGACAGCAGCCTTCTCTCCGACGACTAGCGCCGAATTGTACGTGTTGCTGCCCACATTGGCTTGGGAGCAAGTCAGGAATTCGTTCAAGAGAAAAACAAAGAGCACACGTACTCGGAGCGATACTCAAATCCGCCACCTTGAGCCCTTTGACTCCATAGACGTTGAGTTTCGAATCGACCACACCGCCCTGGGCGCGTGGTTTCATGGCGCAGGTCCCGAGCTGTGTGTGTTAAAAAAATGAGCAGATGTGTCTCGTAGCAAAATGGGTAGTGCGTACGGAGTGCCACGTCGTACCGACTGTACTGGAAGGTCAGAAATTGGCGGCCGTAAGAAAGAATGGGGAGGTACGCACCAAACGCACGGTGATAGGCGTCAATCGCCGCATTGTCTTCGGCGGTGTAACTGCCATCCAGTGAGTCAAGAACAGACGAGGATAAGGAAAAGAACGTACGCAATATCAGGGGCGTCGATGGGCACCGGGCCTTTGGCAGGCCCAGCGGCGGCCGCACTACTCTCGGGGAAATTGGGGTGCTCGACAGCGAGCTCACCGCGGTAGCATGGCATCCGGCGGGCCATTTCGCGGGACCACTTGTACGACCACCGGAGGACGCCGAGGTCTTCTGGCCTTCATTTAATGAGACAAGGCAAACGAGCGGACAAGGACAAGTCGTACTCGTTCAAGAAACCAGGTTCCAGGTCGAGTGGCTTGTAGGGATCCACAGAGCTGATGTGTGTCCTTCCAATCGAGGCAGGGTATTCCTAGAACGAAGTTGAGGAACTCTCGGACACCTTGGTGGGTATGCGTACCGTGTAGTAAGCGAGGGTGAACATCTTCCTTCCTTGAACCCCAGCGGAATTGCCTCCCGTATACGCCGTGAGTGGGCCGATCCACATCACCGGCTTGTCAGGCTTGTTCACAAAGTATTCTTGCCAGCGCCGGGTAAAAGAGGGTCCAATTTCCTCGAGGTCTTTGGCATTGGGACGAATCTTGATTCCGGCTTCGATACTGTTGTGCGCCATCCACCCTTTGTCCGCGCCATCGCCCAGCCACTGGGTTTCGTGTGCTGAGCGTCGGTCAATAACAGCCTCCAGGCAGAAGAAGAGCGCAGAAACGCACGTTTGATAATATCATCTTTGCCATGGAAGATGTCGTCGAGGGTGATCTCGTCGTCGCTGGTGAGGTACGGCACGAGGAGAAGGTTATGATCTGGAGAAGGGTTACGACGGGAAGCAACTCGCACCGTAAGGCTTACCCTGGTAATTCTCGCCGACGCCTGGTAGGTCGACTACAGTCCGAATGTCGAGCGATTCGAGCAGTTTGGGCGAACCGATCCCCGATCTTCGCATTCTTAGGAATCGGGAACAGGAGATGGAATGGAAACATACCGTTCCAAGATTGCAGGCGACCCGAACGCACCACCAGCGACAACGACAAACTTGGAGGCATACGCAGCTTGGACTTGATCCTTCTTCGCATCGGTCGGATCGTGGCTGATGTATTCAACTCCGACGGCACGGTCGTTCCTGCATGATTCAATACATCGAGCACATCAAGGTCGCATATACATACTCCATGATGACACGCTGGACCCGGCAGTGGACCCGCATCTCGAGGTTCTTGTTGTGCGCTTGGTTGTAGACATAGTGGTGGGCGGCGTCGGAGCGATGTCCAGTCGTGGCCGACACATACTTGAACCAGGGCTACAAAAACGTCGAAATAAATTCAAGAGAAAAATCCAGAAGACTCACACTATAAACATTGACCGGAAGTGGGCAAAAGGTCGTTGGTGTCGTCGACGTGCCCGCGTTCTTTGTCGCGAGCCTTGGCTACGTCAAGATATTGCCTGCAAATATTGGTTTTGATGCCTCCCGAGACCTTGATGGGACCCGAAGTGCCGTGGTTCTTGGCGTTCGGTTCGAAGGTTTCAGCCTACGATAGAAGGCTTCGTTAGCTTAAAGTCAAAAACACGTCGACGCCTTCTTGACCTTGTTCGAAAGGGGAATAAGGTCCTTCGACCCCCATCCTGGGTTTTCCAGCTCCTCCCAGTCGTCGTAATCCGACGGCGAGGCGCGGGTATACATCATAAAATTTACTGTACTCCCGCCTCCGATAGCCTTCCCAGCAGGAATGATCAAAGGGCGATTGCCCAAAGCCTCGCTGGGTTTGGCTGAGTGGAGTGTGAAAGTATCGCCTCCACCGGCGAGGTTGGCGTAGTAGCGCGCGGGCTGGACGTGAGTGGGTAGGTCCTTCGTGTGCTTGCCGGCCTCGACCATCTGAGCATGAAATTAGGAATGGGTGGGCGCACGATAAGAGAGATACACACGAGAATCTTGAGGTTCGGGTCGGCCTGCTGCGAGACGTCCTGCGACGACACAAGCAGTTGTGCCTCCTGAATCGCGAATCAGCAACGCGCTACCAGACGGTGGAGAGACGAAGCACACCTCCTGCAAAGATGATATCGTAGGGCGCGGGCTGGGACATTTCGAGGAAAGCTGAAGAGCGTGAGACGTGAAGGGCCGCATTTTAAGCTCCCTGACGTGCGGGTGTGATCGAATTTACGAAAAGTAGAACCCGCACGGTCATGGGACCATGGTTAGCTCGTTTCTGCCAAGTTCTGCCAGTGGCTCTTGCTTTACGTCGGCCGCCGCGTGGAGTCGGTGTTGCTTGGGGATAAAATGCAAGGGTTCCTAGTCGTGCTGCGTCCAGATTACTTGCAGGTCACTTTGGCGGAGAAAGGGGGGAAGCAAAGAGGAGGCCAAGCTGGTCGGTAGGGAAACATATAAGACATGCATTGCAAACGCAAAGTTGCAACTTCCGAGACTGTGTAGAACCCAAGAAGGTCCGGAATAGAGAAAGTGGAATTGGCAAAGAATGTTGGCAAAGAATGTCCACTCGCCATCAGACCTCGGCAGAGTGATGGTTGATTGCCGCCATGCCGCCCTCTCTTCAACTCTCTCAGAATATTATTTTACACGAAGATTTCATGCTGAGAGGCCTGTGAATGCGCCCCGAGAAAAAGTGCATTAAATTTATGCATGAGGAGCAAAGCTAATGAAGTCATTTTGATTCGTTTGGCTGTGCTGAGCGCGGGGATTGGCAAGTCCACCATCCCGCCCGTTACCATCCCTCACCCTCGTACTGGCGCCACGAATTCGCCGTTTCTCTCTCTTCCCGAACAGAAAGAAGAACAAGCACAAATCCTTGCCCCCAAACACGCTGCAGGCACAGGAAGCTGCTCTCCTCGTTCCGCCACACATGCTTCAGGACCATGCCCGAGCATCCCAGCCTCCGACCCGGGCCAACCTCAAGGCTTGGTGGGCCAACTTTTCCGGCCCACAAAAGGCCAAGGAGCACGAGGGTTTGTGGCTCGAATACGTTCAGGTTCCCTTGAGCTCCAACGCAAGCAGAACCAGTGCACACCGTCTTCGGGAAGCCTCTCAAGGAGAGCCTCAAGTATGCCAGTGTCCAAATATCGACGGCGAATGCAAACGGGGAGTTGTACGTCTGGGGCTACATCCCTGTTGTAGTCGCCAAGTGGTGCGTGTGCCCTACCTGCGCCACTCACCTCGCACTAATCCAATGCCCAGTGGTACTGTATCTCAAAGAGAACGGTTCGTCTCGTTCCTGAATCACTCTGATTCTTCGACCAATATTCTTAGCCACCGAGGTGCCCGGCACATTTCGTGTCAACGGCTCGAACAAGCGAATGCGGGAGCTGCAAGCGCTGTTTGAGACGCCGCCGCGGGTCCGTGCATACATTCTCTGTCTGCTCCTAGTCGCCGACTTGCTTTCAGTATGGAAAGTCTCTGGATTGGAAACAAGAGTCATACACGACCCACGACGTTGCTAGCGTCTTTCGAAGATACCTCACCCAAATGCCCGTAAGCCTGCATGTCCCTCCCTCGACGTCTTGCCTCACGATACTCAGGAACCTGTAATCCCCCACGACATGTATCATGCTGTGCGTCATTCTCTTTCGCTCATTATGCTTCCGCTCAGCCAGCTTGTAGGTACGAGATGTCCTAGGTGAGCCTCTGTCGAATGAGCCATGTTCCGTGCTACAAGTCCGTCTCAGCAAAGCAACCTTCAACCAGGACGAAGTAATCGCGACATATAAACGATTAATTCGTGCCATGCCCCGCGCAAACCAATACCTCCTCCTCTACGTCCTCGATTTACTATCAGTATTCGCCCGCAAATGTGATAAAAATCTCATGACGGCAACGAGTAGGGGCTTTTCCTTTTCCTTGCTTTTAGTCTCTGACCTAGCTGCTTAGATCTTGCGGTTATATTCCGGCCAGGCCTCATCTCACATCCTGCCCACGAAATGTCACCTCCGGAGCATGCGTTGAGCCAGCAGGTTCTGGAATTCCTTATTGCCCAGCAAGATTGGTTCATGTTGGACATACCGCCCCCACCCCGCCACGAACCAGGATCGCCTGACGACGAGGAGGTATTTGTGGTCGACGATGAGCACTCTCCCGTTGGTGGCTCGTGGAATCTCGTTGGCAACAAGCCGGGGATGGCACGGCGAAAGACGACAATTGGTGAGAATTCCGTGTTGGCGTCCCCGCTTATACTAATTTAGACGAACCGCAGACTCCTCAGGGGATCTGTCGCCCGTCAACGAGTCGTCCCCAGACGACGCGGGTGCTTCGGTGACGCGCCGCCGGACGTTACCGTCGAGGCCGCGAGGAGCAGGGTCAACGCTGGGCAGTGAGGTGGATCATCGACCGAATGTGCTGCGGAAACAGAAACGATCTTCGTCGTCACGACCACACGGGAGAGACTCCCCAGAATAACGCGTGAGCGTTCTGGTGACGATAGAGAGCTGTATTGATATTGTTTTCGCTGTGCATACCCACCCTTCTTCCCTGCGCTGGTTAATGTAGATTATAGTAGTCAATTTTTGTGTACAAGAGTAGTATTGTCGATTACCAAATATGGACTCCGAGATGGACTCAACTTTTTGCCGATACCCCTGTCTACGTGATTTTTTGAGAGCGCGCGATCGGCTTGGATGAAAAGATTATACCTTGTCCGCAGTCCTCTTCCTCTTCCTCTTCCTCTTCCTTCCTCGTCAACATGCAGCACTACAGAGACGAGCCTGGTCTTTTGCAATCGCAGGCGGATTTGCAGCAGTATTACGATGACACTCCCCCATGGCGCCGGCGAGATACCGATGCAGGAATATGGGCGTGGGCCGGGCGGGTATAGCCAACCGCTGGCTGCGGATTCGCAGGTCGATATAACGCCCAAGCCGAATAACGCGTGGTTGGAAAAGTCTGCGACCAGGCCAACGTCAGGCAGAAGGACGTGGTTTGTACGTCCTCGCAAGTTCTCATTCCTTCGTCGGCGGGCTCAGTTTGTAGATTCTCGGTGCGGTCGTGGTTGTAGCCCTCATCGCCGCAGGTGTCGCGATTGCGGTGGTTCTCGTTAAGAGGAATCAGAATAATTCGACTTCTTCTTCCTCGTCCTCGTCTGCTTCCTCTTCGACGAATACCAGTGGCTCGGCATCGGGATCGGACCCTAGTGTGTTTACCAAGGACTCGAGGCTGGTGCAGTCTTTCTATGGCATTGCGTATACGCCTGAAGGCTCGCAATTGCCTGATTGTGGGAACCGAATTGGTTGGTGGATTTACCCGACTCTATTCCATGCTCACCCACTTGCAGAGGATGTGATTACGGATATACAGGTGCGCTCGATTTGCAGCAGCCTCCAAGCTGTTTCTGACAGCTCTTGAAGCTACTGTCGCAGCTCACTACGGTCAGCACTGATGATTCTGTATAATGCCTCATTCACTCAACTCTAACAGCGAATTCGACTCTATGGTGCCCCAACCCATTAGCGTTCATCTTCAGCTCTAATTGCTCTACAGGCGCCGACTGCAATCAGACCGAGCTCGTGGTGCGTCCTCATTTACCCTCCCCTAGCCACCGTAGTGATTCCTCCCAAGCTCGAAGCGATTAAACAGACCAAAGTCGACATGACCGTCTACCTCGGCAACTACGTCGTCGCAACGGACGATGGCGTGGCGTACAAGCGCCAGCGCGATGTCCTTTCGACGGCGATCGAGAAGTACGGTGCCGGGAACATTGGTGGGGTGACGGTGGGGAATGAGTTTATTCTCAAGTATGTTGTACATTCTGTGAACGAGTGAGAACTTGTTGGCTGACGAGGGAAAACAGCTACCTCAGTGCCAATGGTGGCGGGTCGGATCCGAATAGCAGTGGTGGGAATGCGGGCGCGCAGATCTTGATTGCGGATATCCAGGACACCAAGACGACCATGAGTGGTATGAGCCTGAGCAATATAAGTGTAAGTTGCTACTTGAAATGGGAGTCTACGCTCACTTGTTTCGACAGATTGGGACGTCTGACGCTGGAGCTTATTTCAATACCGAGGTTTTGGAGGCGGTGGCTTATGGGGTATGTCGTCCTCGTAGATTTGGTTCATGTAAGGCTAAAAGATATAGATGGCCAACGTGCACCCCTGGTTTGCCGATACTACTATTCAAGATTCAGCCAATTGGACGTTGCAGGTCAATTAGGTCGGGTCAGGTTAGGAGGTTACTAACCCAACCCCAGTTCTTTTCCGAGACGAATTTGGCAGAAGCCAGCGCGGTGTCTAATAAGCCGGATATGTACATCGCAGAGACCGGTAGGCCGACCTCTTTTCTTGGAGTGTGGTTCTGAATCAAGGCTTGGCAGGCTGGCCAACGGTGATACGAGAACAACAGCGCAGACATTGATTAACCTGTTGTAGAACTCTTCCACCGCTGAAGCATCGACGAATGGAGCCGCGACTGCGTCCGAGGCCAATCTCCAGATATTCATGGATGATTTCGTGTGCCAGGCAAATGCGCAGGGGACCAAGTACTTCTTTTTTGAATATTTTGACGGTACGGTTCTTCTATTCGCTGAGGTTTAATGTGGCTGAAGGTCAACGCAGAGGTTTGGAAGGTACGTCGAGACCGTTTCACGCCCGGCGGGCACTGATGTAGATGCAGGACATCCAATACGGCGGAGTGGAGGTGAGCCTTTCCAGATTGGTCGGTCACTTGGCTTGGATGTTGATTACTTGCAGGGTTACTGGGGACTATTTTATGCAAAGTGGGTGATCTTTTCGTGGATTCATTTACTTGTTCGCTGATTTTCTGAAGCCGGACGCTGAAAGATATTACGATTCCGGTGTGCAGCTGAGGGACTGGACCATATTGCACGCTCTTTAATTACACTGGACATTTTTTGCATTCACCGCATAGTATACCTGTATCAATTATCTAGATGGACTGGCAGCGCACTCACAATAAAAAGTCGTGGTCCAAGTGTTTGATCGGCTTTGGCCACGTGTGACATGTGACACCCATTGTGACTCCAATTGTGACAATCTCTTGTCTGGACTTTGCCATTATAAGGCCTTGTCTGCGCGCTACCTCTTCCTTTTCGTCATGCTCGACTCTTCACCCGTCCCAATTCCACCAGCACCACGTCCACTGAAGCGCTCAGCTTCGGTGGCATCCCTTCCAACGCCCCCACGCACGCACCACAAACGGAAACGCAGCGGCTCGAAACGTAGTCGGGCCAGCGACGATGACTTGACTGCCACCGACGAGGAGGACGATGAAAAGCTCATCAAAGACGCAGAGGATGAGGAATCGTTTTGGCTCAGTACCAATTCTGCCCCGAGCAACTCTAATAGTGGGACCGCACCGTTGCTTTATCGTCGGCTTCAGGAAAGTCAGACGCAGGGATTTGGCTTGCCACCCGTTTCGCCCCCTCCGTCGCACTACAAGCCTCGGTCTGGTGCCGTCGCTGCCTACTGCAGCAGCGACACCCACACCGCAATCAGCAACGGTCTCACCTCCTTCTACACCCCCTCCAAAGCGTCGCAACGCTGCGATTCCCTTCCCGCGTGACTCGCCGGACAACCCATTCCTTGCCTCGCCTCTCGGTTCTGAAGATGAAGTCGTTGTGAGCCAGACGGACCGCGTGCAGGAGGAAAAACCCACGATGGAGTTGGTTTTGTGCGTCGTCTCTCCCATTGTCTCTATGCTGTGTCTTACTTTATGTTTCTAGCCGTGGTGTCCGTCGCTCTTTCCCAAATCCACACTACAAGGGATCAGCCCCCAGCGCTCCGAATCCCAACTCGTTGTTGCCGCCGGAGCATCCAGACTTTGAGCCAGACGAGCGTGGGGTGCGCAAGCTGTTGTTTGGTGTCACGCGCAAGACCAGGGCGCCCAAGAAGACCAGTAGCAAGAGCCACCGCGGCGCGGTTGAGGCAAACAGTCGAGGACGGCAGGCACGTCGGGCTGTGCTCACCTCCAAGGCCAGCAGCGCCCCGGTCACTCCTGGGCATAGCGACGCAGAGGAAGAAGTCGAGGCACCTCCCACCGCCAAGCTGGCGAAACCCAAATTCTAGAAACATCTCTTTTCCTTTCCGCTCTTTTCTAGTTGTATACTTTCTTTTCTCGATGTGCTTTCACGAATCATGCTTCATCTCGGCGACGCCTACTACCTAGTCTCAATTACGAATACATATAAGTAGAACTGTATCTTTACCGTACATATGAGAAATTTATGACAAGATGCCATTCAGAGTTAGCACGCGAAAGCCATCAAACACGCTCTAGCCACGAACGAAAATATGCCTGCTGTTCTTCTCAGCTTCTTTCCTCTACCACAATGGCCACGATGACGACGACGCCGATCTACGAGCTGCCAGAGCACGACGGTGACCTCTCTGAAGAGATTGACCTGAATTCCGACTCTGGTGCCGAACTGCAAGTCCATTTCTACCCGCCGCTTTTTCTGCAACGCCGGATATGGATTCTGGACATTCTGCGGCGTGAGGCCATCGTCGATGTAAGTCGTGTTGTGGTTCCGCGGAGGCTTTTTTGTTCAAAATTGAATAACGTAGGTTCTGGACGTTGGTTGTGGCGAAGGCCAGCTCCTCAGGGTACTCTCCCAACCGGCACCGTGGCTCTCTCCGCCTCCTGCATCCATTTTCCCGGACGAAAAGCAGGTGGAGGAGTACAAGTGCGATATGCCCAACCTGCACACGCGGCGACTTGTAGGTCTCGATGTCTCTGCCTACGATTTGGCGTTTGCGGTCAAGGAGACGAAGCCGCCTAGCTCGACTCCTGGTGGTGAAGATGATATGGATTCGTATGGAGTGCGTCTGACGCGTTGGGAGGATATGGAGGCAAAGGTGTGGCATGGTGGGCTGCAGGTTGTGAACGAAGAATTTGTTGGGGTGGAGTGTATCGTCTGCACCGAGGTGTACGTCCTTCAATTATTTCATGAAATATCTCTAACGCATTGAACAGTATCGAACATCTGCCGCCGGACATACTCCCTGCACTAGCACCGACTCTTCTAGGGATATACCACCCCAAACGCCTGTTGATCACCACTCCATCGTATACATTCAACGCCCGGTTCACCCGCCCAGGGGCTCCGCGCTCAGTGCGCGCACGTCAAGGGTATCCCGACCCCACAGGGCGCACGGAGAGAATATTCAGGCACCATGACCACAAGTTCGAGTGGACGCCTGAGGAATTCGCCGAATGGTGCCATGGTGCTGCGGAAGAGTGGGGGTACGATATTGAGGAGCTGGGTGGTGTGGGAAGGGCTATCGAAGACGACCCGTGGGGACGGGACGAGGAGCTAGGAGATGCGTCCCTTGTTGTCGCGTTTTGCCGCAAGAACGACGACTGGGAAGAGCGCGCGCAGAGAGGGAGGCAAGTGCTGAGCCAGTTGGAGTTGGGAGGGGAACCACACAAACTGCTCGCGACGCATTTGCACAAAGGACACGAGATGGCGCGTCAGGTACCCACAGCAGAATCCATCCAGGTGATTGGGAACGCAGTCAAGGCCAAGATGGAGAGTTTCCGCGAGGCCTTCATCGCGCTCGAACAAATTTGGTTCGAGCCTGATGTGTCCACCCTTTGCGGTGGGTGGATTGAAGTGTTGATTTGGGCTGTGGATGGGTACGACGGGCTGAACCTACTCAAAGGCGGGGAGAGCTCGAAGGAGTGGTCTGTTGAGCTGGTGGGTGGGGTGAAGGACCCGCTTGTTATGTGGCCTCCAGAAGGCGAGACGAGCATTGACTTGATTCCGGATGGGTGGATTCCAGAGCAAGAGCCGGAAGAAGACATGAGCGACGAGGGGGAGGTGTCGTCCACTGGTGCCGATGGATATGGCTCTTGGGATGGATCGGAGATTGAGACATCCGATGTGCAAGTCAGTGATGAAGAGCGGACTTGGGGGAAGCAGGATTGGGGCGCGGATACTTCTGACTCGCCCTGGGGGGAGTAATCTAAGTGTACATTTGCATTTTGTTGTGGTTCTTGCTTTCGTCTTGTCATGTTTACATTGGACTTTCGTCCTCATCCTCAATTCTTCGAGTCCATCCATCAAGACGCGATCGAGTACAAATACAACCACATAACGCGGACCCATTTAAGACTCACGAGCGCTGATAGGACCCACCACGCCTCTTCCTCTCCAACCACCATCTTCCCCTTTCTCATAGCCCGACCCACGTGCCCTCTTGTTGACCCTTACCCTCCCTAACCTCGCCCAAGCCCTTACCAAGCTCGTCGTCGAGGTGGGTTAGCTTTATTATCATCCTTTCTCTCTCTGGCGCGAGCGAGAAGAGTCTCGAGTGGCCCATACCAAACCACGAGCGGTCGGCGACGGACAGTTCGACGGGGGTGCCCCAGCGCGCGCATGTCGATGGTCCTCTGCCTATAACCTCTATAGGCAAAGTGTTGTGGGGCCACTGCCTAACGGGCAATGTATTCCATGCGCGCGCTCCCTCGTCTGCTTTTACCTCTTACATTCTACCCCCCGGACTGGCGCAGTGCAGCACGTTCCTTTGATAGGACCGCTCGGCGAGGGCGCCACACGGCGGCCCTCTGCAGACGAGTGTGTGACTTAGGGCTTTGCCTCACGGCATGTGTCTTGGACACTCCCGAATCGTCAGCGTGCACCTGCTGCTTCGTCCTGGGGTATTGATTTAAAAGAGAAAAGAGAAAAAAAGAAAATAATCACCAATGTCCGTCGCCTCATACCCTTCCTATCCGCACGTACGGCACTTTGGGAGGTGGCCTCATCGTGCACGACGTGTTTTTACCAACCACTCAATCTCTCTCTTGCCCTAACCCACTCAGTAATGATTCATTACTGACGCCCATCCAGCAGGTACTCTCCTCCGGTCTGGGGTAGTGTAGAGATCGTTCGGTAGCAGTCAATACTTGTATCGGTACCTGGCAGCCGCAGAGTTATTCTCCTGGCGCCGAATCTGATTTGTTTGATTTTCGAACAGAGTCGCGTTTGGCGCGCTTGGAGGGAGTTCAAGGCATTCATTGAATCGAGAAGAGATACAACTCGACTGGGAGCGCTAGCTGATTGGGGCGCTTTCAACTTGACGGCGCTTTCGAATTATGCAGATACGTCTATAGATCATTCTTCAACTCTGCCCAAGGCGGAAGACTGAAGAAACTGGGCAGCGATTCCCACATCTTCTTACGTCCTTCAACGAGTTTGATTCTACCATCCTCCTTGCAAGCGTCACATACTTTGGTACGCTTCAGTACCCAAGTAATCTGGGGAAACACTCCGGGTTTTCCCTCCAGCAGGAGTTCTCGGGAAAAGAGTGTCCTCGATTTGCCGCAAGAATCGTCGTCCGTACACCGGTCTGAGCCGCCGATCCGCAGCCACCCAAGCGAGTGGTCCATTTCCCATTGGCTTTGAAGCAGCTGGTGGCGCCCCAAAATACACAAACGCAAATCAGCGGGCGACAAAGTGGCATGAGTGCCGTCTGGACGCTGGACACCGTCAAACAGTTCGGCCTTGGAAAATCCCAAGTCAGCCGACGAGTGAAAATCATAATACTCGAGCGGCGGACCTGAGTGTAGCATGCAGTTACTCGGTAATATGCACAGGGAAGGACTCCGAGTAAATTGTTTTCCCTTGCCAGAGTCAAGACATCGATGAAAGCGCCTCTGTAGGGCTCAAATTTGCTGGGAATATAGCCTGAAGGACTCATAAGGCGGTCGTATCCCTCTAACGTCGAGGGATTTTCATATGTGAGACGTTCCACTACATTTGACAGGATATTCGTCAATTCGTATTTCCGGCCTAGACGAATGTGGCTCGCGATCACAGAGAGAGGAAGATTCTTCTGAGCGAAGAACAACCTAAGAAAATTGTTAATGGCAGTATGGAGGGTGAACGGAAACGGACGGGTCATAGAGTGCTTTGAGAACGGTTTCCACGTCTTCCGACGAGTCCGAGAGCTCTATTACAGGGCAGCCTTCAATCTTGGGCTCATTCGGGGGTTGCGGAAGCCCGTGAAGGTCTCGGAAGAAAGAGGAGTGAAGCGAGAGGACGCTCCAATGTACGCAGAACTGGGTGCAGCCAGCGTGCAGCACTACACTGCCATCGGAATGCCAGATTTCGGGAGAGCGTACTATCTCTCCGTTTTCCGTGCGTTGGCGTTTAGCAGGAGGGCCCTCCATCGTTGAGAGCAAGATTGTTTGTTGAAGAAAGGAGCAAGTCCGAGTTTCGGATCACTGGCAAAGCTACTTTCTCCTTCTACCACCATCCTCCCGCACGAGCCGAGTGAAGCCTCAGAAACCACACCAGCTCATAAACTTCCTTTCAATCCACGGCCAAGACATGCCTCAGCTGACAGGAAGGCAGGAATGTGCTGGAAAAACGATTTCCATACCCTTGCTCCAGCCCAGTACGAGAAATGATCACGAGAAACGAACGTCCCAAGAACTTAGAAGATAAGCCAGAGAGAAATTCGGTCGACCTTTGAAAATTTCCGAAAAGGGACTCTCCATTCTCCGATCGCGTTTGTTGAAGACGCGCTGCCTGTGACGGAACGCGGTTGTTCGGTATAAAATGGAGGCCATTCGTTTGAGTGTGTTTTCCTCATCTTATACACAACGATCATGTTCTTCCGCAAAGCCTCCTTCCTCGCCTTCTCCCTCCTCTCCTCTGTTCAGACCCCCAAGACCCTCCAGCCCGTGGAAGTCGTGCCTGTGTTCCCTCGGTACCCCGTCTGCTGGTGGACGAGTACGAGCCCGAGGTGCTGCCCTTTACCCACGCCAACGCCTCGTTCGCTCTTTTCAATGGCTCCCTCGTACTCGCCCAGGGCCCTCTCGACATCGTTCCCATCCTCAGCCAGATCCACGTCGTCCGTCGCCCTTCGGTCAGCTTCGACCTCGCCGGTACAGACAGCAGCCACCCAGCCAGTCCCAACATCGCTGGTTTCGACCTCGCCAGCCTGGATGAGGTCGAGGGCATCTTCACCGCTACCGTGGCCCTCGCGCGGCTCCTCAAGCACAAGACCGGCGTCGTTTGGTCCAAGCTCGCCATCTCGTTGCTCATTCTGAGTGGGATGCTCGCCTTTGACGCTCTCCAATTGGGCGAGCCCCGGTTTTTGTTTGTGTTCGTTCAAGCCGGTTTAGGACAGACCCCCGCAAAGGTCATCTTTGCAGAGGTGTGTCTGTTCCTTCACGGATAGGATCTGTTCTCATTCTTTGTAGACGCAACACAGATTCCGTCAACTACTGTCCTCTATTCTTCAAGGTCCTCTCCTCGTCGTCGTACGTGTCATCCTACCTGCTTGTTCCGTCATCCCACCAGTTCAGATCGCGACCCTCCTGGACATACCTCTTCTCCATGTCGTCCATGCCTTCGCCCTGGACAACACCCCGGCCCTGTTTCTCATCGCCCTTCCCCATCCACTCAGCCGGATTCTCTCCCCTAAGCCTACCCCCACACTCACAAAAAGAAAATCAAGCGCTTCAAGCACCAGCGGGTCAAGGCAAGAGTGGCCCGTCAAGCAACGACTCGTTCATGGGTCAAGATGTTCTTCGAGGCCTTTATCCTCGCACTTCCGACGGTGTGTCCTCTCCTCTGCTGTCCTCTCCTCTTCTGATCAGTCTTTGTAGGTGCTTGTGCTCCCGCCGGACGTTCCTTTCCGCGACATCATCTATGCTCTCTTCCTCAATGGGACCATTGTCGATCTCATGACCCGCAATGTAGGTTCATTCCCCTTACACCTCGTCTCGTTACTCATGATCTAATAGGTACCCGACTCTGGCTTATCTTGCGTTTCCTCTTTCCGCCGCCAGTTTATCGCGTAAGTCGAACCAAGGAGCGCTATAAGTGCAGCAAGAAGAAGAAGCTGCCGTGAAGACGAATCTCACCACCACCACCACCACTTCTCCTTCAACTATCTTCCCTTCTCTTCCCGACTCGTCGCACCCAGTTGTCGTTGGCGAAGATGTCTAGTCATTGGTCCGGAGACTGGACGACGGCTTGAGCTACTTCTCTTGCCCGAGGTCCCACCCTCTCACCGACACTCTGGCGCCCCAGCATCGACCCGGCTTCGACACTGGCCTTCTTCGATTTTTTTTTATTCTTTCTTCCGACAGCGCTTTTAGAACACGGACCCCGGGGATGGACGTATCGCGATCGGGAGGTGTTTTGTTGTCGCGATCTCTTTGGTTTTGGTTCCTTTTGGGTGTGGTGGTGTCGGTGGTGGTGTGGATATAAGTACCCGGGCTCTTGTCCCAACTTTCCTGTATTTTCTCCTGAATAACTATCTGTCTCTCAATGTTACCTTCCTTGTGCTTGATTTGGCAGTACTAGACAAGAGTGCTATCCCTGGTATCGAGACAACGCGACCCGACTTGTCTGTCACATGACCGCGATGCACACTCCCGGCTTTTGCAGCGCGAATTTATCGATTGTGTTGAGTCTCGATGACTTTCGCAAGTCTGTTGCGTAGCTCCTCAGTGTATCGAATTGTGGACGTCCTTTCGTGTCACGTAGTTGAAAGCCAAGGGTGCTCAGAGAGGTTCCGCAACGTTGGTCGCTCCTCAGGATCCAAACGAAAAACCATCTCGAGGAACTGCGTCAGCCCTTCAAGATCCGGGCCCTTGTAATATTTCTTGAGGATCTCAGCTAACGGCGCCTTCTCTTCATTCGAATAAAGCTGGGAGCCTAGGAACAAAATGTGAGCCAAGGAAGAATCAGAGGTTAATAATACATACCATCCTCCTTGAAGAAAATGTCACTATACTTCCCTCTTTTGATGAGAGCAAGTGGGTATGGCCCGAATCGCATGTCATGTATGTAAGGGATAGAGATTTCATGCACCTTGTGGGGGACAAGGGATGCTCCGGTCACCAACTCTCACTTAGCTCTAAATTGAAAAGGACTAAGTACGAGTGTTGTTTGGTTAACCCGAGGTACATGGTCCTTAATGTCCGAGGACGGCAAGAGGCTGGTACGGTTCCTCCAAGTATTTGATTTCCTCCTCCGTCAGCTTGAGGTGGACTCCAGCTACAGCAGTGCATTAGCCCTGGGCATATATGAGGACTGGCTCAGACTCACCGATGGTGTCTGCTAGGTTGGCGAGCGAGGTGGTACCGACGACTGGAGCGGAGACGCCTTGAACTTTGTGAGTTGCGAAAGAGACGTCAAGGGAGCTGTACCCACCCTCTTTGCTCAGCATCCAGGCGACCGATACTTGGGCCATGCTGACACCGTGTTTCTTCGCAGTCTCCTCGACTCTGCAGTTGATCAGTCAAGAATTGTGCCTGAGGTAGTGAGATGACTTGCCTGTTGACGATTGCCTGGTTCGCAGCAGACTGGAGGTATACGCTCGGAAGCATACTGCATAGGTGTAAGTTTCGGGATGAATTTGAGAAGCACCGTAGCTTACAAATCAGAAGCTTCACGATTGGTTTCTTTCAGGTTCTGCCTGGCGAGAGGACGAGTAAGAGCGCCGCGGGCAAGAGGAGACCATGGGATAGCCCCGACACCGAGATACTATAGCAAGGATATGATCAGTGGGTCGTCCGAGTCATAGTGCTCGGTGCTTACCTTCAATGTTGGGAACATCTCCCGCTCTTCTTCGCGGTACAGAAGATTGTAATGGTTCTGCATGGAGATAAAGGGAGTCAAGTTGTTCGCAATTGCGTAGTCTGTGCGAATTGGTTGTTAAAACTTGCGCCCGAAATATGGCAGGACAAGTACTTTGCATTGCATGGAACTGCCAGGCATAACAAGATGAGAAGCCGATGTACCGAACATAGCCAGCTTTCACTACATCATGGAGGGCATGCATCTATACTCAGAGTCAGCCAAGCTGAGGGGAAATGTAATAGACGTACAGTCTCCTCGATTGGCGTGTCGGGGTCGAAACGATGACCTAGAAAGAGTATTAGTCGAGCATAGAAGCAGGGAAGACTCAATCTGACACTGAAGGAGATCAATGTAGTCGAGTTGGAGGCGCTGGAGGCTAAGCTTGACAGAGTCGAATATGTGCTTTTAGTGATATTAGTCCCCGAGCTCACACCCGTAAAGTCGACAAAAAAGACCTTGCGACTGAGCCCGTGCTGATTAACATAACCCGCCTGGTCAAGATCGTTTCTGAGGAATAGTTCGCCCGCTGGCTCCCGCGCCAACGCGAAGAACACTTTGGTCATGACGACAATCTCGTCCCGGGGCAAGTTATGCTCCTTGATCGCACGTCCCAAGATTTCCTCGGACAATCCATTGGAATACACGTTTGCAGTGTCGAAAGCGTTGACTCCGGCATCGTAGCTGAATTGAGTTGAGAGATGATTCCGCAGACGCTTCAAGGGCAACTTACGCGGCTTTGATATGCTTTGACGCCTCTTCTTCCGGTAGGACCCAGTTGCCTGCCCATTCCGGATGTCCGTAGGACATGCAACCGAGGATTATCTTGGAGATTTTGAGACCCGACTTGCCGAGACGGACTGGAGAAGGTCATTCATGAGTCCAAGACGACAAGAATTTGGCGCAAACCGTATTCCATTTTGCGGGTAACGGTGGTTGAAGACATGGTGTGGAGAGTTCACTGCCTATTTGCCATTTTTTGGGCCCTTTTAACGGTCTGCAGCCTCACCCTGCCGAACGAATGCGTGTCCACATCGGCAGCGAGACAATCCTGCCGAAGACTAAGCAAAGGTGAGTGAGACGATGATTCATGTTCGAATTCGGCCGGTGTTGAGCGTTCGGAACCAGATGCACAAAAGTGCATGGATTCCTTGTCCTTGGCGCTTGATTTGGACGAAGAAAGGGTAGCCGCAGACTCGAGGGTGGAAGGATGGGGTGAACATCGGAGCACCAAAGGTCTCGAGTACCGTCCCATTCTGCTACTTACAAGAATTCTCATGCTCACTCAGCATAGCGGCACCGGCAGACATCTTCGTAACCGAGAGGGAAGAGTCAATTCCAAGTGAACGAGTTGCATAAGTATTCCGTGTTGGGCGGGAAAATCGAGGGGTGCCACAATACATGTACACAATTATCCTAGTAAACACCTCTTTCCTATTACCGATGTCCCAAGATATCCCTCGGCTCATAGGCCTCCTCCAAGCACTCGGTCTCCTCCTCGCTGAGCTTGATGCGAATTGCAGCCATGATCGCCTCTGAATCAGTTGGCCAAAGTCTCGGCGCAACGAGAATTTATCCTCACCAATGAGATCTGCGAGTTTCTTGAGCGAGGTGGTGCCAACGAGGGGCGCAGAGACACTTTCGAGTCAATTCTCAGGTGTTATGTGCAGGAAGCTAATATACAACTGACCTTCTTTGCTCAAGATCCAGGCGATGGCCACCTGTGCCATACTGATGCCACGATTTCCTCTACTCTACGGGTCGTTCAGGACTCGGAATTGTGCCTCAAGATTCAACTTACCTATTCACCACCGTCTTGCTCGCTGCAGACTGTAGATAGATGCTCGGAAGTGACATGCTATCGGGAGTTTCGCGGCTGTTGACAGCCTCAGACGAGAAGTTAAATGTCTCCAGTCAGTGAGTTGCAAGGAAACGAAAAAACAACTAACGTTGGAGAAGATCAATATAGTCGAGTTGTAGACGACGCAGATTATTCTTTACCGCGTCGGCGACTCGGAGAGGTGCTTCGGGATCTGTCAATCATACGGTGGATCAAAGGCGGAAATGCCTTGAGCGGTGCAGACGCCGCCGAGCCTGAACACATCGTGAAAAAGCCAGACGCGTCAAGACGCGATCGGGTATAAACACAACCAAAGAACGCGGACCCATTTAAGACTCACGAGCGCTGATGGGACCCACTACGCCTCTTCCTCTCCTACCACCATCTTCCCCTTTCTCATAGCCCGACCCACATGCCCTCTCGCTGACCCATACCCTCCCTAACCTCGCCCAAGCCCTGCAAGCCCTTACCAAGGTGGGTTAGCTTTATTATCCTCCTTTTTCTCTCTGGCGCGAGCGAGGGGAGTCTCGAGTGGCCCATACCAACCCATGAACGGTCGGCGACGGACAGCTCGACGGGGGTGCCCCAGCGCGCGCATGTCGATGGTCCTCTGCGTATAACTTCTATAGGTAAAGTGTTGTGGGGCCACTGCCTAACGGGCAATGTATTCCATGCGCGCGCTCCCTCTTCGGCTTTTACCTCTTACATTCTACCCCGGACTGGCGCAGTGCAGCACGTTCCTTTGAAAGGACCGCTCGGCGAGGGCGCCACACGGCGGCCCTCTGCAGACGAGTGTGTGACTTAGGGCTTTGCCTTCTTGGCATGTGTCTTTGAACACTCCCGAATCATCAGCGTGCACCTGCTGCTTCGTCCTGGGGTATTGATTTAAAAAACAAAAGAGAAGGAAAAAAAACTACTCACCGACGTCCGTCGCCCCATACCCTTCCTTATCCGCACGTACGGCACTTTGGGAGGTGGCCCCATCGTTGCACGACGTGTTTTACCAACCACTCGAGCTTTCTCTTGCCCTAACCCACTCAGTAATAATTCATTACTGAAGCCCACTCAGCAGGTACTCTCCGGTCTGGGGTAGTGTAGAGATCGTTCTGTAGTTAGTACTCTTGTAAGTATCGGTACCTGGACATGCAGCCACGAAGTCATTCCCCAGCCGCCGAATCTGATTTGTTTGCTTCGGACAGAGTCGCGTTTGGCGCACTTGGAGGGAGTTCTATTCATTCAAGCGATAGAAGTACAGTTTGGAACAGCAGGAGCGCTAGCTGGTTTAACGGGTCGGATCGAGACTCGCATCTTACCAACGAGGGAAGGATACAACATGAGATGAGAAAAGAGAAGTCGGAAATCTCGGATCAGTCGCGGCGACTTCGCGCTATACTCTTGCTTCTGTCCTCCATTGCACGGCAGATCAACTGCAGATTCACTGCAGAGGACTCCAGCACCCGAAGCACCGACTCATACCTTCTGTTCTCCCGATGAACGTGGTCACTGGTCAACGTATATCGCCCTCTTGAATCGATTTTTGATCCCACTCGGCCTCTTGGCCTCTTTCGTGTCGAATGAAGGACTCGCGCAAGAAATGGCACCAAAATTACTTACAGGAAGGCCAGAATCCATGCAAGACGTTTCCGGCAGGCAAGGTCCAGGCGCGAAAATTTCCGAAAAGGGACTCTCCATTCCCCGATCGCGTTTGTTGAAGACGCGCTGCCTGTGACGGAACGCGGCTGTTTGGTACAAAATGGAGCCCATTCGTTTGAGAGTGTTTTCCTCATCTTATACACAACGACCATGTTCTTCCGCAAAGCTCTCCCTCCTCGCCTTCTCCGCCTTCTCCCTCCTCTCCTCCGTCACACCCCGAGAACCCTCCAGCCCGCGGAAGTCGTGCCTGTGTTCCCTCGGCACCCCGTCTGCTGGTGGGACGAGTACGAGCTCGAGGTGTTGCCATTCACCCCCGCCAACGCCTTCGCCAATGGCTCCCTCGTACTCGCCCAGGGCCCTCTCGACGTCGTTCCTGTCCTCGCCCAGATCCAAGTCCTCCCTTCGGTCAGCTTCGACCTCGCCAGCGCCCAACTCGTTCATACCGCGCCTGCCACCCTCGAGCTCGCCGGTAGCCACCTCGCCGGCCCCAACATTGCTGGTTTCGACTTACCCAGCCTGGATGAAGTCGAGGGCGTCTTCACCGCCACCTTGGCACTCGCGCGGCTACTCAGGCACAAGACGGGCGTCGCTTGGACCAAGCTCGCCATCTCGCTGCTCGTTCTGAGTGGGATGCTCGCTCTCGACGCTCTCCAATTCGGGCGAGCCCGGGTTTCTGGTGGCGGTTCTGCATTGTCTACCGGCAAAGATTGTCTTTGCAAGGTGTGTCTAATCCTCCGCGCTATGGATCTGTTCTCATTCTTTGCAGACGCAAACGCAGATTCCGTCAAGTACTGTCCTACATGTTTCAAGGTCCTCTCCTCCTCGTCGTACGTGTCATCCTACTGCTTGTTCCATCATCTAACTAGTTCTCAAGCTCTTGACTGTCGTGGCGTTCCCTTCGTCGATGTCGCCCATGCCTTCGCGTTCGACAAGTCCCTGGCATCGTTTCTTCAGCCCCAGCCTTCACCGCCCGCGTCGAAATATCTCTCCTACGCCCGCCCCCTACACTCGCAAAAAGAAACTCTTCAAGCGGCAGCGCCTTAAGGCATACTCCGTCAAACCGCAAGCCAGTCATGGTGCAACAAGGTCTTGGATGCCGTTCCTCCTGCACTACCGACGGTGCGTGCTTTACTCTCCCGTTCTGTCCTCTTCTGATCAGTCTCTGTAGGGTGATTGCGCTGCCATTCGACGTTCCTTTCGGCGACATCTTCCATGGTCTCTTCCTCAATGGGATTATTGTCGATCTCCTGGCCCGCAACGTACGTTCATTCACCTTACAGCTCGTCTCTTCCACTCACCATCTCACAGATACCTGGTGTCTGGTTCATGTTACGGTCCATCTTCCCACCTCCCGTCCATCGCGTACGCCGAACCAAGGAGCGCTATAAGCGCAACAAGAAGAAAAAGTTGCCATGAAAACGTAGATCTATCGCCACCACCACCAATTCTCTTTCGACCCTCTTCTTATTCTCTTCCCGACTGGTCGCAGCCAGTTGTCGTTGGCGAAGATGTCTAGTCATTGGTCCGGAGACCGGACGACGGCTTGAGCTGCTTCTCTTGCCCGAGGTCCCACCCTCTCCCCGACACTCTGGCGCCCCAGCATCGACCCGCCTTTGACACTGGCTTTCATTCTTCTTTCCGACAACATCTCTACAACACGGACCTCGGGGATGGACGCATCGCGATCGAGGAGGTGTTTTGTTGTCGGGATCTTTTTGGTTTGGTTTTGGTTTCTTTTGGGTATGGTCGCGTCGGTGGTGGTGTAGATATACCTCGGTAATCCCATTCTCTGCTCCTGTATCTTTCCACGACGAATTCTATACACGTTTTTCTCAATCTCAATGCCATCATGAGAGCTGTACCCGCATCAAAACGACCTTGTCTTCCTCCAACTTTTTGTCGCTTCGCGCGTCGAGCACCGCGAATCAGCCGCCACAACTTGAGCCTCACATCTAAACCAACATCGTAATGTCTGACTGGGGTGGGTGAGCTTCCCATCCAGCTGGTTCCGCACACCATTTATCGATACGAAATCACCAGAGGGTTCCGACAGCGACACCCCCGTGCAGGCTGCCCCAAAGGCCCCGGCCCCGACCGCCTACCAAGAAGAATAAATGGGAGGGAGAGGACGAGGATGATGCTGCTCCTGCTGTGCGTGTCTATTGCACTCTTTTTTGCACACGAGTGGTCTAACCTACTGCCGCAGAGCGACTGGGAAGACTCGTCTGAAGAGGAGGACAAACCCGCAGAGGCAGCGACGCAAGCTGCGCCCCCAAAGAAGAAGGGTAGCTTGAAAGCCAAGCTCGCGCAGAAGGAGGCGGAGCGGGCTGCGCGTGAAGCTGCTGGGGAGGACTCTGATTACGATTCTGACGCGGTGCTGGATCCCAGGGAGAAGGCCCGAATAGACAAGGAACGCGAATTGAACGCCGATCTCAATAATGCCGCCGATTTGCTGGGCGCGGCGGCCTTTGGTGGTGCGTTTTTCATCCGTCTCAAAAAACAAAACAGATTTTTTTACAACTACATCCTGCAGGCACATCATCCTCTGAGCTCGACTCGTTAATCTCGTTTCAACCGCGTACAAAGGAAGACTTTGTCAAGTTCTCCAACCAGATAATAGAAGTCATTGTCAAACGACACCAATCGAAACCGCTATACGCCGCGTTTGTCGAGCACCTCGCACGCGAACTGTCTGTGCCGCTCAAGGACGTCGACGTGCGCAAGGTCGCTAGCGGGCTGACCACGCTGGCGAACGAGAAGCAGAAGGAGCAGCGCGACAAGGCGAGCGGGAAGAAGAAAAAGGTGACGGCCAAGCCGGCTCTGGGCGCTGCAAAGGCGTCGAACAGGTGCGTGTCTCGTGGTTGCCATCCATATTTTGAATTCTTACATTCGCCTCCAGGGCCGACACGGGAGTGTATGACGAGGCGTTGGATGATTTTGGCGGAGACGATTTCATGTAGTTGACTGCTTATATTCAATGTTGTATACCTCTCGGATACTTATGTTAGAGAATCCAATGTAATTCCGGGTTGTACCACTACTACTTGCCTTGGAAAGGAATCAGGATGTGGAAGATAGAGGAGATAAACATACCACCATCCGCATCTTAGTAAAGACGCGACGGAGGCTGAAAGGTCTGCGGGAAGCCCAAGGATGAGCGAAAGGGCGAAGTGGAGAGAGTTTTGACTTGATCGTTTTGGTATGAGGGACGCGGTGAGGCGTAGACCGTGTCAAATGGAGGAAAGACGATGAATTTATCTCGGATGGGTCGGCCGGGTTGAGGTGGGTCAAGGTGGGTCCAAATGGATTTCCTCGAGGAGAGTGACAAAGGCAATGAGGGGCACCGGGTTAGGGTGGGTCAAGGGTGGGTCATGGCGCGGTCATCCCGTTGATTCCAGCAACAGAATCCGATGGGAGCGTTGGCAAGGAACCGCATAAAAGACGAAGCAGTTAGTAGCACTTTACTCTATCACAATGCCCTCCAGCCAAGGTTGGTTTGCAGTGGAAACTTGAGGCCCTACTAACAAGCCGCAGTTTCCCTTGCCCTCTTCGTCCCCCTCATCGCCAAGCGCGAGAAGGTCGACGAAGTCAGTGCGTTCCTCGGTGCGGGGTACGATCTCGTTCAGGTCTGTCGCTTCTCGGTGGATGGTTTCGTAGCTGAATTTCGACTAGGCCGAGCCCGACACGATCCAGTGGTTTGGCGTGAAATACGCCGACCACACCCCGCCCACATACGCCATCTTCGACACATTCCGTGCCGAGAGTGGACGTGGAGCCCACCTCAGTGGCAAAGTTGCTGAAGCGCTCATGGCAAACGCAGGAGCCCTCCTCGCAGCAGGCCCTGATATCATGTCGAACAATATTCTTGCCAACAAGGTCGTGGAGGGTGCCAAAGTGGGTGTCGGCCTGCGCGTGCTACTCACGGCCAAGCCAGAGAAAGTAGACGAAGTGAGAGAGTTCCTCACCGGTGCCCTCCCCCTCGTCGAAGCCGAGCCTGGCACGCTCGTGTGGTACGCAATCGAGTTCCCAGGAACGAACAAGTTTGGAATTGTGGATTTCTTTGCCGACGAGACTGGCAGGAACGCACACATTGGTGGAAAGGTGGCTGAGGCGCTTTTTGCCAACGCCGACGCGATGCTGGTTAGTCCCCCAGACTTGGTGAAAGTAGACGTAGTTGCCTCGAGTGTGAAAAGTGTAAAGGAGAAACGCGGATGATACAAGTGCAAACCGACGCGTCTGATTTCTTGCCCCCATGTCTCTTTGGGTCGACCAGGTCTTTACTGCCATATGGCTCTTTCTAGGCTCTAATTCTCGTTCAGTTTCGTCCACGAGCCCTCGATGACCTCCATTATCACCAAGGACTGTCTGCTCGACTCAAGTCTCTTGTCTGTCCAAACTCGTGTCTTAAGGCTTCACTGACGCGCGTTCAGGCCGCCTCGGGAGACTTTCCACACATGCTGTTCTACGGGCCATCCGGAGCAGGCAAAAAGACGCGTGTTACTTGCACTTTGAGGCAGCTTTTCGGTCCGGGAGTGGAAAGGGTGGGTACGACGGTTAAGCCAGCTGCACGCGCATAACACACTCCAGCTCAAAATCGACCAACGGGTCTTTCTCACTCCTTCCAAACGGAAAGTCGAAGTGCATATTGTCCAGAGCAACTTTCACCTTGAGATTACGCCGAGGTGGGTCGAACTTGTGATCGCTATTCACCAACTTACAGCAATACAGTGAGGCCGGAAACTACGACAGAATCATCATCCAGGAGCTTCTCAAGGAGATTGCTCAGACGCAGCAGGTCGATCTCAATGCCAACCAGAGGTTCAAAGGTGCGTCCTTTGCTGTTATACCTTTTGCCATCCTCATTCTCGGTTAGTCGTGATCATAAACGAAGCCGACTCCCTTTCTCGCGACGCTCAGGCCGCCCTCCGTCGAACAATGGAAAAATACATGTCGAATCTACGGATTATACTCTGCGCCAACAGCACCAGTCGCCTGATCGCCCCAATAAAGAGCCGATGTCTGCTCATGCGCGTCGCTGCACCGAGCGAAGACGAGATGCAGACTGTACTGACCTACGTCGCGAAACGCGCGTACTTTGACCTTCCACCGGAAGCAGCTCAAGAAATCATCAAAGAATCGGGCGGCAACCTTCGCAAAGCCATCCTTGTCTTGGAAGCACTGAAGATGCAGTCGTGCGTTGGTTCTTTTCCTTCATGCTAGTTCTTACCCTGGTCCAGACCAGATCTTTCGGGTTCGCTGACCATCGCGAAACCCGACTGGGAGACCTACTGCCAAAAGGTCGCGACTCTGATTGTCACCGAGCAGACACCAGCACGCGTCATGGAGATTCGGACAAAATTCTACGAGCTCCTGAGTCATTGCATCCCTCCAACGGTCATTTTGAAGGTGCGTTTGTTCGAAAGTGCACTGGTTCTTATCTGACCTTTCTGCAGACGGTGGCGGATGCTGTCGTCCGTCAAGTGGACGAACCTCTGAAAGCTGAGATTATGCATTGGGCTGCCTTTTACGTGCGTGCCATTCTGCCGACCCGTGCTCTATTAATCGCTAGAGCAGGAGGTCCGAATGTGTCTTGGCAACAAAAAGATATTTCACCTCGAGGCATGGGTGGTCAAGGTGATGAGCTTGTACAAGGTGGGCATTCCACTGTAGCGCGTTCCCATCTCATTTCTCCGACAGCAATCGTTTTACTCGCTTGATATGGATGAATTCTAATGTGTATATTTTGTACTTCTAATCCAAGATGGGATTGTACTCGTCCTCGACCGACGCGATGAATTCCAGAAGCTGGAGCAAGTCAATACTGGTCGTTTCCCAAGCATGCAAGACACTCACCACGCGATGCCTCTTCTCACCCAACTTCTTACCGTGCGCAGTCTTGAGCCGCTCGTGTATATGCACCAATTTGTCGTGAAAGTGCTGAATAGCGGACTCTTCCGCGGCAGGGTCGCCTGCAGGGACGTGGAGAGGGCTGCAATTTGCCTCAGAATCGGACAAGTCTGGACAGACAAGACTCTCACCGACCAACTGCAGCACTATATGCCGCGCAGCGCATAATTCCTGAGCGAAATCATGAGACAGAACACGAAACGGAGCTCAAGACCTACCAAACGCGCCGATAGCGTCCAACCGATCCGCGTCTTGCACACAATGCAGCTCAACACAACTATCGTGCCACTCTGTCCACAGACCCTTCTCCCTTAGTTTCTTCTCGTTGGACCACGACACATTATCCACGACGAGCGCGACTTGACGCGCTCGCCCATCCTTGACGAGCTCAAGACCATGTTTCTCGGCCATCGAAGTGAAGAAAGGAAGGAAGAACGCGTATGGATCCGCTGCTTGTTCAGCAGGGACGTATTTCTTGTCGAGCACGTCGTGTAGAAGGGCCGCTGGGTGATTTCAGTCCCGTGTTGAGTTGCAGAGGGACGCGACAGACCGAGTTCCACTACAAGCAAATCTGGACTGGGAGATATCGTG
The DNA here is from genome assembly GCA_029378245.1 of Roridomyces roridus. Lineage (NCBI taxonomy): Eukaryota > Fungi > Basidiomycota > Agaricomycetes > Agaricales > Mycenaceae > Roridomyces > Roridomyces roridus. The sequence continues at coordinate 1,131,739 of JARKIF010000001.1, read as the reverse complement.
TTTGCGAGCGCGAGAGCTGTCCGTCGAACACGCTGGACTGCACAAGAGTTGATTTAGAGCTTTGAGACGCGTCAAAATGGCGAACCGTGGAACGCGTCGTGGCTCGAGTCATAGCGTGCCATTGCCTCTTGCATGACTTTCTCGGCCGCTGCAACGACGGCGGCTTCTTGGGCGGTGGGATACATGGTGGTGGAGGATGAGGAGAGTCAAGTTCGTTGCCGATGCACTGTGAGTCATGGTTGCGCTTCCGAGTGATAGACAGTGAGCAAACGAGAAAACAAAGGCGGGATTGATGGCGGAACAACTGCTCCTTTTGACCTTGCGAATGAAGTCAAGAAGCAAAGACCAAGAAGACAAAAACTCAAAGCAAGATACGAAGAAACAACCCAGAAGAAGAGACAACTCAGGAGAAAACTCGAGGTCAAGACGCAAAAAAAGAGATTGAAAAAAGTGGATTGCATAGACTACACGATACATGGGGCATAGGCATAATGATAATGATACATTGCTGATTTTAACAGTCCGATTTCACGAAAGCAAGGCGATAGCAAGTTTAGAGAGTGGTCGGGGAGCAGTTAAGACCGGTGCTGCCCTTCAACTGCGAGCAAGCGCAGGGAGAAAGGCCGGCGCTGCAGCTCTTGGCTCCGTAAATCGACGACACAGCCTGGCAGGCCTGGGCAATCGCAGAGCCGACTTCAGAGCTGGCCTTGTTCAATCCAAGCTGCTGCAAGATGTTCTCGGCGGCAGAGGCCTCCGCTTGGATGATTTTGCTGCAGCAGTAAGTGTCCCGGCCGCCAATCGAGCCCGAAGAGCTCGTGGTCGTGGCCTGCGCCGTGGAACTGGTGTGGGTGGTGGCGGTGGCGGCCGTGCTGCTGGTACGGACGGTGGACGAGTAAGCCGGGACCGTAGAGGAGCGTACAGCGGATGAAGAGGCGGCCGGAGGAGCAGAGGAGCTCGGGCGAGCGGCCGAAGAAGAGGCAGCGGCGCTGCTGTAACGAGCGGATGAGGACATCACAGAGCTGCTGGGACGAGCAGCCGAGGAAGACGCTGCGGCAGAGCTGGAGTGGGCCGTGGAAGAGGCTGCCGCGCTGCTGTAGCTGCTGTAACGAGCAGACGAAGACGGCACGGCAGAGCTGGAACGAGCGGCGGAGGAAGAAACCGCGGCACTGCTGGAGTGGGCAGACGATGAGGGTACGACAGAGCTGTAGCGTGCTGGTGAAGAGGCGCTGCTAGAGCGAGGAGCCGAGGAAGAAGCAGCGGCACTGCTGGAGTGAACTGATGAAGCAGAGCTGCTACGGGCGGCAGAGGAAGAGGCCGCGCTGCTGGGTCGAGCAGAGGAGACCGCCGTAGAAGAACTGGCACGGATTGATGAAGCGGAGCTACGAGCGGCTGAGGAAGAAACGGCAGTGCTGTAGCGAGCGGATGAAGCGCTGCTGGAACGAGCGGCCGAGGAGGAGGCAACGCTGCTGGAGTGGGCAGCGGATGAAGACGGACGGGCCGAAGAAGACGCGTGAATGCTCGAAGCACCGGCGCTGGAAAGCGACACTGGAGTAAATATGAGCTTTTTCGACTTTTTTGTGAGTAAGTGGAAACATTACCGCTTGAACAATCAATGCCGACGGCGTTGAAAAGAGTCTTGCAGCATTGTAGAGGACGTTTGGATCCAGAGCTAGAAAAGAAGTCAGAATGAATAATCGAGGAATCGATCAGCTACTCACCAAGACTTGGTTCCGTCAGCAGCAGTGGTGGCAGGGACACAGGCGACACCGATGTGTTGACCAATGTTCAAAGAGGACGAGATACCGGCATCGTTCAAGCAGCTGCTGCCGTAGGGGCTAGTGGGAAGCTCGATGCTGTCACAGCAGAAGGTGCTCTGTCCGTTGCACGAAACGGATCCAGAAGCAGATGGCGAGGCACTGGAAGCCGTACGGGAAGCCGAGCTCGAGAGATGAGATGCCGAAGCTGATGCCGACGAGCGGACGGAGGAAGAGCTGGAGTGGGCGGCAGAAGAGCTGCTGGTATGAGCGCTGGAAGCCGAGCTGCTAGCCGAGGAGCTGGCACGGGATGAGGATACAACAGCGCTGCTGGAGCGAACCGATGATGCCGAGGCAGAGCTGGAGTGGGCCGCAGAAGAGCTGCTGGGACGAGCGCTGGAAGCCGAGCTGCTACGAACAGAGCTGCTAGCTGAGGAGCTGGGGTGTGCCGAAGATACAACCGCACTGCTCGAGCGAACTGATGATGCCGAGGCAGAGCTGGAGTGGGCGGCAGAAGAGCTGCTGGGACGAACGCTGGAAGCCGAGCTGCTAGCTGAGGAGCTGGGGTGTGCCGAAGATACAACCGCGCTGCTCGAGCGAACTGATGATGCCGAGGCAGAGCTGGAGTGGGCCACGGAAGAGCTGCTGGCACGAACGCTGGAGGCCGGGCTGCTACGGACGGAGCTAGCCGAGGAGCTGGCGCGGGATGAGGATACAACGGCGCTGCTGGAGTGAACCGATGATGCCGAGGCAGAGCTGGAGTGGGCGGCAGAAGAGCTGCTGGGACGAACGCTGGAAGCCGAGCTGCTAGCTGAGGAGCTGGGGTGTGCCGAAGATACAACCGCGCTGCTCGAGCGAACTGATGATGCCGAGGCAGAGCTGGAGTGGGCCACGGAAGAGCTGCTGGCACGAACGCTGGAGGCCGGGCTGCTACGGACGGAGCTAGCCGAGGAGCTGGCGCGGGATGAGGATACAACGGCGCTGCTGGAGTGAACCGATGATGCCGAGGCAGAGCTGGAGTGGGCCGCGGAAGAGCTGCTGGCACGAACACTGTAGGCCGAGCTGCTATGAACAGAGCTGCTGGCCGAGGCACTAGAGCGAGCAGAAGATGGAATCGCGCTGCTGGAGCGAACCGATGATGCCGAGGCAGAGCTGGAGTGGGCCGCAGAATAGCTGCTCGAACGAGCGCTGGAGGCCGAGCTGCTATGAACAGAGCTGCTATGAACAGAGCTGCTATGAACAGAGCTGCTAGCCGAGGAGCTGGGGTGGGTAGAAGATGCAACCGCGCTGCTGGAGCGAGCGACAGAAGCAGAGCTCGAGAGAGCCGTAGGTGAGCTGCTGGGACGAGCACTGGAGGTAGAGCTGCTACGGACAGAGCTGTTGGCCGAGGAGCTGGCACTGCTGGAGTGAGCCGATGCCGATGATGCCGAGCTGGAACGAATGACAGATGATGACGTCACAGCCGAAGCGCGTGCCGAAGCAGAGCTGCTGGCCCGGATGCTGGCTGAAGAGCTCTGGCGAATGCTGGAAGAGCTCGCAGAGCTAGAGCGAACCGATGAAGCGGCAGCACTCGCCGATGAGCCGTAACGAATCGAAGACGACGGCGCGACGGAAGAGCGGGCCGAGGAGACAGCAGAACTGCTGGAACGAACAGCAGAGGATGAAGCAGAGCTGGGATGCGCAGAGCTGCTGACTACGGCGCTGGAACGGGCAGAAAAGACAGCAGAGCTGCTGGAACGAGCCACAGAGGATGAAGCGCGAGCAGATGACGAGCTCGAGGCAGCGGGAGATGACGAGCTGCTGCGAGCGCTGCTAGATGCCGGGCGGGATTGAGAAGCAGAGCTGCTTGCACGGATGGAAGAGGCCGACGCAGAGGCGCTGCTTGCACGGGAAACCGAGGCAGACGACGAAGCCGAGCTGCTAGGACGCGAGGATGAAGTCGCGCTGCTCGAATGAGCTGCAGAGGAAGATGCAGATGAGCGGGGTACCGAAGAGGAAGCATGGGAGCTGCTTGCACTCGCGGAAGAGTAACCGGATGAGCGAGTCGCCGAGGCAGAGCTGGCACGGGAGGCCGACGAGGATACAACGGCACTGCTGGAACGAGCTGCAGATGACGACGCGGAGTTGCTGGCACGCGAAACAGACGCAGAGCTGCTAACCCGCGATGCAGACGCCGATGCAGAACCACTCGAGCGGGCTGAAGAGGAAGCTAGAAGAAATTTCGTCAGAATTCAAGTACAAATATGATTTGTATAACTTACCTGCACTGCTCAAGTGAGAGGACGATGAAGGCCGAGCGCTGACGCTGGAAGCAGAAGATGCCACCAAGCTACGAGCACTGCTTGAAGGCGCCGAGGAAGAATGGAACACCGAAGAAGACGAATAGCCGTGAGGCGCAGATGATGAAGCAGAGCTGCTGGCGCGGATGGAAGCCGAAGCAGACGAAACACGGGTGCTGCTCGAAGCCGAGGCATAGCTACTCGCACGGGAGACCGAAGCAGAGGCGCTGGCTGAACGAGATGCCGAGGCAACAGAGCTGCTGGCCTTGGAAGCACTGGACGAGGCGCTTGCAGAACGGGACGCGGAAGCAGAGACCGCCGAGCTGCTGGCACGGGAGACAGAGCTGCTAACTCGGGAGGCACTGGAAGCCGAGGCACTGCCAGAACGAGAAGCAGACGAACTGCTGGCCCGGGAGGCAGAGACACTAGCAGAGGAGGAAGCGTGAGCGCCGCTCGAAGAGTGTGGCGCTGAAGATGAGGCAGAGCTGCTAGCCCGAATAGATGCCGAAACACTGGCAGAATGAGATGCGGAAGAACTGCTGGCCCGCGATGATGCCGAAGCACTTGCCGAGTGAGATGCCGAAGCGGCAGAGCTGCTAGCCCGCGAAGCGGACACACTGGAAGCCGCAGACGAAGAAGCACGAGCGCTGCTGGAGGAGCGCGGTGCAGAGGATGAAGCAGATGCCGAAGCGCTTGCTGAGCGAGATGTCGAAGCGCTTGCCGAGCGAGATGCCGAAGCGGCAGAGCTGCTAGCACGGGACGCGGACACGCTGGAACCCGAAGCAGATGAAGAAGCACGGGCACTGCTGGAGGAGCGGGGAACTGAAGACGAGGCAGAACTGCTCACACGGGAGACAGAAGCCGAAGCACTGGCTGAACGGGATGCCGAAGCTACAGAACTGCTAACCCGGGAGGCGCTGGAAGCAGAGGCGCTTGCAGAACGAGACGCCGAGGCAGAAAGCGCGGAACTGCTGGCGCGGGAAGCAGAGATGCTGGCGCTGGCGGAACGAGATGACGAAGTTGAAGCAGCAGAGCTGCTGATCCGAGAGGCAGAGCTGCTAGCCTTGGAGGCAGAGCTGCTGGCCTTGGAGGCAGAGACGCTGGAAGCGGATGAAGAGGGACGAGCGCTGTTTGAGGAGCGTGCAACTGAGGAGGACCCAGAACTGCTAGCTCGGGAGGCAGAGCTGCTCGATGCGGGAGCCAATGAGCTGCGAACGCTGCTCGAAGACCGGGCGACGGAAGCCGATGATGCAGAGCTGCTTGACCGAGAAGCAGAGGCTGATGCCGAGCTGCTGGCACGGGAGACGCTGCTCGAGGAGCGAACCGCAGAAGCAGAGCCACTGGCAGAGGAATGACCATACACCGAGCTGCTCGCACGGGAAGCAGAAGCAGACGCTGAGCTGCTAGCCCGGGAACCACTGCTGGAAGAGCGAGGAATCGAAGCCGACGACGCAGAGGCGCTCGAACGCGATGCAGAAGCGGACGAGGAACCACTGGGGCGCGAAGACGACGACGAGACCTTGATGCTGCTAGCTGACGACGACCGAGAGGCAGAGCTTCCGACAGAGCTGGAGCTTGCACGGATCGACGCCGATGACGAGCTGCGAGCGCTGCTCGAAGAGGCCGCGCTGGCCGAAGAATGTCCAATGGAGCTCGAACGTCCGCCGGAGCTGGCCGAAGAGCGAGACGCCGAAACCGACGACGCAGAAGCGCTCGAACGCGATGCCGAGGCAGATGCGGAGCTGCTCGCACGGGAGGAAGAAGAAGACGAAGCACGAACACTGCTAGCCGACGCCGAGTGGGAGTTGGAAGCAGAGCTGCTAGCACGGGAGGCGCTGGAAGCCGAAACCGAGCTGCGAACACTGCTGGAAGAGTGGGGCACCGAAATCGACGACGACGCAGAACTGCTCGAACGCGAAGCGGAGCTGCTCAAATGCGAAGACGACGACGATGCACGAACACTACTGGCGGACGACGAACGAGCGACCGATGCAGAGCTGGAGCTTGCATGGGCCGACGTCGAGGACGTGTGTGATGAAGAGGTAGACGATGCAACTGTGGAACATCATGAGACCCGGGTCGTGGATGGAAAAGACAAACACTCACTCTGCGTGCAGTCTATACCAACTCCAGGACCGGCGGTATTTCCGCAACATTGTGCAAGAGTGCTTCCAGATGAACTAATAGAGAGAAATCATTAGCGTCGAGAAAAAGGTTGAAACGAATGGAACTTGCCATTTTCCATCTGCAGCAGCAACTACACAACCGATACCGACATACTCGCCACAGGTACTCGAAGGTACACCGAGGCCACTGAGTATATTTTTGCCAGCAGAGCTGCTGGTAGAATCGAAGCCCGAACAGCAGAACGTTTTCTTCGTTCCACAAGTGTAGGGCGTTGAAGAAGGCGTCAAACGCTTGACGGCACCTAACAAAATTGTCAGCCAACGACCGAAGATATAAAGAAAGAACTTACCGGGTGTCCGGCGCCGGGGAGGGAGTGGGGGTAAACCACGAGCCAACCGACGAGCGTTGGTGTCTTGAGGGAGAGCGTCGACGGCGACGAAGGTTGCGAGAGAGAGTGCAGAGAGTAGGATTGTGGTCTTCATGATTTTGAGTCGTTACAAGCGTTGTTCGGTGATGCTGGATAGCGAAAATCTGCCCTGCTTTTATAGCATTGCTGAAAAAGAGTCTGGACCGTTAAAGGAGAGAATAGGGGGCGGATGTAGAGTGAGACATTGCGGAACGAGTTGGTTCCACGGAAGCAAGCGGAAGTAAATTTCCCGCTGCTTTTGGCACGCAACGTGTACACAGGGATGACGAGAAAAATCAGGGCTACCCGTCGACCAAAAAACCGTAATTTTTGGTCCAATGGACGGCGAGATATAGCGAAAATGAGTGTCGAAGGCGGTGCAAGACATAGGAGAATTTGGTCTCAACTATGGCCCAGGCTCTCGTGGAGCTCGGATGGATCGCAGAGAGTCAGACGTCCCCCAATTCTCCTTGAATCTAGGCCTGGATGAGGGAATCGAGGGTGCGAGCGCGTTTGATGTGGTTCAAGTTCAAAGTGATCACATGGCAGCAAGTCGAATACATACACACGAAGTTACAGCAACAAAGTCTATTTCATTGTCCAAAGCGTTCACCTATCTCCCGACAACAGTAATCCCCACCCTCCCCACATTGAGCTCCTCAAATCCTCCGGATGCTTCGCAGCAAGAACGCCAGATTCAACGAAGTTACGAACTCCCCGCATAAGCACTCCTCGAGTTGCACCCGACTCGACCATATCCACGACTTTCCCATCCGTCGAGAACTTGACAAACACAGCTTCGGGCAAATCTCCTTCCCCGTCAAAACGTCCAGCACCTCATTCGCCACCAGGAATCTTTCCACCGTCGACGAGATATAACTTGGAATTCGAAGGGAGAGCGTCTCCTGGCGCAACTTCTGCAATGAGTCGCCGATCTTGAAAAACTGAAGTAGAACCTTCGACACTGCCGGAGCCATTGTTGGGTAGAAAGACGGCTAGTTAGGACCGCATAGGGCATGCAGGGAGACGATGATGCTTGACCTCCCTGGCTTTCATTGGACAAGTAGCAGAGGGCGAGAGCGGAAACAGGGCGAAGATTCAGACAGAATGGAACACCTGCCACCAAACGTTCGGATTCCAACGTCTTGAACGAGATTGAGAGCCCGCGTGCCGATGAGTGTGACTGCTTCCGTCTTGGCCCAGTCGAAATTTCGCCACAGGTGAATGAGCCGGCTGTTCAACGAGTCTTGTGTCAATCCTAAGAGAAAGTGGTTGTTGATGGCAACTTTGATTCATCGGATTTGTTGTGGTCGACCCAAGACTGTTTCCGACGTTCAGTTTGCAATCTCTCCGCCTTCGTTCGCACGGCTGAAATAGCCACTCCTGTCTAGGCAATACCGCTATGATCCACTGCATGACTCCAGTTCTCTGAGCAAAGCCGCCCGAAGAATTTCGCATAATGGTGCCGCAGGGGACGCGTACTCGCTCGGCATGCCCAGGATGTGAATATTTAAGGGGCTCCCGATCTTGTGCTTGACCAACAATCCCCCTCATGTCTTCTACTACTCGCAAAATGGAATACGGTTGGTGCCATTCCATTCGTTCTGGCCGCTTGCATGACCTTCTTCAGTCCGTCTCGGCAAGTCGGGTCTCAAAATTTCCAAGGTTATTCTCGGGTGCATGTCCTATGGCCATCCGGAATGGGCTGGCAACTGGGTCCTGCCGGAAGAGGAGGCGTCGAAGCATATCAAAGCCGCGTGAGTTGGCCTTGCATTCTGCGGAATCATCTCTCAAGTCAAAGCAGCTACGATGCCGGAATCAATGCCTTCGACACTGCAAACGTGTATTCCAACGGATTGTCGGAGGAGATCCTCGGGCGCGCTATCAAAGAGCACAAATTGCCACGGGACGAAATTGTGGTCATGACCAAGGTGTTTTTCACCTTGGCGCACGACCCGGCAGTAGCGATGTGGTACAAAAGCCAGGCCGAACTCGAAAAGGAGGGCTATGTTAACCAGAGTGGATTGAGTCGCAAGGTGTGTGTTGACAGTTCACATGAACTTTTCAGCTAACGATCTCTCAAGCATATATTCGACTCGGTCAAGCACAGTTTGCGGCGCCTGCAGCTCGATTACATTGATCTCTTGCAGTGTATGTCCGTACTTTGCCTCACACCACACTTACCTGACAATCTTCCAGGCCACCGTTTTGACCCCGAGACTCCCATCGAGGAGACCGTGCGTTAATCCATCTTGCCATCGACTTTCGCTTACTCAATTCCAGATGCAAGCCCTCCACGACGTGGTGAAAGCGGGCTATGTTCGCTACATTGGTTTTTCGTCCTGCTATGCCTGGCAATTCCATGTGATGCAAAGTACTTGATCCTTCACGATTCTTGGAGAAACTCTAACAGGTCACAGACTACGCGATCGCCAACAACTTGACCCCCTTCATCTCCATGTAGAACCACTACAACCTCCTGTACCGTGAAGAGGAGCGGGAGATGTTCCCGACTTTGAAGGTAGGCGGCTTGCACGACGCCTCGTTCGGTCACTTAACCATTTGCGGTAGCATTTCGGTGTTGGGTCAATCCCGTGGTCCCCTCTTGCCCGTGGAGCCGTGACTCGTCCTTTGGCGAAGCAGAATACCAAGCCTACTAATCGCGAGGCTTCAGACATGTGCGTTACGATCGCATTCTCGCTTCTCGCACTCACTGAACGGGTATACAGAATGCCTCCTACTGTGTACCTCCAAACTGCTGGCAACCAGGCGGTCGTCAACAGGCAGGTTTCCGCTACCACCCGCGCACTTGCCCACTGATTATCCCTTCAGAGTCGAGGAGATCGCGAAGAAATACGGTGTAAGCATGGCCCAAGTATCGGTCGCCTGGATGCTGAGCAAGGAGGGTGAGCACATATATCTTCCTTCATATCCCTTCCGCAGCTTACAAAAATCCAAGGCGTCTCCGCTCCAGTCGTCGGTACCACCTCGCTTGCCAACCTCGCGGACACCATCGGTGAGTCTGGGCCAATCCTCCTAGATGTCCAGGGCTGATGCACCGCTGTAGCTGGAGTCCACCTCAAGTTGACGGAGGAGGAAATCAAGTACTTGGAGGAACCGTACCAGCCTCTTGCCGTCCTCGGACATTGAGGGCCATATGCATGTACCTGTGATTCTGATATCTTCGAACCTGCGCTCGCCACAATAAATCGGTTTTTCTAAAATGCTCAATCTCTCGATTCTCCCGCGTTACTTTCTCGCTGTCCAAGTTTTTGCTGTGGTTATACTCAACAAAAGGGGTGGCGAGTCCTTGACCAATGTGGTCTGCTCCGAAGGAATGATGTTCATGAGGTGATGTAGTATAGTGGAAAATTACGCTGGAATACTTCATCACCAGTAACCCCGGTTCGAATCCGGGCATCTGCCCGTTCTTTTGTGCGAAGACTCCAGTCAGAGTCCTTGGAAGACAGGGACGTTTATGTATCCCTGTGGTTGAAAATGATTTTTGGTGGATATATCATCATGCGCAAAAACTGGAGCAGGCGGAGCAAGAGACCCATCAAGACGCGATGGGTACCTGCAGACACAACCACACAACGCGGACCCATTTAAGACTGATGGGACCCACTACGCCTCTTGCTCTCCTACCACCATCTTCCCCGTCCTCCTACCCGACCCACATGCCCTCTCGCTAACCCATACCCTCCTCAAGCCCTGCAAGCCCTCACCAAAGCTCGTCGTTGATGACCAGGTGGGTTAGCTTTATTATCATCTCTTCTCTCTTTGGCGCGAGCGAGGAGAGTCTCGAGTGGCCCATACCAAACCACGAACGGTTGGCAACGGACAGCTCGACGGGGGTGCCCCAGCGCGCGCATGTCGATGGTCCTCTGCCTATAACCTCTATAGGCAAAGTGTTGTGGGGCCACTGCCTAACGGGCAATGTGTTCCATGCGCGCGCTCCCTCGTCGGCTCTTACCTCTTACATTCTACCCCAGGGTGGCGCAGTGCAGCACGTTCCTTTGAAAAGGACCGCTCGGCGAGGGCGCCACACGGTGCCCCTCTGCAGACGAGTGTGTGACTTAGGGCTTTGCCTCATGGCATGTGTCGTTGGACACTCCCGAATCGTCAGCGTGCACCTGCTGCCTCGTCCTGGGGGTATTGATTAAAACAAAGAAAAGAGAAAAAAAAAGAAAAAAATCACCAATGTCCGTCGACTCATACCCTTCCTTATCCGCACTTACGGCACTTTGGGAGGTGGCCCCATCGTTGCGCGACGTGTTTTACCAACCACCCGAGCTCTCTCTTGCCCTAACCCACTCAGTAATAAATCATTACTGACGCCCATCCAGCAGGTACTATTGGTGTCGGGGTAGTGTAGAGATCGTCCTGCAGTAGTCAGTACTCTTGTATCTGTATCTGAAGCCACCGAGTCATTCTCCTGGCGCCGAATCTGATTTGTTTGCTGCCACCTTTCGCGGACGGTGCCCAAGGATTCATTGAAGCGACAGAAGTTACAGTTCAGACTAGGAAGAGCGCTAGATGGTTTAACGCTCTGCTTCGATGGAATCCGGACAGCTAGAGCGCTAGCGCCGAGCTGGCTGATTGCGATTGGAGGTTGGACTGATACCCTCCCAGAAAGTGACTGGTCCATAGTGGTGTGGCCTGAGCAGAATTTCATAGGGCCCAGGAGGAGAGTCTACAATGCGTCGAAGGCAATACCGTTGCGAATGAGGAAACACAACATGAGAGCAAAGCACAAGTCGGACTTTCGGCTCGGATCAGTCGCCGCTGCAACACTCTTGCTTTCATCCTCCATGCACCCCAGACTCACCACAGTGCAGACGGCTCAAGCGTTCGAAGCACCAATTTATACCTCTTATTCTCTGGATGAACGTGGTCAACTTATATCGCCCTCAGACCGATTTTTTCATCGCATTCGGCAACCTCTCGACCTCTTTCGTGTGGGATGAGGGACCCGTGCCATGCCAGTAAAGTGTACTCAAAGTACACAGAATCCATGCAAGAGGTTGCGGGGAGACAAGGTCCAGGCGCGAAAATTTCCGACAACGGACTCTGCATTCCCGATCGCGTTTGTTGAAGACGTGCTGCCTGTGACGGAACGCGACTGTTTGGCATAAAATGGAGGCCATTCGTTTGAGTGTGTTTTCCTCATCTTAGCCACAACAACCATGTTCTTCCGCAAAGCCTCCTTCCTCGCCTTCTCCGCCTTCTCCCTCCTCCTCTCTTCTGTTCAGACCCCCAAGACCCTCCAGCCTCCCGAGGTCGTGCCTGTATTTCCTAGGCACCCCGTCTGCTGGTGGAACGAGTACCAGCCAGAGGTGTTGCCCTTCAGCCCGGCCAACGCCTTCACCAACGGCTCCGTCGTACTCGCCCAGGGCCCTCTCGACACCTTTCCCGTCCTCGCCCAGGTCAACATCCGCCCTTCGGTCAGCTTCGACCTCGCCAGCGCGCAACTTGCTCATACCGCGCACGCCCACCGCAAACTCGCCAGCAGCCACCCACCCAGCCCCAATATTGCTGGTTTCGACCTCGCCAGCCTCGAGGAGGTGGAAGGCATGTTCACCGCCACCGTGGCACTCACGCGGCTACTCAAGCGCAAGACGGGCATCGTTTGGACCAAGCTGTTGGCATCGTTCGTAGTCCTAGCAGGGCTTCTCGCATTCGACGGCATACTGCTCGGCGAGCCGAAATATCTCCTCGCCGTGGTGCAATCTGGTATTGGTTTTGTAACAATGGTACCTCTGGCCACGGTACGCCTCTTCTTCCACCCTCTTTTAGTTTTGTTCTCATCCTCGCCAGATTCTTCGCAGGCTGCTCTTGGCTCTATCGGTGCTTCTCCAGAGCCCCCTTCTCCCCATCGTACGTGTCATCCTCTCTGCCCGTTCCATCATCTAACTAGTTCTCAAGCTCGTGAGCCTCCTTGACGTATCCCTCCTTGATGTCGTCCATGCCGTCGCCCTCGACCGCTCCCTGGCCTCGTTATTCATTCTCGCCCTTCCCCGCTCGCTTCGCCGAATTGTCTCCCCTAGACCTGCTCCCTACAATCGCAAAAAGAAACTCTTCAAGCGGCAGCGCCTCAAGGCACGACTTGCCCGTGAAGCAGCGAGTCGCTCATGGTACAATATATTCGTCGAGGTCTTTCTCCTCGCACTACCGACGGTGCGTCCTCTACTCTTCCATTCTTTCCACTTCTGATCAGTTTCTGTAGGTGCTTGTGCTACCTTTCGACGTTCCTTGCGTTGACATCGTCTATGGTCTCTTCCTCAACGGGACTATTGTCGATCTCCTGGCCCGCAATGTACGTTCACTCCCTTACAAGTCGTCTCATTGCTCATCATCATCTCGTAGATACCCGGTGTCTGGTCTGCCCTACGGATCATTTTCCCGCCTCCAATCCATCGTGTGCGGCGAGCAAAGGAGCGCTACAAGCGCGGCAAGAAGAAAGAAGTTGCCATAAAGACGTAAACCCATCACCACCACCACCACCACTTCTGCTTCAACTATCTTCTCTTCTTCACTCGCACACATTTGTCGTTGGCGAAGATGTCTAGTCATTGGTCCGGAGACCGGACGACGGCTTGAGCTGCTTCTCTTGCCTGAGGTCCCACCCTCTCCCCGATACTCTGGCGCCCCAGCATCGACCCGCCTTCGACACTGGCTTTCATTCTTCTTTCCGACAGCACTTCTACAACACGGACCTCGGGGATGGACGCATCGCGATCGAGGAGGTGTTTTGTTGTCGGAATCTTCCTTTGGTTCTGGTTTCTTTCGGGTGTGGTATCGTCGGTGGTGGTGTAGAGTCCCAAATTTCCTGTATTTTATCCTCAATGATTATCTGTCTTCCAACGTTACCTTCCTTTTGTTTGAATTGGCAAGTCCCAGACAAGACTGCTATCCCAGCAGTTGACAACGCGACCCGATTTGTCTGTCACATGACCGTGATCTCCTCTCTCCATACGTCGATGTCGCGCTCCAATCGCGCTCAGTGAAATTGATCAATATTCTAATCCTTGGGACTCGCACATACTAGCCGCACCTGGCCCAACAAAGCGTCAAGTGGGGTCGATGTTGAAACAACTTGAGAAAAAGTTTTCGACGGATGAGCCATCACGAAAAGTGTCGTTTGATTTACCGGACATTTGACCCGGGACAGCCACATCAAGGCTTGACGCGTACTGTCAAGGCGCTTTCCAGTCGTCCACAGGCTGTCGTCCAACTCTCCAGTCTGTTCCTGGCCGTATTTCGACTTTCCTGCCACTGTAAATATACTCTAATTCCTACCTCCTGCCTGGATCTCGGGCCACATTTTGCCATCCAAGTCAGCCGCCGCGGCCGCCGATGATCCTTTCAAAGTTCGACACTCAGACTCGTTCTCACTTCCCTCCCTCGCGACTCTGTATAATCCACTACCCCACACTTCCCCGACTGCACCTTTTGCCTTTCGGCTCTAAAGCCGGGTTAAGCAACCCGGGCCACCTCAACTTTCAACCGTTGCCACGCCGCCACAAAACCGGTGCTGACGATGAGGTCGAGGAGACATCACTCCCTTCTGACCTTAATTCCGAAGAGAACGAGTCCGAAGAGGAGAAGGAGGAGCTCTGTTTTCAGCTCGAGGATGACGAGGGGTATAGGCGGACAGGTTGGTTTTGGGGACTTGTAACGCGTCTTTCCACGCGTTTTTGTGTCTTTGTACGCGTCTTTCGTGCTTTAATGGAAACTGCAAGTCTTCCCTATATTTCATCCCTTGGCTTCGCCCGCGATTGGCCGAAAAAGGACTGGACTCGGCGGCTGATTTATTTATCTTTGGAGTCGATTCCTTGCATGCTGACTTGTTGTTTTAACTCCCATGGAATCAAAAGGATTTTATTGTACTCGACTGGCCCTCACATGGACCTGAAGCTGAGCAAAAAAAATCTCGAATGCTGTGAGTTATAAATAAATCGGGTGATCAAATTGATGACGCGTCCCTCCCTCTCTCTCTTCCCTCATGTCCTCCACTCCCACCGCCGCCTCCCAGCCTGCGCCTCTCACTCCTTCAAAAGGATCCTTCAACAAACCATCCGGAACTGGAACTTGACCCTGGGCCGACGCGTCCTCATCGTCCGCGGCAGATGGCTCCCTCCACCCAAGAAACGGGCTAAATCCTCTTCCTTTCGTGCGCGCCAGAGCCCGTTCATCGACTTTCCATGATGCGAGCAGTAGCCAAACGGTGTTAGAACGCTTCAAGCACGTACTCTCATCATTCACACTCACGCTTTCACTTACCACCGTCACAGAGCGACGACAGAATCCAAGAAGCTGTCGGACGCGTTGGACGCGTTCCTTGTGTTCAAGAGGTGGAGGCGGTGATGGAAAATTTCAAATAGGCGCCGCATTGGGAGCCGCTGCTCCACCGGGTGCGTTTATTTTTCGCTCAATTCTTGTGCTCACTTCGTGCAGATGGCGAACGACCTCAAGCCCCAGATCAGCGAATACTTTCCGCCGTCCGACGTCGACATCGCCCTCAAGCCGTTCGTGCGTGACAAGACCCAGCTACCTCCACCCGATGCTTCGTGACGTGTTATCGTCTTGGCCCCGCAACAGCAAATTAACGCAGCGGAGGATGCGCCGGGTGCGGAGGATACACCGGATGGCCGGGTGAGGAGAAAAGACCTACGGCGGCGACGGAAAAGTGCGTTTCCTCACACTATATGCGCATATACCCACTCAAGCAACTCTCTAGGGCGCTGAAAGATCTCAACCAAATCCACAACTACAACGCGGAGGGTATCTATCGTGTGTCTATCCCGTCGGAGGAATCAGGATATGTCGGCGTGAACGAGCTTGACGAGAAGAAGGGTCTAGTCCCAGTACCGATTGTCCTCTGGGTGCTTCGAGTCCTTCGGCGGAGGATCTCAATTGAACGGTTTGTTGCTCGCTCATCCTTACACAGTATCTAATTCGTTTCAGATCACGCTTCCTGGCTTTCCTCTTGCACCCATCCTGCACCTCAGCTTTTAATCCCACGTGCGTATTCATTGGTGCATTTCTGCGACGTCTGACATGCTTCCCAGTCACGAAATTAACTATCAATGCCTGACATGTAAGTCTCGAGCCGCCAGACTCGTATCCCATTCGGACCGATCCCTTCGTAGATAATTTCTGCTCGCCTTATCATGCCTGTAAGTACCCGCCACGCTCATTTTGGCGACGACGCGTGTTAACCATAATTACAGGCTCGGATCCTCCAACTCTCGTCGTATGTCCTTCAAGTTGTTTCTGCAGATGTGCTCATACTCCAGCTATCCAGACTCTTTTCTTGTCCAGACGCATACTGGTATGTCTTATTTTCTCATTACGGCGCAACGAGACGCGTATTGGTATGTCTTCTCTTGTCTTCTCACTGCGGCACAACGCTGACTTGAATTTAGCTGTCCATTCGTCTTCACTGCGGAATTCTGAATGCGAGTAGCCCCAGTTCCTCGCGGCACACGACTCGCTTACGTTTATATCCAGAGTCCTCTTTCGTCTTTGTGCGGCTCACTCTGATCAAATCTCACACCGGACCTACCCAGATTCTAGATAATCATTCGCGGATCGTCTGTAAGCAATTTCGCATATTGCCTCCGCTGTTACTGATCCACGATCCACTACTGCTCCAGCGCACTACAAACGACATCAAGGTGTGTGGCTATCTTCATTGCACGGGCCGCACTCATCTCATCTCATCTCTGCTCAGCTTTCCTTCTACTTGTTGTATTGCATCTTCTCGGTGAGTCCCCCATCCATGGAATCTTCCCTGACTGACGAACGAGTTCATTCTAGCGCTGCTCTCGATGTGCTTTACTGACTGTAAGTATCCTCGCTCCTCTGTACTCTCATGTTGTCGTCAACTTGAATTCAATTTTTATTCTTTCTAATAATTTATCGGGATTGGTCTGAGGTACTGGGAGGAGCTGGGAATGGGGAAGCGGCCTGGAAACTGCCTTTAAAGTGTCTAAAGTCCTCTACAGGGACATCTAGCCAGGACTAGACTGTAAAGGACTTTGCAAGTGGACCGTCCGTTTACAGGCCTTCCCAGCGTGTCTCCTGCCAGGAAGAGACTTTAAACGCCTGGAGACACTTGGCAGGCGCTGTCCAGCGGCTTTCCATCGAACGACACTTTTCGTGATGCGGCGCTACCGGAACAAGTCATGAGCTGAACACAGTTGGGTCGCGATCTGTAGTCTCCAAGTACGCGGCGAACGTACGTGATGACACTGGGGCGCGGCCACCACTCAGTCGTCTCGATGCGTTGTCCGTCCCATCCGAATCGTGTTCTGACGATACTAACTACATCCACAAGACTCTACGTGCATCCTCAAGGCCTCAAGGTTCACATTCAAAAACGGTCTTTCTCTCAACTTGAAGAATGTTTACAAGATACTTACACCGAGACCTCGCGCTTCCTTCACCTCGATATTGCTGTTAATCTTTCCGCCTTCGGCTCTCTTTGAATGTCGCCTTGTCGCACCAGTGGTCGTTGGCGAAGAGGATCTTTGACGGACATTGGACGACGGTTTGAACAGCTTCTTTCGCCCGTGGTCCATCCCACTCCTTGCTGTGGTGTACGTTCCAAGTTCTTTCATATTTTCATTCAATATTTATTCCTGTACCAAGTTTTCAATCTAGATTTCTCTTGAGAAGCCAAATCTATCCCGGTGTACCATGCGCAACACTAGCTTCTTGGAATGCTAACTGCGTTAATTTCCAGCTATCATTCCAGCTGTTCATACCCCACATCCAACCCGTTGTTCATCTTTGTAGTTTCTTCTTCCGCTGTTTATCAAAACATTCACCTCATCCCGAAGTGCCGCACATGGAACGGCCCGTACGTTTTGCTGCTAAATACGCCGCCCAGCTGCCGCCCAGTCTCGACTAAACATGCGAGATTGATGGGTTTCCGGAACTGAACATGAACTCAACTCGAAGCACAGGCAGTCGCAGAGTCCTATACATTCGTTTCCCGGCGTCTCCAGCGATGAATTTTTAGAGCTATGCACCCCATCTATCAGGCCAGTCACTAGGGCGCTCCCTCGAGAGCACAGACTTCTATTTTCGTATTTTCGTGGTGCAGTCGGACGGGGTACGCGGCGAGGCAAACTCGTCCAACTCGGTGATGGTTAGCCGGGCGCGCGGAGTTCACGTAGCCAAGCTGAGCGCCCGGGTGGGACGGTTGTCTTTTTGCGGGGTAAAAAAGGATGGGCGCTGAGCGCTGAATGCGGGCGGCTACAGCAATCCCCGATCCAAACGTATAAAAACAAGCAACATCCCCATCGCACGCCGTCCCAGCCAATCCACGCCCTGCAACCCATCATCTTAGGCTAAACGGCCTACGTTACACCGGCCACTTCGCTGTTTATCAGTCCAACCGTTCGCGCTCGCCCATCTCTTGCCCCCCACCCTGTTCAGCCAGCGCCCCGCTCATACCCATCCCGTCCTTGCTTTAAATTTCCGCCCAAGTGCCCCTTTCCACCCGTTTGCCTCGCCTCGCCTACACCAGCCATTAACATTTCCCGATACGTCCGGCATATATCTAAGGTGTGCATTGTAATACCTCATTTCTCAACTCGAGTCTTACCTCAGGCCAGTTCGTATGTGTGTCATTATCTACAGCATAATATATTGCCACTCTCTCCAGCGGAGGCTGCACGAATCGAATGCAAGGCAAGCAGTTTACATTTCAGATTTAATAAGTTGTACAACACTAATATACGTGCAATGTAGGTATGCGTGAACAAGGTATAGTTAAGTAAATGCAATATGGTTATGGGGGTCATGCAGAAGAAACGAAGAATGCAATGGAGAGGGGAGGGGAGGGGAAGAGCGACTGGCGCTTACACCAACAGCAGATTCAGCCCCCGCTCGCGCATAGTCTCGCGCCAGTCAACAGTCGTCCCGCTGACGTCGCGTTTTTGCCAGACGGCCTCCATAAGCAGGCGCGTCCGCATCAAGTTCCCAAGACTCTCGTCGAGCGCTTGGATCCGTCCTTTCAAGAACTCTCGCCAGGTCGAGTCGTCGGTCATGCAGCCCGCAAGACATATTGGGAACACAAGAGCTCTATCAAGTTCCGACGCAGGTAATTGCCCCAGATACTGAACGATCTTCCCAACCGAGTCGCTGATTTCAGGGACACCTGTTAACCGTTTTAGTCTCTTTTGTTTTGCGACGACACAAAAAAGTCTGCGTACCAGGATTCGAGTCGCTCAGCACGGTGTGCAAGTAGAGCAACACCGTCTCGGTGAATATCTGCGCAACGAGCTGCCGCGTCTCGTTGCTGGGATAGGGCGCAGCAACCACCTGCCTCCGACTCTGCCTGTGCGAGCGTCGGATGCAGCGGGGTTGTGTCGATTTCTCCGCGGCGAGCAGGAGCAGCCGCACTCTTGCGTAGCCGCTGCTCGATCTCGTCCCCACGCCGTATGAGGTCGCGGTTGCTGAGGGTCCCCTTGCGCTTCTCCGCCGCCTTCCAGTGCGACAACGCAGAGACCTCGGCAATACCGAGCAGCACCTCCTCGGGGCACCCCGTAATGCTGTCCATGCGAATCTCGTTCCCCGGCCACTCACCCGCCTCGCCAAAGAGGCGCGTGTAAAGTGTGAGGTATTTCGGCGGGCGCATGACCGTGAGGCTCGAGAAAATGTCTAGCCACTGTAGAAAGAAATCAATAAGAAGTTGCGGCAACGACGAACTGGACTGACCAGAGTGAGCTTCACGATCAGCTGACCCGCGGCACTGAGATTCTGGAGGGCGAGCTTCGGGTTGTCGTTTGTAAGCAGATCCGTCTGCTGTGCGACCCAGTCACACGCAACTGCAAAGACGGGCTGCCAGTCCGTCGTGCCGCCCGAGAGCTGCGAGTACCAGACAAGGTGCAAGGCCGCGATGGCGTCGCTCTCCGCATACGACCCACGCGTCTGCTTGGCGCTGTGCAGCTGGAAGTAGGCCTCGTCGTGGAAGTATCTCGCCGTCGAATGTTCGGGGTGGTCCGGTGCCTCGTATCCATGGACAACACGCATACGTGTATAATGCAGACTAGCTAACGCGCATACTGCGCTTGTTACAGCACCCCGAGGCTCCTGTACAATCATCTTTGGACGGAAAAAAGTCAGCACCTGAGTCAGGGACGAACAAGTCGGAAGGAGACGTACCCCACAAGTACATTGGTCACGGCGTTCCCGGCGAACATGAGCTGCATCTTGCGCACATGCTCAAAGTAGTAGATGCAATGGTTTTCTTGCAGTGACGAATGTGCCGTGAAGAGCGGAAAGGCGGGCTCAGGTGACGGTGCGCGAACGGCAAAGTCGAATGCGTCGCTGCCGAGTTGCGCAAAGTCGAAATCGATGGCAGGGATCTGAGTGGAACCCGGAGCAGAGGACGAGGGGATGGGTGATTCAAATTGGTTGAAAATACTCGCATTGAATTCGACAGGGACGTTGTTGAGACTAGGGTCGCTAAAGTGCCCCGCGGGAAGATGATAAAATGCCGAATTAGAAGCACCTAGAAAAACGGAACCATGATGAGTCACCCTCCGTCCGCTTAACTAGGCCTCGAGGCCAAAAACAAATGCGCAATTACTCACCTGGCATCGCCGGATACGAGCTCATCCGTTGAGGCTCGAAATGATACCCATAATCAGCGGTGGGATTGGGGCTGCCGCCGTCAAAATTAAGCAACGAGGAGGTCGTCGAGTCGGCGGAGCGGCGGTGCTGGGGGTATTGCCTTCGTACAGAGCCTTCGTGCAAGCGGGATCCAGGCGTGAGCAACGAGGCGCGAGGTTGCCCGCGGATGAGCCCTGCGCGCGTTAGCTGCGCTTTTATGTCGGCCTTGTAAGCCTCGACGGCCTGTTTATCCTGTAACCATGATCGTGTTCATTTGGTGGCGCGCAACAGAGTTTGCTAGACGTACCCTCATCCACTCCGGTCGTTTCGGGCCCCAGCCAAGGCAGGAAATCGTCAGTCGGATACAGGTCTGGCAAGAGTCGCCTTCGCGGTTCTCGTCGCACTTCTACAACGCTTGTTAGTAGAGATTTCGAATAGCGTCGCGTCGCGTCTGACTTTTCTGCGTAATCGGCACGTCCTGGTGATGATTGTGTCAACGAATGAAGAGCGAAAAAGTCGAGCAACGACTTACCAGCAACCACCTTTGCTAGCACTCGTGCTACGCGCCAAATCAACTGGGTAGCGGTGGGGGGATCTGCGGTGACCCGAGTCGCTGCCGTCTGGGGTCGGGATCATGGGCACAAGCGGGACGTTAATGGAGGCGGGGGAGACGGCGCTGGAGGAGGCAGCAGAAGAGGGTGTGGGAGACTGGCTCCCACTTGAGGAGGAAGTTGGGCTTCGGTATGCCATGACTTGTAGATTTTGGAGAGAGCCAGGGGGAAGAGCGTTCAAGAATAACAAGAGATGGAAACTTTAAAGTACGGAAC
Organism: Roridomyces roridus; assembly: GCA_029378245.1. NCBI lineage: Eukaryota > Fungi > Basidiomycota > Agaricomycetes > Agaricales > Mycenaceae > Roridomyces > Roridomyces roridus. The sequence continues at coordinate 1,110,714 of JARKIF010000001.1, read as the reverse complement.
AAAGCTCAAACACGGCTGATTGTCTAGAATTTCGCATCGAAGGCCGGCGGTGTCGTTCAGATGGAAAGAATTAGATGCCCCGGATGAGCCGTCGCGAAGGAAATTCGAGGAGACTTACACTGCATCTCTTTGTTTAGCTAAGACCCGCAAGTCAAGGACGCGGTGCTTGATGTTAGCCGGCCTAACCGTGTGCATTCCCGCGCGCTTGCAAATATCGCCCGATGTAGGCTAGATGGAGTTGTGGAATAGACGAGATCTTCATCATGCGATCCTCCAACAGTTCGAGAATCGAGATGCGATACAGTTGCTGTACCTGACACACATTGACTTTCGTGTTTTCAAATATGCACTCATGGTGACTGATACAACGGGAATACAGAATTGCAGACGAAAAAACAACAAGAGAGAGATAACAGTTCAGACGAGTAGCATATTAGCATTGCGCAAAACATCCCGCCAGGGCACCGGCCCGCGCGTAGATCCACGATCATGCCACATCTGCTTCAACAATTTCTTGATGACAGGGCTGTTCCCCACCATCGAGGAAGTGAGGTCCTCGTTCTCGAGACTCAGCATCTGGTACACAGTCCGCCCGCACCTGCTTGTTGTCCGAAAGCGCGCCGCAAATAAAGAACGCAAAGACAGTGCTCCGCACGACGCAGCTCATCACCTTGGTCGATTGCGGTGTCTTTGCGAAACTCATCGTCTCGTCGATGGCCTCCATGATCTCCGGCACGTGAGTGTAATCACCCGAAACGATCGACCGCAGGTAAACGCGGGTCGCGGATCGGAAAATGTTGGAGCTGAGTTCGCGCGCGCGGTCCGTAGTCCGAGGATGTCAAACACGAGCTGCGACGGCATCTGGCTGAGGTAGGTTTTGTCCAGCTCGTTGGCACGCAGGACGAGTTCTGGTATGCTGAGGCAGCCATTGCGTAGCTGGGTTTGTTTCCAGAACGCCAGCGCCGAAGTCTCGGCCGAGTGCCCACACAATGTGGTTCTCGCAGCCCATGACCGACATCATGGATAGCTCGGGGGGTGTTGGGGTGGCGGGGTCAAAGACGCCGCTCGCCTCTGGGGAGAAGAGTTTTCGAATGTAGTGCAGGAATCGCGGCTCCTTCTGCGTCGTCACAGCCGCGAGGACGTCGAACCAGATGGACGCCTTTATAATGAAGCGGGTCGATTCTTGACAATTCATGAGGGTATCGCGGGGATCGTTGTCCCTGAAGACGCTGTGGGCGTATCTATACGAGAGGCGGAGCCACTCTTCCCACTGGCCGTTGCCGCCGTCAAAGAGGATGGACGAGATGACGCTGATGGCAGCAAACGCGTCATCCTCGGTGTACCCGTCCGGCTTGCGAAGAACCTGCATGAGCTCCTCGTATTTCGCATGTGTGTCAGGATCGCTCAGCGCCGTAAAGTTTTCGGGCATGTACTGGCCGCGTTGGTCTGCGGTGAAAGTGGATGGACGCGAGCAGGCGGGCAGCCTGTCTAGACGCGCTGGGACTGGTCAACGAGGGGGATATGATGCTTCGGACGTGGAAGCTGTCGGCGAGCAGATATTGCAGGTCCATGACATTCCCGAGATAGTAGGTCACAAGCTCGTCGCTGGCGCCTCCAGGCTTGTGAGCTTGAACGAACAAGGTATATGGAGCGCCATTGGAGTTGTCGTCGGGGAAGAATAGTGGCTCCGGTACGTCGTCCTCTTCTGGTATTTGGTACTGGATGTGGTACGTGCCCGAGAAGGAGCTAAACAAAGCCGGCGACGAGGGAGGGCGATCTGGCAGACGTTGAGTATATTACTAGATTACAACAATTCAGTATATGGGTACAGATTCTTACATGCAACTATGCTATTAGGCGCATCATACGGGTTGGAGTACATGGGGTCGTGGTGCGAGCCGCTACGCGACGAGCCTCCGAAGGGCGAGTTGCCGCGCAGCTGGTGGACTGAGAGACTGGTAAGCGCGCTGAAAATGAAGATGAAAGAAGTCATACTCTGCGGGTATTCGGGCATCCAAGCCGAGGAGGGAATGTGCTGGTCGCGGATGGCAGACTCGTGCTGGAGGTGACGTGGAGTTTCGATGGGCGAGAGCGTGAGGGCGGGCGTGGGGGGACTCTCTGACGAAGACGGGGTGGTGCTGTCCTCCTCGAGCTTCAGGATGGGCAACGCCTGGTCGGACCCACGGGCGCCAGCACCAGCGTGGCCCTTGATCATGCCCTGCGCAGCAAGAAAGACCTTGATCTTGTCGCGCATCTCAGAGACGTTGCGGCTCTCCTACAAGACCGATCGTTAGATTGAAGACGCGACAAGGACGCGCTACTTACGCGAAGCCACTCTGGTCGTTTAGCGCCAAAACCAAGACATTGCAGACGAAGACGAACACAAGTGTCGCAGTAGCCTTCGTGATTCTGGTGTTCATCGCATTTCTGTGCGGCGTATACGCGTCAGAGCAAAAGTCAACCCGGGTATAATGAACGGACCTTTCTACGAATCCTGCACGTGTAACAGCCTGACTTGGCGCGGACGGCGCCTTTTGCTTTAGGCGCCCCGGGCTTCTTCGCGACAGACTCCTTGGGTGCCGCAGGCATTGCTGGAGGTGGGGGTGTTAGTGTTGTACAACTCGTCGGCGAGAAGGAGATGTGGGGGCAGACGTCAAAAAGGGCTAGAACAGGAGCGGGCCATGCAGGTTGGTATATGTACACACACAACCTGCGGTCAAGAACAGAAACAGTTGGAAACGTGGATTGGACAGGCTGTATCTCTGAACCAAACTAGCGAACCCTGGTCTCCGGGGTCCTGCCCTTGTTCCAAATCGAACACACGGCCTCGGCATCGCCCCGTCTGATTCTACATCTGCCCTTTTATGTCCTGGCCATCAATTGGGCACACATGCCTTCCCGCTCTGTTTCGAAATCAGGGCACCAACCTATTCAGTCTGCGGCACCCTCCTTGAAAACCGTGTTTCCCCACTTGTCTTAATGAAAGAAAATGCTTGTTCCGAGGATTCATAGTATACACGCTTCACAGTTGTTGGAGAACAACATCCTTTTTCAAGACACCAGCACCCCTCCAGTGGGAACGGACGATCCACTTGCGCTGGGTCGCCGCACTCTCGTAATCAGCCCACTCCCACCAGACGAAATCCCTGATGCAGTCGGGCTGACGTCGGCAACGCCGATCTTTGTCGAGTCCCCCGGCATGGCAGATCGCCGTGCGATTAGCGCCCGAATGGCACCGAGCCATTTAATCTCGTCCTCCTCGCTAGGCGCGCAAAGCAGCAGGGTCCTCTTCGTCGTCACAATCTTGAACGTATGTGCACTCGGGTCGTCGTCGTCCGCACCCGCAGGCGACGATGCCGTTTGCGGTGTCATAAGAGCTGGGTTCTGCCGGTTGGGAGGTAGGGTATACTCCAGTGCATCCAATACTTCTGCAAAGGGGAACCGCCGGTGCGGCCTGGTATCCTGTAACAAGAAATTTACCTCATTTGCGTTGCATATTAAAACAAGGGCTCGCACCATGTGGCTGCCGGAATAGACAAGCTGCTCTGCAGTGAGCACAAACCACCGTTTTCGCCAGTTTCGCCGTTTAGACCCGCACTTCATTAGGTACCCCGAGAGCACGCTCTTCGCTGGGTCGATGGGGTTCCCTTTGGCCGAGGGAGACGTGCCCACTGCTGGCCGCGTCTGGGACGAGTGCGAATATGATCGCTGCCCGCTGGGAGACGCATCCTCCGAGTCGGAGGAAGTCATGTAGCCATGCGAGGGTGGTGACGGCGTAATAGGAGGAGGTGCGTGGCGAACCCTACCTCGAGGAATCGGGATGGGGTTCGAAGAAGACCCGGTAGACACTGCAACTAGCGCCTGCCTCGCGTCGTCGATCGCCTTGACCCAGTCTTGGACTTCGGTCGGATTTTTGGCTTGGAGATAGAACGTTCGGACAGGGGAGACGAGACCGAACGTGTTTTCATGGCGCTTGAGCGCGACTTTGGTGCACGAGTGGACATCCGACAAATCAAGCAGCCGGAGAAGCTGGTATTCGGCCGCAGTTTTGTAAAACGCCAAATGAGCTGGTCGCAGCACAAACCAACGCTTCTTCCACGTCTGCGCGAGATTGAAGAAATCGGAGATGAAATCAGAGACACAGACGGACCTTTCGTCGTTCGCCCTTCTTCCAGAGGTAGCCAGCTTTTATAACACTCTCTTCCGCTGAGCCACGGGCCACGGCATCCGCGGTTCTCCAGCCACCCTCCCCTTCGTCTTCTTCCTCGTCCTCTGAATCTTCCCCACTGCCCGAGCGTCGTTCAGCAATCGAAGACAGTCCCATATGCACGTTAACCAGTCCTGGGGTACCGAATGTGTCGGAAATGAGGATGGAGTCCGAGTCAGACTCGTTGCCCGAGACAGCGGCCGAGGTTCCATGGCCGGGCTGGATTGCGTCAAAACAACCGAGAGACTGGGAGCATAGCAACCGACCCTAGGAGACTTGCTGCTGGGGACTATTGAGTGAACTGAGAGCTTCCTGTGTATTTCCAGGGGCGAGGGTGGTGGTGCGTTGGACGACATTAGTGAGACTCGAGCTGCCCGAAGGCGGAGGCAGTCGAGACAGTTCGTGATCCACAAATACGGCGCTACAACGGAACAGTCCTTTTTCGGTCGTCTCCATTTTTCTTCACAATTAAAACGTTCATACGCCGTCTACTGCGCTCCCCAGCACGACAATTGAATCTCCTATATGCCCCACACACCGTTTGACCCACACTCACGGCAGCTGACGCGGTTTTTTAAGCAAGCGTGCAGTCTGGCCAAAATACAATAAAAGGCCCGCGTTCGAGTCTTCTGCTTCTCCCGCCCTCCCCTCTTCTGGCTGACTCGGGGAAAAGCAAAATTGCGGGGGAGGTGAAATGCAATGCGGCATTGACGGCTTGCCATATCGGGACACCATCGTATCCGATTAACTGCATACTGCTCTTCAATACCATTCACCATGTCCGAGACGTACACCAAAGCTCAGTTCCAGGCCGCCGCCAACATCGTCACCAAGCTCCCCAAGGACGGCCCCATCAAGCTCGGCAACGACGACAAGCTCCAGGCAAGTCCTTGCGAGTTATCCATCCGCGATCACACTCATATGTGCTCCAGTTTTACGGGTTGTACAAGCGCGGTAGGCCGCCCAGGCTCCGTATCGGATGAATCGAGTGCTGAACTGCGGCGACAGGCATGGAAGAGACCGTCAAAAGCCCCTGGCATGTTTGATTTCGAGGGCAAAGCCAAGTTGTGAGATTCTTCATCCATTCGCCATGACGCTCCACATCTTGACGCGAGTTTCATTTCAGGAAGGCGTATGAGGAGATGAGTGATGTTACCCCAGAGCAGGCTTGGACGAGATACGTTAACAAACTCTTGCCGGTGCGTTGATTCCACTCTGCTGGGTCAAGCTCGTGTTTAACTTTCTGCAGCTTCTTGAGCAGGCTGGCGACAGTGCGTCTATCGAGGTCATCAAGAGCGCAGTTTGAAGATCAATCCAAACCTTGTACACTAAAGTCCAGAATTGTAAACTCTTGTCGACCTAATGAGATGGTGTCTCGACGCGTGTTATGCTCGTGTGGGAATACCTCTCCTGTCTGGGACATGGTGCTGTGGTGACGCCCAGGCGTCAAGACGCTCAAGCTGTAGCTGCCGGTCACTTGACGTCCGCCTGGCTCGCTTCTCCCGCCTTTTTTGACGCAGGCCCTCGGTCACCCCTCAGTATTTTCGGCACTCGAGTGTCCATCTCTGACAAGTGGGGTGGCATTGATGCTTCCAGTGACGCAGATTTGCTTTTTTGTTTCAATTAGTTTCAATCTGGCTAGCTACCTGGTGGCGTCTGCGGGGAGACGGAGACGGTATATGCGTCCGCAGACTCCGTCAATAGATTCTCGCCCAGGGCTCGTCGCCGGTTAGCTCCCTTCCTTCAACAGCATTTCGTCACTTGTCTCGCTTCTATTCTCTAAATGGTTAGGGAGGATCGACCGCCTTTCACGGATCCCGTTGACAGGTCTCCGCTCCGGGCTTGCTTGGCCTATTGTATTCCGGAAAGGATTGCGCGCCTTGGCCGCACAACGTGTTTTTCATTCGGGCAACAACTGCAGCAACTCAACTGCTCGGTGTACCCTCCAGCCCGCAAGCTAAATGACCACTCGTTCCATCGGTTACACTACCCACACCAGGTCTGGGAAAAAAATAAGGTTGGCGGAGAGTATCCGAAAGGGGAAACGTAATCTGTGGCAGCGGATGTATTTCTGCTTTTTGCCACAACGGGTGGTGCGCCTGATGCGCCTCTTTTCTCAACTCAAAACCAACTTGCCCACTTGCTCCCACTCGTCGATTCGCCGTTGACCCCTCAAAATCCGGCCCTACTTTCATTTCGGAGATCTCCTCCGGGCTCGCTCGGGATCTAAAACTCCGCACAACGAAAGAATTGAATTCAATCGCATACTGTTATTTATTCATATCGCGTCAACAACGTTCACCTTCCTGCCAACCAACTCGGCAGCTGCCAGGGGAGACCCGCCGTGCGAAGCTGCTTTGCGTCTTGCTAAGCAACGACAACGACCGCCGCCACTAGAACCTCTGACTTGGCTCGAGTTTCATCGATCTTCACTTTGCAGGTACCATCCGTTCTCACACCTTGTAGTTGAAGGATTTGCGACACGATCTCCCCGAACCACTTAATCAAAAACACAAGAACCTGCGATGCGTTGATTAATCAATGACGGTCGCCACCGTCTCCAAACTCCAAACTTTTTTTTGATCTTGAACCCTACTTACCTAGTCAAGCTGCGTGTACATTGTACGCCACAGAGTGAACGCAACCGATACCCTGGAGGAAACGACGACAACCTTGTTCTCCTTTTGAGGGGCACGTTGCAAGCGGCTAGATTGAGGCGTTTTGTAATTCTAATCTCTCTCCATTCTTCGCTTACTGATCGCCGTGGTCTTGCGAGCCAGGCCAGCCGACCACATCCGTGATGCACGGTCGTCGGGCCCCGGTACGATGATGTAGTATTAATGCCGTGCCATGACCCACATCTGGCTGGTGGGTACTTACGCTTCGGCCTCGGCCTCAGTCCCACTCTCATCTCGGTTGATCAAATCGGGGGGAGCCTACCCGTTCGACATTGGACAATCATTGTCAGAGCAGCAAATTGTCTCCACACACGAAGACACACGACCATGCTACATCCCGCGTTCCTTTCTCGTGAGAATGATGCGCGAACCTGGGAGTCGAGTCGAGTCCAAGATACATACACTAGAGTAAATCGGACTAGGACTAGAATGAGATTTGCTTTCACGGGCTGTGGAGGTTTTACTTCTCGAACGTCGACTAACACAGCCAATTGCACAAAAGTCTGATGCGTATATGTACCGACGAGTCGAGTCCATCGGAACGCATCGCCCCGAACCCGCCCCTGGCCCACTAGGTTTCTCGAAAGTCGTTTTGAGTTCGACTCCGCCGATAACATTCATCGTGAGCCACATGAGCACTATCGAAACAGACTGGTCAATCGTACATGTATACAGCAATTTTGGTGACATAACAACAGGTCCACCGACAGAGAAAAGAGTCCGAGTCCAGGTAAAAACAGCAGTAGCACTGTAAACTACATATGTACGTGAGAGTCGTGGGGCGTAAGATATGTTTAGGTGATAGTAGATAGGAGCAGACCACGCCGAGCACTTGGGCAGGTCGGAGAAAACGGATCGGAAGAAAGAAGTCGGGAAAAGGAAGTCGGGACGTGAGCGTCGGGAGCCAGCTGCCACCGATGGCAGATGAGGAAGCCAGACACCCAGGGTACATACGTCGCGGGTACGTAGGTCGTCAGGGATGAGAGCGGAGCAGAGAAAACCACGACAGGGAGGAGATGAACAGCAGGGTGGACGTTGCGTTTCAACTCCACGAGTCCCCACTTCCACTTCCTCCAGGCTGATGGTGATCTGGGTTCGCGACAAAGAGCGATTGCCTCGCAACAAGCCCATAGTTGACGCCATGCGGTTTCTTCGTTCGTGGCCGGTCTTCATGTGGCTGTTTGGGATCAACATCTTGAGACATCCGGCGCTCGTAAGCTCGTACGCGTTCTGCAACGGCACCCGACCCTGCAGAGCCAGAAGACTTTGACGAAGAAGAGGCAGTGGAGAGTGGCGGCCGTAATGAAGGAGGTGGCGGAGAAGCGGCCAGAGGCGGACTGGGACTGCCCGTCAGACCAAAGGCAGACGCAGGCACCATCTCCACTGGCGAGTTGTAAATTTCCTCCTCCTCGCCCTGCCCAACAGGCTGCCAACTATGCCGCACATTCCCCTCATCCAAGCTCCCCCCACCGGCAGTGATGACACTCCCCCTAGTGCTGGTACTCCCACTTTGTCGATTCCCTCGCAGCATGACATCAACATTCCCCATCCGCTCAATGGCAGCTGAGTCAGCCGTCCGCTGCGTCTGCAGCGAGGACATGGACTTGCCATGTCCCCCAGGCCGTCCGTAAACCGGTCCGCGGCTGGCATCCGAACCATCCGAGCGCTCTCGGAGTACACTCGCCGTCTCCTCCTCCACAAAGCCCAGCCTCTGTGGTAGCGGATTGGGATCTTTGAAGTGGGGCACCGCAACGCTCTCCCCTGCACGACCCGAGTTCCGCCTGTCAAGAAGGGCTCTTCCCGGCGAACCGCTTCCACCAGGTATCGCTTCGTTGTATCGGCTGGGAAGGTCGAGTGGGTTGCATATCCAGTATGCTAGTCAATCGCGGTCGTGTTTGGGGTGATGACGACGACCCCGAGCCAGGAGTAGTAGTAGCTGGTGAACCGCCCGGAGGAATGCCGTGAGAACTCGCCGAGAATCCATAAGACGAGCTCGACCGCACAGTGTCGAACGGACTTAGCGCCTGATGGTCATTCGAAGAGAATTCAGACTGAGAGTTGCCCGAGGATGAGATTCGCGAGACTTCGGTGACAGGACTGAGAGGTCCGAGCGGCCCCGTCCGTGGATAGTGGTGAGCCAGTATACTGCCGGGTCCCACAATATCTTGCTCGGAAATCGGATCAGCGAAGGGGTCGACGTAATTGCCGGGCGCACTATGGGCGCTATTGTAACTGTGCTGCCTGGAGCTGCCCCTGGGTCTTGTCGAAGGCAGCGATAACGCCGGCACCTGCAATCTCATCGCGGAAAGGATCTTTCTCCGAGGGCCCGTCTCCGTGCCCAAGAAGTGAAGGTCCCCGCTCAAGACGACTGCCAAAGCTGAAGGCGCTCGTACCGCTGCCCTCCCTCCGCGGCCGTGGTCGGAACACGTTCATCAAACTCCAGTTGCTGTCGCCACTCCCATCACGTACCCGGCCCATCCGGGTGGAATTGCCCTCCTCTGGATACCACCCAAATTCGCGGTCATCCTCGTCCGCAAGCATGTCGCGCCGTTGCTTTCTATCTCGCATTGTGGCGGCGGCGACGCCACCCGCGGCGCCGAGTCCCACGAGTCCAGCAGCCCATGCACCCCAGGAGTGAATCGCCGAGCCAACTGTCTCGACCGCACCACCCAGTAGCCCTTGATTGCTGGGTGATGAGTCAAACATATGGGCAGCAGTTGGTGCGCCGTGTCCGTCTTCCTCTTCGTCGTGGAGCGGCGAGAAAACTCCACCCACACCACCCTCAGCCCACTGTCGCTGGTGTTGCCTGCGCATGTACCACACAGCGCCAAGCCCTATCATTACCAGAGCGAGGGCTCCGAGAACGGAGGCGATTGCGATGATCGTCGTCTTTTTGGTAGCGCGCTCCGGTGACTTGCCGTCAGTTCCACCACCGCTACCGCCACCACCACCGCTACCGCCACCACCACCGCCGCCATTTCCGTTACCACCATCCCCACCATTACCACCATCCCCACTTCCGCCAGCTCCGTTGGTGGAGCTCGGATGAACTGAGCTTGCACTCCCCGTCAGACTGATCGTATTTGAGGTGGAAGAAGTCGAGGGGATTGGAACTGTAAGGGTTGGAGTAGATGAAGGGGCAGGTGGCGTGAAGGACGGCGGATACGACTGCGAAGTTGGATCGTAGACGATAATGGAGGCATTGGCTGGATTATTCTGCTCGTAACCTGTATTTATGGGGTTAAAACAAAAATAACTCCTCAATTGAAAATAAACGAACCAAACCCGAATATAATTTGACCCCCATAGCTCGCCGCAAAATGATCTCTGCGGGCCCCAATCTCGCCAAGGGCTGGAACAGGACTCCAGGTCGCAGAGGCAATGTTGTATGTCCATCCGTCGCTCACGCTGTTTTGGCAAACATCGTCACAGCCTCCATGTATGTAGATTGTGTTGTCGTCGAACAGGGTGCAGGCGAATTGGCGGCGGCCACTGGGAAGGGAGGTCGAAGATACACTGGAAAGGGACCAGGTATTCGACGAGATGTCGAATATATATATTTGGTCGAACGAGAGTAGTCCGGAGGACGATAATCCACCAAAGATGAGAATCTGGCCATTGGAAAGGATCACCGCTGCATGTCCGGAGAGCGCAGGCGGTGCGCCTTCGGTAGGCAAGAGAGCGAACTGGCCCGTGGCGGGATTGAAGACATAGTTGTCTGCGAACATCTCTTGGGACAGATCGGCCTTTTCGCCTCCGAAAATATAGACCTCTCCTGTGGGAGCGGTGACGGCAGCATGGAGATAGCGGCGCATGGGTTCGCCATCCCACCCGGGTGGTTCGTCGTTGAACGAAGGGAGGTCAGCGGTTGAATACGTCCAATAGCCATGCCGAGTCGTTCTGGGTCGCAAGTGGCACGGACGGAGAAGGGAAACCACCAAACAACAAGAGAGATGTGGAGGTATATGCCGAGAGTGTGTGCCAGGCAACGGTGGGCCCAAGGGAGTTGGTAGCGTTCGCGGGATCGCTAATGAGCTGCCAAGGCGGGGAGCTGACATTGAACTGGCTGGATAGCGGTAACACAAGCAGATCGGCTTCTGCAGGGGCGCTGGTGTATGTCTGGGAGCCGTCTGGGTTCTGTTTACCGCCTTGAATGTAGAGTGCAGAGTATATGATTGAGGTTGCTTGGCCCCATCTGCAGGCTTGAGTATATGCGAGCGGGTCCGAACAAGCGAGCGTACCTTGGAGCCGGTGAATAGGAATGGACTGCTGCGACGAGCAGGGGAATGCAGAGGAGGGGTCGTAACATGGGTAGTCGTGAGTAGAGAGTCTAGTTCATGAATATTTCGTGACGTTGGGAGGAGCAGAGATGGGCTGAGCCGCTGCGCCTTGTGATCCGGTGGTGGAGTCAAATTCCAATAAGGAAGAAAAAATACAGAAAAATAGTGGGGCCGCGTGAGGCGTTCTCACAAGACGAATTGCACGTCCGGAGGGTTCGAGAGGATGTGGAGGGAGCGGGAAGAAGAGACCTTTAGTTTCAGCAGCTTCCGAATCAAGCACGGATAAACACTCTACAGGTCGCTTAGCACCATGTCGTCGATTCTGCCCATATTCTTCGTCTTCGCCATCGTCGTGGCCCTCATGACATGCGCGGCTCTCTTTACACCCAAGGGACCCAACCAAGTGTCTGTGCCTCTCCCCGTCTTGTCTGTGCAGCGAATGAACAGAGGACAGTGTACTGCGAACGGCCATGATGCTCGCTCTCGCCGCCTGCTATCTCATGTGGATGGTCACCTATCTTGCCCAGCTGCACCCTTTGATTTGTACGGCCTCTCTCGTTTCATTGTGCTCCTGTGTAACACGTCCGCAGCACCACAACGGTCGGTCAAGGCAGAGTGATTCAGTGCCCCTCGCTTTACATTACGGACTCCAGGTATTCACTGTTTTTTTTGTGTCCTTCTTGTCTCACTCCTCCGGCAGAGCAGTTACTTTAGTTAATACCCAATGCATATTCTTGAACACATCATCTTGATAATGCGGCCGACTGTATGATTTTGCGTCCACCCGGCCATTCCCCGGACCGCTTTAAACCAGCACTTGGCGCATTCGTCAAAAGACCCACTAGATGTCCGGGCCCGGGTATGTCATCAACTTCATTCGCCGTTTATATAGCTCGTGAAGTCCCTTTCCATCTTCACTTCCACTTCCGTACCATGCTCACCGTTATCGCGCACTTTTGGACCCTCCCCGGCAAGGAGGCCGAGATGAAAGCTGTCCTCCTCGAGGCACGCGAGACCTACCTCAAAGACAAGGGCCTCGTCAGCTACTACGCGATGCAGGATGCGAAGGATCCCACCGCGTGGTCTATCATCGAGCGATTTGAAGATGAAGCCGTGCGTGTTCTCAGATGTGTTCTCTTAACCATATCGACACCATCCATTTAGGCCCTTGGTATCCACCTCGCCAACCCGTACTTTAAGAAGTTTGGCGCGGACACTGCACCCATCTTCGACCCCGCGAGACCTGTTCAGCTCCTCACGCACAACGAAATCTGAACGACTGTGCGTACCCATCATCTCTCAACCCCTCCCCCATCTCTAAAGATGCATCCAGAGAGACCATCTGTAATTTTCCAATGTACAATGCGAATCTTCTCTTTCTTGTCTTCCACCTCGAAGAACGGCGTCCCGAGTCCCGCCATGGTTATCTAGACATCTTGCCGATGGACCCATAAATACGCGCCCGCTTTGACGTTGAATGCCCGGGAGATCTGCTGTGGTGGCGTGTGATCCGCCCAAGACTGCGAATGCCAATGCAAGAGTATTGCGATGGAACGCAAATCCGACGTGTCAATGACATCTTCATCTCGGGCTCTTGAAGATGCGCATAGAGTCAGAGTTGGCGAACACAGTCAGAACACGACTCGGTTGGGATGGACAACGCACAAGAAGTGAGCCTCGGGATGATCTTCAAGTATAGCCGGAAGGGTAGTGGCCACACCGGCCACAAACGGTCGACGAGTACTTGGTGGTAGACGATGCAGATAGTCTGAGCCTCGCGATCTGTCGCTCAGCATGACCTGGTAGTAAGTACATAGCGCCTGTCTCCAAAAATCTTTCTCCTTTTTTTCCAAGTTGTTTCTTCTAGTCACGTCGGAGAGAAACTCTCCGATATCGACGTCCGCTTGACGCTTTGTTGGGCCTGGTGCAGCTAATATGTGCGAGCCCCAAGGATTAGAATTGATCAATTTCACTGAGCGCGATTGGAGCGCGACATCGACGTATAATACCGTATAGAGAGAGGAGATCACGGTCATGTGACAGACAAGTCGGGTCAACTTCTGGGATAGCAGTCTTGTCTGGGACTTGCCAATTCAAACAAAAGGAAGGTAACGTTGGAAGACAGATAATCATTGAGGATAAAATACAGGAAATTTGGGACTCTAAACCACCACCGACTGATACCACACCCGAAAGAAACCAGAACCAAAGGAAGATTCCGACAACAAAACACCTCCTCGATCGCGATGCGTCCATCCCCGAGGTCCGTGTTGTAGAGGTGCTGTCGGAAGAGAAGAATGAAAGCCAGTGTCGAAGGCGGGTCGATGCTGGGGCGCCAGAGTGTCAGGGAGAGGGTGGGACCTCGGGCAAGAGAAGCAGCTCAAGCCGTCGTCCGGTCTCCGGACCAATGACTAGACATCTTCGCCAACGACAACTGGGTGCGACGAGTCGGGAAGAGAAGAAGAAGAGAGTCGAAAGAGAAGTGGTGGTGGTGGTGGGATTCGTCTTCATGGCAACTTCTTCTTGCCGCGCTTATAGCGCTCCTTCGCTCGACGTACACGATATGCTGGGGGCGGGAAGATAATCAGTAGAACAGGCCAGACACCGGGTATCTGTGAGATGATGAGCGACAAAGAGGAGATGTAACGGGAATGAACGTACGTTGCGGGCCATGAGATCAATCATGGTTCCGTTGAGGAAGAGACCATAGACGATGTCAACGCAAGGAACGTCGAAAGGCAGCACAAGCACCTACAGAAACTGATCAGAAGTGGAAAGGACGTGAGAGTAAAGGACGCACTGTTGGAAGTGCGAGGAGGAACGCATCCACGAATATATTGTACCATGAGCGACTCGCTGCTTCACGGGCAAGTCGTGCCTTGAGGCGCTGCCGCTTGAAGAGTTTCTTTTTGCGAGTGTAGGAAGCAGGTCTAGGGGAGACAATTCGGCGAAGCGAGCGGGGAAGGGCGAGAATGAATAACGAGGCCAGGGAGCGGTCGAGGGCGACGGCATGGACGACATCGAGGAGGGATACGTCGAGGAGGCTCACGAGCTGAGGAACTAGTTAGATGATGGAAGCAGCAGGTAGGATGACACGCACGACGAGGAGGAGAGGACTTTGAAGAATGAAGGACAGTCCTTGACGGAATCTGCGATACGTCTGCAAAGAATAAGAACATATTCATAGCGTGAAGGACTAGACACACCTTGGCAAAGAGGACTTCTGCTGGTAGACAATGCAGAACCGCCAACAAAAAGCCGGGCTCGCCGAATTGGAGAGCGTCGAGAGCGAGCATCCCGCTCAGAATGAGCAGCGAGATGGCGAGCTTGGTCCAAACGACGCCCGTCTTGCGCTTGAGTAGCCGCGCGAGTGCCACGGTGGCGGTGAACACGCCTTCGACCTCCTCGAGGCTGGCGAGGTCGAAACCAGCAATGTTGGGACTGGCGAGGTGGCTGCTGGCGAGCTTGGGATTGGTAGGCTCGGTATGGGCGAGTTTGGCACTGGCGAGGTCGAAGCTGACCGAAGGGAGGACTTGGATCTGGGCGAGAACAGGAACGACGTCGAGAGGGCCCTGGGCGAGTACGATGGAGCCGTTGGTGAAGGCGTTGGCGGGGCTGAAGGGCAGCACGTCGGGCTCGTAGTCGTCCCACCAGCAGACGGGGTGCCGAGGGACCACAGGCACGACTTCGGGAGGCTGGAGGGTTCTCGGAGTGTGGACGGAGGAGAGGAGGGAGAAGGCGGAAAAGGCGAGGATGGAGGCTTTGCGGAAGAACATTGTCGTTGTGTATAAGATGAGGAAAACACACTCAAACGAATGGCCTCCCTTTTATACCAAACAGCCGCGTTCCGTCACAGGCAGCGCGTCTTCAACAAATGCGATCGGGAATGCAGACTCGGAGTCCATTTTCGGAAATTTTTACAGCTGGAGCTTGTTTCCGGAAAATTTATCTCTGGCTGGCATAGTTTCTTCTTGGACCGTTTCTTCTCTTGACACATCACCCAATTCTCTCGTCCTGGGCTGGACTGAAGCAAGGGTATGAAAATTGGTCTCGTGAACGCCTTTGACCTGCACAGTCCTTCCTTCCTATCAACTGAGGCGTGTCTTCGTCGTTGAACGAAAGCAGTATGTGACTTGGTGTGGTTTTCGAGGCTTCACTCGGTTGGAGGTACATAGATGAAAGTTGAAGAGAGCGGGTCCGTGATCCGAAACGACTGCTCTCTCACAACCATGGATCTTGGCCCTCCGAGTCCTACTAGACGACAACGCTCAGACGGCGGAGAGATAGTACACTCTTCCGAAATCTGGCACTCCGACGGCAGTGTAGTGCTGCAAGCTGGCTGCACACAATTCCGTGTACATTGGAGCGTCCTCTCGCTCCATTCCTCTTTCTTTCGAGACCTTCAAGGACTTCCGCAACCTCCGGATGAGCCCAAAGTTGACGGCTGCTCTGTAATCGAACTCTCAGACTCGTCGGACGACGTAGAAACCGTTCTCAAAGCACTCTATGACCCGTCAGTCTTCGTTCATTTATTGAGCCACTGTTAACCATTTCCATAGGCTATTCTTCCTTCAACCAAGTCTTCCGCTCTCTGTAATTGCCAGCCACATTCGGCTGGGCCGAAAATACGACTTGAAGAATATCTTGGCAGCTGTAGTGGAACCTCTTACATATGAAAATCCCTCGACCTTGGAAGAATACCACCGCCTTATAGGTCCATCAGGCTACTTTCCCACCAAATTTCAACCTTACAGAGGCTCATTGATGGATGTCTTGACTCTGGCAAGGGAAAACAATTTACTCGCAATCCTTCCCTGTGCATATTGCCGAGTAACTTTATGTTACACCCAGGTGTGCCGTTCGAGTGCTATGGCTCCTAGTCTCTGGTTGATTGACCATTTTGCAAGGCTGAACTTTTTGACGGTGTCCAGCGTCCAGATGGAACGTATGCCACTGTGTCGCCCGCTGATATACGCCTGTGCACCTTGGCACGAATCCAGATGCTGCGGAGTCAATGGGAGGAGGGGCATTCACTCAGGTGGTTGCGGACCGGCGGTTCTAAGCGGTGCAAGGACGATGACTCGTGCGGCAAATCGAGGACGCGGTTTTCCCAAGAACTCGTGTTGAAGGGGAAAGTCAGAGTGTTTCCCCCGATTGATTCGGTACTGAAGCGTACCAAAGTCTGTGACGCTTGCAAGGAGGATGGTAGAATCAAAATCGCTGAAGGATGCCAGAAGATGTGGGAATTACTGCCTAGTTTCTTCGGGCTTTCGCCTTGGGCAGAACTGAAGAATGAGTACGGATAAGGCCGCAAGCGGCGAGGGCCGAACCTTTTTTGCAGATTCGTATCTTGCCGGGCGCCGAGTGCACAGCCACTAACCACGGAAAAGTTCTACTAGGCATTATAGAAAAGCGCCCATTAAGCGCCGACACAGCCACTAACCACGGGACAAGGAATTCTTATTAAGGCCAAACCTAAAGGTTCGGCAATGATTTATAGACTCTTCTCCTTATAAAATCCCGACCAATCCATGTACCATTACACACTCAAAATGTGCTTTGCTTTAATTCACGGTCTGCATCTTTGCACTAACCTCTAATCTGACTCGCAGGAGCTTCGATGCCGAGTCAAGAAAGAAACACCGCGCCGCCCCGGGCCGGGCCACTCAATTTTCTCACTCAATTCTTCTGTGCAACTTAAAGCTTGAAGAGCCGGTGATCGTCACCAGCTCCTCACAAACGCCGTTCTATTGTCCAGTAGACGACTAGTTCTATATACTGAACAAGGGATTTTCACCCGTTCTCTTTGTTCCTGCCTCCCTCAGGATTCCGACAGTCTCCCGGACCCAGTCTGCTTCTTCGGAGTCTACCGCGATAACGGTGACCTTGCGCCACCACCAGACATTGAACTCGACTGGATTGACGCTACTCTTCTGGCTCTCAGGCTCTGGTGCACTGGCTTCTCGTTTGGGTGCCTTCGTTTGGTTATTCCTTGCCAACAGGTACCATGCTCTTCCCATCTGCAACCGCTTGGTTTAACAATTGAATCGACGTCTCGAAGTCAGGTACTGTATCCCCTCCCGACAATGCTTCCTGATGCCATCCCGACGCCTGAGAGTCCCGGGAGTAAAAGAGCGTCGGATTGAAATGTGGATACAGGTACCAGAGCGAGCAATGAGCCTAGCGAGTCACACCGACCAGCACCGACCAACACCGACCGACACTTGACTTGATTGACGGAGACTTCAGACCCCAGTCGCTAACCTTGCCGTCAGGTTACTTATCAAGACACTCGGATGCCCGATAATTCAGAATCACTGGACCGAAACCTGCTTCATACATCGCTATTTTGGGCTTCTTCGCCGCCCGCAAACCGCCCGCGGGACCGCTTCTGCCAGTGCCAAACTTCTACCTCGTTTAGGTTTCCATTGTACTTCTTCTGACATGTGAATCGTCCGAACACCAGCTTACGGCGATCTCCCTATGTGTGTCTGTCCACCGGTACTATAAAAGAAAGTGGCATCTCAGGAAGCTGCATCCAGTCGCCCCTCTAATGCAGCCACTCGAGACCTACGATATAATCTTTGCTGGAGGTTTGTTTCGGCGGTTCTTCTCTGAATGCTCATCTCATCCTTTCGGCAGGTGGCGCTACCGCGTGCGTCGTCGCAGGACGTCTCGCAGAGGCTGATCCTACTCTCAAGATTCTCGTGCATAATCCCTCTTCTCACCTGTCTCGTTCTCACCACATATAACCAGATCATCGAGGCGGGTAAACACACGAAAGATGATCCGATTTACGTCCAGCCTGCAAGATTTTTCGCCAACCTGGCCTCAGGAGGCGAATCCTGCTTCTATCATATCGCAAAACCGAGCGAGGCCTTGGGAAACCGACCGTGCATTATCCCCTCAGGGAGAGGCGTCGGGGGAGGAAGTGTAGTCAACATGCTCATGTATACACGCGCTTCTCCTTCGGACTACGACGACTGGGAGGCTTTGGGAAACCCGGGGTGGAGTTCCACTGATCTCATACCTCTCTCAAACAAGGTCTGGACTCCCAGTAGCCTGTCTCTGCGTGTGATTCACAGTCTTCCAGGCGGAAACCTTTGAGCCGCACGCCACCAATCATGGAAGTTCTGGGCCGATCAAGATATCGGGGATCGCTCAGACCAAAATTGGATCTGAGTTTCTGGCTGTAGCAGCGGCGCGCGATAAAGAACGCGGGCACACTCAGGACGCCAACGATCTCTTACCGACGTCAGTGAACCTTTACAGCGTCAGTGCTCATATCAGCGTCGTGTCTGTGAATCTTACGTCGAATTTTCGCTAGCCTTGGCGCAGGTACGAGAAGGCTATCTCTGTCCTGAATCATGAGGCTTGACTGCCGTGTAGATACGTCTCATCCGAGACCGGCCGACGTTCTGACACTGCTCACCATTACATCTACAATCAGTCGCATAACGAGAACCTCCAAGTCCTTGCCCATTGCCGAGTCAATCGTATCATATTCGAGCCAGTACTTCGTTTTTTGTCCGTTTGACTATTCTGAGCCTCGCTACATAGGAACGATCGCGCTGTCGGAGTTGAATACCACACTGCTCATGATAAATCTGTGGAGGTCTATGCCTCCAAGCTCGTTGTCGTCGCAGCCGGGACTTTTGGGTCCCCCTCCATCTTGGAGCGGTATGGATAATCTCGGAGTCTTGTTCCCGTTTAATGAACGTCTTCAAGATCAGGGATTGGTTCGCCCGATCTGCTCAAGGCACTGGACATCCGTCAGATTGTCGACCTACCGGCGGTGGGCGAGAATTACCAGGGTGATTCGAATTCAAGTGGTCACCTCAGTCGGTCATGCTCATCCGTCTTGCTCAGATCACAACCTTCTTCTCGTTCCGTACCACACTAGCGAGGACGAGCAGACTCTGGACGAGATCTTTCACGGCAGCGCGGAGCAGATTAAACGTGCATTTACTTGTTTTTATTATATGCGTCACATATTGACACGACTCTCAGCGCATGCAGACCAATGGCTCAGAGACGGTACTGGGAAGATGACGAGCAAGTACGTATGTAAAAGCTCTTGCTTCGACAGAAGCTGATACTCTGCAGTGGGATAGAAGCGGGAATCAAGATCCGGCCCAACGCTCAAGAACTGCAAGTCCTTGGACCGCTGTTTGCCAGGCGCTGGCAGGAATTCTTCGTTCCCAAACCCGATAAACCAGTCATGTTTATTGGCACGATGGCGGCCTACGGTGGCGGCAACTCTGCCGCTGTGGCAGGTCGAAAGATGTTCACCGTGGGCTACTTTACTGTAAGTAGTCGTGCTAGTTTGATGGACGAGACACTCACCTTGTTATAGAAATATCCTGCTTCGATTGGGCGTACTCATATCGGGTCTCAAGACCCATACGCGCCGCTGGATGTAGAGCCTGGCTTTTTGAATCGGTTAGACATGTTCCCTAGCTGCTTCGCTGTCATTGACGAGTGTTTAGGCCTGAGGATGTCGCTCTTTTGAGGATGGGGTTACAAGTGGTCGCGTGAAATGGCGCGGCGGATGGGCTGTTTCCGCGGTGAGTTCGTTGCTGAGCATCCCCAATTCCATGCTGGGAGTGCAGCCATTTGCGGAGAGGCCGAGGGTCCAGTCGGTATAGACGCCCCTGATATTGTGTACTCTCAAGAGGACTGACGAGGCGATCGACCGCTACCATCGTCAATTTGGTACGTTTTTTGGCCTTTCAATGGCGTGTTACTGACAGCAGTGTAGTCAGCTCGACGTGGCATTCCGTATGTGTTCGTGCAGTCTCTTGTATGCAGTACTAACCGAGAGATAGCTCGGCACCTGCCCCATGAAGCCGCGTGCTCAAGGCGGGGTCGTCGATTCCAAGTTGAATGTGTATGGCGTGAAGAACCTCAAGGTTGCGGATATGAGCATTGCACCGAGTACGTTTTCTTTGTCTTTGCAGCTTCACAGCTGGAGTTCTTACTTTGGCAGCCAACGTCGGAAGCAACACGTACAATACAGCGTTGGTTGTGGGTGAAAAGGCGGCAGTTATTATTGCGGAGGAGCTGGGTATCAAGCTTGCAATGTAGTTCGTGACTAGTAGTAGTGAATCAGAAATGTGGCTTTGTTTGTATTTCCTTGATTCTCACCAAATCGACGATGGCCAAGAAGAAGAATAAGAATGTCCGCTTGCGTCCAAATTCCCTTGTCCGCCCATTCCTGACCTCTTTTCCAAGGTTATCCGCCCCTGGTGCTGGTATTGCGAGCGAGAATTCGAGGATGAGAAGGGTTAGTATGGCTCACACATATCATCAGCGCTGCTGACTGACCGCCTCCAGTTCTTATGCAGCACCAGAAAGCCAAGCACTTCAAGTGCAACATGTGTCCAAGGCGGCTGAATACCGCAGGTGGTTTGGCGGTGCATATCCAGCAGGTGCATAAACTCGAACCGGAAAAGTGCGACCGACTAGCATCCTCTGTGACTTTTATTCATCTTTCCTAGTCTTCCACGTATAGAAAATGCACTCCCCATGCGGGATGGGTATGAAATCGAGATCTTCGGCATGGAGGGTATCCCGGCCCCTGATATTGCAGATTACAAGCGGCGGAAGGAGATCGAGCTGGGGTTGAGTGCTGGGAGCATCAGTGCGCCTCAGCCCAAGCGGCCCAAGGTGAGTCTCTGCTCCTTCTGCATCCAGCTTCGTCGTTGTTGACCCTGTATACAGGTTGAGAACAAACCCATTCCGGAGGAAGAGCTGCGGAATCTTCTTGAGCAGCACAAAAAACTCATGGGAGGGTCCGCAGATGCAGCGTCGTCTAGCTCGCAAGCCGTGTATGGCGCTGCTCCCCAGTCCTACATGCAGCCTCCGATGCCTGCGCCTGGTATGCCTCCTCCAGGATTCCCCATGATGCCTCCGCCCGGAATGCCGCCCTTCCCTGGTTTCCCTGGGTGAGTGCGAATGATTTTCTCTATTGCTTGATTCTCACTGTTACTCAGCGCTCCTCCACCCGGCTTGTTCCCATTCCCGCCTCCTCCAGGTGGAATGCCGCCTCCCGGAATGCTTCCTCCTGGCATGTCACCGCCTCCAGGGGGAATGCCACCTCCTCCCGGTATGATGCCACCGCCAGGCATGATGCCCCCAGGAGGTTTCCCGCCGCCTGGTGGTATGATGCCTCCTCCAGGCTTGTCACCAGTAAATATGCCTCCGAGCGGGCCGCCGCCGCGCCCTGTTCCCAGCTTCGTGCCAGCAGTCACCGCTCAAGGCGGTGCCCAACCGCCATCCGAGTCGTTTGTCGCTTCAGGATCCGAACAATCTTCTCAGCCAATGCGTCCAACGTTGCCCCATCCGTCCAAGATCCAAAGCAATCCGGAAGGTGAAGAAGGGAATGGTAGTTGATTGGGAATGAGGATGAGAATGGCGTTGGAGGCGATCCCAACTTTTCTGTTGTGCGTTTGCATACTACTTTTCTAAGCGTGACGCTCACTTTATCGCAGGAAGAGAAGCGTGCGTACCATCCCAAGTATTTCGTCCCGAGGCCGCTGCCTCCGTCGGATAGCGCGGGACCCAGAGGCACGAAACGCGCACGGGCGGAAGATTTTCTGTAGTCGGCGAGTCGACTCTTTCATACTGATTACATGGCCCTTATTTATTCAATAGGTCGTGGAGACGACGCGTGTGGAGACTTACCAGTCCGTCCCTCACCCCCTACCCTCCTCCCTCGTGCAAGCTGCACCATACTCATCTGGTGTTCCTTTTCTATATTGCCTCCCTCCCAATCCCGAAAAAGTCGATGTGCTAAGTGTTTTGTTTTCTTGCCTTTCTTCTTTGATACAAAATTCGTGTACTACGGTTGGTCGTTTACCTATAAAGCCTGTGTGAAGGTCGGTCGTATATCGAGGTGGAGACCCACTCAAATTGCTAGAAGACAAACAGACAGAACATAATGAAACGAAAAAATGACCAGTCCGTCCGTCCACCCATGCCTCGAGCTTGTGCATTGATGAGCATACCTTGCAGTTCAAGGGTCGAGGAGGATTGGGTCGATAATTTCCTAGATAGCATTTGTGTACGACTATTGGAGCCATCAAATCGATTTGTGGATCTGTCCACATCGCCTGAGGAGACGCGACCAGCACCCTCGACGTCGTCCAATCGCGACACCACACCTCATCGCACTCAGTCCCCTCTTTCTTTCACGACCGACGCGCCTGCCTGATTCTCATTTAACGTCAAGACTTTACGATGGAAAAAGACGCTGATGGTTTTTATACGCCTGGTCCGTCGCTTTTATACGCGTACCCGCGTGGAAAGTTGACTTTCTCCTGCAGTCGCGGAGGGCTCTACTGCGCCGTCGACGGAGGAGAAACCAAAGCCGAGCGCGAACAGTGACTTGATAAAGAATACCTTCGATGTGACCGTACGTTTTTCTACCTACGAACCAGTCTTTTTTGTCTGAAAGAGGTCTAGGTTACGCTTGCGGACCAGCAGGTAGACCCGAATTCACCGCTGTACAGTGCGAAAACGTTTGAAGAATTGGGACTGTGCGTCTTCTTGTCCTTGAACGAAAAGAAAACTAACCCAGTGTATGTAGCCACCAAGACTTGCTTCGTGGAATATACGACATGGGCTTCTCCAAACCGTCTAAGATCCAAGAACGCGCGCTGCCACTGCTACTGGCCAACCCGCCTACAAACATGATCGGGCAGTCGCAGTCGGGGACGGGCAAGACCGCCGCCTTTGTGTTGACGATGCTCAGTCGGATTGACTTTACCAAGAACACGACGCAGGCGGTGTGTCTTGCGCCCTCGCGAGAGCTCGCACGTCAAATCATGTCTGTCGTCGTGGCTATGGGCAAGTTCACCGCCGTGCAGACAGAGTATGCCATCAAGGATAACCTCACGCGTGATTCTGGTCGTATAACCGCGCACATTGTCGTTGGAACGCCCGGGACGATGACCGAGTTGATGCGAAAGAGGATTTTGGAGGTGGCGGATATCAAGGTGTTTGTTCTCGACGAGGCGGATAATATGCTGGACCAGGATGGGTTGGGTGATCAGACTTTACGGGTCAAGAAGTGTGTCTTCTCCCTCCCTCTCCCACTTTCCTTGCTGATTACACAAACAGCATGCTCCCGCGCGGGAACCCGGTCCAAATCCTCCTCTTCTCCGCCACGTTCCCCGACCACGTCCGTTCGTTTGCATCCAAATTCGCGCCCAACGCCAACAAGATTGAGCTGCAAAAGGAGGAGCTCAATATCTCTGGAATTCGGCAATTCTACATGGACTGCAAGGACGAGGAGCATAAATACGATATTCTTGTGCGGCTGTATGCGTTATTGACCGTGGGACAGAGTATCATCTTCACCCAGGTGAGTTGTCTTGCGTTCGAAACCACACCCTCTTCTCACTTTTGATTTACAGCACAAAGCCACTGCAGACCGAATCGCGGCACGTATGATGGATGAGGGACACAAAGTCGCGTCCTTGCACGGCGCCAAAGACCCCTCTGAACGTGACGCGATTATCGACAACTTCCGGGACGGGCGCGAAAAAGTGTTGATTACGACCAACGTCATCGCCCGCGGTATCGACATCCTGCAAGTCAACATGGTGGTCAACTATGACCTGCCGTTGTTGTACGAGCGTGGGGGCCACGAGGGCCCTGGGTTCCACGGGGACAACCCGGACATCGAGACGTATATTCATCGGATTGGCCGTACGGGTCGTTTTGGACGCCGTGGTATTTCCATCAACTTTGTGCACGACAAGCGGACGTGGTTGCAGATGGAGAAGATTGAAAAGGATACGAATCAGAAGATTTTGAGGATCGAGACGAATGATGTGGATGAGATGGAGCAGGTGTGTTTTTCTCTCTTCTTTTCTCGTGTCCGTTCTTTGCTCATGATGGCGCTAGAAAATGAAGGACGCGTTGAAGTAGACGTGAATGACGGGGATTGCTTGCTTGTTTTTGTTTCCAGTAGCTGTATTCTTGCCAACAACTTGAAATCTGACTTTTTGTACAACACACATATTGCCAGTTCGAGTAGACACTTCAGCCGGTTCGTGCGGCAAGCTCGACTCTGGTCCTGGATTAGGGGTACACGAGTCTGAGGGAACGAAAAGAGAATGCAAGAAGAAATTTCTATTGAGTCTATGCGTATTACTTGTCGTTATTGTACAGAAACCATGTTATATATCGTGCAGCAAAAAGGAAAGCAATCATGAAGACGCCTGAGCGAAAGCGATCGCCACTGTCTCGGAATGGCTGAGTGAGATGACCACCTTGGAAACACCCTTCTCATCCGCAGCCCGCTTGGCATCGCCGTGAAGCGTCACCGCAGGTGCCCCAGTCGCCTCGTCGTTGAGGATTTCAATATCCTGCATGGCGGCGGCAGCGCCCTTCGATTGGACACCCAGAGACTTGAAGACAGCCTCCTTGCCTACCCAGCGGGCGGCAAAGGACGAGGGCGGGGAGGGTTGAGAGCGGCAGTATGCGATCTCGCGCGGTGTAAAGTTGCGCGTCACGAATGTCGGGTTTGACGAGGGGACGGCTGAGATGAGCTCTGTAGAAAGATCAGATTGGGTGGCAGAAGAAAACAAAGAGACGCACCTTGGTCAACACCGACACCAATGACTCCGGACGATGGAGGGGCGAGGCTGGAAGCCAGAGCTGCCACGTTGGTCGTGTCCATCGGGATCGTCGTGGTCGGGGTAGAGAACTTGTAAGAGCCCGTCTTGACATCGTGGCTGGCTCTTGCCAACGGGTTCATGAGAACACGCGCCTCGATGTCGTAGCCGTAGGGAGGCGCCTCCTTGAGTTTGACGAGCTGGTTCTTGATCATCATCTCGCTCATCGCCTTGTATGACTGCAAGGCCCGAGTCTCGTGACGCTGCTGGTAGCCTTCATACAACGAACGCTCGAGCGTGGCGAAGAGGTAGCGGGGGTGGACAATCAGAGCAATACCGCCAACTTGACCGAATCCAAAGGAAGACATGACACCCGCACGGATGCCGTCGGTGTGAATGGACTTGGACGGGAACATCAGGAATCGCCGGTCACGGAAGTGCGAGTCAATGTTGTCGCTATTCCGGTTGCCGGGAACGATACCAGTGTTGACGGTCTGCAACAATCCAGCCATCTGCCATGCAGCAGACCCACCCTTCGAGTGCCCGACCAGACTCTTCTGCGCCATAATCGGCACGGCGTTTCCTGGAGAGCGGGACATGGAAGTGAAGATGTCGTTCCAAATACGAGTCTCGTTCTCCTCGTTGGCCTTGGTGCTGGTCCCGTGGATAGACAGGACACCAATGTCGTCGGCGGTCAAACCCCAGACAGCAAGGGCACGGCGGAGAGGAGAGACGCGAGGATCAGCTCCCTCAAGCATGCCATACATGGCCAAAGCATCTCGCTCTTGCTGCGCGGCCTCCTTCTCAATGTTCGCAACCCGAGCCGAGAAGTACTCGTCGTCAACGGATTCGCCTTCATCCTTGCGGAAGCGAAGCTCGTCCTGCAGTTGCGAGTGCTCGTGGGTGAGCCATTGCGTGATCTGCGAGCGACGGAAGGCAAGTTGGCGAGCGCGATATGCGAGATCGAGGATGGGGAGGGGGTGTTTCGAAGGAACTTCACGCGCGACCGTCAGAGGACCAAGACCAGGAGCCGGAATGGAACGCCCAGCCTTGTCGCTAAAAAGAAGGTTCAGTACTCGAGTAAGAGAGAAAGTGTGCTGTTACGCACGTTGAGGTGGACGTGAAGGCAAGAATACCGCGGATGGGGCAACCCAGTTGCAACGCCGTCTTGGCATTCATCACAATGTGGACACCGGAACCCATCGACTCCATGAACCCGGAACGAGTCGTCGTAGCCGGACGCGACATCTCCGTCGGCTCGCGGCCCATGGCAAACTCGGTTTCGGCGTTGCTCGTGGCCTTCATGTTGGCAAACTCGTAAGAACCCTCCTCACTCGTGTCATCGAAACCACCCGCAATCATGACCTTGGCTTTGCCCGAAAGAATCGTGTCGCAGGCAATCTCGAGTGATTGCAAAGCAGTAGCGCTACAAAGAAAATGAGCAAAATCCAAAGGCGAAAACAAGTCTGTACTCACCAGGCTCCGACAGGAATCTTGACAGGTCCACTGGAAGACATGAGCAGCAAATTGATCCACCCAGCCGTCGTGTTGATGAACGTCTCCTGCAGAATGTCGTTCTGCACCTCCTTCTCGTCCCGACGATCTTTGAACATCTTGGACAAGCTGATGACACCACCGATACCACTACCGAGAGACGTTCCAACCTCGGAAGGATGGATGTACTTGTAGAGCTCGTAGGGATCGGTGATTCCCGACGCGTTGAGCGCCTCGGCGGCAGCGACCAAGGACCACAGAGTCGTCCGATCGGCCTGCGCAATGATGTCATCAGGAATACCGTACCGCCCGGCGTGCCAGCCAGCAGGAACTTGACCCGCAACAAGGCGGCTGAACGCGAAACTCTTGGGGACAAACACGAGCGCGCCCTTCTTGAGCTTGAAAAACCACTGTCCGCCCTCGCCAGCCCAGACGTCGCACTTGTCGCCGTGCTGGAGCTTGAATTTCTGGGCGTCCGATTCAGACACCTCGATGGCCTCGAGGTCATGGATCAACTCGACTTCCTGGTTGAACGTCTTCTTCTTCGGGTCGTAGCCGCGGAAGTTTTCAGGCGCTGAAAATATCATCAGTCATTGGTCAGTGAAATGGATAGAACAAACGCACCAATCAAGCGGATACCAGCATGCTGCAAGATGTCCTTCTGGTAACGTCCCTTGACGTCCTTGTCGTCGACGGGTTCCGAGGTCTTGCTATCAACCCAACCAACGTAGAGCGAACCATCTTTGAGACGACCATCGAAATGCTTGATGTAGCCCATGATCCAGGCCATCTCGATGCAACCTTCGATCGTAAACTCGCCCCGAGCCTCCATCTCCCACCGCGTACGCGAGCTTCCCCAGGGACCAACTTCACCGAACCCAGTGATGACGACAACCTTCTCGAGATCGACCAGACCCTGCAAGGCAGAGAGCTCCGACGACAGGCTGTCGTGAGACTCGAGCTTGGGGAAGTCGAAACGGAAGTTGGCGCGAGGGGTCACGTTGACGGTCTGGAGCAGTCTCTCGGCCTCGACTCCGTTGACGATCTTGAAGTCGGCCGAGTTGTCGACAGCAATAGCGCGGCGGAGGTCGCTCTTCTTCATCAGATCGGACCGGATGCGACCAGTAATGTCAGCAAGGTCGGGGAGCTTGTCCATACCACCGTTGAGATCTGCCCAAATAGGCTCGACCTGGGTGATGCTGAAGAGCAATGGGTGCATGAGACCAAGGATGTTGAACGCCATCTCCTTGGCAGAGAAGGTGCGAACACCGTAGCTCTCGAGCTCGTGCGCGACGATGTTGGTAGGGCCCATGAGACCAGTACCGCGCGTCCATCTACGAAAGAAATCAGAGTTTGAAATCAAAAGACAAACAAGGCCACACACCCAATGACAGCGCCGGCCAGACAGAGATATTCGCCCCAGCTTTCCGAAGCCCAACGTTGGAAGAGGGTCTCGAGAGAAATCTTGGACTCGGAATACAAGCCGTCGTTTCCAAAGAGACCGTGGTTGGGAGACAAGGGAAGGATGACCTGCGTCGGCCGGGTCACAAAGTGACGGTTGGCCTTCTTGGTCTTGACAGCGCCGAGAATACGGAGCAGGTTGACCAACATGATCCGGTGAGCGAGCTCGGACTTGTCGTCCAAGCCGTCGATTTCACGGCCGTTCTCGGGCACACCAGCGAAAGGAATGATGTAGTCGAGATCAAGTCCGAGGTTGGCGTAGATGTAGTCGACGAGGGCCTCGACGTCCTGCTTGGAGCCCTGGTTGAAAGGCACGACGGTAAGGGCCGAACCACCACTTCCGAACGTCTGGAAGATCGACTGGTAGTACTCGACGGTGGCGCGGTTGTACCGCGAAGTGGTGATGACAACGTGAGCGCCACCAGACAAGAGACCCTTGACGATCTCGACACCAATCGAACCCTTGCCAACACCCGTGCAAAGAGCGTTCTTGTCCTTGAAAGTCGTACCGGACGTGGCGATTTCGTGCAAGATGTCGAGGTACACGCCGGTCAAGTTGCTGCTGTACTCCCAAGAAGTGCCGGCCCTGCGCTTCAAGTGGAGGAGAGGAACCTTGTCCGCAGAAACCGAGGTCGTCTGCGTGAGTTGGGGACGGAGGAATTGCGACGAAGACCGGCGGGTCCTCGGGCCGGGACGAGGGTGACTATCGGGCGTCTTGCGAAGCGACCGAACGACACCTTCGTACAGCGCCTTGATGCGGTTCTTCTGCTCCTGGCTGATGCCGGGCTGCGACTTGACGACCGTCCAGAGCTTGAGAACATCCTCCTGGACTTTGTTGATGTTGACGGCGCCAGAGACGGTGTCACCGCTGGCCATCTCCTCGACGTACGCCTCCAACTTGCGCACGTTCTCACGGACGACTTCCGAGTAGATGATCTCGCCTTTCGACGTGACCTCGGTGTGGGGAGCGGTGGGGAATGTGACTAATGGAAAAGGTCAGATACGAAAGAAATTAAGCAAAGAGACGCACCATCTTTGTAGACGGGAGGTTGACCAAGAGCGGCTCGAGTATTGTCGATCAACTGCTGACCGAACTGCTTGGCGAGCTTGTAAGTCTCGCCCTTGCTGGGATCACAGTGGTCAATGTTGTATTGCATGTACGCCAGAACTTCGGGGTCAGCACGGTTCATGAGCGCAATGCAACGAGCGGTGATGTCCCGATCGACAGTGGTGAGACGGCCGAAGATGATGTCGTAGTACATGACGAGCGCGTCTTGACGGACCCAATTCCAAGACGAGTCAAAGTGACGCGCCTTCAAGGGATCGAACATCGGCTGAACACCTTCAATGTACACATCGCCGTGCTCCTTGGCGATGTTGTCGAGCTTGGTCTGCAGAGCAAGGCTGTTGGCCTTCTCCTGATCGAGCGCCGTCTCGCCGGCACGAGAATCACGCTTGAGGTAGCGCATGTACAGCTCGACGTGCTGGGCAGCAAACTTCTCCTGCTCGGACTGGAACTTGGTGAACTCCTCGCTGTTGATAACGGCACCACCAGATGCCCCGCCTCCACCGCCTCCACCGCCCGAGCCACCCGAAGACAAGGTAATCCCAGCGCGTTGAGCGTAGATGGGAACCACGCTGTCGAGCCACGCTTTGGCCTCGGCCTCGGCGCCAAATCGCTTGGCGGGCTCCATGGTAGTGGCCAAAAGAAGAACTCCGTCAGAGCGACTGGGGCCAAGACCCCACGCCTTGGACAAGTGGCTCTTGATCGCGGTCGAGTTGAAGCCACCAGGCATCTTTCCACCGACGACACGAGAAATCAGGCCAGTGGAGTACTTGCCGAGAACTCCGCTAAATCCGGTGCTCAAAGCAGAACCAAGCTCCTCGAGAGGGAGTTCCTCGCCCTTCTCAGGCGCCGACGTAAACTCGAGCTGGAGGTCACCCAAAATCTCGTTCTGGAGGGTCGACTTGCCGCCAACGAGATCCTTGATGGACTTGGACAACGGCACTTCATCAACACGTTTCTTGAGTTTCTGAGCAACAATGACACTCAAAATGTCGATGGCCTTGATCGGCGCCTCTTCGATGGAGGTGGCCGGACCCGCGGAAGCAGCAGCAGGAGCGGCGGCGGCAACGGCAACGGGCGCGGCAGCAGCGACAGGAGCGGCCTCGGCTGCAGAAGATTCAGCCTCGGCAGCAGCCTCGGGCTCATCCTCGAACTGGTAGTAGATCTCCTTCACGTTCTTGGCGTGGCAGAGAATCTCGCGGGTACGGCTGATGGCGTCGTCCTCGGCCTCGTACTTGGCCTTTAGCGTGCGCGACGCCATGCCAGTGAGAGTCGGCGACGGGCCGAGCTCGATGAGACGCTCGAACGCGTAGTCGGTGAAGAGGCAGTCCTGGGTCTGGATCCAGCGGACTGGCGAAGCGAATTGATAGGCAAGGAGCTCGACCAGGATGATGTAAGCGAGCTTCTGGCGCTGCTCGGGGCCTGCCCAATTCTCCTGCTCCCACCGCTTGAGGACCTTGTCAAGCCGGGGCGAAGACGTCTGGTCGTAGATGATCTGGGCGTACTCCTGGGTGACATCGAAAGGAATGGCGATCAGATTGGGAATGTATTTCCCAATGAGCGTGTCGGGGTTGAGACTCGCGACATTGATCTTCTTGGAGAGATCTATTGAAACATTTGAGCGGTTTGCGTGGCTTGCATAAAAATAACTCACAAGCGCGGAAAGGCAACACGCCGGCCCAGAGATAACGGGAGTGGAAAGGAACGTCGATACCCGGCAAAGGGATGGTGGCGAAGCCACGCTCGAGTTGGATGTACCCTTCGGCCTTCTGTTGCTCCAAGGCGCGGTTGTGGCATTCTTGGACAATGTCGCCCAACATCTCCTTGACCTTCTCGACGGTGAAGGTCTCGGTCAACTACGAAGAAATGTCAGAAACTGGCGAATAGATTTCAAACGAATTACCTTGGCAATGTCAATCTTCTGAACCTTGAGATAGTTGAGAACGTTCGTCATGGTTTGAAGAGCAACCAATTCTCCGGCACAAACGTATTGTTGGCCCTAAATCGAAAATCAGAGAATAATCTAGAGTAAAACGTTGTTCACATACCTCGACGTTGTAGTTGACAATCTCAAGGAGCGTGCCAGTGGAAGTTGCGATGCTGTCGACAACCTCACGCAACGCAGCGTCCGTGAACGTCTTGGAAATCCGGCTGGGATTGACGGCGCACATGGCGTAGTTCGACCGGTTCTCCGAGTCACGCTCGACAGCACGCTGCATCGTGATACCACGGTAGAACACGACATCAACGAGAGCCGAGATGGCCAGGACGTCCGCGATGGAAGCAAGGGCAGAGTACTCTCCCAGACTGTGCCCAGCGAAAGCGCAATCCTTCTGAACGAGGCCCTTGGTCCGCATGTCCTCAAAGGAAGCCTTCTCAGTCACCACAAGGGCGATCTGAGCGAACTGGGTCGCGAACAACAGACCAGTTGGGTGGCTGAACGTGTACTTGGGGGTGCGAACGTCAATGTCCGCAAACAGAGGGAGCGTCTTGACGTTGCCGTCCTTGTCCATCGTGTCGTAGGTCATGTCCATGTACCGACGACGGATGGCTTGACCCTTGATCCCACCAAAGTGCACCGTCTTCTCCTTCGGGTTCTCCTTGACGATCTCGATGATGGAAAAGCCGTAGACGGCGAGCAAGTGAGCGTCCGCGCTATCCCAGACAGCGCGAGCAGCAGGCGACGAGTTGTAAAGATCCATGCCCATACCAGTCTCTTGCGATCCTTGACCGGTGAAGACGTAGACGGTCGCGGGCTGCGAAACTTCGGCAGAGCCCTCGAGAACCTTCTCGCCGCGCGAGTTGGAGGTCACGACATTGACAACGATGTTGCCGCCACGCATTCCAACGTGGCGAATCTTGACGCTGAGCTCGTCGCCAGGAATGACCATGCCAACGAAAGAAACGTTGTATCTAATGAATTTGTCAGACCGGAAATGATTTAAAAGAGAAGGACACGAACGCAAGCACACGGTCGGGACGCCCCTTGGCGACAACATTCTCGACATAACGGCGCGTCGCAGCGCTAGACCACAATCCATGAGTAATGGTGGCGGGGAGCGAAGCAAAGTCGGAGAAGTAGGGGTTGATGTGGATCGGGTTGAAGTCGCCAGAGATCTTGGAGTACGGCTCGTTCGTGAGCGGAGCATTGAAAACCGTCGAGGTTGAGTCCGTGAGGGTGTAACCCTCGTTGGCGAGCGGGGTCTGCAGGCCTTGAGCAGTCCCGTGACGCTGTATGTAAGCAACGACGGGGTTCCCACGGCAGTCATCCTGCTGGAAGTCGACCGATCCGACCAGGACGAGGTGCTTCAATTGGTTGCGGACGAAGATCTCTCCCGACACCGAGACGTCACGGTAAGAAGTCTTGTCCTTGAAGAACACCTGGGACTTGACGCGGAAAATAAGGCTGGTTCCGGCCAACAACGGCTTGGACTCGTCGATCCACTCGAACCACTCCTTGGACTGCAAAACACCGACGGCGGCATCCGTCTCGAGGGTGACGATGTAGTCGGGCTCCTCCGTAGTCTCGAAGGTGTTCTCGTAGTCGGTGAAGCGGCCGCGGTAGAGGAAAGAAGAGACGACCTCGATCACAGGGCTGCCGGCACGATACACGTGACCCTTGACCTTGACAACTTTGCCTGGGTCGGTGTTGGTGACGGAGACAATGTTGGCCTGCGCCTTGCAGACATCGCCAACTTGGAGAGGCTTGGCGCCGTCGACCATACGGAACCCGTTCGAAAGGTGAACGAGCTTCAACAGGTCACCGTCAATGGACGACGGGAAGATCGACTTCATGATTGCCTGTAAGAAATGTCAGAAAAAATGTATGCAGATAAACAAAAAAAAATCACGCACCTGCCACCCAGTAACGATCGCGAAATCCATGGGCGCAGCGACTTGTTCGTTGCGGACAGTCTGGAAAGACTCGCCTTGGTTGCCAACGACGGCACAGAAGCGCTCGACGTCGGCAGCGTCGATGGTAACCTCGGGGCCGTGGAACGTCTCGCGAATGTCAATGTCGGGGAGGACAGCATCATCGCCATACCAGAGCTTCCAGTAGAACTGCTTGATGCGGGTATTACGTCCAGTGGCAATCTCGTGGATGGGCGCAAAGCCGAGCGAGGGCTTGTACTCGAATTGCAGCGTAAGCGGCACAGAGACGTCGCGGCGGTCCTCGAACATCGTGACGTCAATGAACTTGGAAGCGGCGTTGAACTTGATCTCGACGGCCTTGAACTCGGATTTGTGCTCGCCATAAGAACGAGCGGCACCGAAGACCGTGACGGATACTGGCGAGGTCCCGTTGAACGCCACAACGACCTTCTGGTTGACGCGGGGCGCAAGGAGACGACCCATGGGGTTGTCAATGTAGGAGCTGCCTTGAATGATGGTGGTCGAGGTCACCAAAGCCCTCAACCAGCTCAACTCGGGGCCGGCAAGAGTCTCGAGCCAAGCGGAGGATTCGGGAAGAAGAGACCCGAACTCATAAACAACCTGGCCCTGGGCCTCGGTACGCTTGACGCCGGAGATCGTAGGGAGAGGACCAGGGCGAGCGCTGAGATAGTCAACGGTCGGGATCTTGGTCTCATCGCCGCTGTACTTGAATTGCAGGAGGCGCTTGATCAACTCGGCATTGATGTTGCCGAGCATGTCCTTGATGGGCTCGTCCTTGATCTTGGAGTGCTTGACAGCCATCGGGCCCTGCAGAATGCAGACACGCTGCGGGTCCTGGTCGAAGACGGCCTCGATGTCCTCAGCGGCCCAAAGGGAATCCTAAAAGAGAGTTGGAATATATAACAGCAGATAAAAGAGATGACGAACCTTCTTGAACCAAACTTCAAACGACGCGTCGAGCACGGGGATGAATGGAACGGGCTTCTGGCCAGGGCGCTGGGCAATGGCGAGGAAAAAGGCAGTGTCCTCCGCAGCCAAGAGTTGACGAGTGGCGAGAGGGTACTCCTTGAGGAACGACTCGATGTAGGGAAGCGGGTCGTCGAGGGAGGAGTACGACTGGAGGAACGATGGCTTGTTGGGGCCGCCGTTGACGCCAGCAAAGCGCTCCTCAGCACGACGCAGCCAATCACCCGTCAAGTTGCGGAGAGAAATATCCACCCAACGCTTCTCATGCGAGACGAACATCAAGCGGACCATACGCAGAGCGACCTCCTCATACGTCATGTCGCCCAAGTCCTTCGCCACAGAGCCATCCTTCTTCCACCCGAACCAGGGCTTGGCAAAGTCGGCGTTGAGCTTGGCGATAATCTCATCGCGGCGCTCAACGAGCCACTGAATCCGCTTCTCCTTGGGGAGCTTGAACACCGTGTCGTCAAACTCCTTCCACAACTTGACAGCCCGAGTGGAGACCTTGTGGATGGGCTCGCCGAGCTCGGACTTGACGGTGAGAATACCACCCGTCGCTTTGACGTAGGTGCCCTCCCAATCCTTGTCGTCCACACCCGCAGCAGCAACGATGAGGTCCTTGACGGAAGGGCTGGTATGCGCCTCCTTGGCCACCATCACCCGACTGGCGAGGAGGAACCCATCGAACGGCATGGGCTGCATCTCAAACGCCTTGGACCATTCTCCACTCAAGTACGGCCACATATCTTCGGCCGCACCGAACCCACTACCACCAACAAGGCAAATATTCTTCTGCTGCCTGATAGAGCGGTACGTCTGCAGCACCGGCTGGTGGAAATCCTCGTACGAGTGGTGACCACCCGCACGGCCACCCGTCCACTGCATGATGATAGGGAAATCGGGGTTGGACGCAGCGATGTTGACGACCTGGCGGATACCATCAACCGAACCAGGCTTGAACGCAATGTGGCGGATGCCCGCACTGCGCAGACCTTCGATGAGTTCGGCCGCCTTCTCAGTGGTCGGGATGCCGGCGGCAACACAGAAACCCTCAATGGGAAGGCCCTCCTTGCGCATTTCCTGCCAGAGCGGGAACTGGAAGTTGAATTGACGCGGGTTGATATAGAGCGCGTTCAAGGTGACGCCGACACCAGCGGGGACCTTGGACTGAATCTCGGCAACCTTGGAACGAAGGGCGGCGGCGTTGTAGTGACCACCGCCCGCGATCTCGGTGTGGTAGCCAGCGTCAAGGATAGCGCTGACGAAACCAGCCTTGACAGTGGAGGGTGTCATACCGGCAACCATGAGCGGCGGTTTGCCCAGCAGACGCGAGAAAGGCGTGTCGAGGTGGATGGTACCATCGCTGGAGACGATTAGATCGATAACAAAAAATATTCATAAAACATACCTGGTCTTCACCAAACCAGGACCGAACGCCTTGCTCCACCATTCCTCGTACTTGACGTTCTGAGCATCGTAGAGCTCAGCGTCTCCCTTGGCGCGATCACCGACAACAATGACCCGAACGCCACGGCCATCAAGGTTGCGCGCCGTGAGCGACCCAATCCCGCTCAATCCACCTGGCCCAAAGTCGACTGCATGGGTCGCGCTCTCGGGGAAGTTGGTCGCGGCTGACCAATGGATCGGCTGGGTGAAAATCTGTTCACACAGCGATTTGGTGATGGAACCCTTCGACTGCCGAAGATCAGTTCCTAAAAGGGCAGGTAAGCACATGATCAATAACACGTGTAAGAAACTCACCAGTCTCGGTATTAAACACCGGGATAGCGAGATCCGCCACCTTCCACAGTTCCTCTCCCCCAAGATCCTCAGCGACGAGTTTCTCCGTCGCGCCCGCCAAGTACTCGCTGTGATACGGCACGCCGACCACCAAGAACCGAACGGAGAACACAGCCTTGCGCTGTGAGAAAGGAGTCTTGCTCTGGTCCAATCCGCTCGGCGCGCGAACTTTGCGGAGGTTGGTGACGAGACCGTAGAGGGACTTGGCGGGACCAGTGACGACGAAGGCGCGCGGGCCATTGTGAAGGGAAACGCCTAGTTGAGCGTTCTCAGCGAGGTGAGTGTTGGTCTGCTTGATGTGCTTCTCGAGCTCGCCGAGCTTGAGGCCGGTGACGGACAACATGGGGCTGGGGGAACCCTCGCCGCCTTCGATCGAGTCCTGCACGATGCTGGGCTCGAGAGAGACGACGGGGAACGCCTGCTGGCCGCGGAGACCGGAGAAGAAGAGCCATTTGATGGCCTTGAGCGAGTTGGCGGTGAAGGACTCGTAGGTGGTCGACGCTGAGATGGCAACGGCCGAGACGATGCCCTGCGAGTGGCCAGTCGCGCCCGCAAGGGCGTCGCGGTACTGGCCTGGCGTCAGCCCGGCAACGGTGCAGGCGACGAGGTACTGGACGAGCTGGGTGAACCCGATGAGAGGGAAGGAGACCGGAACGGAGGCGAGGTACGCGGTCGAGGGACGAGGAGCAGCCCCGGAGAGCCAGGACAAGACGTCAAGGCCGAAAGTGTAGTGGGTGGTCGAGTCTTGGGCCGCTGCGAGCGGAACAAGCGCGTCCTTTGTGATGGCCGCGAGGAATGGGGCGACAAAAGGTGTGTAAATGTCGTAGAGCGACTGGAGCTCGTCAAAGTAGACTTCGTTCGTGCCCTGACCACCGAACAGGGCAAAAACGGACGCCTTTTTCGCGGCGACGGCGGACAAGAGGGCGGATTTGGAGCTGCTGGGGAGCTCGGAGGCCTTGTGTTGGCGCAAGAGGGCGAGGGCGGCGAAATAAGAGGTGAGGACGACCTTGCGGACCTCGGTATCGTACGAGGCCACGAGCGAGTGTACATCCTTCGCACCGAGGTACGTGGATATAAAGTGTTTGAAGACGTTAAGGAGGAGGGAGATGCGAGCTGGAGTGGATTGGGGGGTCTGGAGGGCTTTTTGGGCGACGTAACCCAGGAAGCGAGCTGCAAGCTCTGTAGTGGCCTCTGCCTCGTTTTCGAGGGTCGCAGTTGCGTCTACGGCATCTAGGAGGGACTGCTGGTGGACAAATTCGTCTCTAAGGACCTCTGCCGAGATCCATTCGTCTGTGTTTGTAGAAACGGGAATCGAGACCTGCAGAAAGACGTCAGAAAGAAAGGGACGCGACTAGCCAAGACGCACTCTAAGCTGCCCAAGGGAGAGGATGAGGGGGCGGGTGGAGATGTTTTGTTGCCCAGCAGTAGGGACTTGGTCGACGGCCATTGTGCTCGACCACGAAGGGAGAGGACAAGAGAGGTCTTAAGTTATTCGATCCCCGCCAAAAATTATTCCGTTGGGGCAGCGGATGTAATGTGCACGTGACGGCTGACGTTAACTACGGGACTTACAAAATTGGACTCGGTGTACGGCGGGCGCAAAGCAAACACTGCTTTGAGGAACTTGAGAGAGGGAAAGGAATGTGGATGCAATTACACATTTCCTATCTAGTCTAGCTGCAGAGGGAGCCGAAGAATTTACAACCAAAAAAGACGTGACCAAGCCCGCCCGCGGCCGAGACCTTGACCCCACAAAAATCCATGGTCTTGCGGAGAGTTCCCCAAGATGTGCGAAGACGTACCTCCCCAAGATCTGAAGAGACTGTCTGGACCTCCCCAAATCAAACGCGTGGTGTTTTGGTCCGTGGTAAGCCGTCGCGAGTCGAGCAGGAAATGACGAAATAACGGTAGCGTGAAGGCGAGGAAGCCGTGAAGATTTCATGTATAATTCTACACGTGGTGAACAAGGTAAAAAAAGACAAGCGAGCTGGGCCACTGAGTGTTGGAAGATAGAGTCCAATTGAACGTGGATGGTGGCAAGAAGAGCATCAGTGTAAACAAGTGTCGCATCAATGTCCTCTCCGCCGCAACCCCCGCAACCCAAGCGCACAACGAGCAGTCCAGGCCTCACCCGCACCAAGATCCTCCTTCTTGGGCAGCGTCGCAGCGGCAAGACTTCAATCAACCAAGTTCTCTTCAATGCCCTGCCTCCGAAGCAAACGTTTTACCTCGAAGCCACTATGCGGATCAGCAAGCATCCCTACGAGTGCGTGTCCCTCTTGATGGTACCGCCGCCCGTTCATTCGTTTGACTGCTGTGCACTAATCGCGTTTCCAGCACTGTAATTCCGCTTGAGATATGGGACTGCCCCGGAAACATCACTGTCGACACTCTTGGGGCACCGCTATCCGACTTTAGCGCCCTCATCTTTGTCATTGACATTCGCGTGCGCTCTCTTGCGTGCTTTTTTGAAACGAAACCCTCTCAACTTGGGTCCAGGATTTATACAAGCAGCCGATCAGCAAGCTCGTCGAATTTATCATCGCGGCCTACCGTGATAACCCCCAGCTGCATGTAGAAGTGTTCGTGCACAAGGCAGAGAAGTTGCAGGAGGATGACAAAATTGGTGAGTCGCCGCCATGCACCTGATGTAGCCAACTGAATATCCACAGAAAACTTTCGGCAAATTCAAGAACGCGTCCAAGACCACTTGCTGGAACGCGAGTGCGAGCAGATGCCCTACAACTTTCATCTGACTTCTGTATATGACCACACGCTCAACGAGGCGTTTTCCAAAGTCCTGCAGAAGCTCATCCACTCGCTCCCGTTCCTTGAAGACCTGCTCAACATTTTTTGCGCGGCAAGGAACCTTTTTTATTCTCCTGCTCGAAATTGACCTCTGCCCAGAACTCTTCCTCTCCCAAAGCGTTCCTCTTTGATGCCGCCTCTCGACTCTATGTCGCCACGGACGAATCCCCCGTCGACGCGGCCACGCACAACCTCTGCTGCGACTACCTCTCCATGCTCAACGCGTTTGGCACCCTCTACCAGCTCCCCGCCGCCACCGCCTCGCGCTCTCGAATACCAGCGTCCGAACCGACACCAGACGAGCCCAATCTGTCAGCGACCAAGGATCGATTCTGTCCGAGCGCGGCGGCATCCTTACACCCGTCAATGCCGGGTACAACGCTCACATATCATCTCGTGACACCGCAACTGGCACTGTTGGCGCTTGTGCCGACGTCGGTATACGAGGGGCGTCGTGGGCTGTTGGAATATAATGTGGTGTTCTTTCGGGAGGGTGTGCAGGAGATATGGGAGGTAGAGAATCAGGCGCGAGGAGGAGAAGATAATAGCTACAAGTACTAAGAATGACAAGAAGACGTAAAAAAGTGGTTCGCTTGTGATCCGCCTGTCGCACACCCACGTTCGAACGTCCCGCCGTGGCCGCCGATCGTTCTTGCAACTCCACTTGAAATTTTATGAAATAACGGCCTTTGTTCTACGACCATGAAATTTGGGAGGAAAATAAGCGTGCGTCGTGCCCATCGGCATCACCGTTCCGCTCATTCATTCATTCCAACAGACCGACTTGTACAACGAATGGCGACCATTCTATCTGGACTACAACCAACTGAAACGCGAGCTCAAGGTGTGTTTTTCGGCTATACCTCGAAAAGGGAGATCTAAGCGCGCAAGGCTCGAACCACGGGACGCGGATGGGGCACTACGGATGAAAAGGAGTTTACGGACCTGCTTGAGAGGGAACTCGACAAGATTCATGATTTCCAAAAGGCCAAGACGACCGAACTGTCGCAGCGTATTCGGGATGCGGAGAAGGATGTCCAGCGGCTCGTCACCGAGGAGCGTCATGAACATCACGAACACCCTCGCAATGGCTCATCGGCAGACCCTGAGACGCAGCTTCAGGATGACAACTATGCCCTCGATGGCGGTTCCGACGACGATTCCGATACCGACTCGGAGGCGGATGTCTCTTCCATGGGTGCCGACTCGTTCGACGCTCTCGAGGCACGGTTCCACGGGTTGGAGGAGGAGGTGGCCAATCTCGTTGCGGACGTCCACGATTTGGCGCTATATACCAAGCTGAATATAACGGGCTTCATGAAGATTCTGAAGAAACACGATGTCTGTATCTCCACTCTGTGCAACGTTAATGCCGCTCTAAACCCGACTTAGAAACAAACGAACCTGTCCCTCAAAACCACATTCGTGCAAGACTACCTTGAAAAGCGGCCGTTCTACAAGTACAACTGGGACGCCTTGATCGTCAAGCTTTCCAAATTATACGACCTGGTACGCACCCGTGGGCACCCCGTCCAGGGCGACTCGAGCGCCGGCGGGAGCCAGAGCGCCTTTGTCCGGCAGACGACCAAGTACTGGGTCCATCCAGATAACTTGGTCCCTCTCAAACTCGCCATCCTCCGCCACTTGCCCGTGTTGGTGTTCAATCCAGATAAAGAGTTTGAGGTCAGGGACTCGGCTATCACTTCCATCTACTTTGACAACGAGGACTTGGAATTGTACCTCGGGCGGCTCGAAAAGACGGAGGGTGCGGAAGCCATTCGGCTGCGGTGGTACGGCGACACCGACACCAAAACCGTGCGTCTTGATGCGTCCTGTTCACTCTCATCAATTGACCACCACATAGATCTTTGTCGAGCGCAAGACTCACCGTGAAGACTGGACGGGCGAAAAATCCGTCAAGGCGCGTTTCCCGATCAAAGAACACCTCGTCAATGCGTTCTTGCGCGGAGAGTACACCGTCGATGCCGAGTTCCAGCAGCTCGTCAAAAAGGGCAAAAAGACCCAGCAAGAGGTCGACTCGATGATCCAGCTTGCGAATGAGGTGCAATATGCCGTCCTCACCCGAAAACTCCAGCCTGGTGAGTTGTTTCTTTTCTTGCGTTGAGACAAGTTTTTGAGCCCTTGGCAGTGATGCGCTCGTTTTATAATCGGACGGCGTTCCAGCTACCGGGTGATGCTCGTGTCCGAATTTCGCTCGACACGGAGCTGGATCTTATTCGCGAGGATAACTGGGATGGCAAAACTCGTTCGGGAGACAATTGGCGCCGCACCGACATTGGCATCGACCATCCGTTCGAGCAAGTGTCGCCAGAAGACAAGGAACTGTTCAAGTATGTGTTGCTTTCTCAATCCCACTTGAAGCTTGCTCACTAGCATTCAAAGATATGGCGTCCTGGAGGTCAAGTTGCAAACGCAGTTCGGACAGCAACCACCAAAGTGGGTCATGGACCTCGTGCAGTCCCACCTCGTCGAAGCCGTTCCCAAGTTCTCGTTCGTCTTTTCACTTTATTAACGCACGTTCATCGGTCCTCACCACGATGCAGTAAATTCATCCATGGATGCGCCACCCTTTTACCTAACCGAGTAGATCTCGTTCCATTTTGGCTTCCTCAAAGTCCGTCTTCTAGCTCTTTCAAAGCTTGATTTGCTAAACCGACTACATAGTGGACACGGACATTCTCAAGCCCGACACGGGCTACCTCGCTGTTATCGAGCGCCCAAGTGTCATCACCTCGCCTGGAGGTTCTTCCTCAAAAACCTCGTCGGACCACGTCAAGTCGGGTCCACAATCTCCAGTATCTCCCACTGACGAGGCCACGTACCACGAGCCGCTTTCCGAGGGCGAGGAGGACGACGACTGGGAGCTTGCACCTGCCAGGGACGAGGGCAGGCGGACGGGACTGAGCGGCAAGGAGGTTGCCGAGGCTATTGCGATCCGGGAGCATAACCTCAAGGCTGCGGCACTGGAAGGGCTTCCGGCGAGCACGAGCAGCCGGAGTGTGCTCAGTCGGAGGTTCCATGAAGAGGAAGACAGCGATGCGGATGATGAATCGGAGGCTGCGGTCAAGGCGGGTATGCGGGGCAGGGTTGGAGTGCCGATTGTGAACAACAAGCCGAGGGCGCTGTCTATCGACCCACTGGCTCCGTCCGTCGCGTTTGACGAGACGCTGAGAGATCGGTTGAGTCGTGAGCGTGAGGCGAGGCGTGGAATTTCGGTGCATGTAGAGGAGGAGGGGGAGGGGGAGACGCGGCCTGCGCCTGAGGAGGATGACGATGAGGACGTGGATGACCCGTTAACGCAGAGGGTTGATGACGAGCGTCGGATTTCGAGAGAATTCCGGGCTCCACCTGGCAAACGTATCTCAGTCCCTGTCCGCATCGAGCCCAAGGTTTACTTTGCAGCGGAGAGGACGTTCCTCGTAAGTCCAACGATTCCTCATTGTACTTTTACTGACCTAACTTTGTAGAAATGGCTCAACAACGCCGTATTCATTGGGACCATAGCGACGACGCTGCTTAATTTCACCTCACCGGATGATTCTCGTGGGCTTATTGCCGCAGGGATGTTCACCTTTGCAGCCCTCCTCGCCATAGCGTAC
Organism: Roridomyces roridus; assembly: GCA_029378245.1. Lineage (NCBI taxonomy): Eukaryota > Fungi > Basidiomycota > Agaricomycetes > Agaricales > Mycenaceae > Roridomyces > Roridomyces roridus. The sequence continues at coordinate 1,068,815 of JARKIF010000001.1, read as the reverse complement.
TCGGCCACCATCTTTGTGTTCCGGGCGTACCAGCTCAAGGCACATCGCGCCGATGGGCTGTATTATGACAAGTACGGTCCGACGCTGCTGTGTCTTGTGCTTTTCCTCGCTATGGCTACGAATATTGACTTGAGGGTGTCTGAGATGATGCAGGAGGGTGAATTGTGATGTTGAGATTGTTATGACTCGATGGTATTCGGACATCTGTAACAGTCTGATTCTGTAGCCTTCAAGTACGAGGAACATTGGATACTTTGGCCGTCTAAGAACAAAATAAGTCGCATGGAAGGAACAATTGCTACGCGGTTTCCTCGTCCTGTAGCAAACTGCCGGCGTTGCTTCCGTTCTGGGCTTGCGATTGGTGATCGTTCTCAATTGGTGGAGGAATTTGGGAGGATTTTTCGATTGCTTTTTCAATTCTCGAACTGGTGGGTCTTACTCCAGGGACTGTTTGGGTCGTTCACAAGTTGATACATGACTTTGTAGGCTACTGCACAGTGGTCAAAGGACGAGACGCGTCAAGACGCGATCGGGTATAAACACAACCACACAACGCGGACCCATTTAAGACTCACGAGCGCTGATGGGACCCACCACGCCTCTTTCTCTCCTACCACCATCTTCCTCTTCCCCATAATCCGACCCTCATACCCTCTCGCTGACCCATACTGTCCCTCAACCCATCCAAGCCCTCACCAAGCTGGTCGTCGAGGTGGGTTAGCTTCTATCATCATCCTTCTCTTTCTCTCTCTGGCGCGAGCAAGGAGAGTCTCCAGTGGTCCATACCAAACCACGAATGTTTGGCGACGGAAAGCCAGACGGGGGTGCCCCAGCGCGCGCATGTCGACGGTCCTCTGCCTATAACTTGTATAGGCAAAGTGTTGTGGGGCCACTGCCTAACGGGCAATGTATTCCATGTGTGCGCTCCCTCGTCGGCTCTTACCTCTTACATTCTACCCCCGGACTGGCGCAGTGTAGCACGTTCCTTTCATAGGACCGCTCGGCGAGGGCGCCACACGGTGCCTCTCTGCAGACGAGTGCGTGACTTAGGGCTTTGCCTCGTGGCATGTGTCTTTGGACACTCCCGAATCGTCAGCGTGCACCTGCTGCTTCGTCCTGGGGGTATTGATTAAAAAAACAAAAGAGAGAAAAAAGAGTTATCACCTACCTCCGTCGCCTAATGCCCTTCCTTATCCGCACGTACGGCACTTTGGGAGGTGGCCCCATCGTTGCACGACGTGTTTTACCAACCACTCGAGCTTTCCCTTGCCCTAACCCACTCAGTAATGATTCACTACTGACGCCCATTCAGCAGGTACTCTTGGTGCCCGGGTAGCGTAGAGATCGTCCTGTAGTAGTCACCTTGTACTTGCCGGTTCCGTGGCCATGGAGTCATTGTCCTTGCGCCGAATCTGATTTGTTTGCTGCCTTTCGAGACTTTTCGGACAGAGTCGCATTTGTGGCGGACTTGGACGGCATTCGAGGCATTCATTCAAGCGATAAAAGTACAGTCTGCATTAGGGAGAGCGCTGGATAGTTGAGTACTTGTAGCCAAATGACAGTCGCGTTTCGCAGAATTGGGCAGGGAGTTCGAGGCATTCATTCAAGTGTTAGACGGACAGTTTGAACTAGGAGGAGCGTAAGCTGGTTGAACGCGCTGCTTCGAGGGAAATCCGGCCGGCTGGAGCACCGAGCTGTTGAGTGGAGGTCAGATTAACTCCTCCAGTGGCTCTGGCGGAATTTCATGGAGGCCCAGGAGCAGAATCTGCAAACCGGGACTCGATTTGTTGCCAGACACTTGAGAGAGCAAAACAAGTCGGACTTTCGGCTCGGATCAGTCGACGCTCACTCTTGCTTTCACGCTCCATGCACCCCAGACTCACCAGTGCAGACGGCTCAAGTGCTCGAACCACCAATGTACTCCACCTGTTTTCGAAATGAACGCGGGCAACTATATCGCCCTCTTGAAGCCTCTTGAACCGATTTTTTATCCCATTCGGCAACCTCTCGACCTCTTTCGTGTGACATGAAGGACCCGTGCCAGTGAAGTGTATCCAAAGCACACAAAATCTATGCAAGAGGTTTCCGGGAGACAAGGTCACAGCCGCGAAAATTTCCGAAAACGGACTCTGCATTCCCGATCGCGTTTGTTGAAGACGCGCTGCCTGTGACGGAACGCGAGTGTTTGGTATAAAATGGGGGCCATTCGTTTGAGTGTGTTTCCCTCATCTTAACCACAACGACCATGTTCTTCCGCAAAGCCTCCTTCCTCGCCTTCTCCGCATTCTCCTTCCTCTCCTCCGTCCACACCCCGAGAACCCTCCAGCCCCCTGAGGTCGTGCCTGTGTTCCCTCGGCACCCCGTCTGCTGGTGGAACGAGTACCAGCCAGAGGTGTTGCCCTTCAGCCCGGCCAACGCCTTCACCAACGGCTCCATCGTACTCGCCCAGGGCCCTCTCGACATAGTTCCCGTCCTCGCCCAGGTCAACATCCACCCTTCGGTCAGCTTCGACCTCGCCAGTGCCTCTCTCACCCATACCGAGCCCGCCACCCTCAAACTCGCCAGTAGCCACCTCGCCAGCCCCAACATTGCTGGTTTCGACCTCGCCAGCCTCGAGGAGGTCGAAGGCGTGTTCACCGCCACCGTGGCACTCGCGCGGCTACTCAAGCGCAAGACGGGCGTCGTTTGGATCAAGCTGCTGGCATCGTTCGTAGTCGTAGCAGGGCTTCTCGCATTCGACGGCATACTACTCGGCGAACCCCAATATCTTCTCACTGTCATCATTGGTGTTGCTACAATGGTCCCTATGGCCATGGTACGTCCCTTCTTCCACCCTCTTTTGGATTTGTTCTAAATGCCTCCAGATTCCTCAAAGGCTCCCCTTGGCTCCATCGTTGCTTCTCCAGAGTCCCATCCTCCCCATCGTACGTGTCATCCTACCTGCTGCTTCCGTCATCTAACTAGTTCCTCAGCTCGTGAGCCTCCTCGACGTATCCCTCCTCGATGTCTTCCATGCCGTCGCCCTCGACCGCTCCCTGGCCTCGTTATTCATCCTCGCCCTTCCCCGCTCGCTTCGCCGAATTATCTACCCTACGCCTGCTCCTTACACTTGCAAAAAGAAACTGTTCAAGCGGCAGCGGCTCAAGGCACGACTAGCTCGTGAAGCAGCGAGTCGCTCATGGTACAATATGTTCGTCGAGGCCTTTCTCCTCGCACTACCGACGGTGCGTCCTCTACTCTCCCATTCTTTCCACTTCTGATCAGTTTCTGTAGGTGCTTGTGCTGCCTTTGGACGTTCCTTGCGTCGACATCGTCTATGGTCTCTTCCTCAATGGGACCATTGTCGATCTCCTGGCCCGCAATGTACGTTCACTCCCTTGCAAGTCGTCTCATTGCTCATCATCATTTCGTAGATACCTGGTGTCTGGTCTGCCCTACGGATCATTTTCCCGCCTCCAATTCATCGTGTGCGGCGAGCAAAGGAGCGCTACAAGCGCGGCAAGAAGAAGCTTGCATGAACACGTGAACCCACCACCACCACCACTTCTCCTTCAACTATCCTCTCTTCTTCACTCGCACCCATTTGTCGTTGGCGAAGATGTCTAGTCATTGGTCTGAGACCGGACGACGGCTTGAGCTGCTTCTCTTGCCCGAGGTCCCACCCTCTCCCTGACACTCTGGCGCCCCCGCATCGACCCGCCTTCGACACTGGCTTTTATTCTTCTTTCCTCCGACAACATTTTCACAACACGGACCTCGGGGATGGACGCATCGCGATCGGGGAGGTGTTTTATTGTCGGATCTTTTTGGTTTTGGTTTCTGTCCGGTATGCTGGTGTGACGTGTCGGTGGTGGTGTAGCTATTAGAGATTCGCCGTATTTTCCCATCAATGATTATCTGTCTCTCAATATTGCCTTCCTTGCGTTCGAATTGACAACTATCCCGTGCAGGCGAAAACGCGACCTCACTAATTACCTATCACATGACCGTGAACTACCCTGTCCATGTCCCGTCCAGCAAATTTATGCAGAAGCTCCTAGTGCTCCACCCGACGGTGTGTATTATGGACTGCATGCCAATGATACATTGATACTAGATTCACAACATCCGACCGACGATGTCCTTGAGCTCCTCGCCATCCAATTCAAACACTGCCCGTTCGACCCTATCCATCGGGTACTCTGCAGGAAGTACCACACAGCCGCTGCACCACTCGTGGTGCAGGGCATCAACGGCCTGAAGTCGCTCAGCCGGAGGGTAGGCCAGTAGCTTCTCGATGAGGTCGAGCACCTCTGGTGAAGACGGCGGGAGATTTGGTAAGAACGACGCTAGTGACGCGCGTGAGACGACGGTGAATTCGACGCTCGAGGCTTGTGGTAGATCGCGGAATGTCTAGAGTGGATCTTAGTCACGTCTAAAGGGCACAGCTACGAAACGGAAACGTACGGGCCAGGTTTCGTCGGTTGGAGTCCCGCGGATTTTGAAGATGCTCCATGCAAGTCCGATCTCGCCCCGTCGGCCGTTGAAAAGCGAGTCTCGGAGCCAATACGTATCTGGCTGGCCCACTTGTAGACGGGGTGGTACGACGAAAGGTGAGTCTCCAGCTTGTGCGCCGTACACCGGTAGGTCGTCAGTGTCTTCCTCGTCGTCAGAACGAAGACGCAGGGCAGTGAACATCTCCGCCAGTACTGTCCCGAGACTCCACAAGTCGATTGTTCTGGCGTCGTATGTGCGTGTCCCAAATAGCAGCTCGGGTGCCCGGTATGGCCTGCGTTCCGTTATGAGCTGCTGTGGTGAAAGGAAAGAGTGGAATTCACCCTGTGGACACTTCAAAGTACAAGCGTTCCGGCTCCTCTGGCCATAAATCACCACGACTATCCCCGATGGCGTCGCGCGCAATACCAAAGTCGATCAGAGTAACGCGTCCTTCAGGTGTGAGCAGGATATTGGCAGGCTTCAGGTCGCGGTGAGCAATCTGTCGGGCTGGGTCGTGGAGATACGCAAGCGCCTGTAGGATTTGGAATGTGATGGATTTGGCCAAGATGACCATGTCTCTTTCTTGTGCAGGTTCCGGCGACGAGGTGAGGGTGAACGGGGTGAAATGTGGGGACGCCAAAATTTGCGAAAGGGACAAGGGAGTGTAAGGCATGTACATTGTTAGCATGGATGCTGCAGCATCTTTGAAATGCGAGAGAACGGGAATAACCTTTGGAAAAAGTCAGTCGCGTCGACGCGTCGGGGAAGACTCACATTGATATGGGACAGTTTCGACAATACTCTCAGCTCTTTGACGATATCGTGAGGCTCTTTAGAGGACCTTTTCCGAAAAGTGGCAGACTTGGCAACGATCCATCGCGGTTCCTCCTCGTCCAACGCAGCCCAAGACCGTGAAACTGTCGATGCAGGGCCTTCCTCGATGAGAATGTAGCGATCGTCCGCCTAGGGCCCGATTCAGAGATGCTGGGTGTCCATGAGGGGCCGTGCTTTTACCAGGTCCTCTGCAGAGTCCATTCGATGGTCGTTGTCGGGAGACAAGCTGTACACAGGCCATCAATCCCTTCTCTGCCGAATCCCCCAACCTCTTGCTACTCTCAATGGACTCCGAAGGCGCCAGCAACAGTGTGTGTTTCTCAACAACGTCCCCTCGTCTTTCTGAAGTTTCTTATGGGTAGACGAACGACTTCTCGCTGCAGCAAGAGCAGACAATGAAGAGATGCTCTTAGAAGTCTTCGAGCAGGGCAACTTTGACATTAACTTCCAAGATGGGTCAGTCCAAGTATCGCTGCGTCTATTCTACCAAGAGTAATTGTCCCTTCAGGTTGGGGAACACAGGTCAGTTATCACAACGTCGATCAAGCAGGAATTGAATCGGATCGTGCCAGCGCTGCATAACGCGTGAGGACATTCCAGCGGCGGAGGCGATTCTGACGCGAAATCCAGGGTGTCTCATGGCTCCACCGATGTCCTGGAGCATATCCTGTCGCAAGAAGGCTGCGACGTCGACCCCATAAATCGGATTGACAAAGCAACGCCGTTGCACCTTGCGCTACGCCTCGAAGATCTGGAGCTGCGGAAATACATTATAGAGAGTCTGCTCGATGCCGGGGCCGATACGAGGTACCGTACTTTGCAATACCGTCGTGGATCATCGACTGACGAGCGATCGCAGGATAAAGGACAAGAATGGCGAGACTGTACTGGATCTGCTCTCCAACAACGAGGCAGACACAGAGATTCGCGCCCTCATTCGCAAGTCGCAGGCTCAGGCGAGCGTGTCGCTGGACGACGTTGCCAGCGGTACGTCCTCAAGCTTTCTCGATAAATTCTGCAATTGACGCATGCATCCAGATGGAGAAGACGACGAAGGTGGTGAAGGCTCTGGGTCAGAAGAAGACGATTAGAACCTCTCCTTTTCCTTTGGAACATCTTACGATGAATAACGACATTGTATATCTTTATAGACTCACTTCCTTGTTCATCTCGCCGCGATTGACCAGCTCCGCTCTATCCCCACTCGAGCCAACAAGGACGACTACTCCATGATGTGGCGCACAAGTTGGTGGAATACCGCGTGCTCCTGGGAGAGGACAACAAAAGCATGCGTGTTGGGCGCCATTCTTCTGCCGCACTTGTGTTCCCGCGACCAAGTCCATCTTCGGGGATTGCTGTGGACTGCGGCGATGTGCTCATTGCCTCAGGATTAGTTTTTCTTGGGGCCTTCGGTTTTCAGATCTGTTTCACTCCCGCTCTTGTTTCGCTCCCGCAGTTCCAGTAAGTTGGATTCATACTTCCTTAGTCTGGGGTAGGATGAGGTTTCGGGATACGAGCGAGCACCCAAGACCTCTTCTCCAACACAGAACAGAGTTGACCGGCATCGTAGCGCTTCGTCAAGGCTGTGTGCCTTCACCTGTCCTACTTCCATCCTGCAGCGATGGAAACTTGATGACTTGTCTGGATTATTGGTTGCGTGAGCAATTCGTGAGCGCTTCTTGCGGTGATATGTTCTTCTCGCTCACATACAGCCTGTGTCTTACCATCCTGCCAGTCAAATTCGCGATTTATCTTGGGGACGTCCCACGAATCCACTCGAGTCCCGGTCGCTCTGGATCATAATACGGAAATATGACCCTCTAGCTATGCTACAATCTGATGCACGGAGACAAACCAGTCCAAGGGTACGAGGGCATTATAAGTAGTCCTCTTCTCCACCGGCGGTCTCCCCATGTCTGACCCAAATATCCCCAAGACACTCGGCGCGTTGTTAATTGGTGGGCTGTTCGCCTCACTGTAAGTTTTCCAGTAAAATTCGGACGCCGGTAGTCGCTCACAACCAGTCTCTCAGGCTCGGTGGTACGGTCAACCTCCAGACCGTCTCCTATTTTCGGGCGTATCAAAAGGATCGGGTCTCCGTCAAAACGCTTGTGAGTTTTTGAGTTTCTTCTGCACTCTGTGATTACCGAATAATACTCTTAGATCTCCGTTATTTGGTGAAAAGAAGCTCCGAGTAAATACACAGGTCAATCCACTCACACTACACTTTCCAGGTTTTTGGATAATTTGCACACTGCATTCATTTGGGCCAGTTTATGGCTCTGCTTGATTCAGAACTACGGTCAAGAAGATCTGGTTGACTCTATTCCATGGTACGATGCCTCTCTACTCTTCTGAAAGCATCTTTTCATACCTCTCCAGGTGTATCGCTGTGAGCCCAAGTCTCTCGTGTAATTTGCGGGCATCTCTCAACAGAGACGTAGCTCACCGTCATGATAACTGTTCGTCTTCTTCGTTCTTCCACAGTTCCAGCTGATTCTCGACGCAAGGCGGTTGTAACATTCCTCGTCCATTGGTGCGTTTTCCTCCTCAATTCCATGGTGGTTTTGACTGGTGGAGAATAGTTTCTTTGCCCATCGGATCTTCCTTTTGAGCAAAAAGAACTGGTTCATTACCCTTCCCGTTGTGAGTCTCTTGCTTTACACCCTGGCTCATATATTCACGCAGTCCCAGCTGGCTCTTACTCTTCTTCGACTTGGTGCGTTTTCTCTTTCAATCTGTTCGATCTCTGACTTTTTTTTTTTTTTTTTACTTTGACAGTCGCTGCCTCGGGTGGGTGTTATTATATTCATTTCTCCCTGCTCTCAGAAATACAAAAGTCTCGACTTGGGAAATGTGAATATCCCAATGTAACGCCTAATGTATCCAAGCTTATATCGCGTCAGGCTTCATTATCGCAGTTTCACTCTCTTCCGAATCCACGGTCGGGTCTGTACAAAAAAGATCCTCCACGTTAGTTGCTGACAGTGAACTAGTGGATATTCACACTCGGATTGGCCGTGTCGTCCGCCGTGGACATACTCATCACTGTTTTTCTCGTCTACTTGTTTCGTTCCAATCGAACTGAATCTGGCCGGTATGTTCAATTCACGTTCATGAATGGAGACCAATGGATTTCAGGTTCAACTATATTTTCGACAAGTTGATACGATACGGCTTGGAAACTGGTAAGCAAAGAAGTTCTCCCCTGACATCTTCCGGGCTGAAATACCGCAGGTTCTTTGACATGGTACATTCTAGGTTTCTCTCTGTGAGGTTTCTCTCATTCCATTCAGCCTCGGCACCGTCGTCACAATGTCATGCGTTAGTATTGATTTTTTACCTCGAAACCCTCTTAGTTGACTTCTTTCAAGTGGGTGACCCAGCCCCAGAACCTCATTTTCTTGGGTTTGTACGAATTTTTTCAGATCAGGCGTCAACTTGACCTTGCACCCATTCAGGACTGCATGTCGTTATAGGGAAATGTGCGTTCATTTTCAAGACCTCTAGAAGCCGTTTAATTTTCTTCCAGTATACGCAACTTCCTTGCTTGTAACGTAGGTCCCGGTTCTTGCATCTTTGACCCTAATTCACCTTCGAGCGATTCCAGCCTGAACTATCGCGTCGGCATGACGATGTCCAGAGCCAGCTGTTCTCAGTGTGATCAGCGAGCCCCGGTTCTGTTCTTGGAGTCCCGACATCAGAAGACCAATAGCAGGGGTTATCTAGTGAGTAAAGTACGGTTTTCTCGAGGCTTTGTTTACACCTATTTTCACAGGCTGGTGGGCCGTCACGCAAAATTCCCACGGTTGGATTCTTTTGTTGGGACTCCTCGATTTCACTGATTTTTATTTTGAAAGGAGCTACAAATCAGCGTTGAGACGCGGACCAGTGTGCAGTTCGATGGGAAGGCCGACTCTGTCATGGAGTCTGCGAAGCAGGAGGATTTGTAAATTGTAGTTGTACGTTCAAGTTTGGTTCAACTTCAACAACTTCAACAACTTCGACTTGAAGCTTCACGACTGTTTTACCATTTTTTATGTCCACAGATTTTGTAAGGAACACTGAGTCAACCGTACCGGCACCAATGGATGAAGTGTTTGTCAACAGAGACTAGAGTCAACCAGATGGACTCTGATTGGATCAGCGGCCATCATCGTTTCCAGATTGCTTCCGAACGCTTTGCCATCAATGATCAGCCTGTCTTCTCCCTCAACAACGCTTTGACGCAACCACAGCAGTGGACTTCCTTGCTACATCTTACTCATGGGATCTCATTCCCAGTCTCACAGGCACCCGTGGAGCCAGAATGAGGTGCCAAGTCGCGGTCGATCTGTAGTCGGACCACCGGGGATTGCTCACTTGCCAGTGCAAGTACGATCCGAACCCGCAGATGCGAGTCGAATATCTCTCAACCTAGCGCTTCGGATTCTCGGATTTATTTCCCTCCCGCGGATCCAGCAAGTGGGATTGCTGTGTTTTTGTCCCAGAGATGACCTCTTCCCATATATTTAAACTCCTTCAACTCATGCGTATCGCCCACAGGCCGGCGAAATTTCGATTCATTCTAGGAACAGTGGATAATGCATAGTTGTCATTATCATCACCAACGCTTCGACAAGCCGGTCCAGCGGATACGGGGCACTATAAGTAGGGTTCTTCGAGTTCTCCCTGCTTTCTTCTTACACCAGTCACCCCATGTCAGCGAATCTCGTCCCAGCCCCACTGTAATCCCCGCTCAAACCTGCAAGGACGATGATTCTCTCAGGATGTGGCGAGCAAGATGCTTTTTTAGTATACTCGTGGAGCTGGTGTGCCTCGAGTGGCGTGCGAGCAGCAACAGAAACAGCGAGCACAAGTGTTGGGAGTCCTGTCTTTCGTCTGCGACGGTGGCTGCACTCGAGTCTCATGTCAAACTGCCGGCCTACACCAAACGAACCTTATACCATGGTTTCATACTATTCCTGCGACGCTGTTTTTGGGTCAGGTTACGGCCAACTTCCTCCATTCTACAGCCACCGATGATCGCAGCCAGGAGTTCTCAGGAATAGCTGCAAGTACGATGTGAACCAGTAGATAGAGGCGGGCGGTCAATCGTGCAAAATGAAAGTCTCGCAACCTGCTGCGTCGGATGGTTTCGCTCCTGCACATCCAACAGGTTGGATTGCTGTGGATCCGGAAAGACGGTGGGGGATGCGGAATGTTTGAGGCTTCGAGCGCCATGAACTCTTGTCAGCCTGGCGGACTCGAATGAACCCTCAGGCCTCAGGCCTCAGGTTACAGCTGCTTTACCCTTTCGTTCGGCTGCCGGGGATCTTGGAGTGATGAAAACTTGATGGTCTGCCAGTGAGCTCTTCGCTAATATTGAAATAATTTACGGAGTCAACTCATTTTAGGAGCATATGAGTTCACACACAGTCCTGACTGTCTCCAATCAATCAATGCTTCTCTTCTCCAGTTCTAATTCTCATGTGGATACGACGAGGGCAGTATAAGTAGGCCTCTTTTCTCTGCTTTCTCCTTGCACTAATTACCCCGACATGCCAGAGAACGATATCGATATTCCCAAGACACTCGGTGCACTCTTGATTGGTGGGCTCTTTGCCTCCCTGTACGTCTTCCGGAAGACCAGGATTCTGGTAGCGGCTGACGGCAAGTCCCTCAGCTTCGGTGGTACGGTCAACCTCCAGACCGTCTTATACTTCAGGTCGTACCAGAAGGATCGGATGTCCATCAAGATGCTGGTGAGTCTCGTTTGCACTCTGTGCTTGCCGAGTATGGAACAACACTCTCAGATCTCTCTTATTTGGTCAATTCCACTGGCAAGCACTGGAGTCAGTCCACTTATGCTGCCCTTTCCAGGTTTTTGGATAATTTTCACACCGCTCTCATCTGGGTGGGTTTATGGATCTACCTGATCCAGGACTACGGTCGAGGCGACCTGATCGACTTAATTCCATGGCACGTCGGATGGCTCTCTTCTGAAAGCATAATCTCATAATTGTGTAGGTGCATCTCCGTAAGCTCGAGTAACTGTACAATCTGTGGGCATCGCTGAACGGTTAAGCAGATGACCATTTATGATTTTAACAACTGTTCGTATTCATCATCGTGCTTCCAGATTCCCATCTGAGTCTTATTGCAAGGCGATTGTAACATTCCTTGTTCAATGGTTCTTTTTCCGGTTGGATTTCCATTTATTCATTTTGACCGGTCGAGAGTAGTTTCTTTACCCATCGAATCTTTCTTTTGAGCAAAAAGAATTGGCTCATGTCCATTCCCGTGGTGTGTAACTTCCTTCGAGGTTAGACCCCAAGGATATTCACACAAAGCCCAGCTCGCTCTTACTCTTCTTCGACTTGGTCTGTTTCTCACAGGGGGGAAGGCATCTTTTCCGCACCGCGGAAATACTTTATTTACGCAACATTTCCGCAGTATTTCCGCAACATTTCCGCCAGCTCCGAAAATAGGTGATAAAAATCAAAATCTGCCAATTTAGCAGAGAATCTTATGATTATGTAATGAAATCAACACATTTCCGCCACGCGGAAATGTTGCGGAAATCATGCGGAAATACTGCAGAAATATAAAATTCCCGCTGTGCGGAAAAGTGAGGTTCCCCCCTGTGTTCTGGCTCTTCAATCTGTTCAGTATCAGACTTTTTTGTTTCACAGCTACTGGCGCAGGTGTGTGTTGCTATCCCTCCTTCTGATTCATGAATCATTTTGAAGCTCAAAAACTCCAGTCATGACTGATAAAATGTAAGTAACCGGATGGAACGCCCGATCCAAGCTTAAATCGAGTCAGGTTTCATTATCGCAATTTAATTCTCATCCGAATCCATGATCTGGTCTGCACAAAAGACTCCCCTTGTTTCTTCCTAACAGCCTCTTCCAGTGGACCGGTACTCTCGCACTGACCGTGTCATCCACTGTGGATGTGCTGATCACGGTTTTACTCATCTACCTCCTTCGATCTAATCGAACCGAGTCTGGGCGGTGCGGTCAACCTTTATTCTACCTGACGAGTCCCTAACGAATCTTAGGTTTAATTATATTCTTGACAAGCTGATACGATATGGTTTGGAAACTGGTAAGTAACGACTGTAAATGCCATATTCTGAGCTGAGACTCTTAGGTTCCCTGACATCGTATATTCGAACTTTCTCTATGGGATTTTTCTCTCATTCCGTTCAGCCTCGGCACTATTGTCACAACGATATGCGTTCGTATTATAATTAATCTTACCTTGAGACCGTTTTAGTTGACTTTTTCGCAAGTGGATGACCGAAAAGAACTTCATTTTCCTCGGTGGGCACGAATTCCATTGGATCCTGGCTCGATTTGACCTCGCACCCACCCACCCAGGACTGTACGTTGTTGTGGGAAAATGTACGTTTAAATCCAAGCCCTCTAGATTCAGAACTGGTTTAATTTTCTTCCAGTATACGCAACTTCCTTGCTTGTAACGTAAGCTCTGTCCTTACATCTTCGACCCTGCTAGCAATTTGAGCGATTTCAGCCTGAATTCTCGTGCCGGCATGATGATGCCCACGGCCAGCTGTGCCCATTGTGATCAGCAAGCCTCCCCGATTCTGTTCTTGGAGCCCCGGCATCAGAAGACCAATAGCAGGGGATATCTAGTAAGTAGTTTAGGTCTTTCTCAACTTTGTTTACACATATTCTCACAGGCTGGTGGGCCGTCACGCAAAATTCCCACGGTTGGACTCTTTTTGTTGGGACTCCTCGATTTCACTGATTCTTATTTTTGAAAGGAGCTGCAAGTCAGCGTCGAGACGCGAACGAGTGTGCAGTACGATGGGAAGGCGGACTCTGTCATCGAGTGTACGAAGAAGGAGGATTTTTAAAGTTCAGCTTTGGTTCAACTTCAGCTTCAAGCTTCAAGCCTGTATTTTGCGCATGCCCGTACTACCGTTTTGCTGTCCCAAAATTTGTAAAGACACGAAGTCAACTGTATTGGACGGCAATGGATGACAGAAGTGTTTGTCAGACTCTGATTGGATCAGCGGCCATCATTATCCAGATTGCTTCCGAAACATCTCGCCATCAGCCTGTCTTCTCCCTCAACAACGCTTCGACGCAAGAACTTCACTGCTGCATCTTACTCAGGAGATCCCATACCGAGTTCAAGCGCTGGCAAGTGGCACCTGACCAACACAGGTCAGTTACCAAAACGTCGATCAAGCAGGAATTGAATCGGATCGTGCCAGCGCTGCACAACGCGTGAGGACATTCCCGCGGCGGAGGCGATTCTGACGCGAAATCCAGGGTGTCTCATGGCTCCACCGATGTCCTGGAGCATATTCTGTCGCAAGAAGGCTGTGACGTCGACCCTATAAATCGGATTGACAAAGCAACGCCGTTGCACCTTGCGCTACGCCTCGAAGATCTGGAGCTGCGGAAATACATTGCAGAGAGTCTGCTCGATGCCGGGGCCGATACGAGGTACCGTACTTTGCAATACCGTTGTGGATCATGCACTGAACAGCGATCGTAGGATAAAGGACAAGAATGGCGAGACTGTGCTGGATTTACTCTCTAGCAACGAGGCAGATACAGAGATTCGCGTCCTCATTCGCAAGTCGCAGGCTCAAGCGAGCGTGTCGCTGGACGACGTTGCCAGTGGTACGTCCTCAAGCTTTCTCCATAAATCCCCTAGTTGACGCGTGCGTTCAGATGGAGAAGACGACGAAGGAGGCGAAGGCTCTGGGTCAGAAGAAGACGATTAGGACCTCTCCCTTTCCTTTGGAATATCTTACGATGAATAACGACATTGTATATCTTTATAGACTCGCTTTCTTGTTCATCTCGCCGCGATTGACCAGCTCCGCTCCATCCCCACTCAAGACGACCTACTCCATGAGACCGCGCGCAAATTGGTGGAATACCGCGTGCTCCTGGGAGAACAGAAACATGCGTGTCGGGAGTCGTTTCTTCTGGAAGTCGATCTACAAGACGGGCATCTTGCGACGATGGTAACTTGATTCTCTGTGGAGATTGAGATGTGATGATATGCTCATTGCTCTAGGATGAGGTCCTGTTTTGGGGTCAAGTTACGGCCAACTTTCTCCAATCTACAGTCACGACCACTAAGGATCGCCGCCAGGAGTTCCCAACAAGTACGATCTGAACCCGCAGATGTGGGCGGCGGTCAATCGTGCAAGATGAAAGTCTCGCAACCCGTTGCTTCGGCTTGTTTCGCTCCCGCGCATTCAACAGGTTGGATTGCTGTGCAAAGACGGCGGGGATGTGGAATAATCGACTCTGCCAGTGACGCCGTGGTCTCTCTCCAAGGCGGACCAGAATGAGCCCGGAGGCCTGAGTTTGGTGCCTCGTACACCTGCTTTAGCCTTACATTTGGCAGCCGGGATGAAAACTTAATGGTCTATGATATGACCTCTTGGCTCATATTTAAACTTATTTCGATTTATTTTAGGAGTAACTTGGGGACGAATTCACGTCCTGACTGTCTCCCAATCAATTTCTCTTGTCCAGTTCTAATTCTCATGTTGATACGACAAGGGCAGTATAAAAGTGGGCTTGTTCTCCCTTCTTACACCAGTAACCCACTGGCATGTCAGAGCAAGATATCGATATTCCCAAGACACTCGGTGCACTCTTGATTGGCGGGCTCTTTGCCTCCCTGTACGTCTTCCGGAAGACCGGGACTCTGGCAGCGGCTGACAGCGAGTCCTTCAGCTTCGGTGGTACAGTCAACCTCCAGACCGTCTTATACTTCAGGTCGTACCAGAAGGATCCGGTGTCCACCAAAACGCTGGTGAGTCTCGCCGGCACTCTGTGCTTGCCGATTATGCAACACTCTCAGATCTCTCTTATTTGGTCAATTCCATTGGCAAGCACTGGGGTCAATCCACTCATGCTACCATTTCCAGGTTTCTGGACAATTTTCACACCGTTCTCATCTGGGTAGGTTTATGGATCTACCTGATCCAGGACTACGGTCGACGCGACCTGATCGACTCAATTCCATGGTACGATCACTCTCCTCTGAAACCGTTTTCTCATAGTTGTGAAGGTGCATTTCCGTGAGTCAAGTCAACGTACAATCTGTGGGCATCGCTGAGCGGCTGGCTAGATGATCATTTTAACAACTGTTCGTATTCACCAACGTGCTTCAAGAATTCATCTGAGTCTTATTGCAAGGCGGTTGTAACATGCCTTGTCCAATGGTTCGTTTTCCTGTTGAAATTCGCTCTTATTAGTTTTGACCGGTCGAGAATAGTTTCTTTGCCCATCGGATCTTTCTTTTAAGTAGGAAGAACTGGTTCATGACCTTTCCCGTAGTGCGTGCGTTCCTTCAAGGTTGAACGCCGAGGATATTCACGCAGGTCCCAGCTCGCTCTTGCTCTTCTTCGACTTGGTCCGTTGCTCTCTCTCTTCAATCTCTTCAATATCCGACTTATTTTCTCTGAAAGTGACTGCCTCAGGTGTGTTGACATCACTCCTTCATTCTCGAACTCAAAAACTCCAGTCATGACTTCTCAAATGTAAGTAACCGGATGGACCACTCTATTCAAGCTTAGATCGAGTCAGGTTTCATTATCGCAGTTTCAATCTCATCCGAATCCATGATTGGGTCTGTACAGAATATCCTCCTTGTTTCTTTCTCACAGTTTGTCCCAGTGGATCCCTACTCTCTCATTGAGCGTTTCATCCGCTCTGGACGTCCTGATCGCGGTTTTGCTCATCTATCTCCTTCGATCTAATCGAACCGAGTCTGGGCGGTGCGGTCAGCTTTTGTTCTACACCATGAATCCCTAATGGATCGTAGATTTAACTATATCCTTGACAAGTGGATACGATATGGTCTGGAAACTGGTCAGTAATTACTGTAAAAGCGGGATTCCTTCTGAGCTCAGATTTCCAGGTTCCCTGACATGGTACATTCCACCTTTCTCTGTGAGATACATTCGTCCCTCATCCCTTCAGCCTCGGCACCGTTGTAGCAATGATATGTGTTAGTATCAATCTTACCTGGAAACGGGTTTATTTGACTTTTACAAGTGGATGACCGAAAAGAACCTCATTTTTCTCGGTGGGCACGAATTCCATCAGATCCCGCCTCAATTTGACCTACGCCCAACCTACGCCCAGGAATTTACGTCGTTGTGGTGAAATGTGCGTTCAATTAAGTACAAGTACTCTCGGATCGGTTTTGACACCATGTCAAGTATACGCAACCTCCTTGCTTGCAACGTGGGTCCGTCTTCGCAACAAAAGAGAACTTTGTATTCTAATTTCAGCGGATTCAGCTTGAATTCTCGTGCCGCCATGACGGTGTCCAGAGCCAGCTGTTCTCAGTGTGATCAGCGAGCCCCGGTTCTGTTCTTGGAGTCCCGGCATCAGAAGACCAATAGCATGGGATATCTAGTGAGTAAAGTACGGCTTTCTCGAGGCTTTGTTTGTTTACGCCTATTTTTACAGGCCGGCGGGCCGTCTCGCAAAATTCCCACGGTTGGATTCTTTTGTTTCGACTCCTCGATTTCACTGATTTTATTTTCAAAGGAGCTACAAATCAGCGTTGAGACGCGGACCAGTGTGCAGTTCGATGGGAAGGCCGACTCTGTCATGGAGTCTGCGAAGCAGGAGGATTTGTAAATTGTAGTTGTACACGTTATGGTTCAAGTTTGGTTCAACAACTTCGACTCGGAGCTTCACGACTGTTTTACCGTTTTTTACGTCCACAGATTTTGTATGGAACACCGAGTCAACCTTACGGGCAGCAATGGATGAAGTGTTTGTCAACAGAGACTATGTAGATGAACTCTGATTGGATCAGCGGCCATCATTGTTTCCAGATTGCTTCCGAACACTTTGCCATCAATGATCAGCCTGAACTTCTCCCAGACTCCCTCAACAACGCTTCGACGCAACCGCAGCAGTGGACTTCCCTGCTACATCTTACTCATGGGATCTTATTCCCAGTCTCACTAGCAGCCGCCACCTGATTTGGCTGGGAAACTCTTGCCGGGGCCAACACCTCGAATAACTTCTCTCCGAGTCAATGGATTCTGGAAAAACCGGGTCAAAGTATCTGCCCTCAAGGGCGTTTTTCCATGTCATACACGAGCTGCCACAAATGAGCGACCAGCTTTGCATTTTACCAAACTGTCTGTTCGGAGCTTCCACTTGCAGCATTGCCATTCACACGCGAGTTCATACAGAACCATACTACCTGCTTTGATCACGCCACACATCTTGTCAACGGGTACCTTGAGACTGAAGATCAGAACTTGATACCCCACAGACTGTCTAGTGGCTCTCTCTCTCTTCATGAATAAATGTCACCATTCTGACTCTTCCCGTTCCCCGCTCATGTAACAGGCGGTCATCAATCATACCTCTGCCCAAGAGCGCTGTTGGAATGCTTCAGATCTTCTCGTGCGGCGTTAAGTCGCTTGTCGGCTCTGCTATAAGTAGGGAACCCCTTTTCGTTGGCCACATCCACATGAGTGACTCGGATATTCCCAAAACTCTCGGCGCACTGCTCATCGGAGGACTCTTTGCCTCTCTGTATGTTATCCGTACTTTGATGAATGTGCAACCAACAGCGGGTTCAGCCTTGGGGGTACTGTCAATCTGCAGACTGTCCTGTATTTCAGGGCCTACCAGAAAGATCGCGCCTTTATCAAAGTGCTGGTCAGCCTATTTCTCTATTCCCCTGGCTTCAGTTGACGTTGTTCCCAGGTGTTCGTTGTTTGGTGAGATTCTACGACGCTTCGGGTTTTATCCTCATCATGCGACTACTAAGGCTCGTGGACAATTTGCACACCGCGTTTATATGGGGTGGATTGTGGTTTTCGCTCATCCATAATTACGGCCAGTTCGACCATCTCGATTCCATCTCGTGGTGCATTGCGGTCAGTCTCTGCATCCACGAATCCAATGATGTCTCGCTGAAATTAAACGTAGCTCACTGTCATTCTGACCGTTCGTGAATTGTTTCTCAAGAATGTCAACTGACAACTGACTGTATCAAGGCGATCGTAACATTTCTTGTGCATTGGTGTGTGTGTCCGACTCAATCTAAATACTTATTCACGGATCCCAGCTTTTTTGCGCACCGCATGTTTCTTCTGAGCAGGAGAAACTGGTTCATGAGCCTCCCTGTTGTAAGTGTTTTGGGTATCCATTTCGTGCATAAGTAACAAGATTCCAGCTCGGTCTTGCGCTTGTTCGACTTGGTGCGCTGCATTACCTGGAGTTTTCTTTCACTGACTTTTTGCTAGCGGCGGCCTCTGGTGTGTGATCAATCTTCCTGTCTTGTGGAGATTGAAAACGGGGTGCGTAGCTACGACATCGAAAATGTAAGCATCCATCCATCCACCTCTCAATCATTCAATGGATTGGCACAGGTTGGAATACCGTAATTTCACGCTCTTCCAACTCCATGTTCGGGTGAGTCTCGTTTAAATAAATCTTCGAGACGCGACTCACCTCATCAAGTGGCTCTTCACTCTGGGATTGGCAGTGTCCTCGGCGTTGGATGTGTTGATCACGGCGCTCCTCGTTTATTTGTTTCAATCCAGTCGGACAGAATCGGGGCGGTAAGCAGATTTTGAACTGTCGAGACGATCTGACCGGGTTCGCAGACTCAACTACGTGCTCGATAGATTGATACGCCATGGTTTGGAAACTGGTGCGAAAATTCGATCCATTCATCTGGACATGCTGGGTTGACATCCGGCAGGTTCATTGACATGGTATGTATTTTAATGGACCAATGGCTTGGATTCAATGTTGCATTGCGTTGCGTTGCAGCGTCATTACAATTGTCACAATGATATGCGTGAGTTCCTCGCCAGCCACAGTCGACTCGTTTCATCCAAACGCCAGTGGATCATCGCACCACAAAACCTCATCTTCCTGGGTTTGTTCTTCTGGATAATATTGCATGGGCCAGAGCTAACGTGAAAACTACAGGAATCTATCTGGTTATAGGAAAATGTGTGTTGGCCTCGGCAGAAAATGGACTAGACTGACTTTTTCGTCAAGTCTACGCGACGTCGTTGCTGGTTACGTGCGTCTAGTTGTATTCAACCCTGCGCAATATACTTACGAACAAAAGACTGAATTCTCGGGTCAGCATGCACAAGAGTGTTCCGTCCAGCCTGGCGTGTGATCAACGCACGCCGGTGGTTTTCAACTTGGAGACCCGTTCGCAGAAGACAACTATGGTAGATATATCTGTTCTTTTTTCAGTGATCGTTTGACATGAACGCGCTAGGCTCGTTCGGGGTCTTCTCACTCGAAGCCTACGGTCAACATTTTCTTGCCCTAAATAATTCCTTCGCTCATTTTCTTCAAGGCATTGGAAATCAACATCGAGACTCAGACCAACGTCCGGTATGATTCCGAGCGTTTGAGTACCAGTTCGGGATGAGAGTTGGATGATGAGAGTGCTACTTTTATCTCCAATTTATCTCGCTATTTTCAAGCAAATGATTGGCTGCCATGTGTTTTGATCATGCACGTCCAATCAGCTTGGCTCGATTGTTTCATCAGTTCGTCTCGGTTCCTGCTCGGTTCAGTTCACAGCGCTGGTTCAGTTTTGTGGAACTTGACCTTGACGACCTCCTTTGAGCATCCCACTTTCTTTGTATTGCTTGTTTTTCCTCGACCTTGAAGCACTCTCCGCTCAGCGCCAACCTAGGGATCGTCCAATAGCGTTGGTCCAATCATGGATCGCCGCTTCTGACTTCAGAATCGAGGTCTAGACTCGCCCTGGGCCTGGACCATTTGATGGACTTTATTGGCCGCTACGCAGATCCCTCCCAAGGGACCCCGCTTCGGACAGCTCTGGGCCTAGCCAAGCCTCAACGAAGCCCGTCGGCAGCTCGGAGAACCTTGAACACCATTGGCGTCCTCGAACATGCACCATCGGACGACCTCCTCGAGACTTTCTTAGCTTCCCGACAGGTCGTGCTAAAATTCTGCAAGGATCTATCAAAACATATGCATTTGAATTGCCATCGCAACATTCGTGGAGTGGGCAAGTCGCGGATGTGCTAAAAAGTCGGTAGGAAGCACTTGAGCCGACCACATCCCTACTACGCCTACCTCCTCCTCCGATTCTTCGCTGCTGGTGCGCTGCATGGATTGCAACCCCGTGGGCTGGCTAACCCTTCTTCCAGTCTGAGTAATTATGGGCTGCATACCAAGCAAGGCAAAAGTGCTCGCGGAAGACGGGCCCCTGAGGCGCTCGGCGGGTGCTGCGAAACACCAAACGGAGGCCCCACCCCCGATGGCGAATATGGACGAGTCGCCGCCATGGCTGCAGGCGCGTACGAAGCTGGTCGTTGAGAAGGATGGTACTCTTCAGTACAATCCGACATCGTAGAGAAGGTGCGTACCTTGAAGCTTGTCTTGCGTTTAACAAGTCTGAGATTCTTTGTAGGACGGTGCGCGCATACACGTTGTACCTGTACCTTGCCTTTATTTTCGCGAACGCTTGACGCGCTGGGTTTATCGCTCGCTATTGTACCTGTATTCAAATTCCAATACCCAATCCGACACTCTTTTACTCCGGGGTCTCTCGGGCAATCCATTCAGTCGGCAAGGCCTCGGGAGGGCATCGCGGAAGCATTCTCGCGAAGTGACACAGATGCTCACCCCGCTGTGCCCACGCTGTGGGCGACGGAACGACGTCTGACCGGCATGCAAAACAAGCGGTTGTAAATGGACACGTAAGAGCAATCACAGTTTTCCGTTTCCAGTTTATCGCGTCAGACAAGCGTCAGACGCTCAGTAGCGCCGAAGAGATACACTTCAAGTCGGGAACCAAACAAACCGAAATTCGAGATTCACTGCCCTTTCTCACACGAACTAAGCAATCTTGATACCCAGCTCCTCTGCAACCATAACTGCCACCTTCTCGCCCACGACCAACGCTGTATTGTACGTTGCTTCCGACACTGGCTGCCCAAGTAACAACTCGAGCTGTGAAGCTGCAAAGAAAACGTACTCGGTGCAATGCTCATATCCGTAACCTTGAGGTTCTTCACGCCATACACATTCAATTTGGAATCGACGACTCCGCCTTCAGCACGCGGCTTCATGGGGCAAGTGCCGAGTTATCTCCCAATGAGTACTCGATACAAGAGACTGCGTGAACACATACGGAATGCCACGTCGAGCCGACTATGCTGCTGTCAGTAACACACCATTGAAAGGGGGGAAAGACGCAGCAAATTGACGATGGTAGCGGTCGATCGCCTCGTCGTCTTCTTGAGAGTAGACAATATCAGGGGCGTCTATAGCGACTGGACCCTCGGCCTCTCCCTCCCAGCATGGAATTGCGGATGCTCAGCAACGAATTCACCACGGAAACAGGCCATCCGACGCGCCATTTCATGCGACCACTTGTAACCCCACCTCAAAAGAGCGACATCCTCAGGCTAGGACACTCATCAATGACAACGAAGCAGTTGAGTAACATGCCAAACCGATTCAAAGAGCCCGCAGGCGGCGCGACCAATCTCCCGCTCAAACCACACACTTGTAGTGCTGCTAGTCTCCTTAGTTAATTCTCCTGCCTCGGAGGTTGGCACGCCTTTCAGTCTCGGACTATGCAATTTCGTCTCTCCCCGGATTCACATCCTCCCTGCATTTCCATGCGTCCGAAAGACCGAAGTATCCCTTCTGCGGTTTAATTTGACGATTTTCGTTGGCTATCTTCCCAAAGAGAGCAGGGCGAAGGTTGGGCGAAGGAATGAGACGCGTCAAGACGCGATCGGGTGCAAACACAACCACACAACGCGGACCCATTTAAGACTCACGAGCGCTGATGGGACCCACCACGCCTCTTTCTCTCCTACCACCATCTTCCTCTTCCCCATAATCCGACCCTCATGCCCTCTCGCTGACCCATACTGTCCCTCGACCCATCCAAGCCCTCACCAAGCTCGTCGTCGAGGTGGGTTAGCTTCTTATCATCCTTCTCTTTGTCTCTGTGGCGCGAGCGAGGAGAGTCTCGAGTGGCCCATACCACCCCATGAATGGTCGGCGACGGACAATTCGACGGGGGTGCCCCAGCGCGCGCATGTCGATGGTCCTCTGCCTATAGCTTCTACAGGCAAAGTGTTGTGGGGCCACTGCCTAACGGGCACTCTTACATTCTACCCCGGACTGGCGCAGTGCAGCACGTTCCTTCCATAGGACTGCTCGGCGAGGGCGCCACACGGCGCATCTCTGCAGACGAGTGTGTGACTTAGGGCTTTGCCTCATGGCATGTGTCTTTGGACACTCCCGAATCGTCAGCGTGCACCTGCTGCTTCGTCCTGGGGTATTGATTTAAAAAACAAAAGAAAAAAAGAGTTATCACGTACCTCCGTCGCCTCATACCCTTCTTTATCCGCACGTACGGCATTTTGGGAGGTGGCCCCATCGTTGCACGACGTGTTTTACCAACCACTCGATCGAGCTCTCTCTTGCCCTAACCCACTCAGTAATGATTCATTACTGACGCCCATCCAGCAGGTACTCTCGGGTCCGGGGTAGTGTAGAGATCGTCCTGTAGCAGTCAGTCGCTTGTATTGAGTCATTCTCCCCCTTGTCCGATTTGTTGGTCGTCCTCTCGGTGGGAAATTAAAAGCAAATTTCACATGCATTTCAAGACTCGGCTGACAACCACCCTACAAACCTCGCAGACTTTCCCTGACCCTTGAATCCAACTGGCATAAGAGAAACATGGTTTCGTCCTACAGCAGAGTTCAAGATCAGGATTGTAAAGGTGTGACATGAGACATACCCAAAGCCGCTCCTGAAGTTTTCGGCCTTCCTCGCTCCGTGCAAAGTCGCTCTCTCGCTCCAATCGCCCATTTGCCAAATACCCACCATCGTGGAGCTCCGAGCTCGCGGCAGCATGGATAATGGTGCGGCTGCCCATTTCGGCAGTACGCGCAATGAGATGATCCGCTGCTCTTGTCATGTATCGCTGAATTGGCTTTGCTTTGAATTCCGAGTCCAGATTGGTGGTGCAATAGCCGGGGTTCACGGCCATGGCGATTGGGGCGGCAGATACTCGCCGACGCGCGAGTTCTCGAGTAAAGAGGATAATGAATACTTGAGACAGGCATGTTAACGAGAAGATGTATAGAATCATTTGTAGTTCCGTACGTTGCGTGAGGAAATACCTCGTCCCGATGCTCCTAGAATCGATGTGAGGATGAAAAGATGAAGATAGCTGACAGCCAAGTACCGTTTGCAAAACACTGGGTTGTTAAGTGTCCGAAGAAGGCCCACTTTGTCGTCCTCTTCAACGCGTCGGATAAAGGCATGCGAGTCGCTCGTCAGCATGATAATCCGAGATTCTTGAGCAACCCCCGCAAAAGCCGGAACAAGAAGCATGACGAGAAGGGCATTGGAAAGATAATTCGCTTGAAGCCTGGGTCAAACATCAATTCATAAAACCCGGATGCTGTCCGACACCCACATTTTTTCCCATCCATCTGGTGTCTGGGAGTAAGAGCAGGAGATACAACCCGCGTTGCACACCAAGACGTTCAATGGTCGTCGTTCTTCTCTGAATCGTGTCGCAAAAGCACAGACGGACTCGAATGAAGAAAGATCGAGCGGCCAGCAGACAATCGAGTTGGAGTTGCATCCAGGCGTTTCCCGTATTGTGCGCACAGCCAGTTCCCCTGCAGAGACATCCCGGCAGGCAAGAATGAGACGTCCGACATTCATACACGCGAAATGTTTGGCTGCCTCGAGTCCGATGCCCTTCTGAGGAAATATCAAGCACTTTAAACCTGAGCTTGGTCAAGTTGACTTACATTCCCTCCTGTAACGACGACGGTCTGACCGCCAAGGCCAGCTTCTTCCAGCTTGATTGGAGTTCGCTGGTTGAGAAGCCATCTCCATGAGAAGACATTCGCAAGGGCCTGGAGCAACCTCCATGTGAAGCTGAAGCAGCAGGTCGAGTAGTTAGTTACCTTGATACGCTGGGCCAGGGTGGCATCCATGGTGCTGGGAGTGTGGGTCTTCTTGACGTCTTCTTCTCTATTTTTGAGAAAAGTGCCGTACGGCCAAGAGCTCATCGAGAGAGTCCGCTGTGGACGACGTCCATCGTCGACTGAGCCTTAGTCGGAGTGGCCTGGTGGTGCCACTGGCAACATGCTTTCAAGAAGTGAAAGGGCAAGGAAGAGGATTTGCGTTGCAAGCTGAATTTCCGGGCCCGAAGGAAGGGTATACTGAAAGTAACCGTGAACGCTTGGTGAACGCATCGGAAGAGTTTGGCTCGGATCACATTCTGCACTTTTCACTTTGCTCTCAACCTCCATGCAGCGTCGACGACTCGAGCCCTAGACCACACCAAATTATTCAGGCATCCCTCCTCTTTTTCAGAATGAACGAATTATGGCAAATGTTGGACCCATTTTTTTTCATTCCCACTCGGCGACTCGGCCTCCTCTCAGTGGTACCCTCTTTCGTGTCGAATGAAGGACTCGTGCGAGAAATTACACCCAAGTACCCAGGGGCACACGTAATATATGCAAGGGGTTCTCGGGAGACGAGGTCCAGCCGTCAAAATATCCGAACATGGACTCTCCATTCCCCGATCGCGTTTGTTGAAGACGCGCTGCCTGTGACGGAACGCGCCTGTTTGGTATAAAATGGAGGCCATTCGTTTGAGTGTGTTTTCCTCATCTTAACCACAACGACCATGTTCTTCCGCAAAGCCTCCTTCCTCGCCTTCTCCGCCTTCTCCCTCCTCCTCTCCTCTGTTCAGACCCCCAAGACCCTCCAGCCTCCCGAGGTCGTGCCTGTATTTCCTAGGCACCCCGTCTGCTGGTGGGACGAGTACGAGCCAGAGGTGTTGCCCTTCAGCCCCGCCAACGCCTTCACCAACGGCTCTATCGTACTCGCCCAGGGCCCTCTCGACGTCGTTCCCGCCCTCGCCCAGATCAACCCTTCGGTCAGCTTCGACCTCGCCAGTGCCCAACTCGCTCATACCGCGCCTGCGACCCTCGAGCTTGCCGGTAGCCACCTCGCCGGCCCCAACATTGCTGGTTTCGACTTACCCAGCCTGGATGAAGTCGAGGGCGTGTTCACCGCCACCTTGGCACTCGCGCGGCTACTCAAGCGTAAGACGGGCGTCGTTTGGACCAAGCTCGCCATCTCGCTGCTCATTCTGAGCGGGATGCTCGCTCTTGACGCTCTCCAATTGGGCGAGCCCGGGTTTCTGGTGGCGGTTCTGCATTGTCTACCGGCAAAGATTGTCTTTGCCAAGGTGCGTCTAATCCTCTGCGCTATGGATCTGTTCTCATTCCTTGCAGACACACCACATATTCTGTTCGGTTTTGTGTTCCGTTCTCCAAGGTCCTCTCCTTCCCACCGTACGTGTCATCCTACCTGCTGCTTCCATCATCTAACTAGTTCCTCAGCTCGTGAGCCTCCTCGACGTATCCCTCCTTGATGTCGTCCATGCCGTCGCCCTCGACCGCTCCCTGGCCTCGTTATTCATCCTCGCCCTTCCCCGCGCGCTCCTAGACCTGCTCCCTACACTCGCAAAAAGAAACTCTTCAAGCGGCAGCGCCTCAAGGCACGACTAGCCCGTGAAGCAGCGAGTCGCTCATGGTACAATATGTTCGTCGAGGCCTTTCTCCTCGCACTACCGACGGTGCGTCCTCTACTCTCCCATTCTTTCCACTTCTGATCAGTTTCTGTAGGTGATTGTGCTGCCTTTCGACATTCCTTGCGTCGACATCGTCTATGGTCTCTTCCTCAATGGGACTATTGTCGATCTCCTGGCCCGCAATGTACGTTCACTCCCTTACAAGTCGTCTCATTGCTCATCATCGTTTCGTAGATACCCGGTGTCTGGTCTGCCCTACGGATCATTTTCCCGCCTCCAATCCATCGTGTGCGGCGAGCAAAGGAGCGCTACAAGCGCGGCAAGAAGAAAGAAGTTGCCATAAAGACGTAAACCCATCACCGCCACCACCACTCCTTCTGCTTCAACTATCTTCTCTTCTTCACTCGCACCCATTTGTCGTTGGCGAAGATGTCTAGTCATTGGTCCGGAGACCGGACGACGGCTTGAGCTGTTTCTCTTGCCCGAGGTCCCACCCTCTCCCTGACACTCTGGCGCCCCCGCATCGACCCGCCTTCGACACTAGCCTTCTTTCCTCTTTCTTCCGACAGCACCTTTACAACACGGACCTCGGGGATGGACGCATCGCGATCGAGGAGGTGTTTTGTTGTCGGGATCTTTTTAGTTTCCTCTCTTTTTGGTGTGGTAGCGTCGGTGGTGCCCGGTTTTTGTCCCAACTTTCCTGTATTCCTGAATAATCACATGTCTCTCAACGTTACCTTCCCTGTCTTTGAATTGGCAAGTCCTGGACACGAGTGCTATCGCACACGCCAACATACGCCAACGCGACCCGAGTTGCCTGTCACATGACCGTGATCTCCTCGTCTTGATACGTCGATGTCGCGCTCAGTCAACTTTATCCAATTATCATTCTAATTCCTTGGGACTCGCATACTGGCTGCACCAGACCTAACAACGCGTCAAGGAGAGTCGATATCGGGGAGTTTATCTTGGGCGCGCCCGGAAGAAAGAACTTGCCAAAAAAAAGTTTGAACCTCGTTTGTCGACGGACGGGCGCTACCAGCAGGTCAGCTGAACGATGTACTCGTGCTGAACATAGGTCGCGAGGCTCAGGCTGTCTGCATTGTCCAAGGACGCGTCGACCGACTGTGATGACGCTGGGATGACGCGGTCTCTAGGCGGAGGTACTTATACTTGAAAAAAGTTCGTCTCGAGGGCTCGCTTTTGGTACGTTGTCCATATTGGAGTCGTGTTCGGACTGCTAACTACATGAGCAGGTTCTCGCCCGCTGTGACTCTCCGTGCATCCTCCAGAGTCCGAGTTGGTCACGGCTAAAACGGTCCCTTGGCTGCGGGTTAGTTCAACTCAAGCTCGTATGGGCTCAACTCAAAGGCGTTAAAACCATCCTGGCTGCAACTCTCACAGAGGTGAACGGCTGTTTACGACTCCGAGCACAACTCTGGCAAACTCACCCACCGGTGTCACAGCTCCACGGACAGTCACCGGTACAATTCGACCTGGTCCAGAACTTCCAGAACTCCGTGGATACAGTTCGCCGCTTGGGCAAAGGGCCTCCGTGTGCCGAAACGCTCCACCACGTTCGTGTCTACAGCGCTGCTATCGTAGCATTCTATCTTGAGCAGCATGGTTTGTAACGGCCTCCCGAGAAACCCCGTCTTCTATCGCGGCTCCACTTTCGACTCGACGACCAAAGGGAGGCGATTCTTGTGATGGATCCGAGTGCGATAATGTCTCGTGGACGTCCTGGTGTGTGTTATCAATCCATTCTTTGCCATCCCTGTTGTCGTCTCTTGACCTTTACAATTGTGGCTCCAATCCGGTCAAGGTCGCAGACGTCACGAGTCTCACGCGTCACCATATATGGCAGTCGCACCGCTTTCCGGAAAATCCATCCGAACTCCCTATCTCTGCGATGCTCCACTGCAGTCAGCATAGCAACCTCTTTCATTGGCTCCCTCACCCGACGCGTTATAATCATCTACTTGCCACTTACTCGAACGCCCCAACGCGGTCTTCACCGGTGCAGGACGGATTTCGGCAGGGACATGACGCAATATCCCATGTTTTAAGCCCAACCTGCCAACTTGTCCCACCGTCTTGTTCTAGCTACTCGTTGGGTACACCGACCACTCATTGCCATGCCGCGACCTATCCTGAAGGCTCTCCCCCTCGATCTAGACTGCCCACCTGCTCTACCCTTTGCAGGGAGAGTGCTCTTCACGCCCCACGTACACTTTCCATCCACGCCACTCACTTTCACTGGGAACACACACTCTCCAGGGTCATACGACCGCGCTCCTATCGTTGTTTCGCCCAACTCTTGCGCATTGCCTGAGCGCGGGGGCCGAGTTTACCGCCCGACAGCTCCCAAGGGAAGCTACTTCCACCCCCGTGCCTATGAGGCGTGCGAGGCAGAGCCCATGCCCCGGACGGCCGTCCCCGGTCTCCTCCCGGACACATCCGAGACGGATGACGCGTCGGACGAGTGCGCCTCTCCACCGCTGAGCGCTGCCGAGCCGCCTGTGGCGATACGAATGCCCGCCATGGGCACGCCATACTATCCCACGCCGATCCCGTCGACGCATTCGCAGTCGGAATTCAATCATGCCTTGTCTTTCTTGCCATACCCTCCCAGTCCGATGTGTCCGCCTTCGCCAGAGACCATTGGCATGAAGCGGCCGCAGAGGCCTCGTCCGGGGCCGCGACGTTCTCGACGATCTGTTCAGATCGTCAGTTTTCGTGACCCCGGGGAGGGTGATGGCTGCCTGGGTGGTTTCTGATTCGTTCTTTGTTTCT
This sequence comes from Roridomyces roridus, assembly GCA_029378245.1. Taxonomy (NCBI): domain Eukaryota; kingdom Fungi; phylum Basidiomycota; class Agaricomycetes; order Agaricales; family Mycenaceae; genus Roridomyces; species Roridomyces roridus. The sequence continues at coordinate 1,040,090 of JARKIF010000001.1, read as the reverse complement.
TTCGACCGAGCCCGTGCGTGCACGGGCTCACCTTGCACATACCATACACACACCGCTCGTTAATCTCGGACGATAAATACCCCGCTCTTTTTTGTCTTCGTGTAGATAGTTGTACCATAATTGTACCTTGTAGACATGCAACCAATTATCTGCCCGAATGAAGTCTTGTATTGTCGTTGGAAATAAGACTCCGGAAAAGGTCCCGATTGTGAACAGCAAGGAACTGGACATGCTTATGACGCGCATTGATGGAGGACTTGAGGACATCGCGAAAGAGGCGTTCGAAACGCGATCGGGTACAAACACAACCACACAACGCGGACCCATTTAAGACTTACGGGCGCTGATGGGACCCACCACGCCTCTTTCTCTCCTACCAGCATCTTTCCATTCCTTCTACCCCGACCCACATGCACTCTCGCTGACCCACATCGTGCCTCAACCCAAGCAAGCCCTCACCAAGCTGGTCGTCGAGGTGGGTTAGCTTCTATCATCATCCTTCTCTTTTGTCTCTGGCGCGAGCGAGGAGAGTCTCGAGTGGCCCATACAAAACCATGAACGGTCGGCGACGGACAGTTCGACGGGGGTGCCCCAGCGCGCGCATGTCGACGGTTCTCTGCCTATAACTTCTATAGGCAAAGTGTTGTGGGGCCACTGCCTAACGGGCAATGTATTCCATGCGTGCGCTCCCTCGTCGGCTCCTACCTCTTACGGTCTACCCCCCCGGACTGGCGCAGTGCAGCACGTTCCTTTGCAGGACCGCTCGGCGAGGGCCACACGGCACCCCTCTGCAGACGAGTGTGTGACTTAGGGCTTTGCCTTCTTGGCATGTGTCTTTGTACACTCCCGAATCGTCAATGTGTACCTGCTGCTTCGTCCTGGGGGTATTGATCAAAAAGAAAAGAGAGAAAAAGAGTTATCACCTACCTCCGTCGCCTCATGCCCTTCCTCATCCGCACGTACGGGCACTCTGGGAGGAGGCCCCATCGTTGCACGACGTGTTTTACCAACCACCCGAGTTCTCTCGTGCCTTGACCCACTCAGTAATGATTCATTACTGACGCCCATTCAGCAGGTACTCTCGGGTCCGGGGTAGTGTAGAGACCGTCCTCTAGTCGTTACTCTTGTATCGGTAGCTGCGGAGTCTTTCCGGAACAGAGCTGCATTTCGCGGACTTGACCTATGTTGGAGGGGTCGAAGAAGGTCGGGCCGATGAAGATTGCCTAACGGCTGTAGATTTCTCTCTTACGCTTTGAATCAACGTCACGGTATGCGTATGTATTTGTTTTTGGATGTGTGCATTACATCGTCTTGCTGAGAATTCGTAAGTATCCATCAGGGTGATCCAGCCAAGGAAAGACACTGACTGCAGCTACATCTACAATTCATTTTCAGCTCTGCCCAAGGCGGAAGCTCAAAGAAACTGGGCAGTAATTCCCACATCTTCCGACGTCCTTCAGCGAGTTTGATTCTACCATCCTCCTTGCAAGCGTCACAGACTTTGGATCGCTCCAGCATCCAATCAATCTGGGGAAATACTCTGACTTCCCCCTTCAACACGAGTTCTTGGGAAAGCCGCGTCCTCGATTTGCCGCACGAGTCATTGTGCTTGCACCGCTCAGAACCGCCGGTCCACAACCACCCGCACGAATGCCCCTCATCCCATTGATTTTTCTGCATCTGGATTCGTGCCAAGATGCACAGGCGTATATCGGCGGGTGACAGAGTGGCAAGAGTTCCGTCTGGACGCTGGACACCGTCAAAAAGTTCAGCCTTGCAAAATGGTCAATCAAACAGAGACTAGGAGCCATAGCACTCGGACGGCAGACCTGGGTGTAGAAAGTTGCTCGCCAATATGCACAAGGAAGGACTCCGAATAAATTGTTTTCCCTTGCTAGAGTCAAGACATCCAGGAAAGCGCCTCTGTAGAACTCAAATTTGGTGGGAAAGTAGCCTCCTGAAGGACCTATAAGGCGGTCGTATTCTTCCAAGGTCGAGGGATTTTCATATGTAAGACGTTCCACTACAGCTGCCAAGATATTCTTCAAGTCGTATTTTCGGCCCAGCCGAATGTGGCTGGCAATTACAGAGAGCGGAAGACTTGGTTGAAGGAAGAATAGCCTATGGAAATGGTTAACAGTGGCTCAATAGATGAATGAAGACTGACGGGTCATAGAGTGATTTGAGAACGGTTTCTAAGTCTTCCGACGAGTCCGAGAGCTGTATTAGAGGGCATCCCTCAACCTGGGGCTCATCCGGAGGTTGCGGAAGCCCTTGAAGGTCTCGAAAGAAAGAGGAATGGAGAGAGAGGACGCTCCAATGTACACGGAACTGTGTGCAGCCAGCTTGCAGCACTACACTCCCGTCGGAATGCCAGATTTCGGAAGAGCGTACTACTATCTCTCCGCTGTCTGAGCGTTGTCGTCTAGCAGAAGGGCCAGGATCCAAGGGTGTGCACATGATTGTTTGTTGGAGAAAGGAGCAAGTCGTTTCGGATCACGGACTCGAGCGCTCTCTCTTCTTTCGTCTACCTCCAACCGAGTGCAGCCTCGAAAACCACACCAAGTCACACACTGCTTTCGTTCAACGACCGGGACACGCCTCAGTTGATAGGAAGGAAGGACTGTGCAGGTCAAAGGCGTTCATGAGACCAATTTTCATACCCTTGCTGCAGTCCAGCCCAGTACGAGAGAATTGGGGATCGTATCAAGAAAACAAACGGTTCAAGAAACTATGCCAGCCAGAGACAAATTTCCCAGCGGCAAGGTCGACGATTGAAAATTTCCGAAAAGGGACTCTGCATTCCCGATCGCGTTTGTTGAAGACGCGCTGCCTGTGACGGAACGCGGCTGTTTGGTATAAAAGGGAGGCCATTCGTTTGAGTGTGTTTTCCTCATCTTATACACAACGACAATGTTCTTCCGCAAAGCCTCCATCCTCGCCTTTTCCGCCTTCTCCCTCCTCTCCTCCGTCCACACTCCGAGAACCCTCCAGCCTCCCGAAGTCGTGCCTGTGGTCCCTCGGCACCCCGTCTGCTGGTGGGACGACTACGAGCCCGACGTGCTGCCCTTCAGCCCCGCCAACGCCTTCACCAACGGCTCCATCGTACTCGCCCAGGGCCCTCTCGACGTCGTTCCTGTTCTCGCCCAGATCCAAGTCCTCCCTTCGGTCAGCTTCGACCTCGCCAGTGCCAAACTCGCCCATACCGAGCCTACCAATCCCAAGCTCGCCAGCAGCCACCTCGCCAGTCCCAACATTGCTGGTTTCGACCTCGCCAGCCTCGAGGAGGTCGAAGGCGTGTTCACCGCCACCGTGGCACTCGCGCGGCTACTCAAGCGCAAGACGGGCGTCGTTTGGACCAAGCTCGCCATCTCGCTGCTCATTCTGAGCGGGATACTCGCTCTTGACGCTCTCCAATTGGGCGAGCCCGGGTTTCTGGTGGCGGTTCTGCATTGTCTACCTGCAAAGATTGTCTTTGCCAAGGTGCGTCTAGTCCTTCACGCTATGAATATGTTCTTATTCTTTGCAGACACACCACATATTCTGTTCGGTTTTGTGCTCCGTTCTCCAAGGTCCTCTCCTTCCCACCGTACGTGTCATCCTACCTGCTACTTCCATCATCTCACTAGTTCCTTAGCTCGTGAGCCTCCTCGACGTATCCCTCCTCGATGTCGTCCATGCCTTCGCGTTCGACAAGTCCCTGGCTTCGTTCTTCATCTCCACCCTTTCCCCCCCGCTCAGCCGAATTCTCTCCCCTATGCCTGCTCCTTACACTCGCAAAAAGAAACTGTTCAAGCGGCAGCGGCTCAAGGCACGACTGACCCGTCAAGCCGCAACCCAGTCATGGTACAACAAGGTCTTGGATGCGTTCCTCCTCGCACTTCCAACAGTGCGTCCTTTACTCTCACGTCCTTTCCACTTCTGATCAGTTTCTGTAGGTGCTTGTGCTGCCTTTCGACGTTCCTTGCGTTGACATCGTCTATGGTCTCTTCCTCAACGGAACCATCATTGATCTCATCGCCCGCAACGTACGTTCATTCCCGTTACATCTCCTCTTTGTCACTCATCATCTCACAGATACCCGGTGTCTGGCCTGTTCTACGGATTATCTTCCCGCCCCCAGCATATCGTGTACGTCGAGCGAAGGAGCGCTATAAGCGCGGCAAGAAGAAGTTGCCATGAAGACGAATCCCACCACCACCACCACTTCTCCTTCGACTATCTTACCTTCTTCACTCGTACCCAGTTGTCGTTGGCGAAGATGTCTAGTCATTGGTCCGGAGACCGGACGACGGCTTGAGCTGCTTCTCTTGCCCGAGGTCCCACCCTCTCCCCGACACTCTGGCGCCCCAGCATCGACCCGCCTTCGACACTGGCTTTCATTCCTCTTTCCGACAGCATTTTTACAACACGGACCTCGGGGATGGACGCATCGACCCGCCTTCGACACTGGCTTTCATTCCTCTTTCCGACAGCACTTTTACAACACGGACCTCGGGGATGGACGCATCGCGATCGAGGAGGTGTTTTGTTGTCGGATCTTTTTGGTTTTGGTTTCTTTTTGGGTGTGGTGGGTTGGTGGTGGTGTACTGTACTATTTCAACCGGATCTTCGTGCCTTGTGACCTGTGACCCTCATCCTTCGTTTTTTGAACCTTCGAATTACCATATAAGGAAGGCCGCCGAAGGCGGCCCGGAGTTTTTGATGGTATCATTGCCTTTTGAGGCAGGCAACAAGGCCTGTGACATGGGACACCTATTTTGATCCTTCATTTCAGCCGCCGCTGTGACGCGTGACCGAAGATCCGGTTGAAATAGTACAGTAGATGTACTCGGACTGTGATCCCAACTCTTTCTTGTATTCTTTTTTTTCATCTATACAGAACTCTGTCCGTCATCTTTACCTCCCGTCTGTTAGCAAGTCTCCGATTTCGCCTGTCCCCGGTCAGCCAGAGCAGAACATACCCGACTGGACTTGCCTGGCATTTGAGCGGGATTGATCAAGCAGAGTTCGTCGTCCTTGGCGACGATCTCGTTATCATCTTCGACCTTATTAGCAAGTGACGACGCGTTCAACGCGTCCAACGGGCGTAGATCATAAGGCGCGTGTGTTGGATTGACGTGAATGTCGCAGGTGCGGAATTTATGGGCTCTTTGGGGACATTGAGGCGAAACCGGGGGAGCAGACCGGACTAGTACACAATTTGAATTCACCTTCCGTCCATGCAACACGCTAGTCTACACTCACTTGTACCACCTTGGACGCGTCTTTTTGGAGTCGTTTGGAGGGTCGACGCGTCTGAGATCCGTGTTTCTTTGCGAGTACGGGAGGCGCACTGTTTTTGGTCGTTTTTCTGCGCGCCGGGGCCATGGCAGTAGTTCTCGAGTGAGAAATTGGCCGCCACTGATCCCCTCACCGCCGCGTGGCGACAACGGAGCGGGTATCCAAGATAAAATTCAGTTCCGCTCGGGACATGTACAGGTAAATGCCATCTCAAGTGTCCATCGAAATCTGCTCCTCGGACCTGCTTATCTGACACTCGCAGTTAACCAGCCGTCACTTTGTCGAGAGTGGTGTACACATTATTATCTTCTTTACATTAATACCATACTTTTTCTTCTCACCGAGCAACGACCTCCATTGCTGGTTGCACTCCCATCCGAATCTCCTTGATCCTCACCTTCACACTCTCTCCAACACGCCAATTCTCCATGCTCTTGCGGGACAGTTCCGTCATGAGCACAGTAATTCCCAGCGCCGGGACGGGAACATCAGCTTGGGCAGCACCAGTGAGGACGTTAAACCTCGGGGGATACACCTGGGTAGCCACCAAGTCCAAGAGCGGATCCGGCATGTCGGTCGACGGAGCTTCCATCCATCGTTTGATAGCAGTAAACGCCAAGGTCCGCAGATGGGCCTTCTCCGTGCGCTTCCTCAGCGTGTCGCGCACGTTCAACTTGTGAATGTACTCTTGCAGGTACTCGGTCGAAAAATGGGGTTTTTGACCAAGTAACGCCCGGTGAATCTGGTAATGTGCGATGAGGTCCGAAAAGCGGCGCAGGGGTGATGTCGAGCGGGCATAGCCCTCGCCTTCCGATGCGCCTATTGCCCAATGTGCACCTGGAGTGAGGCTATAACCCGCCATGGCCTGGAGAGACGCGGCGGCCAACATGTCTGTATTGGAAACGAAACCATGCTCGTTTCGTTTGGCAAGCAGTCGTTCCAGAGCCTCTGGTGAGGCGACCATCTGAGATGCCACTCGTCGAATAACAGGAATGCCGCGCTCAGCACACCAACGAGACGACGTGCGGGACGCAGTCTTCATCACTTCCGCTACCAGACCGCGCGAACTTGCGTGCTGAGCACTCGAAGTCTCGACCCAGTAATCGTATTGAGGAAAGCCACTGTAATCGGTGGTGTTGGCACTCAAATTCGGGCTCAAGATTCCCTTCGGCATCCGATAATTGACGATCTTGGCTTGCGCGTTGTCCGATTCGAAAATACCCTTCTTGAAACGGTTTCTGAGTAACGTATCCCGAATCCTATCCAGCGTACGCAAGTCATTTATCTGCGAGTCGGACAATTGAGGTTTCGGTGGGGGCGTCGCCGGGTTGCCGAACGGGTACATTCGTGGCATGAGTTCCCCCGTCAGAACGAGGTCAACCTCGTCATAAGACAGTTTGACGAAATTGCGGGCAATTCCGGGACGCACGAGCGAGTCGACCAATTCGCCATCTGCGTTGATTTTGGAACTGAAAGTCAACACCCGATTCTCTGTCGCACGCTCCGTTCGCTGCGCGAGAGACATGCCCGGTCGACCGGCGAACATCAAAGTGGAAGGGAATAAGGGCCAGGAGCGGTGGACCAAATAGGTCGTCTCGGCCTGCTGAGCGGCACGCTGAGCTAGAATATGCGTAGGAGGAATGAGGGATGCCGGATCGGCGACGTGAGCATGGAGCCAGTAGGAGCCTGGTTCCTCTGGGATTGCTTCGTAGGAGATTCCATCGTCCAGCTCGTGAGCACCGGCATCGTCGATTACGTAAATCGGCATATCGCCGAAATCGTGCCGCATGGTTTCGAGTGGATCCGAGGGATAAAAGTCCTCTGGTCCAAGGGGTGCGCCTCGCGCCGGCGGCGTCGAGAGCGAGCGTTGGACGAGAGCGTTGGTAGCCTGGACTTTGGGAGATGTCTCGGGAGGGTCCAAATCCAGGTTGAGGACACGCCGAAGAGAGGAGATGTCTTGCCATGGTGCGTAGATACCCAGGTCTATGACGGTCGAATGGACGCGTGAGTCATTGACGACGACGCTGGGTTCAAGGTGGCGTACAATGGCACTGCGACCAATACTGTAAGGATCTTTTTGGATGGACCGCCACGGCTGGAGGGATTGGTGCAGGAAGTTGAGGATGGTGAGATCATCCTCAGTCCATACATGCTTTCCGGGACTCTGAGCCGCAAGGTCGTTCCGCGTTTCCGCGTGCCGTTGGCGATTCGCAGCTATGACAGGGATGGCGCGCCGCGCAAAATCTTGGAGAGGACCGCTGTCCTGGCGGGACCACTCTGTGACCTTTGTTACGGTTTGGACATGCGAGAGTGGTCGGACGTCAAAGGACTGCGAACGTATGTAGGAGATGTCGGCGAGGAAGTATTCGGGACGTTCCATGAGATACTTGTGGGCAGCAAACATGGTGTTTAGGTTTGGTTTGTCCGACAGCATACGAGCGACTTCTGCCACGGTCGTCGTTGCCCACTTGTCTGGGTCCTGGGACCTCACGCGGGAGTAGACGTCAAATTCGCGGCTCATGATGTCTGACATGGCGTCTTCCATGTCGCGCTCGAGATGGCGGATGCTTTGCATCACTTGGACACGCGCGGTGAGCTGAGTGTTGTCCAACGCGATTTCATCCACGGAGCAGCGTAGGGCGACATCGGGAGCGACGAGGGCGGGAACGGCAAACATGATATCGTCACGGAGAGGGTCCCAGAGCTCTCCCCCAGTAGTCAGAGCTGAGATATGGGCGCGCATGTTCTTGATTTTTTCGCCAACGACGACGCCGTGAGTAGCAACCTCATTTCTAAAAGGGATATCAGGTCGACGGTCGAGGTGCTCGATTAAAGAGCAGGAACCTTCGGATTTCAACGAAAGTACCAGGTATGAAAGATCCTTCGGCTGGCTCCTCCTCCGATTCCACCATGCCCGCGTCAAAGCTGGTTTTTTCCAAGGAAGGCATGCGAACAGCAGATTTGGAAGAGCTCAACAGACCCCTGAGACGCCTTTCATCGCCTCGGAGACTCGGAGTGTGCGCCCAACCTGGCGGAGGGCGCTTCAATGCAGCAGTATCGACGAGTTGCTCAGCGAGCTCAGTCACTTCCGCGGCTGGGATGGGCCGAGCATGTCGACGAGCACAGGATATCGAGAAGAGGCGGGTACATTTTGGTGCACGGGCAAGGATGGCGCGCGAGTGCATGCAAAAGATGCCGATGATGGCTAATCAAATCTTTGCCCTCTTCAAGTTCCACAATGTTCAAACGCGTAGAAAAACGACGCAGAAAGCACGAAGAAGAGGAGGAGCTCGGCCTCGACGGTGAAATGAAGGACGTCCTCGGCCTGAACGATACAGATTCGGACGAATCAGAGTCCGAGTCTGACAACTCTGACGACGAGGGTCCTGAAGACGACGAGGGAGGAGACCTTGAGGAGGCAGACCTCGAAGAGGACGAGGAGGAGGAAGAAGAAAGCTCGGACGAAGAAGACGCTGAGGAACCACCAATATCCGTCTCTGAGGCGCTCAAAGACCCAATTTACATCGTTTCCCTTCAACCGGACGTCAAGGCGTGCATTGTCTGCCCCGGAAAACTACTCAAAAACCTTGAAGGGTTGAAGCTACATCGCGGGTCCAAGGTTTGCCGTCTATTACACGAGTCCTATCCAGGTGTGAATGTTCTTCATAGGCACACCAGCGCCGTGTCCGACAATTCACGGCCTTTGCTTCCAAAGCCGAAGGAAGTGCGAATGTATGGGACGTGCTGAAGCTCCGGGCAGCAGAGGCAGACGCGCCTCCAGAAACAGGGCTTTCAAAGCGGGAAGAGAAACGCGAGAAGGTATGTCGTGCATTTAATTCTTTGCTACCCATACTGACTATGTCCTCCATAGAGAAAGGCCAAAATGACCGCAAAACGCGACAAAAAACGCGATGCAAAGCTCAGACTGAAGGATAAGAGCAAGTCCAAGGCTGTGGAGACCAACGACTCGGAACCTTTGCCAAAAAAGCGGAAAATCGAGACGGAAGGTGCTGCCGATGAATCACCCGCATCCCCCAAACGCCGTAGACCCGAGACCAAGGCTACAGCTGACACGGACGCGGACTCTGCCAAGAAGCAGCGCAAAGTCCATTTCGACGTCGACCCCGCTGCACCACAGTCTGGGCCCCCGCCAGCGAAATCTCGCGCCAAACGTTCACCCAGAAACGATCGCCTTGAGCGGCTGGGAAAGCTTGACGCTAAACTCGGTGCAGCGCATGCACTGCCCGGCGGTCGGGGTAAGGGAAATGGGAAGAAGAAGAGAGGACCAGGGGGAGACGGAGAGACGAGGGGGAAGACTTCGAAGAGGAAAGAAGGGGCTCGTGTGGACAAATCCAAGCCTCTGCAGATATTCGACTGAAATACGCGATGCTTGGGTCGAATTCCTCGTATTGAAGAGGCCAGATACGTAGTGCATGTAATATACACCTCGGAGTCGTCCGTGCAACGTACCTAGCCGTTGGAGGCCGCCCGATACAGCATCTCACTGACCAAGTTTAGCAAGAATGCCTTTGACTCAACGTTCTCAACTCCAGGGTCCTCTCACCCCATTCACCTGCCGCATAGGGGCAGACATACACAATAGCGATGGTTTCATGCAACCACAACGTGAATCTCCTAGTCACTCTTCAGTGGTCGTTTTACTCAGAGTCATTATGCTCTAGCATCTGCGGCTACCGGGGCACACCGATCAATTTCTCGATTTTCACACTCACCCGCGACCTGCGCATGCAGACAAGACGCGCTTCGCGTTTAAACTGCCCGCCAACTATCGGTACCTCCTGCTACGTCCTCCAAAATTCGGAAAGACCGCATTTCTCTCCACTTTGCACCAATTTTACGACATACATGGAGCCGAAACGTTTTCGCACTATTTCCGGAATCATCCCCGCGACCATAGCCAGCATCTTTGTCTACCTTTGACATTCCGGGACATTGGCGTCTATGACAGTCCTGAGGACTTCGAGGATGAACTCCAATACGAGCTATTTTCTGCATTGAGGTCTTTCCTCGTCAAGTACGCTACAGAGCTGGGTCTTGCAGAGCCGCAAACATACTTGGAATACGGAGAAAATGAATCCTTGAAGAAAGTTTTGGTGAGTACCCCTTGCTTCGTGTCAATCGGCCTTTCTCATGAATAGAATCGGGTTCGTGAGCGCCAGAAAACGCTCTTCGTAGGCGTGGACTCTTATGATGTCCCCCTCATGAAGTGCATGCGGTCCCGCCTTGTTTACCCCGCAATCCACCCTACTTTTGTCACGCCCCAAGATGTCGCGCGATTGCTAGACGAATATGTTTGGGAGCCTCTCCGGGATGCTGGGGATGTCACAGCCAAACTTTTCGTGACTGGCACTCTTTCCTTGCAGACCCCCATCCTCAGAGACCTGGTTATTCTTGCCCATGACCTTCAATCGTGTTGTGGCTTCACGGAGGGTGAACTCATCCAATTTGTACAATCCATTCACCTCGAAAACACGCTCGATATCGCCGATTTGAAGGGTCAATGCGGTTGTTATACTTTTCCTGCGGGCAACAGCATTTCGGAGCCCGTGCTTCACCCTCGCCTGTTAATCGATTTCATCAAGGAGTCGGAGAGTGTTGCGTTTTTCTTATTTTCTTCGCTGCTTGATCACCTTCCGTTGGTGGCGGACAGTCCGAATGTGGTCACAATCCAGGGCCTGATCGACCTTGTCGCGAGCGGCGTGGTGGAAATTCAGCCTGTCGACCTGGATGCTGGGCACGACTTGGACGGGATTTCTGTCTCTTGGGCTGCATTGTATCACGCTGGGGCCTTGACTGGCGTGCCTGGCTCCAACTCCGCATTCCGCCTAGCGAACGGGAAAGTTTTGTCCTTGGTGAGAGTGATTATATCGACATTCCATGTGCAATCTAATCTGGATGCGCCAGATCCACTCCCGCATCGACAAAATCGTTCACGACCGCTATTATAATTTCTCAGTTGGGGACAAAGAATTCAGTTTTCTTGATGCCCTGGCTGAATATCACCCGGCGACGGAAAATCATCAACTTCTCGTACATCTTTTGACAAAAATTCTCTGCGAGCAGACGCAGCGTTACTTGGGCGGGAACATGAAGGAGCCCATTTTGCCGGGGCTGATAGAGCTCATCATGCGCAACGCCACCCTCTTATCATGCTCGCCTTCCCTCCTTCTGGAACCGATCCTCACGCTCCCCGCCGACGCACCCTGCGTTCGTCTTCGCGCTTACTTCACCGACCGTATCCTACGTTGGGAGCTCAAGACACTCCCGCTTGTCGGGTTCTGGCGGGCCGTCAATCCAAATGACACTGAGCCCTCGGTGGAAGCTCTCCGGACTCTTCATGAGGAAATGTGTCTAGATGACGATGAGAAGCTTTCGGAGAGATGGTATAGCGTGTGGTCGGAGAGCCTTCAGGTTATGGAGACTCGCGCTGTCCGAACTTTTTTCAAGGCTGGGGCGGCGTATACGCAGCTCATCGCGGTCGGGGGTGCTCGCATTCTGAGGCGGGAGGGTCCAGAGGAGGTGCTTGCGCTGCCGCCTCCGTAAGGAGCTGTTGCGGAAAGTTGAGACCGAAGGTGATGCAGACGTGCAGACTTGGTGCCCTCCTTCAAGAAACGGCGCTTTGACCGGCTCGGAAAGCTTGACCGCACACACTGCCCAGACGGGATAAGGGCAATGGGAAGAAGAGAGGACCGACGGGACGAAGGAGTGATGCTCGGCCAAACTATTGAGGCAAGATGCGAGTATTGACATGTGGTACAAGTTATATACATTTCCAGTGGTTCGTGCGCTACAAATGTCCCTGTCCGTTTCTAAGCCACTCCATGATCTAGTCCCAGAGCTGCCCTACGGCAAAGTCCTCCCCTCCCACTTCTGTTCCCAACCCTGGTACTGGCCATACCGGTACTTTGTGTTCTGAGTGGTCGGCTCGACTGCGACAGGGACGAGTCGGCGCCCGATGCAGCAGATGATGAGGCCTATGACTTCGTCAGGCTGTTCATTAGGCCGAACCTCCACTGCGCGGACTCTCCACTCCCCGCCCGACACTCTCGGTCGTATCCCCTCCGATGTTCCATCCGACGGTCCCTCCACAAGCGCATTGAGATATGATCTCAACTGCCCAGTGCTCTCCTGCAATAGACGACGGATGGACTTGGGCTGCGACATTGTCTTCTGGTGACGGTCCATGTAGCAGTATTCAAGCTCGCAGAGTTCTTGAAATGTCATGTTGTCCACTTTGTTAATCATACCCAGACATTTTTCCCTAAAACCTTTATCGTCGGGCCCATCCGGGACTTTTCCTCCCTTGACTTTAGTAGCTTGGGCTTTCAAGAGCTGCCAGACCGAGACCATTTTGAGTTCAATGATAAGAACACGTCCGGGGTGGAGCCTCAGAAATGCCGAGAGGAATATGTCGGCAAAACCATTGCTCCTCTCGTTAGACGGTATATCCAGTCCCGAGTCGTTCAAGGTGCGAACTGTTCGCAAAAGGGCGAGTTGTGTGAAATAGTTGGTCTCCTTTGCGTGGTTGAAGAAACCGTCAAATGTGGATTGGAATGTGACCTCGCCCATCTTATGGAGCTCGGCGAGGGTCTTGTTGTAGAGGAGGTTGGTCGTGATGGCATGTATCAACGGCCAGGGGTTACGCTCAGTCAAGGCGCGAATAATCATGTCGTGGGGGCACCCTGAACCGGGGAGGATTGCTTGACATGCGGAGAAGAGCTATACAGGTAAATTAGATGTGAAGTAGCGTCGTAGGAGAACTTACTTCGCCCTTGACAAAATCACTGGAGATTACCAGGACCCACATTTGATCAAGCGCCCTGCGACCCACTTTTTTGGCGATCTGGAGCGCTCCTAAATAATAAAGAAGCTGCCACAGCGGTAGCTCAATGGTTTTATTGAGGGATGTCGTGTTGAAGGTGGAGAATGGGGGAACCTGGACTGCCTGGTCGTGTCGCAAATTGGAATAATCCAATAGTCTCGCGAAGCTTTTCGAGATCGAGCGAAGCAGGGAGGATTTCGGCGGTTTCTTGTGCTCGTTTTCGAGACCAAGATCAACCGAAAGATGGTGTAATACCAGCGTGAAGTTGTATGTAGCGGTAACCGGATCGTAGCCCAATTTGCGTTTCCATTTGGCATCCTTGGGGTCGAAGTGGAACTGCGTGCGCTCTCCCCAAGAGAGGACGGTAATGAGAGCATCCAACTCTTTAGGGGTTATGCCAAAGGCACCCTGCAATGTCGGATCTGAGGATATATCCTTCAGATTGGCCAATTTGGTCGGTGGAGGGAGATTGCCGATGACGAGTAAGAGGAGTTTCTTCAAAGGCCCCTCACTCAACCAAAGCAGGTCGTTCATAAATCGGGTCAACGTGGATTGGGTAGCCTTGATGGAGTTTACAAGAGAGTGTTGAATGCAAAATTGGATCGGTGCATCCCAGTGATCCAGAATGACAAAAAGGTTCCGCTTCTGAGGAATGGTGGCCTGGGTGGAATACATGAGTACCTGATCCTTAAGAGAAAGGAAAATGCGTACCAGTATATCCGTCATGATTGCCTTGATTGTTCTGTCTTCGGAAATGTCGAAGCTGTTGCCAGCGAAGACATTTTCGTAGTGGCCTACAAAGTCCCGTATAGTCTGGCGCAGCTGAGCGGTGATTCTCTGCGAGAGAGTAACATCCTTTGTTGGTTGGGGGATTTTACGCATGTTGAAAGTGAGGCAGAGGCTGTTCATTGCCCCCCAGCGATCGAACTTGGCATTCTCCGACAATCGTTGGCGGAGGATCGGACCAATGGTTGCAGATCCAAATTCGTTATCCCACTCAGCTTGGGCACGCCTAGCCTTGATATCGCACCAGAGGGCCATCAACCTCCCCAAAGTCGAGGAACCATTGCCCTTGGGAGATATTATGATAGAACCATGATTTTTGAGCAGCAGCGCCATTATGTGTGGAATGAAACGCGTCTTGTCCACGAACGCCACGCCCGCGTACTTGCCGCAGACAGGATAGGCAAACGATGGAGGCAGTATGTTAAGCCTGATGTCCGAGTCATCTGACGAGGGACGGAGGACTCGCAGTTCCTGAGGAACTTGGTTGTCGAGCTTCCGCCGTTTCCACTCATCCGGCGCCGTATCGTCTCCATGCTCCCGTTTGAGAGGGCGCGCGCCTGAAAGCCGTTGGATACCCATAAAAGTAGAACAAGAAGATCGGCTCACCAGTGGCATTGACATTCACTTCAAGGGGCCGATACGTGCATTCGAACAGCACGCGGATTAAGATACCGGTCTCGCTGTCTGTGATGTACTCGGAAATCAGGGCTTGTGGGAGCATGAAAACCGTTTCATTCGAAGGGTCTTGCTCCAAGTCGCCGAGATCCTCAGGAATAGTCGAGTTGGCGGTGAGGACGTCGGGAAAGCCCTTGGCCCTAATCCAGGCGCACTTGACGATTATGTCGCGTTTAAGAGCTCCGCAGACAGTACAGTTGGAAGCTCGATGCATGTCCTGGGCCTTTGTGATAAGATAAGCGACAGACTGCTCGCGTTCTGCTCCAGTGAGTTCAGCGTGGTAGCATTCGGGCCTTTTGCGGTGAAATTTGTCGATGAAGATGAATTGGACCTTGGCGGTGCCCGACATGGAGATGGAGGATGTGGTCAAGAGAGGTCAGATGGCCGTTCATTGTTCTTCGAGTGGCACGAATGTCACCGTTGTGGGCGCAGTTGATGTCGTAATGATTCCCATCGTATCAAGTGACCGTTTGCCCTTGTTCTCGACCACCACCACTGACCATGTCTATCGCCATCGTCGATCCTAGCGATCCGCAATACGAGGAGCTTCTCGCTCAGCCCTCAGAACGCGTCAAAACCCCCGAAAACAAAGTCGAAAACACCACTTTCATGTTTGAATTATCGGACGACGAGGACGACGAGTCGCCCGACGGTGCGACTTCCTTCTTCTTCAAATAATATTCACCAAATTTGTCTTGCAGTGAGATTTTCGACAACGTCCAGCCCGTCCACCGCGTCTTCAAGCTCCAAGCGGAGGAGTGAGGATGATGGATCCAGCGACTGCGAGTATCGCCACAAACGCGTCAAAAAGAGTCGGGGCTCCTCTGCCAGCTGCTCCTCGGATGTGAGCCAATTTTATCTTTCTGGCCGGTCGGTTCTCATCGTGTTCTAGCCCTTGCATCTGCCTCGGCTCGTCGATGATTTCAACGACTTTTGCGATACTCCTCAGACGGCCTTTGTAGACAAAACCCGTGTCCTCTTTCAACTGCCCACGCAGTTTCGATATCTTCTTCTCCGCCCCCCCAAGTTTGGAAAGACGGTGTTTCTTTCTGCTATGAGCCAATTCTACGACGTTCATAGCGCCAGGAGGTTTCACGAGTATTTCGAGTCCCCGGAGTCGCCCAGCTCCGACCATAACCAACATTTATGTCTTTCATTGACGTTTTGGAATCTCCCTGTCGACATAACCGCCGAAGACTTTGCGGAACAGCTCAGATCTAATCTGTGGATCTCGGCGAAATTCTTCCTCGTGAAGTATGCAAGAGAGCTTGGGCTCACTGCGCCGCAATCACACCTGGCACACGAAGAGGTGAACCCGCTGAGCAAGTTGTTTGTCAGTACCACTTTTCCGCTCTCTCTACCTCATGAGTCTTATCCCGTTCCTCCGTAGGATTTGGTCAAATCAAGCGGGAAAACACTCTTCGTCGGCGTGGACTCGTACGATGCATCGCTCCTCGAGACCATATTCTCGCCCATCGGCGATTCCGATACGCAGCAGGGTTGTGCAACGACGGAGGATTTCGCACGAATCTTCGATGAACAGCTTTGGGGTCCGTTGCAAGAGGCAGCCGACGATATCGTCCCCAAGTTGTTGGTGACCGGCACTCTGTCTTTGCAGACGCCCATGCTCCGAAAGCTGCTCGTTGCCGCTCCGACCTACCTCCAGTCTTGTTGTGGCTTCACGGTGGACCAGGCTCTCGACTTCGCGAGTTCCATACCGCACGAGCCCCAACTTGATGTCGCTGAAATCAGGGCAAAATGCGGAGATTACCTCTTCTCGCCTGATGAAGGCATCGGCGAGCCAGTCATCCACCCTCAAGTATTGATCGACAGGATCGCTCAATTGACCTCAGAACCGTCGGAGGGTGAACCCTTTCGCTTGTTGTCGTCTTTGTTCGACCTCCTCCCATTCGAGTCGGACGTTCCGAATGTGGTCACAATTGAGGGTTTAATCGAACTTGTCGTGAGTGGAGTGGTCGAGATCGAGCCCACCGAACTGCATGCTGGGCGCGACTTGGAGGGCACTTCGGTGTTTTGGAGTGCTTTGTACCGTGCCGGGGCCCTGACTCGTGTCCGCGGATCCGAGTCCACATTCCGCGTAGCCGGCGGTGAAGCTCTATCTTGGGTGAGAATGCTTTACATCTGTCAACATTTCTAATCGTCGTGGTCCAGATACACTCCCGCATCGACCAGCTCGTTCACAACCGCTACTATGATTTCAAGGACGGGGATAAAGAACACCACTTCCTCGGCGCTTTGCTCATGTATCAGCAAACTCCTCAGCCGCTCGTGGATCTTCTATCGAAAGTTCTCCGCGACCAGACGCAGCATTGCTTGGGCAAAGCCAAGGAGCCGAGTCTGCCGGGAATCCTGGAGCTCACCATGTGCAACGCTCAACTAATATCGTCTTCCAAGTTCCCCGAGCACATACTCACGCCACCCCCTGACGCGTCCTACGCTCGTGTTTATGGTTACTCCACCGACAGTATTCTGCGCTGGGAGCTCACGACGCTGACGCTTCTTGGGTTCTGGCGGGCCGCCAATCTGAATGACGGCGAGCCCTCGGTGGAAGCTCTTCGGGCGCTTCACGAGGAGTTGTGTCAAGAGGACGAGGAGAAGCTTTTGGCGAGACAGTACAGCGTATGGTCAGACAGCCTTCAGGCTATGGAAACTCGCGCGGTCGAAACTTTCTTCAATCCTGAGTCGGTGTATACGCAGCTCATCGCGGTCGGGGGTGCCCGCATTCTGAGGCGGGAGGGTCCAGAGGAGGTGCTTCCCCTGCCGCCACGCAAGGAGGAGGAGGTGGATGACCAGTTAGATGACCAGGACGAAGACGACTCTTTCTACGAGTGATAAAGTCCACTTCAATTGTATGTTACGCCTTACTCTGTATTATCAGTACTACTGGAGCCACCACCTGTATCTCTTTATTGCATACTTGACTTGACGGATCCCACCGCAACTGTCGACGCTTGGACTGATTACCAAGTATTATTCCACGACCGTCCGATAAATACACCAACTTG
The DNA here is from genome assembly GCA_029378245.1 of Roridomyces roridus. Taxonomy (NCBI): domain Eukaryota; kingdom Fungi; phylum Basidiomycota; class Agaricomycetes; order Agaricales; family Mycenaceae; genus Roridomyces; species Roridomyces roridus. The sequence continues at coordinate 1,022,477 of JARKIF010000001.1, read as the reverse complement.
CGAGCATAAGATATCTACGAATATAACTTAAAAGAATCACCCCGCCTCATGCAAGAGACTGCAACACCCGATCCGTCATCTCCAACACCTGCACGACAAATCTCAGCGACGCAGGCAGACAAACAATTGAAGACATCACTGACCTTGTGTATATCCGGCCTCTGCTTCGGCTCAACCTTGAGCATGCTATCCACCAAATCCTTGAATCCCTGTGAATACGCCGAGTTGGCGGGATGCTTGTACTGGGCGTTCAAAACCGCCATAGCGATACTGCCACCCTGTTCGGTGATTTGCGTGCTTTCAAAGGGGGAGTGCGAGTAGGCCATGGCGAAGAGCGTGCAGCCGAGGGACTTTTTTGTGTGATGTTAGAGCGGGATACGAATAAGAGCAAGGTGACGCACCCAAATATCCACCTTCTCGTCAAGTGTGGTATCTGTCTTGACATCGTACAGCTCCGGAGCGCGGTAGGCCATTGTACTTTGCTCTGCAGCGATATCCTGCTGCACCAACGCCTGCGACCGATTGGTAATCTCCACCCTCGCCTTGATGGTGCTACCAAAATCCATTACGATGGCAGAACCGTCGTCTGCGATCATGATGTTTCTGTGGTGGCATGCATATTAGTGCGCTGTAAGCAAAGAGGAAGGGACAGAGAGAAGCACACACCCTGGCTTCAAATCCCGATGTGCGTATGGGACGATCTCACCAGTCCCACCATTTTGTTGTTGCGAATGCTCCAGCTCCTCATCTCCGTCAAACACCGTGTCCCCCTGCTCCTCCACCCGACGTCGTGTAACGAGCGGTACAGAAGCACTGCCATACGAATACCCGTCCTCCCCGTCTCCTTCTGGTTGTGGGAATCGCTCGTCATCGTCCTCATCGTCGTCGTGGTGGTGTTCTTGCGGTTGCGGTTTCCGCGAAGACGCACCAGCAGCGGCGTTGGGTACGGCTGCACCAGCAGGAGCGCGGTAGGTGTGCATGGCTCGTATGGCTTCGCAGGCACCTTTGAAGAGCCTGAGCATCTCTTGTTCGGGGAAATGTGTTCCATTGACGACGTTGGCGTTTATAGCGTCTTGAATGTTGCCGCGCTGTAGATTGAGTGTAAGGGAATGGTCTTGTCTTTTGCAGGGTATAGGAACCTTGTACAATGGCAGGAAGAGGTAGACGATTTTGCCGTCGCCGTCGGGGTCTTGTACGACTGCAGAGTCCTAGCATACAGTCAAAGGGTGATTGGGTTGCTCATGGAAAGTGTACCAGAATCCGAATAATATTAGGATGCCTGGACGCGTTCTGGTCAGTCCTTCAGAATAGTCGGAAAGCCTAGCACACGGACTTGAATCTCCTGTACGCCTCCACTTCACGCATTGCCTCCTTGACGCCATCTGCACCGGTCGGACAGCGAATCTTCTTGAGCGCGAATTGACGCTACACATGACGGTTAAACATTCGAGTTGCATCATTCTAGACTGTCCACGCACCCCACTGTGTTCGTCCTGCGCCAGATATACAAACGAGAAGCCGCCCTCACCGAGGACCTTGTTGATTTTGACTGCAGGCCACGAGTTTAGCCAGCCTGGAAATTTATGCGTTGTCTGCTAGCTCACAAGTTCGGCCGTTTATTTTGACTTTTGCGGATTGGGCGCATAGGCATGAAGATATGGCGAATAAGGCATCTTTGGCCTGGTCTTTGAAGTTGTCGAGGGCGCGTAGGAGCTGCGCAGACATGGTTGTCGTGGATGGCCGTGCCGCCAACACCGCTGCGGTGTTTCACTGGGGTCAATATATGTAAACAACACGACGACTATTCACAAAAAAGGGAATAAATGCTGGAAATGAAGGTGTTCCAAGCCGAGGATTGCGCTATGCTAAAAGAGCCCATCTCACTGGAAGCTACTTAGAGGAATTTTTGTAGCTGAACGTGAAAACTCGGCAGCCCGACCTAGCCCGACTCGACCGAAGAGTCGCCGGGAAAAAGATGCGTGTAGCTGAAACCGGGTTTCTCAGGGGAGGCCTCACTCCAGACCATACGGGAAAAATGGGGTGCAACCCATTCTGCCCGGTAAACAGCACCCGGGTTCTGGGAAGTAAAGAACCAACGAGAATCCTGAATGGTTCTTTTGAACGTGCAGTCAGTTCGCCGAGACGAGATAATCGGGTTGCACAGTAGCTCGGGTCTCTTGACTGCCGAAATCGAAGGTCCTCTGGCAACCAGAGTCCCCGTTATTAGTACGTCTTGATAAAATCATGTGGAACAGAAACAAGAAGCACGCTGGTTGAGCTACATCTCGAATCGAATGCGAAAACAAATGATTGTGCCCACAGAGACTGAGATGGCCGCAGGCCAGACTAGCAATAATACCTCTTGCTCGCCTTCTTTCCGAAGCGGTAGCCGATCCATTCAATCCCCATGGGTCCAGACATGCCTCAATTTAGCTGACTTTCAGGAGCGGGAGAGCGCATGGCAGCTTTTCGCGCCGGTTTGACCACAGGAAGCCGGGAATATGAGAGAACCGCCAGCTTCCGCCAGCCTTGAGAGGGGTGATTAGCGGCTTGGCGACGCGGAACTACTCGCAAATTCTGTATTGCTGGGCAAGGCGTCGAAGAAGGAGAAGAATTCATGGTGCGGCGACGATTACCACGTTCAATTAGCGTTCAATAGAAATAAGCAGTAATTTCGGTGATTTGCTATAGCCTTGAACAAATGGAGATGGTTGTTGTATCCCAGTAAAAGATTTGGTCGTTCGAGGAGGAAGAAGAAGAGAAGATTCGCTTAGCCCGATCAATCATGAATTCTGCATCTCTGCAACCACTCGGACTTTTGACTCCGCTAAATATCTCTTACACCACAATGTATTAGGCTTCGGTTCTCTCTTCCCCGCGTCCCATGTCCTCCTCTGCGTTCCTCCTGTCGCCGTCCGTGGCCTCGTTGCCGGCCTACACAGCCCGCCCAGCCCGTCGACCATCCACCGCAGGGGGTGCTCCACGGACCTTGACCGAGCACGTCTTTGAGATAAAAAAGGACAAGCTACTTGCGGGCAAGGAAAAGAAAGCATGGGCGACTCTCACCCTACGCAGCAGTGCGCGTTCGGCCAGTAGTCTGCCCACGTTTCTGGAGGGGGATAAGCTTACTGGCGAGGTCACTCTTGATGTTTCTGGGAGTGAGGGCATCCTGGGTGTCAGTATCGCGGTGAGTACAATCTTTTTTTATCCCTTTCTTGAGCCTTGAGACGACGTAGGTTCGCGGTCAAATAGTCACTGGCCCGCAACAACACCTGTGCTTCCTCGACATGTCGACACCACTCTGGCTCAAGGGGATGCCTGCAGCCGGCAACGGAAAATTGTCCGGGGACCATCACTGGCCTTTCTCAATCTCCCTTCCTGGAGAAGTGACCCTCCCTTGCCCTGCCGCATCTCCGTCATGGCACAGACATCATCCAGAAACTGCACCCAAAAAAACCTATCGCCTTCCGCAAACATTTCTCGAGCGCACGTCAATAGCGACCGTGTATTACGAACTTTTCGTCCATATCTCGCGGAGCACCTTTCGTGTGGATAACAAGTTGCGCCTTTCAACAACTTGCTCGAGGCGGTCTATTGAATTCTTTACAGGCTGCAGACAATGTTCATATATGTCCCAGCGCTGAGGCCAGAGCCGCCATCGCGTCCTCGGCAACTGGCATATAGGCAAAACACCCCCGTTCCTGGGCCCGACATGGACCCAGAGGGATGGCATACGATGCGCGCTGTTGAGATCGCGGGCACCGTTTTTGGTGCAAGGCACGTCAAGATCGAGGCCATGGTAAATACTTGTCCGATTTCAAAAGAATTTAACTGACATTAATGTGATAGCTTTCCCTTGCCAAGCCTGTACGCGCTTCTTCCCTCTTATAACGACCTATTCATAGTCTTACAGCTATCCTACACCCGAGGAAGCGTCATCCCGTGTTCACTGACGTACCTCTGCTCCGACACGCAAGCGCTCAACCTCATCTGCACACCCCTAACGAACCACGTCTGCCTGCACCGCCAGACGACCTACATCCAAGCCCCTGCGGTGGCCGAGCACTCGCATCACGTCCATAGTTTCGCTACAGCGGATTCTGTGATCGGGATTAGTCGCGCCGTGTGGTGGCCCGTTCGTTTGGCTGAAGATGCGGGTGATGAAAGAAAGAGGAGACGCTTTGACGGGGAGATTCACCTTCCTAAAAGCCTCAAACCGTCTTCGCGGGTGTCGCATTTTAGCATTAGCGTGCGTGTTCCCTGCCATTTCTGCATTCGTGGTCTGACATGGCATCCAGTATTTCGTGGTCATGCTTCCGTTCCAGGTGACCGGCTTCATGCCCGAGGATAACAGCAGGCCGCATTTGAGGCAGGAGGTGCAGATAGCCACGATGTTCTCAAAGGTCGGTGTTTTGTCTTTCTTTTTTCAGGGTCTTCGGCTCATCAACACATTCACAGGGTCCTAAACCCCGCGCTTACACACCTCCGAGCTACGAAATCAGCGAAGTCGGCGCAGATAATACGTTCTTTATCCCACCTTCCTGAGCCCTGTTTCCTTTTCCACGTATGTATCAATAGACCTACTGCTTGGAGGACCTTATTTATCTATCGCATCCACGTTGTACCAACCCTCCATCGTCTAGTTGTGTATTCTACTATCGTATCGCTCTGCAGTAGCTGGTCCTATTAAACACATACAATCCGTATAACTACTAGTCCAAGAAAAGTACGGGAAGCTTCAATCAAGTCCGCCAAACGTGCCCCAACCCATCCGCATTGAAATACGCATCCCGTTCCTCCTCGTTGTACTGCGGCGGGGCATACGTCAACGGGCGTGGTGAATCCCTAGCAAACATCGTCACGACCTCGACGGGCTGCCGCAGGAACGGTTTCTCGTCGACAGGGGCGAACGCGATGGCTTTGAATGGGAGTACGTCGACAGAGTACTACTCGGCAATAAGTACGTATCCTTTGAATGCAAGTAAGGAATGAGTGAGCTCACCTCGACACCGAAGTGCGCCATCCGCGAACTCGGCTTGAGCGCCGACGGTAGCTGAATCTCACCCTCCAACCGCCTCGTCCCGGGGCTCTGAAGTTGGAGCGGCCACCAAGTTGCAAGAGCCATGTTCTCGGCTGGGTCGGCGCTCAAGTCGGCGTTGGCGTCAAACATCCCGGATCGCTGGGATGCGGGTGTTATAGGGCTTAGTCGGCGTCGGAGGTGGACTGAGATGGCTCGTGGGGAGGAGAGCAGGTCGAGTGCTTGGGCGTCCGGGGAGGAGAGGGATATCAGGCATGGGATTGGGGAGCCGCGGGTGTAGCATAGCTAGTCAATGCCGGTACATTAAATTAAATTCAAGGCAAGAACCCGTGAAAACGTACCGGTTTGGCGAGGAAGAGCTGAATTAGAGTTTATATATGTATACATGCGAAAAAGGAGGAAAGGAAGACGTACGGTGCATATGGCTTCCACCTTCCGGGTACTGAATACAATGCCTCGGACTGGGAAAGGTGGCAGTTGTTCCCAGCCGTCGGGGTCGACATCTGGGTGAGGGAGGGCGCTGTTTCGCTGATACGCCAATTGACGCAAGGGTGACGGCGGCGATGGTCGCGTTAGCGGCACATAGGCAAATTGCGTCTGCACTCTAATAAGGAACAGTCAGCGGTACGTACGCTAAAATGGGACGGGAAACTTGCCTCGAGTTGACACGGAACCTACTTCTGTTGATGTGGACCACGAGGACGTATTGAACGCTTGTGGGAAATCGGCGTTCAAGAAACGACTGGGGTAGTTGGAAGGTCGCGGAATGCAGCGGTGTGGTGGCAGCAAGTGTTACAGTGCTGGGCATCTCCAGACTGAATGGCCAACTGTAATGACCAGAAAGCTTTTCCGAATCATTTTCCTTGGACCAGAGAATCGAAGAGACCCCCATGAAGGTGAGCGCCTCTTTGTCTGTGAGTCCAGGAATAATTTGACCTTTGGCCTGCCGAACAGTCAGAATGACGAACAATCCGCACGAACGCCGCGGCCAATGCCCCAAAGATCGGGACTAGTTGGACTTCGCAAATGAAAGTCGGCCGAAATCGCGCCTTAACCAGTAATAATGGAAACGGTCTACTCACCACTGCCCGAATGCTCGTGATATTATCCGGGCGTTCAAGGTCAAGAGTGAGCGATCCCGTGATTTTGTCGCCTTGCAAGAACGTGGGCACGCTGCCGGATGAACGACTCAGAACTTTGAGTGTTGCCCACGGAGACTTTGAGCCCATGGACGTCAGATGGAACTTGTGTTCATTGGTGATTTGTCGGGGCTGGTTGTAGACAGGGAGATCCCTCGAACGCCTCGGAGGAGGCGCCGACGGGTCCATCGAGTCGAGTGTCCTCGCGATGCGTTGGACATAGTTGTCCATAGGATGGTGGAAGCATGGACTCGAGAGTTGCCAGGCCGTGCCATACGGAACAGTTGGGTACGAGTGCGCGAGTGGTCAGTTGGGATGTGCACCATATGGTGGTATCTTGAAAAAGAGCTTCACCACACGTGCCACTCGAATCTTGGCGATCGCCGCGCGGCTCTGGTTTATCCTTCCTTCCGCGTTCATGGCATTTCTTCTCGGTCTCCACTTGCCTCCGGGGTCAAGGGCGCCGAAATTTGGACAAAGGCGACAGAGATGTTTTCCAGAGGATCCACCACTCTCACGCAGGCCGTCCAACGATAGGACACTCAAGAAATGGACGGCGAACTGCATCGAGAAGACGTAACCACCACTGGTATTCGCGTTGTTTGAAGCTGAAATTTCGATTCAAGCAAAGTACTAAATTGGCCTTTTGGAATGATAGCTTCTTAGCACGGTCTCGAGAAAAGGAGGGTTCACAAACCGCGGGCGAATAATAACAGCAATAGAGAACCACGAACGTTCAAGATGCCGAACTCCGACCTGTCTTTCTGGTATGTAGCTGGAAGGGACCATCGAACACTGGCAGAGAGCACGAGTCGGGCGACCGAGGGAGCGTGCAGGCGAGGGATGATGAGGAAAGCACTCGACCTACGCGCCGCCAGGCCGAGGCCACTGATCCGTCGTCCCGCTACAAAGTGCTTTTTTGCTCCCTCAATAGTCTCTATTCCTTCAGTGTCCGTAGAATATTCTCGTATTTTATTCATGTTCATAGTTGCCTTGCAATCGCGATTCCCCTTACAACACGTGCCGCATCTACTTTTCGCAACCGCGTCCATGTTTGGCCAACAAAAGCCCGCGGGTTCCAGTCTCTTTGGGTCCACCCAGCCCACAACAGGCGCGTTCGGGCAAACCAACACCGCGGGAAACGCGTTCGGTCAGACCCAGCAGCAGCAGCCAGCAACTGGTGGCTTGTTTGGCCAGACTCAGCAGCAGCCGGCGGGGACCAGCTTGTTCGGTCAGCCACAACAGCAGCAGCAGCAGCAGCAGCAGCAGCAGCAGCAACAGCAACAGCAACCTGGTGGAGGGCTCTTTGGGCAACAACAGCCTGCAGCAGGCGGGAGTCTCTTTGGACAAACGCAACAACAGCCAGCAGCTGGTGGAGGTCTCTTTGGACAAACCCAGCCAACCACCGGTGGCGGTCTTTTCGGCGCGTCTCAGCCAGCCCAGCAGACCGGGACAGGTCTGTTCGGAGCATCTCAGCCAGCTCAAACTGGAACGGGTCTCTTCGGCGCGTCTCAGCCTGCCCAAACTGGAGGCGGTCTTTTCGGTGCATCTCAGCCCGCCCAGCAGCAGACCGGAGGCCTCTTTGGCGCAACTCAGCAGCCGGCCGCGTCTGGGAGCAATCTATTTGGCTCTACCTCCAATTCACTTTTCGGAGCGAAACCCGCGCAGCCAGCCACTGGCGGTATTTTCGCCAACAATAACACGCAGCCTCAGCAGAACATATTCGGCAACACCTCGACCAACACGAATCCGCTTTTCGGAAGTACCAACAATAATGCAGGAACCTCCATGTTTGGTGCGAACGCCCAGCAACAGACGTGTGTTTTTTCAATGCGCAGAGAATAAGTGTTAATGGTGCGAGTAGAATGCAGGCCCCACCTTTCACCAAATCCACCAAATTTAACGACCTGCCGGACGCCCTCAAGAAGACGTTGGAGGACATAGAGTTCGTCGCTGCCCTCTCTTCTTTATCTGTCGCCTAATCCGTCCATCAGCTCCCATATCCAAGGTCGCATTCAAATCAGCAAAGACCTGCACCAGCGCAAGCTGGGAGATGAACCCACGAAAGGGCAACAAATGATTAGGAGCGTGCACAAGGTCAGATTCCTCGGATACATCTCGCATCAATTCAATTCACCTCGCGCCATTTTTGCAGGATCTCATCAGCACGACGACGGCTATCCGAAACGACCTGCACTTTACGAAAGATCTGAAAGCCAAGACGGATCAAGCTGTTGAGGACACCATAGTCGCGACAAGAATCGTAGATGGCTTCCGGAATCCACACGCCAACGCCGCGTATCTGAAGGACCACGCTGGCTTCCCTCTCGAGTACGTGCCAGACACTCGCTCTAGACACAATACATGATGAATTGACTTCTGCTCAGGTTCTTCACGCGTGTCGTAACGCAGATGCGCGAGCGACTTGCATGGTACAAGTCCACCATCGAGGTTCGCATGTTCATACGGTTTTAGAGGGGTATTCGACTAACCAGCTGCTTTCGACAGCAAATCGAACGTAAACTCGCCTCGTCAGCAGGTCAAGCGCAATACACACCACAAGGTAAGCAAGCCCTGGTCGCCTTCACACTTTCGCTTCCTGACATCCCTGCTTCTTTCAGCGATGCAGGCAACCCTGCAAGCCCAACACGCCACCTTCCTTGCCCTCGCCTCCAAAACCGCCGCCGTCGACGCGCAGCTACAAAAGATCAAGCAGATATACACCCAGTTATGGCGAGCGAAGACGGGCAGCCATCGAGATCCATTTGAGAGTGAGGGCGATCGAGCGGATTTGGGGTTCTCGTCGTTGCGTGTATGATAATTGCAATGAATGTTCTTGGTTTCTTACATCAACAAATCTAAGTACAAGGCATTATATCGAGAGAGAGAGAGATAATATGTAGATCCGTGTCCGTCCAAGAGAGTCTATAAGAGAGAAAGAAGCATTGGAACCATTAACGCATGTGCTGCTCAACCCAACAATTTGGCCCTGGGGTAAAAAGTTCCGCGTCAAACTTTGGATTACTGCCCAGACCGGGGAAGAACGCCGGAGGTCGATGCGTGACATTCTGCCTGTAGGTAGGCGACAACGGGGGGCGCGGCAGAACAGGGGCGTGATACTAAGAACATGTCAGCGCCTTGTCGATGTGGAAGAAGTGGGAATGAACGAACCAAGGCGAAGCTGGAGCTGCCTGAGGGTACGACCATGGGCATGTGTTCCTGCTAGAGGGTTCTCAGGGACCGCGAAAATACATGAAAACAGGACCCGTACATGTATCGAGCCAGAAGAAGGTCGGGCGTAGATTGAGTGCTTCTTCATATGTACCACTGTTTCTGGTATTGGGTCGGCGTACTCGGCCTGATTGTAGTTGAGAAGCACTCGAGAACATAGGGTGCTGTATGTGGGAACATACCAGGAGTGCTTCTCTATCCCACTTGACCGGGGCGTCCTGAAGCATCGGGGAGGGCAGCAGCGTATTCTCATCCTCAGATTCTTCATCTTCGTCTCTCATATCGACCTTGGATAGGAGACGTCAGAAATGCTCGTGGGCAAAAGAACTCGGGCTCGCTCACCCGAATAGGCGAAGGCGGACAGTGGGCGGGCCTACTGACTTGAGTATCTCGCAGGTTGCGTACGAAACATTCTCCATCTGCTCCATGTTAGTTGGTTAAGCTATATGAGTTAATCCACGCACCTTGGGTTCTGACATACAGGTCCACCCGCTTGCTAATTGGCTCCCATTAGCATTCGCACTCTAGATTCGGATGCCACCACATACTGTAATTCAGCATATACTTCGTCGAGCTTGTCGAGTATCGGAACGAAGAACGGAGAGATCAAATTCGCCACTCGCTCGACGTTGAGAGCCTCCTGAAACCACAGCATGCCGATATAGGCATAGAACGCCTCCTCGCCGTCCTGGACGCCCTTCAACAGTTTCGGGTTGATCTTCTCCATGATGAGCTTGAGATCCGCAGAACAAACAGCGTCGACGAGAAGCTACGACGAGTTTGAGTGGACAGGTACCAGCGAGGTAAGTTTTGACAGCGAAACGCACCTGCGCATACCCCTCAGGCTTATTCCGAATCCGTCCACGCAACATGAGGAACAGAACCAGCCTCAACACCGTCGCCCCATTCTGAGCGTGGTCTTCATAGCTGATAGGGAGCGAGTTGCACGACTGCGCCGGCAAAAGGCGAGTATCCTTGGTCGAGCAAGCTGCTAGAATCTCGGTCGATATCTTCTCTGGAAGACGCTTTGGAGTGGTGTATTGCTCGGCGAGGAAGCGGTTGATGGGGTTCACGAAGCTGGAGAGTGGCGAGTTGGGTTTCAGCTCTTCTCGTAGCTTGGACTGCTTCGGTGCTCTGCGTTGGCGTTTCATCTGTGGTGTAGAGGAGGGAGAATGAAGAGACGGCGGTGGTCGCGGGCTTTATAGGTGTCTTGAGCGATTGTCTTCAAAGAGGCTTTCAGGTGGCCGAGTGGCAGAGACAAAGCGGTCAAGAGTAAGACGTGTTTGATCGCCACTGACGCGTTCGATGCCCGTTGAAAGAAATTATCCGCATGTGTAGATTAAGGCGTAGCCTACGAGGTATAATATAGCAGAAATACACTAGTCAAACTTTCTACGACGGTAATGTACCGTCTTGGGGTCTTTTGGCATCATGATCATGGTCTGAAAGAAGATGGATGAGAAACCGCTGCAAAGAGAAAAGGAAAGTACACGGACATGGTAGTTATGTTGAGGGACGGGAGTAGGCAGCTTGAGCTCGATCCGGCGGATAAGCGTCCCAATAATCGCGCCAATTTGCAAGTAAGCAAACTGAGTGAGAGAGTCAGCCCGGGTAAGAGGAACACCGGAAACCACGAACCTGCTCGCCGATGCACCGGTGCTTCCCGGCACCAAACGGTTGATACGGGCTTTCGGTGCCCTTGCTCACCGCACCGAATCCATAGTCAATCTTCTCACCACCCTCGTCCGTGTAAGCCTTGAGGGCCTGGGCAGCAATCCCATCCTCGTCGCCCCATCGAGTGGGTTCCCACTGGCTGCCTTCTTTCCAGATCCGTGGGTCAACTTGGGCGATGAGTGGCGAGGCGAGGACAAAGGTGTCTTTCGGGATAACGTAGGTGCCATTCTCGGACGGCGCAGCGAGGGTTGCAGGGACGGGGACATCCTCGCGCACTTGACGCATGATGCTGTGAATCGGAGGGTGTACTCGGAGAGTCTCGCGAATGACCGAGTCAAGGACGGGGAGGTTCCGCAGGTCTTCGTAGAGCATGGGGCGGAACGAGCCGTCAGGGTTCCCATACCGCTCGACTTGCTCCTGGTAAACAGCGTCGCTGAAATGGTACAATGAGCGGGCGTATCATAGAAGAAGAAAAAAACTGACGCAATATCCTTCCGGTCTGCAAGATGTAACATGATCCAGGCAAGCGTCGCCGAACTGGTGTGCTGGCCGGCCATGAGGAGGGCAATCATAATGTGCGCAATTTCGTGGTCCTTGAGAGGGCCGCCGCCACGGTATGTCTGCTCGGCGAGAGACGCAATCATGTCATAGTGGTGGTCGTTGTCAGGGTTAGCCCTGCGGTTCTTGATAATGTTGACATAGAATTCGCTCATTTTCTTCTGAGCACGGTCGCGCTTCCGGTAGCTCTCGAGGGGCAGGTTGGGGAACATGAAATTGAGAGGCGTGAAACCACCATCGAGGTCGTTGTACAGGTCCGAGAAAGACTTGTCGAGACTGCTCCGGACTTCCCTGCCCTGCAGAGTACGCGACGCCGTCAAAATGGTAATCTCGGCCATGGTACGGATGGCGTCAAAGGTGCCCCATTCGTTGATGTCGTTATCCTGGTACGTGCGGAAGGCGGGATCCTTGTCCATGTACTGCTCGACCTCTTCCTCGATCATGCCCACATAGGCGCGGAAATTGTCTGTCGTGAGGCCAAACTTGACAAACTTCTTCTGCTGCATGAAAATTTCGTTGGGCACGTCGTAAACCACATCTTTGCCAAACACGGGAGTGGTCAAGTGCTGAAAGATGTTAGCTAACATCTTTGGATCCAGTACAACACTCACCTGGTAGGCACCTTCTGCATTGAACGCCGTCGACTTTCCACCGAGTATAAAGTTGTTTCCTTTGGCACCCAGGGCGACGGTGACCTTGCGGCCGAGCAGAATGAAGGTAAAGACATCGCCGTACTGCGCACAGTCAGTACTAGCGCTGGTCACGTAGAAAACACGAACCTGCTCCTGACACGACGTGAAGAAGGCGACAGGGTCATTTCCGTACGCGATAGCGGAGCCTACGATGGGCAGCCAGTGGAAGACGAGAGGAGGGTCCGATGCTCTCCTGGGAATGAGTTTCTGCCACAGCACGTTGAGGACGATGGCGAAGACGGGGGCATTAATGAGGGCGAGAATAAGCCATCGGGAGTTGGGGACCTGCTGGGCTTGGGCAATATACCCTGACCAGACGTCGTGTAGGGGATTGGACGAGTTGAGCGCAGAGTAGGACATGGTGGTCCTGTGAGAAAGCCGCGGTTCCACATTTTATGTCCTGATTTTTTCATCGAACGATTCTCGGTAGCCGACTCGGATCAGTTGGCGTCACCGGCCTGAAAGGGTCCATTGCAGGGGACGAGACGGGGCTGGAATAATTCAGTGAATCCACAGTCAATCGACGCGTATTCGAATTGTCGACGCGGGCGATAGAGTTGGTCGAGCATCACTCTTCTGCAGTGACCACCATCTGCATGAACTTTGACCCTTACGGCGCCCACCCGGGCTATTACCCTCCACAATTCACCTACCAACTGAATTCTGGATACTATTACGACGCCAGCTACGATGGACACGACCAAGGATACGACCAGGACTACATCCAGGCGTACGACGATTGCAACTATTACCAGGAGCCACCTGCACATACTTCACTTCCACGACGACCACAGCGACCGAGATCGCCTTCTCCTCCCCCGCCCCCTGCAGCTCCTTCAGAAGAGTACATTGCTACCTCTCTGTCTCCCCAGCCAAGCAGCATGCCTCTCGCCCAACGTAAACTGGTCATATTTGACTTGAATGGCACGCTCCTGCTGCGTTCTCCTTCCCGTGCAGGCGCGCGTCAGATCTATCTGAGACCCTATGCGCGTAGCCTCGTTGCATATCTCACGCATCCCGATGTCCGAAACTGGCTCGACTGCATGGTCTGGAGCAGTGCACAACCGCACAACGTTTCTCAGATGGTCGATCGCGTTTTCGGCGCGGGTGAAGGTGCTGGCAAGGGGCCTCTATTACGGGCCGTCTGGGCAAGAGATACGTTAGGTTTGAGTCGAGCCAAATTTCGTGAGTGAAAGAGTTTTTTTTTTGCCTTCTTTGCCTCCATCTCCCTACAACGCCTAACACCACTTGTAGACCAAAAGACGCAAACTACCAAAGACCTCGCCAAACCATGGGGCTTTTTCGCTCCAACAAACGATCCGACAAAATCTGCTTTCCCCACCCACGGCCCAGAAACCACACTTCTTGTGGACGATTCCCCTCTCAAAGCCCGCCTCCAGCCGTGGAATCACCTATGCGTTGCAGAATATGATGCCACATCCCGCATACGCGATCTCGTCGCTGCGGGTCTCCCACCAGACTCTCCCGAGAATCGCAAAGCTCCTCTACCCAACTCCGAGCCCTCTTCCGACAACAACAACACTGCGACCCTCCCACCGAATCCCGAACCTTCCTCCGACACCCCTCCTCTACCCGAAGAGTCCAACGAAGCATTCGATGCGAGTGCGTTGCCGAGTAAAGACCGATGGCGGAAACGGCGGCGCAAGGATGCTGGCCAAGGCACTGATGAGGCTCAAGATGATGAACCCAGTGTCCCAGAGGCTCCCAAGAAGCCTGGTCCCAGTAAGAGATCCTTGCGCAAGCAGCGGAAGAAGCTGAAACAAGCTGCAGCTCTTGCCAAGGACTTGGGACTGGCGCCGCAACCCGTTGCTGGTCCGTCTTCTACTGCAGCGGACGCGTCGGCGGAAGACGCAGTGCCTGCTGAAGAACCACAACCTGCGCTACCGGATCTTCCCGAGGACGCTCAAGTCCCCGATTCGTCAACCTCTGCCTCCGGCGCAAAGAGTCAGAAACGCAAACGCGAACCGTCGGAGGAGGAGGAGGAGGAGGAGGAGGAAGCAGCAGCAACCTCAGGCGAGCCATACGATCAAACTCTCCTAGCCGTCGTCGGAGTTTTTTCACACATACGCTCTGTCGCCAATGTCGCTGCTTGGATGCGTAGCAGAGGGCTCGTTGCGATAATGGATGGTAAAGAATCAGAGTCTACAGAGTCGGAGCAGAGCGACGACGCCTTACCCTCTGATCCCGCGCAGTGGTTTACCTCTCCACGATTGCTGGCGGCGTGGGCTGAAAGGGGGCGGGCTGCTCTACGGGAGCTTGGGATTGATGCTGCGTCGGCGATTGAGTGAGGACTCTCTTTTTTTTCGCTACTACTGGTGGGATTCTCAAGATGTGGTTTTGGGATGTAGATACTGTACATTGCTATTGGCTTGACTACAATACTGTTCACTGCGTGGAAAATGAACTATAATTTAGAGCTCCTCGATACATGTGTACATTCCTATTTCTTTTCCCGCTCTTTACTTTGGTGGTGCCACAGTCCCACAGGACTTGCAGGTCCTAATCTCCGCGCTCTCTTGCCACCGCTGAATCACGGGCTTGAGCTGGGTCCCAAGATCCGTCACATGGAACTTTTCCTCGTAAATGACAGTCGGCTCCTTATGTGCGTCCGAACGGCAATACCAGCGCAAACGGTCTGTGAAAGAGAGGTGAGATGGGAATCAGACGGTATGAAGGAATGCATACCCAAGGATCCCTCCGGACGGACACGCTCCATCACAATCCCGACCGTATCTGCGAACCGGACTGGGTTGTGCGGTGTGTTCGCTGAGCCGTGGATGAGACAACACATATTATATGGGCAACAAAAAGGCGAAGGGACGAACCGGGCAGCAAGAACATCTCTCCTTCTTCGATCCTGATATCGCGGAAAGTTCCCTCATCGACAGTGCGGAGTAGCATTCCACCCTTGTGCTGGTAAAACCATTCCTGCCCTAGATTCTAGCCGAGAGTCGAGAGACGCGGACAAGGCAATTCACCTCAGTTTCGTTGATATGGTAGTCGTTCCGTTCGTTAGGACCTAGACCCAGAATCAGCGTCGTCCGAGTACCTCTTGAAGATCGACTAGCCTCCGACGACCATGACCACAAAGTCCTTGCCTTGATACAGACAAAAGTTGTTGACGGGCGGCTGGAGGAGATGTCCCTTGTCTTTCAGCCAGGCAGGAAAGTTAATCGGCGGTGCGAGTGGCATCGTTGCAGAGATGATGGTGGTCTGAGTCAGGAAGCTGCTGCTTTTATAGATCGTCACGGTCGAGCACCATCGCGGAGCATCGCGGGCATCCTAAATAATCAAGGTCGGGACCAAGGCCCGGTATTCCCGCTTGCTGATCTCACTCACTGCCATTGTTCAAGATGTCCGAGTCTACACTGCCCACCACATGTCTTTCCGCCCGAGTTTCTCTGTGGAAGACACGGAGGAGTACCAATATGTGCTCACCAACTTCCGGATCGCACACGAAAAGGTCGAGGAGCAAAGAAAACAGCTGGATGCCCAGGAAGATCAAGTAGCGCAGCTCAGGGCCCGCATCGAGCTTCTCGAGGGTGGACCGGGTCTACCAACACCTGGAGGAAACTCGGTCGATGATTTTTCGATCAAGGTGCCTAGCTGTCGAGGCTACCAGTGGCAGACTGAATAAACGAGACGAATAGAACGGGGCAGCGCAGTTGGACAAGCTCATCAACCGCTGGGCCTCGGAAATCCTCCGCCAACCACCCACGGATGTGCATCTCATATGTGAAGCTGCTATGAACGACATCGTGAGCGCTCAAGACTACGCATCCAATATCACCGGGACGTCCATGCAGGTTTGGAGGTTTTAAAACATCGAGGGCGTGGAGATGTAATGCGTGCTTTCCAGGTTCAGTGTCTGCTGCGCCATGCTCTGGCCGAGACGATCTCCGAAGCAAGGGGGGTGCAAACAGCTACAAAGGTATACCATGCCAAAATAAGGTGAATTCGGGGGCTGGCATTCGATATTTTCAGGTTTGGGAGCAAACGGACCAACGGTTGGAAAGATACGGCACTTTTGATCGCAAGTCCGAATATTTGCAACTATTTTTCCTGATTTTTTGCTGGATGTTTTACCTCATTTGGAGCATTTTTCAAAAATTTTGTCTGAATCCTCGGGGGGACCGACCGTACAGCCACAATTTGATCGTTTGACAGGAAAAAATCGGAAAAATCTGGAAAAATCATTTTTCGATCGCCAGACCCCAAGTTTGGGCAGGTATCAAAATTTGCTAAATTGCCCCCCCCTTGCTCCGAAGGCTTCATAAATTGTCTCATCGTCACCAACTCGAAAGAGGCCAATATCCAGCTCACGCGCATCCATGAGCATATCTTCAACCGTGAGCAGTGCTCCTTCTTCTCCTTGCATTCGCCAATATTTATCTGCAGGGGACCCTACCCTCGCATCTGTATGGCGGCGCCAGACATTCTCCGCCGCAGTCGAATCCTGCACAGAAGACATGTCATACAGCATCCTCTCGGAACACATCCCGCACCTCACCCATCTCCTCCAAACAGTCAACGCCCTCCCCTCCAGCGTGCTCGACTCGGCCTACCACTTTTCCCGCATGCTGCACGCTAGCAGGAGTACCGGCTCTGCATTTTACCGGGCCTTTGTCCCCGAACTCGGCGCAGCGCTCCAACCGCGTGAGATTGAGCTCGTCAAGCGATGCCTTAGACACGAACGTGGCGAACTTGACCGCGTGGGGTGTACCATGTTTCCCGGGCTCGTCAAAGTCGACGGGGGAGGGGATGACAATGTAGGCGATTTTGGTCATTACATCCAGTGTCCCGCTCATTCCTACTCGGCAGACGGTCGTTCGACGTGCGCAGGTAATATGCGAGTGCGCTATGACTCCAGAGTCAAGATGATCATTGATGATGTAGTTCTTTGGACGACCTCGGATGTATTCCATGGCATGAAATTTATCAGTCCGTTTCTACCCAAACTGATACTACCTTGTTTCCTGGTCTTAACCAAGAAACCAAGCCACAGCATCGTGATCTTCAGCAAAAGAAATAAGCAACGAGCAGGCGGGGTAGTGATGCGTCAGTTTGAGCGCAGTAGAAAGAGGTTCTGCGCAGCCTGTATCTGCAGCCATGTTATGGGTGAGAAAACGGTCGCGGACACGTGCAATGCAGGTGGAGTTGCGTTTGGTCTGGCCTACATGTCAACATCAGATAGTTGCTAATTCATATGAAATGCAGGCAAGTCGGATGAGCCTGGCTGCCTGAGACAGGGAAGGAATACAGGGAAAATGTATAGAGTGGTGGGAACAAGCCCCCAAGTATCAAATGTGTGTCATTGGCTCGGAACTTGTTGCCTCAGACTCACAGTTTTGCGCAGGAGTCCTCAACATCAGTAAAACGGCCGGTTTGGCTTTGGCGTCTTTGTCTTGTGGAGGTCGTCTTACGTCTTTGAAACTCATCTTTCGCCGTCTTTGTCTTAGAGCTGGATGTGTCCGTCTTTGACAGATATCTTTCTGGTCCGAATTGTCTTGGTCAACATTGTACTCTTGGTTCCGATCCAATCTTTTACAAGTCACGAAAAAAGACATCCACTCCCTAGAGAAGCCAAAGACATGGTGTTGGAGAAAGACGCCAAAGACGTCCGATCATTGAAAGACAGCGCTTGAACTCGGAGATCTGTCGTCAAGTCATTCAAACTCCGCTCGCATCAGCGGAGACAACAGTGACTCAGGCAGTAGCCGACAACGTAACGCTGCCACGTCTCTCCCACCATCTTCCCTCTCCCCTCCCGCCCTCGACCCGTCCTCGTCGTCCTCAACGGTGCCCACTGGCTCTTAGTATCGGCTGCCACACCACCTCTCGTTCTCCTACCAACGAAGCCCCATGTCAAGCCGCTTCAAGAAGGCCCTGTCAAGAGGCTACGCCTCTGTCGCTGCGAAGTGCGGCCGCAAGCCATGCAAGAGTCACTCAAGTTACCCTCTCATGTTCTGCTCCACCCATTCTTGGCCCCCCCCCTCTCGATACTCCCCCGCGTCCTCCATCATGAATTGTCCTATTACCTCAAAGACGCAAGCCTTCTAGTACTGGCAGCTTGGCTTCAAGTTTCAAAAATTCAAGCTTCGTGGCCCACTCCCTACATCCACTCCTCTCCTGCATAACCCTCTCATCCCTACTCTACTTCCTTACCCTCACCCATCTGATCCAAGTCCCCGCTGCAAGCTTCATCCATCCTGTTAATCCAGTGTACTTAGATAATCTGTATTGTAGGTAAAATTGAATGAAGTTCGTCTCTCTAAAATGTGCCTCTTTGAATTAAGATTGGTGTCTTTGGAAAGGATGTGCTGTCCTGGATAAGCCGCAATCGGTCTTTGACAAGACAGATTGTCTTGTCAAAGCAAAGTGGACCTGCTATACCCAAGACACATGTCTTTGGCGGAAATCTGTCTTTGGCGTCTTTGACGTCTTGGCAAAGACGCCAAAGACGCCAAAGACAAACCGGCCGTTTTACTGATGAACGTGGGACATCCAAACTTGGAAACTGTATCTTCGCTATCACAGCAAAGATACGGTATTGCACAACACATCAAGTTTCAACCAATATAAAAGTGATAGATCCCTGATGGTTGTCCATGGAAGAATCGACAACCTGTCCAGGTTGTTGAGTTGCGGATTTTTTCTCACACAGCTGAGACTGCTGAGTAGGCTGCCTTTTGAGTTTTCTGGGTGGCCACTGTCCGGACTCTTTCAGCCTGGGTTAATAGTTGGTTAACAGTGAATTCCAGGGCTCAACTATGGACCTGCGGGAAGACAACACAGTAGGGATGGTCAGAGTGATGTCGTTGTCGTTTCTGATGTCGATTCTCAAGTTGATTCTCGATGACAGAGAAACGGGAACAGAAACAGATGCAGAAGCGACTCTGGACAAGAAACGGCATCAGAAACGCCAAGAGAATCAAACTCTGACCGTCTCTGGTATTCTTGATGTGCCTCCGATCTCAAGCTATCTCCGAGTCAAGTTGACTGTTGTGATACACCATCTCTTATAAAAGACACTCGCAGGTTTGTGGGAAGCATCTCCTCCTCTGTTTTCCTCCTTCCCCCCAGATGTCTCAAGATGTACCGGATTCCAGATGTGATGACCCTAGTGCAAAACTCTTGAAGGGTATAGTGGTATTCTGCTGTGACTTCATTGGATATGGTATCTGACTCACATTTGCCCAGATTATGAAGAGTCAATTGATCATCCAAGGTTTACATCCACCTTGTACCTCGGGTTGGCAAATATTGCTCTTCATATTGGTTTGGTCCTAGTTCACATAGGACTCCTCATTGTGGGACTGAAAAGGCTGGAGCATGCAGCAATCTTTCCAACACAATCTCAGAAAACTGTCTCATTTTGGGTCACTGCAGCTACTACGGGGCTTGGAACAGTGAGTCTGAGCTCAGGTTGATTTTAATTTGAACACTAAGCACTTCAACTACAAGGTTTATTGTTCTGGCCTGATTTTCCTGAGCCAAAAACTTGTTTTGCAACACATGTCCAGACCCTCGCAAACTCCAACAGCAATGCATGATACCCTTTCATCCTGGAATGGAATTGGGTCTGCCATATCAACTCTACGCAATCAGCTTAGGGTTCCTTCCTCTGTCATGGGCAGCATCAGTATCCTTGCCTACCTTGGATGCATAGCAATTCTCCATATTTCAATACCCACATCTCTGTCTGTTGAAACCTTCAATAGCACAACCACAGTGAATGTGCCCACACTTGGAAGGCTAGAATTCAACTCAACAGACCCTGTGTAAGCAATCATCCATGTTTGATACAGGAGTTAATTATGTTGGTAGTTCTAGCTATCACTTTCTTGTCCACTTTGCACTTGGACTCATGCCATGGATGTCCAATATGCCAACCCTAGGTCTCTCCAATGGGACTCTGTTTGATGTATTGCAAAATACAACCCTTGGCGCTGGTGAAGCAATGGTGCCTGTAGTGGTGGCAAGGTCCGGTTCAGAAATCGGTTCGAACCTGAACCGAACCTGAACCGGACGCGGGTTCAGCGTTCAGGTTCACGAAATCCCTGAACCTGAACGCAAGTTCGGTTCGGGGTTCGGCCAGCACGGTGCGCGTTCGAACCTGAACCTGAAAGTGAACCCCATCAGCGCAATTGTGTCAATTTCACGCCGGATTTCCCACATTTACGGCAGTGCCGGTGTGATCTGTAGCAAGTATACCGAGGCACGACAGTTTTAGTAGCGTTAGGCGTCATCACGCCTAACGATCACTCTCTGATGCCTAACTCTTCGGCGTTGCCATGTCATTTGCAGCCTATCCATCAATTGCCAAGCTTTTGCCAAGACTCGGATTCCACAGTGAGTGGCGGTTAGGACACTGTTAGGTTTGGTTGGGCGAAGACACTTTAGTTGGCACGAGTCAGTGTTTTCCCCCCCATTTTCGTCTGTGAATGAAGAACTCAGAATCCACCGTGAGTGGCGGTTAGACTCTGTTAGGTTAGGTTGGGGAGACATTTGAGTGGCCCCCAAATCAGTCCTCTCCCCCCCATTTTCGTCTGTGAATGGAAGGACTCAGAATCCACCATGAGAGGCAGACATGCAGTCACGGTAGCAGACAGCCAAGCACATGCCAAGGATAGGCGGCTTGCCGAGGTTAGGCATCAACGAGATCGTTAGGCGCCATCAGACGCCTAACGCTACTAAAGTTGTATAGCCTCAAGTATACCCATCCAGTAACATCCACATCCTTGTAGCCCATTTTTACGCCGTGTTGCGCGCCTCTGACTGATCATCAAGATGATTGATGGCACATCAATAGTAGCGGGAATGTGTCGGCTGCACATTACAGCGCCGTACATGATCCATCGGGTTCCCCAAAGCACCTCAGTTGACTCCTTCCCAGGTACCCTCAGCACAGAGCACTTTTTTGGGAGGATTCTTGGGATCAGGGACCGGTGGGGTTCGAACGTGTTCGAACCTGAACCGAACGCGAACACGCGTTCAGGTTCAAGGTTCGGCAATGGCCCGAACCGAACGCCAGGTTCAGGTTCGGGGTTCAGAAAAAATGCTGCTGAACCGAACCGAACCGAACCTTGCCAGCACTAGGTGCCTGCTTCAGGGTTCAATGTGACTTGTGGATATCTTCCAGCATCCTTCCTTTCATCAACTCCAGAGGCTCCAGGGTTTCCTTCTCAGATGCAGGTGTCCTTGGACCAACTTGGCATTGTTACCCTGCAAGTTCCATGTAAGTTGACAATGGTGTATGGGCATTCAGTTCTAACAAATTACCAGATCAGAACACCATCACTGTGATGTTGAACCAAACTCTATTTGTCAACAATTCTCTCATTCTTTCTACCCCTTGCAACGTGATAGACTCATTGGGGAAAACTGGGAATCCTGTGGTGTTGAACCAGACTCTACAGAACAACACAATTTCCAGCATCCAGTTCCTCCAGTGTAGTAAATCTGTGGTGGAACAATCTGGCATTGTTGATACCCAGTCCCGTGCACTCAAGGAGTCTACTCTCTTTCCCAGTATCCACAAGATGAATTCACAATGGCAACCTGCTACTTCCATGGACTTTGAAAGTCAAAATTTCACTGCCCTGGGTGGTGATGTGGTATGTGTTTCAAGTTGCAGCCCCTTGAGAAATGCTGACATAAATCTTCAGTGGTCCCAGATTATCTCTGCTGAAATGAGCATTACAAATTACTTTTTCGACAGCTCAGTGGAAGGCTGCCGTATTGTGGAGGCAGTCAACACTAGAGGGTCGGCCAGACAGAACCAAGAGAAGCCCAAGAATGACAGAACAATAGTGTGGTCATTCAAGAGGAGCCACTATGGAAGTACATGGTGGTCAAGACCAAGAAGAGAAGATATCTATCAGTAAGGTAAACGGTCACAATCAATGTGTAACGTATATGGAATGGTGATGTAAATAAGATAAGATAAGTAAATGGGAATATAAGATAAGATCAGATAAGATCAGGAACATCCGTCATGATCGGACTAGATGTCTTGTATGTAGTAAGTGCCAGACTTACACCCTCTCCCACTTCAAAAAATTGAATGGGATCCAATTCTTCCTCCTTCTCCCACAAGGTACAGTGGGTAAGGCCGTAATCAGGGCCGTCGGAAAGTGGGGAAGCAGTTGAAGGAAAAGAGGCATAAAATCATTGAGGAGTGAGGCAAATCAATGAGGAGAGGATCTGGAAGTCAAAGGACAACAAGATTAAGCCAATGACAGTAGGTCAAAGGTGTTGGAAGGAAGATACAATGCAAGTTGCAAGGAGCGACTGGGACAGAGGCATTGGTGTGCTAGAACCAAGGCTGGGGGATACCAAGATCACAGTACAATGAGGACAGCACAAACGAAGTGCAGTCAACAAGGTGCAAGTCAATCCGGGAATGGAAAGACTAGACAGTGCAGTGGGAGCAGCAGGACAACTGCTGAGGAGACTGCAAAGCGACAACACAGATGGAGTGAAGCCGGAATGGGGAAGTCATATCCAAGGGGTGGATGACAACCAGAGTGTGACAATATCTGGAGTAGATAAAGTCCGGTGGGGGTGCTTTGGCAAAACCTGGAACAGTAATACCCGGCAGTGGTGGCTCTACCTGGAAGGGTAAGGCCCGGATGGTGTAGCATGGGACAGCATACGACCAAGAGTAATGCAGAGGTGTTATGAGGGACACATGCACACAGAAGCTGAAGCAACATGCAGAGGCAATATGAAGCATACATGGCTGTAGCTGGAGGGTAATGGAATCAGATGACATGTTGCAAGGAGGATGATTGTGGTGGATCAATATAACTCCAAGAGGCCAAGCCCAGAACAACTATGCATCAGGAAACCAAGGACAGAGGAGGATGGGAAAGCCAGGGGTAGGCAATCCATACAACTCCAGAGGGGAACAGTCGGTACTAGTATCAATAGTCCAGTGATGACCATGATAGCAGAAGATGTCGTTGGGATGCTAATCCAAGGACAGGGACTATACCAATGTTGCCATCATCGGTAGAGGGAGACAGTCTGAAGGAGGTATTGTGATCATGCCAGTGATGCAGAGGATCAGAGTGGATAGATCATGCCGGTGGTGCAGAGGATCAGGATAGGGACACAACTGAAGCTTCGGTGGTAAGCTATATGAACCAGAAGTGTAGGCATCGACCAAAGGTCTGGTCGGTAGTGAGATCCAGCGACAGAAGAGTCATTGGAGATTTCCATGGACGGTAAAGCATGGATACAGAAAGAGTCGGTTAATCACCAGAGGGAGATCTCACATCCCAGAGTGATAGGAGATAGTGGTAGTGCAGTATGAGGTCTACACGGAGCAGCAGTAGTGATGTGTATATCGGTGTGTCTGTCTGGATGTAGTGAGGTTGGGGCAGCATCCTCACACCCTTCCCCACTTGAAAAGATTGTATGGTTTCCAGTTCAGACATTCACGTGCTCAAACCAAGTGGAATGCATGCGAGAAAGCGGAGGTGAATCTCCTAGTGTGGAGTACAATATTCAAGTTGAGGGTGCTAGAGGTAGCTCAGAACCTGGGATTGAATATCCAGATACAGCTGAGGGACTGTTTGATACAGTCATTGGTCATTCAATTATAAGGCCGGAAGTGAACGGCAAGGGGAGAGCAGCACTGTCAAATATTGAAGAAGTGTAGTGTGCAAATTGAGGTGGCACAGAGCCGGAACGGTGAAGGTGCAGTCAGAAAACTGAAGCCTGTACACGGTTTATCTGTTTAAAGCCATAGAAGTTCTTGCAGAAAATCCACGGCAATTGGAAATCTGTATAGAAATTCCTGTAGAGAAATCTACAACATCTAGAAAAGTCCACAGTGATTGAACTGTAATCCAGAGAAGTCCACGGTAATTGGACTTTTGTGCAGTAAAACCCGGCAAGAATAAATCTGTGTGTGCAATGCTGAAGCTACAAGCATGCCAAAAAATAATCGGCGCTTCTGGAGGAGCGGTGCAGCTGCTAAAGGAACAAGCAGTCTGATGCTTGTGGAGGGGCTATCAGAGACAATGGCGGTGCAGGTCTGGGGACTTCTGGTGGGGTCAACCCAGGTCAATATCTGTGTAGAACTACAAGGACAATCCTGAGGGAAAAGATCCCAGAGGGGTCACAATCTGGTGACAAACAGAGGCTGGCAGTGGGTGCATATGGAGAGCAGCCCGGCAGCAGCTGACAATTCGACAGAGGGAGCTTTTGGAGAGCTAGCCTCAGGCAGTACCTATACTGGCAGTTGGTACTGGTGGACATCGGCAGTAGACTACAGTGGGAGTGATCATGATGCAGGTGCAATCAGACCAGAGTCCCAAGGAAACAGCAGAGGGAGTTGGGCAGAGGACAGGTGCTATGGAGGGCAGCTGCCATCTGAAAGGAATTGCTTGTGGAGGGGCAACCCAAGAACCAACAGAGGGGCTGTGGCAGACACTCAAAGAGTGCTGAGGAAGTCAAGATCAGAAGATGATCAAAATGCCGGAGGGATGTCGAAGTTGACAGATGGTGCATGTGGAGATGCCAGAGGTGTCGAAGATGACAGATGTGATGCATGTGGAGATGCCAGATGGATTGTTGATTGTAGTGACAGAGTGTGGGACGACAGTTGCAGTGGGGGCAGTGAGGCAACAGTGGGGATGAGCAGTGAAGGTCCAGTGAGGAGACTGGGGCAGACAGTGAGGAGACACAGTATGGTGGGTGTTGAGAGTCCAGGGAGTGTCCGGAGATGACAATGTCCTGAATGACAACAATACTGTTGGTGTCAAAAAAAAAGTGGAAGGCTGCCGTATTGTGGAGGCAGTCAACACTAGAGGGTCGGCCAGACAGAACCAAGAGAAGCCCAAGAATGACAGAACAATAGTGTGGTCATTCAAGAGGAGCCACTATGGAAGTACATGGTGGTCAAGACCAAGAAGAGAAGATATCTATCAGTAAGGTAAACGGTCACAATCAATGTGTAACGTATATGGAATGGTGATGTAAATAAGATAAGATAAGTAAATGGGAATATAAGATAAGATCAGATAAGATCAGGAACATCCGTCATGATCGGACTAGATGTCTTGTATGTAGTAAGTGCCAGACTTACACTCAGAGTACGTCTGGCCCAACATGATGTGTGATAAGTTATTGACTCATCTGTCATGGTAGATTTCTGATGCAGTATCTTGGCCTTGATCCTCTAGAGGAAGGATATGCAGTCCTGAATCTCCATGATATTGAAAATGGGCTAGCAAATTTGGCAGCAGCTACATTCTGGATAGGTAAGCCTCACTTCAGTTGTCGTTTTGCCCAAGCTCTGAATTTGGAAGGGGGCAATATTCCTGTGGATACCATTGAGGCATTTGGCCAGGTACCCCCTGTGCTGATTCCCGGAAGTGTGTCTGCCTTTCAGATCATCTCTCTGGCTAGATTGGATGTAAGTATCACAGTTATTGTGTGGAACTGTCTTCTAAGGTGTATCCTCCAGATAAGCACGGTTGCGGTGCGAGTCCCCGTTCAACCAGATTCAAACCGAACACTGAACAGTTTCATAGGTTTCATTTGGTCTTGCAACATCCATAATCCTTGCAGTCATCTGTGTTTTCTCAACTGCTTCAAGCCATAGTTCCTCGCAAGTACTGCACAGCTCCGGGATTCTACATCATATCTGGTGGTCCAAAGGATACTCTGGGGATCTCCGCCCTATTGTGAATGTAAAATGTCCTTCAGAACATAGCTTGCGTACTGCGGGATACTCAAAGTATCCTGCTGCTCAAGGAACCACTACAGACAAGAAAGAAGGTAAAAATTATTCTTCATCTTGCCTGGGAGAACATTGACTTGCCCCAGTCAGTACACTTGTGAAATCAATTTCATTGGCCTTGCATACCCTGTTATTCATTATCCACATCATCCTTCTTGGGATTATGTTGTTGGATCATGAATATGCCATCATATTCTCCCTTGATCTGCAGACAACTGTTGCATTCTGGTACAAAGTTATTTCAACAGTTATTGGAACAGTAAGTTGAATGAAATTGTCTTTTGATTTGATCCTCTGAGCAGTTCCAGATATTCTACTCTCTCATGCTGTATCTGACACAGGAGTTGGCCTTGGGCTTTGCCATTCGGAAATATTCCTCCCTCACAGAGACACATGACAGGATGTTGGCATGGTCAGGAATAGGCTCTTCCCTGTCAACCCTGTACCAGCAGGTGTCATCCTCTGGTTTGGGTTTCTCAGTGCTGGCAATTACGGGATACTTCCTGGCATTGTCCCTCCTACATGTGACAACACCTGCCTTGTTTTCTGTACAGCCCTTTGATCAAATTGCCACAATCCCAATAACTCTTCAAAGTATACCACAGTGGAATGATTCAGATCAGAAGTAAGTCAAAGAGGCAACAGCTCTCATCCCTGCTCTGACCTTATAAATTCAGTGCGGCCATTTCATATACGCAAAACAGTGCAGAATTCCTCAGCATGATTCGTACTTTGGACACAGCACACACAATTGGGCTAAGGAATTCAAGCCTATATGATACACCCATTGAAAGCTATCCAAACAGCCAGCCCCTGGGAATATCTGCCACAGGATTCCAAGTGACCTGTCGATCCATTGCTGGTGTGGTAGACACCAGCAGCATAATGGAATTTCCGGGGTTGCCCAGTATCCTTAATGTGAAGCTCAGTGCATTGAATACCACTGTGCTGGCCTATGTTCCAGGTATCTTTTTGTGGGATGTGTCATTTTCTGCTCTAAAATCCTCATTTAGGTCCAAGCTACATTGCAATGTCCAACCCATTCCCGTACAATGGCTCAATTATGCTGTACATCACCAATAAGGTGATTGATTCCCATGGGAACACCAGCTCTCCGGTGTTACTAGGAGATACCTCGCCAGTTCCTCAGATTCAATTTATGGAATGCACGAGGTTCTTGATTTCTCAGAGTGCTCAGGTTGATCCTGCTGCAAGGACACTGATTGAGTCTTCGTTGGAGCCTGCTGTGGACAGAACATCCTCTCAATGGCCAACAGTGCTGGGTAACGGGTCCAATGATGCAACATTCATTGGAGGCACATCCGTAAGTGTACATGCTCTGCAAATTGCGAGTGTTCTGATTTTCTTCCGCAGTGGGTTTCTATTTTGGCCAACTTGCGTGTATCTGGTATTGTTCCTCCTGGCTGGGATTCTCAATTCCAAATGTCATGGGGTGATGTGTATGTGCTTCAAATGTTTTGCCATGTACCACGTAACCAGCCATCATAGATTTCTTGCAGAGGAACTGGGATTGGATACTTCCTGGGGATATAATGCAGGACAAAGTTCAGCCTCAAGTAACAGTGTATACCTTCATGATGTGGAGAATGCTCTTGGCAAGCTCCTGGCTTCAATATTTTGGACCGGTGTGTGGCATCATATGGCTGGAAAAGAAGGCTTTTTGACCAGAGTCCAATTGTCAGGTGGAAATGCTAAACCCCTGACTCTGACAATGGAGTACGGGTTTCAAAACGGGACCCCCACAAGTGTTGTTCAGAACATTCAAAAGCCACCAGTTCTATTAACAAAGAATGAAACTCTCTCTCAAATTGTCCCCGCTGCTCGGTTGGAAGTAGGTTCAACATTCTAACACCCACCAAGTTCACATATTGAAAATTTCCTTTCCAGATGAGTCCTTTTGCAGTGAGTCAAAGATCATCATATTGCACCCTCTGATTCATCTTCTTCCAGGTTTCGATTGGTCTAGGAGCATCACTGGTTGCTCTCATTCTTGGGATCTACTTTGCCACTGGCCCCCTGGGTCCCAAGTCTCACTTGAACAGCCTGGGGCTTCTACAGATCATCTGGGTTACTCATCATCACCCAGATCTGAAGGATATCTTTGATGAGGCCAATGACGAGACTGATGCCTTGCGAGAGGCTGGAATGGTGAAGGTGCGGTTGGTTGATGCGGAGTGACTTGGAGGCTTGAACATTGCCTATAATATGTGGTTAACTTAAAGAATCATCCCTTCTTCGACTTCATGCCAGCCTTCACTCACTCGGCCTTCCTCTGGTGGAGATATCCATTCACCATCTTGTCCGGTTCCTCCGGAGTATCCACCTCCACCCGTGGTCCGAGGTTTTTACCTTGTCCCTTTCTTCACATTCATCTGGGTACACATCAGTGGGCATTTAGTATA
This sequence comes from Roridomyces roridus, assembly GCA_029378245.1. Classification (NCBI taxonomy): domain Eukaryota; kingdom Fungi; phylum Basidiomycota; class Agaricomycetes; order Agaricales; family Mycenaceae; genus Roridomyces; species Roridomyces roridus. The sequence goes on along the minus strand of JARKIF010000001.1, from coordinate 993,945 downwards.
TAAACCTCTGTACAACCACCATGTAACTCAGTTGGAATATTAATGTTCCTGGTCTATTTGACCTTGGCTGCTCTGAGCCCATCCTCTTGCTCTCTTCCTTGCTCTCCTCTTGTCTTCTCTCGCCTCATTCAGATTGCTTCCCTGGAAGTAGAGTAGGGAACCCGGTCACCCCGGGTCTTTGTGGTGTCACCGGTTGGACTCCATCTCCCTCCTCCAACTTCTCGTCCCAGAGTTCCGGTCGTCCTTAGCCGGGATTTCAGTCAGCCTCGGGATCCCGGGCCGGCACCTAACACTCTCTCTTTCCCTCGCACCTTCACTCTTGCCCACCGTCCATCGACTCCATATTGGACACACTACCCTCACCCCCCTCCCGAGTCCCCCCTGACGTTTCACCGCCAGGTCTGCCCATTAGGGGAGGTCAGAGTGGAGGAAACACCGTTGATTCTCAATCGATTATCATGCCGGAAGTCAGTCGATTCTTGACCAAGTTTCGATTGAGTCTCGATTTCCGAAACGGATGTAATTCCTCCTCGGGAGGAGGAACATTGATTCTGTTCAGAACTCAGAATCGATTCTGCTTTGATTCTGGCTTCGGAACTTGTGTTTCCGAGTATTTGGTCCAGAGAATCGACCGACTTCCGACATGATAACAACATGATAATCAATGCAAGAATCAACTCATTTCATTCCACTCTGACCTCCCCTATATTGTCCCGCCCATCACCAGTCCCGGGCCCGGGGTGGTAGTCCCCTTGGCATCATCGCAAGCGTTGCCAACTCGGTTTCCGCTCCCCTGGCTTCCCGGCATGACCATCCCCTTCATCTAATTCACGCTCACGCGCCATGACCTCACCGTTGCCCGCAACACCCGCCCTTCTCTTTATTCAAACTAAGGCTCCAACCTTTTCCGTTCGGAAAAAACAGTTTTTATTTCCGTTTTGTTTGCGGTGACCCGGAAACGGTTTGGGAAACGGTTTGGAAACTGTTTCTCTTGGCCCACCTGGGGAGCTTAGAATGAGCCCAATCCGTGCTACTTGCAATCTCCCAGCAGGCCCGTACACCTGTGGTCAAACAGTTTTCTCAATCCGGGAAACTCAACCCACATACCGCCAGTGAAATTGAACCCCGCGCTCTCGGCAGCTGCTTAGTCAAACCAATCTTGCTTGATGAATTTGCAATCTCCCTCCCTATTGGTGTCGAACGACTCTGATACTGCGCAGATTGGCTCCGTGTGCACATCGAAGCATCCTGGGACCGTTGGGCCTCTCTGGACACTGTAGAAAAGGTACCCCAAAATTATCCATTCGGAAACTGTTTGCAAACGGTTGGAAACGGTTTCCCTTCCGTTTCCGTTCTGTTTGCCCAAAATCGCAAACGGAAACGAAACGGTTGGAGCCTTAATTCAAACTGCCCGCCCTCCACGCCAGTGTTGGAATCAAGGTGTCCACGTCCTTGACTCGGGAATTGGCAGAAGACCCTCGCAAACGCGCAGGGGATTCATTCGTGTCTACAAGTATTAATACTGTACATGAACTGCTATCTACGGGGGCTCGGAAACAATCGGGAAGCAATAAGTCTAGAATAAGTAGGATGAAGGGGCAGGGGCAGGGGAATTATTAGGAGAAGTAGAAAGTACCTGGATACCAGGGCCGCGTGCCCCATCAGTCTTTTGACAAAGATCTTGCGATCTTGTTGGGCTTGGCAGCTTGTCGCACAAGCTCGCAAGGTCAAAGCGAGAGTTAAAATCACGGAAATGGTTGAAAGCGGGGCTGAAAAAAGGTGTTAGGGATGGATGACATACACCCAGAGGCAATGGAAGCATGTACCAGTCAGATTCAGGGTCGAAGGAAATAAATCTGTGTGGTCCAATGGGAGTCGAACGAGGGACCTTGTGAGTTTCAGGACCTGGCTTGTGAGCTTGTGGGCTTGCACAAATTTGGCGGGCGCTTGCGGGCTTGTTTGACCTTGTACAAGGTCACAAGCTACATGTCAAAAGTCTGATGCCGTGAGCGTCGGACTCGATATTCCAACAGCCAGCTCCCAGGTTGTCAACGCCGCCGCTCATTACCTATTATGTAACAACACCTGTAGTTTACCTTGAATAACACTTTTTCTCTTCTTCATTTCATTACCAGCGACCGACACCTCCCGACGCACAAGTGCCTGGCATCAAGGAAGCTGCAACACTGCCGTGACATGCCGCTGGGATAGGGATCGGCACGGGTAAACCCGCGGGTATGTGGGGGTCTACCCGTACCCGTACCCGCAGGTACGGGTACGGGTTACCCGCGGGTCGGTGGCCAAGAAGGCAGCAGCTTGGTGCTGGTGGCCATTCTTCTGGTTGAATTGATATGGTTTAATGCTTGGTGGGGTGAATTGAAAATGCTCACGGTTCGAAAAGGTCCTCTCTCGGTGTCAGCACGGCACGTTGGGCAGCTTGGCGGCTTACCCGCGGGTCACGGGTATCCAGCTCGGCTACCCGTACCCGTACCCGCGGTGGGTAAACCCATCTACCCGCGCGGGTTACCTGTACCCGTGCCGATGCCTACGCTGGGAGCATCAATGATTAATCAAAACAAATCAAGAAACCCCCAAGGGATGGGGTTTCCATATAAGAGGGGGTTTCTCATAGAACCTTCCCAGTACTACCTTACCACCAATAAGTAATCATTAATTGCACGCTTGCATCCAACTTGCATCCACTTGTTGCATGAAACATTTTGACGCTGCCAAATCTTGGCTGGGTCCCGATCCTTTGGACCTTCAAGGATGTACATACTTATTCCATGGCATGAAATTTATCAATCCATTTCTACCCAAACTAAATACGCACTCCCACAAAGAAATGGAAAATGTTGGGAAAACGAGGAGGCGACTCAGGCGAGGTAGCCACACGTTGGCTTGGTGTAGAGTTTCGACATTTTGGGCTAGTCGCAGTCACGTGCAATGCAAGCGGAGTCGCATTTCGGTCTGGACCCACCAGTAGTCACTAATTCATATGAAAATGAGAGAGAAGGAATTTAGAATGACAAAGAATACAGGAAAGATCTCTAGAGTTGGGACCAAAGCCCACGTATGTATCTCAGATCTGCACCACCACCGACAACACCACCACCAACCCACCACACCCGAAAGACACGAAAACTAAAAAGATCCGACAATAAAACACCTCCCCGATCGCGATGCATCCATCCCCGGGGTCCGTGTTGTAAAAATGCTTGTCGGAGGAAAGAAGAATGAAAGCCAGTGTCGATCGGGTCGATGCTGGGGCGCCAGAGTGTCAGGGAGAGGGTGGGACCTCGGGCAAGAGAAGCAGCTCAAGCCGTCATCCGGTCTCCGGACCAATGACTAGATATCTTCGCCAACAACAGTTGGGTGCGAGTGGAGAAGAGAAGATAGTTGAAGAAGGAAGGGTGGTGGTGATGGGTTATGTCTTCATGCTAATTTCTTCTTCTTGCCCTTATAGCGCTCCTTCGCTCGACGTACACGATAGGCTGGCGGTGGGAAGATGAAACGCAGAACAAGCCAGACCCCGGGTATCTGTGAGATGATGAGCAAGAGAGATGAGATGACGGAAGAGAGAACGTACATTGCGAGCCATGAGATTGACAATGGTTCCGTTGAGGAAGAGACCATAGACGATGTCGACCCAAGGAACGTCGAACGGGAGCACAAGGACCTACGGAGACTGATCAGAAGAGGAGAGAATGGGAGAGTACAGGACGCACCGTCAGTAGTGCGAGGAGGAACGCATCCAAGACCTTGTCGTACCATAGCTGGCGTGTGGTTTGACGGGCTTGTCGTGCCTTGAGGCGCTGCCACTTGAAGAGTTTCTTTTTGCGAGTGTAGGGAGCAGGCATAGGGGAGAGAATTCGGCTGAGCGGGCGGGAAGGGTGGAGATGACGAACGAAGCCAAGGACTTGTCGAGCGCGAAGGCATGGACGACATCGAGAAGAGCTACGTCGAGGAGGGTTGCGATCTGAAGAACTAGTTAGATGATGGAACAACCAGGTAGGATGACACGTACGACGAGGAGGAGAGGACCTTGAAGAATGGAGGACAGTACTTGACAGAATCTGCGGTACGTCTGCAAAGAATAAGAACATATTCATACACTGAGTCGGAAAAAGTAATGGATCACAAGATCTTGAAAATTGGACGCGCTGTCAAGCCCGATGGAGGGACATTGGAAACTGGTTGTGGGGTGTATTAGGAGCACTAGGAGGGCTACTATTAGCAGGTACAAATCAGAGTCCGAAATCGGCTTTGTTCGGCTTCAGTGGCGTGTCAAACGCGAACATGTGATCCGTTTGTTATTCTGCATTTGGTTGACCCACACTATTTGCCGTGAAACACTGCAACGACTGACCCAAATTAGCTCAAATGTTGTACAGCTCCTCTTCACTATTCCATCTTCCATCTGTGACCCAAATCAGTGCACTTCCGGCCTGCTCAGGGACTCAGAAACATCAAATGAAGAAATTGATAAAATAATCCTCCCGTATACCCAGGACCCCCTACCTGTATGGTATAATTTGTCAGTGGGAGCTCATGGATGCTGGAAAAGCTTAGTTGACCTCAAAAAGTGGAAATTCAATGTGCAGAGTCCTCCATTCAATTTTCATTGCCGAGCTGAACATTGGGGTGAAAGTTCGGCACTTGTTTTCAGGTGTCTTGAATGTCAATGCCATACCAAAACTGACAAGGATGAAGCCTAGGACACTCTCCTTCATTAATCCAATCTCCCAGGTACAGGAACAGAGCTACATATATGCCCCGAGACCAAACAGTGTTGTTTTTCAGCTTTGATCTGTGGCTGGATTTTCCCATAGGGTCAACCATCACACCGTCGAGTCTGTGCATCTTCTAGGCATCTCATAGGATCCAAAATGGCACAACTGATCAATCAAGACCCAGAAATATGGCTTATCGGGGCTGTTGAGAGGCTCCTTGCTCAGGTTGTATATACAGATCATGCAAAAATCAACATCAGGCAACCACCCACCATGCACGTCTGCATGAGTTGCCTTTCCTACACTCTAGGTGTAACTCAGTGACCTGCATCTACTGTATTCAGCCGGATTTTCACACTGTGCAAGGCCCTATTTCAAGATTGAGGCCACCAAAGAGCCGTGGCCAAACGGTGGTGGAAGTTCTTCGACCCTGATAGGGTGTGAGGTGGTGACAATCACCTCGCCTGTGTCATTGGGGCACTCCTTAGGATTGGAAGAGTTGCCCTATACATGCTTGAGACCTCTGATTAAAGACTACTGGCAGGCCATGGGCACCTTTGCCATGTTAGTGGTCACGACTTCATTGACCAAGGGCTTCACAACCAACCCCACTTAAGACCAGATTTTTGGGCCCAGAATTGCTCAACAGACATTGAATTATCATCCAGTCCTATTTCCAGTTGCACCTGCAGCATTGAGTCCAGGTAAAAGATCAAACATGTGGATTTGACAGAAACCAGATTTTAAAATGGATCACTTTCATTTTTGTGATCGCTCTGCTACAGCAAGGAGAGGGTCAGGCGACTCAATATTTTACGGGTATATACTAGACACTGTAAGCTTCCTTCGAAGACCTTAACATCGCCCAGAAGTGGCGTGGCTGTGAAGCAATGCATCAAACAATTTCGAACCAGGCATGATCCATTACTTTTTCCGACTCAGTGTAGCATGAAGGACTAGACACACCTTGGCAAAGAGGATCTCTGCGGGTAGACAATGCAGAACCGCCAACAAAAAGCCGGGCTCGCCCAATTGGAGAGCGTCGAGAGCGAGCATCCCACTCAGAACGAGCAGCGAGATGGTGAGCTTTGACCAAACGACGCTCGTCTTGTGTTTGATGAACCGCGCGAGTGCCACGATAATGGTGAACATGCCTTCAACCTCCTCGAGGCTGGCGAGGTCGAAACCAGCGATGTTGGGACTGGCTGGGTGGCTGCTGGCGGGTGTGGCGTGGGCGAGAGAGGCACTGGCGAGGTCGAAGCTGACCGAAGGGGGGACGTGGATGAGGGCCCTGTGCGAGTACGATGGAGCCATTGGCGAAGGCGTTGGCGGGGGTAAAGGGCAACACCTCTGACTCGTAGTCGTCCCACCAGCAGACGGGGTTCCAAGGAAACACAGGCACGACCTCAGCGGACTGGAGGGTTCTCGGGGTGTGGACGGAGGAGAGGAGGGAGAAGGCGGAGAAGGCGAGTACGGAGAGCTTTCTGAGGAACATGGTGGTGTTGGTCTAAGATGAGGAAAACACACTCAAACGAATGGCCTCCATTTTATGCCAAACAGTCGCATTCCGTCACAGGCAGCGCGTCTTCAACAAACACGATCGGGAATGCAGAGTCCGTTTTCGGAAATTTTCGTGCCTGGACCTTGCCTGCCGGAAACCTCTTGCATGGATTCTGTGTACTTTGAGTACACTTTAGTGGCATGGCACGGGTCCTTCATCCCACACGAAAGAGGTCGAGAGGTTGCCGAATGGGATGAAAAAATCGGTCTGAGGGCGGTATAAGTTGACCACGTTCATCCAGAGAATAAGAGGTATAAATTGGTGCTTCGAACGCTTGAGCCGTCTGCACTGTGGTGAGTCTGGGGTGCATGGAGGATGAAAGCAAGAGTGTTGCAGCGGCGACTGATCCCGGTGATCCGAGCCGAAAGTCCGACTTGTGCTTTGCTCTCATGTTGCCTCATTCGCAACGGTATTGCCTTCGACACATTGTAGACTCTCCTCCTAGGCCCTATGAAATTCTGCTCAGGCCACACCACTATGGACCAGTCACTTTCTGGGAGGGTATCAGTCCAACCTCCAATCGCAATCAGCCAGCTCGGCGCTAGCGCTCTAGCTGTCCGGATTCCATCGAAGCAGAGCGTTAAACCATCTAGCGCTCTTCCTAGTCTGAACTGTAACTTCTGTCGCTTCAATGAATCCTTGGGCACCGTCCGCGAAAGGTGGCAGCAAACAAATCAGATTCGGCGCCAGGAGAATGACTCGGTGGCTTCAGATACAGATACAAGAGTACTGACTACTGCAGGACGATCTCTACACTACCCCGACACCAATAGTACCTGCTGGATGGGCGTCAGTAATGATTTATTACTGAGTGGGTTAGGGCAAGAGAGAGCTCGGGTGGTTGGTAAAACACGTCGTGCAACGATGGGGCCACCTCCCAAAGTGCCGTACGTGCGGATAAGGAATGCTATGAGGCGACGGAGGTACGTGATAACTCTTTTTTCTCTTTTGTTTTTCAAATCATTACCCAGGACGAGGTAGCAGGTGTACGTTGACGATTCGGGAGTGTCCAAAGACACATGCCAAGAGGCAAAGCCCTAAATCACACAGTCGTCTGCAGAGAGGCGCTGTGGCGCCCTCGCCGAGCGGTCCTTTCAAAGGAACGTGCTACACTGCGCCAACCCGGGGGTAGAATGTAAGAGGTAAGAGCCGACGAGGGAGCGCGCGCATGGAATACATTGCCCGTTAGGCAGTGGCCCCACAACACTTTGCCTATAGAGGTTATAGGCAGAGGACCATCGACATGCGCGCGCTGGGGCACCCCCGTCGAGCTGTCCGTCGCCAACCGTTCGTGGTTTGGTATGGGCCACTCGAGACTCTCCTCGCTCGCGCCAGAGACAAAAGAGAAGGATGATCATAGAAGCTCACCCACCTCGATGACGAGCTTGGTGAGGGCTTGGATGGCTTGAGGGACAGTATGGGTCAGCGAGAGGGAAGGGGAAGATGGTGGTAGGAGAGGCAGAGGCGTGGTGGGTCCCATCAGCGCCCGTGAGTCTTTAAATGGGTCCGCGTTCTTTGGTCTTGTTTGTACCCTAATCGCTTGTCGACGCGCCTTGGCCTCTTTCACAATGTCCTCAATGAGCGCGCGTCATACACTTATGGACAGCTCCTTCCTGTTTGCAATCGGGACGCTGCCACTATCGCATCCGCAGTCTCATGTCCAACAACAAGCATGCATCAAGTCTTCATTCGGGCGGATACTTGGTTGTCCGTGCATGTCTACAAGGTACAAATTATGGTATAAATGTCTACACGAAGACCAAAACAAGTGGGGTATTTAATGCAAGGTGAGCCCGTGCACGTACGGGCTCGGTCGAAAGAAGCAAAGAATCAGAAACCACTCAAGCAGCCATCACCCTCCCGGACGGGGCCTCTGCCAGGCAGCTTCATGGTCTCTGGCGAAGGCGCGTCGGACTGGGTGGGTATGGCAAGAAAGAAAAGGCATGGTTGAATTCCGAGTGCGAATGCACCGACAGGATCTACCAAACGCGGCAGTGCGTCTCACCTAGTGCACCTCCGGATTGCTGACTAATGGACCTCGATGGTCCCATTAGATGTTGTTTTGATGGGACCTTAGAGGTCCCCGGCGGAGGTATGAAATGGCGGCGATGGCGCAGGAAGCTATTTTGGTAGCTTCCGACGCCTCTGCCAGTCGTCTCGGGACCACCGCCATGGGCTGGAACAGTGCACCACGGGGCCAATGCGCGTGGCGCGCACCTGTCGCGCAAGCAGCAAGTCAAGCGCGATGGGGAGAGCGCGGTGGGCAAGGGAAAGGGTAGTTTTGGCGGGCAGCGCCGGGACCTGCGCCTGCGTGCGGGGCGGCGTGCAGGCCTGCCTTTTGGGTTCAATATGCATGTCGTGGGGTTTGTGGGTGGGGCATGTAATGGAGGCGGCGGGGGAGGCAGGGGGAGAGCCAGGTTCAACGTGCGGTGGGACCTCCGCAGTCTCCGCTCACGGGGACAGGTAGCTTGCATGCGGGAAATGGGAATAGAATCCCCACCACTGCTGGCATGCACGCAAGACGGGTAATACATTGAGTTTGTAGCGGCTGGACACCAGCGGCGCCCAGCGGTTTGAGCAGCAATTTCTGCGGGTAGGGCCCTATTATTGCATAGATGAAGGAATCAAGATATTTTATTGGATGGCAGCGACTCTGTGGTTCCTGAACAGTACAATGTGAGGGATTGTTCGAATCTGAGCAATGCAACATGATTTATCCTTTATCCTTATCCATGAATCACCCGGGTGCCGGTCTGCGTTTGGGTTTCCCCTTCGGGTGTGGGGTTGGGAATAGCTATTGGCTCTGAGCAGCATCCTGCGCACCTCCGCCACCGCCATCATCAGAATCTCCTCCAGGTCATGTTTCGGAATTTTGGCCCTTACTAACTGCTCAGGTAGGTAAACGAAGTATAGAGAGGTCAGTGGCACGTTGTTCGTTAGCTGCACGAGCTTGGGTTCAGCTAGAGGGCCGAGCACGAAGCGAGCCAAAGGCAAGCGCAGGTGGCGGAGGTGGCGGAGTGGAGGTGAGTGGTTGATCCAGCTTCCATAATTTTCTTGGCCATCTCCATGGTTTTGGAGCATAACCAAGACTGTCAACTGTCTGTCCCCGTCCTCTGTCTTATATTTTGACACTAAGGATTGGCTGTTATTAATCGTTATTTCCAACACAATCAATCTTGGTGATTTCAACATCTCATACATGAATGGCAATGGCAAATTCACTGAATCTTTGCTTATCACACCTCCAACATCTTGTATTTCAAAGCAGGATCCAAAAATCTAGAGCTCTTCATCAGTTCACGATGTTTTCAGACATTCCGGAGATTTGTATAATAATTCAACATGGATGTTTTCTCGGAGCCTAGGAAGTTCTTGAGCCACAAGAAACAGTTGAATTGTATCTGAGATGTAATACTGGAGCAGAGAAATTATTTCAGTCTTATATGGAACAAGTGCATTACTTGAACACCAATTCTTACAGAGAAGTAGTCTACCTTTCGGGTTCAACTGTGCATTTCACAGGTTCCTTATAGATCAGGACTTGAAATTGAATTGGTGACCCCGGGCGGCCTTCTGAATGTTATCGCAAGTTGGTCCGAGCCCAGGTGGCTTTGACACGACCCTTATCGAGTGAAATCAAGGTGATCCTCGTTTTATTCGGTTGCTGATTGGCTGATCAATCTTGCATCGCAGATCTGCAAGAAGCTCGGAGGCTGTGTTTGACACCTCCGCCTTCTTTTGACCACCACCGCCGCTTTGCGCTGACATCCAACCGCGGCTAACTGGCTATCTACGTGGTCATGCCTTGGATCTATCAATCACCACCAACCAGAAGGTGGACTCTCGTACGCCTACAGTCTTCGACGATCATGATTCACGACACCTCCGCCACCTCAGCGCGGTCACCTTCGCCTCCGCCACGGTGTCATCTTTGCCTCAGTGTACAGCACACCATTCATACAACGTCCTGAATATGTCAATGGTTGGTCAAGGACCGAAGGACAAACTAATATCAGTAGTAAGTACCAAAGAAGTGGCGGCGGAGGTACGGCTCGAGGCTTTGTAAATGAAGGCCTTGGCTCTCACCTGCACTTCTACATTTCAATCTGCATCTGTTACTTGCATCAAGCCCTCAATGACAACCACGTATCCGGGCGGGGGCGGCGCAGGTCTGGTGGTGGCGGAGGTATAGGTATGTCTGCTGCTCACAACTGGAGCCCCACCTTACGGCGGGCTCTACATGGCTCGTTAGATGCCAATACTTACTGTAGAGTTTGCAACCTAGCCTGTACAACTCCAAGGTACGAGGAGCGGCCTAAATCATTTTGAACACTCGGTCACATTGATTTTAGTCAGAAAATAGATAGATAATGAATGACTGGCCTTCATTAAAGCCACTCACCAATGCATGAAGTTGTCGAGCGATGCCACGCGGGCTGTGGTGGGACAATTTTTCGAGCTCAAATCGCCGTCCCGCCGCTGTCCCGCTGCCACCCACATGCAACGTATGATCGGCACCTTATGACTGTTCACGGATGATGTGGGTAACAAGGCAATTTCCAGCAGGCTGCCGCCGCCTGCTGGTGACCTCCGCCCGCGAGAAGAGGTCCAGTCATACGCCGAAACGGCTTCCCCTGCCTTCCCTCTGCCTCCAATACAGTGTACTACCTACCCCCGACAAGCGTGCTGTATGACCTGCATGGTGAACCCGATTCCAGCCTGCAAGCCGTCCCCTGCTCGCAGGCGGAGGTCCTGGCACTGCCCTCAAAACCAGCCCGTTTGCTTGCCTATCCGTCTCCACACCGCACCGGACTCGCTGCTTGCATAGCAGGTGTGCTCAACGTGTATCGGGCCCCTTGGTGCAGCCGTGAACAATGCTCCCGCCCGTGGCGGTGGTCCCGGTTCGACTGGCGGAGGCGGAGGATGCGCCCAAAATAGCTATGTGTGCCATCGCTGCCATTACATACCTCCGCCGGGGACCTCTAAGGCCCCATCAAACCAACATCTAATGGGACCATCGAGGTCCATTAGTCAGCATTCCGTAGGTACACTAGGTGGCGCGTCTTCAACGCACGCGATCTGGAATGGAGAGTCCCTTGTCGGAAATTTTCAATCGTCGACAAAATTGGCCTAGTGAACGCCTTTAGCCAGCACAGTCCTTCCTTGCTGTCAGCTGAGGCATGTCTTGGCCGTGAATTGAAAGGAAGCTTTGTGGTTTTCGAGGCTTCACTCGGTTGGAGGTACATGGATGAAAGAAGAGAGAGAGAGCGAGTCTGATCCGAAACGTCTTGCTCCTTTCTTCAACAAACAATCTTGCTCCGAGTCACACCCATGGATCTTGGTCCTCCTGCTAAACGACAACGCACGGACAATGTCGAGATCGTACGCTCCTCCGAAATCTGGCATTCCGACGGGAGTGTAGTGCTGCAAGCTGGCTGCACCCAGTTCCGCGTCCATTGGAGCGTCCTTTCGCTTCACTCCTCTTTCTTTCGAGACCTGCAAGGGCTTCCGCAACCCCCCAACGAGCCCAAAGTTGATGGCTGCCCAGTAATTGAGGTTTCAGACTCATCGGAAGACGTTGAAACCGTTCTCAAAGCACTCTACGACCCGTCAGTTCCCTTCCATCAACCATATACCGTTATTGACAATTTCATAGGCTCTTCTTCCTTCAGCAGAGTCTTTCACTCTCCGTAATCGCGAGCCACATTCGCCTCAACTTCCGAAAATACGAATTGAAGAAAATCTGGTCAATTGTAGTGGAACGTCTCGCATATGAAAATCCTTCGACCCTCGAAGGATACGACGGCCTTAGGGGTCCCGGTTCAGGCTACTACAAGCCCAGCAAATTTAAGGCTTACAAAGGTTGTTACATGGATATCTTGACTCTGGCAAAGGAAAACAATCTGCTCGCAGTCCTTCCCTGTGCCTATTACCGAGTACTTCTGGCCTACACCCAGGTCCGCCATTTTGATTCCCCCCTGGCGCTCCGGTTGGCTTGACATTTTGCAAGGCTCAAATTTTTGACGGTGTCCAGCGTCCAGACGGAACTCAGGCCACTCTAGTCTCTGTCACCCGCTGATATACGCCTGTGTATCTTAGGGCGCAACCAGCTGCTTGAGAGCCAATGGGAACTGGGGCACACCCTCGGATGGACCCGGGCCGACGGCTCCGACAGGTGCAGGGACGATGCCTGGTGCAGCCAATCGAGGACACGGAAAGCGCGTTGAAGGGAATACTCCAAGTGCTTCCCCAGATCGATTCGCTATTGAAGCGCTTCCAAATCTGCGACGCTTGCCAGGAGGATGCTAGACTCAAAATCGGTGCAGGACGTCAGAAGATGTGGGAATTGCTGCCTAGTTTCTTCAGTCTTCCACCTTGGGCGGAGTTGAAGAATGATCTATAGACGTATCCGTGTTTCTTGGTATTGGTGAATTCAGCAAGACGATGTAGTGCAGACCATCCAAAAAACAACACACAAAGCGGCATAAGATTATCCGTTCTTTAAGATTATGGCTCCATCACTATTTGTGCTTCCCCATTTGTATAATCTCTTTTTGTTTCCCTCTTCCGTCCTGCTGTGAAACCAGTGCCTTTTCCACAGCTCTTTCATGAATTTCTCCCACGAGAGCCCCTTCTTTGTCCTGATCGAAGCTGTGGTTCAACAGCATTGCAAAGTTATACCCGCCGGCTCGACGCGACACGTCCATGCCGAGGGCTGCGCATCGCTCTTGGACTTGAGGAATTTTTGCCAAATTGGGTTCCTTCTGGGCTGCCGACAGGTCTCATGGTAAGCATTGACTGACAATCAACTCGGCGAGAACGCGCGTTGTTGGGCTCGGCTGTTCTCCACAGCAATGTTTACCACAATAGATCTTCTCGGGGCACAGGCTTCGCCGTGGCCACGCGTTCGGCAACCATCTCATATAAACCTCAAGAACTGAATTGAGCTCTACCCCACCATTCCTTCCCTCCTTCCCTCCCGCCGTCTCACTCTTCAAATAGGCTGAAGATGTCCCATATCCATTTGTTCATTCTCCTGTGTCTGGACTCTGCACTGACAGCGACGCACATGTTCCGCCCCACATCCCTATCTACTACCGGTCACGGCGGTGGTTGTTGGCTGGTTGCTCTTGGATCCCTCCTACTGGACTGGGCCTCTGCTGCCGGCAATGCGGCGCTACTGTCGTTCATTTCGCTCGGTCCCTTGAACCTCGGCTTTGAGTATCCGTCATCGAACAATGAACGCCGGCTCCACTTCCTCGCCATTCCGTCTTGATACTGCACTGTTGTCTACCCGGTGCATGTGCTCTTGGTCTACTGGTACTCTCGCCCGCTGCTCGCCGTGCTGAGGAGATTGAGCGTATCAAACCAGACGAATCACTGTCGGAAATCCCAGCTTCAAATCCCGCCACCATTGGTGACCATCAGCAACGACCGTCTACTGGGGCTCCATGTTTCTCATTTTGCGCGCATATTCTACCCATTCATTACCCGCATCGAGCGTAGGGAGGTTGGATTGCGGGGTGGGCACATGTTGAAAGGGATTTGTCTGTCAATGCCTCGAGCTGTCACTGATATGATGTTTGTACTGTTTTAAATGTGTTGAAATTGGATATCTTCATTCTGTCCCCACTTTTGGCGTGGTTCCTCAAAAATGCCGGAGCGAAGCGGAGGCATGTCTTGTTAAGATTAACATAAGGCCCGAGGTCCCGCGCGGGCCACTCAAGCCTCATAACGTAGATTCAAAGCGTAAGCAAAAAAGAGAAAGAGATCTTAAGCCATCGTCATCGGCTCCCCCTTCTTCGATTCGAGGCATGTCTTGTGGGGGGAAAGACAGCGTGTGAGTTATGGTGGTTTCGAGGCTTCGCTCTGGATCCTTTGGAGATAGATGAAAAGAGAAGAGAGTCTGATCCGAAACGACTTGCTCTTCTCTTCAACAAACAATCTTGCTCACACCCATGGATGGCCCTCCTGTTAAACGACAACGCACGGACGACGTCGAGATCGTACGCTCCTCCGAAATCTGGCATTCCGACGGCAGTGTAGTGCTGCAAGCCGGCTGCACCCAGTTCCGCGTCCATTGGGGCGTCCTTTCGCTTCACTCCTCTGTCTTTCGAGACCTGCAAGGGCTTCCGCAACCCGTGAATGAGCCCAAGATTGAGGGATGCCCCGTAATTGAGCTTTCAGATTCGTCTGAAGACGTAGAAACCATTCTCAATGCCCTCTATGACCCGTCAGTTTCTGGTGATCGTTCCACTGGGACTGACCATTGTCCTAGGCTATTTTTCGCACAGGAGAATCTTCCTCTCTCCATCATCGCGAGCCACATTCGCCTCGGCCGAAAATACGAATTGAAGAAAATCTTGCCAGCTGTAACGGAACGACTCACAAATGATTATCCCTTCACCCTAGAAGGATATGACAAGTTGACAAGTAGTGCTCCAGCCTACTATTCTTACGAGGGCTACCAAGGTTCTCACATTGATGTCTTGACTTTGACAAGGGAAAACAATTTATTGCAACTCCTTCCCTGCGTCTATTACCGAATCCTACTTGCATTCACCCAGGTCCGCCATTTAGTTCCATCTGTGACACTCCGTTGACTCGTTCCATCTGCAAGACTGAACTTTTTGACGGCGTTCAGCGTCCAGATGGAACACATGTTACTCTGTCACCCGGTGATGTACCCTTTGCATTTTGGCGCGCACCCAGCTGCTGCCAAGCCAATTGGAAATCTCGCTTGGGTGGTTGCGCACCGACGGCTCCAAGCTGTGCAAAGACCGTGATGCTTGCAAGCAAATCCAGGACACAGTTTTCGCAGGAACTCCTGCTGGAGGGGAAAATCGCAGCGTTTCCATCGATCAGTTGGGTTCTGAAGCGATCTCAAGTCTGTAACGCATGCAAGGAGGATGCTAGAGTCGAAATCCCCAAAGGACGTCGGAAAATGTGGGACTTGCTACCTAGTTTCTTTGGCCTTCCGGCTTGGGCAGAACTGAAGAATGATTTATAGACGTATCCGTATTTCTTGGTATTGATGAATTCAGAAAGACGATGTAGCGCACACCATACAAATACATAAATGCTACGCATACGTAGATTCAAAGATTAAGATTAAAAAGGCCGCAGAGCGTAAGAAAAAAAAGAGAAAGAATTTCAAGCAATCTTCATCGGCTCGACCTTCTTCGACCCCGCCAACACAGGCGTACTTCTCCCCCCAGCAGCGCGCTTCGTCGGCGATCCCTGAGGGCTCCTCCCAGCACTCCCAGGGGTGCCTTTCGCCAACCCAGCTGGCGGCGGGCCCACAAGCCTCGATACAGTCCACGGAACCTCATACCCCGCCTTTGCAGAATGCACCATGTACCTCGCCAACTCGAGGTGCAAAGTCGGGTAATACGTCGTCGACGCCTTGCGAGAAATCTAAGCGTGTTTATTCGTCAATCGCACCACCACAGAGGGAAAGGCACATACCAGGATGATCCTCTCGAACCCAGACAAGAACAAATCGGCATGGAATCTATACGCCGAAAGCTCGTGTTCCTTGGGCATATTCAGCTCCGCCACCGCCCTCGCAATGGAATTGATCAGCCTCAGATGCGTCGTGAAATACCCCATGGCCTCAAACTCCACTCCACCGGTCATGCCACCGGGTGCCCTTGGCTTCTCGACTCGACCTTCATCCGTCTCGCCCAACACCCAAATGGTGTTGTTGGGATGGCAAAACACCCAAAAGTAGTCCCGGCACACGTCCGAGAGTTCTTGGAGGTAGGTCTTGTAGATCCGTGGGCGGTGCAGCGACTCGATGAACGCATGCGGAGAGATGGGCATCGCGGGTGACTCGCTCGGAGGGGGTGCCGGCGTGAGCAAGAGAGCGCGGATGAGCGAGTAGAGAGTTTTGTGCGGCGCAGGGAGGGTGATGAGGTTGCTTGTTGCAGGGGAGGTCGACGCTGTCTCCCAGGCTTCGCGGCGTGGCGAGGAGCGGGTGTTCAGCGCAGGCAGAGCCGAGTTTGGGTAGAGATCGAAGAGGGTGAGGAGGAGGTCTACAATGAGTTGGCGAGAGGCCACATCACCCGGTTTCTTGTCAGAGTAGAGGAGACTGACAAGCTGGACGAAGGGTGTGGGGCATGAGCTGCGGAGGGCGAAGCATCCGATGGACGAGGTGGAGAGCGCTTTGAAGCACCGGAGGAGCTCGTGTAGTGTTTGGTCGTCCCGTTGCTCCTCCCTGATGGGGCGGTGAGAAAGACGCAGCAATGAAAGAAGAATGAATTCACCTCCACTCGACTTCCAGGATCTCATTCAGACGCGTCAAAAGCGCGGCATATCCGCCCAGTTTCAAGAACTCCTCTGACCAGCTAGCAGATTCGTTCCGAAGCATGATTCTGAGCTTCTTCACCCCCTCGATATCCAGTTCGGTACTGGACGTGCCGGAGAGCATGCTGAAGAACCGGTGAGGCGAGAGATCCTTGGCGGCCTTGTCTTTGCCTCCAGTTGCGCTGCGCTCTTTCGACGCCTTGGAAGTGAGATCCACGAGGGAGGTCGACAGAGGCAGGTTAACCTGACTCCGTGAAAACAACCGCGTCGCGTCGAAGGAGGTCCCACGCCAGTGGCCGCTCGCTTTCCGTTCCTGCGAACCGCTCTGGGCAGTCTCGGCAAAGAGAGCAGGTGCACGCGGTGGAGGGAGGTCGAGCTCTAGTGAGTGTTTCGGGTGGCGCGGGGAGTCGAAGGATTCTGTGCTGCGTGTGCGACGCAGGGCAGTCGACCTGGGGGTGAGGGGCGCTTCTGGCACCAAAGGGAAGGGAGAAACAGTCATCGTCTGGGATGACTTGAGCATGGCCGCCTTTACGGTGGACTCCATGCCCAGGAGTCTTGGACGGAGCGTGGTGGGGATCTGCAAGTCCTCCTACGACAACATGAGCGACATTGCTACCAACCCTTCGATGTTGTACACACCAGAAGCTTGTCGAACGCATCCCCCATGTCCGCACTGGTCGGGGGTTGCTCCTTGCTCTTGGTGTTGGTCCGTTTGCGAGATTGGGGGTTCCCAGGGGCGCGCGTGGGCTTGCCCCCAGGCTGGTTCTCCTTGTTTGGGGCAGTGGCAGGAGGTTCGCCGAGGGCGGTGACCATGGTAAAGTCGGAAGACGCGATTCTCTTGGGAAGGATGCCCTTGAACATGGTGGTGCAGAGTAACCAGAGTAACGAGATGTTGGTTTGCTTTGGGCACGTGTATCTCACTTGACCGCGGGGATATTGATCTCATTCCACAGATTTTAGAAAATTGACTCGGACGACACACAGACTGGATCCGACAGGCATCCCCAAGCATTCTGCATTTTCTTCTGTATTCTTTCAAGGTCTCTGAAGGCAGCACCGTTGAGTCTTTGCAAACAAAACAATACTTAGTCGGCTTTGATCACTACCAGGACCACTGTCGCAAGCCCCTCTTCCAATACCTGCACGGGACCGTTCCAAGCCATCTGGACCCATTTTGGAAACGAATTCAGGTCGGACGCCGGGATTTGCACCCACGCTTGGTCTGCTGACCATCCCAATATCAGCCAGCTCTTGCAAGGCTATTTTCATGGACGAAAATCGACGCGTTATAGCGCGTATTGACCCTCGGTTTCGTTCACTCGAGTCCGGGCTATCAGTGAGCTGCAACCTCCGCCTTTTCGTTGACCTTGAGAGGCTAACGTAGCGGCGTAGCCCAGGTCATCGTCTCGGCAATCACCCATCCGGGGCACTCCAGTCTCCCACAAATTATATATGAGCGCCGCGCCGCCGCCCCAGGCTATTCCGGCTCCTTGTCATGGCCGAGCACATTCAACGTCTGCGGGGCTTGCTAGCAGCCCACCCTCGCCTTCTTCTGGCCTCCACCGGAACTCTAGCCACCGTACTCTTCGTCTTGCGTCTCGTGTCCTCCAAGAAGAAGCAGGGCAAGTACATTTCCAATCCCTCCGAGGTTGGGTCTACGGGTGCAACGAAGCCAGAGTACGACGTTATTATTGTTGGTGGAGGTACGGACTCTTCGCACTATACTTTCTCTCAAGGCTCATTCGATTCAGGTACCTCGGGATGCGCATTGGCCGCGAGACTGAGCGAGGACCCCTCCATTCGGGTGCTACTTCTAGAGGCGGGCGGCAGGTCTGTCATACTTTGTTGTTTTGACTTGCGGGCTTCCGACACCATTTAATTCAAAGTGGGAGCGCGCTGCCCGCCAGTCGTATTCCCTCCGCATACGGGAGCCTCTTCTGGACGGACCATGTCTGGGGCTTCCGGACTGAACCCCAAATCTATGCCAAAGGCCAGAGGCGCTTCTTTCCTCGGGGTACGTTACTACACCTTAATACCGAACCATATTGACCAGTTTCACAGCCAAGATGTTGGGCGGATGTGGGTATATACATTCTCCATCACTACTCTGCTGACCCACCCCAGGTTCGTCAATCAACGCACAGATGGCGCAGTACGGTGCGCCAGGTGATTTCGATGAATGGGCAAAGGTCATCAGCGACGAGTCGTGGTCGTGGAAGAACCTGCGTCGGTGTGTGTCAACGCTTCTCTTCCAATCCGATTCCAATATTGCCGCAGGTACTTTACCAAATTCGAGAAATATACACCAGATGCGGCGTATCCTCTAGTCAACACAGCGGAGCGAGGGGCTCACGGGCCAGTCCGTGTGGGGTACTTTAATAACGTATCCGAACATTCCAAGGCTTTCCTGAGGGCTTGCGCACAAGTTGGTATTCCTCTCGTTCCTGATTTCAATGGGTCGAAAGGGACAATGGGGGCAAGCAGGGTGAGTGAAATATCTTCCTAGTTCAGCGAGAATATTCAGAGAGCGTGTTCTAGATCAGTAAGCTACTGTCTTACACCCTGGTGCTTCACTCATCACTCCGTAGTGACCTATGTGGATCCCAAGGGCCAACGAGTCTCCTCCGAGACGGCCTATCTCACTCCTGACGTACTGGCTCGACCTAACCTGAAAGTCGCCATCAACGCCCAAGTAACACGCATTCTATTCGAGCAGTCCGATGGAGCGTTACGTGCAGTCGGCGTCGCATTTGCCCAGAAGGCGGATGGACCGCGGTATCAAGCCCGTGCGAAAGAGGTTGTTCTTTCGTGAGTTCTGATAATAGAGGTCCCTTCATTCCAAACTGATAGTCGCACAGAGCAGGCGCCATTCATTCTCCACATGTAAAGGGTCTCAAAGTCCTTTTGTCCTTGCTGACTGTGTGAACAGATCCTGATGCTCTCAGGCGTCGGCTCTGCTAAACAACTCGCAGAGTTCCAGATACCCGTCATGCACGACCTCCCAGGCGTCGGGGCCAACCTTGTCGATCACCCTGTCGTTGACTTGTACCTGAAAGACAAGCTTAACGTCTCTGCGAGGATTCTGCGTCCCAATTCGGTCGGTTCGACGCTCAAGTTGATCAAGGCTGTGGCGCAGTATACGTGGAATGGCAAGGGGATGCTTGCTTCCAATGTCAGCTATTTATCGAGGCTCGAGGGCGTTTCTGATGCGTTTTGTAGTTTGGTGAATCCGCCGCGTTTGTGCGCTCGGACGACCCGGTTCTGTTCTCCGCTGGCGAGTTTCCAGACAAGTTGGAGGACAGTACGTCTGGTCCTGGAAGCCCGGATCTCGAGATTTTCTGCACGCCCATGGCGTACAAGGAACACGGCGCTGTCCTCTTTAAGATGCATACTTTTGCTCTGCATTGTTATTTGATTCGTCCGACGAGCAGGGGCGCGGTTCTTCTCAAGTCTGCGGACCCGTGGGCGATGCCTAGCGTCAATGCCAAGTGCGTCTTATATCTCTGGGGGGGAAAACGCCTAATTTTCGGATAGCTTCCTCAAAAGCCCAGATGACCTCGAGAAACTCGCCCGTGGATTCCGCCTCCTCCTTAACATCGCACACGCCAAAGCTATGGACGGTTTCCTCGACCACAACGATAGGCACGAGGAGCTGGATCATAGCACGTATAAGATGACGCATGAGGAGATTCGCGATATTGTGCGTGACCGCGTGGAGACGGTGTATCATCCCACCAGCACGTGCCGGATGGCGCCGGAGGCGGAGGAGGGTGTTGTGGATGCGAAATTGAGGGTTTATGGGATCAAGGGGTTGAGAATTTGTGACGCGTCGGTGTTTCCGTTTATCATCTCGGGTCATACGGTGAGGTCTTGCTCTTTTTCTCGAAGCGTTAGCTGATTGGAGTTCTAATAGGCCGGTGGGTGTTTTGCGATTGCGGAGAAGCTTGCGGATGAGATGAAGGCCGAGTTTAAGGCACGTTGAGGACGCGTGCAAGGTACTTTTGGATGTTACACTCTATTCATTACGAGTTGATTACGAGCCAAGAAATCAGAATCACATGCCAGAACTGCTCGGCAGTGATGAGTAAGCAAAGACTACCTCACATATACCGACAGTTCGGACTATAGACTCGGTGCTATGGTCCCAGACTATGCCTCGCGGTTGCTCTCGCGGGAAGGCGAACTAGGCGCGCAACCCGTCCTTCTTTTGGCCCTAAATGATGCTCAACGATGCCCAAGAAAGGTCCCCTTGGTCGGTCCATTCCGGAACTCGTGGAGCCTTTTCCGTGTAGCCGGTTCAACTGCGTGCCCGTTTGTCAAGCGCCGTTACAAGTCGGCTGAGGATCGTATGGTATCATGATGGACTACATATACTCGGCGTGGCCAGCCAAGCCTATTGACGCGCCATGTCCACCCTCAGGAACATCCCAGAGGAGGGCGTCGCGCCCTCCACCCGTGGCAGTATCGACAAATCGGTCGTCGAGGCCCCCACCCGTGCCGGATCTCCTAGTGTCTCTCGCGTCGATGTGGACTATTTCGATCCTGCCGGTGTCAAGAATCTGGAACGAACCGTGTCCCAAATGTCGGAGAGAAAATCCAATGCCGAACACCGTCAGAGTATAGATTCGGACGTCACGCTCAACCCGGGCGATGGTCCATTCGATCTCGAAAAGACGCTCAAATTCGTGGTGAAAAAGTGCGTTCTGGTGTATATACTCTATCCTGTAGTCAACTCCATTTTAGGTTACAAGAGGCCGATGTCGCGCGACGTGAACTTGGCGTTGCCTTTCAGAATCTCAAGGTCGTCGGGCTCGGCTCCTCCGCTTCATTCCAGCCCACTCTCGGTTCTACTTTGAACCCATTGGTGATGCTTGAGAATATTCAGACCCTTCGCCACCCACCGCTACGTACCATCCTTGATGATATTACCGGTGTTGTTCGCCCCGGAGAGATGCTTCGTGAGTTTACCTGATGCCCCCTTGCTCGTATCTCTGACCTCCATCCAGTCGTTCTCGGGCGTCCTGGGTCCGGGTGCTCTACACTCCTCAAGACCCTCGCTAATCAGACAGACGAGTACAAGTCCGTTTCGGGCACTCGCAGCTACGATTCCCTCACCCCGCGGCAAATACACGACCATTACCGCGGTGATGTGCAATATTGTCCCGAGGACGACGTCCATTTTCCCACCCTCACCGTCGAGCAAACCCTCCAATTCGCTGCCCGCCTCCGTGCTCCGCAGACCCGTATCGAGGGTCAGAGCCGTGACGAGTATGTCGCCTCGATGGTGGAGATCCTCTGCACCATCTTCGGCCTGCGACACGCCCGCCACACCCCAGTTGGTGACAATGCCATCCGCGGCGTCAGCGGTGGCGAGAAAAAACGGGTCAGTATTGCTGAAGCGCTTGCCACCCGTATGCGTATTGGGGCGTGGGACAATTCGACTCGCGGACTCGATGCATCCACTGCCTTGGAGTTTGGCCGCGCGCTTCGCATCATGACGGACATTGCCCACGCGACGACCATCGTGTCCATCTACCAAGCTTCCGAGACGCTTTATTCGCTCTTTGACAAGGTGTGCGTGCTTAGTGAGGGGAAGATGGTGTACTTTGGGCCTGCGGACCAAGCGCGGGACTACTTCCTTTCGCTTGGGTACATACCACAAGCGGAGCGCCAGACCACGCCCGATTTCTTGGTTTCCGTTACAGACTTTGCGGGCCGAATCGTCCGACCTGGACTGACGCCCGAAGAGGACAAGATGCGCCCTCGGACGTCCGAGGAGCTCGCAGCGCACTTCCGCCAGTCGGCATTGATGGAGAAGAATCTCGCTGACATTGCCGAGTATAATGCAGAGTGCGGGGCTGGGAACAAGGAACGGTTGGAAGTCTACAAGGAGAGTGCGAGAGCAGAGCATGCCAAAGGGGCCCGTCGTGCTTCCCCTTACACGAGCTCGATTTTCATGCAGGCCCGTGCGGTCATGCTGCGTCGAGTGCAGATCATTATGGGCGCCAAGGCGCCTACTCTCATCAATATCCTGTGTGTCTTCCTGCTCTCCCTGGATGACGCTTTGACTGACATTCACTTTTCAGGACTTTCGTCATTCAGGGTACCATTGTCGGTTCCATCTTTGTCAATTCTCCAGAATCGACTTCGGCGTTCTTCGGCCGTGGCGGCGTTATGTTCTTTGCAATCCTGTTTTGTGCGCTCTCAAGTATGGCGGAGATTCCAGCTCTGTTTGCGCAGCGACCCATCGTCCTGAGGCAAAGCAAGGCGGCGCTCTACCATCCCTTCATCGATTCTGTATCACTCACGCTCGTGGACGTGCCGATCACCCTGCTCAGCGTTACGGTGTTCGCGATCCTGTTGTACTTTATCGTCGGTCTGCAGCAGACGGCTTCTCAGTTCTTGTGCGTTGTCTGAGCACATGGCCTTCTGTTATTAATCTGCTCATTCAGCGTCTTCTACCTCTTTGTCTTCATGATATCGACCACGATGCGCGCTTTCTTCCGGGCGATTGCAGCCTCTTTTGCAACGCCGGCACCAGCTCAGTCGGTTGCTGGGATCATGTTGCTCTGTCTTGTCCTCTATACAGGGTACACCATTCCCAAACCCGTGCGTTGTTTGCCATTCAATGCTAACCTTGGCTGACGCATCCGAGTAGTCGATGATTGGTGCTCTGCGATGGATTACTTACATCAATGTAGGTATCTCTCTCTTCCCTTGGCCTCTTACTTGTGCTGACATTCATCCTTCAGCCCATGCGATACAGCTTTGAAGCGATCGTAGCGAACGAATTCCACACGCTTAAAGGATCCTGTGCCTCACTGGTTCCACAAGGCCCAGGGTACGAGAACGTCAGTCTTGCGAATCAGGCCTGCGCCACTGTGGGTTCAGTCCCGGGGCAAGATTTCGTCGACGGGAATACATTCATCGCCTTGAGTTATGGGTATTCGTACAGCAATGAATGGAAGGTGATGCATTATCTTGCGTGTTGGTACCCAACGACTGGCTGACTGCTGCCACAGAATTTCGGGATAGTCCTTGCGTTTGGAATCGGTTTTATCGCGCTGCTGCTGGCATTCACCGAGTTCAATACGTCGACGTCCTTTGCGACGTCTGTCGTCCTGTTCAAGCGCCGCTCGAAGAAGGGTGCTGCGCTTGCCCAGGGTGCTCTGGATCCGGAGAAGGCGGTGGGCAATGGTCAGGATGCACATGTTGAAGAAGCCGTAGCGCGGAATCAGGCAGAGGTCCACGAGG
Organism: Roridomyces roridus; assembly: GCA_029378245.1. Lineage (NCBI taxonomy): Eukaryota > Fungi > Basidiomycota > Agaricomycetes > Agaricales > Mycenaceae > Roridomyces > Roridomyces roridus. The sequence goes on along the minus strand of JARKIF010000001.1, from coordinate 970,089 downwards.
CGTTGGCGGCTGCTCCACCCATGACGGATATCTTCTCCTGGCAAAACCTCAGCTACGTTGTTCCTGCCAAGGATGGCGAGCGGAAGTTGCTGGATAACGTCTCTGGCTATGTGGTCCCTGGTAAACTGACCGCCCTCATGTATGTATCTTCCTCTTGCTCTATTCGCTGGGCTGATCATGTGACTATAGGGGCGAATCTGGCGCGGGAAAGACGACACTGCTGAATGCCCTGGCAGAGCGCACGACCAGCGGCGTCGTGACGGGCGATATCTTCGTCAATGGACATCCCCTGCCGCGCGACTTCCGCTCGCAGACGGGTTACGTGCAGCAGATGGACACCCACGTACCAACGGATACGGTCTGCGAGGCCTTGCTGTTCTCGGCGATGCTCCGCCAACCGGACTCGGTTCCTGTCGAGGAGAAGGTTGCATACGTCGAGACGTGCCTCAAGATGTGTGGACTGGAGGAAATGGCGGATGCTTCGGTTGGGAGTTTGGGAGTCGAGCATCGGAAGCGGACGACGATTGGTGTCGAGTTGGCGGCAAAGGTGCGTTGCAGTGAATCTTTTCGAGTCTGGCTGCTGATGCGGAACGAATAGCCTCGATTGTTGCTTTTCCTCGACGAGGTGCGCCCTTGTCTTATTCTTGTTACCGATTCTTATGATTGTGTAGCCCACCTCCGGCCTTGATTCGCAGAGTGCTTGGGCGATCATGCTGTTCTTAAAGGAGCTTGCCGCCAACGGACAGGCTATCCTTTGCACGTACGTTCTGCTATCTTGATGTCGGACTGGGCTGACCCTTTCGTACAGAATCCATCAGGTACTTTTCTTTTTTCCATGTCATTCCCGGGCTTACACTGCCCTGAGCCTTCGGCCGAGCTTTTCCAGGTGAGATTTCTCTCTTGACTGCTGGCGAATCTTCCTTCTAAAGACCCATAGATGTTTGATCGCCTCCTGCTGCTGCGGAAAGGTGGCCAAGTCGTATACTTTGGTGACATTGGCAAAGACTCTACCACGCTCATTCGCCACTTCGAGTCCAACGGTTCTCGTCATTGTGATCCGTCTGAGAACCCGTGAGTGGGAATCTATCCTGATTACCAAGGCTCATTCCTTTCCAGCGCCGAATTCATGCTTGATGTCATTGGAGCTGGAGCTACGGCAAAGAGCGAGCAGGACTGGTGCGTATGATCCTGTGTGCTTCTGAGACATCCTTTGACCTCGGCACAGGCGGGCCATCTGGCACGATTGTCCCGAGTCCATCAAGGCCAGGGAGGAACTTGAAAAAATCCACACCGAGGGCCGGGCTCGTGGGGCTGTGCAGGCGACTTTCAAGAATAAATATGCGACGCCGTGGATCCAGCAAGCAACTCTTTTGTTGAGACGGGATGCCCGCTTCCGTTGGAGAGATGTGCGTATCTGGCTCGTCATATTGTGCATTTCCTGACATGCAAATGCCATAGCCAACTTATCTCGTTGCGAAGCTGGCGCTCAATATTGTCGGGGGCCTATTCATCGGGGTGCGTTTATGAACGACGTCCCAACTTGCCCATGTCTGATTATCTGCAGTTCACGTTCTTCAAAGCCAAGAACACTCAGCAGGGAACGCAAAATCAGCTCTTTGTCAGTTTTCAGCTCACTTTGGGTGCATAATCTCATCGGGTCGCTTCCAGGCCATCTTCATGTCCACCATCCTTTCTGCCCCATTGTCGAATCAGCTACAGGTTCCTTTCCTGGACATGCGGAACATCTACGAGATTCGAGAAGGCCCCACCAAGTTTTATAGTTGGTCCGCGCTCGTCACTGCGGCGTTCCTGGCGGAGCTGCCCTGGAACATCATCGGTTCGGCCGTGTACTTCTTCTGCTGGTATGTTACACACTACCACGTTGTTTTTCCGCTAATCTTTCTCTAGGTATTGGACTGTCGGTTTCGACAATTCACGTGCCGGATATACGTTCTTAGTAAGTTCCCCTTCATGATGTGGGCTGCACGTTGTGACATTGGTCAGATGCTGGTCGTCATGTTCCCGTTGTACTATACGTCCTTCGCCCAAGCGGTGGCTGCAATGGCACCCAACGTGGAGCTTGCCGCCGTATTCTTCGCCACGCTGTTCTCTTTCGTGCTAAACTTCGACGGTGTCGTGCAGCCATTCAGAGCACTCGGGTGGTGGAAATGGATGTATGTATTTTTGGGCATTGCCTTTTGCCTCTGTTTTAACTACTCTCCAGGTACCATCTCTCACCTTATACTTATTTGATCGAGGGACTGTTGGGGCAAGGTACGCCATTACTCGCGACATGTAGATGCCTGCATCTAATCGTCTTTTACAGCGGTCGGTCAACACGAAATCACCTGCAGTCCTATTGAGCTGGTGACCATGAACCCCCCTGCTGGCCTAACCTGCTCTCAATACTTGGAGAATTACATCTCTTTTGCTGGGGGTTACTTGGCCAACCCAGATGCGACCTCTGCCTGCCAGTTCTGCTCCACCGCTACCACGGACCAGGTACGCAAATACTCTTTGTTCGCGTCCCTCAGCTAATCTGGCCGCCTAGTTCCTCGAATCCAGTTTTAATATCTATTATTCCCATCGCTGGAGGGATCTTGGCCTGCTCTTCGTCTATATCCTCGTTAATGTCGGTCAAGTGCTTCTCCGCATCTGGATCGCATTCTGACCAGTCCTTGTGCAGATCGTCGGAATCTACGTCTTGACGTACCTTTTCCGTATCCGAACGACCAGTATCTTTACTGTGTTCTTCAAGAAACGCAAGACATCTTCCGCTTGAAGGATTTCTCTTAGACCGTTTGAATCGAGCTGTAGATTATAGAAATACATACAGCGTCTTAGAATCCCCTCATCATAATATATAATAGAGTCGCATGGGTGGGATTTCGGAGAGCAACATTCGAGTCTCCGGGAGTCGTTTTGGATCACGGTCCAGGCTGTCTGTCTCTCTCCTTTCATCCATCCTCCCAACGAAACGTCTCAAGAAGAAACTGCAAGCTGTTGGAAAGAAAATTTTCAGAGGCAAGGCTGGCCGGTGACAATGTCCGCCAAGGGACCAAGTCTTACTTACTTACACGCGTTCGTGAACAAGCTGTATCACTAGACTTCATTTCACCCAGAAATCCCTTCCTTTTTCCGTCATTGCGAGTCACATCCGGTTGGGTCGCAAGTACGACTTGCAGGAGTTCCTGCAGGCAATGGTCCAGCGTCTCACGCACGAAAATCCCCGGACGTTGGAGGAATACGACCTTCTAAGGATGCCAGACGGCCGATACCCACCCACGTTAGTTGACTGGTACCCAGGCCTCATTGTCGATCTTCTGGCTTTGGCACGGGAAAATAACTTGTTTGCGCTGCTTCCCTGTGCGTATTTGCGCGTCGTGTTATCTGCCACACAGGTGCGCATTAAATGCCCTTGGAAAGCTTCTATCTTCAACATTGTCGAACAAGGCCGAACTTTTGACTGGTATAGGGCGACCGGATGGATCCCTGGCGAAGCTGTCACCGGAAGATCAACGTGTTTGCATTCTTGGGCAAACAGAATTGACGCGGCGGCAGTGGGAAGCACAACACACATTTGGTTGGGTTGCGCAAAAAAATGCCGTACCGGACCCGCAGACTGCGCACACAATTCTTCGTGCACAGACACCAGGCTGACTGTTTTCCATGAAAATGTACTTGGGCCCGTTCGTTCCTATTCAGGGCTTTCTGCACTCACTCAAGCTTTGCGACGCTTGCAAGGAGAATGCCAGAGGGAAGATGAACGAAGGTCGGAAGAAGATGTGGGAATCGCTGCCGTCCTTTTTTGAACTTCCTCCCTGGGGCGAGTTGAAGAATGATATCTGATTTGCTTATGTACCACCAATCTTATTCGATTCACCCTGCTGGCCGCCGTTCGAGTAGCGGCCAGGGACGACAGCTTGAGCTGCTTATCGGGGAGATATTTCGTTGTCGGGAACCTTTTCTTTTGAGTGGCACCACTGGCTGTATTCTCTTTGCCTTCCTTCTCGTGCTCACCGTGTCATAATGATAAGTACAAGTGTAGTTGGGTGTTTCGCCATGCTTCGTGCCGATACATACACTGCAGTTCATATCCACTCACATTTCTGTATTCTTTTCACACTGACTGACAATGTCGCTACAGGACTCTATTCCTTGTTGCATGCCCGGAGAAAATTACAGATCGTCCCAAGGAGGAAGCCACCTAAGGAAGCTACGTTCGCGTACCTACGGGACCGAGTAGGTACCTTAAATTGTTGACTCGAAGCGTATCTAACAGGCCCTGGCTACGACCTCCGAAGACAGCGCGGATCAATTGTTCCCAATCTGGAAGCTCCTCTTGCCACTACACCACCACCTTCCTCGACGCTCTGACGCACCACCACCAATCCACGCCTCGGAATGCTTTGCCATTGCCTGTAGTGTGCCCTCAAAGCATCCCCTCGCCAGGCTAAGCCACTGAACGTGCTCCGTTGATGCCACCACCCGGGCCTCCGTTCCTCCTCGCCGCCTCCTGCTCACCACCCACACTCCGTTCGGGCGGCCTTTCACGCCTCCCTGACCTACCTACTCGACAATGGGTCTACGACGTCGGCGTTCCTGTCGACTGCTACCCTTTTGTTCCATCATACGCTGGCGCCACCTCCGTTCCTCCCTACTACCAACACCCCATTCAAGCCGCCTCCGTATCCCGACCTCCAAGACGTTTTGAATACCCCATGGCTTCTGTCGAACGCGACATTGTTGACATACGTGGCCTCCGTCTCCGTTCCTCCGCTCCTCCTTTCCACCAGCACCCCACCGCTCGTTTGGGTCGCCTGGCACGCCAGTATCCCTTCTCTACCTCCAGGACGGCTTGATGACCTTCCAATTTCTGTTGACTGCGGTGGTGTCGACCTACGGACCTACCCACCTCCGCCGGTGCCTCCGAACCTCTTCACCAGCACCCGCCGCCGGCCGCTTTCCACGCCGCTCCCGTATTCATCTCCAGACCACGACAACGTTCTCGTACCGTACATGGTAGCCCCCAGACAGGATACCTCATGCCGAGGCCGGGACGAATGCCTGCACATTTCGACCTCTACGCCCCAGCCTCCTCCCTACATGTCTATGGTGCGTCGCATCAATTGTTCTCGGGGATGACGAATGTGTGCCGTGCTCGAGGTACTCCATCGCCCGTGCGTACAGGAGGAGAGGGGGGAGGAGAGCGTGGAGTGAGCATGGGAGGTGAGAGCGGGGAGAAGAGCGGGGTGTGAGGCTGGAGGTGAGACGTGGGAGGTGAGAGCGGAGTGTGAGGGCTGGAGAGGTGAGGGGAGTGCACAAAGTACAGGAGCGGAGCGAAGGCGAGCAGAGGCGAGGGAGCAGATGGTAAGTATGGAGGGTGAGAGCTGAGACCCGAAGATGTGAATGAAGGAGGGCGGGAGATGAGGGGAGTGCACGGGTGAATGTTCACTTAGTGTGTATCGAGTGCCCATTATCGTTCCCTACCACAATTTATGTTTGATAAATTCAACTTGTCAGAGGCCAAAGAATTACACCGCAGACTTGGGTGAACCGTACAAAGGCTTGAAACAACATTCCCAGTAGTGCTGAACATTTCTGAGTGAGGGAGAATTAATTGACCGACACTCTGTAAAAAAGTTGGTAGCACAAGTATGAATCCCTATAGGGAAGTACTCTGCCTTTCGAACGAAACCGTGTGCGCGTCTTAAATAACCTGGGAAAAATGGGGAGAAAATCAATTTGGGTGGGGCAGGCCTACGACACAAAATCCCGACCTTCAGAGTAGGTAATCTACGGTAAAATATGTCCTACACAAAAAAGAAAGTGGGGAACGATCTTTATTCGGCATCCGATTGGCTGCCCGGGTATTACTCATATGGTTTGCCGACGCGACGGAGCTGTAGGAGGTGACGAAGATGGTGGCCTCTGAGATCAGTGTTTGACTAATTCTCAACAATTCCATTCTATCTATGTTGTACAGCATAGATACTATTCACTGGATATCTGAGAATGAAGAGAATGAGAGGGAGAAGGGATACATAGCGAAGGTGCATACATAGGTTGGGTTACGAAGGGGCCGGTGGGCGATACAAGTTAACAATAGACACACTGCGGGACGGCCTACGTGCAAGCAACTCGGCCTCCAATGTCCCACATCCGAGCCCAGCTCTCAAACCCTTCACCTCCGTCCGCAACTCTTCACCTCCGGTGTTCCTCTTTCTCTCGCACCTCCGTCGCTCTCCTCCCACTTCCGGCCCTCGCCTCCCACCTGGGCGATGAACACCGCACGCTGCGAGTCGGAGAGGATGATGCGCACGGGCTAGGCGTGTTTGTGCAGAAGAGACTGGGGCTGGGGACGTAGAGATCGAGGCAGGCCTCAGCGCGGGGTACCAGGAGACGTCGCTAGATGAGAATTGTAGCCTTCGAACGACTGCTATGATTTTTGAGGGATTGAGAGGCAGTGTGCTGCATCCAACGCCGCCCAAACGGAGTACGGGTGAAGGGAGCAACATAGGTGTCCTAGGTCAGGCCCTGTGGTACGTGAACAGTCTCGCAGTTGGCTGAAACACGTCTTGGAGTAGGGATGCGGGAACGGCTTCCGAGGCGGCCCAGCAGTGGCAAGATGGAACGGAGGAACGGTCGGAACGAAGCTGGAGGCCCGTAGGCAGAAAACGCCGCGGTAGGAAGAAGGCCCAGGGTCGTGAGGATGTGTTGGAGGTCAGGATGCGTCGACGGCGTGCAAGGCAGCCCGAACGGGGTGCGGGTGGTGGAGGAACGGAGGTGGTGGTATGGAGAACGTAACACGAGGGAGTGCTTCCATGGAAAGTTGAAAGCCGTGGTATAGCACTGAAGGACGTGGAGGGGCGGCGGCGTGCCAGAGCGTCGACGACGGTGGTGATTCGTGGCAGGAGGGAGCTTCCCAATCGGGAACAGTTGATCCACGGCTGCGGAGACACGACCTGCTAGGTACGCTTCGTGTCAACAAATTAAGCTACCTACCGGGTCCCGAAGGTACGCGAACGGTGCTTCCTTAGGTGGAGGAAGCTCGAAAAGGACGGAAATAAATACCACATTCGCTTTCTACTCTCTGCCATCTTCGCACTCCCGTCCTCCGTGCAAATACTACAAAGCTTCAGATTATCCACCGCACACGCGACAGAAGGCAAAGGCATGACTCGGAGTTCTCCTTCCGCCACGTGAAAGCTAAAGAATGTCGCCTTTGTCTTGCACCAAATTTTGGCCGTACACCCAGGAACCTCGAGCCTTGTTCGACCAACTTGTGTCTTGAAAGTACGGCCAGATGATTTAAAAAAATTGGATGCGCATAGAATAGCAAGGTGTGATAATAACACGAACGAAAGCGAAGTTAATAATGTAATTGCACGCAGCCCACGGCGCGTAAATGATGCTCTCCCCCCCGAATGAATCGAATCTAATACATATGATGCCAATGCCCGTGTCTGAAAGCAAGGCGGCGCCCATTTAGCAAAAGCGCCAGAAGAAGCCGGAAAGAACTCACAGTACAATGCGAGGGTCATGTTGGTGAATGGTGCGTTTAGGCAATGACGCACTGCCCGCTGGTTCCCGAGCCCGAGTCGTCGTTGACGGCGGGGAAGGAGGTGTCCTCCTTGCAGACAACGCATTGTCCGCTGGTGCCCGAGCCCGAGTCATCGTTGACGGGAGGGAGAACGACGACGACGTCCTCGACTTTGGTGGAGATGGTGGTGAAAGCGTCCATGGATGTAGGGGGAATGGGGCGAGGATGTGGTGGGTAGGCGATTGGTTTGAAGGCGAACCTGGGGTATGGTGCTGGAGCAGGAGGGCTTTTATACCTCGCTCCAGCACCACCAGCAGTGCGCAGTGAACAAAGAGTGCACGACCGAATGTAACAATAGCACCGAACAAAGACAAGATCGACGTCCAGATGGAGGGACGCGAAGCGACGTCGAATGCGAGATCAAGGCACGCCTCACAACTTGCTGCCGCTTGGTTTGCATTTTTTGGTTTCCCGTTGGGTCCAGTTCGACGGATTGTAGCAGTGGCCAGTCAGGACAACCAGAAGCCTAGCACCAAGCACAATCCCACGGGAAAGTCCCGCGAAAGAAAAATACGCGAAAGAGGATTGGAAGAACAAGACAATAGCGCTCGATCACTCGGGCCCCATCAAATGAGCACACAAGAGAGGAAATTTGTCCAAGGGGAAAGTGGGAAGCGTTCCGAGTCTTGAGTCATCCGATCGTGTATCGCTAAGTATCATATCGGCGGCAATACCAGGTCATACGCTTCGAGCATGGTCGCGCACCGCGCACCTCGTATTTTCGGCCGATTCTGATAAGAGCAAGAAGCAACCTGATTGGCAACGGTGGAGATTATACACATGAGCGATTTCCAGGGTTCCCGGCGAGTCCGCAATTAGCATGTCGGCGGGGCGGACATGAGAGTACTTATGGAGGAAGAGTGAGCACTGGGATCAGTTGATCGGATCAACTTGATCCCTCTTTGTACGCGCCGATTCGGCTGCTACCAAGCTGCTACAAAGTTCGAATTGCTTAAAATTTCAACCTTTGAATTACTTCTGGGACTTGCTGTGGTGAGTGGTCTCAATCCGATTGCAATTATCAGTATGTACACGATTTCTGTTGAATTTCACTCTTCGACTCTCGATACTCCAACGTCAACCATTGTCGCAACAATGTCGTTGAACTACCCGCACTTTGAGATGACATAGGGTATTCGCATTCGAGGCTTCGGCGTTCGCAATTCCTGCGAGTTGGTGATTATTAGTTCAAATCACAGACCACGAAAACGTGAGTATCCGCTTCGTACGAGAGAATCATGTAACTTGTAGATCCGCGTCAACTCTTCCTGAATTCCGATTCCCGTCAGCATTCAAGAATCCAAGTACATGATAGTTGAAACGAAAATTACTCGCCCCCATAGCAAACCTGCACGATATCCCTTATTGTACGTGTCCTTGTCGAGTTTAGGAGCGTCGACAGAGCTGATGACATACGCCGTGCTGATAACGTTGTTGGTCACCGCCGTGAGCACTGTCGAGGTATGTAAACGTGTAGCAGAATATGTCGATGTCGATACGCATGATGCCGCCGAGCTCGCCGCAAGTTATAGCGTAGGTGCGGTGTTGGGATTGGTTGGCTGCGACGTTGCCCAGGACAGCCTCCACACCAGCGTTGACAATGGCGAAGACGCCTGCATATACAAGTTCAATTATGGGATTTGATTCGGGTGGACTGCACGCACCATCGAGGATATCACCCTTGGCGAACGCAGTCACCGCACTGCTCACGGCCTTCTTCACATTATCCCCCGTCTGCGTCACCTTGGGGGTGGACGACATGATCGCTGGACAGAATCTCGTTGATTGGGATGAGGGTGTTGTCCGCCGTGCTCTTCACCTGGCCCATAAAGTTGTCGTATTTGAGCTGCGCCATGGTGAGGAGCGCGTTGAGCTGATCTTGCGCCTGTTGATAAGCGAACTGATACTTGAGCCCATGTTTCCGAGGTGGGTGACCCTAGTGGTGGCAAGGTCCGGTTCAGAAATCGGTTCGAACCTGAACCGAACCTGAACCGGACGCGGGTTCAGCGTTCAGGTTCAGGAAATCCTTGAACCTGAACGCAAGTTCGGTTCGGGGTTCGGCGAGGACTGCACGCGTTTGAACCTGAACCTGAAAATGAACCCCATCAGCGCAATCTTGTCAATTTTACAGTCAATGTTGTACATTTCTGGCAGTCCCGGTGTGATCTGCGGCAAGTATACCCATCTGGTAAATTTCACACCCTTGTAGCCCATTCTTACGCGGCTCTGACCAACAATCTAGATCATTGATGGCGCATCAGTAGTGGCGGGAATGTGTCGGGTGCCTGTTACAGCACCGTACAAGATGAAACGAGCCTCCCAAGACACTCCATTTGACTCCATAAAGCCTGACCAGGTACCTTCGGCCACAGAGCAATATTTTTGGTGGGATACTTGCTATCAGGACCGGCGGGGGTTCGAACGGGTTCGAACCTGAACCGAACGCGAACGCGCATTCAGGTTCAAGGTTTGGCAATGGCCCGAACCAAACGCCAGGTTCAGGTTCGGGGTTCGGAAAAAATGGTACTGAACCGGACCGAACCGAACCTTGCCAGCACTAGGTGGGTCAGTGTTTGAATAAGAAAGAGTCGTACATACTTCTTTTTATACCCATACTAGGCCGCGACCGAAACGCGGGGAAATAAGAGCGCCGTGTCAGGTTCAGGCCAGGGGCGGTGGCGCTCCTTGATAATGAATGGCTCGCTCGGGAGCCTCATTTGGCCGGTGGCATATCGAGGTTTCTGAGAGCAGCCAGGTACCTATAGCGAGACGATTAATGGAAGATTCATTGATCAATATTGTAAGACGTGCAGAATGCTTCAACGTTCTGTGATATGTGTATGTACACCAGAAATAAAGAACGGAACGGAGGTAAATATGTCATTGAAGCTCAGTCGGGCGCCGCGGTGGGGCACGAGCGACAAAGAACGTTGTTGCCATTCGCATCCAGCACATCCCAAAAAGTTGAAAGACGCCTGTCTTGATCCCGTTCGTCCTAAGGAATGCCGATATCGTAGCGGATTTGGCCCAATACGGCGTTCTACATTTTTGGAGAACTTCAGGAAGAAACACGAGCGGGAGGTGCGCCAGGGCAAAGGGTTCCGAATCGTCACAATCGCCTCGGGCCTGCGACGTGCGTGGGCGTGGGCCAACGCAAAAACGCCTTTCCCAAAGTCAGTAGAAGCTTGGAGAAAGTTAGCGAGAGACGCACCGGAGTACTCAAAACTGTGTCTAAGTAATGCGCACTAAGCATGACTGTGCCGTAGTCCCCTTCTCGTCGTTCTTGAATGGCCGTACTCCGACCAATGCGGTGATCGGAGACGCATTCGAGAATCCGTTACTTGAAGGTCTCTCGAGTCGTCAAGCGGGCGTCATCGCAGACATGGCTAGCGAGCAGTGGGTATCGCACGCGATGGTAAGTAGAGGACAAGAGGTGATTGGTACGTAATCGCCGAGTCGGCTGGCATCCAATCAACAATCGCAAGCCCAAAGTGGCAATACCGCCGTCTGCGAGCTTTTTTACCACTCGAAGGTGCAAAATCGGATCGAAATATACGGCAAATGCGTCTCAGAGCAGCTGGATAAAGTCCATAATCGTTTGGATCACATCACCGATTCCCTGGCTCAGTGGTCAACAGTGTTTCCCTGAGATCAAACCCGCAGCGAGACTGGGGTTCGATTCGCTGGGGAGGAAGCCAATGTTACTCCTCTGGATAATGTTGCGCGCGGTTTATGTTTTGCTGAATGGCCGGTCTGGTGCTTTGCTAATTTTTCCTGCATTTTTTTTCGGGCTTTCGGGCACATCACTAGTCGCGCACCTACGTATTTTCGGCCGATAAGAGCAAGAAGCCACTTGAGAAGATTATACACATGGGTGATTTCCATAGGGTTTCCGGCGAGTCCGCCGATAGCTCTGTCGGCGGGCGGACATGAGAGTAAGGAGGAAGAGTGAGATCACTTGATCCCTGTTAAGCCTGAGTTGAACTCCAGAGTGGCACAAGTTCAACTTCATGTATACACGATTTCCAGTTAATTTTCACTCTTTGACTCTCGATACCCAGCGTCAACAATTGCCGTTGAACTACTACCCGCACTTTGAGATGATCCCTCAATTGACATTGGGTACTCGCATTCGAGATTTCGGCGTTCGCAATTGCTGAGAATTCGAAGTCAATGATTATTAGTCCAAATCACAGACCATGATAAGCGTTTTGAACATACCCGCACTGGCTAGAGCTTGCCACTGAAGACGGTCCACACATTAATTTCCGCGACCGACAGAACAGACACGATGTGTTGGATTCTTGTGGATCGAAATGTTTTGCGCTGGAACCGACGTTGGACTGTGCGAGACTCATTTTCTTCAAGGAACGCCGCTTGACGTCAAAAGGCCGGTGTGGTGCGTCGAGCAAGGAGGCCACTTCCTGCTGAGGATCAAGCAACGGACCACTTCTGCTTAGAGGGAAATTTTGTGGACCGGCTGATCCAGAAGGGTAAGGAGGTGGAAGGGAGCTAGCCAGAAAATATGCGCCTGCAACGATAAGTTAGGACCGAAGCAATGTCTCTTTTACGCTGGACACGCACCGTCTCTTTCGGCAAGGAAGAACTGCCGCGCCACTTTATCGAGCAAGTCCTTCTGTTCTTGTATCGACTCCACCCCGTTCTACAAAGGTGAATGAGACGAAGAACCCGAAGCACGTAGTGGTTACCTCGGAAATTATATCACACCAATCCTCGTCGTGGGTGATGACAACTTCCGCGTTCGGTACCTACAACTCGTTATATATTCTCCATGGTCAGAGCAGCATCACATACCTGGTCGAGAATGAAATTATTGACGAGTCGGGACGGATGAAAGATCTAGGAGCGATTCAATTGGGCATATCGTCGACAGTTTACAACGCACCTCAGGGATAGACGCCAAGTCGGAAAGCGTCACCTCCTCTCCATCCTTGCCCGAATATGTCTTGCCACCGGAAGAACCGGCCCCGATACTCAAATTGACGATCCAGGATATCAGAGAACTTTGCGATCCAAAGGGGACAATACTGCTTGGCGATTTCGGTGATATTGCTGCATCGGATACTTCGACAGTCCCCAAAAGCCGCCCCCATATCCCTTCTCCCAGCGAAATAGTAAAGCCATGAAAAAAGACGGTGTGATTAACCGGATTGTCTGGCGGCGTCTGGAAGCTTTTGGTGATCGCGGGCGTCCCAGTTTGAAAACGATGGTCCATGGGCCGGAATACGAGCGAAAACTCACTCCCGGCTCCAATGTTCTGGAAAGACGCCAGCCCTCCTTCCCAAGATTTTTCAAAGCCTGTGACGAGATGCAGCCCGCCGTTGCGGAGACCTCGCCCTCTGCTTCCGTTGATGTACCTATACCAGCTCTCGGCATTCCGGGCAGCATATCTGCGCATATCTTCGACATTTTGGAGTTTCATTAAGCGAGAACCAAGAGGAAGAGCCAGGACTGCACCGCGCGGGCCCTTGCAAGTGAAACGAAAGTCACTGTACAGCCTTAGTTGAAAGCACTTTTGTTTGAACATCGGAGGGGAAATACGCACTCGGAGAAGTGATACGGGCCCCAGGCCAGCACAGAGGGAGAGGCAACATGACTGTCCCGCTCGAAATCAAGTTCCAATATATCCTGGTCGAGGAACGGAGCCAACGGAACGAACTCCTCCGGAACCAGACCGCAGTTGACGGGGTGGTCCGAGGCAAGGTAGACGTTGAAGAAAAAGTCGAAAACTCCCTCTGGAGTCACTCGTCCGACGTCGCCGATCGAGATACCCTTCCGCTGGTATTCTTCGGGAAGGTTGCGCTGGGGCGCCGGGACATATAGAGGAAATCCGCGCCTTCGACCCAGTAGCTGACGGCAGTATACGTCGCTATCTGCTGAATCCTATCCATAATCGATCAAACAAGGGGGTCATTGAGATTGATTCGATTTCATCCTACCTCGGTCGCCTCAGCTGACGCATTGACATCAACTTGAAGGTCTAGTGACAGTGTAGATGTGTGTCACTCAGCAAGTCGCGTAGATTGGGAGAAAATGCCCTACCGAACGCAGGCGGTGGTGTTATGGCATGGTAATGAACATCTCCAGAAACGAATTGTCCCCCCGAGATGGTGAATTCAGCGGCATTCTGGAACAAGTGACGACTACCGAGGTTTTCAGTAGTTTAAGCAAGTCCGCCACGGGCTCACCTGGACGAGGGCTCGGTCGTCGACTGTTGAAGCCTCGATGGTGCTTCCATCCGACGTTGTGGTCAATGCAGTCTGAGGCAGAAGGTCGTGGTCTGTGAGAGAGATGGGTTAAAACAAGCGCCCAAACACAGCCTCGCTGATGAACAGTGCTCGGCGGCTCGAATGTATATTCGCGATACATACAAAAAGAGAAAACAAATCAGATATCATTCTTCAACTCGCCCCAGAAGTTCAAAAAAGGACGGCAGCGATTCCCACATCTTCTTCAGACCTTCGTTCATCTTCCTTTTGGCATCCTCCAGGACCTCCTTCCTCCTTGCAAACGTTACAAAGCTTGATCAATTTCACCACGGGCGGGGTGGCAGCGAAAATGGACAGGGTTCCCCGCAGTACAAAGGTACGGAAAACAGTCAACCTTTCTTAGGAAAAGTCGTCAGTGCACTCTGCAGGTCCGGTACGGGAATTATTTTGCGCAACCCAGCCGAACGCGTACCCTGCATCCCATTGTCGCTGCGCCAATTCTGTGTGTGCCATAATACATAGACGTTGATCATCTAGTGACAGCTTCGCCCAGGGACCCATCTGGTCGGCGTATACCAGTCAGAAGATCGGTTTATACTCAACAAAATTGAGTACAGAAACATTTTAAGGGATCTTTAATGCGTACCTGTGTGGAAGATAGCATGACGCGCAGATACGCAGAGGGAAGGAGCGCAAACAGGTTATTTTCCCGCACCACAGCCAGCAAATCTATAAGGATGCCGTATTCCTCCAGTGTTTGGGGATGTTCGTCCGCGAGACGCTGGACCATTGTCTGCAGGAACTCCTTCATGTCGTACTTCCGACCCAGCCGAATGTGACTCGCAATGACAGAAAGAGGCAGGGATTTTTTAGCGAACAGGAATCTGGTCGTGGATATTAGAGTTAAAAAATGGACTCCGTAAAGGATGGACAACGCACGGATTATACAGGGCCTTCAAAACCGTTTCCACATCTTGTGCCGAGTCCGGAAGCTCGACTATCGGACAACCTTCCACCTTTGGCTCGTCCTGGGGCTGGGAAAGCCCTTGCATATCTCGGAAGAAAGAGGAGTGGGACGAGAGGACGCTCCAATGGACACGAAACTGAGTGGCACTAGCTTGAAGGACAACGCTTCCGTCATCATACCACACCTCAGAGCGGACTATTTCTTGATCGTCCGGACGCTGTCGTTTAGCTGGAGGTGGTGAATCTGACATGAAAGTGGGAGCGTCGGAGCGAAGGACAGATTTGGCCGCCGGCCGGTGTTTGGCGTTTCATCGCATGTCGCGCTTTCCTTTTCGACCACCTCATCTTGTCATGGACCCGCCGCCTGCTAAACGCCCTCGCCTCGGCGATCAAGAGATTGTACGCTCGTCCGATGTCTGGCATCGAGACGGTAGTGTAGTGCTGCAAGCAGGTGGCACCCAGACTCCAGTTCCGTGTCCACTGGGGTGTTCTCTCCCTCCATTCGTCGTTCTTCCGGGATCTAGAAGGGCTGCCGCAGCCTCTGGATGAACCCAAGGTCGATGGCTGTCCCATCGTAGAGCTCTCGGACTCTGCAGAAGACGTAGAGGTGGTTCTAAAGGCACTGTACAATCCGTCCGTCCTCCCTTCAAGTCCTTGCAATGCATCTATTGACCCCGAACTGCTCTGTAGATTTTTTTCGTCCCAGAAACCCCTCCCCCTCTCAGCCATCGCGAGCTACGTCCACTTAAGCCGAAAGTACGACTTGAAGCAACTCTTGCAGACCATGGTGGAACGTCTAACATACGAGAACCCGACCACTATGGAGGCGTATCTGCTTCTACATTCGGACAACGAGTATACGACTACGTGGATCACTTCATACGACGGTTTCAGATCGACGTGGTCAACTTAGCAAGGGAAAACAACATGATTGCAGTGCTTCCCTGTGCATATCTCAGAGTGTCGATGTACCTGACTCAGGTAAGCGTCATTACAATGCTACATACACATCGACCGAGGCCAACATATAGGCTGAAATATTGGATGGCATTCGACGCCCTGACGGGACCTTGGCGGTACTCTCGGCCATTGATCAACGTGTGTGCATCTTGGCGCGCGCGTCGATGGTACAAACCCAGTGGGCCAGCGGAAATCCATTCGGTTGGATTGCAGACAGCACACTACCTGAAAATTGTGCGAATCCCTCCTCGTGCCGAGAACTCAAGTCAAGGTGTTTCCAGCGCAACGTCGTCGCCGGGGTGTTCGCGGCCTTTCCGTTTGACTCAGATCAGGCCAAACAGCTCGGCCTCTGCAGCGTTTGCACGGAAGATGGCAATACAAAGTTCGTCGCAGGACGCAAAAAGATGTGGGAAGCGCTTCCTTCCTATTTCGAGCTCCCTCCTTGGGGAGATTTAAAGAATGATCTATAGTATGAAACTTTTCTCACTTTTCTCTCCTTGTATCTCTGACCTCTTCACAGATACTCCGTAGTATTTACCTTTTGGTAATGAAATGTACAGCGCATCTTGTTTCGGGCTTTCATGTTTTTGACTTCTCGCTTGATTTGTCTTTGTTCGAAAGCCCGCGCAAGACTCTGATATCTATATGTATCGACTGCCGCGATCTCACGGGCACAGTGGATTACTGGAAACACTTGGGGTTGGATCGCGGACAATATCACAGCGGTCGAAAATTGCAAGGCGCCTACTCAGTGCCGAAACAGAAAGTCAGCCTGTTTTCATGCCAGCATTATCGCCGGCGCGCTCTCACCATTTCCGAACACCAAGATGATGGACAAGATAAAAATCTGCACTGTTTGCGCAGAGAACGGGAGGACGAGGCTCCTCGAGGGGAGGGAAAAGATGTGGCAGGCGCTTCCGTCCTATTTCGAGCTCCCTGCTTGGGGGGATTTGAAGAACGATCCATAGGACTACGAATCAGTATCCCTTCCTCAGAGTCCTGGTCCCGGTATCTCTGGCCTCTTGGCAGATACTCCTCAATAATTATCGTTCAGTTCCGCGGTTCGGGCTTTCTTGTATTTGAATCCGTTAACTTCTGCGGATATATTCAACAACTTCATAATTCACGTTCGAAAGTCCACCCAAGACTCTGAACGGTTATCTACTAAGTACTTAGTAACGATCCCGTCGTACAATCGGTTCACTGAGAACGACCACGTCCAATGTATCCACCCCCGCCCGCTTCTCCAGGAACTTCCACTTTACGCAAAGGCTGTCGGATTCATAGACGCGCAGGACGGGCCTCCTCCTCGCGAGTAGCTCTGCGATTCTCGATCGGCTCAAATCCCCTCGCACTACCAGAGTCCGAATGTCTGGAACCAACCTCCGCCCAGCCCGTTCGAATTCCTCGAAAAGCCAGTTCCATTTCTTCCTGTCAATATGCCCTATCTCGAGGCGGACGACATCACGAACAGCAGGCATTTGCAATATATCCACCAACTTCCTCGGCGGACAATCTGTGACGCGGAGATGTTGCAGAGTGCATCCCGAATTGTTGAGAAATGTGGTGAGAGCCGCAGGATCCGTGGCCTCCCAACTGGAGTCTGTGAGGAGGAGCGTCTGTAGGAAGGGGGCGACCAATATATTGAGCAGATGGTTTCTGGCGTCTTTCCCTCCTTCGATCTCAAGGGACTCGATTTTTGCGGTGATCAAGGTGGAGTCGCGCACTTCTATCCTGGGTGAGCGAAGAATGACGCGAGAGCCCGACGGGAGGAGGGGAAGGATCTGCTGGATATGACACGTTTCGGAATTGCCAAGATCATATGTGTTGAGCTGCGACCACGGGAGTCGCAGTTGTGTAGGGAAAGGCGCCGAAGACTGGAGCCTGAGAGCTAGATCTGTGAGGGCAGGCAACGCTGTCACCAGATCGGCATCAGGGGCGTTTGCCGGAAAGACTAGTCCCCCGAGATAGGAAGCATCATTCAATATGATCTTCTTGAGGCAGGGGAAATCGATACCGAGATTCACGAACAGTGAAAAATGCCAGTTATTGACGAATGTAATTTCCTTCCATTGGTGTGCGACGGGGAAGAATATGTCTGCGAGTTCGTCGGTTGTGGCCACCGTGAAACGAATGGAAAGCGGAGCGAGCTGCGCGCGCTCGAGCTGCATCTCCCAAAACCGGCGGCTGGGAATCGGAAGGTGGATTCTGGTCTGCATGTAGTCGTAGTCCCGGAAAACGAAATGGGACCAAAGGTCAGGGGTAGTCAACGCCACAGACCGCCATCGCCGACTCACTCGGGCGAGGACCCAGCCAGCGTTGTTGACGGGGTCGAAAGTGGCGTCGGCATCCACACAGCGAACAAAGATCTCCGACAGCATCTCGTTGGGCAGCCGACGCAACATCAGAGACCCTTGCTTTCGTATAAACTCGTTGAGCTCAGTACGTTGCGCGCTGAGGAGTGCGATTGCGTCCTGCACTCGGCCTAGGTCCATCCTCGCCCTGTCGAGAGCGGTGGAGATTCTAGCGATCTGGAGATGCGAAGGAATGTTGTTGCCCAACAAAAGACCTTCAGTCGGATCACCGAGACTGAGAGGTTCGAAGAGATCACAATGGGTGGAGCAAGCAGAGCTGCAAGGCATCCTCTGTGCTAACATGAGTGGAAGGACGGGCGGGGAGGGCTGGGCTTACGATGTCAAAGAAAAATCCGACGCGGCGGACTTGGGGGTCGGAGTACAGTGAATAATAGAGACCTCCTAGATCGCTGAACAAGCGCAAGGCTCGTCGGTGTCTCAGGCTGGTGCCCCTGGCTCCCTGCACGGGGACTCGTCACTCGTGACTCAAGTCACAAGTGAATGCGAGGAACGTGAATCGTGGACGAGCCGATGGATGGACTGAAATGAGAGCCAAATATAACAGCCGGGCGCGCGCTTCGAGTCTGTAATGTAGGACTCGGAGAGTCGAGAAAAGAGGTAAGTACCGCAAATGCAGGATCTGATCTCCGTAACTCTAAGCGCGATTTCTCCATTTTATCCCACGCTCCCATTGGTTGATGGCGGGACATCAGAAACCCTGGCGAGGGAGTGCGGCGCACGGACGAGCGGGTGGACATCCTTCAATTGCATTCATTTGTGCTCTTCGTGGAAGACGGAGGATCCAGGTCTGCCCGGAGGGCGGTGCTATCAGGTGATTGATAAGATCAACTCGGCTTTTCTTCCACCACCATCTCTGTGACTTGAGTCTCTTTATACGGGAAATAAATCACGTACCTGCGAACTACGGTGGGCATATCGTGACTATCAGATGCATTGTGGAAGGCTTACCTGGCTCCAAGTCCCGTCAGACGGAATCGACCCAGTTGTCCGACTCAGCGCGTCTGCCAGGGAGATACCGAGAAATCAGCTATCGTACGCCTCCCATTCTATGAATTCGATAGACACTCACCAATCTGCGCACCTGGCAATAGGTCCCAACGATGACCACCCAAATCGAGGCGGAGATCGCACAAATTTCCCTCGAAATCGAGCGGCAGAAGGATGTTCTCAGGAAACTCGAGAGCAGCAAAAATGTCCTCCAGCAGCAGCTTAACGCTATACGTGACCCAATAGCTCGACTACCGCTCGATATTTCATCCGATATTTTTCTGCAATGTCTGCCACCCCGGTCGGTATACCCTCGAGAATACCCTCGACCTCAAGCTCATGATGCCCCCCTCCTCCTCCTCAATGTCTGTAAAAAAATGGACTGTCATCGCATTTTCCACTGGCGCCCTATGGGCTTCGATTGGCATCGTCTTTCCATGTTCTACAGGATTCGAAGACTTGTTGAAGATGTGGCTTGGACGCGCCGGGAGTCGCTCTCCACATTTCCCTCAGAGGAGTCTTCGATTCCGTGGTTGCCGATCACATTTAACATCACTCTGCCCAACTCGAGTCCTTGATCATTTCGTTTGACCACACGGACGACCTTGAGGATGAATCGTACAACCTCCTCGGGGAAATGCAACCCTTCATGGAGCTTCCCCGTCTCCAAGTGCTGGAGATGTTCGGCGTAGGCGTCGTCGAATGCTACTGGCTTTCACTCCATCGACTTCTGCGTCTTGCACCTAATCTCACTCGACTGTTGATGCAAAATTTTTCATTCCTGGAGAACCTCGAGGACGAGGAACCTGAAATACTCATTCTTCCCTATTTGTGCCACCTATCCCACCATAGGGACTTCGAGGGTATAAAGTGGATTTCGACCCCCCAGTTACAAACTCTCCGTTCGTCAACGGAAGCTCTCTCCACGGAGGGTTTCATCTCCTTCCTGCGCCAAGCATCTCTGCCTTTACGGAAGCTCGAGCTTATTGGAGATTCGAACAGTGTCAGCAGATTCAAAAACTCACTCGCCGTCATCCCGACCCTCACACATTTGGAATGCCTGGTTCCGGAACCACTGTTCGTGGTGGAATTGCTCGCCTTTTTGGCGCAGAACCCACACCTGGTTGCGAACCTCGAAACGTTGCAACTACAACGAGATTATTGGTGCCACGAGTTACACCGACATGCTGATGGCACTCGCGGGCGTCCTGTCGGTCCGTCGTAGCCGGCTCAAAACCGTCCGATTCACGATCTACCGGTGGGAGGACCCTCCGAGTCTGACGGACGATCTTACTTGTTTCCGAGAGTTCTTGGAGGAGGGCATGCATATCCATATTGCGCTAGAGGATGAGCCGAACATGCTCTCTTCCTCGTGATGGGTCGCAGACTCGCAGATTACGCAGCGATAGAATTGGGCGAGGGAGCGCTTGGGTTCTGCGTCGAGATGTGGCGACAGATTTTGGCAAATTTCTTATTCGAATCCGCACATATTTTGACCACTCAAGACTCGATTTTCGTCTGCCCTCTGTGACAGAGACAATTGATAGTACATATCGAACGAGTCGGAGAAATTCAATGCTGAACGTACAATATCTCATGTCATCTCCCTCCACCTCGCGCTGTCATTTTTCTTCTCCCTCCGATCCCCACCGAATTTCGCATTTCCTTTGCCGCTTCATTTTGTTAAAAATAACCTGCTGTAGGCTTTGAGGCATACAGGCAAGGACCTACACGTAGAGCCAAGTCCGAGTAGAATATGTAAGTGGCTTTCAAGTTGGTTGAGAGTACAGAGAAAGGGTTACAGGAATCGGATACAGGACGAGGGGAATGCCAAATGCTTGTCTGGTACATAGTGTGTTGTGAGATGAAAATGAACCATGCAATCGAGAGACAGGAACAAAAAAACGCGCTCGGGCTTTCTACCATTCAAACTCCCTACAACGCCCTAATCAGCCAAATCACGGAAAAAGAAAAAGAAACCACTCACCCCGTACATCTCTCAAAAAGCCAATCCTTTCCCGCAGTATGCACCACCCCGTCCTTGAGCACGCACTTCCACTTGTTCTTGACCCTCCCCACCTTTTCGTACGTGCAAAAGATGATATCCGACTCGATACCCGCAGGACCCGCTTGCCCTCCTCCTTCGCCGTCTGCATCCTCAGCCCCGCCGTCGTCAGAGTCCGAGTCGTCTAGATCCGAGTTGATTTCGTTGGATGGGGAGACGAGGCCGGGGGTTGGTTTGGGTAAGGGCGGAGGCAAGGAGGGGTGCGATGAGCGCGGTGGGAGAGCTTTGGTCTTCTCCTCCTCGTCATCCAAGTGCGCAGGGCCGTCAGTCTGCGGGATGCGGTAGCTGTAGCTGTTTGGCAGCGACGAAGGAGGGGGCAGGGGGGTGCCTTGACGAATGTTGGCGTCGAACAAGTCGAATTGGTGACGCTGCTGGGCGTACATCGACGCTGACGATTGAATCGGTGGAAGGGTATTGCTGTAGTGGTAGCTCTGACTTGGAGGAGGAAGAGGAGACGCGTATCGTCCCATGGCTGGTGCAGGGTTGAGCGGCTGGGTGCGCGGGGATGAAGGCAAATGGGTGTTGTGCTGCATTAACTGTGGTCCGGGAAGTGAAGGCAGCGAGGGACCCGGGAGGGCGAGAGTAGGGTACACGGGCGGGGTCGGAGTCGAGACTTGACTATAGCTCCCCCGAAAGTCGGCGACGCGCGAGGCGAGGATTTTGGTTTCCCATTTCTGTACCGAGCTTTGGCGAGGGAGGGAGGAGGAAGAGAGTTTACTTACGTGCTGCAGCTCTTGGAGGATTTCGGGTGGCACGTCGAATTCTTCAAACGCGGGTCGCACAGAGGCGATGACGTCGTCGACGACTGTGCGGTAAATGTCGGGCTGCGGACGGCGGGTGGGTAGGTGGGCGAGCTGTGGCGGGCGAGGAAAGGACTTACGACGATTTTGTTAGACATGAATGCGAGGAGAAGGATGTTGCTCGGCTGATCGGGCCGAATCAAAGCTGACGTAAAGAGCGCAGGGTTCGATTCTCAAGTTGAATTTTATTTGTTTTCAGATTGCTCGTTTGCTTCCTGCTTTCGACCTCTGAATGCACGGAGAAGTACTGACAGACTATCGGGTGACTTGAGAACGACTTGGAGTTTGAGAGTTCATCAATCCGAAGGCTGTTGGTTCATTTTCAGGCTGTGCAATCCGTGCCAGGTCCCGAAAGAAAGCAGAATGCAACGAGAGGACGGTGCGAAACCACGCGTGCCTGCTTGAAGGACGACACGGGCGTCGCGGCACCAAACATCCCATCAAGTCTCAGATCTCAGCTTGCACGCTTGGATTCACGTAGATCTAATAGCAATAATGTGTGATAATAACACGAACGAAAGCGAAGTTAATAATATAATTGCACGCAGCCCACGGCGCGTAAATGATGCTCCCCCTTCTGGTCGTCGAATGAATCGAATCTAATACATATGATGCCAATGCCCGTGTCTGAAACCAAGGCGCCCGATTAGCAAAAGCGCCAGAAGAAGCCGGAAAGAACTCACAGTACAATGCGAGGGTCATGTTGGTGAATGGTGCGTTTAGGCAATGACGCACTGCCCGCTGGTTCCCGAGCCCGAGTCGTCGTTAACGGCGGGGAAGGAGGTGTCCTCCTTGCAGACGACGCATTGTCCGCTGGTGCCCGAGCCCGAGTCATCGTTGACGGGAGGGAGAACGACGACGACGTCCTCGACTTTGGTGGAGATGGTGGTGAAAGCGTCCATGAGTGTAGGAGGGATGGGGAGAGGATGTGGTGGGTAGGCGATTGGTTTGAAGGCGAACCTGGGGGTATGGTGTTGGAACAGGAGGGTTTTTATACCTCACTCCAGCACCACCAGCAGTGCGCAGTGAACAAAGAGTGCACGATCGAATGTAACAATAGCACGGTGATAGCGAACAAAGACAAGATCGACGTCCAGATGGAGGGACGCGAAGCGACGTCGAATACGAGATCAAGGCACGCCTCACAACTTGCTGCCGCTTGGTTTGCATTTTCTTTTTGGCTGCCCCGTTGGGTCCAGTTCGCCGGATTGTAGTAGCCAGCCGGGACACCCAGGAGCCTAGCACCGAGCCCAATAACAAGAGAAGAGAAAGTCCGGCGAAAAAAGAAGGCGAAAGAGGATTGGAAAAATTTAAATAAGATAATAGAGCTCGATCACTCGGGCTCCATCAAATGAGGACACAAGAGAGAAAATTTATCCAAGGGGAAAGGAAGCGTTCCGAGTCTTGAGTCATCCGATCGTGTATCGCTAAGTATCATATCGGCGGCAATACCAGGTCATACGCTTCGAGCATGGTCGCGCACCGCGCACCTCGTATTTTTGGCCGATTCTGATAAGAGCAAGAAGCAATCTGATTGGCAACGGTGGAGATTATACACATGAGAGATTTCCATACGGTTTCCGGCGAGTCCACCGATAGCTCTGTCGCGGACATGAGAGTAAAGAGGAAGAGGGAGATCAGTTGATCCCTGTTTGTACGCGCCGTCTCGGCTACTTTACGTAAAGTTCAACTCGCGGGTTGAAAAAGAAAACTCGGAAGCCTGGTTGACGCCGGATGAAACCTTGCTTGCAGGTTGCAAGTAAGTATCAGTAAGATATGAAGTGATCCACTTGGTCGTATACTCGCTGTCCGAATGTAGAAGCATACTTAGGTGGTCGGTTTTCGTACACGAGGCGATCCACCATCGTCCGCAAGAGTTCCTTGAAGTCGTACCTGCAACCCAAGCGGACGTAGCTGGCAATGGCTGATAGAGGCAAGTGTTTTGGACGAAAAGAGCCTAGTCGCTGATCCCAACACGGCATGCTCCACACTGACAATGACATCACACCTTCAAAAGAGCCACGACTTAGTCACTTGTCTCCACACCACCAACATGCCTCTCTTCAAAACCTCCCCACCACCACCTCAGCCAGCGACAGAGCCTGCCCCTGCTCCGTCGCCAATGTCCTCCCGCCTCTTCCACCGTCGCGCCCCCTCAGAATCCACCGCGAGTGGCATATCCGACTACCGCTCTGCTGCCAGCCACCCGACGATCCCCTCCGAGGACGACAACCGCTCCGTCCGCAGCGGCTTCTTCTTCCGTCGTCGAGCCTCAGACGACTCTCTCCGCTCACCAGCACCCTCGATCACCCCATCCTCATTCACATCTGCCTCTCGTCACAGAGGCACCGATACTCCACACACTTCACCCGAACCCAACTTATCCCGCAGCAGCAGCCTCGCCAGCCGTTTCTCCCTGCGTAATTTCGCATCGCGTGACCCCGCCGTGGTGATGGCGCGTCAAAAGGTCGAAGCTGCGCGGGAGGCCGAGGCCGAGGCCGACCGAGCCATCATGCATGCACGCGCGAGGGTGCGGGATGCGTTGGGTAGTGTCAAGGAGTTGGAGGAAGAGGCTCACGAGGGGTGCGTCTCGTATTTGTTCATCTCTCCCAGATATTGACGCTCTTTCAGTGCGTTGCGTGCCAAGGCGAAACAGGCCGAGTCGAAACTCGTTAGTCGGCATGCTGGATTTTTGGGAAAGCATGGACAGTGAACACATCGGACATTTCTGACCTAACCTTGTACTCTATATGCATCCCTAAATTTGAACCAAGTGCACGTGATCTTGGTTGAAAACACCTTTCGAATTCCTGTTCAATCAAGTCCTCAGCTTCGTTAGTCTTCCTTGACAGACTGTCGTTTCGTAACCTCCCCGAACCATTCGTCGACACGGATCTGGGGCAGCGGGCAGGGCGAAGAAGCTTGCCTGGGCCTAGGACTACAAAGTGGTGAATACGGGTTTCGCTCGCGCGGCGCCTGGAGATGACGTACGGGGCCCATTCGATACGCCACCATTGGGATGATATCTTTTGTGCTACCTTCGCCGTGCACTTCTGCCGACCCGACTGATACTGGAAGCGGCGTTGGCGGAATGGGCTTGGCGCCCGCAAAGGAAACAGCCGTCTTGCCTGGATTTGCAACACGTCAGGTATAGTGCCTCGATGCCAAAGAGGACAAACTAACCTCTCATCTGATCTACTGCGTGCCGGAAAGCGGTAACTTCCGACATCACATTATGCCAAGATTCGACGAATGGAACGTTCGTCGTGTCCGACGGACGGGCTGCGATATGCTTCTCCATCTGCTCGCGGATATAATCATCTTGATGGTGGTACAAGTTATGAAGCATCGCCATTGAGGTTTCACAGCGCGGGAAGGAGGAGGCGAGAGGTGACGCGTGAAGGAGCGAACGTTGCGTGTGGAGGACAGCTGGCGGGTCGGTAACGCGTCAAGGAGGGCGGGCGCGCAAGAGGTGTCGCGTGAAGAAGGGCGGGCGAGTTGAAGGTAACGCGGTTGGGTGGTCGAAAGAGAGAGTGATCAGGCTCCTGGTTGATACATGGCAGCCTTGGGCGAGAATTTCATGTCTAGCCTGGCACTCCGTCGGCAAACTGGACTTCAAGTTCCTTGCGTTCCAGGAGGGGAAAAAAGGACGCAGACCACGGAATCATCTGGAAGCTTCCACTCGACTGCTCGTCCGAGTCTGGCTCATCCCTCTCGTCCCATCCAACCAACCCTACGCCGACGACATGGAGGTTAAAGCAAAGAGGCATTGCGATGCCGGCGTTGCCAAGGACACCCGTTTTGCTTCCGTCCCATCAGAAATCGAATGCCTAAAGCGGCAATTTGGGAGTCCAATTGATTTGAGACTTCCAAGCCGAAACAAAGGCGTCTAGGCCCAGAAGACGTCCATTGGCTATAAGACATCTAACTACAGGGTCCCCAGAGGACGTATATATTTTCCGTCTACCTTATGATTGACATGCGGCCTTGGCACAGCGGTTCCATACTGATGCCAAAACTCCCTAGCGGAGGGCGAGGGTTCGACCCTTAAGGTGGCAGGCAATTGGTGTTGTGGCAAATCGTCCCCACTCGTTGCGTTGAGTTTTGCTCCGTCAATCCTTTGGGACTCGAAGTCTCGACCGAGTTTTTTTTTTCAAGTAGCAAATTATTTAATTCACACCATGCAGTCAAACCCAGTCCCGAATTCGCCCCTGTAGATACAAAGGCTGCGTCTGGATACTTACTCTTTCCTAGACCTTCCAATCCGACCACTACCGTCTCAGAATGGTCCCAATATCGCACAAATCCCAAGCTCCCCAAAGTTGCTAAGTATGCGGATGTGGATTCGGTGCGTTCTGCAGCCATCTCATTGCCACCGCACATCGCCTCTAGCCGTATATTTCATTGGATACATAATGCTACGCGACGTAAAATTACTCGTTTTTTCTGTTTCATCTGTTACTCGGGATTCGGGATTCGGCTGCTCGCAAAGAGGGTCTGAAGGAAGGAGACACATTGAACTTCAAGAGTTTGTATCACACAAACGACACTGCATACATGGTCCCGGCGCCCAACGTCATCCCACTCTCGAGTCACCGCTGCCCCACGTTCTGTCAGCCGTAGCCCTTTGTACGCCGACACTACCCCGGTGCTCGCTGAATTTCGAGGAAGCGCGACTAATCCTAAACCCCAATGTGAATATCCATCCCATCGTCCAAAAATTCTTGGAACAGAGCAAGAGGATCGTCCGGCAGACCCAGACGGGAAGAGCCCTGGATAGTCAGCCGGACGGTTCTCAGACTGTTCCGACGGATAGACAGCACAAGTGCGAGGGCACTCAAGATGTCACTGGGAGTGGGCTGATTCGGTTCGTACAGCAGGACGAGGATAGTAGCGACCTTCAATATTTGGAGACAGGGAAGGAGGTGTGGATTGTGCACCAAAAAATCGAGCAGCTGTTTCGCAAAAGCGAAACTCGGATGCGAAAATTCCAGCTGTGTGAGGGTAGGGATGAGAGCCATGCACTGGCCGAAGTGAGGATGGAAATGCGTGGCTGATCCGCGAAGCTGAAGCTTCTGGAGATGCGGCGAGGATCGGCGCAGGAAGGAGTCGAAGATGGGCCGGGATATGGTGTCCGCCGACAAACAAAGAATTTCCAGTCGTGTGGCCGAGATACAGTCCAATGCGTAGCAATCCCCTACACATTTTAATCGTCGCAAATGGGGAAGAGCGAGTGTGTCGAGTTTTTCCTCATCGGAATCGTCGATAAATACCACATCTTCCATATCAAGTTCAACGAGATTGGAGGAAAGGCACAGGAGCTGACGGAAGGGCGGCCAGGAGCAGTTCAGATCTGTTCGGCCAGAAACATCCAGCACCTGCAGACTGGGCAGCTCCATTTGGGGCTGAAATCCCCTAAGGAAGTCGTAGCATCCATACGGCAAGTCGCCCAAGTCGTCCTTGTCCATCTCCCCGAAAGACATGGCCAAGCTTTCGAGCGGAGAATGCTGCAGAACCGCAGAGACTGCAAGTGAATCAACAACTCCTGTGATCGAAAGGTGCAAGGGCCGACTCCCTCCACGTCGAAGCCACATTCCCAAAAATTCTGCGGATCCTTTGTGTGCAAGAGAAAAGGCGACGTGAATAGAAGCCCATAGAGCGGGGGTGGATAGTGCGATACCGGTCCAGGCATGAGAGATGTTTAGGAGAAGTAAAGGCGCAGAATGGGGTCGAGGCCGGGGGTACCAGTATTTTCGACGGAGGTTCTTGTATCCGGTTGGGAGGCATTGCAGAAAAATCTCGGACGAGATCTCGAGAGGTAGCCGCGCGATTGGGTCACGTACAGCGTTCAGCTGTTGCTGGAGAAGGCTTTTACTGCTCTCGAGTTTCCTAAGAACATCTTTCTGCCGCCCGATTTCGAGAGAAACCTGTGCGATCTGCGCCTCGATTCCTTCGGTGGACGCCTCCTGGGCTACCGCGTAAGCAGAGAATTTAACTCATGAAAAAAGAGGCATACACGTCTCATAATAGTGGGATCCTTCTTATAGGCTGGCGCTCGAACGACTTGAAGATCGATTCCGTCACCACTGGAGCGGAATAAGCCTTCATGAGAAGAGAGCGAATAGCTGCGATTCGCCCACCTTGGTTGTCATACACGTGAATTATCGCCTCTGCACTAAAACCTGTCAAGGATGAAGCTTTGTGAACGAGAAGATGGTGGTAAGAAGAAAGGTGACTTTGATCGCGATGATGCACAGCTTCTAAGTTTTGAGTTCTCTCTCAGTTGACACACCCGACGTGTATACAGCGTGCAAACTACTAATCCGCGTATGTAGGAGCCCTTCTCCCGCGGTTCCAGCCGTCCGTGTAGGGGCGGCAGGGAGACCATCCCCTCAACGGAATCCCAAACCAATTCAATGGAGTTGCTTAATGAGATCATCAAGACAGAAGATGTGAGATTGGAGAGAGACGGCAGCGGCGGCATCGAGAACGGAAGACCGCAAACTCGGAGGACACGAGCAATATCGCCCAGCCGAGAGGAACGACCTAGCCCTCCAGTTCAATCAAGTTGATATTGGAGGTGTTCCGACAAAAATACTTGAAGTTGAAAGAAGATATGGATGGATGCCATAACCGGTGTCGGGGTTCAAATTGGAACTTGGAGAAGCCGATTCAATTGGTAATTTGGTTCAAGTTCCGGGTTCCCTGCCAAACTGCCGAGAGCCGGAGTGAAGAAGTCCCTGCATCTACACGCATCCAGATTCCGCGCCAACTTAGACCACTCCTTTGATCCCCAACTCCTCCGCGATGAG
Organism: Roridomyces roridus; assembly: GCA_029378245.1. Classification (NCBI taxonomy): domain Eukaryota; kingdom Fungi; phylum Basidiomycota; class Agaricomycetes; order Agaricales; family Mycenaceae; genus Roridomyces; species Roridomyces roridus. Next base: position 941,291 of record JARKIF010000001.1, on the reverse strand, counting down.
TACAGCCGCCTTCTCGCCAATGACCAACGCTGTACTATACGTGTTCGCCCCTACGTTCGCCGGCGCGATGGAAATCTGCGCCAAGAATCAAAATTAATAGCCAGAAAGAAAGAACCCTGAATCGGGGGTACTCACGTCTTTGAATGCAATCAGTGTCATTTCGAAATTAGGATAATAGTAGGCTTACCAGCGACCTTGAGACCTTGTACGCCGAAAACATTCAAACGTTCGTCGACAACGCCACCTTGATCTCTCGGCTTCATCGCACAAGTACCCAGCTGTTCCGCCAGTCGAATTCAGACGAGGTCCACAATCCGAATAAGTATGAAAGCCCACCGAATGCCAAGCTGTCTGAACTGGTCGAGGATTAGCCATAACCCACATCCACCCACGCATAAAGCGTACTCACCAAACTGCCTATCATACACATCAATCGCCTCGTCGTCTTCCTCCGTATACACAATCCCCGGCGCCAAAACATCCACGGGCCCGGTAGCATCGTCCCTACACCTCGCCTCACTGCCTTGTGCGAACACAGGGCTCCCAGGGAGGTATTCACCGCGGTAGACGCCCATCCTTCTCGCCAGCTCGCGCGATTTCTTGTATCCCCACCGAAGGGTGAGCAAATCTGCGGGGCTGAACGAATGAATAAGTACTGAAAAGATATGAATATCGGTGCTACGAGGACTCACTCGCTCAGAAACCCAGAATCAAAGTCCGGTGGAGCATTTGCATCTTGCCCGGATGAAATGTGGACGTGCCCACGAGAGACGGGGTATTGCTGCAGCCATCGCTCAAGAGATCGTCTCACAGTCTCGTAATGGGTACTCACCGTGTAATACCCAACACTGTAATATTTGCGCCTCGGGACAAGGGACGGGTCGCCGAGATATCTGTACACCAAAGTGAACATCAATCTGAATGAAAGAATGTCGGAGGAGGAAGACAAACGCAGAGACCGGTCCGATCCAAATGATAGGTTTGTCTGGAGCATTTTCAAAGTACGTTTTCCACCTGTTCTCGAACGCAGGACCGAGTTCCTGTAGTTCCTTGGCGGTGGGCCGGAGTTTCGCTCCGGCGTCAAGACCGCTGGGAGAGAGGTGAGCGCTTGGGCAGGCAACTGGCGACCACCCACTTGTGAGCCATCAACCCAGCCCCAGTCGATTCCCACTCCGCTACCAACGCTGAAAGGAATCAGGAGGGTCCTGCTTCTAGTCGAAATCACGTACCCTTTTCCTCGTCCTCCTCTCCACGGAAAAACGCATCCAGGGTCTCTGCGTCGTCACTGGCGAGGTAGGGAACGAAAACGACGTTGTGGTCTGCAGTCTAGTTGGAGAGAAACGACGCAAGACTGAGTCGCCGGAAATACCTTGATAGTTTCGCCCCACACCAGGAAGATCCACCAGCTGGTGCACGCCTTGTGCCTCGAGTACCTCGCTCCCGCCGATACCCGACCGTTCAAGGATAGTAGGCGATCCAAAGGCTCCAGCAGATACCACGACCAACTTGGCGGCTCTGGCTATCCGGACGGTCTGGTCGGCGGTGGGCTCCAAGGTCGTATCGCGGACAAATTCGACGCCGACAGCGCGTGTGTTTCTGTTCCGCTTGTTAGGACCCTTTCAATTAAATAGCGAAGCACGCTGGCACCTACTCGAAGATCACCCGCTTAACGCGGCACCCAGTCAACACCTGGAGGTTGTGGTTGTGCGATTGGTTGTAAATGAAATGGTGCGGGACGTCCGAGCGAGTTCCAGTCTTGGAGTCGATCCACTTTTGCCAGCGCTGCGTGTAGTCGTGTCAGATCGTACTAACCCCGCAATTGAGATTACTCACACCGTATTTATCGCACGAAAAGAGTCCATTGGGGTCATCTATGGACCCGCGGGCGGTATCATACTGGGCAGCGGCGTCGAGGAACTGCTGCCCCACGTTGGTGTAGGCGCCGCCGTACGAGACCTTGAGAGGGCCGGAGTATCCGTGGGTGGGTTCTCCTTCTTTCACTTGATACGTCTCCGTCTGTGGAGCTCTGTAAATTTCCCTGAGGTCCCGACAATAACCTTGCCTTCGCGAAAAGCGGAATCAGATCCTTGGAAGCCCACCCCGTGTTCCCATACACGTTCTCCCAGTCATCATAATCCGAGGCAGCGCCACGCGTGTACATCGTAACTACAAGTCAAAATTTCATTAAAATTGAATTCAATTGAGAAGAAGAGACGGGACGGCCTACAATTAACGCTACTCCCTCCGCCGAGGCATCTCGCAGAAGGTGTAACGAGTTCCCGTCCGCCGAGATGAGAACTCAGTTTCGATACATTGAACGTAACTGTGGAGCTCGTCGGCGCGAGGTGGCTGAAATACCGCGCCGGCTGGGTGTGTGCGGCCAACCCACGGGTGTGCTCCCCGGCTTCCAAAATCTATCATACGACAGTCAGAATGATTCCGCTGCTTCTGCTCCGTTATACTAATCGCACTAACCAAGATGCGCAACGCAGGGTCCGCTGCTGCGAGACGACCTGCGATGAGGCAGCCGCTCGTGCCGCCTGAAAAGGATCAGACATGATGAATTTTCACACAAGTTTGGCGTACTTACCTCCGGCCAAGATGATATCGAATTCGAGCGTACCGGACATGAAGCAGCTCTCCAAGTCAAGGTTGGCTTAAATATGCGAGGTTTGCCCGCGTGGGCCGTCCGTTGAGCTTAGTGGTCTGAGAAGGCACCCCGAGCACGAGCCCGAGCCAATCCCTTGCACCAAATATGTGGCAGTGATCTTGATAGGCAAAGACCGGGCGTCCTACATATGAGGTCAGACACAGTTTAGATGGTCCAACAATGGAATCTGTGGAGCAAAAGACGCAGGGTATGACGAGAGAGAATCTAGACGCTGTGTATTAGAACAGGGTATAGACTCGGTGTCCCCCGGCGGCGCAGAAGGAGGGAAGCCAGCCAGATGTAGAGATTGATAAGTGAAACGAAACGATAGAACAGCCAGTGACCGAACCACTCGGGATCCAAAGGCCCAAACTGATCGGAGAAGGGATTCACGAGTTGGAAGTCCGGGGCGGACAACGAGTGGTTGAAGGAAGCTGGGCACCAAATTGAACAGCGAACCAATCCGCTGGTGAGGCAGATACTTATGATATCATGCAGCCGATCTATACAGTTATCTTTAGCGTAGGCGAATCCCGACCCCGAGCGTGGCTTGCCGACGGCACTATTCCGGGGACATCCATGGGCACCGACAGAGTTTGTGCGCGCGAGTCCGAGGGAGGAATGTGCCCGAACAGGTCGGTTGGGAAGGTCTCGTCTCGAACATTGGCCAGAGGCGATCTAGACATGATTGTCTCCATGCGAAATGAAATTGAGTGGGTTGACCCGTCAAGGCAGTGTCGGTGTCTCCGAAAGCAGCTATTTCTCAGGACTGATTTGGATGCTGAGCGAACGACCAAGAATGTGGGGCGCCCAGCGAGTAGGAAGAAAGGGCAACAAATAGAAGAGCGAGCCAATCCCCTTGAATGGCAGATATGATTGTCAAGAAGGACTGTGGAAGTGCGGGTTACCGATGAATTAGAGTTATCTTTGGCCAGCGCAGTGTTCCGTCCGGAGACGACGGATTCAAAGGAGAGAGAGAAAAGAGTGCCGGTAGCGTACGCGTAGGATGAAGTAGTCCACCCGCCTCCAGATAATGTAAGGATCGTAAAGACGGACAACGGCGGCCCACATGCCAAGATGACCGAAAAAGTCCGGGTTCGCGATGTAGCGAGATGCCGTCAGAGGCTTGCTTCGAAAAGCGCAAGTCATTTTCCCTGCCAGTTCGATTCGAGATTTGTCCAGAGAGAGAATCTAGAATTGATGAGGCCGTGTTTCTAGGCGCCGCAGCCTTGCTGCAATGCTGTTGCCTTACCGCCAGTGAGAATATGACGTCGGGGTCTCCCGGCGTTCCCCTTCCAAAGTAGCCACGAGACCCACCTAGAACATGGAGCACCATTGAGCTGGTATCTTCGAGGCCAGCCTCTGTCATTTGTCGCGCCCATGGGCCGTGGGACGATAGCATCCGGCAGCCGTATGACTTTGAGTGAGAGATCGGGGATGGCTATATCTGTAACCAGGGCAGGGCATGCGATTGGCTCGTCCAATGATGGTTGAGTCTGGATCGCAAGGGAGGCTGGAACGTCGCCTTCATGCATCATAGCTGCTCGCAAATTAACCTGAGCAGCAAACCGAGGCTTCCGGGAGCATTCCTGTGGCTCCTCGTCGCACTTTATCGGACTCGCCGTTCGCAGGCTTCTCAGAGGCACTGGTAGCAAGTCGCCGGCCAATGGGCGACTGATACTAGCGAGCCAATGAGATGCGAAGGTCTAGACCTCTCTATAATTGCAGCCGGTGACCGAGAAAATTTCTGCTGCTTCCACTAGTGGATGTATGGCCTGCGGGATGGCATGGGACGGCTTGGATAGCGTCCTTGCAGTGGCCTGAATTTTCTGGCTATTTTTCTGTGGTGGGGGAAGGAGGAGGGAAGGGTCGAGCTCTGATTGGTTTTCTGTATTGATCACTTCCAATGAGGATCTAGAGCAGCCCTGGCCTCGGAGGGTCCTTTGGCCTTCCAGGCAATAAAAATCAAGCCCCAAGGATCATGCGGTCCTCCATAACATGCTCCCCCGCCTGCCCTCCCCCCCGCCGACTGCTGCGATGAGCGCGAGGAAGGTGGCCCGCCCTCGTGGCCTATGGAAAGGGCGTGGGACACCTAAGCACGGTCTAGCCCTTGACTCTGACGACGACCCCCGACCACGCAAGCGACAGCGTTACCAGCGTTCAGACGACACTGACGACGACGACGACGAGTATTACCTTCTCGAATACTCCCCCGAGCCACCAGGAAGCCCGTATAGCGATATGGACTCCGAGCCAGACCCTGCGGTCGAGACAAAGGTCGAGGACTGGGAGGACCTGAAGGAGCTTTTTGGACGCGCTGCTGAGCAGTATGACTGTGCGTATGCTTTCCGGTTGCATAGAACGCGATTATTGACTCTCTTGCAGGCGACGACGTGACCGAGGCGCTGCCTTTGCTGCGCGGTGTCATCCACGAGTGCCATCGCTTTCTACTCTTGTACGAAGACCCGTCGGTGCTCTTTGCCGAGCCAAATCGACCACGAAGCAAATCGCCCGAACCCATCTCCCCGACACTCAACAAGCCTCGAAAAAAATGGTGCGATTCAGATTTTACGCATCCGAGCACGAAAAGCTTACACCTCGCAGCAAATGTAAGGAGTCCCCCACTGCATTTCACGCCATCTTGGGGACCGCCCTGTTTCTATTCGGCAACCTTATCGCGCAGGATCCTTCCCTCGCACTGCCCGACGAGCCCAGCTCGGCCGCGCCGTATTGGCTCGCCGCCCTCGATGTCTTTGAAACGAGCGAAAATCTACCCAGCCGCACGAGTGGCCGTGGCTGCGAGGCACCAGAGGACTGGCGCATGGCCCTAGTCTGGGGTCGTACATTACTCTGCATCACAGACGAGGTCCTCACACTCGCTGCCAACCCCTCTGCCCCTCCTCCTCCTCCTGAGCCCAAGTGGCCGAGCCCCGCCTCTTCTCCATTTGCCGCCATCGCCATGCGTCGCCCTCCATCCAGCCGCCGTATCTCACTCACGACATCCATCCCTCACGATCTGTTGCTGCTCGCCATGGATCAATTCACACGTGGCATCTTCCACATGCCACATCCCGCCCACGAGGACCCAGCGTCTGCTTCCACTTCCAGCGACCCCCGTGTCCGGCCCTTCAGCCGTGCAAAGGAGCTTTTCACCATTGCACGTGAGGTGCTGGCACTCGCCGAGCGGTTGCCTGCACCAGAGGAACGTACACGTTGGGCTGCGTGGGCTGACGGCATCCTGAATCAGATGGACATGGAGGGCGATACTGCGCGTGCAGAATGGCGTGGGCCTGTTACGCGTGCCCGTGGTCGATGTTGGCTCGTCGTCGGGACTGCCCGGGTGGAGGATATCGAAGAGGCTGCCGAGGCACGTGGCTGGGATGCTGTTTTGGATGAAGAGGACGCAGATGAGGCTAGGGAGGGGCTTGGTCGGGCTATCGAATTCTTTGAGCGTGCGGCGGGGAGTGCGAAAGGGGAGTTTGGTGGCGAGGATGGAGAGGAGATGACTGAGGAACTCAAGGCGGAGGAGGAGGAGCTGAGGGCGTTTTTGGCAGAGGCGTTGCTTACGCTGGCGAATTTGACCAAGGAGGAGGACAAAAGGGAAGATTTGTATAGTAGGGCGCAGGCTCTCGGGGCGGACGACTTGGAGGACATGGACGTTGATGACGACGACGAGTAGAACTCTGCAATGTATATTACTGGCAATATTGGGTTATCCGCTCTGAATGGCACCGACGCGTTTCGGTATTTGGCATCAAAACCAAAATTGTCTCGTCTCTTCCACGCAGCAGCAACGCGGCACTGTTCCTGGCAATGGCGCGGCTACACGCGACGTCCATGGGGTTTTAATCGCCCCTTCCAGGCTCAGGCTGTACATGCCAGCCGACCCTTTGCTGGGCGTCCGGCCGCCGGGTCTCGTCCTCTCTGGCCAGATTTTCTGCTTGATGAAGCTTCCATCTCCGCACGCTACTGCCTGACTGGGTATTGCATTCCCTCGATCTATCTCCTTCTCTGTGTCGAGCGTTTCACCGCGTTTCTTGCTGTGTCGAGCCTTTTTCAATGCCCAGGGCCCAGAACTTGCAGCACTCCCTCCGGTTTCTCCCGCTCCACGACTATAGGTTGTGTTTCGTTTTTCGACCCGCACGTTCGTACTCGCTGCGAGGGTGCTGCAAGGCCGCTGCGTAACAAGCTGACCGAGGATTCCTCAGGTCCTCGGTCCGGGCGGATCGTTCATGTTCCACTCCTAAGTAGTGTACTGATCCTCACATCCTCGGCATCTTATCTCTGGCAGTAATAGATGGCAAGACGCTATTAATCTTCAAATACAGCAACTACTCAAAGCAGTGAATTCCTCGAGAAGGTGGTGGTCCCGGCCAAACGCAATCAATACCCGTGGCAACTTCCACCGCGCGCTGAGACAGCCCTCTGTACAGTGTTTTCGTAGCTCCAACTGGCGCTCATTTTGGAAGCACGTTCGTCAAATGCTGGATGTCGTCCCCAAGATCACGAGGCGTAAGCCACATCTCGAAACCTTGAACAACTTGCAGAAAATCCACCCACCTCTTCCGACTCTGTCCGACTCGGAGCCATTAACTCGAAATTGGACGCACGTTCGCAAGAATTTGGAGCAAGCACTCCTTCAGCGCTGCATCCATCCTCGCAACACACACAACCTCAAGCTCAAGCTTCATGTATAAATTGCGGACGAGCAGTAGTCGTGTTCTCTTTATTCTGTTGTTTTTCTCTTCTCCCCCCTCTTTCCGCCTTCTCAATTCATGAACTGGCCGCGGACATTCAAACCGCTCTTCATATTATCTAGCGCTGTGTGCGCACAAGCATATTTGACCGGAGTGGGCCGAATCGCGCAACGTCCATTCTCCGCAGCAAAAGTGGAACATTTCAACATATGTACGTGAATCCTCTCTCCTCTTACTAACTAACGACCTTGCAGCTATATTCCACATCAACGACATCCACGCCCACCTCGATGAAATCACCACTTCGGGCACGGACTGCACCAACCCCGCTCTCGGTTGCTACGGCGGCTACGCGCGGATCAAAGCCGCAGTGGACGCGGGCCGGCGCGCTGCAGCAAACTCTCTGCTTCTGAACATGGGTGACGAGTTCCAGGGAACGCTTTTTTATGGGTATTACGGAGGTGAAAAGATTGCCGAGACGTTGAATGAGATGCATTTCGACGCGATGACTTTGGGGAATCACGAATTTGACCGAGGCGATGCGTACCTTGGACAATTCCTAGCCAACCTCAGCATGCCCGTCGTCTGCGCAAACGTCCACAGCTCGAACCCCACCATCAACTCTACCGTCAAACCCTACCACTTCTTCCCGCAGTACAACCTCGCCGTCATCGGGCTCACGACCAACACCATCCCGCTCACATCCAACTCGGACGACAGCACGTCATTCGATGACCCCATTTCGAGTGCGCAGTATTGGGTGGATTACGTGTACAAGTGGGAGGAGGGGGTGAAGCGTGTCGTGCTCATGACGCATGTGGGCTACGACGTTGATCTCCAACTTGCTCGACGGACTCGGGGTGTGTACCTCATCATCGGAGCGCATTCGCATACGCTATTGGGCGATATGAAGGGCGCTGCTGGTCCGTATCCTACGATTCGGAGGAATTTGGACGGCGAGCAGGTGTTGGTGGTTACTGCGTATCGATATGGCGAATATCTGGGTCATATCGACGTCGAGTTTGATGAGCGAGGGAAGATTGTCGCATTCGAGGGCAAGCCGATTCACCTCACCAATGAAACCGCGCAAGATTCGGGACTTCAAAATCAAATCCGTGCCTGGCGCGCCCCGTTCGACGCGTTTGCTGGGGAGGTCATCGGGACGACTTCACTGCAGCTCAAACACGATGGGTGCAAGACCGGGGAATGCACGTTTGGCGATGTTGTGTGTGATGCTATGGTTGACTATCGGCACAACAACGTGACGGGCTGCATCTTCAACGGCGGTGGTATCCGTGTTACGCTTGGACCTGGGAATATAACGCGCGGGGACGTGCTCGGGGCGCTTCCGTTTGGGAATGCGGTAGCGGAGGTTGAGATGACGGGCCGGGAGCTTTGGGATGTGTTAAAGGGCGCTGTGAGCGGCGTGGCTGCGCACAGGGCTGGTGGAGCCGTCATCACGTTCGCGCAGGTGTCGAGCGGGATGAGGGTCACTTACAACCCACGCACTGGGACTCTCATTGATCTCGAAATTGGGGACGAGCGTGTTGATTTTGGGAGGCTGTATAGGATCGTGACGTTGGACTACGTCGCGGCGGGTGGGGATAATATTATGGCCAAAAGGGAGGAGGGCGTTGTGGTGCTGGATGCCGTGGACGAGGTGTTGACGGCGTATATTGAGCGGGTTGGGTCGGTTGAAGTTGGGGTGCAGGACCGGGTTGTGTTTACGGATGAGACTGTACCGAGGAAGGAGGATGGGGGTGTAAGCAGTGCCAACTACGCTGTTGTACTTACCTTCATTGGTATTTTCTCGGCGCTCGTCACTCGACCGTTGTTTGTGGACTGAAAGCTAGTGGCCGATACTTAGATTAGAAAATTAAAATTAAAATTTGGAGTCGCGTCATATCTTGATTTTGAAGGAGTTCTGCAGCAGTGTTGAGTGCGTTCAAAGTCAGAAGCCAAGACCAGACTCCTGCAAGCAGCCGAATCCCGAGTGTGAGATGAAAAAGAAAAAGGAAACGAGTAATTTTACATCGCGTAGCATTCTGTATCCAATGAGATCTGCGGCTAGTTTGCACGCTGAATACGCCGCGGCCGCGGCATGGATGTCTGTGGGAGCCTGGCTGTGCATCATCACGATCAAAGTCGCCTTTCTTCTTACCATCATCATCCCCTTGCAAAACCTGCCGGTTTTTGGTGGGAAGAGACGATCCTCAACGTGCTTTAGAACCACGGTAGGCGAATTGCGGCTATTTTTCTCTCCCTTGAAGACTCATCCGGCGGCAGCTGCCAGCAAGACGCAATCGTTCTTCAATTCAAGTCTTTCCAGCGTTGACCTTCCCTCCTGAAACGCGTATGCCTCCATTTCTGTCAAGTCGATGCTCTGCTCACGCGGTACGTTCAGGAGATGTCCACCGAAGGAATCGCGGCGCAGATCGAGCGCGTTTCTCTTGAAATTGAGCGCCAGCGAGATGTGCTCAGAAAACTCGAGAGCAGTAAAAGTCTTCTCCAGCAACAGCTTAACGCTCTACGTGACCCAATCGCGCGACTACCGCTCGAGATCTCGTCCGAGATTTTTATGCAATGTCTCCCCGAGTCCGACTACCCGCGTGGTTGCGTTCAACCCAAAGTCCATCTTGCCCCTTTACTTTTCCTAAACATCTCTCATGCTTGGACCAATATCGCACTAGCCAACCCCTCCCTTTGGGCTTCTATTCACATCGTCCTTCCGCGTGCATGCACGGGATCCGCAGAGTTGTTGGAAATGTGGTTTCGACGTGCACGGAGTCGTCCGCTGCAGATTTTCCTCGAAGGAATCTGCGACCCGCTAGTGGCCTCTACAATTCTGCAGCGTTCTCCGCAGTTCCAAAGCCTCACCATCACCTTGCCAAGCGCCGATGATTCCCAAGATCAATCCGACGACGAGGATGAATTATCCGAATTCTTTGGGGGAATTGACCCCAAAATGGAGCTGTCCAGCCTCAAGGTGCTAGAGTTGAATGGGCGACAAGATGTGCAGTGGTATTGGCTGCCCTTCCGCCAGCTCCTATGCCGTTGCCCCAAGCTAGTTGAACTCGGCTTGCAAGACATAGTCTTCATTCAGGATTCCGATGACGAAGCGGCACTCGAACCACTCGTTCTGCCTCGTCTGCGTATACTAACCTATTTCGAGGGGTTTTACGCCTTGGATTGGATCTCGGCTCCACGACTCAAAACTCTCAATCTGCTGGCGGAGGCAATCTCCAAACGCAGTTTCAACTCATTCCTGCGCCGATCCTCACCGCCTCTGCGGAGGCTTTGGTTGCACGAAGCCTTGCATTTCGATCCCAGCTTCGGCGAGTCCATGGCTCTCATTCCAACCCTCGCACAGTTGGAATGCTTGTCTCCGAGTACCTTGTTTGCGAAACAGTTGTTCGATTTCTTGGTGCACAATCCACACCTACTTCCGAACCTCCGAATATTGAAGGTCGACTCAATCATCAGGTACCCAAATGAACCCAGTCCCCTTGATGTCTTGGATGCCCTCGCACATGTCCTGTCTGCTCGCCGTACCATGCTAAAAAGCGTGCGGCTCACTATCCATGATCCATATCAAAATGGGCCGTCTCATGTGGGTCTGCCGGACGATCCTCTTGCTCTGTTCCGAGAATATTTGGACGATGGGATGGGTATTTACATTGGGACTGAGACTTGATCGCGCTTCTTCGGGATTCAGCGAGTGAAAGTGTCGGGCCTTGGTCGAGCCAGTGGCAGCGAGCGCGGGAAAGCGGAGCCGGATGTGATGAGACATGTAGGCTATTGGCACGGTCTTATAGAAGTTTGTAGACTGTAGTAGTCAAGACCATCTGCGGCTGTTCTGCTTCGAGCCCAATATGGTCAGGTTCACGCGGATTCTCCGTAGGTTCAAACAGCCGGCGACACTGGAAGAAGCAATATTCAGCTATTTTTAAAAATTATTTACAATGCGTATCAATCTGGATTTATGCACGGTGCTCTGCAACAGATGTGCCTCTCCATGTACGCGCTCGGGTGAGACTTCGAAGCTGTGCACCATTGCGATCAACGCCGGTTTGCCTCTCACCCTCATCCGAGTCATCCCCTTTCGCAAAGCTCTACTCTTCAACTGCTCGGGGTGTTCCCAAAGGCGATACTCCAAGTGTTTGAGAATCAAGGTAGGCGAGTCCCAGCTGTCTGCTCTATTTTGAAGACTCACGCAACACAGTCCAGGGATGTCTCAGGAGATGTCCACCAAAGGACTCGAGGCGGAGATCGCACAGGTTTCCGTCGAAATTTGGCGACAGAAAGACGTGCTCAGAAAACTCGAGAGCAGTAAAAGCCTTCTCCAGCAGCAGCTGAACGCTATACGTGACCCTATATCTCGACTGCCGCTCGAGATTTCATCCGAAATTTTTCGCCAATGTCTGGGGTCCGGCCACCCGCCAGGCTGCGTTCAGCCTAATGCCCAGCTTGCCCCTTTGGTTCTGCTGAACATCTGTCATACCTGGACCGATGTCGCACTATCGAACCCCACCATGTGGGCTTCCATCCACATCCCCCTTCTGCGTGTACGCACTGGCAGAGGATTTGGATTCGCAGAATTGTTGGGAATGTGGCTTCGACGTGCAGGGAGTCATCCGCTGCAGCTTTTTCTCGAAGGAGCTTGCAACTTGCCGGTTGCCTCTGCCATTCTGCAGCATTCTCCACGGCTCGCAAGCCTGACCGTATCTTTTTCCAAGACAAACCCCCACGATTTTGACGACGATGGATTCTACCACCTCCTTGGGTCGATCCAGCCCCAAATCGAGCTGCCCAGTTTGCAGTTGCTGGATGTGTCTGGCCAAACAGGTGTGTCCTACTACTGGGCGCCCTTCCGTCAGTTTCTACGCCTTGCCCCCAATCTAGTTGAACTCGACATGGAACGCGTGGTATTCAACGACTATTTCGATGGGGAGAAACTCTCAGACGCTCTTGTTCTTCCCCAGCTGCGTCGATTGACCTGTCTCGGGGATTGTGGCGCCTTAAACCGCATCTCGACTCCTCGACTAGAGATTCTCTATCTGTTGGGGAAAACCGTCTTCGAGCCCATCTTCAACTCCTTCCTGCGCCGATCCTCGCCGCCTCTCCAAAAGCTTCGGGTTCGCGAAGCCTTGTGTTTACATCCCAACTTCGGCGAGTGCATGGCTCTCGTCCCAACCCTCACACAGTTGGAATTTTCGTATCCGCTTTCCGCGTGTGCGAAACAGTTGTTCGATGTCTTGATGCACAATCCGCACCTCCTTCCGAACCTTCACATATTGGAGGTCTACTCGGCAATGATCATTTTCTCAGGTCCCGGTGAACTTACTGCCGCTGACATCGTGGATGCCCTCGCACCTGTCGTGTCCATCCATCGGAAGAGGCTGAGAACCAGTCCGGCTTACTATCCACGGGCCGCCCGGCTTCCGTCTGCCGGGCGATCCTCTGGCTTTGTTCCGAGAATATTTGGAAGATGGCATGGATATTTACATTGCACCTCAGGATAACTCTGGCGAGCAGTATCCGAGAATCTTCCGTACATGTGTATGAGGGACAGCGGGAGGGTGTGATGATGTTGGTCGACGGCTGGAATACATGGAGGCTATTGTACGAGTGTGGTTTTACTTACTTATGAGTGTCTGTTCTTCAAGCTCAATATTGATCAGTTTGCTCCTCTCAATCTTCTGTCTCTCAAGCAGTCGGTAGATAGAAGGAAACAGTACTCCGTAACTTGTAAGTTGCATAAAGAGCTCTGCAACCGGGGTGCCTGTATGCATGCGTCCGGCAAAGGGAGAGAACCTGTGCGTCATCGCGATCAAAATCGGCGTGCTTCTTACCATCGATTTATCCCCTTCGTAAAGCTCTACCGTTGGTAATGCTCGAATCGCAGCTATCTGCTCTCTCTGGAAAACTCATCTGGTCTCAGTTTGACGTCCCAGTAAATGCCCAACGAAGAAATCGAGGCCCAGATCGAACGAGTTTCCCTGGAAATCGAGCGGCAGGAAGATGTGCTCAAAAAGCTCGAGAGACTTTCCATAACGCTAAAATAAGTTTTCGGAATATTTTGAAGCTGTTTGCCGCCATGCCGAGGCACCTGTCGGGACCTAAACAAGTCTCAAACACTCGACTAAACTATGAATCTGGTCGAGGGGTGCCTACCCCTCACCAGATCTATTCTTCGTCGAATAAACCGATTCGGGCTTTACCCATTGTTAATGTCGTGATCCCGTCGCGATATCATTCATCTGCCGACCTTCGCCCTTGTGATGGCATTGTTCCGAGCCCTCGGCTTCTCCCAAAGCATCGTGCCATGGACCTTGCATGGTCTTCAAGTCATATCCGGGTAAAACCGAATGAATTGACGTGTTTTTTTCTCGATATGCAGGGTTCAGGTCATCGTCCTTTTGCGATGGACGGAAAAGGGCGCGTGAAAACATGTTGGGTGAATCCAAGGTGAATCAAGAACAGCACATTCGTGGGCATCAACACCAAACATGTATTTGTGTGTAAATTAAATGCACAGTGGCTTATGGAAAACCCAGTGGACTAAAACCATTGAAAGCATGAGCATGCCGACATCGCTGGCACCCCTCAGATAATGCAAAAACATATTTTAGTCTTGTGCTTCCGAGTGTTGGGGCTTTAGATCTATCATGTTGTCTTTGTGCCAAGTCAATCCACTCTCGCCGATCTCTTGAACATCCTAGCGTCTCCCTTGTCCGTCCGTCGTAACACGATGAGAACCGTGCGGCTTACTGTCACCCCGGGCCCATCCGGTTCGGGTGTTTCGGAGGATCATATGGCTTTGTTCCGGGAACTTTTGGACGCAGGGATGGATATTCAAATCGGTGGGGTTTGAAATTAGTCTCTCGTCCCCGAGTTCAACGAGCACCCGGGCCAGAGTGTCGGCCTACCATCAAGCGAGGGACAACGGAGCGCAATGGGGTGACGTTGGCCGCCGAGATACATGTACGTTTGTGCGAGTAAAATGATACAATATGCTCTTGAAGTTCAATGCGCCCAGCTTCAATTGCTCTCGGTTTTCTCTCGACCGGCCTTCCCGTGCTTGAAAAAAGGTCAGATTGATTAGATGACTCGCTCTGTGGAAGGCATGGCACGCGGGGTATGTTCAACTTCCCACCGGCCCGCGTCCTGTTGCCAAAGTTGTTCATTCAGGTAGCATATATTTTCGAGAAGAAGGCTGAGTGTTTATCCAAGAGGTACTCGCAACGGCTTTAATGATTGTTTTCAACCAAGATCACGTACATTTAGTTCAACTGCAAATGTTTGATCTTCTTCAACTGGTTGGTATTCTTTAGCGCTCATCCTTGAATTTTCCCCGTGGCTGAAAGAATTATATTTCCACTGGATGATAGCTTGGCTCGACCCTCCCGTTCTGGTTTCACGAATAATATTGTGACGCAAGTCGAACACCGTATTATCTAGAAGGATCTAGTATTACAAGACTACCTATCGTAGCACATTATAATTTAGTCAGGTCCGACACCAATACATACGACTGAACCTTTATTCACCACATCATCGAAACCACCCCCAGAGCTACACAAATGGCAACCGTAAGATGCGGCAAAAATTGTACCGCTGCAGCGGTCTTTGCTTTCCCCTTACTCGTACTCGCGTCCACGAAATTCGTCCCGGGCTGTCCATTGGCTGTGGCCAACACAGACGGGTTCACGACCACTGTCGCCGTGCTCTGTGTCTGTGTCTTGGAACGGAGCGTCGTCGTCGAGAACGTCTCCACCGCATCGAACGATTCTGAATCCCCAGGAATGTCGGTTAGGAAGACGAGCGCGAAGCCCGGGGCGGGAATCGTCACGTCGCATGTGTTGTTCGTGTTGCAGGTCACGGTTTGAATTGTCTCGTTGCCCGTGGGTCGTCCGTCTGAAGAGAGGGAGGGTCCGAATGTCTGTGAATCTGGTGAGCTCGGATGATGAACGCCGATTGTATACTCACCTGGCCAGCCCATGTTATATTATTCAAGGAAGATACTGACGGAGCCAGCAGATATCTACGCACCGTTAGCGCCCAACGTTAACAGATGCCGGATCCAAGCACACTCACTTGACTTTCACCTGCGCAGGAGTCCCGTTCGCTTGCCCTGTAGCCCCACCGCCGATGGCAAACGAAACAGTAATCTCGCTCGCCCCGCTCGGATCGGTAACATAATTGAACAACGCAAGCCTCGCCAAAACGTCTCCATCGTAAACAGCGTATCCAGGCGTGAACTCGTTATTGCCGTTCATCTGTAGGTCGATGATGCGCGATTTGTTCGAGTTGCCGAACGTCTCGGCGACGCCCATGATAGAGTAAAAGACGGGGCCGACGGTCCATTCGCGGAAACTGGTCTGATTCCCCGGGGGAGCTGAATAAATCGATCAATCCCGCCGCTCAGGAACGAAAATGCAAGCTTACGCGTAAGTGGCTATCGAAACGTACGTCAGAATTAATGGGTCAGAAAAAGGTTGGTAGGTGCACGCACATTATAATACTCCCCCTGCCCACCAATGTGGAGAAACGCGTTTGAAAAATTACTGTAAGCCAGCTGGAGGCCATAGTCCAACGCCCAGAGCGCACTCCCGAACGAGTTGCTCACACCAACGAACCCACCACATGACGCCGAGTTCGTCTCTAACATTATGAAGGGCAGATTGAAAGTTTGAGCGAGCACGGTGCTTTGAAGCAAGGTCAGTTTCAAGTTGACGAGAATGTCGTCATCACTCGCCTGTTGAGATATTTGGCAGCGATGGCCTGGCCGGACGTATGGTTAAGGTATGTCGGGAATACATCCTGTGGGTTGACAGCGCCAGGGGCATTCGACCCGTTCGTCTGAGCCACACAGTTGTTCTCCGGATAGCTGGCAAAAACACACAACCAGTCAGTCTAAGAGCGACCCAGTACTACTAACTGGACCCTAACGAACAATTGCATGGAGAGCGCAGCTAGACTTGGCAAGTGGTCGGGGATAAAGTTGACATCCCACACCTCCTGCGGCTGCCATCGCCCTTGGGTTTCATCGTTAATGAGGGTGTAGGCAGGTCAAGATCGAGAGGAAACATACCCGAAAGACTAGGACCGATGAGCTTCTTGTTGACGACTGGGACATTGGGATCGGCACGGAGCGCAGCGTCCACGGTCCCGAAATCCGCTGAATAGTCGGCGGGGCCGTAGGTCAGTGGGCGGTGTCCATGCCTGTACAACTTGAGGGCGCAGACCGGAATGAGGTTCGAGGTACGTACTCAGCATACTCATCAGGCTCGTTGCCTACTTGAAAGCCAATAAGCTTGTCGCCGAGGATCGATTCAGCGGCCTCCGCGATTTGCAGTCGCAAATTGGATGTGTCGTTCAGGGGAATGCCTAGGTCAAGAACATATCAAACGGGCACCCTCGACATGCGTGAATGCTGCCCACCGAGATACCATTCAACATTGACCAAAGCCGAAATATTCGCCAGCATGTACAGAAAATCGGGGGTAAACAGCACGGGGGGCGTCGTGGTCTGTATACTCGGTAAATCGTTTCTTTCCACAACATGCAACACATTACGCACCGAAACCGCGGGGTCCAGTGTCTCCTTCAGAAACATCGTCCCATTAGGTAAACTCGGGACCATAGTCGCGTAGTCCTGCGTGTTTCCTCCGACTCGAACGCGCACCGACCCACCCCGCGCTTGCAAATTGGCCAAAGAATTCAAAAACGGGACGGCCAGGCGAGTGCTGTACATATTGATCAGCTTGATTCTCTTCGGATGGCAAACCAAACCTGTTCCGGCCCACTGAAAATCCACGTCAGCAAATAAATAAGCTTTCAACACCGATCCACTCACAAACTTGATTCGCCACGGAAAACTCCACCGACAACCCATAAAAGTTACCCGATTGCGGTATTGAAAGGCCTGGCACCGGCGCGCTGCTCAGCTGCTGGAAGAATTTTGTCGGGGGCGGAGGGTTCGGCACGGGTGGGGCATTCAAGACGGTCGGGTTATATGCGGCGGACCCAGTATACGACGCAGCTGCCGCCGAGCTAGTGGTTGAGCTCACAAGGCTTTTCAGCTGGTCCCCGAAGCGTTGCTGGCCATAGACAGTAACAGACGCCCGTGCGACAGACGCGCCCAATTGAAGGACAGTGAAGAAGAAAAAATGGGAGGGCCGCATTCGCAGCAGAGAAGAAAGTGGGCGGGTGTGAGAAGGATCGCGTTTAGTCTCGGCTTGAAAAGACAGAAACAAATGGGACTAGACTGAATGCAGGTTGCCATTGCCCTGGCATTTGACAATGAATACCCGTGGGCGGTGTGCACCGCCCGGCGGCCTACACGATTTGAAACCCGGCGGCGTTTTGAACGTTGTTTTAGGGGAAATAGCCCTGTTCCGGAGAATGGGAGAGCCATTACATAGAGATCTGAGCGAGAGAGCAGGTGGGCTCCAAGTGGGCGACTGCAGTCGTCTGCGGTGACATGGTCACTGACATATCTTGGCGATGTGTTGGACGTACGGCAACCCTTGGATGCCGCAAAGATCGGTGAATTGATAGAGGCAGCAATGCGGGCGCAGCGGAGAGTGAACGGATAATCCAACAAAGCATCGGCCAATCCGGGGGGCCAGGCCGCATCGTGATGGGCGCTCATGTTTCGCGGCGGCGTCTGAATGAAGTACCCGGATCACTGTCAGCGCGTATCTGACTGCTGCGCAACGACCTGTGTAGTGTACGAGAGGATGTTGTTTCAATGTCTCGCATAGAAAGCTGCTGGCAAGGGCATGAGCCAGAGCAAATGAAGGGTGGGCGTCCCGACGGGAAAGGCTGGTTGGAGGTCGGGTATGGATCACCCAGGCATACCGACGATGTGGTGCTGGACAAGTGAAATTGATGATAACTTTGATGGTGCTGACATTGATTTGCCGCCTTGTTCCGAATGCCGCGACGCGAAGCACTGGCACATGACCGTGTCTGAAACCAGACAAAGCGTCTTGAGTATCTTCTTGTCTTGCCATGTCGGACCCACTTCCCCCGCCACCTTCAGACGATCAAGATATCCACCGCTCTTCGGAGCTCTGGCATCGCGACGGGAGCGTGGTCCTACAGGCTGGCGGAACGCAATTTCGCGTCCACTGGAGCGTCCTCTCGTTGAATTCCTCCTTCTTTCGCGGCATTGAAGCGCTGCCTCAACCTCCGGATGAAATCAAAGTCGATGGCTGCTATCTCATTGTCCTGCCGGACGACTCGGCCGCCGACGTGGAAATACTTCTCAAAGCGCTGTACAATCCGTGCGTGTTTCTTTCGGTATGCACAGAGGAGGCCATAGATTGACCGAGACGTCAGCTTATTTTCCTCCGAGAGGCTCCTTCCTCTCTCCGTCATTGCAAGTCACATACGCATTAGCCGGAAATACGACTTTGCGGAGATCTTGCAGACAATGGTGGATCGTCTCTCATACGAGAATCCAAAATCTTTGGCCGCGTATGATCTCTTGATTGAGAACAATCGCTACAAGACCACCTGGATCCAGTCCTACAGGGGTTTCCATTTCGATGTCCTCACTCTGGCGAAAGAAACCAATATGCATGTCTTGTTGCCTTGCGCATGTTATCGAATCACTCTCTTCCATTCCCAGGTCCGTGGCCTCTCGATGAAATGGTTCTATCCCTGATGGACACCTAGAGCGAACTGTTCGACGGCGTCGAGCGTCCAAACGGCACTCGAGCGACACTCTCCCCCGACGACCAACGGTTGTGCATTTTGGGACGCGCACATATCATCCAAAGCCAATGGGAAAGTGGGAATACGCTCGGTTGAGTCCGGACCAAGGTTCCCGAGTGCATCGATCCCATTCGGTGTCGGGAGAACAAGTCGGGGTTTTTTCAAGGTAATGTATGGACTAACGCTGCGTTCGAGACAATGCCGCGCGTGATGGGGCTCTTCAGTAGAATATGCCCCCCATGCAGGGCGGATGCTAGGATGCAGATGGAAGCTGGGCGGAAGAAGATGTGGGAATCCCTGCCGTCTTTCTTTGGGCTTCCTCCGTGGGCAGATTTGAACAATGATGTTTGAATCGTCTCTTGTATCCGTCAGCCCCATGTATTTTATCCACTCTCGCTCGTAGCTGAGTCAGGCAGGCTCCATTATTTATCTCTCCTTCTTGTATCGTGGGGAGCTGAGGAATCGCAAAGATTCAGGTTAAGTTGAATCCGAGTCATACAAGTGCTATTGACCGTTTCACATTTTCGACTTTCCACCAAGTAGCTGTCTCGAACAGGATCGTTCGTCCGGCAGATGTATTATATGCTGCATTGGGCTCCCGGCTAGCTGTGTCCGCTGCAAATTTTGGAGTACCTTTCCGCCGATTCAACTCGACTCCGCACGATAAAACACCAGATAATTAATTCGGAGCCTGCCTGACGCAGCATCAATGTTACAGAAGAATTCATATATCATCCTTCAAATCCGCCCAAGAAGGCAACCCAAAAAACGATGGCAGCATATCCCACATCTTCTGCTGTCCCTCAGTCATCTTCAACCGCGCATCCGCCGTGCAAACCTCACAGAGATGAAAAGAATCCATAAGATGCGGGATTGAGGCGAACGGAGCAAGGGAACCCTTGATCACATGTGCGTGGAAGAACCCCGCCTTTCTCCCCATACAGTCGGAGTAGGAGAGGCAGTCCCCTGGATTTGGATTTAGCGCAAGCCGCGCAAGCCATCCAAAGGTATTTCCAACATTCCATTGGGCTTTGGAGATTTCTAGACGAGCGAGGGTGCAGAGGCGTTGGTCGCTCGGTGAAAGTGTCGCGCGAGTTCCGTCCGGACGGTCGACACCGTCAAACAGCACGGTCTGATGTTTCATAACTTCAGTCGAGTACTTAGCATACATGGAATAAGATACAACTTACCTGGCTATGGCACATGACTACTCGCATATACGCACAGGGAAGCACCGAGAAGATATTGTTCTCCCTCGCCAAGGTCAGGATGTCTATCCACATCGCCTTGTATGGCTGAATGTGGGTCGGCGCGTACTTCCCTGTGTGTGGGTTCTTCAGCATATTGTGCGCCTCCAGCGTCCGAGGATTCTCATGCACGAGACGCTCGATCATAGTCGGCAGCAAGTCCTTGAGATCGTACTTGCGACCCAACCTGATGTGGGCCGCAATGTCGGAAAGAGGGAGCGCTTTTTGGGTAAAAAACAATCTAGGATGGTAAACGATTAGATGCATTTCGGCAGACAAGGAATACCAACGGATTATACAGCGACTTGAGTACAACTTCCAAGTCCTGCGCCGAGTCGGACAATTCGATAACCGGACACCCTTCGATTTTCGGCTCGTCGGGAGGCTGAGGGATCCCTTCCATGTCTCGGAAGAAGGCCGAATGGACGGAAAGGACGCCCCAGTGGACACGAAACTGCTTCCCCTCGGCTTGCAGGACGAGGCTACCGTCGCGGTGCCATATCTCCGACGAGCGCACTATCTCTTGATCATCCGGACGTGGGCGTTTAGCAGGGGGCGAAGCAGGATCCGACATGGCGGTTAGAGACAAAGAGGAAACACAGCCTCCAAGAATGTGTGCCCAAAAAGGCAAAAATCAATTTCGTCTTGGCGACACGCAAAGAATTCGAATGCGAGATACAGCTACGCATGACATGTTGCAAACGAGGCGCAGCGATAGGGTGTGACAGAAATAAATAAAATGCGTGGTGCTGGCCGATAGACGATTCAAACATCGTTCGTCAAGTCTGCCCAGTGCCCACGGAGGAAGCCCAAAGAAAGATGGCAGAGATTCCCACATCTTCTGCCGCCCAGCTTCCATCTGCACCCTGGCATCCTCCTTGCAAGGAGGACACATTCCAACGACCTCCATCCCGCGCTGTACTGTCGCAAATGCGGCATTAGTCCATACATTACCTTGAAAAAACGCCAACTTGCGCTGCGAACACGGAACAGGATCGATGCACTGGGGAGGCCTGCTTCGGACCCAACCGAACGTGTTCCCCAGTTCCCATTGGCATTGGATGATCTGCGTGCGTGCCAAGTTACACAATCGCTGGTCGCTCGGGGAGAGCATCGCCCGAGTGCCGTCTGCACGCTCGACACCGTCGAATAGTTCGCTCTACAGGAAGGTGTTCATCATCAGTCGACAATAGAATCGAGAGATAATAGACCTGGGAATGAAAGATGATGACTCGATAATATGCACAGGGCAGCACCGCATACATATTGGTTTCCTTCACCAGAGTGAGGAGATCAAAGTGAAAACCCTTGTACGACTGTATCCAGGCGGCCCTGTACCGATTGTTCTCAATCAAGAGAGCATAAGCGGCCAGAGATTTGGGATTTTCGTATGAGAGACGATCCACCATTGTCTGCAAGATCTCCCTGAAGTCGTACTTTCGGCTGATTCGCATGTGACTTGCGACGACGGAGAGAGGAAGAGGTTTCTCGGAGGAGAACAACCTGAAGCGGTCAATTTGTGTCCTGTGCGCATGCAAGAAACGACGCACGGATTGTACAGCGCTTTCAGAACTATTTCCAAGTCGCCAGCCGTGTCGTCTGCCAGGACAATTAGATGGCAGCCGTCGACTTTGATTTCATCCGGAGGTTGCATCAGGAAAACACTAGCCGAGCCATAGCTCGGCGCTAGTGCCATAGTGCCCATAGTACTATGCAGTACTATGGCTACTATGGAATGCTTTGGGATCTCTATCGCTTAACTTACTTGTCTATTTTCTGAAGGGAACCTGTTTGACACGGCGGCAACAAAGCTGGCATCCATTTAAACGGGGCGTCGGCAACGCGGTCTTGACTCTTGACACGCCCCCGTCCAACCTCTCCTCCCAACTTCATCGTCGCCGCGGTTCCTCAAGCCCTCATTGCTCAAGTTCGCCTCCAACCCGACGCAGCCTCTTGCAGTTGCCCGCAGGTAAGCGTTCATCCATCCTCCATTCGCGAGCATCCAGTGACTCTGAATCAGTGTGTTTAAGCTCAAAGTACGGCGAAGAGTCCTCGTTTTCGTTTGGGGCGTTCAACGTTGCGATGCACGTATCTTGTGTGGCAGTATCGCCGGCGGCCTCCATATCAACTTTGTTCTTCTGTTGTTCGAGTCGGTGGTGTTACGCGCTGTGTAGTAGATCCTCGTGGATGTATTAGCTACTGAATTCACAACAATTTTTTTGCTCTACCTGTCCGTTATATTTGCGTCCCAATTGCGTCCTCAGCGGTGTATTCAATTTTAGAACTGCCCAAGCTAAGCGTCGGCGAGCAGTCACTGCATAGTGCTGCATAGTGCTGCATAGTGGGGATGTATCTATGGGCACTATGGCACTATGCAGCACTCTCCAGTGCTATGCAGCATCCCCCAGTTTTCCTGATGTGAGGCAATGCTTCGATATCCCGGAAGAACGAGGAATCCAGCGAGAGGACGCTCCAGTGGACGCGAAACTGCGTCCGGCCAGCCTGTAGGACTACACTCCCGTCGCGATGCCAGAGCTCCGACGAGCGTATGACCTGTTGATCGTCCGACGGTAACGGTGGAGATAGCTCGGACATGGGAGGAGACAAGACGAGTGGCTTTGTCTTTGTTTGAGGAATTTGATGCCACTTTCTTCCTCTGCCCATGTCGGAATCACCTCCTGCCAAACGACAACGCCCTAATGAACAAGAGATAACCCGCTCGTCCGAAGTCTGGCATTGCGACGGAAGTGTTGTTCTTCAAGCCAGCGGCACGCAGTTTCGCGTGCACTGGAGTGTTCTCTCGCAGCACTCAGCTTTCTTCAGAGATCTGCAAGGACTTCCCCAGCCCCCGGACGAGCCGAAAGTGGAGGAATGTCCGGTCATTGAGCTGTTGGGGGACTCGCCGGAAGACGTGGAGTGCGTCTTGAAAACACTTTACGATCCGTGCGTCGTGCCATCCTATCTGCTAAGTCCCCGTATTGACTAATTCTAGGTGGTTTTTCAGCCAGAAGCCTCTTACTTTGTCCGTGGTTGCTAGCCACATCCGTTTGGGCAGGAAATACGACTTCAAGGACATTTTGCAGGCGATGGTAGAACGTCTCTCGCAGGATCTTCCCCAAACCCTCGAGGGGTACGACGGATTGTTCCCGGAAGGCAAGTATACTCCAATCTGGATAAAAGCCTATTCGGGATACTGCATCGACATCTTGGCTTTGGTGAAGGAAAACAACCTCCGCACCCTGCTTCCGTGCGCATACCTACGAGTGCTACAGAACTGCCAGCAGGTTTGTTGTCCCTCTCCTGATTCCCGACTTCCTGACACTAATTTCATGAATTAGGCTCAACTATTCGATGGCATTACACGTCGAGATGGAACTCTCGCGACGCTTGCGGTTGAGGATCAGCGTCTGTGCGCTCTCACCGGCAAAAAAATAGCGCAGAGCCAATGGCAAGAAGAACATACCTTCGGCTGGATCGCGCAATACGACGGCTGTCCCGAATGCACGCAGCCTGCTGCGTGTACGCTCAAGAGAATGGCCCGTTTACATACTCAGCTCAAGATGGACACCATGCTAGCGCTTTCTTCTGTCGCTAATTATATGGTTCATCTCGGGCTTTGCGATGCCTGCACCGAGGATGGAGCACAGAAAATGAGTGAAGGGCGGAAGAAGATGTGGGAGTTGCTCCCGACCTTTTTTGAGCTTCCTCCTTGGGCGGAGTTGCAAAATGACATCTAACTGGTATGTACTCGTCTTTTTTCCTGGTTCGACAATTTGACGCGATACCAGGGCGACATTTGAGCCCCCGAGGTCTATGACAGCCTGCTAGAGACTAGAGTTCAGTTTCTTGGCATCATGCATATTTAATAGAAAATGGTCTTGCTTTGAGGCCAATTTGAGGCCTGCAACACCATGCTGTCCGTGTCCGTGCCGTGCCGCGGAATGTTGACGAGGATTGAATTGTCTTTCGGATCAACGGTTAAACGGCGTACAACAAGCGTACAAAGGCTGACAAACGGCAGTTCACAACCATGCTTACGTCACTCTTGTCTTCTGCTCCGACCTACCCAGTGGACGCGTCGATGGTCTCGCTTCAACTGGATTCATCTTCGAGGATGTGCTCCGTTCTACAAGCGACTTTCTCCGGCTGTTTTACTTCTTTTTTACCGCAATCGAACGAGCCCGGCGCCATGACGCGTCTGTTTCCCGAAGATCTCCTAAACTTGAAATGGCCAATAGATTAGGCCGAACCTGTAAGCAAAATTCACATTTCTCGCCGTCGGACCGCTGACATCACACCCAGTGCCAAAATTGCCATTATAAACCTCCTCGATGAATTCGTATTGTCTAAGCCATGTCTTCTCTACACAACATCCAAGAGGACAGCGTCGAGCCGTCTCAAGAAAAATCGCGCTCCCCGACCGTTCCTGCTCGAGTCGTTGGCGAGACTGCGTCCCAACGCAGACCCAGTGTCTCCCGTGTTGATGTCGACTTTTTCGATCCCGCTGGTGTCAAGAACCTCCAACGCACCGTCACCCAACTGTCCAGTAGGACGACAACAGACTCAGATGTGACTCTGCATCCTGGCGACGGCCCTTTTGACCTTGAGAAGACTCTGAAATTCATTCACAAAAAGTGCGTTTAGTTGCTTCTAACTCTGAATAACCTCACGAACGATGTATCCAGGATCGCTGAGGCTGACATTGAGCACCGAGAACTTGGTGTCGCGTTTCAGGACCTGCGAGTCGTTGGTCTTGGCGCCTCGGCTTCGTATCAGCCCACCCTAGGCTCCACCTTGAACCCGCTTTCCATCCTTGAGGAGATACAGACCCTCCGACACCCACCGCTGCGCACGATCCTTGATGACATTACCGGTGTTGTTCGCCCCGGAGAGATGCTTCGTGCGTTTCTTCGATGCCCCTTGCTCGTATCTCTGACCTTCATCCAGTCGTTCTCGGGCGTCCTGGGTCTGGGTGCTCTACGCTCCTCAAGACCCTCGCGAATCAGACGGACGAATACAAGTCTGTATCTGGGACCCGCAACTACGACTCTCTCACCCCACAGCAAATACACGATCACTACCGCGGCGACGTGCAATACTGCCCCGAGGACGACGTCCATTTCCCCACCCTCACCGTCGAGCAAACCCTCCAGTTCGCTGCCCGCCTTCGTGCTCCGCAGACCCGTATCGAGGGCCAGAGCCGCGACGAGTATGTCGACTCGATGGTCGAAATTCTCTGCACCATCTTCGGCCTGCGACACGTCCGCAGCACCCCCGTTGGAAACAATGCCATTCGCGGTGTCAGTGGCGGGCAGAAAAAACGCGTGAGCATCGCTGAAGCGTTAGCCACCCGTCTTCGCATCGGGGCGTGGGACAACTCGACCCGTGGGCTCGATGCATCCACCGCCTTGGAGTTTGGACGGGCGCTTCGCATTTTGACCGATGTCGCCCATGCAACGACAATCGTGTCCATCTACCAAGCCTCTGAGACGCTTTATTCGCTCTTTGACAAGGTGTGCGTGCTCAGCGAGGGGAAGATGGTGTACTTCGGGCCGGCAGACCAGGCACGCGAGTATTTCCTCTCGCTTGGATACGTACCGCAGGCGGAGCGTCAGACGACGCCCGATTTCTTGGTTTCTGTCACAGACTTTGCGGGGCGGATTGTGCGACCTGGGCTGACACCCGAGGAAGACAAGAAGCGGCCGAGGACGTCTGCTGAACTCGCCGAGCATTTCCGTCAATCGCCGCTTATGGAGAAGAATCTCGAGGATATCAAGGCGTACAATCAGGAATGTGGGTTGGGGAATAAGGAGCGGGGGGAGGTTTATAAGCGGAGTGTGCGGGCGGAGCATGCCAAGAGTGCACGCCGGGCCTCGCCGTATACGACGTCCATCTTCATGCAGGCGCGCGCGCTCATTCATCGTCGAGCGCAGATCATCGTCGGGGACAAGGCGGCGACGCTCATCAACGTTGCCACCTTCATCATCCAGGGCACTATCGTCGGGTCCATCTTTGTCAACTCGCCCGAGTCCACTTCGGCATTCTTCTCGAGAGGAGGCGTGATGTTTTTGTGAGTGTCTTGTCCCGCCCCCGTGATTTCTTGCTCAGTGCTTTCTATAGTGGGGTTCTCTTTTGTGCGCTCTCCAGTATGGCGGAGATCCCGGCCCTTTTCGCGCAGCGTCCCATTATCCTCCGGCAAAGCAAGGCAGCGCTCTATCACCCCTTCGTTGAGGCATTGGCACTCACTCTCGTCGACGCGCCTATCCTGCTCCTCAGTATCACAGTCCGTTCCTTCTCGCCTTCAAATCTAAATACCTTCTGAAACCCTTTGTTCAGGCATTTTCGATTCTGCTGTACTTTATCGTCGGTCTTCAGCGTACTGCACAACAATTCTTGTACGTTCCAAGTACCCTCTTTCGGCGTCTCACTCTGACTTGGCCTTGTTAGCATCTTCTACCTATTCCTCTACATGATCGCTGTTACCATGCGGGCGTTCTTCCGGACCATTGCGGCGGCGTTTGCCACTCCTGCCCCGGCGCAGTCGGTTGCTGGGATTCTACTGCTCGTTCTTGTCATCTATACAGGGTATACTATCCCGAAACCCGTGCGTGATTCTTCTTGCCTTTACCTGGCTCATGCTGAATGGCGAATAGTCAATGATTGGCGCTTTACGGTGGATCACCTACATTAATGTAGGTGTCCTTCCTTCCTTCTTTTCGCGTGCTCATATCTTCCAGCCCATGCGATATAGCTTCGA
The DNA here is from genome assembly GCA_029378245.1 of Roridomyces roridus. NCBI lineage: Eukaryota > Fungi > Basidiomycota > Agaricomycetes > Agaricales > Mycenaceae > Roridomyces > Roridomyces roridus. The sequence continues at coordinate 914,213 of JARKIF010000001.1, read as the reverse complement.
AGCCGTCGTGGCGAATGAATTCCGGACCATCAACGCTACTTGCGCGTCACTCGTTCCCCAGGGTCCGGGGTACGAGAATGTCAGCCTCGCGAATCAAGTCTGCGCCACGGTGGGCTCGGTACCCGGCGAAGCTTTCGTCCACGGGAACAAGTTCATCGCTGCTAGTTATGGGTATTCCTACAGCCATGAATGGATGGTACGGCACCGGTCTATCTCTCTGTCGTGGTGGCTTACTAACCGACTTCTAAGAATTTCGGCATTGTCGTTGCATTTGGCCTTGGATTCATCACTCTGCTGCTCTTATTCACCGAGCTCAATACGGCCACGTCCCTGTCCACTTCGGTCGTCCTCTTCAAGCGCAGGTCCAAGAAGGGCGTGGAGCTGGCTCGGGCTGGGGGTGTCGCGGATCCGGAGAAGGCGGTGGGCAATGGTCAGGATGCACATGTTGAAGAAGCCGTAGCGCGAGATCAGGCAGAGGTCCACAAGGCGTTGGCGGCTGCTCCACCCATGACGGATATCTTCTCCTGGCAGAACCTCAACTATGTCGTTCCTGTCAAGGATGGTGAACGGAAGTTGCTGGATAACGTCTCTGGGTATGTGGTCCCTGGTAAACTGACCGCCCTCATGTATTTATCTTCCTCTTGCTCTATGCGTCGGCTGATCATGTGACTTCAGGGGCGAATCTGGCGCGGGAAAGACGACGTTGCTGAATGCCCTGGCAGAGCGGACGACCACTGGCGTCGTGACGGGCGATATCTTCGTCAATGGACATCCCCTGCCGCGCGACTTCCGCTCGCAGACGGGTTACGTGCAGCAGATGGACACCCACGTACCAACGGATACGGTCCGTGAGGCCTTGCTGTTCTCGGCGATGCTCCGCCAACCGGACTCGGTTCCTGTCGAGGAGAAGGTTGCATACGTCGAGACGTGTCTCAAGATGTGTGGGCTGGAGGAAATGGCGGATGCTTCGGTTGGGAGTTTGGGAGTCGAGCATCGGAAGCGGACGACGATTGGTGTCGAGTTGGCGGCAAAGGTGCGTTGCAGTGAATCTTTTCGAGTCTGGCTGCTCATGCGGAACGAATAGCCTCGATTGTTGCTTTTCCTCGACGAGGTGCGCCCCTGTCTTATTTGTGTTACCGATTCTGATGATTGTGTAGCCCACCTCCGGCCTTGATTCGCAGAGTGCTTGGGCGATCATGCTGTTCTTGAAGGAGCTTGCCGCCAACGGACAGGCCATCCTTTGCACGTACGTTCTGCTATCTTCATGTCGGACTGGGCTGACCCTTTTGTACAGAATCCATCAGGTACTTTTCTTGTCTCTATGTCATTCTCGAGCTTACGCTCCCTTCAGCCTTCGGCCGAGCTTTTCCAGGTGAGATTTCTTCCTTGACTGCTAGCGAATCTCCCTTCTAATGACCCACAGATGTTTGATCGCCTCCTGCTGCTGCGGAAAGGTGGCCAAGTCGTATACTTTGGTGACATTGGCAAAAACTCTACCACGCTCATTCACCACTTTGAGTCCAACGGTTCCCGCCACTGCGAATCGTCCGAGAACCCGTAAGTGGGATCATTCTTGACTTGACATTATACTCACTCATGCTCGCCTTTACAGTGCTGAGTTCATGCTTGATGTCATTGGTGCCGGAGCTACGGCGACGAGCGAACAGGACTGGTTCGTATGATCCTGTGTGCTTTGGAGACACCTTTTGATCGCGGTGCAGGGAGGCCATCTGGCGCAATTGTCCCGAGTCCATCAAGGCCAGGGAGGAACTCGAAAAAATCCACACCGAGGGCCGGGCTCGTGGGGCTGTGCAGGCGACTTTCAAGAACAAATATGCGACGCCGTGGATTCAGCAGGCGACGCTTTTGTTGAGACGTGATGCTCGCTTCCGTTGGAGAGATGTGCGTGTCTTTTTCTTTTTGTTACTCGTCTTTTGACGCAAACTCTGCAGCCGACTTATCTCATCGCGAAGCTAGTGCTCAATATCGTCGGAGGTCTCTTTATCGGAGTGCGTAACATGCCCTTTCCGACTATGTGCTTTCTAAATGTCAATCTCTAGTTTACGTTCTTCAAAGCCAAGACTTCTCAGCAGGGAACGCAAAATCAGCTCTTTGTAAGTTTCCAGCTCAGTCAAGTCCTTAATCTCACCGATTCGCTTCCAGGCGATCTTCATGTCCACCATCCTTTCCGCACCCTTGTCAAATCAGCTGCAAGTGCCTTTCCTGGACATGCGGAATATCTACGAGATCCGCGAAGGCCCTACCAAGTTTTATAGCTGGTCAGCGCTCGTCACCGCGGCTTTCTTGTCCGAGGTTCCGTGGAACATTCTCGGGTCGTCCATATACTTCCTCTGCTGGTATTGGACTGTCGGTTTTGACAATTCCCGTGCCGGATACACGTACCTGGTAAATTTTTGCTCTTTGTGGCGGACGAAATGTGATTTGACGCCGATTAGATGCTCGGTGTTGTCTTCCCGTTGTACTACACATCGTTTGGACAGGCGGTAGCGGCGATGGCTCCCAATGCGGAACTCGCCGCTGTGTTTTTCGCCTTGTTTTTCTCGTTCATCTTGAACTTCAATGGCGTCATGCAGCCGTTTAGGGCCTTGGGATGGTGGAAATGGATGTACGCATCTTTTGGTATCGGCTTTGCTTACAGTTCTGACTGCTTTGCAGGTATCATGTATCGCCGTATACTTATATGGTCGAGGGGCTTTTGGGTCAAGGTACACGCTCTCTGAAACGCGCCGACTTGAGTCTGATTCAATTCTTGTAGCGCTTGGCAAGCACAATATCACCTGCAGTCCCGTGGAGCTGGTGACGCTGAATCCGCCTGCTGGCCAAACGTGCAGTCAGTACATGGGCAACTACATCTCCTCTGCGGGAGGCTACTTGACCAACGGGGACGCCACTTCGAGCTGCGAGTTTTGTTCTACGGCTACCACCGACCAGGTATGTGCTAGCGGTTTTCTCGATAGTGGGCATCGCTAACCATACCTTTGTAGTTCCTGCAAGCCAGCTTCAATATCTTTTATTCGCACCATTGGCGGAATTGCGGTCTACTCTTCGTTTATATTGGAGTCAATGTCAGTGTATTTCTTTTCCTTCCACGATGTGGTCTCTGAATTGGTTCACAGATTGCTGGCATTTATGTCCTGACGTACCTTTTCCGCATCCGCACGACCAGTATCTTTTCGGCGATTTTTACGAGACGTAGACGTTAATGGACCAGATGATAGGATATAGACGATGCATAGACATTTCTACAAGTTGTACCTGTAATAATAAGCAAACTCGGAGCTCGAAAGCCCCAGTGCCGTGCGTGTATAGATTCCTCCCTTCTCTCATCGAGTGGCTGTGTTTGCCAGCTCCGTTTTCATTCTTCCACGATGCCAAGTCGGGGAGCCGACATGCAGAATCTCAAGGCAATAACAGAACATCGCTGCGAGATTTTCTGCGCGTTTGAAATCCCCGAGGAAGCCAGACCCTTCTTATTCACGCGAGCGGAAGGAACGATGACCCGGGGTCGACTGCAAAACTCGCTCAAATTCAAGGCAGATAAGAAATTTACGGCCAAACAGTACGCGGAAGCACGGTCTACGTTCATTGAGGCCGCGTCGGAAATGGTTGGACTTGAGCTGCCCGCAGTCTCCACCGACCTGGCTGTGTACAAAATTCTTGGAAGTCGGGATGGGCGGGGCGTCTCCGACTTTATGGCCTGCTTGAATGGAGCTATCGAGTGCTCCCGACGGCTTTTGGACTATGAGACCGTACGCTCCTCCTTCGCCTTGCCATTCTGACTTCGAGACGTTTCAGGCTTTGCTTTGGTTGGTCGAGGCTGACCTCTTGGAGAAAAGTTTGAGGGCCAGAGCCGATCCAGTCCGTTTTGGTGAGTATGACCGTCTTTTTTCATTCAGAAACGCTTGAACACCCGTGCAGATTGGGTTCCGATCGACAGCACCTCTTCACACTACTATTTCGAACGACTTACCGCACACTGCCTCGCCGCCCAAGTCTTCTTTGCATTGGGAAACACTGCGAGTGCAATTCAGCGCCTTTGGCTCGCGTACGTTATGCTCGAGTCCATGCCTGAAGATCTCGAGTCCAAAATTTCGCATCACTTCTATCCGTTGCTTGGGCAGGATATCTGTGCTCTGAAGCACCCCGATCCTGAAACTTCCGCTTCCATGTCGATTGAGTATCCGAGTCTTCAGCAGGCTGGTTCGTGGATTAAGCTGAACATCCGCAATGGAAAAGCACCCACCACTCGCCGCCATAGCGCGACATTTGCATTCAATGGTGCGTTCTTTCGCTCATCTGTAGAGTATTTGTCATAAACCGGTATCAAGGCCACCTCTATGTGCTTGGGGGCGTCAAAGCCATTGAAGGTCCCCATTACCACGATTTTTGGGCCCTGGACCTCGATACTCTGATATGGCGTCGACTTCCCGATTTCATCGCAGCAGAAGTTGTCAGTCAGATTGTGGGATACAAGATGGTTCCACACGCCGATGGGCGTGCCTTCCTGTTCACTGGAGAACCCTCTTTGATTTGGGTCTTTCATATCGCGCAATCCAGGTGGCAGCTTTTGCGCACCAAATTTGTTCCTGACGAAGAAATGCGCGAATGGCCGTACTACAGGGACGACGTATCAGAATTCGATGCTCATTGTGTTGGGGAAAAGATATACGTCTTTGGTGGGCAGCACGGGGGCAGCATACCCGGCACGGACGTCTTGATGGAGCTTGACATTCCGAGCCTTCAGTGGCGTCGTTTGAGCGGTTCTTCCGTTCCCAAACCCTGCCCTTCCACTCCTGGCCCCCGGGAACGATTCCATAGCTGGGTTTCCAAGGATCAAACACATATTTTCTTCATGTTCGGGCAATCAGACCGTCCTACTTCTGCACATCTCCAAGATTGTCACGGCGCGCCCCCGTTTTTCTGTCATCCTTACGATGATCTCTGGAGCTGGAATATCAGTCAAGGACGATGGAAACGCGAACGACTACCTGGGAACGCCCCTTCTCCCCGCGCGGAGATGGCTTGCACCTACGTCTGTCGATCTTTCATGTACTCATTTTTTTTACTCAAAGCCTTCCCAGAATCCGATCCTGGACAAGGTCATAGTTTTTGGCGGGTACTCACCAGCAGCTCCGACATGCTTGGAAGACTTCGAGGGTGAACCCATGGCCTACACGTACTATGCAGACACTTTCGTGGCCGACGTGACCCCGAGTGGCGTTCCGACAACTTGGAAGCAAGTTTTCACATGCGGATTCCCTACCTACCGGGCCAGCTCGACTCTCATCACAGACTCGAGGACAGGAAAAATATTTCTTTTTGGCGGGTACAAGAATACGCACTTTGTGCCGTCGAAATCTACCGGCAAGGGGCGGCCGTCGTTGGGAAGTTTCTTGGATTTGTGGCAGCTTCGGCTAGATCTTCCTGGCGGGTATTTTGACGGCGTGGATCTGGAGGAGGAGGGGAGGACAGCACAGGTGGGGCCTTGGCAGCGCTGCTTTACGTGTGGGTTGACGGGGCCTTGGAAGCGGTGTGGTGGTACGTTCATCGGACTCTGGGTTTTTGAATAAAGCTGACGGAATGCGACACAGGAACATGTAACGGCCGGGTTTTTTTCTGTGATATGGCGTGTTTCAAAGAGGGGTGGAGAGAGCATAAGGAGAAGCATGAATGTAGGAAGGCGCCGTGAGCTGTGGGTTTTCTTGATAGTGTAAGTACGTTATGTGAAGCCGACTTGATTTTTCTTGTTTCTTGATGAAAACATGTTGATAACTGCTCCGTTTACGGACGGTCGTTCGACTTCTGGGTGGTCGGAGAACGCGACTCCTAGTATACATTGGTCGTGATTCCATGTGTAATAATCAATTGTCCGAAATCGAGTCCTGAGTAGTAGACACATGTGTGGACTAGACCAAGAAAAAAATGACAACGTCCTCGCTCCTTCCCATCCGCTCCCGAGCCCGATTCTATCACTGGTGTGAGTACTTGAACTTGGTAACCTGAAAGAAAGAAAGGAGGTACCCATCACGATTCATCCTCCGAATCCGAAGAGAGATCAATCGGACTATCAGAAAGCGCAATTTCGATATCCACCCCGTCGTCGTCCAAGAACTCTTGGAAAAGAGTAAGATCGTCCGGCAGCGCGAGAGACTTGTTCGATGAACAAATCGTAAGTCGAACCGCTTTGAGCCTGCTACGACGGACTGATAGGACACTGGCGAGTGCCGTCAGTACGTCGTTGGGACTGGCCAACCTGGGGATGATAACTTCGTCGAGTTCCATCGTTTCGAGATTCGGAACGTGGTGGGGGTTCTGCGCCAAGAAGCCGAACAATGCCTCCGCTAACGCGGATTCCAGACACAGAATGTCCAAATGTGTGAGGGTTGGGATGAGAGCCATGGAGTCTTCAAAGTTGTGAGAATGCGAATCTCCGCAAAGCTCCAGTTTCCGCAAAGGCGGACATGCTTGGCGCAGGAAGGAGATGAAGCTCTCTGTGAAGAGATGTTCCGTCGACAAACAGAGAATTTCCAGGCGGGGGGTGGAAACCCAGTTGATACCGTCGAAATTTTCATAAAGGGTTAGTTGGCGCAGATGGGGAAGAACGACGCTGTCGGGTTCCTCGTCATTGATGGTCTCCAGGAATGAGACATTTTGTATGAAGATTTCAGTGAGATTGGGCGCACGACGCAGAAGTCGATGGAGTGAAAGCCAGAAGCATTTTACACCGCCTACGCCACGAATCTCCAGCACCCGGAGCCGTGGAAGCTCCATGTGGAGGTGATTTCCCCCGAGGAAGTCATAGGATTCATCCTCGAGATCATCGAGATCATCGGTCTGGTCAAACGAAATGACCAAGGACTCGAGTTGGGCAGAATGGGATTGAATGGGATGAGCAACCACGGAGTCGAAGATTCCTCTGAGGGAAATGTGGAGAAGACGACTCCCGGCGCGTCGAAGCCACGTCTCCAAGAGGTTTTTGAATGCGCTGGTACACGGAAAGGCGATACCGATCGAAGCCCATAAGGCGGGGGTGGAAAGTGCAATGTTGGTCCAGTGATGGCAGACATTGAGGAAAAGCAGAGGGGCAAGATGGGTTTTAGGTCGAGGGTATTCCTCAGGGTATCCCGACCGGGGTGGCAGACATCGCAGGAAAATATCGGAAGAAATCTCGAGCGGCAGACGCGCGACTGGGTCGCGTAGAGCGTTGAGCTGCTGCTGGAGAAGGATTTTATCGCTCTTGAGTTTCTTCAGCACATCCTTTTGCCGCTGAATTTCGAGCGAGATTTGTTCGATCTGCTCCTCGATTGCTTGGGTAGACATCGCTCACTGGCAGGCCTACCATATGTATGGGTAGAGCGGTGAGCGTCTGTCGGATTTCGTGGAATAGAGGCGTACAGTAGCTGACCTCTAGGTATCTCCCAGGGTGTAGACGCACTCGGACAACTTGAGCAGTTGATTCCGTCTGAGCGACTCCGACAGTCCGACTCGAGGGGAGCGCTAGCCAGCTGGTGAGCCTTCCAGAGAGTATGTGATAGTCGAATATACCCACCGTACTACGTAGTTCCTAGCTATGTGGATTTATTTCCCGTATGAGAGGCGGAGACCCGAAGAAATGGTGCTAAGGACAAGAACGCCGAGTTGATCTTATCAATCACTGCCTGATTGCGGCACCTCTTTTCTTGACTTTCCTCGACTCTCCTATTCCAGAAGGGCTTGCTATACTTGCGGCCCTCATTTCAGTCCAAGCCCTTCCACGTCGGCTCGTCCAAGAGTCAGGCTCCTCGCCGCATTCACTCGAGTATCAGTGACTACTGATCGTGCGGGTGGCACTAGCCTGCTCGAGACACCGGCGAGCCTTGCGGGTTGTCCACTTGTTCAGCGATCCAGGAGGCCTCAAACCACTCTAACTCGACCCGGACCCACCGCTCATTCCAGTCGTATTTGCTTCCACCATCATCGTAAGCTCATTCCCTCCCTGCCCGTTCGTCTGCTCATTTTAGCGCAGAGGATGCCTTGCAACTCTACTTGCTCCACTCATTGTCATCTCTTCAGGCCTCTCAATCTCGGCGATCCCTCTGAAGGTCTTTTGTTGAGCAACACCATTCCTTCGGATCTCCAGATCGCTACAATCTCCACGGCGCTCGACAAGGCAAAGCAGGACATAACCCGAGTGCAGGACGCAATCGCACTCCTCAGCGCGCAACGTGCTGAGCTCAACGAGTTTATACGACTGCAAGGGTCTGTGGTGTCGCGTCGGCTGCCCAACGAAATGTTGTCCGAGATCTTCGTTCGCTGTGTGGATGCCGACGCCACTTTCGATCCCGTCCACAACGCCGGTTGGGTCCTCGCAAGAGTCAGCCGGCGATGGCGGTCCGTGGCGTTGACTACCCCTGACGTTTGGTCCCATTTCGTATTCCGAGACTACGACTACATGCGGACTGGTGTCCACCTTCCAATTCCCAGCCGCCGATTTTGGGAGATGCAGCTCGAGCGCGCGCAGCTCGCTCCGCTTTCCATTTGCTTCACGGTGGCCACAACCGACGAACTCGCAGACATGTTCTTCGCCGTCGCACACCAGTGGAAAGAAATCACATTTGTCAATAACTGGCATTTTTCACGCTTCGTGAAACTCGGTTTCGATTATCCTTACCTCAAGAGGATCATATTGAATGATGATGACTTTCGGGGACCACTCCTTCCGGCCAACGCGCCTGATGCTGATCTGGTGAAAGCGTTGCCTGCCCTCACGGATCTAGCTCTCGGGTCGTGCGATTGGAAGCCTTTCCCTGGGCAACTGCGACTCCCGTGGTCGCAGCTGAACACATGATCTTGGCAATTGCCAAATTTGTCATATCCAACAGATCCTTCCCCTCCTCCCGTCGGGCTCTCACCTCAAGCTTCGCTCACCCAGCATCAAAGTGCACGACTCCACCTCAATCATCGCAAAAATCGAGTCTCTTGAGATTGAAGGAGGGACAGACGCCGGAAACCATCTACTCAACATTTTGGTCGCCCCCTTCCTACAGAAGCTCCTCCTCACAGACTCCGGTTGGGAGACCACGGATCCTGCGGCTCTCACCACATTTTTCAACAATTCGGGATGCACGTTGCAACATTTCCGCGTCACAGGCTGTGAACTGGGGAGTTTGGTGCACATATTACAGTTGCCCGCCGTTCGTGATGTCGTCCGTCTCGAGATAGGATATGTCAATAAGAACAGATGGTACTGGCTTTTCGAACAATTCGACCGGGCTGGGCGGAGGCTGGTTCCGGACATTCGGACTCTGGTTGTACGAGGGGATTTGTCACGTTCGGAGATCGCACGACACCTCGCAAAGCGGAGACCCGTCCTGCGGGTCTACAAATCGATAAGTTATCAATTGGAGTGGAAGTTCCCGGAGAGGCAGGCGAGGGCGGATAGATTGGATGTGGTCGTGCTCAGTGAACCAATTAAACGACAGGAGGATTATTGAGTAGTATACAATAGACCATTTCCACATCTTTGTTTGCGAGAGAGTGGGTAGTGACTTGTATGTATTCGGGCGTCCCCAAGTTGGAATGAATGACAAGAAGTACTGTAGATTTTCTTTGTAGAAAGAAAAGTCGCTCGAAGGCACCCCCGAGCGATCTGACAAGAAAGTCCGACTCTTCAGGGTGCGCAGACTGATTTTACTGCAACAGAATATTCGGCCCTTCACGAAACCCGACGTGAATGACCATCCCGTCGGCCAAAAATTGCCGGAAAATGCCAAGAAGTTCATTCGAAGGCCGCACACAGTCATACGGTTGAACTATCGTAAGTCGAACCGTTTGCAGCCTGCTATACCGACTCGACAAGGCACGCGCAAGTGCAGCCAAAACATTCGATACGCCGACCGGATTGGGGGCATCTCGTATCACCATATCGCAGACCTCCAATGCTTGGAGGTTTGGAAGGAGGTGTGGGTTCTGAGCCAAAAGACGCAAAAGATGTTCTACAAAGGTAGCATCCAGATACGAGCATTCCACACGCGTGAGGGATGGAATGAGAGCCAGGCACTCGGATAAACGACTTGTGTTATAGGACACGTCTATAATCAGGCGGAGGGTCTGTAGAGATGGAGATGATCGTCCCAGGAAGGAGATGAAGGCGTTGTCGGAGACATTCCGGACTGACAACGTGAGTGTTTGCAGCCCGGGGGCGGAGAACCAATCTATGTACAGGGTCGAAAGCTCCGCGATATGCGAATACGCGCAGGTAGGGAAGAACCAAATTCGGGGGCTCCGCATACCACTCGACAAACGACACCTTGTGTATGCGCAGTTCGACGAGATTGGGCGCGGAGTGTAGAAGATCGTGCAACGAAACTCCGGTGCACCCGATATCTTCTCTGCCGACAATCTCCAGCTCACGGAGGCGGGGCAGCTCTGGAAGTTCGGACGGAATGTCTCCGAGGAAGTCGTACGAATCCTCTTGGAGTAAGTCATCGCGGCTTGCCGCATCAAAGGAAATGGCCAGGTTTTCGAGTTGCGCTGCATGACGCCAAATCGACTCGGCTACAAGCCAATCCAAGGCTCCTGCGAGGGAGACGCGCAAGGAATGATTCCCGGCACGTAGGAACCAAAGTCCCAAGAGGTTTTCAAATCCTCTCGCACGGGGAAAGACGATCGAAATGGAGGCCCATAGGGCGGGGGTGGAAAGTGCGATGTCGGTCCAGGCATGACATATATTGAGGAGAAGCGTAGGAACAAGATGGGCGTGAGGCTGAGGTTTGTCGAAGGGAGGTGCGAGACACTGCAGAAAGATCTCGGAGGAAACCTCGAATGGTAGCCGCGCGATTGGATCGCGTCCAGCGTTCAGCTGGCGCTGAAGAACGCTTTTTTTGCTCTCGAGTTTTTTCAGCAGATTCTTCTGCCGCTCGATGTCAAAGGAAATTCGTTCGATCTGGGCTTCGAGTTGGGCAGACATGGCTTGATCCTGTACGGGTTAATAAGCCGAAAGAACTCATGAAAAAGGAGGCCTGCATACGCGGCTGAGAACAGTAGCAGCTATAGATTCCTTTGTGCGGGCTTTTGGACTGAAGGCGGCGTCGGACCACGCGAGCCTGTGCCACGTAAGTAGAAGATTTCCGACTCGGAGTCGGACTGGGGAACGGATGAGCTTTCAGCGCACTCAAAGCCACGACCTGCTTTTTAACCTCCGTGGTTAGCCACTAGTAAGTACGCTGGCAACGAACCGCGAGATCGTCGACGTCAAGAAGAATCCGAGCTTGGCACTGCCAGTGATTGTCAAGTTGATCATCTCTTATCCTAGATTCTGACCACCAACCACTGTGAGCTCAGGACCGCTGCCTATTCCGTTCCAGTCTGCTTCGATGGCCACACATGTCTTGCAACTCTTCTTGCTCGACACATTCCGGCCTCTTCGGACCTCTCAATCTCAGTAGTCCATCGGAAGAGCTGGTGTCAAGCAACGACGCCCCTTCCAGCCACATCAGGAAAAACCTCCCTGGATATTTTATCACAAATCTTTCAAAAATATCTTGCAGCTCAATATTTTGCAGTCATTCTTGAAACTTTTGCTCAATGTTGACAAAGTTTCCAAAATGGAGATTTTGCTTTTCATCAGTATGACATTGGGGACCTGATCAAAATGTAGTACATTAAAGGTAGCTGCTGTACACCGGTATAAAGTACCAATTCCAACTGACCAGAGCTTGTCCACCAAAATTTCTGAAAGCTTTGCAAAAATACCACAACTTTTTTTGGTGAGCCAGAAATTTTGAGGTATTTCTCAGCAAACTGGCCAAACTTTTCTTGGTGGCCAGAAATTTTGAGGTATGTTTCAGCAAATTTGCCAAACTTTCTGGGCATCCATTCACAGCCAGGAAGTCTTGTATTCCAGGTCACCAACTCACCTCAGTCTTCTGGAAAGTTCTGGTATAGACTCTGTGGTGCACCTCAAACCAGATCAGTCTCTTTGGAATATGAAGTGGAGGCACATCTGCCCTTGATTGGCTTTCACCTCTCACTAAGCCCATCTTTGAGTGCTCTTCTGTTGGTGAATATTCATGGGGTCACACCATGGGAGCTGAGATGGACACCCTCATGTCTCTATTGTAGTGTAGTAGTAAGCTCGCCCGTTGTATTGTCTGTACCTTTTGTAAGAGGTCACTCGTTCAACTCCCGTTGGAAACACCATTTAATTATCCTTGTCATTCAATTAGAAATCATTAGCTGCTCAGATCCCAATCACCTCTCTAAGCTCCTGTCAGTCAGTCAGTTGATTATCAACTGTGCCGGCCTGTTCCTGATCAACAATCAGTGAGCAGTCCTGATGGGAAATCTTTTGCTCCCACTGAGCTCCAATGTTCCCCCTCTGCTTCATTCTGCATTTCTGCTCTGTTGGCAAGGTTAAACCAATGCCGATATCCACTCCAAAAGTGCCAAAAGTTTTGGTATTTTTGTTGGGACTAACATATTCTTGCTCATTTTGCGGATATTCAGCTATTCTCAATATTTTTGGCAAATTTTGGCAAAATGTGCCAAAAATACCTGGGGAGGTGTTTCCTGATGCAGCAGGTTGCTGCAATCTCTTCCGCCATCGAGAGAGCACACACGGAGCTAGCCCGCGTCCATGATGCTCTCGCGATTCTCACCGCGCAGCGCACCGAGCTGGAGGACTTCATTCGAAAGAACGAGTCTGTGGTGTCGCCGTTGCGTCAACTTCCCAACGAGATGCGAGCGGGCGAGCCTTGCACCGCTTTCCATCCGTTTGGTGGAGGACGTCCCAGCCGACCTTTTGGACATGTTCTTCACCGTTGCACACCAATGGAAGGAAATCACATTCGTCAATAACGAGCACTTTGCACGCTTTGTGTACCTCGGTATCGAGTTCCCATTCCTCACCAAGCTCGTTGCTGGGGACTTCATGTACTTCGGCCCACTCCTTCCGAGCGACGTTCCTGGCGCCGATCCCGTTAAAGCGTTACCTGCTCTCAAAGAACTTATTCTCAGTTTGGGCCCGGACCCTTTCCCTCCACAATTCCGACTCCCGTGATCACAGCTGCGCACATGCGATCTCTCCAATTTCGGAATATCTCATATCCTTGAAGTGCTTCCCCTGCTCTCGCCCGGCACTCACCTCACTCTTCGGGTGCCTGATGTCGGCGATGGTGACCCCAACCCGATCGTCACGAACGTGTATTCGCTCGAGATTGTGCATGGAACGAGGCGCACCAGAGGCGATCTATTGAATGTCCTGGCTGCCCCCCGCCTGCAGAATCTCCTCATCACCCATGGGAGGGGCGAGGACACCGATCCAGCCGCCATCACGGCATTCCTGAACAATTCGGGATGCACGCTACGACATCTCCGCATCCTAGGCTGCATGTGGCGGGACGCGGTGGATATACTGCTATTGCCTGCTGTTCGCGATATCATCCGTCTCGAGATAGCCTACCTTTGGCCCACGGATTGCGCTTTGCTTTTCCCGGAATTCGAGCGTAGACCTGATCGGAGGTTAGTTCCTGGCCTTCAGACCCTCGTTGTGCGGGGGGATTTGAAGCATTGTCAAATCGCCCAAATCCTCGCGAATCGGAATCCAGTCCGCCGGGTTTACAAGGGACCTTTCGCTACCCGGGAGTGGAAGTTCCCGGAGAAGCATTCGAGGGCGGGTATTCTGGATTTGGTCATTCTTCATGAGGCGGGTATATGAAAAGATGGACTTGAGATGGACGGTACACGATACACTCTTGCTTTTTCTCGTGAATTCTCTCTGTTATTGGTCTCAATGTGAAGAAGATATCTCAAGAGAATCGGGACAAAAAATGATCTTCAACACGGCTCGTACAAATTGTTTACATATGTAGTTTGTGTTTTCTGCTACCATCGCAGCCAGTCCTCCTCGTCCGACCAGTACCGGTACACGCTGAATTATTGGGAGAGAATATTCGGCCCATCGTCGACTCCAATGTGGATATGAATTCCGTCTGCTAAAAATTGCTGGAATAAAGTAGGATCGACCGGGAGAGGCATGTGCGATGGATTGGTCGTCAGTCGAACCGTCTTGAGCATGCTACGACGGACCCAAAGGACATCCCCGAGTGTCGTCAGCATTTCGGTGTAACTGTGACCCCTAATTCGGTCAAGTTGTAGCGTTTGGAGGTTCGGAACGTGGTGTGGATTCTCTGCCAAAAAGATGAGTAAATCCTCCACAGACATGTAATCCCAATTGAGCCCTCGCAAATGTACGAGGGTTGGGATAAGAGTCATGCCGGAGTCCTCGAAGCTATCGCCGGGCGAGTGCCCGCGAAGCTCGAGCTTCTGCAGAGGCGGAGATGATTGGCGCAGGAAGGAGATGAAACACCACGCGAAGAGATTCTCCGTTGCCAAACAGAGAGTTTCGAGCCGAGGGGCCGAAATCCAGTTTATGACGTCGAAATGCCCGAGATGGGTCAAATGACGCAGATGACGCAGAACGAGGGTGTCGGGTTCCTCCTGATCGATATTCCCCAGAAATGAGAAGTTTTGCATAGAGAGTTCGGTGAGATTGGGCGAAAGACGCAAAAGCCGATGAACGGAAAGCCAAAAGCATATCACATCGCCTTGGCCAAAATCTCGAGCACCTGGAGACCGGTCAGATCCATTTGGGGCTGAATGTCTCCGAGGAAGTCGAATAATTCGTCCTCATCATCGATGTTTGGTTCGTCAACGGAAATGGCGAGTCGTTCGAGTTGTGCAGAATGATGCAGAATGGGACGGGCCACCCGCGAGTCGAAGACACCACCGAGGGAAATCCGCAGCGGACAACTCCCGGCGCGTAGAAGCCGCGTCTCCAACAGGTCTTCAAATCCTTCCGCACGCGGAAAGACGATACCGATCGAAGTCCATAGAGCAGGGGTGGAAAGCGCAATGTTGGTCCAACTATGACAAATACCGAGGAACAGTAGAGGGGGCAGATGAGCATGAGGTCGAGGGTGGAAGTTGGACGGAGGTGAGAGACATTGCAGAAAAATCTCGGAAGAAATCTCGAGAGGAAGCCGCCCGAATGGATCGCGTTCAGCATTCAGCCGACGCTGGAGAAGGATTTTGCTGCTCTCGAGTCTCCTAAGCACATCCCTCTGACGCTCGATTTCGAGCGAAATTTGTGCGATCTCCGCCTCGATTGCTTCAGTGGTCATCGCTTAGGCCTACCAGATGAGCCGAGCAGTCAGTTTTGATCGAATTTCGTACAACGGGAGGCGTACAGCAGTGAAAAGTCTACTGCTCGACGTCTTCGAGGCTGTATGTAGACGCGTTGGAACAACTTGAAAGTCGACTCGGATACCGCTGACGGGACCGAGATCAGCCTGCCAGAGAACGTGATAGTCACCGTTCTCTCACCTTAATTCGCAGTTGCGCCCGCAGAAGAGAAATACCGAGACAAGCAGATGGTGGTAAGGAGGAGAGCTGATTTGATCCCATCAATAATCAATCGACACTTCCTTCTTTTGACTCCGACTCACTCGACCCTCCTGTACATTTGGAGCACCACCGGATCCTGGCTCTCATTTCAGTCCCATATCTTCGACGTCCGCTTATCCAAGTCCGCTGTCGATTTGATTCAGCCTGTTTCAAGGCACACTACTTACTAGTATCTACTAGTAATCCGACGCCCGACCGCTCGTTCTAGCTGGCCTCGTCTTTGACCACCTCGATCTCGTGAGTCGTGAGCCCAGGCTCCCCCCAATCCACCTGCTCATCTTTGCACACAGAATGCCTTGCGACTCTTCTTGTTCTACGCACTGCGGCCTCTTCGGGCCTTTCGATCTTGGCAATCCGTCCGACGGCCTTGTATCAAGCAACGATGGGCCTTCGCAACGCCAGATCGGCGTCATATCCGCAGCCATAGGGAGGGCAGAGACACATCTAGCGCGCGTCAAAGAGGCCATCACGCTACTCACAGCGCAAGGAACCGAGCTCGAGGCTTTTCTTCAAAGCCGTCGGGCTATGTTAGAGTCGCCAGTTGGTGGTTTGCCGAACGAGATGCTGTCAGAAATCTTCCTTCGTTGTGTGGGTTTCGACGCCCCATTCGATCCCGTCCACAATGAGGCTTGGGTTCTTACCCGAGTGTGTCGACGATGGCGTTCTGTAGCTTCGACGACATCGCACCTGTGGTCCCATTTCGTAATCCCGCGAGATGAGTACACAGGGCTGATTCCCCTTGGACTCTGGGAGACGCAACTCGACCGCGCGCGCCTTGCTCCGCTTACTATCCGTTTTCCGCGCCACACTGGACCCCAACTTTTCGACATCTTCTTCGCCGTTGCTCACCAATGGAAGGAAATCATATTCGTTAATAACAAGGATTTTGCACGTTTCGCGCACCTTGGCGTCACTTTCCCTTGCCTCCAGAGGCTTACAGTAGACGATAACATGCCCTGGGAACCACTCCTTCCGACCCACAAGACTGGTGCTGATCTGAGGGAAGCAATGCCCGCTCTCACGCATCTGACTCTCAGTTTGCGTCCCCACCCGGGCCCTTTTCTTCGACAACTTCGACTGCCATGGTCACAACTCCGCACATATGATGTTGGGAACTTCGAAATATCTCATACCCGAGAGGTCCTCCCCCTCCTCTCACCTGGCTCTCACCTCACTCTTCGTATGAGCAATACCAGGGTGATCGAGCGTGACGACGCTTCGATCACCACAAACATCGAGTCCCTTGAGATCATGGGAGGATGGCTGGGACATGCGAGAAGCCACCTGTTGAACATCTTGGTAACCCCCAGCCTTCAGAAACTCCTCATCACGGGCAGCAAGCAGGAGAACACCGACCCTGCAGCTAGTATCACCACCTTTTTGAACAACTCGCGATGCACGCTGCAACATCTGCGCCTCTCAGGTTTTACGCCGCAGCAGTCGTTGGGTATATTGGAGTTGCCCTCTGCTCGCAACATTGTCCGCCTCGAGATAGGGCATATTCCGATGGAGCATTGGGGCCCTCTTTTTCGGGACTTCCAACGGCGTGGGTTGGTACCCGCCGTCGAGACTTTGGTTATACGCGGGGATTTGAGACGGTCGGGATTTACGCAGTTGCTCGCGAATCGGAATCCCATTTTACGGGTTTACAAGGGACCCTTTGGTCCTTTGGAGTGGACGTTTCCGGAGAAGCCTGCGTCCGTGGAGGTGCCGGGTGGATTGGACGTGGTTGTTCTTCACGAACCGGATATTCCACAAGGCAGGGCCCTCTTGTAATGTCCGTGCCGGAGGATAGGACAAAGGGCCGGAACCAGAGGTCGGAGGTCGGAGGACCGTGGGATGATGACCGAAGGTGATCCGGATGAGGTGAACGCTACTCAGAGGGAGAGCGCACCAACCACTTGACTTCCGAGAGAGGATTACTCGGAGACTAGATGGCACAGAGGAGTTGTGGAGGCAACACACGTTAATTAACTACTGAGGTACATCAAAGTCGTATTGCCTATATATACTAAGTAAGTATGACACGACCTAATGGAGTCAGAAGTATGAAAGACAATAAGATCTATACTACAATAATAAGAGAGAAGAAGATAAAGATAATCACAATAAGGGAAACGCTCAGAAGAACTTCATTGCGTGAAAACCCTATAGGATTGTGCAATACGAACAGATCGGATGCATCAAGGTCGGAATGTCCGGATCAGTCGGAAATGATCCGAACCGGAGGAGTCGGAAGGTCCAAGGGAGAGTCGGGAGAGTTGGACATGCATGGATATAACAACGTAAGATTGTGCAATATGACGTGATCGAATGCATCTTGGATGGAAGAGGCCGGAAGGTCGGAGGGACCGGAGGGCCCAGAGGGATCGGAGGGCCCGGAGGGATCGGAGGGCCTCGGATCGAAGTCGGGATGACATGGATATAACACCTCTACTAACGTCACGGTGCAGCATAGTCGGCGGTACATTCTGATTGTAATTTTGTTGGCAGTATGAAACCATGTCGTAGATCGTGTTTTATACATTCTTGCAGTATTGACTCTCCACGGAGTTCACAGACAAAGACCTGATAAGATCGAGAACACTCGAAGAAGAAGGAACAAGGTTGTATTTTTTTTTTTTTTTTTTGGAAGAACAGTGGTAAAGGTATGGCCGCGGTTACCCGCCACCGGGACTGTCATTGCACTCTCCCCTCCTCGTCTGCGTGTTCTCCGCCAACGCTGCGCACCGAACTACTGCGAGAGAATATTCAATTCATCTCGAGCAGACCCAACATGGATATCCATCCCATCGGCCAAGAACTGTCCAAGCGTTGCAGCAAGGTCGTCTGGCAGAGTCTTGATCGACCCAGACGTTGTGAGGCGAACCGTTTTCAGGCTGCTACGACGAGCCGCCAGTAAACCCGCGAGTAGCGTTAAGATGTCGGTGGGACTGTCGTTGTGAGCGACCTCAAGTTGGAATGTTTGGAGGTTCGGGGTGATGTGTGGATTTTGCGACAAATATCTGAACAACTCCGCCACAAACGGGGAACGCAGAAACACGGATTCGAAATGTGTGAGGGTTGGGATGAGAGACATCACTTCATACAGGTTACCGACGTCTGAACGTCCGTAAAGCTTGAGCTTCAACAGAGGCGGGGACGATTGGCGGAGGAAGGAGATGATGCTATCATCGAAGAGAGCCCACGTTGACACGTAGAGAGTCTCTAGTCTGGGGGCCGAAAAGTGAAAGCCTCGAAACCATCAAAATGGGTTAGGCGACCCAAATGTGGAAGAACGAATGTTTCCGGTTCTTCCTCATCCATATACATCATGAAGGTGATATTTTGTATGTTGAGTTCGGTTAGATTGGGCGAAAGGCGCAGAAGCCGATGGACCGGAGGCCAGAGGAGGTTGGTAGCCATGCCTATCTGGCCAAAAATCTCCAGCTCCTGGAGAGAGGGCAGCTCCATCTCGGGCAGAATCCCCCCGAGGAGTTCGTAACATCCATCGTCGTCGTCGTCTTCGGCATTTGTCTCGTCAAAGGAGATGCACAAGCTTTGAAGCTGCGCTGAATGCTGGAGAATCGAGGAGGCCACCAGCGAGTCGCAAGCTCCTTTGATGGAGATCTGCAGCCGACGACTACCGGCGCGTCGAAGCCACATCTCCAAGAGCTCTTCGAATCCTGGTGCGCGTGGAAAACCGATACCAATCGATGCCCATAGGGCAGGGGTGGAAAGTGCGATATTGGTCCATGTATTACAGATGTTGAGCAGAAGCAAAGGACCAAGGTGAGTTTGAGGCCGAGCGTATTCGAGAGGGTAGTCTTTGGACCGGGCGGGAGACAGTGGAGAAAAATCTCGGATGCGATCTCGAGCGGCAGACGCGCGATTGGGTCGCGTTCAGCATTCAGCTGGCGCTGGAGAAGGCTTTTCCTGCTCTCGAGTTTCCTGAGCATATCCTTTTGCCGCTCGATTTCGAGAGAAATTTGGTCGATCTGCGCCTCGATTGCTTGGGCGGACATTTCCTAGCTACTGGGTAAGCAGATTGCATTCATAAGAAGGGAAGCATACACACGCGTATCAGAATGGTAGAATCGTTTACTGACGGTTGTACTGAGGTCTTGCTCGCACCAATTGCAAGGACGTCACGCGCAGTAATTCACAGGTCGGACTGGAGATGCATGCCAGTGAGCTTCCCAGTACGCTCCGAGTCGCATTTTTCGCCCACCGTGACTATCCGCTGGTAGGTTTGTTGGGCCAGGCGATACCAGCTCCAGGTATGCTTCGCCAGACGATGTGGTGGTAAAGAAGAAGACGGTTTTGGCGGCACTGATTGTCAGCTGCCTCTTGTCACGAACCTTGACCTTCCTCAGAATGCACCCCTTGGTCTGACTGAGCTCAGGATGGCTCCCATTCAATTCCAGTCTGCTGATAATTCGTGCTTACAGTGAATCGCGCACAATATGCCTTGCGAATCTTCCTGTTCTACGCTGCGACGCATTGCAGCCTATATCGGCCTCTCAATCATATCAGTGGTCCATTGGAAGGGCTCGTCTCAAGCAACGATGCCTCTTCCAGCCTGTAAGTTGCTGCGATCTCCTCCGCCATCGAGAGAGCAAACGGACTTGTCCCGAGTCCAAGATGCTCTCGCGGTCCTCACCGCGAAACGCACCGAACTAGAAGGCTTTATTCAAACGAGCGGGGCTGTGATGTCGCCGTTGTGTCGTTTTCCAAACGAAATGTTCCTCCGCTGTGTCGACGTTACCGCAACGTTTGACCCCGTCCACAACGATCTTTGAGTTCTTGCTCGCGTCTGCCGCAGCCTCTGGCGGTCTGTAGCGCTAACGACCCGGAACCTTTGGTCCCATTTCGTATTCCCGGAAACCAGTGACTATATGCGGGGGCTGCATCCGATCCCCTATCGATTCTGGGAGACACAGCTCGACCGCGCCCATAATTCTCCCCTTTCCATTCGTTTCGTGGCCCACGTCCCGGCCGACCTCTTGTACATGTTTTTCGCCGTTGCAGACCGATGGAAGGAAGTCGCGTTCGCCAATAGGGGAGGTCAGAGTGGAAGAAAATGAATCGATTATCGCATCGATTCTGGCTTCGGAACTGTCTCGATTCTCGGGGCCAAATACTCGAAAACATGAGTTCCGAAGCCAGAATCGAAGCAGAATCGATTCTGAGTTCCGAACAGAATCGATGTTCCTCCTCCCGAGGAGGAACTACATCAGTTTCGGAACTCAGAATCGAAACTCGATCGGAACTCGGTCAAGAATCGACCGAGTTCCGACATGAGAATCGATTCAGAATCGACAGGATTTCTTCCACTCTGACCTCCCTAATAACAAGGTCTTTGCACGTTTCGTGGACCTCGCTATCGAGTTCCCCTTCCTTACGAAGCTGGTGGTCGAAGACGACAGCTTCGGCCCACTCCTTCCAAGTGGCGTTCCTGGCACCGATCTGGTCAAACGGTTACCCACCCTCAGACATCTAACCCTCGCTTTGAGAAGTTCGAACTCCTTCCCTCCACAACTCCGACTCCCATGGTCGGAATCTTTCGACACTTGGGAGTGGAAGGTCCCGGTCCCGGAAGCGCGAGTGAGGGCGGATGAATTGGATTGGATTTGGTCATCCTTTAATTATGCGGCAAGCAGTGTTGAACGTTGAACCCACCTGTACTTATATAGGAACACTATGGCAACGTTAACTGATCTGCTCAAAAATAAACAGCGTGCAGCGATCTGCTGATCGTTCCGTGAATTGCCGGGTGATTCATCGTCGGCAGGGCCTTCCCAAGACCCCGACCACCCCTCCTGCCATTAGCGCACAACACCTGGTCGTATGAACCGCCTTGTATAAGCGGTTAACGCGACACGGCTAATCCGACGGGCGAGTTTGAGCATTGTACAAGGCCGGCCACCTCGTCCTATGCAGCTTCATGGGACCGAGGGCAGGGGAACTTGGGAGGTACGGCCTGGTACTACTGCAATACTTGGGAGCTTCCCCAGCGTACCCCTGTGCCCGGAGTCATTCGTACGGCCGATTTCTAGGCCACCCGTCTCCCCAGCGGTGACCGCCCCAACCCCGCAGCAACAATGAGGTCTCCACCGCCGTTCTCCGCCCAAAAGAGTCGTACATGCTCCTCTGTTCCAGGCTCCCGAGATATTGACGCATTTCCAGCCCAAATCGTCCCTTGGTCGACGAATCTGCCACATATGGCAACTACGGCGAATTCAGCTCGCTTTCTCTTAGTCGCCACCCCGAATCCAGCGACCGTGGAGCTCTTCGGTCTCTTCCGTGGGGACACGATCATTTTCTCCGGCACGTATCCTCATCTTCTTCTTTTGGCATGTCCTAACAATCCTGTGCAGCGGGAAGAATTATCGGAAGCGGCGCGACGCCGTCCTAATCTGTCTGCACGCAATTGAGGTCGCATCCAGGTCAACGTGGCCCGCAATAACCTGCGTGTCAAGCTTGGTGACCTTGTTAGCGTGCCCGTGTCTCGACATCACTATTCGACGACTCCATGGGAGTGGCAGCATTTTTTATGTCCGCCTCAAGCTCTATTTCCTTGAAGGCATGTCCAAGTGAACTTCTTTCTTGTCGGGAATAATTTCTGATTGTCCTTTAGACCGGTGAAATCGAACGGCGTGTCGTGTCCCAGCTCCTCACCCTCATGGACGGCTTGAAGGCGCGCTCCAACGTCGTTGTCATGGCCACCAACCGACCCAACTCGATCGACCCTGCTCTACGGCGATTTGGTCCTTTCCACCGTGAAGTCGACACGACCCGACCGGCCGTCTCGAGATTCTTCGTATCCAAACGAGGACCACGAAGCTCGCTGAGGACGTCAACCTGGAGCAGATTGTCGCCGACACTCACGGCTACGTCGTCTCCGACGTCGCTTCTCTGTGCTCTGAGGCTTCCATGCAGATGCGCGAGAAGATGGACCTGATCGACCTCGATGAGGACACAATTGTACACGACTCGCCGAGGAGCCGCGCAATAGAAACAAGGTTTTTCGTGACTTGAGGTTGTGCAATGAGCATCTGGCGCAGTTGTGAATGCTGGAGTAGCACCGTCTTTGGAGTGAGAAAAAGCACGGCACTTGTTGGGCCGCAAAATGTATTGAAATTCGTGCAGGACGCAATACAAGGTGTACTACAGTGATGGCAGGTGGTCGGGGTCCTGGGAAGGCCCTGCCGACGATGAATCACCCGGCAATTCACGGAACGATCAGCAGATCGCTGCACGCTGTTTATTTTTGAGCAGATCAGTTAACGTTGCCATAGAACACGGTAAATACATAATCGAGTGTCTACAGTCCCAATCCGACAATCAACGCCGCGCGCAGTCTGAGGGTTCAACTTACTCTTGCTCTTTTTGCGCGGTTTGCTCTGAAGACTGGATATCACCGAATCAAGTCTCGCTCAACGTCCGAGCTCGGCGCATCTGTGTAATTTTGCCTCTACTATGTATGGCTCCGGGACCCAACAACGACTTGACTGTCAAGCCTAATGCCGTCCGTGCGTTGTATGGCACAACCCCTGCTCCCTTTTGGAGGTATTCGACTTTCACACAGTTGATATTCCGAGTCGCACTAATTCCAACTATCTTTTACTTATAATGATACAACTTCTCACAACGGCATAGTACCCGTGAAATTACCACTTTGGGTGGTGAAATCTCCCTGCTCAGTCAGACTCTTGATCCGTCCCAGCAAGAACTCGAGCTGTCTGTACCCAGCGCCAGGAACATACTGCGGGATCTCATGACCGGCGTGATCGACCGTGACAAACGTCAGCCCGCGCTCCGTGTGCGTGGTGCCATAGAACCCACCGCCGGCGACGAGGCCGGCGTTGAGAGTGGGGATGTTGCTCTGGGTGAGCGTCTCGTTGAGGGCGGGGCCGATGGTGGGATTGTACGGAACGAAGAACTTGTCTGTGAACGGGCTCGTCGAGAAGCCCTGCGCGCCGTTCCAGGTCATGTTGTTGAGCGTGGCCAGGGTGCCGTTGGTCAGGATGAGGAAGTCCAGGTTGCCGTTGCCGACGAGGACGTTGTTGGTGCGCTCGACGACGCCCGCGAGAACGGTAAAGGAGGACGGCAGGGAGTGTTCCAGACCGAGGGTTTCGTCACCGCAGATGGCGTAGTCGACGTGCGGGTGCACGTTGAGAGCCGTTTGCACGTCGGTGCGGTTGAAGTAGTTGTTGGGCCCGTCACCCTGGCTGGGGAAGCCGAGTTCGTCCGTCAGGAAGGGGCAGTAGTCGGTGATGTGGTAAAAGTTGAAGCACGGGTTGACGTACACCGCGGCAAAGAAGATGTCATCGAGGACATCGCAGTCATTGTCCGTCACGTTGCCTGTGGCCAAGGATAAGGGCGAGGGGAACTTGCCGGCGGGCGGGAAGGTGAGCGCTAGGTCCATGAAGGCGTTGTACCCGCAGGCCTCGGCGCGCTCGTTGATGGCCGCGACGAACGAGTCGTTTAGGTTCATCACGTTGTTGTAGTGGTTGAGGAACGACACCGCGGGAGCCTCTTGCAGGGCGTCGCTCGAACCGATGGAGGGATCGTTGATCTGGATCCCCTTGACGTTGAAGAAGGTCGTGTCATTCTGGTCGAGGAAGTGGCTGGAGATGTAGGGGATATCTGGCGTTTGCAATTAAATTCGGTGCCGTTTGCTCTGAACCTGACAAAGAACTTACATTGTCCGGCATACGACTCTCCGGTAAAGTAGACATCGAATCCCTGCATCTCGAAGGTCTCGATGAAATTCTTCCAGAACCCAGCAAAGTCCGCTGCGACGTTGGTCTCATCCTTGATCGTGGCCGGCACCCCCGGAGCCGCGAGCGACAGACCCGTGCCTACAGGCTGATCGATCCACACCATGTTGGTCAGGTTCGTCCAGGAAAAGGGATTCGGCTGGGGCGCGAAGGTGCCCGACTGCCACAGAAACGGCCCGTTCTCCTGGAATAACCCGTCCATGGAGCTGCATCCCGGCCCGCCGTTGAGCCAGATGACGATCTCTCTTTTGGCGAGCTCGTTGGCCGACGGGAAGAACCAGAAGAAGAGCTCGTTGGCGCTGGCGTTGGTGGCATTGGGACTCGTGATGGGTAGCCGCCCTGCGTACGACTCGCCCAGGTCAAAGTTGACCTCTGGCACGCCGGTCCCGTTGACGACGAACTCTGCAAGAGGGTCAGTGAGTCGTGCTCAAAGAGTAACGGATACACTCACTCTTGCTGTTCGAGTTCAGGAACTGCGATCCCTCGCTCACAGCACGCTTCGTTGGGGGTGCCGGCTTGGGGGCGGGCTTGGGCGCTCTGCTCTTGAGAGTCGCGACGCGTTTGTGAGGGTTTTCGACGGCAAGGACAGAAGACGCCCCGAGCAGTGCCGGCAATAAAAATGCGGTAAAGTGCATGCTGCCTGTCGAGGAGAGGACGAGGGCGACGAGACACACAACCGAGAGCAGATTTGCACTACCATTTTATAGTTGTGCTGCGGCGTAAGCGCTGGACCTCTACTATTAGGTCTGGCGTCCCGGGGCTCCAAGGGTTGACCGTTGACGAACTCCCGAATATCAAAATGATGCATCGAAGATGGGGGGATTCAATAGGATTTGGACGTTGTGGGAGACTTTCTAGCCGCGCTTGAGGGAAAATGTCGTCAGAACGTTCTGGGTGTATTGTGGAAGGCTTCCCCGAGCCGTAAGTGACCGATGGACTCGGAAGGCCGCAATTGAGAAGGATTGACAAGCCGCGTGGTTCGACCAAGACAGGAATATACTCCCCCGGCACGGTGATCCAGTAGCGCAACGAAATGAGTATACTCCAACACATTTCTGCTTTCTCGTCTTCCATACTCCCGTCTCGTTTTCCTGGATCTTGCACCAAAGGCGTTGAAGGCACCAGTCTGAGAGTTGCAATTGTACCCGTCACGACCGGCGATATCACTCGCAACAGAGCAGATCGCTGTTGGATCGCTGCGGATTTGCGCGCGCGCCATATTGTCAACCCTGGTCGACATGGATTTAATACTAGTGCTGCTGAGTAGCAGAAAGTGTATGGCATGTGCTATCCTATAAGGCGCAAAGGGCCGGCCTGCGAATCAATGAGTAGTATTTTACTATTAAGACAGCCAACTGCAAAATTCTGGAGCGCTCCCAGAAATACTTCAATCACAGTTTGACAGCTCTCCCGGGCCCGCAACCCTCAGTGGTTGCGATTGTGGAGCGCAGACCTCATTAGGAAGCTCGGCGTCATCTATTGCCTGTAAACTTTTTCTTTGAGCGCTCCAAAATTTTGCAGTTAGCTGGAAACGAGAGACGGTGTCAATTTTTTTCTTGGGTTTGATTGCAGTCATCTCCATCGAGCCTCCAGATCGTCAATGCGCGCGCCGCAGGGCTCCTTCTCATGCAGTCCTTGATCCATTCCGTAGTCCGCTGGTCTTCATTTTCGCAGGGACAAAACCAAGGTGCTCGGCTGCGGAACAGAGGATCGCGCTGGCGGGCAAGGCACGAGGTCAGTTGACTTGGTCGGGTGTGAGTCATTCCGGCACCAGTGACTCGGGAAGAGATAGTGACTCGGGAAGAGAGCGGTCAAGTCGTAAAGATCGGTGATTATAGAAGTGGAATAGGTTAATCCTGTAGCGGCTGGAGTCCCACACTGGTTCCTACTGTGCGCAACGGCATTTCCTCCTGGACGTTCTTTCCCGGCAAACATCTAGAGAAATCTAGAAATCCTAGCGGACACTTCTTGGAATGCTTCTGCTGACTGAGATTTGTTTTAACGCTCCCAAAAAAAAAAAAAAAAAAAAAAAAAAAAAGATCGGTGATTCGAAGCCGAGGGCGCGCCGGGCCGTCCCAGTGATGTTATTTAACGTTAACTTTCCATACGGCACCCTACGTCCCGTCTTCCCCGTCCGATTCCTCTGTATTCTCTTTGTCCACTTTATCCTTCACCTGTGTTTCTGCGAACGAGAGAATATTAGGCCCTTGAGAAACCCCAACGTGGATATTCAGCCCGTCGGCCGAAAATTGCCGAAGAATGGCAAGATTTTCTGGTAGAATTGCGATTGATGAAGACGTCGTAAGGCGAATTTTTTGCAGGCCACCGCGACGCGCCGATAGGATACTGGCGAGTGGCATCAGGATGTCGATGGGACTGTTGTCGTCATCATTGGAAACGTCCTCAATTTGCAAAGTGGCAAGCTTCGGAACAATCTGTGTGTTCTGCGCCAGAAAGTGGAGCAACTCCTTCACAAAAAGGGTGTTTGAAGACGAGGACTCCAAATGCGTGAGGGTTGGGACGAGAGACAACGAGTCGTGCAAATTGCCAACATCCCAACCGCCGGAAAGCTTGAGCTTCCACAGAGGCGGAGATTGGCGAAGGAAGGAGATGAAACTCTCTGTGAAGAGAGATTTCGTTGGCGCATGGAGGGTTTCTAGTACGGGGGCCGAAATGTCCATGTTGTCAAATTCTTCGAGATGAGTTAAATGACGCAGATGGGCGAGAACGAGCGTGCGGGGGAATTCGAATTCCTCGTCGATGTTTTTCGAAAAAACGACACGCTGTATGTTCAGGACAGTGAGATTGGGTGAAAGGTCCAGAAGCCGACGGACCGGGAGCCACATGAGGCTTCTTGGCCAGAAGTCTACTCGGCCAAAAATCTCCAGCGCTTGGAGGCAAGGCAACTCCTCCCGTATCCGGCGTCCAATTACGGACCAGAGGAGCTCGTAGGACCGGTCCCCGAGATCCTCGACATCATAATCGTCCGCGTCAAACGAGAGGCGCAGGCTTTGGAGCTGGGGGGAATGGCCGAGAACCGCAGAGGTCACCTGCGAAGCTAACGCTCCTCTGAGGGAGATCTGCAGCGGATGGCTGCCGGCACGTCGAAGCCATATCTCCAGGAGGGTGTCCAAATGCTGACGGATGTGGAAAGCCGACACGAATCGAAGCCCAAAGGGCCGGGGTGGAAAGTGCAATGTCGGTCCAGCTGTGGCATACATTAAGGAGGAGCAGGGGGGCAAGATGGGGTTGAGGTTGGGAGTGTCCCGAAGGGAATTCAGGCCGCAGTGGGACACATTGGAGAAAAATCTCGGATGAGATCTCGAGCGGCAGACGCGCGAGTGGATCGCGTTCAGCGTTCAGCTGGCGTTGCAGAATGATTTTATCGCTCTCAAGTTTCTGGAGCACATCCTTCTGACGCTCAATTTCGAGAGATATTTGTTCGATCTGCGCCTCGAGTTGGGCAGACATTTCCTGCCATGAGCGTATGTACCGGATAAGTAAAGTGTATTTGTGAACAGGGAGGCATGCGTACGCGGCTCCCAGTGGCAGGTTCCTTTGGCGTCGGACAGAGAGAGCAGAGAGGCAAACGTGTATGTGGGTGCAACTTAGTAGAAGGTTGATGATCGATGACGACACTGCCCGTTTCTTCGTCACACCACCATGTACTCGGGCGCTTAATCGGTTTTCCTGCCAACTCTAGGCGCACCGCTGCTGTAACACGTCTACCGCAGCCCCCGATGGCCCCTCCAAGACGCAGGCGACGACGCAGTTCTCAAGACGAGATTGACACGGGGTCTTCTCAGGCCTTGTTCGCCGTCAGCACTCGAAATGAAGAACTTCTAGTACATGTCGCAACTAGTTGGGAGGACTCGGAATTAGGATTTCCTTGGCAGTGGCGCGTCTCATAGAGCCATAGAACTCATATTATGTGTTGTGATGAACGTTCAGTTACCTCTACACATTCTTGGAGTCTTGATTCCATGGACCGGGATCCGTTCAAAGACAAAACCCTGATGAGCTGGATAGCGCAATGCAGTTAGGAACGAAGTCGGATTCCCGTGTATAAATACGCTCTTTGGATCGGTAGTATACCCCGCCACCGCTAGTGCCATCGCACACTCCCCTCCTCGTCTGCGAGTTCTCCACGCACCAAATTACTGCGAGAGAATATTGGATCCTCCAACGGGCCCAAAGTGTATATCCACCCCGTCAGCCAAAAACTGTCGAAGGAGGCGGCAACATCGTCTGGCGGAGTCTCCACTATAGATCCAGCCGTCATCGTAAGTCGAACCTTTCGCAGGCGACCGCCACGCGCCGAAAGGATACCCGCAAGTGGCGGCAGGATGTTGATCCGACCGTTGTCGTCGTAGTCGGTGTAAATCTCCTCCATTTGAAATGTTTGGAGGTTGGGAGTAATGTGTGGGTTTTGCGCCAGGAAGTTCAACAAGTCCGCCACCCACCCGCAGCCCAGAAACAAAGACTCCAAATGGGTGAGGGTTGGGATGAGAGACATCGATTCGTGCAAGTCAAAGGGATCCGCACCATTGCGAAACTTGAGCTTCAACAGAGGCGGAGATGATTGACAGAGGAAGGAGATGAGGGATCGCGGAGAGCCCACGCTGACACGTAGAGAGTCTCTAGTCTGGGGGCCGAAAGGTTGAAAACCTCGAAATCGTGGAAATGGGTTAGGCGACCCAGATGCGGAAGAACGAATGTTTGCGGTATTTCCTCATCCAAATACGTCATGAAGTTGATATTTTGTATGTTGAGCTCGGTTAGATTGAGCGAAAGGCGCAGAAGCCGATGGACCGAAGGCCAGAGGAGGTTGGTAGGCATGTCAACCGCTTGGCCAAAAATCTCCAGCTCCTGGAGAGAGGGCAGCTCCATCTCGGGCAGAATTCCCCCGAGGAATTCATAACATCCATCGTCGTCGTCTTCTTCGGCATTTGTCTCGTCAAAGGAGATGCACAAGCTTTGAAGCTGCGCCGAATGCTGGAGAATCGAGGAGGCCACCAGCGAGTCGCAAGCTCCTTTGATGGATATCTGCAGCCGACGACTACCAGCGCGTCGAAGCCACCTCTCCAAGAGGTCTTGGAATCCTGTTGGACGCGGAAAACCGATACCAATCGATGCCCATAGGGCAGGGTGGAGAGTGCGATATCGTTCCATGTATTACAGATGTTGACAAGAAGCAAAGGAGCAAGGTGAGTTTGAGGCCGAGCGTACTAGAGAGGGTAGTCTTTGGACCGGGGCGGGAGACAGTGGAGAAAAATCTCGGATGCGATCTCGAGCGGCAGACGCGCGATTGGGTCGCGTTCAGCATTCAACTGCTGCAGTAGAAGGCTTTTACTGCTCTCCAGTTTTCTCATCTCGGCCATGAAAGCCTCCTTCCGCCGCTCGATTTCGACCGAGATTTGTTCGATCTGCGACTCGATTGCTTTGGCGGACATTTCCTGAGCCATAGTAAGCACAGTTCAGTGAGGCATACACACGCGACTCACAATAATAGGGTCCTTCAAACACGTTGGATTGCAGCTTTTCAGCGAGCAGAAACGTTGTATGTGGAGAAAGGTTGATGATGATGGAACAATTGGAGTCCCTTTGGTCCTGTGCTCTTTCTTCACACTACCATGTAGAACAGCTCAATCGACTTTGCTGCCCATTCGAGGTTCATGAACGTTCAAACGTTCGCCAAGGGGTCCTCCTTAACGCATCTACTGCATTCCCGACGACCCGTCCAAGACGCACGCGACAAAGCCGCTGTTTTCGAGACGAGATGAACTCTTCTCCACGATTTATTGGCCATTGACGTCGGCGGTGGTGACTTGTGGGGCTGGTTAATATCTGGTTGGGTACGACTCGGACTTGGGGCAGTGAGTCCCACCTTTTATGCACGGGGAACCTGTCTCATCGACAGCAGGATGCCTTGCGACTCGTTTTGCTCCGCGCATTGCGACCTCTTCCGACCTCTCAACCTTGGCAGTCCATCCGGATGGTTTGTCTCGAGCAACGATATACCATTCAATCTGCAGGTTGCTGCCATCTCTTCCGCCATCGAGAGAGCACAGACGGACCTTGCCCGCGCCCAAGATGCTCGCGTTCCTCGTCACGCAACGCATCGCGCTCGAGGACTTTATCCGAATGAACGGCGCTGTGGTGTCGCCCTGTTGTCGGAAATCTTCCGTCTCTCTGCAAACGTCAGGGCCCCTTTCGACTCTCCCCACAACGACTCTTGAGCTCTTGCCCGAGTCTGTCGGCGATGGCGGTCGGTCGTTATGACCCCCGAGTTGTGGACCATACGACTTGGACTCTGCTCCGGTGCGGACGCTTCGTGTTCCTCCGCAGCTCGAGCGCGTGCACAACGCTCCTCTCACTATTCATTCGGCGGTGTCCCAGCTCAGCTATTGGACATGCTTTTCGCGGTGTCACATCGCTGGAAGGACATTACATTCTTCGATTACAAGGACCTGGCACGTTTGGCCACCCTTGGTATCGCATTTCCCTTGCTCAGACGCTCGCCGTGGACACAGGGCCCCATCCTATCCCACCGATGCGCCGGACGCCAATCTGGACGCTTCGTTACCCGCCCCGACGCATCTGGGCCTCACTTTGCGCTCAGAGCCTTCCCCACCACAACTCCAGCTCTCCTGGTCACAGCTCCAGACGATTTCCCCAGTTTTAGAACGTCTCAACTCAGAGAGATACTTCCCCTCCTCTCCCCAGGCTCTCACCTCACCCTTCGCGTGCCTGGTGAAGGCGACGGCGACGTCGCCCCAATCGTCGCAAGACTCCAGTCGCTCGAGATTACAGGCGGGTCGAGACAGACTCGCACCCTGCCTGCAGAAACACCTCATCACGCACGTCGAGTACGAAGACACCGACGGCTGTCATCACCGCCTTTTTGCACCGTAGGCATTGCGGCGCGGAGGTTGGTGGGTCTATTTGCAGTCGCCAGCTGTCCGTGATGGTTCGCCTCGATGTCGGGCACGTGCATCCGGAGGAGTGGACGTATCTTTTCCAGTATCTCGAGCAGCGCAGGTTGCTTCCCGACCTTCAGACTCTGGTCCTTCGAGGGAATTTGAAGCGGTCGAATATCTCGCAGCGCAAATCGGAATCCCGCCCTTCGAGAGCGCCACGGTCCTCTCGCGTTTGCGGATTGGAAGCTTCCGGAAGAGCAGCCGAGGGCTGGTAGATTGGATGTGGTCGGTTTCCCAGAATTATATGAAAGACGATTCGTATGGTACATAGTGCTCGGTACATACGCAATACAATGTGTCTGAAAATACAATTTAGTGAGCTGGGGAACGCCGACGCGGTTTGTGGTCCGACTTGTGACGACGTGGGGAGCGCGAACGAGAGCTACGTCGTCGATGTCGATCTTCTCGTCCTTCGCCCGTTTCGTCCGCCCTTCGTGATCCACCGCCTCCATCAGCACTCGGCCCCTCCTCAGCGACTCGCTCCTTCTCCTTCCTGCGCTTCCACATCATCTTCCCCAGACATCGGGCACATAAGACAGCCTTGACGAGCGCCGACTTTGTCTCCCCATGCTCTGTATACGTGAAGGGCAGCTCGAGCGTCGTGAGCTGAGGAGGTGGTGGTGGATTGTGACCCCGAGGTGCGGTATGGTGCTCACACCGCGTGTTGCCACATGTAGTCTCTCCAGCGCCGGCAAGCACCTCTTCTTCCGTGCGCCAGCGTAGTGCGAACTAAATGGTCAATGTCAGAAGTTGAGAGACGGCGAGGATGCAGCAGACGCACGTTTCCCGACTTGTAGTGCTTCAAATCGCAGACTGAAAACTCGCGAAAGAGGCTATCGTAGTACTTTGTTGCGAGTTGATCGTCCCAGGAGGATGAGCCCGGAGCCTTGTCGTCCTCATCTTCACGGAGGAATCTGAGTTTGTTTCAAAGTTGTTGGAGGACCCAGTTCAAGAGGAGGAGGAGGGTGAGACGGACTTGTGAGACGCTTTGAGGATCTCGAATTCGGATTTGCCGGCTGCTGGTGGAGATGGTGGGCGATGAGGGTAGAGCGACATGAAAGTGAAAGCGAAGAGACCGGCGAGGAGATGCCGTTGATCACATCGATGATTTCGGATCACAACTCGCAACTTGTCCTCTACCTCAACCGGCTGGCACACACTCTTTCGTTCAAGGAGTGGAATCTAAGCATTCCTGGCCGCAGGAGAATGTACCGACGATCCGCACCGAGGCGACGAGCTCGCACCGAACTGGACGTCGATCAAGATGCATCTAGATGCATCTCAACGTCTCTCTACCTCAAGTTACTCTCTTTTGCTCTAGGCATCGAATCATCACTGGCCCCGAAGAGCGTACTGCGAGCGTACTGTACCGAGCGGCCCGGCGAGCTCGTCGAGCCACCCTTTTCTGCCATTGCCTCTCAGACCCATGGCCGCCGAATTATCTATCGGTAAAACCAAGGTAAAAGAACCTACTACCTAGGCTGGGCAAAACGAAGTTTCATTTTGAAAAGTCCCTGCCACTAGGACCGTCCTTCTAGCACCTTAGCCTTGTTCATTTCCTCACCTCCCCCGACTTCTGATTACCTGGCACTTGAGTATTAACCCTAACCTATAGATCAGGATCCGCTTTACTGCCAATAAATCGTCCTCCGCCGCCTTGGTACCCATTCACCGGTCGGAGGGCGTTGATACTCACGCGGCAGATGAATCCACCGATCAAAGCCTCACAACGGACCAAAGTATCGTACGGTTATGGGTATGTAGTCGTATAAAATTCACTTCCAATCTATCTTCTTCACCCCACATCCACGAGAAACATGGCAACTTTCGACCTCCCGACGATGCAAAAGGAATGGCGAAAGGTTCTCGACGAACTTCCCGACACTCCCGAGAGGATCCCCGCCTTTTTCTTTGGTCACGGAGCGCCCATGACGATGGGTCCTGACTCTGATTCGGCTGGACATGTCCCCGCCTCTATCCTGTCCTGGGGTGGTGCGAGCGGGCCTTTGGCCACATTTCTCAAGGACTTTGGGCCGGCACTCCTCAAGAAATACCAGCCCAAAGGTATCGTCGTGTTCAGTGCTCATTGGGAAACGGACGGGGAACGTCTAGGCGCGCGCCCTTTCATCTCTTCAAATTTCGTCTCTTGCTAATCGAATCTTTCAGTCACCGACTACGGTGAGACCAACCCCTTGTTGTACGATTACTTCATCAAAATCGCGCCCAGCTTCTACGAAATCGACTTTGAATCCCGCGGCGACACTGTCCTCGCCCAACGCGTCGTAGACCTTTACGAAGCCTCCGGGCAACGGGCGCGCCTCACTCCCAAAACCGAGGCCCGAGGCGAAGACGTCGGACGTGGATTCAGTGGACCGGGGCTGGATCACGGCGTCTTCATCCCCTTCCGCATTATGTTCGGGAAGGTCTTTAAAGACATCCCAATTGTGGAGGTCTCAATGACTCGAGCTTGAGTCCCGAGATCAACTGGAACGTGGGCAAGGCGGTGGCCAAGCTGAGGGACGAAGGCATCCTCGTCCTATCGGGCGGTTTTACGGTGCATAACCTTGACGACTTGGGCTGCTTTTCCCCAGAGACCGCCAAACCTGTGCATATGGAATTCGATCGCGCGGTTGTACAGGCGGTGCAGGTCGAGGATGAATGTTCACCTACACCTTTTTTCGGCGGCAGTACTGACTACTCTCTAGGATGCAGCTCGTAAAACCGCCCTGATAAACCTCGTCCAGCATCCCGGTTTCCGCGAGTGCCACCCGCGAGCTGACCACTTTATTCCCATCTACGTCGCCGCAGGGGCGGGCGATGGCGGCGCTGTACGCCTTGTAAGTAATGTATACAGTTCTGAGACTATTGCCTTCGGACTCTGAGTTTTGCGTATTTTCATATACTTTCTTCTCTGCGCTAGGAGCTTCATGGAAGTATTGCTGTGCCTACTTTAGAAATTCAATTCCGTACATAAACGCGCTCGCTGTTTTCCGCCCCACGGCACCCTAAATCTGGTCCTCCTCGTCCTCCTCGGCCAATTCCTCCTGTGGTTCTGCGGACAAGAGAATATTCGGCCCGTCAACCATACCAATGTGAATATCCATCCCGTCGGCCAAAAAGTGTTGAAAAATGGCGAGGTCCGCGTGATCTGGCGGAATAGCAGTGGAATGACCTATCGTGAGTCGAACCGTCTGCAGCCTGCGATGACGGACCAGAACAAGCGCGAGTGCATCCAGCACGTCCGTGGCACCGAAAGGCCCTGTGAAGAGATTGTTGACCTCCAATGTAGATAGGTTCGGAACGAGGTCTGGGTTCCGCGCTAAAAAATTAAACAAATGAGCTACAAGCTGGGAATTTTCATCTAAACATTGCAGATGCGCGAGGGCTGGAAGAAGAGCCATGGAATTGTCGAAGCGTCCCGGATGCAAGAAGTTTCCATCCGGCGTCAGCCGAAGCTTCCTAAGGGGAGGAGACGATCGCTCCAGGAAAAAAGTGAAGGCTTCTTTGGAGAGATCCTCCACCGAGGAGGTGAGGATTTCTATAGGGATGAGCACCGTCCCCGTCCCAAGCCGTAAGACGGCCGTCCGTACACGGTTACGGCCCGTACCCGTCGGCCTCGAGGCACCCAAAAAATTTGACGGCCGTCGACGGGTTCAAAACGGGTTGGAGCGTTGAAAACCTGATTCACCGTGTTCTCCATTGAAAACTGTTGGAAGCTCAAGCTAAGCATTCAATCTATGCAACTACAATGTCAGAAGTATCCAAGAAACTTCGAACAATGCTCACTGTTTGTTCTTTTCCATTGATGGGCTGATGTGAGGTGTGATGTGGCGTTTGATCTGCAACGAAATGGGTTTTATCCGGCGAGTTGGTGCATGGGTGAGCTGCATTTCGTTTCTGAGCAACAACCATTGACACTGGGAACACCTTCTGCCACAAGATCACCTGTTATGCACTGGTTGCACCAATACTCGCCCGTCCCCGTCATTTCACGGCCGTCAACCGTCAATTTGACGGCCCGTACCCGTCTCGGCTTGGGCGATTGACGGCCGTCACCCGTACACGGACGGTGCTCATCCCTAGACTTCTAGCCCGGGAGCGGTGATCCACTTTGTAGCAGTGGAATTATTGGTGCAGGTGAGGTTACGCAAATGGGGGAGAACCAGCATCTCTGGGTGTTCCTCGAAGCTCAACGACAAATATTGCATGTGCAACTCGACTAGATTGGGACAACAGCCTAACAGGTGCTGGAACGAAAGCCCGCAGTATGGGACACGGTCTGTGCCAATGATTTCCAGCACTTGAAGGAGGGGCAGTTCCTGAATACCTCCAAGGATTTGGAAGCCGAAGCCGTCCGCGATTTCATCGAATGTCACTTGACGAAAGGAAATGACGAGGCGTTCGAGTTGCGCAGAATGATGCAGAATGGGACGGACCACCCGCGAGTCGCAGACTCCACTGAGGGAAATCCGCAGGGGATAACTCCTGGCGCGTCAAAGCCACGCCTCCAACAGGTGTTCGAATCCTCTGGCGCGAGGAAAGACGATAGCGATCGAAGCCCACAGGGTGGGGGTGGAAAGTGATATGTCTGTCCAGTTATGACAGATACTGAGGAGGAGTAGAGGGGCAAGATGAGCTTTGGGTGGGGGGTAGCCTCGAGAATTGTCGGACTCGGAGAGATTCCGACTCGACTCGGATGGGAGACACTGCAGAAAAATATCGGACGCAATCTCGAGTGGCAGACGCGCGATTGGATCGCGTACAGCGTTGAGCTGTTGCTAAAGGAGGCTTTTGTTGCTCTCGAGGTTCTCAAGAACCTCTCTCTGCCGTTGGATTTCGAGGGAAGTTTGCGTGATCTGCGCCTCGATTCCCTGTGTGGTCATTTCCTAGCTTCCGGGTAAGCAGGGTGCATTCATAAAAGGACAGGGATACATACGAGCTTTGGAATATTAGATTAATCTGCCTGGGCTGTTGAACTGAGTCCAGCGTCGCGACGTCGGCGGTGCTGCAAACTTTGACGCGGGTTTGGACTCCTGGGGCTGGGTGAGCTTTTCAGCGCACTCAGAGCCACGAACTGCTTTTCGCCCACCGTGAATATCCGAGTCCGCAAGCAAGTAAGTACACTGGCAGCACACCGCGAGATCGAGGTGATTATCCGTTCTTTAACGAGATGGCTCTCGATTCTTTGGACTTTGTTTGGTTCCTTCCCCATTTGTTCAATCTCCTTTTGTTTCCCTCCCTCATCCTGCCGTCGAGGCAATCCCTTCTCTACAGCTCTCTCCTAGTCTGTAGCTGATCGCGAGCGCTTGATAGGTGGTGACGGAATGTCGTAATGTGCTGAGTTTCAAATCAGATCACTGATCATCACTCCGCTCTCTTCCTTGCGTGTCCTCCTCCCTGGCCTCCCACTGCCCGTAGCATCACAAATGGGCGAACGGAATCACTCGAGCCACTGACGAAAACCCTCATGCGTCACTTTGGCGCCTGAATTACCTCATTATGGCTCTCTAGAGGCCTGCTCCACCGAACGACATCCGGGGCTGCATCCAGCTCAAATCATCTCAAATACCGCGCATTGACGCTGAGGGATCTTAATCAAGTTGGAGGGGACTGTGTGTGATTGAGGACTTGGGCTTTCGTGCGTAACAATACTTTGTAGGCGCCGGTATGCGACTCACCCTCTGCTATCCAGTGTCGAGTCATCCAGACACGAGCGGAGGGCGAAAGAGATGCACCCACTCCCTCTTTTAGCATCTCCACCAGCCACCCCATCTGCTTCTTCTCATTGACTTCTCGCACCCGTCCGAGGCCGACGTTAGCTGTCGTCCACTGGCTATGAAGGCTACGCCCTCCAGGCCGCACCCTCCCAGCCATGGCTCTGCACTTTCCGCCTGCGTCAGCCCCTTCGCCATGCCCCTTGACGGCTTCACCGCTCCCGCTGTTGACTCTAGCTCTCCGGCATTGCCGGGGCCTGAGATCGAGCGTCTCGCGTCAGTCTCGGTGGAGTCGTCGGCGTTTAACAAACGACAGCCGTTGGCACGTCCGGATGTACGTCCAGAGTCCAGAAGAGCGGAGGCGGGGAGATTTGCGCGACACTGGTATCCACGGGTCGTGAGCGTGAGGATTGTGGCCACGCTGTGAGTTCCGTGTCTTATGCCTAGTAGGAATGATGCAGCATTGAAAACGGAGAATTGAGATGGAGAGTTGAATTAAAGGAGCTCGAGTGCCGCTGAGACGCAGAGTGTCGACGACTCGGGCTGCCGACGTCTGGAGATGCTGATAAATTGGTAATCGGCCAGAATTGACATTATATGTACTGGAGGGGTAGAAATACCGTATATACGCGTCCAAGGAGCGGTTTTGGGTCCCAGAGGCAGCGTAAACGCGTTCAGACGCGCAGGGGAAGCGTGGGAAACCTTTCAAACTCCGCACTTTACGGCATCACGCCACCACCTATCAAGTGATCAACCTTATCAACAGACTATAACACGTCGAAGAATGAGACACATGTGTTATAGCGTCTGTTTATAAGAGACTAGCTCTCTCCTTAATTTCTCCCACAAGCTTCACCGAGATCTCCTTCCATTCCTCGATCGAAGCCACGGCTCGACAGCCTTTCAAGCATGCACCACCGGCTCGCCGCGACGTATGCATCCCGAGTGCTGTGTGTCGTCGTTGAACTTGGGAAACTGTCTCCAATTGGGTTGCCTCTGCTCTGTCAACGTGTCTCATGGCAAGCATTGCAGTGCCTTATCAACTGACAATCAACTCGGCGAGAACGCGCGTTCTCGGGCCCACCTGTTCTCCACAGCAGTTTCTACCATGGAGGAGCTTCTCAGGGGGTTCAGGCGTCGGCGTGCCACGTATGCATTTGGTACCTCTCCCATATAAACTTGCCTTGAACCCAGCCCCACCCACCATTCCATCCCTCCCTTCCTCCGAGTCCTACCCGCCGTCAGAGGCGGCCGTCTCGAGTCGGTCCTCAAATATGAACATGCCCCGCACCCATTTGAAACACAATCGCTCATGCCTCTCACTCCATGCCTGCACTGACGGCAACCTGCATTTCCCTCCCTCTCATCCCTACAGGTCGCCGCGGTGGCTCCACATTGTTAAATCTCGCGGTTGGCTGGCTCGACGATGCTCTTGGATCCCTCTCACCAGACTAGGTCTCTGCCGCCGGACAAACTGCGTTACTGTCGCTCATTCGGTTAGGTCCCAACGTAGGCTTGAGTCTTCATCGTCCAATGAACGCCCGGCCCTCACTTCCTTGCCAACTGACCTCAAATGTGTCCTTCTCCTCAAGTGAGACTCGAAACCCGCTGCTCGCCGTGCTCAGGCGATCGAGCATATCAAACCAGAGGAAGTAAAGTCCGCCACCATCTGCAACGACGGGCTCCATGTGTTTCCATGGTGCGCACGCACATCCTGGAACGCAAAACACGCCAACCTACTCGTACACCCCATCGACCGTGTTTGGGCTGAGAGCCGTAAGCAGCGTCAATCGCAGGCGGTGCACATGGTATTTGCCTGGCTCTAGTGATGTTCAGGGCCGGGCTGGGCCTGAAAGCCCGGGCTTGGGCTGGGCTTTGACGGGCTTGGGCTCAGCATT
Organism: Roridomyces roridus; assembly: GCA_029378245.1. Lineage (NCBI taxonomy): Eukaryota > Fungi > Basidiomycota > Agaricomycetes > Agaricales > Mycenaceae > Roridomyces > Roridomyces roridus. The sequence goes on along the minus strand of JARKIF010000001.1, from coordinate 875,391 downwards.
TCCCAAGCCCGAGCCCGAGCCCGCATCAAGCCCGGCCCAAGCCCTAAGCCCGGGCCTGAGCCTGGGCTTGGTACAAGTTCGGTTTGTACTGAGAGAATTGCCTGAAGTGTGGTTGTAAGCATTTATCTGTGGCTAATTCAAACAAGATTCAACTGGTCTTGCACCAAAAAGGCTCAATTGCTGAAAACATGTGCTCTTTCAGTGCGCGGAGCCATGCCGGCACACGGCCGAAGCCTCGTATCAGAGCAGATTGGAGAATATGGGTGAGTTGACTCACCTGATAGGCGGTAAATGACATTCGGCAAGTGATACCCACAAGCCGGAGAGGTTGCCGGCCGCCGGTGATTCGGCATGCCTCATACACAGCCAAGCCCGGGCCTGGCGGGCTTCGGCGGGCCTGAGATTCCTCAAGCCCAAGCCCTGGGCCCTGTCAAGCCTGATGGCGGGCCGGGCTGGGCTTGATGAAGCCCGGGCCGGGCTTGGTCGGGCTTTCGGGCTCAAGCCCGGCCCTGAACATCACTACCTGGCTCCGAGTTGAGCCTTGGTACATAGCATGTTTGTATTGATTTTGTGTTGAAATTTTACTTTGTTCTGCCACCGTTCTTGGAAAAGTTCAAATGAAATATGCCGGAGCGAAGCGGAGGCATGTCTTGTGGGGAAGAAAGTGACCGATGCTTGGCGCTGATTAGTCAGTTGACTTCTTGTCACGAACGTCGACCTTGACTCAGAGCTTCTTCAGAACACGCTGGGTCCAGGACTCTAATGTGAGCGAACGCTGTCTCTCCATTCCATTCTGCTGAATCTGCTTCTGATTAGTGTTCACAAGATGCACTGCGACTCTTCTTGCTCTACGCACTGCCTTTATCGGCCTCTCAATCTCAGTAGTCCATCGGAAGACCTCGTCTCAAGCAACGACGCCCCTTCCAGCCTGCAGGCTGCTGAATTCTGCTCCGCCATCGAGAGAGCACGTAAGGACCTAGCCCGAGTCCAGGATGCTCTCGCGATCCTCACCGCACAACGCACCGAGCTCGAGGACTTCATTCGAGAGAACGAGTCTGTGGTGTCGCTTTTGCGTCAGCTTCCAAACGAGATGCTATCAGAGATCTTCCTCCGGTGCGTGGATGTCGCCGCCCCGTTTGACCCCGTCCACAACGATGCTTGGGTTCTTGCTCGAGTGTGTCAGCGATGGCGGTCGGTAGCGGTGACGACCTCGCAACTCTGGTGCCACTTTGTACTTCCGGAACCCGACCGCGGGCGGAGAACCAACGTGCCGCGTCCGATTCCCCATCGACTGTGGGAGACCCAGCTCGAGCGGGCGCATTTTGCACCACTTTCCATTCGTTTGGTGGACCATGTTCCAGCCGACCTTTTAGACATGTTCTTCGCCGTTGCACATCAATGGAAGGAAATCATATTCATCAATACCGGGCACTTTACACGCTTTGTGGACCTCGGTATCGAGTTCCCAGTCCTCACCAAGATCGTTGCTGGGGACTTCATGTACTCCGGTCCACTGCTTCCGAGCGACCTTCCTGGCGCCGATCTCGTTAAAGCGTTACCTGCTCTCAAAGAAGTAATTCTCAGTTTAGGCTCGGACCCTTTCCCTGCACAACACCGCCTCCCGTGGTCGCAGCTGCGCACATGCAATCTCTCCAATTTCAGAATATCTCATATCCTTGAAGCGCTTCCCCTGCTTTCACCCGGCAGTCACCTCACTCTTCGGGCGCCTGCTGTCGGCGATGGTGACCTCAACCCGATCGTCACGAACATGCATTTTCTCGAGATTGTGGGTGGGACGAGCCGTGCCAGAGGCGATCTGTTGAATGTCCTCACTGCCCCCCACCTGCAGAATCTCCTTCTCACCCACAGGAAGGGCGAATACACCCCTCCAGACGCGATAACCACCTTTCTGACCAACTCGAGATGTACGCTGCGATATCTCCGTATCATAGGCTGCCTTTCCAGGCAGTTGTTGGATATATTGCGCTTGCCTGCGGTTTGTCGTGTTTTGCGCCTCGAGATAGGGTACCTCCCGGACAGAGAGTGGGGCCCTTTTCTGGCGGGGCTCGAACAGGTTGAGCCGAGGCTAGTCCCAGACCTTCGGACTCTCGTATTGCGGGAGGATTCCGGCTCCTGGAACATCTCACAACGCCTGGCAAATAGGAATCCAGTCCGACGGGTTTGCGAGGTATCTTTTGATACTTGGAGTTTCCCCGAGAAGCGATCGACAGCGGGTAGATTGAATTTAGTCGTTCTTCAGGACTTGAATATGTAGTACAACGAGATAGATCAATTGACTGTGTATTTGTTCCTTTTTCCTCGCGCAGACTCGCAGCCTAGAAGCCATCCTGGTAGAACTTCAGGCTCTGGACCCCAGGTGTGTCCGACTATTCGTCGTCCGATTCCTCTGCACTCTCCTCGTCCTCGTCCTCATCCCCCTCATCCAATTCCTCCTGCGGTTCTGTGACCCAGACAAGATTCGGCCCATCGGGAACACCGATGTGGATAGCCATTCCGTCGGCCACAAAACGTTGAAAAACGGCACGATCATGACGATCCAACAGAAACCCATTCGATTGACTCATTGTGAGTCGGACTGTTTGCAGGGTGCCTTGACGAACCGACAGCACAGGCACGGGTGAGTCAGACCCGAGCGAATAAGACCGAACTGTGTCACAATTCAAAATGGTCCCGTAATTTCGCATCTTGACCTCCAATGTGCGGAGGTTCGGAACGAGGCCTGGGCTTTGGGCCAAAAAATCCAACAAACCAGCCACAAGCTCGGAAGTCACATTTGAACATTCCAGATGCGCGAGGGTTGGAAGAAGAGGCATGAATTCGCCAAAGCGATAGAAGTTTACTTCTTGAGTCAGCCGAAGCTTCCGAATGGGTGGAGATGATCGCCTCAAGAAAGAGGTGAAGGGCCTTTCGGAGAGATCCTCCGCCGACGAAGCGAGGATTTCCAGCGCGGGGGTGATCCAAGCTATAGCGCCAGAGTTGTTGATGTACGTCAGGTTACGCAAGTGGTTGAAAACCAGCGTCGCTGGCTCTTCGTCGAACTCGACAAATGTCAATTGTCGCATGTGCAACTCGACTAGATTGGAGCAGCAGCGTAAAAATTGGTGGAACGAAAGCCCGGAACGTACGGTCCCGGTCCCATAGCCTGGGCCAATGATTTCCAGCTCTTGGAGACGGGGCAGCTCCATTTGAGACTGAATGCCTCCAAGATCTTTGGTTTGGTGGGACCAATGGCCAAGGACTCGAGTTGAGCGAAATGGGATTGAATGGGGTGGGCAACCAGCGAGTCGAACACTCCTCCGAGAGAAATATTGAGCAGATGATTCCCTGCGCGTCGAAGCCACATCTCCGAGAGGCTTTCGAATGCGCTGGTAGACGGAAGGATGATACCGATGGAAGCCCATAGAGCGGGGGTGGAAAGTGCAATGTTGGTCCAGTTATGGCAGACATTAAGGAAGAGCTGAGGGGCATGACGGGCTTGGGGTTGAGGGTATTCTCGAGGGTATTCGGACGGGGGTGGGAGACACTGCAGAAAAATCTCGGACGCAATCTCAACCGGCAGCCGCGCAACTGGATCGCGTGCAGCGTTCAGCTGCTGCTGGAGAAGGCTTTTGCTGCTCTCGAGTTTCTTTAGCACATCCTTCTGTCGCTCGATTCCGAGGCAAATTTGTTCAATCTGCGCCTCGATTCGCTGTGTGGACATTTTCTGAGACTAATGGGTAAGCAGAGCGCTGGATTCACAAAAAACGGGAGGCGTACCTGGGTTATAACAGCGGCGGGATTCTTTGTATGGGTTGTGAGTGCTATGAACGCGCTCGTGCTTTGGAGAGTTGAAAAGTTTCGGGTTGGACTGCCTGCTGGATGAGTAATTCACAAAGCAGATGGTCGCGATTTACCCACCTTAGTTCCTAGCAAGAGTATTTTTGCTGAAAATACCCGCAGATGGCGCGATCGTGCTGTGTGTCGGTTCAGTAGTGGTGGATTCCTGTGTCGGGCTGCAGCCGGATCGGATGAGTTTCACAGAGCAGATCGTCACGGTTTACTTACCCTAGTCCCAGCGACGCGGATTTTACTCCTTGGAGAGGCTTGGACGAACAAAGAAACTCGCAGATGACGGTGAAGCAGGAAGCCGAGTTTGATTGTTGAGCAAACAACAAGCGCATCAGAAGTCGCATGTCGGCTGCTTGTCTTGAACCACCATGCTCGATGCTCTTTTGTCCCAAATCTCGCTGGACCATCTAACTAGCCACTACCCTACCGCCCACTCCGGTTCACCCTGGTCCTTTACTCGAGGCCGAAAACTTTCATCGAGCTGTTAACTTTCATTCTCCGATTGCAATTCCCAACTCAGACTGCGGTCGCTTGTCGTTGGACCAACGACTCCTCCAACCATCGGCTCCGTTCAAGCTCTCTTTTACCGCAGTTATTTACACCTATAGGCGGTCAACTCGGTGGCTGGACTCCCTCGGCCCGGTATCCTCCCTATGCCGTCCATCGCTTCCCAGAGTGCAGTGTATCGGACGCGCTGCACGCAAGCTCCTCTTCAACAGTACCTACTTGAGAGGCGGCCCTCGAATCGTACATCGCAACTGGCCGCCAAAGAGGATGTCTACCTCGCCGAGCTCATCACGAACCTCGACGTCCATCAACGTTCAACATGCATCTCAACGCCGCTCTAGCCACCCGCTGTGCATTGGGCACGCCGCTAGCGGGCGCGTGCTTCTGCCCATTTCTGCCATTGCCTCTGTCACCGGGATCTTCGCTGCCACGGAACCTAATTACCACTCTGGAGGGTGGGTGCCAGGTGGTGAGTTGACGTCGGTCGTTCCTTGGTCTTGCTGGCATTGATTCAGACTCGTCCGGACGTATATCAATGTGCCTGTATGTACTGACCGGGCGTCGGTGTCGGTCGTTGGTGCTGTCATTAATATTCAGAACGACTCGCGACCGGGACGGTCCGTGCCTGTGCACTGCTACTACCACTAGCATGTACCTTGAATTTATCTCGAAGCGGGGCTACGACTAGTACGACCGACTCGCTATGACTGTCGACATGCTGCAATGTTCCACCCATGCATCGTCGGCTCCACCAACGCCCGCTCTGAGCCGCTCTATCACCTCGTCTGCTTTACAGCTCTTTGCGGAACATAAGGCGCGGATGGATTTTTATCAAATTTCGTGAGATTTCGATCAGTTGCAGTATCTCCCCTCTCCTGAGCTCATTTCTTGTCCGATTGTCTTCGGACATAGATCAGTCGATTCACACGGTTCTTTCACAGTGCTTAGGCTACTCAAATAAATTGTTATGTGTGCTTCTTGAGTCAAGAAAGACCCAGATATGATTTTCAACTATCTACGTCCCAGCTGACCATCGGGGGACTCTGGTGTCCCAATATCTTACAGGGGTACTCTGTATGGTATTTTACAGTGCGCTGGGTGCTTAATTCGGTCCTAGATGAATTCTGATACACAGGGTGTGCCCAGAAATGTAGCCAGCATCACTGAGATGTATTTTATCTCACAGAAAGCAACTGTTGTGAAGCAAAACATTTGGTGCACTCCATGAGTACCACTTACTAGCATCCCGGGCCATCCTAAGGTCTGATTTCCTCCGGATACTCTCCAGAGTGCAGAACAGTGACGAAAACAGTGTTGGATGTGATTCAATACAAGGATAAATAAAATAAAGGATCGTCATAGTCCTATGCACTGTAAATCAACCGTGTGGATCGATCGGTTTATGTCCGAACACAATCGGACAAGAACTCAGCTCAGGACAGCATAATCAGTCGAAAAGATCCAACTTTGACAGTGATGTTACGTAAACTACGAGTAACGGCGTCGGGCAACGTTCTGCTTGTTACCCAGGGTGCATATCCACCTCGGATGGGCCGGAATGGTAGGTTGGGATGTTTCTTCATTGCACTACATGCACCGTTTGAGAAAAATTGCCCACCATGAGCTGAGATGAAGTTGAACAGTGATGGCTGGAGACCTCAGTACACCGGTGTCCTCCTGATGTATCTGACAGAAAACCAATACCCTGGCGCACTTTAGGAACCCTATCAGACTACTTCAGTGAAGTACCGAGACCCCAGCAAACTTGATTCCACTGCTACTGTGTAGATAGTGAAAATTGATTGTTTGCTTCTTTCTGATTGGAATGTAGGTAACAAAGATTTATTTGAGTAACCTACGCACTGTGAAACACCCGTGGGAATCGAATGGTCCATGTCCGAAGGCAATAGGACAAGAAATGAGCTCAGGAGAGCGGAGATACTCCAACCGATCGAAATCTCACGAAATTTGATAAAAATCCATCCACGCCTTATGTTCCGCAAAGAGCTGTAAATTTCTCTCCGGGCGGTGTTTGTATGTACCTGGACAACGTCCGAGGATGATGCATGATGTTCTACATGTTCCTAGCTGTCCCAGACCCACGGCCGCCGAACTCTCCTCTCCTCTGTATTTCCCGTAAATATGCTCGGAAAAACGGAGTCCCTTTCGAACAGTTCCTGTCTGAAACCGAAACCAGACCGTTGCGTTTGCGTTGTTCTAGCAACTTTAGCCTTATTTCACTTCCTCACCGCGTTGGCCCGCGTACCTTGGTGACTTGGGATGCTTACCTTGAAACTAAAGGTACTGCGCCTTCATCTGGATGCCACTGCTACAAACATACTGCGAGTCGCCGGTCAGGAGCACGCGAGACTTGGCAGCGGACCTGACAGTTGGATTGATTCCACGTCTCTCCGTCCTCTTCTTTACTCACACAGTGTTTTCAACTGGAGTTTCTCGTACAGCTGGATTCCATTCTGTGACTGTAATGAAAAAAATTGCCGCCCGGCGCCGACGCGAGCCTGTGTGGTGAAGCGTCGCATCAATCGCTACAAGCTCCGGCGAGGATCAGTTTCCCCATAACCCCTTTCATCTGTACCACGTGCTTCCCCGCAAACGATAAATCGCTCAAAAAATGCGGAGTTCTGCCAGAGTGTACAACGGAGACTCCCATTTGAGATGTTCGCCAGCGTTAGCAGGCAAAAGAGACCCGAAAGCAGAGAAATTGTTTAGGAGTTTTAGAGTATTACGTCGGCGATCTGAGATCTGGTGTGAAATTGTTTACCCCATTCCGGTTTCAGCGACCTTCCCCACATCCGATGCTTCCTGTGAGTCCAAGTTTTCCTCCCTAACCACCACCACCATGGCCGACGTCCTCGATCCTCCAGCTCCCTTGTTCGCCTCGCGCGGTGGTACAAGCATCAAGTCGTTCAAGTTTCGGGAACGTATAACTAGCTCGAGCCCGCCATCCATTGGAGGGGACTCGACTCGTAGGAGAGCGTTCGGAATGTCGAGTCTCTTGGGCCGCCGCACCAAAAATGCACCGCCGCCAGACTTGACCAGTCTCATAATGAACGAGAAGCTCGTAGCTCATGTCGGGTCCTCGTGAGTTGCCAAGCGGACCTCCCCGCGTTGCGTTGCTGATCTTGCTCCATCTTCTCAAGTACTTCCGCCGAAAACATGGACCCCGTGACAAAGTCGAGAAACCCGTCGCGAAGGGTCACCGAGTGCGTTTTTATATTGACCGAGTGCTCCACCTTGATGTTGACCGTCATGTCCCTTTCCTCCTCCAGACCCACCCCTGCGCCCCAGTCTCCAAAGTCCCGTACGATCTTCAGGAAACTAACCACACGCTTTAACCGCTCGGCGTCGCCTCCTCCATCTACGCTTTCACCAAAGGTTGATACGACACTAGCTTCGCGAGAAGCGCGCAATGCGGCCTTACGAGAACGAGGCTTGCTTCCGCCTCTTCCGCTGAGCGTGCAGGAACGGCAGCAGGATTCGCGTATCGCCATCGTCACCTCGCCCGAGCCTCCAGAGCAGCCTGGGTTGTCGAGGCAGCCCACGGCTGCGAATCGTATCAAGGAGGAATGGGAGGCCAAGAACCGCGAGCGGTTGGCCGAGTTTCGTTTTGGAGGGACGTCTCCGATGCAGGAAGATTTTCCTGAACGCTTGGAGTCGCTCGAGGAGGTGGACACACCCCTTCCCTCCCCGATTCCATCCCCAGAAGAAGAACATGACAGGCCGGTCAAGTTGATTGACGACGAGGAAGAGCCAGAGCGCAAGATACCCCGAGCACCACCGCCGACGCTCAACCTCAGTCGTGGTCAACGCTTGTCCCCGCCGTTAATGCAGGCCTGGTCCGACGCCCCGCTGGATCCATACTCACTCCCATTACCTCCGTCTCCCTCTCCGAGGAATCCCGAGGAGTCTAATTACTCTTCCCTCATTTCCGCCTTTACGTCTACACCGATGGCTGATTCTCAGTTCACGCCGTTGTCACCCTCTTTCCTCCCTCTTCCGCCATCTCCATCCCTCTCCAGCCACTCTTTCAGTACGACTCAGACCGGGACGGAGACTCCTCGGCCTTTACCCACTTCCCCTACCCAAGAATCCACCCGCGTCCCTCCACTCGGTCCTTCGGAATCCGAGTCGAGCCTTGGGGTGCCCTCGTTGATGCAGGACACCGAGTCACAGACGACGGTCAGCACGGCCGATTCGTTTGGTAGTTTTGGCCGCATGCGCAACGCGCAGCTTGCGACCAGGGTACGGAATAGCATCATCGACCCTGTGGGTGCGGGGCATCATGCTATATCCGTTATCGTCGAGAGTCCCGGCGAGGAGAGGGATGTGGTGCTCACTTCCTCTCCGGTGGAGGAGACTGCTGATGCTGCGTCGGATAAAACTCCTGTGCCGAGGATGCCACAACGGCGGGAGACGGAGCCTACGACGTTGTCGACGCCAGCGCCTGGCCAAGGGGTTGACAGACGCAAGTCCTCGGCGGGTGTATTCAAACGTGGCAAAGGCGAGGGCGGGCTGTCGACGATGGCGAGTATCCGTCGGTCAATGGGCTTTGGGCGAGCGAAATCTGCAGCAGGGCCGCCTGCTGGGTTTGACGCGTCCAGACTCCCGCCTTCGCCGACGTTGACCGCGGATTTTGCGTCTCAGCAGAAGGCGCCTGGAGTAGGCCCACGTGGGCGTGCGGTGGCTGTTGGTGCGGGACATGCACATAGGCTGAGTGTGAGCCCGACGATGCATAGTCGGGGGACTATCTTGGTTGAGACTCTCAAGATTGAGGACCCAGAGTCGAGGAGGATGACGGAGGTTGCTTTTATGTGATGCTTCGTGTCCCTCCTGCTCACTTTCATTCATTTTTTGCTGGATCTAGCTTTCTTGTAAACTACTAATCTGACGCTCTCTTGTATCTCTACATCTTTATTGCTCGTAGTACTCACTCACTCACTCACTCACCCAACACATTGACAATATATAATTTTTTTGCATACCATTCGAGAATCGAGGGACGCGACTGGGGTGACGCGTACTCACGTGGTCGAAAATCGCCTTGCTTTGCTTTCTCCACAAGCCGCCGCGCACCTAATTCTTATCATCCCACCCGTCTTGCATGACCACCACCACCGAACTCAAAACCGCTGGCAACGCGCTCTTCAGCGCCAAGCAATTCGTAGCCGCCGCGCGCAAGTACAGCGAGGCCATACGGTCCGCGGACGAATCGTCATCTATCTTTGGGAGTCGTCGAGAATTGGCCGTGTTGTATGCCAATAGGTCTGCTTGTTGGTTGGGTATTTGGAGGTGAGGTCGGTTCTTTACTTGCTGTTGGATGGGAGGGTGCTGAATGGGTGTGCGGCTTTTGTAGGTTTATCGAGGCGTGCGATGATGCTAGTAAGGTCGGTGCTACTTGCTGCCCTCTTGTGCAGTTATGATCATGAGAGGGCTCTGAACGCAATTGGGACACTTACAGGCGGCGGAACTCGACCCGACGTACGCTAAAGCTTGGGCCAGGCTCGCCACAGCCAAAGATGTCTGTCTATTCTATTCTCTTCTCTTCATTCATTCAAAGCAAGATTGAATCTCGTTTCTGTACAGGCCCTAGGAAGTCACTCGGAGAGCCTCCCCGCGTGGAAACACGCTCTGGACTTGCTGCCCCCAGATTCAGATTCAAATTCAGAAGCAGAAGAGAGTCAGACACAGCAGCAGCAACGAGCGCAGTATCAAGCGCATTACGACGCCGCCGCCGCTTCTGTCGCGCGATTGAAGAAATTGCACGTCGTAAGCGGCGAGCAGACGATGATGATGATGGAGTTCATGGGACAGGCTGGGGAGGGGAGGATGCCTTGGGACCTTGCGGCTAGGATGCTTCCTGCTCTGAGGGTACAGAGGCCGATGAATAGGACGAGCAGTGTGCGTCTCATCTTCTCTCTTGTTGAAGAAGGCGGACTGAGGGTTTGCAGGCGTGGGTTATCCACTATGCGTATGAGGTGAGTGAGTTTGAGCGCGTGTCCGCACGGGCTTATATTATGATAGGACTTTATGACCGGCATCCGCAAGATGCGCCTCCTCTACGACGACCCTGCGACGAACATGAGGGGGGTGCCCCAAGTGATTTATTCCATTCACGTCTGGGCGGCATTAACGTATCTACAGTCATTCGTAGACATCAGCAACGGCCTACTGCGCGATACGCGCACCATGCACTTGCTGAACGACGAGTTTATGAAGCAGTATGACGGACAGTGTAGGTTAAGCTATTCATCTCTTCATTCGCTCATATTCTCGCTAGTGCGGCTGGAAATGTGGTCCACGCGACCCTGGACACCATGGCCCGATGCAGATTCAGAGGTCGTCATCCAAGAGGCCCTCGAGCGACAACGTTCATCGGGATGGGACTCGGTGCGGGGGTCTCTCTCTCTGACCATCCGGTATCGCTGCTCCCATCCTTCTTCTCCCCATTTCTCACATGTATTCAGCGTATGGATCATCCAAGCCTTCACGGAAGGCACTCTCCGATCACAATGGGACATCTCGCTCGGATACCTGCAACGCGCTATCAAGACGCTCCGCGGGCTGCAAGAACACTGGGCGCAGGCTGACAGAGTCGACCGTGGAGTGATCTTTGAGCCCTCGTTCATATTTGGGGTTCAGAAGATTTACCTCGAGGCGATGATGCAGGCCTGTGAGCGCCAGTCGGAGCCCTTTGCAGAGGAACAGATGCTCCAGGAGGCGGATGTGTTGATTTCACGGGTGGACAGGGCGCTCCGGGACGATCCACCCTCGGACGGGCTGGACCCTGGGTTTCAGAGTTCGTTCTTTGCGTATCCGCGTGCGACGACGTTTGCGTGGGTCTTCTTGCTTGCTTCCTTGCCTTCTTGCTTGACTGACGCGTCGATAGCTCTAGGGGATTGTACTACACCAGAAAGGCCCAACGCGAGGCAGCAACTACCTGCGATGGCGCGTATGGGAGCAAGTCATGGCCATTACTCCGCTGGGCAGCGTCCGAGTACATGCAAGCTGCGGGCTGCCTCCCGCCGGATGAAGAGCGGTATTGTGGTGCGTAGTACATACACAACTCGTCCTTCATTCCTTCCTTCCACTGATCCCTCATCTCTATGTAGTATACCTAAAACTCGCCATCGACAACATGCTCTCCTCGCACCTCGTCCCGCTGCGCGAGACGCTAGACACGATGGAGCGTTTGCGGGTGGCGATACCGCAAGCGAAAGCGATATGGGAATACTCTCCTCTTGCCGCCAACGGGGAGCTGTGGGATACGCTGCAAGCGGTTGCACAGCGGGAGGATCGACTGAGGGGGTTGGTGGAGAGTCGGGAGGTTGGGCTCGATGCGTGTTATGGGGAATGAAGATTAGATTTAATGTAATTGAATGCTGGATAATGGATACATGTTATTGTACAGTTTACAGTGCACCGACTCGTGCAGGCATGATTGGCGTCGGCCGTTTCAAGAATACGATCTTGCGTTTGACGATGGCGAGCGCGTCCCACGATACGGAGGTGGCCTCGTCCAGCTGGGTGGCATCGGGTGCGGGTGGAGGAGGGTCACAGTCCATGTCCACGTCCATGGGATTTGACTCTGACTCTGAGGCTGTGACGCGTCGAAGGACAGCGAGCGGTTTCGGGAGTGCAGCGAGCTTGCCTTCGAGGAGGTGATGCCCGATGGCGAGTGTGGGTGCGGATTTCTTGTAGAGTCGCGTTAGCTTCAGGTACGTTGAAGGGAAGAGATCGCGGACCCCATTAGCATCGACGACCAACCGCCCAACGACCTTCCCATCGCGTTCATAGTCACTCGTACACTCGACCTCGAGCGCGCCGTTGAGCTCGATCAGGACGACTTCGTCGTGAGAGATTTGGGCCAGTGCGGGTGGGAGCTTGGATGAAGAGGATGAAGAGGGAGTAAAGTGGATTGGGATGAACATGGTCGTCGCGTATCAAGAGAGAGAGACGCGTCGTAACAATTGTTTTTTTCTTTGTACACAATACACAGCTAGATACTCGACGAACAAAAAAGAGTCTATAATGAACGACTATACACGGTTGCTGGAGGAGAGAGATGAGCACACGATCAACAGGAACGACAGGAGCCACACACCTTTTATTCGATTATTCGCGCCAGAACGCGATGATACACTTGGACTTTTTTTTCTTGGTTTTTGTGGCACGACGCCTGTAATACAGCCCGAACGGCGGTTGCGGGTATCCTGCCGCGGGGACGAGCACATAAATACGGTGGTGGTGACGAAGGAAGGTGGTGGAGGGAGTGAATGAATGAATGCAGTGACTTCAGTTGAAGCCGTCAAAGTGACCCTTGAGGATCCGCTCGCCCATAGGAGACGGAGCACGACGTGGACGACCTTCGGTGGAGCTCAGGGTCGCTGAACGACGGGGCTTGGTGCCAAATGGCATCTGGCTGGCATCTGTGGGGCTGACGGCGGTGTTCGGTGGAGCGAGTGGTGGAGAGCGTTTGCCGTCAGTTGGCTGTCATCAGAACGAAATTAGGGCATTATCATAACGACAGGGGGAATAACCCGACGTACGGCCATGAAAGTGTTGGAGCTGAGCGAGAGGCGACGAAGGAGTCCTTGCCCGCGTTCGTTGTGCGCGTTGGGGAGGGGCTGCTGCTGTGCAAAGCGACCTGCTACAGCAGTACTGGCACGGCGAGCGTGCGATGCAACTGGGACTTCCTTCGCATCCGGCTCATCCTCTGGAAAGTTACCCGGGTTACCCACTGGTCGCAGGGGAAGGTGGCAAGGCACTGTACCTTCAAATACAGGCGCGGTTGCTGAGCCAAACTTGCGGAAAGGGAAGGTTCCGGGTGTTTTGGTCGGCGACTGGGCGAGGAAGTAGGACAAGATGGGGGACGTCCCTGGGGACGCTATGTTGACCTTGGGAGAGGTGGCAGAGGTCGACAAGGGCGTGGGGATCTCTGTAGGAGAGCTGGGCGACCCCGACGAGTCACTCGACGACGAAACGGACTGCGAGCGGGCACGAGCACGCGGGAAAGGAGACGGAGCAATGGGAATGGGCTTGGATTTCTCGTTGTGGTTGCGGGACATGGTAAGAGGTAGGAAAGAAAGGCGGTGAGCCGAGATCTCATTATATACCCCACTTCACATGACATGTGCTATCCCCGATTGGAATGCCATCACAAACCCAAATCTGGCCTCGCATTCTCGACCTCCATTCCAACAGCTTCTTGGCCTCGATACCTGATGCAGCGTGCAACAGCTCCTGTGCAACGAGACCCAGACTCGAAGATTTTTGTCTCCATGTCCTTGCAAGTCCGGAGGGCAAATCTCTCGCTGCGCCTCGCCCCAATCCCATTCGGCGGGGTACTTAGTCATTTCAAAAGTGAGACCCCGAGCGGCAGCGGCACCGTCTTCTCTTAGAATCTCTACCCCGCACTTCCATCTCAGACACGTGCCCTTATCTGTTAATTTAAATGTAATCTTGCCGAGGTGGCATTTTTACCCCACTTGTGATAGCTCAAGGAGTTTGCCTTGCAAGGGACGCAATATGCTGTGAAGAGTAGCGGCGCTCGTGTGACAACAACAAATAGCGACGACGGCTCTTTCCTGACTTCGACAGCCTCCGATCAATTGTCCACATAAAGAAAAATAAAAATGGTGCCAGACCCAGCCAGGCCTAGCTCCGAAGTAACTGAATGAGTCCAAGATAGAGGTGAGTCGAGTCGCCAACCCTGCAATCCAGCTCGAACGAGGAAGGGCTTGACCTGCACTCCAGAGTCAAGTCGAGCAAGATTCTTTGCAAAGATTTAACGTTTGCCGCAGACCAGCTGACTGACAGCCCCAAGCAGTGTCTGATGCCCGCTGAAGAGATCGCCCAATTCAATTCTTAGGTTGACTTGCATCCGCCTGAGAGCGAAAGGCTTACACGCCTGTCCAGCTGACCTCCCAGATGAGTAATCCCAGATCTCTCATCCTGGCGACGCTCAGGAGCCAGACGGTCGGGCATGGGGAGCGAGCGAGCGAAGAAAGAGCACAAGTAGGTCGAAGAAGACCTCGAATAGTTTCATTACAGACGGCGGGATGTATGTAGTCGAAATTGGGGAGCGGTCAGCCATTGGATGACCGCGAATCTATATACGACTTGTCACTTGTGCATCCGCTCGGATCTCACAGGACGGGAGTGGACGTAGAGACGCCGTGTTAGATGCAGAGCCCCAGAGTCGACCTCGAGCAATGAGCAGCACCTTCGCGAAGCCAAGCGGAGTTTAACTTTGGTGGGGCCAACGCGGCTGGGTGCCTCGAGCACGCCATCCATCCCACTGTGCACTCGAGTCTTCTTCTGATGTGATTGTGGAGACTCTGAGCTGGCCGCGGCGCATGAAAAGGAGGGCGGATAGCGGATGCGCTGGTAAGGGAAAGGAGGCCTGAATGTGGAGCCGAGTTGAAGAGGAGAGGGGTGGGCTTGGCCTGCGTGCAGCGCGTCCGATACGCTGTAGTCTGGGAAGCAATGCCACTGGACGGCATCGAGAAGCAGACGGAACGGAGGATACCGGGCGAGTCTAGCCACCGAGTTGACCGTCTTGCACGTGTAACTGCGGGTAACTGCGGCACACAGAGCTTGAACGGAACAGATTGCTGAGTGGAGTGCTCCAGATGGGTCACCAAAAGGTCATAGCGGCCGCAAAAGTCTGAGTTGGAAATTTCGATCGGAGAATGAAAGTTGCTTCAGGTAAGGAACCAGTGCGGGAAAGAAGCTGCGCTCGGCAATTCAGGAGCGCCCTCGAGTGCGTGTCATCGTCCATCGCGAGTCTCAGTGTAGGTGGGGAAATTCGAGGATCTAGGCAAGATCTAGGTTGACGAAACATAGAGAAGCTTGATTTTGGGCAGATTGTGGGCGAATATGACTTCTTCCAGTGTTCCACTGGTGCCAGGTGGGCGACGGGGAACTCGAAGAACATAATGCATGTCTGAAAGCTCTTGGGTGTGGCGGACAGAGTGAAAGGGGTGGACAAAAGGCGCACGCTCGAGCTTTGCTTAGACGTACCAGGCGCTTCTGGATATTTTGAGGAGAGCGATATCTGAGTTTTCGACATGGAGGTTCAAGTAAGGAAGCCACGGTCAGGTGATCGTCCTCGACATCATGGCTGATGCCGGGCTGTCAAAACTCACCTTCTTTCCTTACCACCATCATCTGCAAGTCTCTTTGTTCGCCCAAGGAAAGAAATTACTCGGAACTGAGGAATCTGGTGGGTGATGATCTGCTCTAGCTCTGTGGAACTCATCCAGTCCACGGTGCACCCCAAAGCTTACCCACCAAAGCACGAGCGCGTTCAAGTTCGCAACCCGCGGCCGTACAAGTCACAAAGAAATTCACCAATTTTTAAAACCTCGTACGCATCCCGTCTGTGAATTCGGCGTGCTCACCCTGTAGGCTTAGGAAATGTCCACCCAAGCAATGGAGGCGCAGATTGAACAAATTTGCCTCAAAATCGAGCGACAGAAGGATGTTCTCAGGAAACTCGAGAGCAGCAAAAGCCTTCTCCAGCAACAACTGAACGCTTTACGCGATCCAATCGCCCGACTGCCGGTCGAGATTGCGTCCGAAATTTTTCTGGAGTGTATCCCCCCTCCGAGTCCGTCCGATAACGCTCGAGGTTACCCTCGACCTCAAGCCCATCATGCCCCTCTGATGCTCCTCAATATCTGTCGTAGCTGGACAGAGATTGCGCTATCCACCCCCGCCCTGTGGGCCTCCGTTGATATCGTCCTTCCACGCACACCAGGATTCCAGGAACTCTTGGAGATGTGGTTTAGACGCGCTGGGAACCGACCGCTTCAGATATCCTTCGCAGGATTCTTTGAATCGGTGGTGGCTCGTCCCATTCAGCACCATCTCGCCCAAATCCAGCATCTGGCCATTTCCTTTCGAGTAATGATAGTCGATGATTTCGAAGATGATGCCAGCTACGACTTCCTTGGAGGTATTCAGCCTCGAACGGAGCTGCCTCTCCTCCAAGAGCTAGAAATCGTTAGCACAGACTATGTGGCATGCTCCGGGCTCTCGCTCCATCAATTTTTACGCTGCTGCTCCAATCTAGTTGAGTTGCACATGCGACAATTGACATTCGTCGAGTTAGACGAAGAGCCAGCGACGCTGGTTTTCAACCATTTGCATAACCTGACGTACATTAACAACTCTGGCGCTATAACTTGGATCACCGCTCCCGCGCTGGAAATCCTCGCTTCGTCAGCGGAGGATCTCTCCAAAACAGCCTTCACCTCTTTCTTGAGGCGATCATGTCCACCCCTCAGGAAGCTTCGGCTGACTCAGAATGGAGACTTTGATCGCTTTGGCGAATTCATGCCTCTTCTTCCAACCCTCGCGCATCTGGAATGCTTCGATGTGTCTTCGAGGATTGTAGCTCATTTGTTTGATCTTTGGGCGCAGAGCCCAGGCATCATGCCGAACCTCCGCGCATTGGAGATCACTATGCAAAAGTCCTTCGGCATTGACCTGTTGGACTTTGACATACTCGCATCTGTTTTGTCGGTTCGTCAAGGCGCGCTGCAAACAGTCCGACTCACGATGAATCCGATGACTGGGCTTGTGATGGATCATCATGATGAACTTCACGCTCTTAGCATGAGGTTTCGACGTTTTTTAGCCAACGGAATGGACATCCACATTGGCATTTTTGACGGGCCAAATCTTCTCTCGGTCGCAGAACCGCAGCAGGAATTGGACGAAGGGGATGAGGAGGACCAGGAGGATGCAGAGGAATCGGACGACAAATGACTAAATAAGCAGTCAATTCATCTATATCGTTGTACCCCATATTCAGGTCCTGAAGAATGACCAAATCCAATCTACCTGCCCTAGATTGCTTCTCGGGGAACTTCCATATGGGCGATATACTGTAAAATAATTACTACGATTACATCCCTTTCAGAGCACCACAGACTCGTTCTTTCGAATGAAATCCTCGAGCTCGGTGCGTTGTGCGGTGAGGATCGCGAGAGCATCCTGTACTCGGGCTAGGTCCTTACGTGCTCTCTTGATGGCGGAGCAGAATTCAGCAGCCTGCAGGCTGGAAGGGGCGTCGTTGCTTGAGACGAGGTCTTCCGATGGACTACTGAGATTGAGAGGCCGATAAAGGCAGTGCGTAGAGCAAGAAGAGTCGCAGTGCATCTTGTGAGCACTAATCAGAATAGGGTGCTGTTTTGAATTCCCAGACCCTTAAAAACCGGTTTACAAACCTGGTTTGCAAACAGGGTGTTTATAAACCGGTTTATAAACCGAGTAGCAGAAGAGGAAATTCACGGTTCTGAGAGCCATTTGTCAACTATTTTCACCTTCCCCGGACGCCGGTGGAGCCTCTGACGTGCCTCTGTGAGTTTCCATAAGCTCTGACTGGGCTTTGACCCACCATTGAGCAAGTAGAACACTCATCAGACTGCCATCAGCACGATTGATGGTATCAGATTGATCCTGTGTGCCGTTTATAAACCGAACATCCGTTGAGAAACATTATAAACCGGGTGTATAAACAGCGGTTTATAAACCGGTTTGCAAACAGGCATTAAAAACAGCACCCTAAATCAGAAGCAGATTCAGCAGAATGGAATGGAGAGACAGCGTTCGCTCACATTAGAGTCCTGGACCCAGCGTGTTCTGAAGAAGCTCTGAGTCAAGGTCGACGTTCGTGACAAGAGGTCAAGCACTTGATAATCAGTGCCAAGCATCGGTTTCTTCTTGACCGTCACCTCGATCTCAGGGTGTGCTGCCAGCGTACTTACTAGCGACTAGTCACGGTGGACGAAAAGCAATTCATGGCGCTGTGTCCGCTGAAAAGCTCATCCAGCCCACTCGGACTCGGGAATCACGCTCCAAGTCGGCAAACCGCGACGCGCATCAAAGTCTGCAGCACCGCCGACATCGCGACGCTGGCCTCAGTTCAACAGCCCAAGGAGATTAATTTACTATTCCGAACCTCGTAGGTATGCCTCTCCGGTGATGAATGCACTTTGCTTACCCGGAAGTTAGGAAATGACCACGCAGGGAATCGAGGCGCAGATCACGCAAATTTCCCTCAAAATCCAGCGGCAGAGGGATGTTCTCAGGAACCTCGAGAGCAACAAGAGCCTCCTTCAGCAACAGCTCAACGCTGTACGCGATCCGATTGCGCGACTGCCGGTCAAGATTACATCCGAGATTTTTCTGCAGTGTCTCCCATCCGAGTCGAGTCGGAATCTCTCCGAGTCCGACAATTCTCGAGGCTACCCCCGACCTAAAGCTCATCTTGCCCCTCTACTCCTCCTCAGTATCTGTCATAACTGGACAGACATATCACTTTCCATCCCCGCCCTGTGGGCTTCGATCGCTATCGTCTTTCCTCGCGCCAGAGGATTCGAACACCTGTTGGAGGCGTGGCTTCGACGCGCCAGGAGTTATCCCCTGCGGATTTCCCTCAGTGGAGTCTGCGACTCGCGGGTGGCCCGTCCCATTCTGCATCATTCTGCGCAACTTGAACGCCTCTTCATTTCCTTTCGTCAAGTAACATTCGATGAAATCGCGGACGGCTTTGGCTTCCAAATCCTTGGAGGTATTCAGGAACTGCCCCTGCTCCAACAGCTGGAAATCATTGGCACAGACCGTGTCCCATACTGCGGGCTTTCGTTCCAGCACCTGTTAAGCCGTTGTCCCAATCTAGTCGAGTTGCACATGCAATATTTGGACTTGAACTTCGAGGAGCGACCAGAGACGCTGGTTCTCCCCCATTTGCGTAACCTCACCTGCATCAACAATTCTACTGCTATACAATGGATCACCGCCCCCGGGCTAGAATTTCTCGCTTCTTCGGCGGAGGATCTCTCCCAAGAAGCCCTCACCTTTTTCTTGAAGCAATCATCTCCTCCCCTTAGGAAGCTTCGGCTGACTCAGGATGGAAACTTCTTGTATCGCTTTGACGACTACATGACTCTTCTTCCAACCGTCACGCATTTGCAATGTGTCGATGCGGATTCCGAGCTTTTAGCTCCCTTGTTTGATTTTTTGGCGGGCAACCCGGCCCTCTTACCCAACCTCCGCACATTGGAGGTCAACAATTTCCTCACGCGGGCTTTCACCGGTCCCACCGACGTGTTGAATGCACTCGCCCATGTTCTGTCGGTCCGTCATCGCAGGCTGCAGACGGTTCGACTCACTATGAGTAAATCGAGTGCTATTCTGACAAATGGCGCCGACCTCACCATTTTTCGACAATTTTTGGCCGACGGGATGGATATTCACATTGGTGTTGATGATGGGCCGAATATTCTCTTGGCCACAGAAACACAGGAGGAATTTGTCGAGGAGGACGAGGAGGACCAGATTTAGGGTGCCGTGGGGCGGAAAACAGCGAGCGCGTTCATGTACGGAATTGAATTTCTAAAGTAGGCACAGCAATACTTACATGAAGCTCCTAGCGCAGAGAAGAAAGTATATGAAAATACGCAAAACTCAGAGGCCAAAGGCAATGGTCTCACAACCGTACATGTATGTAACGAGGCGTACAGCGCCACCATCGCCCGCCCCTGCGGCGACGTAGATGGGCACAAAGTGGTCAGCTCGCGGGAAATGGCACTCGCCGAAGCCGGGATGCTGTACGAGGTTTATCAGGGCGGTTTTACGAGCTGCATCCTAGCGAGTGGTCAGTATTGCAATCAGAAAAGGAATAAGAGAATGCAATTACATCCTCGATCTTCGCCGCCTGTACAACCGCGCGGTCGAATTCGATATGCACGGGCTTGGCGGTCTCTGGGGAAAAGCAGCCCAAGTCGTCAAGGTTATGCACCGTAAAACCGCCGGATAGGACGAGGATGCCTTCCTCCCTCAGCTGGGCCACCGCCTTGCCCACGTCCCAGTTGACCTCGGGACTCAAGCTCAAGTCGATTGAGACCTCTACAATTGGGATGTCTTTGAAGACGTTCCCGAACATGATGCGGAAGGGGATGAAGACGCCGTGATCCAACCCTGGTCCAGTGAATCCACGCCCGTCTTCCCCGCGAGCCTCAGTTCTGGGAGTGAGGCGCGCGCGCTGCCCAGCGGCTTTATAGAGGTCTACGACGCGTTGGGCGAGGACAGTGTCGCCGCGGGATTCAAAGTCGATTTCGTAGAAGCTGGGCGCGATTTTGATGAAGTAATCGTACAACAAGGGGTTGGTCTCGCCGTAGTCGGTGACTGAAAGATTCGATTAGCAATAGACAGAATTTGAAGAGATGAAAGGGCGCGCGCCTAGACGTTCCCCGTCCGTTTCCCAATGAGCACTGAACACGACGATACCTTTGGGCTGGTATTTCTTGAGGAGTGCAGGCCCGAAGTCCTTGAGAAATGTGGCCAAAGGCCCGCTCGCACCACCCCAGGACAGGATAGACGCGGGGACGTGGCCAGCCGAATCAGAGTCAGGACCCATCGTCATGGGCGCTCCGTGACCGAAGAAAAAAGCGGGGATCTTCTCGGGAGTGTCGGGAAGTTCGTCGAGAACCTTTCGCCATTTCTTTTGCATCGTCGGGAGGTCAAAGGTTGCCATATTTCTCGTGGATATGGGGTAAAGAGGATAGATTGGAAGTGAATTTTATACGGCTGCCCATAACCGTACGATACTTTGGTCCGCTGTGAGGCTTTGAGCGGCGAATTCATCTGCCGCGTGAGTATCAACACCCTCCGAGGGGTGAGTGGGTACAGTCCCAGGTAATCAGAACTTGAAGTCGGGAGGTGAGGAAATGAACAAGGCCAAGGTGCTAGAAGGACGGTCCTAGTTGCAGGGACTTTTCAAAAACAAAGTTCGTTTTGCCGAGCCTAGGTCGTTTCACTGATGAGATAGGAGAATTCGGCCCTGGAACAGCTAGAAACGTCGTCTTCGGACGTTACCTAGATATCAGGTTCCGTGGCAGCGAAGATCCCTTTGAGAAGAGGTACGGAGTTCACTGGCAGTGGCTAGAGTCGAGTTTTGTGACCAGCCCGGTCGCCTCGGTGCATACGCCGGTGCGCAGTCCCCATGCCAGGAATACTACTTGCTGCTTTGATTGGACCTCTCCAATGAAAATGAAGGAGAGTGAGTACTTATGCCAGAGCAACCTCTTGAGGCAGAGGACAAGTCTCGAATCGTGATTCACGGCATCATCTTGCCACTCTCTCCGCTTGCGCTTCCATGTCGCTCTACCCTCGCCGCCCACCATCTCCACCAGCAGCCGGCAAATCCGAATTCGAGATCCTCAAAGCGTCCCACAAGTCCGTCTCACCCTCCTCCTCTTGAACTGGGTCCTCAAACGAACAAAAACTCAGATTCCTCCGTGAAGACGAGGACGACAAGGCTCCGGGCTCATCCTCCTGGGACGACCAGCTCGCAACAAAGTACTACGATAGCCTCTTTCGCGAGTTTGCAGTCTGCGATTTGAAGCACTACAAGTCGGGAAACGTGCGTCTGCTGCATCCGCCCCATCTCTTAACTTCTGACATTGACCATTTAGTTCGCACTACGCTGGCGCACGGAAGAAGAAGTACTAGCCGCAGCTCATAAAGTTCATATATCTAGATATGTACGGGCCTTAGTCCAGGTACGTTTTGCGATACTTACAGGCCTTTGCCAGGTCAGCTTGGGGGCTGTTGGCGGCTTCTCGGCGGAGGTCCTTGAAGCCCTGGTGATGATTTTTGATGCTTTCGGAGCCTCAAATGAGCCATCACTGTTGATCGGAGACGATTTTGCCATCAATTCTGATAAAATACACATAGAAAGGTAGATAATCAAAAAAGGCCAAATAGGGAAATGATCTAATATGACTCGGCACCTCGGCAACCCGCGTACACACCCAAAAAAACACAGAAACCATGCCCCAGCCGCCGCTGAAGCCAAGAAACGCCGTACACTCCTACGCAGCCTCCATCAATGCTCCTCCTCCGGCTCCTCCGGCTCCCGCGGTGGCCACAGGCTAGCCGGCAGCCCCGGCGTTCTCGGGTCTGGATTTGCCTGCAGCAGCCCCGCTAATGAAAGCGCCGAACGCCCCTTATCCTGCAGCGATCTGGTGCTGCGGCGTAGAGCAGTAACTGGCGTCGGCTCTTCCATACCAGGGACAGGGATGGGCACCGGCTGCGTACCGGCGATATCGGTGATGGGCGCGGGCTGGGCATTGGGGATGGGGATGGGCGTGGGCGTGGCATTGGGGATGGGGATGGGCGTGGTCGCATGCTGCGTGTCCGAGATTGACGCCGGCTGGGTATCGGGGACATGCGTCTCGGTGGTATTGGTGATGGGCGCACGCTCGTCATCAGGGACTGGCCTGGTGGGCTGATTATTTGCCTTGGCCCACGCGGGCTTTGGCCTGGGTCTCGCTGGTGCACGTCGTGGCTGCTGCTCGACGTCTTGAATTACCGCGTCTTCGGGCTCGACGTCTTCCATCACCGTGTCTTCTATCAATCTACGTGTCGTCAGTCAAATGCAATGAATTGAAAAAGCGCACTCACGCATTCATGCCTCGCAATACCCACGTCACATCTTCCACTGCGCGTTTCCACTCCGCCCGCTGGTCCTCTGTCTCCAGCCGCTCGTGCCACCACTTCAAACACGTGATCGGGCCAAGCAAGCCATTTTGACCCGGCAGCATCAGCGACTTCCAGCTCCCCGAGCCCTCCTGGACCAGTTCCCCATCTTGCCCATCCGGGAGCCTCCAATCCGGGTTCAGCGTCTTCCACCACTTCCACCAGTTCTTCGCGAAGCTGTTCACCATCAGCTCGGGCGCCACGCCCGTGTGCCCACGCCCAATCCAGACCCTCATCTGGTCTGGCCGATTTTTCGTGGTAAAGCCTTTGCCCTATTCGATCGTGAGTGATGGGCTAATTTCGACACCGCAGATCTTACCTTGCCAACATCGAATCCCGTAGATTCCTCCAGTTTCCACCAGAGGTCGACCAACGGCTCCCATTCCGGCCCCATCCTGGCTCCACGTTCCATCAAATCCGCTTTCATCTCTCGCGCCCACGCCGTAGGGTCGTCCGCCGACTTTTGCTGTTTTTGCTGTTTTCCTGGCTTGCGCGCACGCGTGCTTGACTGCCTCTTCGTCTGCCGTACTGGCTCCTCCTCACTCTCGCCTTCCTGGCCTTCCACATCCTCATTCTCTTCCGCACCCTCATCCTCACTTTCGTCATCTTCATCATCGCTGTCCCAGTCCTCGTCATCCGTCCTCCTCTTCTTCCGCTTCCCGTTCCCACCCTCAGTGTACCCAGTAGGTCTAATGCATTAAAGACCCCCGGCAGGGAAATGGCATTTCCGGCTGCTGCGGCATCTCAGCAACGTTTGATTAAATGTTGGGGTGTTTTTTGCCGTTCCTCGGCGCTTGTATCAACTCCGGCTGCTTCGGCATCAATGCAGAAAATGTGAATAAATCGATTTTCCCATCAATGATAATGATAATAAATTAGCGCTCGCCGGCGCTTTGCTACTCGCTTCCTGTGCGTTAGGCGCCACGGCGCTTACTGTCAGCCGGCACTACGCATTTTCTACCCCGCCCGCCACGCGCTTGCTACCCCGCCCCCGTGTGTTTGATACCCCGCTCTCCCTGGCTCTCCACACGCTCGATACTTGCTCTCGATGCCCGCTCTCAATACCCCGCTCTCCACGCGCTCGATACCCTCCTTACCCCGACGTCCACCCACGCCTGGTACCCCTGCTGCTCAAAATTCCGTCCTACATCCACCCGCCGCAGCACAGGCTCGTCCCACGCGTCCATTATGTGATACACAAAATGGTGCGCCCCCACGCAATCACTACACCCTCCGCACGCTCGCTGCCCGCCTATGCATCGGCTCCCCCGAACTCTTGCTTGGTGCTACCGTATCGCAAGAGGTGGCAAAGCAAGAGGCGGCAAAGCAGCACGGTGAGGACTGGATGATGGGAGGAGGGGATTGAGACGTATTGGTGGCAGGGAATTGGGAGGGAACAGCGTGATGGTTTCGACGGGTAAAGGGAGTGGTAGGGTGTGTACGGGAAGGGGAGCACGAGTGGAGGGAGAGGGTGAGAATGCGATCTACGTCATCCCAGCGGAGACGGTCTGCATCTATGGTGTAGGCCGAATGTGCGAATCGATCGACGGGTGGCGTGGGGATGACGAAGGCGACCTGTGAATTGTTAGCTCAAATGAATAGATGGACGGTTCCAAAATGACAAAGAGTCGAATGGAAGGCCGACGCGGGTTGGGAGTTCCAGAGGGTGAATCTCTTCCCGGCGGTTTATGTCTCAGCCGTAGGACCACGAGAAGATTCCAAGATATCAATTGAAAGTGGATGCTCACCTGCATGGTGGCATACACACATCCGGGGACACATTTTCCAGCTCACAGGTCGATGAACGCAGCTCCGACTCGATTTGAGGCCGTGGTGGGGCAGAAAGTAGAGCGGGGAAGGGCGAGCTGCTGCCACGTAGCTGTCGTCATGGCACCGGAATAACGCCGCCCGCACGCGGGCCATTGGAGGCGTTAGGAGGAGGGTTCAGTGGTTCTGAGAGGGTTATGAGAAAGAAGGGTTGATGAGGAGAGGGAGGCGACGCACCAGCTGCGCCTTGCATCCAAAAATGTAGTCATCATGACACCGCCGAAGGTACGGGCACACCAGCCGTCGGAGGAGACAGGAGGAGGAGGAGGAGAAATGAGAATCTGCAGGGTGCATTAGCGAGGATGCCAATATGCTGGGAGGACGACGCACCAGCCTCCAAAGAGCATTCAATCTCCATCACCAAAGCCGCCGTGGGCAAGAGCTGGGTCGTCAACGAGTTGGTGGCGTCGAGAATTGTATGTCTGAGCCTATACAGGTCGTCCAGAGGAGGTATGCGGAGGAGCTGCGAACGGCGATGGATGCAAGAGCAGAGGAGTTGGCGATCACATGACGATCAACAACACTCAATTGCACGAACTCGCGTCGCAAAATCGGTGATTGTCATTGTACCAGCACCCGGGGCGCGAACTCTTATTCTGTAGATTCATGAAGGGGTATCCATTTCGTCGTTACATGCAGACAACACTCATATCTGCCTCGGAAATTCCCTCTCAGTGACAACTGGGAAGCTCCGACTACGTCGGAAGAGACCTTGCTTGTACAATTGCTCAAGAATTGCTCGTCATTTGTTTAGACAGTAGTGCAATCATTTGACGGATCAAAGTACAAGGGCATCATTTAATCTACATTTGGTTAGCTACCATTCGCTCGTGTTTTCTGGGTACTCGTTTGTCACGGTCGCTTTCCAACCTGAATGGGATTGTCGGTATCATGTCAGCTTCAAGGATACTCGGCGATGTCGCACCAACCTTCTCATTCCGAAACGCGAGGTTTTTTCATCGGACTGCTCCCCTGATTCTTGGCCGGAGGTGGTTTACGTTTACGCGGGCTGCTCGCACTCCTGGTGGACGTCGAACCGGTGGTGCTCGTCCGTGGAACCAAAACACGGAGGGAGTCTATATCTGCCGAGTACGTATCTTTTTGTTCATGGGCGATGTGCCAATGGTTCAACGTGAAAGTTGCCCGGACGATTGCACCTGGCAACATCGTCATGTATTCTTTCGGCGGGATGATGTCTCCCTCGACATCGTACGCGGAAAGGGGGACAACCACATGCGTGTCTTCCATTTCCGCTAGGGCTTTTTTGGCGGCTGGAGACTTGACGGGCCAATCCTCGATCGGAAATTCGTCGTCTGTCCGTTGTGATTCAGTCCCATCGTCGAGGAATGGAATGGTTATCGTTACCATCCGAGTTCTGGCTGTCCGGTTCGTCCTTTGCTTTTTCCTGAATTTCGTCAGTGTTGATTCAAAATCTGTCCATGTAGTTAGATACCTCAAATACAACGTGGCGGAGTTTGATAGTCTGCGGAGGTTTCTCCTTGGGGTCGAATGTCCCGGATCTTTTGTTTCCAGATTTCGTCATCTGCTTCGCCATCGTGTCAAGATTTTTGACACCGTTCTTGAAGTCGTTGGCGAAGGGCGTGTTGACGGCACTGATTAACCGGCAATTGAGCTTCAAGTCCTCGAATGCAGGCGTATACGAGTTTGCGCCCTTCCAATAGCCGCAGGGGGTCAACCAACAGTCTGTGGCTGAGATCATTGCAATGGCAGTCAATGGGGCGGGTTGGAGGTCGGGGATGTGCGCAGTCTCCTCGATGTCGTCCTCAGCTTTGGGACTCTCCCCATGCTCCGTCTGTGTCTCCGACTTTTCCTCATCTTCCTTTCCCCCGTTTTCGTCCACATTCTCCTCGGTGCCGACAACTTCCTTCCCATTCTTGATC
Source organism: Roridomyces roridus (assembly GCA_029378245.1). Taxonomy (NCBI): domain Eukaryota; kingdom Fungi; phylum Basidiomycota; class Agaricomycetes; order Agaricales; family Mycenaceae; genus Roridomyces; species Roridomyces roridus. The sequence continues at coordinate 848,734 of JARKIF010000001.1, read as the reverse complement.
GTACTGTCTCCCTTTTCGACTTGGCTTGTCGAATGTTTCTTTCCATCGTCTGTCCCGGGGCCTTTGTCTTCTGCAGCTGCTTGGTCTGCAGTTGCTTTTTCTGCCTGTTTCGTGGCGGAGACAGCGGCATCGTATTCGGCGGCGGCGGTGGCAGAAACGAGAGTATTTGCGCGCCCAACTTTTTTCCAGCATACATTTTTCATGAAGCTGGGGTGCGCGAGGTAGAAGGGGCTGTCGAGCAGTTGGTCTCTGAAGGCACTCATGTCTGAGTGGTCGGTCATGGTGGGAGGTGAGTAAGTCTTTGCGTCGGATAGGCGGGGTTTTGATGTGCAATTGAATTCAATTAGGATCGTATGGAAGCGGCGCATAGATATCAAAGTTTGCTTTAGGTTGTGTGAGTTATAATTGTATTCTGCTGGTCATATTCCGAGTCGTTCAACATCACCCCTACACAATGGACCTGGAGTCGATATCGTCGCTCACTGTGAATGAGATTCGCAGCGTCGTATCAAAGCGCTTACCTCTCCCGCGGGCAGTCGGTCAACGAAAGAATGAAATCATCAAGTACATCTTGCAGCATGGGTCGCAAGAAGTCCTCCAGCTTCTTGTTACGGAGGCGCAGAATAAAGTCAAACCATCTCTGGGAAAACGCAAAAGGGAAGAGGCTGTGGGGAACACGAGGCGGACAGCTTGCAGGATAGACGAGGGAGTCGAAGATTATGATGTGGACAAGTTCATGCAGGTTCCGACACCAGAGCAGACCAAGCAAATTTATCGCAACTTCTACGATGCGACCTCCAATGCAGCTGTTGCCATGATGGTTTGCGCCGTGTGTGGGCGGGAAATCGATGTAGGCAATGGTGACGAGGATCCGACACCGAGGAGATTGGAAGCTTTGCCGCATTCCCAATGTCTCGTACTGCGGACAGCACATCCTGCACACCATCTCATCAATGGGAGATTGCTGGAGCCTGCTGGAGTCGTTTTCCAAGACAATCAGCCCAGGATTCGGGTTTGTTCGCAGTGCTCGAATGACCTGGGTAAAAGCGATGAGCATCCTCCCCGATACTCACTCGCAAATAACTTGTGGATTGGGCGCGTACCGTGGCAGCTTCAAAATCTCACCATTCCAGAGCAGCTCCTGATTGCGCTGCTTTATCCTCGGGTTTTCGTCTTCAAGTTACATCCGCGGTGCGCCGGTCGTATGGATCCCAGCAAATTGCAGCGTGGTATGCGCGGCACCGTCAGTACATACGACTTGGACTCCGACGGCATAGCTTCGATGTTGCGGGGAGACTTAATGCCGCGACCACCTGCGGTTCTGGCCTCTGTCATTTCTGTCACATACATCGGTGTAGGGTCGCTTCCGAAGGATTGGTTGCGATCGACTTTCCGTGTCCGCCGCAAGGCTGTTTTCGATGCACTGTCTTGGCTGAAACAGAATAACCCAAAGTATTATGGCCACATCCAGATTGATCCTGCGCGACTGGCTCTGTTACCAGAGGACGATATACCCCTGGAAGTCACCAGTTTGGTCCGACAGTCCGAGGATACAGGGATTGTGGATCAAGAAAGCGACGGCTATGTTCCTGACCATGATATCGGTGACGAAGGTAAGATTCATTGCACTTGAAAGGAAAAGTTTGTGGCCAACACTTTCGTCAGTGTCAAATGTTCAGTCTGAGTCGGGAATGATGGCGGATACCAATATCTCAAGTGATTCTGAAAGTGAGTTCGGTGACTTGCGACTTTGAATGTGCTTTATCGATATGTCTTGAACCTTCAGAACCCGATGTGATTCCGTTACATGTAACGGGCACCATCGACACAGATCTTTCCACAATATCAAGCAACGAGATGATGGCCTGGGCGCTTCAGAATTTATGGAAAGATGGGAAGGAGGGTGCCTACGCTGTCCGACATGGCACTCGGCCAGTCAGTGATTTTGGTAGGCCACGCGCAGATGACCCGGAGCCTGTGGATCCGGATCGGCCTAATTTTTTCGAAAAGGCCTTTCCGTGTCTTTTTCCATATGGCACAGGGGGCATAGAGGCAGATCAGCCCGTCACACTGGGTTTTAACGAACACATTCGGTGGTGTCTCCAATACCACGATCGTCGCTTCCGTCGGCACGAGACATTTCCATTTCCATTTGCGGCTTTCGGTATTTCACAACGTCGCCAAGCTCTTGGGTCGGCGAGGATCCAGATGCGTCGAAGAAATTTCGAAAAAGATGCGCGTATCATGGCCACTATTACCCCAGCAAAGTTGCAACGAGCGTCGGAAGAGGAAGATGATGGAAAACCAATCAGTGATCCTGCGGTACGACTGCTGCGACAGCATGTGCAGGCTACTCTTCGGCGGGTGCAGGGGTCTAACGAAGCCAGAACTTCAATGCGCAGTCAACTGTGGTCAACGGCAGTATATCTTCGTCCATTCAATCTATGGATTACCATCAATCCAATTGATATTCACGACCCCATTGCACAAATATTTGCCGGAGAAAACATCGATTTGGATGATTTTGTCGCGTCGATGGGTCCCGACGCGGACAAGCGGAGCCAAAATATTGCTTCCGATCCATATGCGGCATCCAAATTCTTTCATTTCATGATTCACACGATTCTGAAAACATTGTTTGGAGTCGAGGTGACTTCGTTCCGGGTACGAAGTTCCATGGGGATTCTGGGGGAAGTTGCTGCGTATTTTGGATTTGTGGAGGCACAGAATCGTGCAACATTGCACCTTCATCTTCTTATGGCTCTCAAGCATGCACCGAATGCAGACGAAATGATTGAGTTATTGAAACAAGATACATTTCGTGCTCGTATCTCTGCCTATATCCAGGCAAATCTACGGGCATATCTACCAGGGCTAGAAACAGCAGAATCAGTCAAGAATATTCCTGTCGAAAAAGACATTGCATACAACCGGCCACCAAATCCTACGGCTTTGAACTATGATCAACAGCTGAAGGATTTCGAACTGCGCGTTGCAAGAGCTGAGCAGGTCCACACTTGTCAAGTTCGGCGCTGTCTTGTGGTCAGCAAGTCGGGTCAACTACGATGCAAGAGAAGGGCACCGTTTCCCTGTTCAGTTCAGGACATTATCGACGAATGGGGGAACTGGGCCCAGCGGAGATTGTATGGTTTCATGAATGGCTGGATACCCGGGATTCTTGTCAACGTTCGATGCAACAACGATGGCAAACTTCTCACCAATGGGCGAGACACAATGAATACAACATTTTACGTTGCGGGATATGCATCAAAACCGCAGCGACTGAACTACAATGTTTCCGCGATTCTCGCGAAGGGATACGCCATTCATTTAGACCGTTTGAGCAATGATGCTACGGAGTTGGCCCGGGTGGATGATCTCCGTGATCAGCAAAGGCTGCTTTTGTTTCGCCTGGTTCATGCGGTGAATCGTCAACAAGAGCTTGGAGCACCGATGGTGATTTCATACCTAATGGGATGGGGCGATACATATCAATCCCACAAATATGTGCCCATATACTGGTCATCGTTTGTTGGGGCACTGTTCCGAGCATTTCCAGTCCTTCGGAGATGTCGGTGCGTACAATTTGATGTGCTTCCACTATGTCCTATTGACAAAAGAATCAGGTCTGATATTGAAAGTGTAGTGGAAAAGCCAAGTCACCTTGAAGATGAAGCAGATGCTGCCAAAAAACTTGAAGCAGATGCGGTGTCAGAAGAGGATGTCGAAGCTCAGCAAGCAGAGGTAGGAGGAGAAGTCTTCGCAGCAGAGAAGTATTGATTGCAAATTCTAGGATGGAAACGAGACAGTCACGCTTGATTTCAACGCTGCAGGGCAGTTGTTTGCAAAGTGCCAAGTCACAGATTACTCGGCTCGTGGCGAAGAATTGGACCACTTCAATGTGATTGATTTCTTCGTTGACACCTACGAAATTCCCCTCAAGTCAGAACCTGAAAAGGAGAAAGGTGCATCGGCGGAGGACTCCTCGGAGGATACTTCGGAGCAAGCTGAGCAGATTGGAGATGAGCGCAGGAAGCCAGGTCGTCCGATGGGTATCCGATCACGGTACAACGACAGTCATCTGTTGCACAAACAAAAGCAACGTATGATACGATCCCGTGGCCACAATACCCTTCCAAATTTCATAGGCCGGTACTTTCCACGACGTGATGATCCAGACGATGCAGAGTTCTATCATGTCTGTATGCTGGCCCTCTTGAAACCTTGGAGGAACTTGGCAACAGATCTTAAAGCCGAATCGCAAAATTGGGCAGAAGCGTTCGATGCCTTCATATCTGCAGCGCCGTCGCGAGTGCATGATATTCTAGCTGGTATTCAATACTTTCATAATTGCCAGTCAGCTGCAATAGCCAGTCGGAACGACGACGAAGATTTACCACTTTCAAATGTTGATGGTAATGGTTTTGCACTCGGAGGAGAAGAACTCGAGGAGGACTATACGGTTCCCGAGGAAACCATCACGGAGGATAGTATTGCTCAAATTGTGGCGGCACGCACCCCGGTCCAAGAATTTGCCCACGGACGCATGGCTGTGGAGATCGCACGTTCAGCAAAAATATTTCCCAATGACAGTTCAACATGGTCCCTTCATCAAGGACAGCCCACAGCGTCTGTAGCGACAGGCGGTGATCTTTCCAACCTTCTCCGGTGGCAGACTCAACTTGGGAAAGATGTGCAGCAGATGAACAGTCTGCAGTTACCAGAATCGGCTACCGCCAGTGTCCGGGACGGACATGAATCAGATGTGGTTCGTACAAGTGATATTTCAGGCGAAGTTGTAGCTGCTGGTTCGGATTCTGCGGGTCCTACTGTCGAGATGATCCAGGTTGGCGCAGGAAACGAGTCCGGTAGTATGCCAGCGGTTGATCCTGATAATCTTCAAGTCGATCAACGGCGGGCATACGATATTATTACTTGGCATTTAGACCAGACGCTGGCAGGCAATGCGGTGCCATCTTTACGGATGTTGCTCCACGGGGAGGGAGGAACCGGCAAGTCACAAGTCATAACGACAGTCACGAAAGCTTTTGCAGAACGAGGAGTTTCCCACATGCTTTTGAAAGCTGCATATACCGGAATTGCTGCTTCTGTGATAGATGGGAAGACAACCCATGTCATTGCGGGGATCTCGCTCAGTGGTCAATCCATGAGTGATGAGATGAAAACCAAGTTACAGGTGAGTAGACTTGAACAAGTTTATATGTGAATAAAAGGTACGAAATGAACTGTGCAGGAATTCTGGAAGCCCATTGAATATCTTGTATTGGACGAGGTTTCGATGCTGGGAAAGGAGTTTCTAGCCTTGTTATCCAAGAATATTGGCATTGCCAAGGGCAAAAGCATCGATCAGTCATTCGGCGGGATCAATTTGATTGTCTGTGGAGACTTTCATCAATTTCCGCCTGTTGCCGTTGGCGCGTCGGAAGCGCTTTATTATCCTTCCGATGCGATCAATGACTCCGTCGAATCTCATGTGGGTCGGGCAATTTATAAAGAACTCACCACTGTTGTTCTTTTGAAGCAACAGATGCGGGTGACAGACCCTGTCTGGCTTGATTTCCTCCGGCATCTGCGTGCTGGAAATGTGCAGGAGGACCATTTGACAATACTGCGGACACTTCTAGTTCGTCCAAGGAAGAGGTCAAACCCGAGTGCAGACACAGCGAACTTTGAAACAGAACCGTGGAACACAGCACTATTGGTAACACCTCGACATGCAGTGCGGAGGCAGTGGAATGACGAGGCGATCCACAAAATGTGCAGCTCCACTGGCCGACAATTGTATGTCTGTCCAGCCCAGGATAGATACAAAGGGCGGTCTTTAAGCTTGTCCGAGAGACATAGCTTAGCCCTGCATCTTTCAAAAAAAACACGGAAGAAGAAGAAGAATAGCATGCAGAAGGATTTGCCAGAGGAGATAGAGCTGTCCATTGGGATGAAGGTCATGGTGACGAACAACATTGAAACAGACCTGGATTTGACCAATGGCGCCCGAGGCGAAATTGTTGACATCGTCCTTGATCCTGAAGAACCTTCGGTCGGAAACGAGCCCATCGTGCGGTTGAAGAAGCTACCATCGTACATTTTGGTCAAGCTTTCTCGTACTCAAGCCAGTCGGCTTGAAGGATTGGATGAGCATGTGATTCCGATTGAGCCGACCAAAGCAACATATCATATGAAGATGAGGCTTCCCGGAGGCCAGTTATCGCAGAAGACAATCCAGCGTCGACAATTCCCAATCACCGCAGCATATGCATTCACAGATTATCGTTCCCAAGGGCAAACATTGCCCCATGTCATCGTGGACATCGCAAAACCACCCACGGGCGAGTTGACCCTGTTCAACCTGTATGTCGCGCTTTCGAGGAGTTCGGGGCGAGAAACAATTCGGCTGTTACGGGATTTCGATGATGATATATTTCGGAAGGGGCATGGGCCTGCCTTGCTGGCAGAAGACGACAGGCTAGAGGAGTTGAATGAGATTACCAAGACTTGGTGGCAACGAGTGACAAGTAATAGACATCCGAACGAGACATAGAAACCATTTGAATGAACTTGAAGTTAAAGTGGTATATTGAGCAGGGAGAAGTGCAAGTAGAGTTTGTGGAAGCGAAGTGACGTGCCAATGCGCCTGATGTGTAAAGTGGCTCTATTCATTGTTTGTCAATAGGGTTGGGCCATACACCTTACCATTGGTTGTTTGGTAGAGTGGTTTTGACACCCCCGGCTCTGTTCAAGGCTGGCTGGTGGGGAGGCCTTGTGTTTGATTCAATGTGGTGCCTGATTTTATTACATTTCCCTTTTTAAATTATGCAATAACTTGTTGGTTGTCCGTACAAATTTTCAAGTTTCAATCTCACATTTAAAGACCTTGAGCTCTATCTTAATTTTGCTTCCATGTCTGCAATCTGATCAGTTACCCAGTATTGGTGGATGATCCCATTTAAATCAGATCGGAAGCTCTTGTCGGGTTACATCCGGATTAGGTAATTAAGGGTCTCCAGAGACCTTGACAAGCAAGGTAATTTCGCACTTGACAGTGATTTAGTATACGTGTGCAATGAATCCGGGGCATTATTATCAGTCCTAACGCTTGCTGAACTACATTCAAAGAATTCAGAACAGTTTATAGTGCACTGGAGATTTTTTCTGAGCACAAGTAACTGCGGCTCAGAGTACCACCCAGACAGCTTCCTTGCCGATCCTATTCGATCGAATTTGCCAAAGCCTGATGTCCAGAGTGTTCCTGTGAGTACAAACTCACGTTCGACAGGTTTTTGAGCCGCCCAGTCCACTGGGTATTCCATGAGACTACACACACTGTTTTAAAGAAAGCACGCCGGGGAGATCGAATACGCACATTGAGGCCTCCGGTTTTCCGCGGAATGGATTCTGTGCACTTCCAACTCCCCGAATTGAGTCGAATTTCCGCTGAGGTGCGAGGTTGGAGAACGTAGTGAGTGAAACGATGTGGCATGACGCACTTGCCACTAGTGATGGCAAGCATTGATTTTTTCCCTGTGAGTTAAACGTGCAATCTGGGCAAACTGAAGATGTAGAACTTGTTTAGTAGCTACAAGGACCTCATTTGAATTATCTGAGAATTTCACATGGTGAGGAAGCATGCGAGTGCACCATCGAGCTAGTTATGAAAAACCTGAATACACTGCACAACTTGTTCGTCTCAGACCCGAAATCTTGCACCTCATCCCACACACTACTTACTCTGACCCAATCTCATTATAAATCGTGTATGGACGTACCAATAGCGCTCAGACAAGCTCACAAGGCTTGGTTTATCATTCTCAGCAAAATATTCGAGATGTCCGAGATGTCCGAGATGCCCGAACACCCTGTTTCTGGACTCGTCTCCTCGGATTGTCACTTCCTCTGGCACTTCTCATCCATCCAACACATTGGGAGGTAAGATTTATATTCTATCTACACCGTAGTACACATGCCCGGGTAAAATATGGTCTAGAAAGATACAGATATGTACGACGCGGCCAATCCCACATTCATCTCCAAGCCCCACCATCAAGACATTCCGTTCCCTGCAAACAACAGACATACCACTGGAGCGCGAGGCGGACAACAAGAACAGCCCACATCACGAGAGCGCCCCCCGTCGCGCAAACGTACAAACTGGGAGCGGCATTTCCCATTGAGAACGTTACAGCAGACTCGCACGCCGGGTATATAGCATACAACAACGCCGTCGCATGCACACAAATATTCAAGGCCATAGAATGCGAGAGGCGGGAGAAGGCCGTGTAGATGAAGAATGCGGAGAAGTGGAGGTACGAAGACGAGGTCACTATCCTCTGACGGCGGCGCCGCTGGTGAGGAGGAGGACGCAAAAATTGGCCTACGGGAGACGATGTGGTGGTTTATCCAACGGCAGCATAGACGGAGGACGCATCCAGGAAGAGACTGCAGTTTGTGTAGTACGCCGGACCCAAGAGTATCATAGCCAAAATGTAGTTTTTTGGAATCGCAGAGGAAGGAGGGTGGGTGTCGAGGGGAGCGCTTTAACAGAGAGGCGCAGAGAGGGGAAGATGGGAAGACATGCGACACACCCACGCGATTGGGACATATCCATATTATGAGCCGAACATCCATGGCAAGGCAGCAAGTGCAAAGACGGCGCAACTTGCCACGATGAAACAATTAGACGGAATAAAGAGCAGGGAAGACAAACGCACTTTGATTGCCCAACACAGAAATCCCAGAGTCTTCTCCCTTCTTCCCCTGCGTGACCTCCTCATCGAGATCGCGCAGTCATATACCGAGCCTCCAGTGCAAAACCAGACGCATTTGCTGAACACGGTGAATCTAGAGTGGATACACCATGAGTAGTTGTCAAATAGTCGGAAGAACTCACCTTCGCGTTGGCTGGTTGTCCGACGAGTCGTGAGTATGCGGGGAGCGGGGATGGTGGAGGAGAAAGCCAAGAGAGAGGCGGTGTATGGGCTGCCGGTCCGTATTGCATCCAAACTGTATCCGAAATGGCGCCATTTTCTTTTTGCTTTTTTGCTAGCTCAGGTTAGGCGAGCTTGCGAGCCGACCTGAGTGATAGGCAAGGCAGGGAGTGGTGCCGGCCGAGCGATCACCTTAGAGATTAGCTTAGATTACATTACATGCCTCCGCATCACGCGGCTCTTCCTTCTCGCCACCTCACTCGCTGAAGAGCCTCTTTTTTCGCATTTTTTCGCGCTTGTCTCTCATCCCTCCTTCCATCCGATGGCTGCCATGTCTCTCTGCGGTCTTCCTCTCCCCCTCCCCGCCGATTTTGATTTCACGAGCTACATGACACGTCCTGACGACGTCGCTCCTCCCGCTTCATATGAGCTCGACGAAATCAATGCGGACAATGTCTTGAGAGAAAAGACGAACAAAGTCAGTATGAAGAAGACCAGGGCGTACCAGACCGCAGCTGCCTCCGCAGCTGGTGTTGGTAACGCTGATGTCGGTGCTCCTCTTCTTCCTTTCCTCGCGTATTCGGAGGAGCAGAAGCGCCTTCTCGTGGGGGACAAGGAGACGGTGGCGGCCTCCGGTCCTCTTCCGCTGTTCATGACGTTATTCGTGGGCAACGAGCGTATGAAAGTGCAGCAGGCGCACGAGGCTGAAAAGGCGAAGCGTGAGGCTGAGAAGACGAAGGCGTCTCGACCCATTTTTGGCACGTTGATGTTGCCTAACCCTCATGCAATGTCCGCTGCATCTGCAGTCCCCGTCGTACTTCCCGATGTTTTCCTCATGTCTGTTTCACATAAACTTTACCTTCCGTTACATTGGTTCGCCGATAAGACCTTGCGCAAAGCTGCCGACTTTCCCCACACCATCCCCACGCACTCAATCACTGCCGAGCAGACATCCTCTCTCATCGCTCCGCCTCAGGTTACTGTCGTTAATGTGGCCAAGGCGAATTTGGACGCCTCTTTGGGCCCCGAGGACCCCAAACGTCTGTCCCCAGGCCTCTGGCGTCAGGCTTCGCGCAATCTACTCGAGTGCTTTAAGAAGCTTTGCCCTCCTGTTGATGCTTCAAACCCTTCCCTCGCGCACACTCATGCTTCCGAGTACGCATTACACGTGCTCTTCTTCGCCAACCTGAGCGACTTTGAGGACCCGGAGCTTTTCCTGGTCTGGTACCCCGTCGAATTGGAGCTTCGTTACGCTATCTTCCGGGGTGGCCTCTTCGAGAGGGTCTACTATGATTCCCGAGTTAACATCGCGCTCGCTGCACATCATCACGCGTCCATGATGGGTGCATCTTTCACTGCCCCCTCCGTCATTCCTGTCACCTCCTCCCCCCGCAAGCGGCCCGCTTCGGATGATTCGTTCCCTCACACACCGTCCAAGGTGCAGCGAACCGAGGCTAACCGCGGCAGGGACAGCTCAGGTGGCGGGGAGCGGGGTCCACCCTCCTGCATAATTTGCGTCGGCCCTCACACTGCCTACAAACACCCGGCGACCTCGGCCAATTTTGCCGATGGTGGGGAGCATTTTTCGGGCGTTGTTGGTCGTGACCTTCAGACGAGACATTCCTTTCGCGGCGAGAGCACCAAATCCATTTGCATCGCCTTCAACACCCTGCGCGGCTGTAACAGCACCCACGGCGAGGACCGCCTCCACATCTGCTCCCTCTGCGGAGGTGACCACGCCGCCCTCTCACGTCACCCCTCCTGCGCTCGTGTGCGATCCGGGGCACTCACGCCCTGATCCCGCGGCCGCAGTCGATGATTGTCTTGGGCACATTACTATTCCACAGGATTGCTTCTTATCATATCCCGATCTTCTGCCTTTTGTCTCGCATCGTCCTGCGCTTTCGGATGCGCCGCACAGACTATCTGCTCTCCTTGATCGCACCGTGCAGCCGTATGACGCTGCCGCTTTCGAGTCTCTTCTTGCCAAGCATGGGCTTACCCACAACTATCCTCATCTCGTGCGCAACCTCACGCATGGCTTTCCCCTGGGCCGCATGCCCACTCTCACTTCCACTATCATCTTGGAAAACCACCCATCTGCGATCACCGAGCGCGCAACTACCCTCGAGTACCTGCAGTCTGAACTAGCCGCGGGTCGCATGGAGGGGCCCTTTTCACGTGCAGACATGGAGATTATCTGCCGAGGGCCTTTCTATGCTTCTCCGCTCATTGTGGCTAGCAGCGATCAGGGTCCGGGTGTTGGTGTGAAGAAGCGTGTCTGCCGCAATCTCTCGAAGGGCGACACAATTTCTGGAGTTCCCGCGGTCAATGACTTTATTGACAAGGAGGACTTCCCGACTCGTTTTGATATGCCTTCGCGGATGGCAGATTTGGTGAGCTCAATTCTATTGCGTCTTGGCGCCTCCTCTCTCTCGGCTATATTGCCGCTCCTTCTTAATGGATCTTTTCCATGCCGTTTTCCTCGCGCGTGTCTCATAATCACGTCCTCCTTACGGTTTTACTGTACTTTCTGGAGCTTTCGTCTCCCTCTCCCTCTCCTTCTCAGTGGGATCTTTTTTCCACATTCCTTTCCTCGCGCGTGTCTCATAATCACGCCCTCCTTACGGTTTTGCCGTACTCACTGGAGTTCTTGCCTCCCTCTCCTTCTCGTTCCCGCCCTTCATGGTGCTCATTCTTTCCTCTTCTGCAGGTTTCTTCGGCCCCTGCGGACTCATTGGCTTGTGTGTTTGATATCAAGTCCTTCCATCGGACGTGCCCGGTGCTCCCCGCGCACAAACCTTTCCTTGTTGTCCATTTTGACAGTCAATTTTATCTCGATCATTGCTTTCCCTTCGGTGCGGCTTCTGCTAGTGGTAACGCTGGCCAGGTTTGCAACGCTGTCGTGGACATCTGGCAGGCCGAGCTGGGGCCCTGCGCTGTCGTTATCAAGTATGAGGATGATGTACCGGTCGTCATCTTTGCCAACCCGTCCTCGATCGACTCTGAACCTTCCTATCCTTTCACTCGAGACTCCATCCTCCTCCCCATTGCTCCGTTACGGGTTCCTTGGCACCCGGTCAAGACGGGCTCGGCCTTCCTGCCCGTCATCATCTTCCTGGGCCTCTTCTGGGACTTTCATTTACGACGTGTCTCTCTGCCGAACGAGAAACGTCTCAAATATTTGGCACGCGTGCGCGTTATGCTCAATCTTGTCACTTCTCACCGTGTCGTCTCGCTTCTGGAGCTGCAGGAACTTCACGGAGTATTATGCCACCTTTGTTTCGTATACAAGGAGGGCTGCTCCCGAATCGCCGTCTTTTCCAATGCAATGGCTGGCTTCAAGGGAAGCACCTTTGCCAGACGGCGCCTGTCCAATTGTGCTCGGAAGACTTTGACGTGGTGGGCTTCCATTCTCGAGAAGCCGGAGTTTTACAGGGAGCTGAAGCCGCTCGGGCCGCTACAGGATTTGGGCATCTATGTGGATGCCAGCACTTCCTGGGGTGTTGCTGTCGTCATCGGCGAGCTCTGGTACGCTCTCCCGCTTCGCTCGGACTGGAAAACTTCCCTCCCCGATCATGACATTTGCTGGCTGGAGGCAGTAGCTATCGAGTTGTCAATCCTGTTATTGGTGCAACTCGGCTACTCAGATCTTCACGTCCTCGTCCGCTCTGACAACAAGGGTGCGATCGGAGCTCACGGAAAGGGGCGCTCGCCTAATGTCGGGATCAATCTCTGCACGCGTCGGACTTTCGCGATCGCGGCGGGTCATGACATCACCCCTAGCTTGGTGTACGTTCCGTCCTGCGATAACCTCGCTGACGCTCCTTCTCGCGGCGTCCCGTCCCATCTCCTCCCTCACAACCGTATCGCGAGGGGGTTCATTCTCCCATCCGAGCTTCTTCTCGCCTTCGTCGCGGATGGCGGGCCTCAATCGAATTGATCTGGACCCGCTCGCGCTTGCGCTCACCGACCCTTTGAGCTCCCTAGCACTGTCTATTCTCGCGCCTTGCGACTCCGTTTCCGTTCCGTTTGTCAATTCCGGCCCGACTATCACCGGACTGCCGTCATCTCATCCGTCATTGACATCTCTTGACCCTCTCCACTCTGTTGCATCCTTCGTCGCTCAAGACCCTCGGGCAATTGGCCCTTTCCGTTCCTGCTCGCCATCTTGGCCTCCGACACCCGTTCCTGCTTCGGCAAGCGGGTCGGTCGTTCATTCTCATTCCCTTTCTGCTGCAGCCATCTCCTCCCTCCCTGCCCTCCAGTCCCTCGAAACAACCGTGGTCTCTGCGCCTCGGCTGTCTGTCACTCCTTTGGAAGTAGTGGGACATGACCGCTGTCACCCTCGTTTGTCCTCCTCCCCGTCCACGTCACTTTCTGGTAAGCGGTTTGGTCCGCATCGTTCCATCCCTGACCCTCCGTTGGTCCATATAGGCCGTCAATCGTTCTCTTGCATCCCACGCGCTATCCACTCTTCCTCTCTTCCTCGTGGCGAGGATACATGCTCTGCCGTCAGATCTGTCGCCGCCCGTTCCCTCGCGCGCAAAACGGCACGCAAATCCCGCGGCTCCGGAATCGTGCCGAGCCCTTTCCGTCCTCATGTCCCCGCAGATCGGCGCATTCTCCTTTGGACCACCCCACACTCGACCTCCACACACACGGCCATGCTCGAGTCCGGGATTTCTCCTCTTCTCCAAGTCAAGATATTTGAGAACCTTCTTCTCAGCCATGTTCCAGAGACGAGGGAATCGTACGGCGCGGGCCTCCTCCGCTTCACTCAGTTCTGTGATCGTTCCAGCATCGGAGAATCGGCGCGGATGCCTGCAGATCGCTTTCTCCTTGCCGCCTTTGTTGCAGACACGGTCGGTACTTGCTCGGGGAAGTGCATCCGTAATTGGCTTAACGGGCTCCGTCTCTGGCACATCTTCAATGATGCGGAGTGGCATGGCGACGAGGGCTGGCTTCCTGCACTCAAGAAGGCCGCCGACAAGGGTGGGGTCTCGTTCAAGCGCCCGCCTCGCGGTCCCATCACTCCCGCACATCTCCGTGCCCTTCGTGCCTCGCTCGACCTGCAATCTCCGCTGGGTGCTGCTTCATGGGCGGCGGCGCTAACTGCCTTTTGGGGATGTCGTCGTCTTGGGGAATTGCTCATTCGTTCCCCGGGCAAGTTCTCCACCACGCGTGATACGTGCCGGGACACAAGAGTGGGTGTTTCTGTGGTGGACGGACATCGGGTCCTCTCCATTCACCTGGTCTGGACGAAGACCACGACTTTGCAGGGTGGCGAGTGCATTCTCACTGCCGTTCCTCACGTGAAGTCGGATTTATGCCCGGTTTGGGCCTTCCAAAATCACTGTCGAATCAATCATTCACCCTCTGCCGACACGCCTCTTTTTGCGTATCGTGCACCGTCTGGCTGGTCTTACCTCCTGAAGGACAGCTTCTTGCGCTCCTCCTCCACCGTCTTTCGCTCCGCTTCTCTGGATCAAGTTTTTGGTCACAGCTACCGCATCGGTGGCTCACTCGAGCTCCTCTCCACGGGCGTGGCCCCCGAGATGATTATGAAGCTCGGGGGTTGGACTTCCCTCTGCTTCCTAATTTACTGGCGTCGGTTAGCAGAGGTGATACCTTCCGCCATCTCTCGGGCCTGGAAGGACCGTATCACCGAGTTTGCTCGTGCACATGGCCACCCTTCGGACGTTGACGCGCTTTCCTTCGATGACGATTAGTTTATTATCGTGCCACTCTCCGTATCTCCGCATTCATACACTCTCACTTGTTTCTTGTAGTCGATCAACACATTAACTCTTTCCTGTCGCGTGCCTCTCACATGGGGTTCTCGGTCCCTCCTTGCCCTCGCGCGTGCCTGCGGCCCTGGGAGCCCCGCTCTCGTTGGGCTGCTTTGGGCTTCGTTTCGGTCCCTCAGCGGTCCTTGTGTACGGGTTTGGCCTTTCCCGCCGCTTCCCCGATCGTTATCCCGGCCGTGCTAGCTTTACCGTGCCGGGCGGCCAGATCGGCGGTTGGCCAAGCCCCCCCGCACACACCAAAGACCTTCTCTTCATATTCTCTAGATCATATTTCCTGTCTGATACACCCCGGTGTAATACAGGTCTCGTTCCTGACTTCCCCTCACCCTCAGCTCGTCGAGCATCTCTGCACCACGAGTAGCCTTGCGCGCCAGCGTCCAGCAGCGTCCACGACTGCCTCCTCTCTTTCCATCGCCAGTACAGTGCCTGCATGGCTCATATACACCCTTGCCTCATGCCAATCCCGACCCAGTTGCCGATCCCTGACCCGCCGATCCCGCCGTCAATCCCGACCCGCCAAAACCAGTAACCATCGCTTCCAATGCAGCGGGGCCATGCAAGCCTCCTGGGATGTTTTACATGTCCATGTGATGCTGCTGGCACCAGCCAACGGGCTGCACGTACTGCCGGGGGTGCAGGGGCGCCGCAGTGCGAATTTGCTGGTGTTTTTGCACACAAATCCCGATGCTGATGCGCTGAGCGATGGGCACGTGCGTGGATGGAGAGAGGGAGGGAGGGAGTTTTTGTCCTGGAATCAAGGTGTCGGTGTGTCCCCGAGCCCCGGTGCCGGACGAGTGCGCCCGCTTTTTTCAATATTTAGTGTAATTGATCTAACCGGCGTTTGCCGGATGTCGAATAAATGCAGCAAATAAACGCTCACTTTTATTTCACACTCCGACAGCTGATGGAAGCAGCAAAACGGCCGAAACCGGCAGCCCAAATGCCCAACAACTGTGCCGAACAGCCGTACAGCGAAAAAATTGATCGTGGGCAACCACTCATAGATAACGCATTAGACCTACCGGGTACAACCCATTTCTAACGCATTGTATCAGCTATATGAGCTGATTGAACGTGGATGGCAGTTGGTGAAGGTATTTCCCTCTCAGCGAGCAGTGAGCTCTTGCTAACATCTTTGCAGGTGCGCGCCAAGTTGTGAGGGTAGGGATGTGGTAGTTCGAGATGACTCGAGATAATCGCCTCAGCTACGACTTTTCTTGGAATAAAAATGTATTGTGTGTGCGAGACGGCGTACGACGAGTAGCTAACTATATCTACCATCTTTTGAATAAGGGATCATCGTAAGGGCTGATGAGAGGCCGTGCATTGGGGTAGCCGTCCCAGTCTTCGTCTCCCTCCGAGACGTCTTCCTGGACTGACGGCGCCTGTGTCATGGGCATAGGGGCATCGAAACGGCGCTGAATGTACGCATGTACGCCGTGCTTCTTGATGAAGGCGCGCTTGCGCACAAGCCGCTGTTTCTTGGCCAGAATTTCACGATTGCTGCACGTCGGTGTCATGTAGGGAAAAAAAAGAAAGAGGAAAGCGGACGCACTTCTCCCGGTATCGCGCCCGTGCCTCCCGTGCCCGTTCCTTTGCCTCCTCATCGTGCTTGAGCTCTTCCCGTCGTCTGAGTCCATTGGAGGAGTATGAAAGTCGACAGAGAAAGTGACGTACTTGGCGGCGCGCAGCCGGCCAGCAGCGAGAACCTTGGCTCAATGCCTGAGTGAAGGAAAGATGAGTTTGGAGGGAGGGTGGAGGAGGGAATTGGGTAGACTTTTCGCGATAACGAGCGGAGGCCTCACACTGCGCCTCTCTCTTTTTTTCAGTCGGAGATGCGTTGTCAGGTCTACAGACAGTCGCAGCTCAGGTGTGAGGATGGAATGGGGGGGATGAGCTCTCACAGCATTGGTTTGTTGGTAGTTTTGCCGCGGAGAGAGGGAGGATGAGGTGGGATGCAAGTGGAAGAGGTCAAGACGGGTATGCGCTGCCACATCAAGTCTGTCTCCACTTCTTCGTTAACAACGTCGATGTTGCGTTCGGATACATACCCACCTGGTAAAATTGGCACAAAAATCAGAAGAGCTCTGGGGTTGATATAAACACGTCCTGTGCCCTCAGAATAGCCAAGGAATCATACCGAGTCCCAATAAAATAATATTTGCGTGGCGAGTGCGTCATATTGGTAGTGGCGAGTGCGTGATGGAAAATTCGGTCGACTCTTGCGCAGGCTCTACATTTGGCTGACACAAAACAACACTATATTCTTCTACCAGGAGGTGTACCGCGCCCGTCCCGAGCCAAACCGGCCACGTTACTACACCGGGGTGAGTTCCAGACCCGTTTGATCGGTGGGACCGGTAAGTGAATGGAAAGCTCTGGAGATGGTCAATTGCGCCACCAATACCCACCAAAGGAAGGTCTTACAGAGAAGAATCGAGGCTGGGAGCTCCGATAACTGCCCGCAAACCCTCCAGGCTGAAATGGCCGTAGTAGCAAAGCCGGATGTTCGAGTGTAGAAGTTGGCCACTTGAGGTCCAGATGAGCCATGAACGTCTATTTGAGTAGTATTGCAACTCACCACGTTCAGGAGATGCACAAAACGGGCCCGGATAGGCCAAGGGACATCGGAGGACATGTTTGGGTGCCGGGGTCTGCGAGGCATTCTCTGGGTACCGGTGTCGCCGATGTGTCGAAGTCTTGTACTCGGAAGACGCTGAGGACGTTTCAGACAAGGGAAAACTACCTCAGAGAACCCAGTAAAATATGCAGCACATAAAATGGCTGCCCAAGTGTCGGCGGCTGGAAGATGATGTCATTGGGTAGCTGAAACCGGGGAACTCACACCGGTATGACCTCCCTCTCCCTTGTCAATGGATGGCGTGCAGGCCCATTGCTCGAGGTCGTCTTGGTCCGTGGTGATAATCTCGATGAAAACAGTTTCCGTCGCGAACATACCGGTCAGAGATATTGCCTCGTTCTACAGGGAAGTCAAGTCGCGAGATTGGGAGTCAGTGCGCGGGTAACTCACAACAATATCATTCTCGGTTGTAGTGGCACTGTTGAGGCTGGAGGCGTATGGATTCACGGAGTCGGAGCAGCCCCAGACTGTCTAAGCCAAGCGCCACCGGGAGCTGGGACGTAAGGTAGCGAGTAAGAGCGAAGGCTGTTGGCTGCATTGTACTCGTGGCAGTCGGTCCTCGCTGGACAATGTCGCGCACTCGACGAGGCCAAGGGAAACATCGGTCCAAAGTTGCTGCGACTGATGTCCGTGGACACACGCACAGCTTCACGATTGACGCAATTCTCGGCAACTCGGGAAATGATCCTATTATCACCCATATAGACCGACCTTCCCGCGACGGCCGTCGCGCCTACCAAGAGGAATTCCTCATTGAACCCCCTTCCCCTGTCAAGCGTCAACGTCTGCGTCTGGAAGCAGTAGCTGAGGCTGCACAACCCCAACCGCTACAGCAGCAATGGGAGCCCGTGGACCCGGGCCGCTACCAATTCGACTTGGGCTGGGGTGAGGATGAAGGCACCCAGCAGCCTCGACAACCTCGCGTGTTCAAGCCCTCGGTAGGCGACTCTTCCTCTGCCGACCTCCTCAATAACCGCGTTTCATAAGGATGCAGCTCTTCACCGGTTCCGCGATCGACGCGACGAGTATCTCAGGGTGGTCATGAGCCGCGATGGATGCATGGACGACCTTTGTCACGTCTGCAGGGACCCCGCCATCGTGAGTTCCATTCGCTGCCAGGATTGTTTCGGTGACGAGATGCTGTGTGAGGGCTGCTGTGTCGTTCGTCATGCTACACACCCTTTGCATCGAATCGAGGTGCGTATTCCTTGATTTTCTCCGAAGGTATATGCTGATTCGACGGCCCTAGAAGTGGAACGGAGAATTCTTCGCCAAATGCCAGCTTTCAGAGCTCGGCCTGCGTGTACAACTCGGTCACCGCCCGGGACAGCGCTGTGCAGTGCCAAGGCCTGCTCACAGCAACTTTTGGGTCCTTCACACCAATGGCTTCCACCGCGTAAACCTCGACATTTGTGGCTGTGAATTGGCTGGCGTCTCCGGTGCACCCGACATTCAAATGCTTCAAGCTGGCTGGTTTCCCGCTACGGATGACAGTCCCCGGACTTGCGTGACCTTCGCCTGTCTGGATCTTTTCTTGGCCTCGACGTTACAAGCCAAGACAACGATGTACGACTTCTACTCGATGTTGGAGAAGATGACGGATCACACTGGCATCAAACCTCCGAATCGCTACGCAGTCTTTCTGCGCGTTTGTCGCGAGTACCGACATTTGCTCATGTTGAAGCGGGCGGGGCAAGGGCACGAGGAGGGAGGGGTCATGGCAACGAAACCGGGAGGGCTTGCCGTGCTGTGCCCATGTTGCCCGCGTCCTGGGGTAAATATCCCAACTGACTGGGAGAATGCGCCGGCTGAGAGTCGGTGAGTTTCAATTCGATTTCTACCACTGAGATGTGACACTGACACTAAGGTCGTTTAGGTTCTTGTATATAACGTTCTTGGCAATAGACGCGTGTTTCCGTCTCAAGCGCCGTCTTGTGTCGAACGAGATAAAGGACGCACCGCTGGGTCCGGGCTGGTCGTACATGGTGGAGAGTGCGCCTTACCGAGAGTTTCTCCGGACGGCAACAAATCAAAATGAGGTACGCTTTCTTCCAGAACGATAACGATGTCCGGTGGCGTCGCTGACAGAAACGCTAGATGAGTACTTGCAGCGGGCTTGCCGCTCTGGACTATGCCAACACCAAGTTCTCGCGGGGCTACAGCGCGACTGGTGTCGGCATGGGTGTGTGCGCACGCCACGAATTTGTTCAGCCAACAGGAGTCGGAGACCTTCAGAAGGGAGAACGGTACGGTTTGACGCTTGGTGATTTTCGTGTTTACTGAGACGGATATAGCTACGTCAACATGGATTACATATTCGCTTCCATTCTCCGTCATCTCCACGCTGGGCTGCCCAAAATCATCTCGTACGACATCGTATGTCAATGGTGGAAGAATCTCGCCAAACGTCTCAAAGAACTTCCGCCACTGGTTCGTCTCCGCGCCCTCCTGAGGCTCTGGAGATTTGTCATACCAAAAATGCACATCCACGGTCACACGCAGGCCTGCCAACTGGCTTATTCCCTCAATACTGTTCCGGGTAGTGCTCAAACCGATGGAGAGGGGATCGAGCGGCCGTGGGCGCACCTCGGTGGCGTGGCGTCGAGTACGCGCGTAGGGTTGGACACGGGTCACCCGCGGGTTTTGCACGGGTTTGGGACTGATCGGCTAACAGCGGGGCAAGTACTGATCCCAACGTCACAAATTTTAGGGCAAACTGTGCCCAAATGGGAAGGTTATCGTCTAACCAAGATTTCGGACTTATCGGACTGCCCCTATTCCAATAATCGACGATTTTGTGACACGGGTCAGTCATACCCGTGACCCGCGGGTCAGATTCGGCTATCCAGCGCATAGCAACACAACCGTTCCACCTCTGGCCCTCGGACTTTGACTGACAGGTAGGTAGACCTTGCATGGTCCCCTCTATGTATTCATTTGCATCAAAACGAGGGCGAGAGTGTACAAAAAATTGCGATCAACATAAATTGATCCTGACCCGTGTCCAACCCTATACGCGCGAGATGGGGCCGGGTTCCAGGGAGGATGTGCTCAATTGTCACCTCGGCAATTGGAATTGGGACAAGCTCGTGAATCTCGGTGAGTCTCGAGACTTCTTTGGCAATACTTACGTACTGACGTCGGTTGTAGCGGACAGACTACGCATTCGCTTGGACCGAGCAATGGACGAGTACGAGACGCAATCGGAGAGCTTCAACAACTTCTCCGGGCAGCAAGCAAAGCGGGTTCCAGAATGGCAGAGGATGATAGAAGAATGGGAGGCGGACCCTGCAGGGAAGAAGGATCCATATGAAAAGACACATCGGGGTGTGTGGCGTCCGAATAAGGACTTTCTGACGGAAACTGATATTAATTGTTTACAGGGATAACGGAAAAAGACGTTCTACTGCGATTGGAGAAAGCGGAGGCCGAGCGTGTCAAGGCGGGAATTCCGAGCGTCCACACCGTGAGTCCGTGCTCGTTCATTGCGGCGGGCTTGGAGGTGGAGGAGGAGCAGTGAGTCTCCCTTTGTTAAGACTACAATGATATTGAGGATGAGATGGCGAGTACGGCTGCAAATCCAGCGCAAAAAAGCAGGCACGACAACCCAAGAGATCAGCATCGTGGCGCTCCGGAGGAAGTTGACACGGACCGTGGGACGGCTGCGCGTGCTCCAACAGACGTACACGCCGGCGTCGATTATGGCCCTCAACACGCGGGATGCACCGGAAGGCGAGCACGTAGAAAACGAGCCGCTCTTCCTGCCCTCGGCGCTGAGTGCGGAGCAGCGACAGCAGGAACCCCTCAATAGTCTCGCCGTCATTGAAGACTCGCTTCGTGACACGCAGTGGTCGACGGCGTTGGATGACCTTCGGCGATACCTACACGTCAAGTCCCGGGTGTTGACGTACAAGCGGCATCAAGCTCGACATCAAGGAGCGAATACGCGAGCCCGCGCCATTGTGGAGCAGAATGAGGCCAAGATCCGCCTCCACTCGGAAAAATATCAAGATGCATGGGAAGCGAAGCGACGGTTGGCGGGGGGAGATCCCGCTCGCGTTGGGTGGTCCGTTTTGCGGGCCCAAGATATTCGATGTATGGGTGACGAGGAGCAATCGCCGAAGGAAAGGGAAAAGAAGAGGCGTCAAACGGAGAGGCGAGAGCGGCAGGAAGATGTGCTACGCGAGCTTGGAGAGCTGGCGCCCCTCACGGGGAAGGAGCAACTGGAGCGGGCGACGCGTTGAGAGAACGTGAGGGAGATCTCCTGGATATGGACAGGAACGGGGACCACGGGGGAGCCCGACATGGACGACGGTATGTGACGTCTCCGTGGCGTTGTTTTGACATTGAATGGTCCTTGACAGCGTTGCGGATTGAGTGGTCCAAGGCATACGCGCGGTGCCGACGTTGGGACGAGGAGATCAAGTTGCTCCGAGAGGAGCAACGACGTCTTCCAATTTCCTTAAACCACCGCGCTGATGAGTGGGAGGCACGCGCGAGGTCAGTTCCAATGGGGGTATTGCCCGTGTCACAGCAGGCTAAGGGGGCGATTGCGTATGCCCTCAAGCAGGCGGCAATGTTTCGGGATCTGGCCAGACGCGCGGAGGTGACGAGAACTGAGGTAAGGCTAGGGCGCGGGAAGCGGAGGGTACCGGTCGTATCTGATGATATGGATGTCGACGAGGCGGAGGATGAGGGCTGGGAGGAGGATGGGGAGGAGCTAGATGATTGCCACGGTGACGTCTCGGACGAGGAGCACATTCTGGATGGCGGGCTGGAGGACGACTAGGACGAGCGGGGTGTGTGTTTTGGTATTTTTGTTTCGCTTATGATTGCTTGGTAAAAGCATGGGTATGACCCGGGGCTTAGACAAGCCTCTATTCTTATAATGGTGTACCAGTATGAGCTTCTGGACTGGTGGCCCTTTGGTCATCCAATCTGAAGTCCCTGGGTTCGACTCTCACGTCGGTCAATTTGTTGACTTTTTTTTTTTTTTGTGCGTTGAAAATGAAGGCTACTGTGATTCCCCCGCTCTCCCAAGCCACGCTCTTTTCTTCTTTTCCCTCTCCTTTATTCTCAGCGCAGCGCGAAATGGCTGTAGCGTCAAATCAGTGTCGCTTATACGCTCATCACGTGCCTCTTGCCAGCGCATTACCGTCCTCCTCTCTTCCTCCTCTCCTGCTCGCTGGCTCTTCCTCCTCTCCTGCTCACTGTCTCTTCGCAGTCGACGTCGATGGCATCAGCGGCATCAGCAGCCAGCCATATCGCTACATATCGTTATGGGCCCGAGGCCAACGTCATCCACAGCAAGGCCGACCACATTCAGAGGGCAGCGACGCAATGAACACGGATTCCATGAGGCCAGCGCGTGGATGGTGGTGGGCAGAGCTGCTGCGCAGCTGGGGATAGCTGGCGGGCCGAGTGGTGAGCTGCCAGGGTGGCTGTGGGGTAGGAGGCTGGATGGATGGCAGGCGTAGCGCGACAGGTGGGCAAACGGGCTGCGCGACGGGTCGTGAACTTGAAGTAGGCAGCAGCAGTACGGTATGGGGAGTGCAGGCGGGCGCGGCGCTGCCGCCGTTCATTTGGCGCTCAGGGCGTCTGATAAATGTATTTTTTATTGCAGAAAAAATACAGAAGCGCCCGTAGGCGTCTATTTTTCCATTTGATTCGCGCTTAAGCCGTGAATGCCGCAAGAGATCACATTGCCGAGGCCCAAATGGCGGCCACCAGGGTTTCCTAGTGGTGCCGAGGTGCCGAGAATCACGTCCCAAAGCGATTTAAAGGAATATATGGCTGGCCCGTAAGTATCGCAAAACGTACCTGGACTAAGGCCGGTACATATCTAGATATCTATACATTATGAGGTGCTAGCCGGCGCTGGAGAGACTACATGCGGAAACACGCGGTGTGAACACCATACCGCTCCTCGGCGTCACAATCCACCACCACCTCCTCAGCTCACGACGCTCGAGCTGCCATTCACGTATACAGAGCACGGAGAGACAAAGTCGGCGCTCGTCAAGGCTGTTTTGTGTGCCCGGTGTCTGGGCAAGATGATGTGGAAGCGCAGGAAGGAGAAGGAGCGGGCAGCTGCTAAGGAGGGGCCAAATGCTGATGGAGGAGGCGGTGGATCACGAAGGGCGGACGAAACGCGTCCAGGACGAGAAGATCGACATCGACGACGCAGTTCTCGGTCGCGCTCTCCACGTCGTCACAAGTCGGACGATCGTCGTCGTTCCCCAGCTCGCTAACAGTGCTTGTATTTTCATCTGTACAGAAACATTGTAAGTATTGTGTACTACCATACAAATTGTCTAGTATCTCGGAAAACGACCACATCCAATCTACCAGCCTCGGCTGCTCTTCCGGAAGCTTCCAATCTGAAAGCGCAAACGGAACGTCGCGCTTCCGAAAGGCGAGATTCCGACTTGCGAGGCACTGCGCAATTCCTGCCAGCTTCAAATCCCCTCGGACGATGAGGGTCTGAAAGTCGTGAAGCAACCTGCGCCCAGGTCGCTCAAAGTCCTCGAGAAGCTTCCACTCCTCTGGGTTAAGGTCTGGGTGAAGGTACCCCATGTCGAGACGGGCAACATCACGTACAGCTAGCGACTCCAATGAATCCACCAACCCCCGCGCTGCATGCGCAATGCCCACACGCAGATGTCGCAGCTTGCATCCCGATCTGTGCAGAAAGGCGCTGATGAGTATCGGGTCGGTGTCTTCGTGCTCGACGTGCACGATGAGGAGTTTCTGCAGGCGGGGTGCGAGAAAGATCCCTTCGAGTCTGTCACGCGCCTGTGATCTCGAGTGACTGGATTCTTGCGTTGATCGGGTTGGCGGCGCTGTCGCCTTTACCAGGCACGCGAAGGGTGAGGTGAGAGCCTGGGAAGAGGAGGGGAAGTATCTCTCTGATATCAGACGTTCTGAAACTGCAGAAATTGCAGGTCTGGAGTTGTGGTGGGAAAGGCTCTGAGCGCAAAGTGAGGCCCAGATGCGTTAGGGCAGGTAACGAAGCGACCAGATCTGCGTCAGGTGCGTCGGTGGGAAGGGTGGGGCCGGGCTTCCGCGGCGAGCGTCCTGAGCAAGGGAAATTCCAAGGGTGGCAAAACGCGCAAAGTCCTTGTACTCGAAGAACGCAGCGATGTACCACAGCGAAAGGCATGTCCAATAGTGGGCGGGGACACCGTCAGCCCAACGAATAGTGAGGGCGCGTTATGCACGCGCTCGAGCTGCGTCTCCCAGAATCGTCGTGGAACACGATGCGTCCGCACCGGAGCAGAGTCAAAGTCGTATGGTCCACAACTCGGCGGTCATAACGACCGACCGCCATCGCCGACAGACTCGAGCAAGAGCTCAAGAGTCGTTGTGGGTGGGGTCGAAAGGGCCCTGACGTTTGCAGAGAGACGAAAGATTTCCGACAGCAGGGCGACACCACAAGCCCCGCTCGTTCGGATGTAGTCCTCGAGCTTGGTGCGTTGCGCTATGAGGAGTACGATAGCATCTTGGACGCGAGTAAGGTCTGCTCTCTCGATGGCGGAGGAGATGGCAGCAACCTGCAGATCCGGTGGGATGCCGTTGCTTGAGACAAGTCCTCCAGACGAGTTGCCGGAAAAGGTCGCAATGTGCGGAGCCACAGGAGTCGCAATTTAAAGGCATCCTGCCGTCGATGAGGGAGGTTTGGGGCAAAAAATGCGGGCTCACCGTATGTCCGGGTCCTGCAAGTCGCGACCAATAAGATAGCCGGTGTTATAAGTCACGACCACCGGCGCTCAGGCCAATGAAAAGCCCTTCATTCGAGAAGAAGTCGCCGAGCCTGAGAAGAGCGTCTCAATCTCGTCTTGCAAACAGCTTTGTCGCGTGTCTTGGACGGCCGTCGGGGGGCTGCGGTAGACGCGTTACGTAGAGCAGCATGGTGAGCCGGGTGCGCCTAGAGTTGGCAGGAAAACTGATCCAGCGCCCGAGTACATGGTGGTGTGACGAAGAAACAGAGCATGGCAGGAAGTCCGAAGGAAGAAGGCAGGATGTCGTCATCAACCTTCTCCCTGACATACACGTTTGCCACTCTGCTCTCTACCCGACGCGTTCACCGGCAAAGGAACCGCCATTAGGAGCCGCGTGCGTATGCATCCTGTTCATAAATGCACTCTGCTTACCCGGTACGCTCATGGCAGGAAATGTCTGCCCAACTCGAGGCCCAGATCGAACAAATTTCTCTCGAAATCGAGCGGCAGAAGGTGGTGCTGAGGAAGCTCGAGAGCGATAAAAGCCTCCTCCAGCAGCAGCTGAATGCTGAACGCGACCCAATCGCGCGTCTGCCGCTTGAGATTTCATCCGACATTTTTTTGCAATGCCTCCCCCTTCCGTCCGACCATGGTTGCCTCCAACCCAAAGCTCATCTTGCCCCTTTACTTCTCCTAAACATCTGTAATATCTGGACCAATATCGCTTGTTCCACGCCCGCCCTATGGGCTTCGATTGGCATCAGCTTTCCGCATCCTACGGGATTCGAATGCCTCTTGGAAGGGTGGCTTCGACGTGCCGGGAGTTATCCGCTGCAGATCTCCCTCAGAGGAGTCTGTACCCCGCGGGTGGCCTCTGCGACTCTACACCATTCCGCGCAGCTCCAAAGCTTGCGCATTTCCTTTGGCAAGACAAATACCGATGAACTTGACAATCTCGAGGAGGAATTTTGTCATGAACTCCTCGGAGGATTTCTGCCCCAGAGCCAGATGGAGCTACCCTGCCTCCAAATGCTGGAGATTTGGGGGCAACCAGGCACGGCTAGCGTCTTGTTGGAGTCGGTCCATCGGCTTCTGCGCCTTTCGCCCAATCTCTCTGAGCTGAACATACAACATATCACCTTCATGAAGTATATGGATGAGGAAGACCCGCAAACACTCGTTCTTCCGCATCTGCTTCATCTGACCTATTTCGACAATTTTGATGCTCTCAAGATTTCGGCCCCCCGACTAGAAACTCTCTGTACGTCAACTGGAGCGCTCGTGGAGGAGAATTTCATCTCCTTCCTGCGCCAATCATCTCCGCCTCTATGGAAGCTCAAGCTTGACGGACGTTCAGTCGTCGATAGCTTGCCAGACGACTCCATGTCTCTCCTCCCAAACCTCACGCATTTGGAGTCCTCGTCTTCGGATTCACTGTTTGTGAAGGAGTTGCTCGACTTTCTCACGCGGAACACGCACATCGTTCCGAGGCTTGAAGCTGTGCAACTTGACGAAGTTATCCTTGAGGGTCCAGGCAGTCCTGGCACCTATGTGCTGACGGCACTTGCGGGTGTCCTATCAGCCCGTCGTAGCAGGCTGAAAACGGTGCGACTGACGAATGATTGTTGGAACCAACCTCTCCCAGACGATCTTACTTTTTTTCGGGATTTGTTAGAGGCTGGGATGGACATTCGTATTGCCCCGCTTCCTGGTGGGCTGGATTTTCTCTCTTCCTCGTGATAGGCACTTCCTTCCTTTCAAGTTACGAACAAGTACTGACCAACGACTCGGATAGGATGAAGGCGAGGGTCTGTCTGCGGTGCGTCGAGGTGAACACCGTGGACTCAATGCTATTTTTATCGGACGATGAGGACGGGATGGAAATCATGTTTCTGCTCCGGTCTCGTCGATGTACTTTTTCCCAGCTCGAGAGTAATTGAAAGTTTTTTGAACCAACCGGGCCGTGCCGTTGAGAGCGAGTGCATTTATGTAGTACGGGACTTTTCTTTCCAGTACCGAGAAGGGCTGTCCCGGGTCCGACCGGAAATTTGAAAACTTGAGCCTTGAATGCAATATGACCTCCACCCTTGTACTATTGTTGACCTTATGGAATTTGAGAGGACAGCCAGAATGTGCAGAAGACGAGTCATGATATGATGGTACCGAATCCAATCCAACACCGCAAAGACAAAAAACACAAGAAAGAGAGTAAGATACTGTCTACATATGCCAGTGATCCTCCTGAAGAATAAGCCAATGCAATTCACCCGTCCTCAATTGCTCCTCCGGGAACTTCCACTTTCGAGTATCGACAGGTCCCTTGAAAACCCGCCGGCGGGATTCCTATTCGACAGGCGTTGTGAGATTTTCCAACAGCTGAAATTCCCCCTCAACACCAGCGTCCGAAGGTCGGGAACCAGCCTCGGCTCAACCCGTTCGAGTTCCACGAATAGACGACCCCACTCCCCCATCGGAAGGTAGCCTATCTCGAGGTGGACAACACCGCCAACGGCAGGCAATCGCAATATATTTATCAGCTGCCACCACATACAGCCTAGGATGCGGAAATGTCGCAGCGTGCATTTCGAGTTGTTCAGAAAGGTGGTAATGGCATCTGGATCAGTGCCCTCAACCTTGCTTTGGGTAAAGAGCAGTTTCTGCAGGCGGGGAGCAACCAGGACGTTTAATAGATCCCTTCTCGCAGCTCTCGATCCATCCATAATCTCGAGCGACTGGATGTTCGTGACGATCATGGTGGGACTACCATCGCCTGCACCAGGCGCCCGAAGAGTAAGGTGAGTACCGGGTGAGAGTAGGGGAAGCACCTCTCGAATGCGGGAGGTTCTGAAATTGCCGAGATTACATGTACGCAGTTGCGACCATGGGAATCGGAGTTGTGGAGGGAAAGAGTTCGAACTTCCCAAAGCGAGGGTTAGATGTCTGAGGGTGGGTAACCGTTTGACCAGATCGGTGCCAGGAACGCCACTTGGAAGGAGTGGGCCGAAGCTGTCGTCTTCAACCACCAGCTTCGTAAGGAAGGGGAACTCGATAGCGAGGTCCACGAAACGTGCAAAGACCTTGTTATTGGCGAACGCGACTTCCTTCCATCGGTCTGCAACGGTGAAAAACATGTCCAAGAGGTCGGCCGGGACGTGGGCCACGAAACGAATGGAAAGGGAAGAATTATGCGCGCGGTCGAGCTGTATCTCCCACAATCGATGGGGAATCGGACGCCTAAAGTCACTGGGTCCCGGGAATACGAAATGGGACCAAAGGTCAGGGGTCGTTAACGCCACAGACCGCCATCGCTGACAGACTCGAGCAAGAGCCCAACCGGCGTTGTGGACGGGGTCAAACGTGGCGGCGGCGTCGACACAGCGAAGGAAGATCTCCGATAACATCTCGTTTGGAAAACGACGCAACGACGACATCACACCTCCGTTCGTTCGAATAAAGTCTTCGAGTTTGGTGCGTTTCGCGGTGAGGACCGCGAGAGCATCTTAAACTCGGACCAAGTCCGTTCGTGCTCTCTGGATTGCGGAGGAGATTGCATCAGCCTGCAGGCTGGAGGGGGCGTCGTTGCTTGAGACGAGCCCTTCCGATGGATTAATGAGACCGAGAGGTCCGAAGAGGCCGCAATGTGTCGAGCAAGAAGAGTCGCAGGGCATATGGCCACTATTGAAGCACCAATCATTAGCAGACTGGAGTTGAATACGCAGCGGTCCTGAGCTCACAGTGGTGGTCAGACCCAAGTTCTGAGGAAGGTCAAGGTTCGCCTCTTCTTCTTTACCATCACATCGTCTGGCGAAGCATACCTGGATCTTTTATCGCCTGGCCCAGCGGGATAGTCACGGTGGGCGAAAAATGCGACTAGGGGCGTCCTGGAAAACTCATGCATCTCCAGTCCGACTTGTGAATCACGATTCACTGCGCGCGACGTTCTTGCAATTGGTACGACGCCGCCCTCAGTACAACCGTCAGCAAACGATTTTACTATTCTGATACTACGCGTGTGTATGTTTCCCTTCTTATAAATGCACTCTTCTTACCCGGTGAGCCCAGGGAATGCCCACGCAGGGAATGCCCACGCAGGGAATCAAGGCGCAGATTGAACAGATTTCCGTCGAAATCGAGCGGCAGAAGGAGGTGCTCAGAAAACTTGAGAGCAGAAAAAGCCTCCTCCAGCAGCAGCTGAACGCTGAACGCGACCCGATCGCGAGTCTGCCGCTCGAGATCTCGTCGGAGATTTTTCTGCACTGTCTCCCACCCCGGTCCAAAGGCTACCCTCTCGAATACGCTCGACCTCGAGCTCACCTTGCTCCTTTGCTTCTCCTCAACATCTGTAATACCTGGACCAATATCGCACTTTCCACCCCGGCCTAGTGATGTAAAAGGCTCGGCCTGGGCCGTCAGGCCCGACCAAGCCGGGCCGGGGCTTCATCAAGCCGGGCCGGGCCCGATGAAGGGCTTGCGCGGGCCTAGGGCTCGGGCCTCAAGAATCTCAGGCCCTGTGGAGCCCGCCAAGCCCGGGCCTGGCTGCCGGTATTGATGATTGATGCAAACAGTATCAAAGATGTCTGCCGAATCTTGCCGATCACTGTCCCCATCATACTGGTATTGATTATTTGCATTTCAACATTTCAACTGAACGAATCCTCGTGGAATTGCACCTCGGCAAGCTCCGGCATGATAAAGCAAGTGAATTCAAGACGACTTACAGGGAACCACTGTTTAAATTCCATTCTGACCATTATTCCTCACAAATGTGAACCAGGACACGGGCAAAAATTGAAGGTAGCGTGGACTTTTGTGCCAGGATGTGCCAGGCCCGGGCTCAGGCCCGGGCTTCGGGCTTGGCTCGGCCTGAGGACGGCTCGGGCTCGGGCCTGGAGAACTTGGAGCCCGAGCCCACCAAAGCCGGGCCCAAGCCCGGGCTTTCAGGCCAAGCCGGGCCCGTTACATCACTACCCCGGCCCTGTGGGCTCCGATCGGTATCAACTTTCCATGTCCCTCGGGATTCGACGACCTCTTGGAGAGGTGGCTTCGACGCGCCGGTAGTCGTCCGCTGCAGATTTCACTCAAAGGAGCCTGCGACTCGCTGGTGGCCTCCTCGATCCTCCGGCATTCGGCGCAGCTTCAAAGCTTGTGCGTTTCCTTTGACGAGACAAATACCGAAGAACTTGACGACGACGATGAATGTCATGAACTCCTCGGCGGAATACCGCTCGAGATGGAGCTGCCCTCTCTCCAAGTGCTGGAGATTTTTGGGGAAGTTGGCATGCTTAACAACCTCTCCTGGCCTTCGGTCCATTGGCTTCTGCGCCTTTCGCCCAATCTAACCGAACTCAACATACAAAATATCGCCTTCAGGACATATATGGATGAGGAAGAACCGGAAACATTCGTTCTTCCGCATCTGGGTCGCCTAACCCATTTCGACGGGTTCGAGGTTTTCAACTTTTCGGCCCCCAGACTAGAGACTCTCCACGTGTCAACGTGGGCTCTCCTCGATGATACCCTCATCTCCTTCCTCCGTCAATCATCTCCGCCTCTGTTGAAGCTCAACCTTTACGGAAGTTCGGATGTCGGTAGCCTGGACGAATCGATGTCTCTCATCCCGCACCTCATGCATTTGGAGTCCTTGTTTCTGGGTTCCGCGTTTGTGGTGGAGTTGTTGGAATTTCTGGCGCACAACCTACACATGGTCCCGAACCTCCAAACATTTCAAATGGAGGACATTTACACCGATTACGACAACGGTCCCATTGGCATCCTGGCACCACTCGCGGGTATCCTTTCTGCCCGTCGCGGTATCTTGCGAAAGGTTCGCCTTACGATGACGGGTGCATCTGCAGTGGAGACTCCGCCAGATGATATCGCCGCCATCCTTCGACAATTTCTGGCTGACGGGGTGGATATACACGTTGGGCGCGTTCGAGGATCGAATATCCTCTTGCATTGATTTGGTGCACGTGGAGAACGCGCAGACGAGGAGGAGAGAGTGCCCTGCATAAGGCAGTAACGGTGGCTGAGTACCCATTCAAAGCTGTATTCGTGTACAAAAAATCCGAGTTCTTTCCTCCATTACAAGGCTTGTTTTCATCTTATCAGGTTCTCACTTTGAAGACATCAAGAATGTGTGAAACGTGAGCTACGACATGGTTCTATAGGACGCGCTAAGTACTGCCAAGAAAATTCCAAATTCCTCCTACTGCGGGAGTGCCATTATCTTCTCGTACCATTCGAGTCTTTAAGAATGATAAAATCCAAAACGCCCGCCTCCGATTGCTTCTCCGGCGGGAACTTCCACTCCCCACTATCGAAAGGTCCCTTGTGAACTCGCCGGACGTGATTCCGATTCGGGAGGAGTTTTGAGGTTTTACACTGCTTCAAATCCCCTCGCACAACGAGAGTCCAAAGTTTGGGAACCAGCTTTGGCTCAACCCGGTCAAGTTCCGCAAAAAGCGGGCCCCACTCCCTCGCCGGAAGGTACCCTAGCTCAAGGCGGACAATATCACGAACAGCCGGCAATCGTAGCATATCCACCAAGTCCCGCGACATGCAGCATAAGATGCGGAGACGTTGCAGCTTGCATCCCGAATTGGTCAGAAAGGTGCTGAGGGCGTCTCGATCCATCACCTCGCCAGGGTTCCCGTGGGTGAAGAGCAGTTTATGTAGTCGGGGGGCAACCAGGACGTCCAATATATCCCTTATCGATCCGCCCATAATCTCGAGCGACTGAATGTTCGTGACGATGGGGGTGCGATCATTATCCCCTACTTGACGCCCCCGAAGAGTGAGATGAGTGCCGGGTGAGAGCAGGGGAAGCACCTCTCGGATGTGAGATGTTCTGAAATTGCCAAGGTTAAATATGCGAAGCTGTGACCACGGGAGTCGCAGTTGTGGGGGGAAAGGGTCCGAATTCACATCCAAAGTGAAAATTAGATGCTTGAGTGCGGGTAAGGATTTGACGAGATCGGCGTCAGGCACGTCGCTCGGAAGGAGTGGGCCCAAGCGCCTGTCGTCGCTGACTGTGAGCTTCGTAAGGAGGGGGAACACGATCCCTAGTTGCACGAAACGTGCAAAATGTTCTTTATTGAGGAATTTGATTTCCTTCCATTGGGGTGCAGCGGTAAAGAATGTGTCCAGCAGGTCGGCCGGGACGTGGTATGCGAAACGGATGGACAGCGGTGCAAGATGCGCCCGGTCGAGCTGCGTCTTCCACAGTCGATGGGGAATGGGACGCGGCTTCTTGACACCCCGCCCCGACAGACCAGCGATATCCAGTCTGCGGTCGGTTTCTGGGAATACGAAATGGCACCACAGCTCCGAGGTTGTCAATGCCACAGACCGCCATCGCCGGCAGACGCGAGCAAGCACCCAAGCGCCGTTATGGACTGGGTCAAACGTGGCGGCGGCGTCCACACAGTGGAGGAAGATCTCGGACAGCATCTCGTTCGGCAGCCGACGCGACACCACAGACCCGTGCTTTTGTAAAAAGTCTTTCAGCTCAGTATGCTGGGCTGTAAGGATGGCGAGAGCATCTTGGACGCGGGTCAGTTCCCTCCTCGCCCTGTCGAGAGCGGTGGAGATTGTAGCGATCTGGGAATCCGAGGGAGTGTTGTTGCTCAATAAAAGCCCTCCAGAAGGATCGCCAAGATTGAGGGGCCTGTAAAGACCGCAGTGCGCAGAGCAAGCAGATTCGCAAGGCATGCTGTGCGCGAAAATGAGCAAACGGCCGGGTGTCCGGGTATGTGAAGGCTGGGCTCACAGGTCAAAGACAAGTGTGAAGAGGCGGGTTCGGGTCAGCGTACAGTACCTTCAGGCCTCTTTTATCGCTCAAAAAGTTGAGAATGCTCAAGCCCACTCAAGCTGGTGCCACGAAAGTCGACGGTCGCGGCGACAGCGAGGAATGCGAGTCTCGGGCGACGTGGCAACGCTAGGACTGAAAGGAGAGCCGCAATATGGCGATCTGGTGCGCTCTGAGTTTGTAGCACTGTCGAAAGAGCTGAGATTTGGGCCAAGCGAAGAGTGGTAAAGAGCAAGCGATGCCGCTTGATTTAGATCAATTCGACTTGGTTCTTACCACCACTACCAAAGCACTGCTGTATCTGCAACTCTCTTGTCTCCGCTCTTTTCTCGTAGAAATCAATCCGCGAAGTGTGAATCGTGAACGTCATGCTGGCTGGAAGACTGACCCGGCTCCCTCAGACGAAATCGACTCCCAAGTTCTTGCGAATTCGAACGCGTCTCAGGCTACAGCTTCGGAAGCACGCAGTAAACTACTGTAGGCCTCCCATCCTAAGAAATCCGATAGACGCTCACCGCTGCTTGTACCTGGTAGCCCCAAGCCATGTCCACCCAAGCAATCGAGGCGCAGCTCGCCCAGGTTTCCCACGAAATCCAGCGGCAGAAGGATGTGCTGAAGAAGCTCGAGAGCAGCAGAAGCCTTCTCCAGCAACAGCTTAACGCTGTACGCGATCCAATTGCGCGTCTGCCGCTCGAGATTTCCTCCGATATCTTTCTGCAATGTCTGCCACTCCGATCCCGAGATTACCCTCGAGAATACCCTCGACCTAAACCCCATCTTGCCCCTCTGCTCTTCCTCAATGTCTGTCACGCCTGGACCGATATTGCAGCTTCCACTCCTGCCCTATGGGTCTCGATCGGTATTTTCTTTCCTCGCGAAAGAGGATTCGAGCAGTTCTTGAAGACGTGGCTTCGGCGCACCGGGAGTCGCCCGTTGCAGATTTCCCTTAGAGGAGTCTTTGACTCGGTGATTGCCCGTCCCATTCAGCACCATTCCGCGCAGCTCGAATCCCTGGTCATTTCTTTTGACAAGACGGATGATCTCGTGGATGAATACTACGACTTCCTCGGGGGAGCTCAACCTCAGGTGGAGCTTCCCCGTCTCCGAACGCTGGAGATTAGGTGTGTCGGCGGTG
Organism: Roridomyces roridus; assembly: GCA_029378245.1. Lineage (NCBI taxonomy): Eukaryota > Fungi > Basidiomycota > Agaricomycetes > Agaricales > Mycenaceae > Roridomyces > Roridomyces roridus. The sequence goes on along the minus strand of JARKIF010000001.1, from coordinate 814,675 downwards.
TAAAATGTTTCTGGCTTTCGTTTCATCGACTTCTGCGTCTTGCGCCCAATATAACCGAAATCTTCCTGCAAAATATCTCATTCCGGGACAACATCATTCAGGAGGAACCCGAAACACTCGTTCTTCCCCGCCTGCGTCATCTAACTCATTCCGAGGATGATTTCGACGGTATGAACTGGGTTTCCACCCCCGGGCTAGAAACTCTGTGTGTGTCGACGGAAGCTCTCTTCACAGAGAGTTTCATCTCCTTCCTGCACCAAGCATCTCCGCCTTTGCGGACGCTCGAGCTTTGCGGAAGTTCGGATGAAGACAGCTTCACAGAGCCCATGGCCCTCATGCCAAATCTCACATGTTTTGAATGCCTGCTTCCGGAACCCTCGTTTGTGGAGGCGTTGCTCAACTTTTTGGCGCGTAACCCACACCTCGTCCCAAACCTCGAAACGCTCCAACTTGACGAAATTATCGGTGCCACGAGTTACACCGACATGTTGACGGCACTCGCGGGTGTCCTGTCGGTTCGTCGTAGCAGGCTCAAAACCGTCTGTTTCACGATCTATCGCTGGGACGATCCTCCGAGTCTGACGGATGATCTGACTTTTTTCCGAGAATTGTTGGAAGAAGGGATGAATATTCACATTTCGCTAGAGGATCGCCCGAACATGCTCTGTTCCTCCTGATACTTAGGTACTTCTTTCCTTCCATGTTTCGAACTTCGAGTACTCACCACGGACAGAATCCGGCTAGGGACGGCTTGTGCGTCAAGATGGGGCAACAACTCTGGAGGAGTGAAGACCTTGTCATTATCCACACATATTTATGCTACTCGAGATACTCCATTACGAATGCGACTTCCTTCCATTAGTGTGTGTAGCGGTGAAGATGGCATTTGAAAGTTGTTGACTCTGAGCGTCATGAGAAGGGGAACGCGACACTGAGGTGCACAAAACGTGCAAAATCCTTGTTATTGACGAATGCAATTTCACACGGCGGGCACAAGCCAGCGAAGCCAAAAATAGGCTTCCCTCAAAGAAGCTGATTTCCTTTGTCTGAATAAAGGAAAATCAGCTTCTTTGAGGCAAGCCTCCTTTGAGGTTCCCTGGCTTTTGCCCCGGTGTCATTCCATTGGTGTGAGACAGCGAACGTCGAAGATGTCCCAAAGGTCGGCATATAATAGCGAGGTACGAGCTAATGCTATATAGCGTCTGGTTGTAAGAGACTAAAGGCAAACTAAAGGTCGGCCGGAACATTGTTGGCCACACGGATGGAAAGCGGTCGGTGCGGAATCGCATGTGGCCCCCGCGTGTAGTGAGGTTGCGGGAATACTTCGTCTTTGCAGGAGAGTGAGAGCTGGTCGACACCGAGTGAGTCGGAGTTTCGTCCAAAATGGGCGAAGTGAAAGAGAATCGAGATGATTGATTGATTAGATCAACTCTGCTTTCTTCCTTACCATCACCACTTTGCACTTTACTACCACTGCAGCCTGCTACATCTCCGTTTCTCTTCGGCGGGGCACTAATCCGCGTGGCTACGAAGTGAGGTGACTGAGGCGGTCGAATCGTACTCCCTGGATTATGAAAGGCTTTCGCTTACTTGGCTCCTGTCAGACGGAAGCGACTCTCAAATTGCGCGTATCCTACGCCTTGTATTCAGCGGAATTCGATGTGCGCTCACCTCTGAATGTAAGTACTTACCTAGCAGGCCCAAGCGATGTCCATGGGCTACTAGTTGCTTTCCTCGCTCGAGATATCGACACCATCATTGCCAATCCGAGTAACCTGGACACCTCGGACCACGAAACCATCGACAACCATTTCCTGCATGCCAATTTGGCGAAACACCCGGAAATCCCTTCTCGGCGAATCACTCACTCTTCTCGGCGCAGGCAGCGAAACTGTTGGGAAGGTGGTTACTACCGGCGTCTTGCATGTTGCGATGAACGGATTCTGCGTACCCTGCGAACAGAGCTTGATCGTGAGTGGCCGGATGCTCATGCAAGGATGAACTATCAGGCGTTGGAGAAATTACCGTATCCGGTGAGCGGAGCGCCCAGCTATTTATTTCCCAGTTCCTTACGACGACTGCAGACGGCGGCGATTAAGGAATCAGTGCGCCTTGCACATGGTGTTGTTACGTCGATACCCAGAGTTGTACATAGGGCCGTCCGACGCTCTTATTGCGGGCGTCTGTATTCCGGCTGGTGTAAGTTCATTCACTTCTTGTCTAGATTCCGGGACTCATGGACGGCTAGACTATTGCACTGAGCGGCATAACCTTCATCCATGAAAACCCCGAAATGTTCGAGGAGTCGCAGAAATTCTGGCCCCAGTGTTGGCTGCAAGACCGGAGTTCGAAGGAGCAATTCTTCGTCCCGTTCTCCAAGGGCCCGCGTACGTGCCTTGGTATCGAGTAAGTAATTACACGGACGCACGTTATGACAGATGTTAAGTAACAGCTTGGCCTGGTGCGAGTTGTATCTCCGTTCGGAAACACGTTCAGGAAATTTAGTGGACCTCAGATGGGGTGAGAATTGAAAGGCTCCGCATCTCCGCATCTCCGCCTAATTGAGTTGTCATAGGTTTGAGGACTTTTCTGATTTCCAACAACATTGGCTTCCTGTCTTTAGGAAACGTCAGTTGCGGGCCTTCGTCGAGAGCCGTGCTTGATTTTCAAAGCATCATGTGCTACATGGACTGGGCCGCGACAAGGGAACATGCATTAATGCATTAAGTCTCATTAATTCTCGTAAGTTGCACCTCTATATCAATCCTCATGATGAGAGAAGCGCGGAGGGAGAACAAATCGCATTGCAATCATCAAAGAAGCATTCTGCTTGCAACGGGCGGGATCGGGCTCTCCGGAGTGTGGCAACTGACTGCCGTGCATGGCATTCTCCTGACGCGTGCATTGAATCATGACTGCCTCAACATGCTGGCGCGAACCCACCCAGGATTTTGCACAGCTGTCACATGGCGCTTTCAGCGAAATCAAGTCACCAGCACGGGGTTTACGGGGTTGTTATTGTGAGATGAAGAACAGGTGAAGTATATTCATTGAGGTGGGTTTGTCGGAAAAATCTGATTTGACTTGGACCGGCGGGCAACCTGTTCCAAGCCGTTCCAAGGTTCCAATCCTAACTGTGGCTTGCTACGCACAGGTCAGAATCTTGCAACTGCTTTCAAACCAGCAGCATCGTTACAAACCCTCTCAAGCACCCGTGTCAAATGCGATCAAAAATAGGAGTTTGCCGTCTGAAGACACGGTGTTCGGAACACCAAGATGACTGATTGCACATCGGTTTTGATGAGTCACTCTCTCTCTCTCTCGCTTGCCGATTCACTCCACCAAGCTGACAAGTGACTACATCATGTGTATACATGCACATGCCAAAACTCCATAGGTCATGACCTGAGTTTTGTAGCTTGTTCGAGGTACCGGTTGGAGCATAGTGCCAGAAAACGAGCTTATCATCCAGTGTGACAAAGACGGATCATTCTCAATGATTATATCAATATGATGGTGCTCTTGAACTGTTGATTGAGTTGATCCGGCGTTTGATCTGCCTGAGCTGCAACTGCTTGGAACTGCTTGGAACTGCAGGCAAACCTTCGGACCGCTTGGAACCCTAACTGTCTCTTCCAGTGGCTTGAGACAGGTTGAAAGTCTCTCTGCCGAGACTTCAAAGACCTTGGAAGTACTCCAAAGGGCAAAAGCCAGATCAAGCCGTTGCAAGACAAAGTGTTTTTTTCCGACATTAGTATTTATACGTACTACTTATCTACAATGTCAAATGAGTAGGAAGTGAAACAGGGCAATGGTTGACATAGTCACATAGGGGAGTGGAAATAGAGATAGGGAAAACCAATTAGGATCTGTGGAATAAGTAATTAGGATGGAAGGAAGAATGTTGAGGCAAGTGGAATATGAATGAGAAAACCCGGGTGCGTGTTTGAACATGATCACATGTACGATCGGTTCTCCTACAACAGTCCCCCAGAACCGACGTACACGATGTTAAAGTACGCGGTGAATGGTCGCCATGGTTGCATTGTGAGTCGGAGTCGGAGTGACATGGTGATGACCAAAGTTGGCCGGGAATTGGCCCTCCTTCCCTCCTCCAGGCCAGTAGCAATTGTCGAATATGTGGCCGGTACGTTTGCAGTTGTTGCAAACCAGTCCGCCTTTCCGCACGGTGAGGGCGAAGGGATCAGCGGGAGACGCGGCCGACTGTTTGACCGAAAGTTTAAGCAGGTTCTCGACATCCCCGATGGTTGTGAGGGTGTAGAGTGTCGGTTTGACGTAGTCGAGTGATGCGGGAAGGGATTTGATAAGATTGGTGATATGTTCATCGTCGGAAACAAGGGGGTGTCAACTTTCGAAAAACGGATATCCACTCAAAAAGTTTTTTAAGCCCTCCACTGGGACCCCTCCCCCCCCTCCCCTACCATATAGGGCAGGTGTTTCCCACGATAAGCTCGGCCATCAAATTTTGATCTCAATCAGCTCGATCCCCCGTTGCAAATTCAGCCACCGGTTGCCTACAAAGGTGAAGATCTACTGACACAGTGCATTTTGAGTATGAGGGCACCCAGCTCTCAGCCAGGATTGCCATTATGTTGTGCAAAACCATCCAGAATAGTCTGATGCCATCAATGTTAGCCCAATTAAGAAATTTTCATCAATCTTGCTCCTGAGTCTGTAAAAAGCACCTCCTTGGTGTAGAACTGTGTTTCTGGATGGTTTTACACTCCTCTGCAACTTTTTTGAAATGCAGGTCAAAAAGTTTTTTAAGCCCTCTTGGGGGACCCCCCCCTCCCCCACCCGGTGTCAGAATTTCGGCCGTTGACACCCCCTTGGTCGGAAACCGTGCCCCCGGCATCGATGACAGCACGCCGAAGGACATTGTGGCGCTTGAAATGATCGTCGATTGGGTACGCCGGATTGTACATCTCCTGCGCAATATTTTCCTTGGCGTGGGCAACGGCCATGGTAGATTTGTGACGATACTTCTGGATGATGGAATCCCAGAGCTCCTTTGCAGAGCCCGTGTCCTTCAACCCAAGCTCGATGATATCAACAATGTTGAGTGCAATCGTGGATCGAACCCATTCGTCGCGGGCGATCCACTCCGCATAACTCGGCGTTGGGGAAGACCAATCAGTGACGGCAGTCACTATGGATAACCCAGTTGGTTGGTCCGGGCAAATGATCTTGCCGGTACGATATCCGTCAACATGACGACCGGTGAGGATGTGGGTAATCATGGTTTCGAACGCCGTGAGGTTGCTACCGTCAAAATGCTTCCGAATATCCGGATGGATGATGGGATTGGAAGCATTGGAGAGCGCCATGGTAGTGTGTAATGTGCGTGGTGTGGTCTGTGGTGTGGTCTGTGTGGTCTGTGGTCTGTGGTGTAGTCTGTGGTCTGTGGTCTGTGTGGTGTGGTGTGTGGTGAAGTATGTTGGAGACGGGTGAGGCAGAGGATTAATAAGCTTCGGGGCCCATAACCTATTGTGAGATGAAGAACAGGTGAAGTATATTCATTGAGGTGGGTTAGTATTTATACGTACTACTTATCTACAATGTGAAATGAGTAGGAAGTGAAACAGGACAATGGTTGACATAGTCACATAGGGGAGTGGAAATAGAGATAGGGAAAACCAATTAGGATCTGTGGAATAAGTAATTAGGATGGAAGGAAGAATGTTGAGGCAAGTGGAATATGAATGAGAAAACCCGGGTGCGTGTTTGAACATGATCACATGTACGATCGGTTCTCCTACAACAGTTGTTCGGGGTTGGTTCCCCCTATGGCCCCAACCACATCCAGATGGAACGGGAACACGCGGGTTCGGATCTTGATCTAAACCTTATAATTGTTCGCCAATAATGCGATGTCCCCGGGCTTTGATATGTAGTCGTCTGGATGGTTGATATCTGTTCCTCTGGTCTTCTGGAGCTGACTTCGCAATCCAAATACCGCCGTTTCATTTCTATTTCTCCGCGGAACGCCACTATCTTTACCATCCCGCGCTCTTAAAGGCTGGCGTGCTCTGATAGGATCATCTTTTTGCCGACTCCCCACCATGAGCGGAATACCCCTCGACAGAGCATCGGTCAGTTATCTCCCCACTCATTCCAATCGAGTCTGAAATCCGATGAAGCTCATAGCACTTATCCTGGAAACCTTCAACCTGGGTATCTATCCGGCTTGCAACTGGTAATTTTCACACTAACGTGTCAACGACAGCGCCTAGGCCGACATGCCGGTGATCGGATCACGCTCGGATCACGCTCGGTAACGCGGCCGGGTACGACAGGAAGGTGACGGTGATTCGGACACGACCAGGGATGGGATGAGGTAGTCAAGCACCAGACGAAATGAGTGTGATCTGCAATGCAAGAGGCCAGACGCAAGGCCTCAGGCTGCAGGGTCGTCGAGCACAGGGGAACTAGTAGTGCAGGTGCGAGACCAGTAGTCGTGTCGAATATGTGAATGAAGACCAAGTCGAATACTGAGATGTCGGGTTCTAAGACGAGAGGGGGGAACCGGCAAGCCAGAGTATCGCTGGAGAATAGACGAGGTAGAATCTACTGTACAGGAGATTCTACCCAACATTATATAGTAACTTTGTCAGGAGTTCACTCCTGTGTGATCGGACCCTGTCCCTTAATATCCTCCTGACTCAATAGAGTCCTGGTGGAGCCACCCCTGTGGCCCTGTGTGTAACCACGATCGTCCTCCCCTAATATGCATCATGATCCCTTGCCGAGGGATCACTGGTTGACATGTGTTTCCCCCCTCGTCGGGTTCTAACACTGCGCGATGGGTTCTATACCAAGAACCCATGTTACGCCGGGCATGTACTTCTGTACCTTCACTGGGTGACATGTGTTTGGAACCCCTCGTCGGGTTCCGACACTGCGCGTCGGGTTCTGTCCTAGCAACCCTTCCCGCGCCGGGCATGTACTGCTGCCCTCGTATCCGAGTGGTAGTTCCTCTGGGACTACCCACTCCTTGTTCAGGCGGGTGACATCCATCTCTCAAGGAAGGACTTGTCGTGCGTGGACCGAACGTACGTTTGTTGATGATAATGAATCTCGTGATCCGTAACTGATGGCGGTGATGGCATCACCGGATCAGTCGGCAAGCGCTGGTTTCATGACATAACGCCTCACAGGCATATTCACTGTCATGTTTGGCGTGACGCTCAGAATCATTTACACGAAACGAATCGGTCGAAACCCTCTGCTGCTCCCCACGTTATGCCTTTTGTGGCTCTTGTCGTTGGTGGTATGTAAGTCATCTTTCCGCTGTATTCTGCTGTCCTGAGTGAGCTACAGCATTGGATAATTGATATTGTTCGTGCGATGGACGCATTCCTTGACTCCCCGGATGGAGCTCTTCTATATTATGCCGACGTGTCGAATCCTCTACAAGCAGCCAAAACAGCCGTCTATGTCACTTTGACTCTGACCGGAGACTTTTTTGTTGTAAGTCGCTGTGGCCTCGGCGTCATCCCTGCTCACCAAAATGCGCAGATTTATCGGTGCTACATTGTATGGAATCGGAAATGGTTTATCGTCGTACTGCCCTGCCTGTTATGGCTTGCCACCGGAGGTGCGTCTGGCTTAAACGTTCAAAAATACCAGTCTGATTTTGTAACGGATATTTTTCCTCTTGATTATCTACTGATTATTTTAGCTCCCCGACTATCGTTATCGACTCGACGCGACGGCGGAGCCGTCGCACCACATTCCTTGGCACGTAATTTACCTCCTTGTTTCCGATCGCACCCGTAGTATATAAAGCTGTAGTCCGTAGTTAGCTAGGTAGAGATTCGAATACCAGAAACCCTACGACACTCACCTTGTCCGAACAATCCCTCTCTGTGCCGGAACTAGCTAGCCGCCGATTGCCGCTAGCTCTCCGTCACAGATTTCTCATTGATGCAGTGGTGGGATACGCCACAACTCACGCGTTTCTCCGGACTCGGGAAGGAGGAATTTTTCTGGTGGCACTCGTTCCATGGGTCACAAGTTTTATCTGCATGACTCTCAGTACAAATGTTGTCTGCACCAGTACGCTTTTCCATTTCTTCCAAGCCCACGCCTCAATAGCTCATCCTTATCTAGTCTTGATTGCATACCGTATCCTGAGAACCCGTATGGCAATTCACAAATCCAGCTCTGGAAACAGTTTGGTGTATTCAGCTTTGGTCCGCACGAATTTCGAACCACGTCCGTCTAGAATTCGAACTGATCTGGTGGACAGATAATATTCCTCGAGTCCGCGGCAACTTACTCCTCCGCCCTCATCGCCCTCGTGACTGTATATCTCCTGAGTTCAAATGCTCAGTTCATCATACTTGTCAGCACCTAGGGCTAAGTCGGGTTCTAGTCGGCAACGAACGAGGCGACCGAGCGAAGAGCAGCAGACGAGACTCAAGAGGTAGAGCAAGCCGTAGGGAGAATAGACTAGATTCGTCTACAGTACTGAGACTGTAGACGGGTATATATACTACATGATCGAATTAGGTACGAGGAGGTAGGGGGTAGGAGCAGGGGCGATCGAGACCGGTAGGGGTTTAAATGCAGGGGAGAGTGGAGTACCAAGCAGGGGTTGAGACAAGACCCGCCCGATCAATGATGATCACTGATTAGGGTATTGATGGTTTGATGGTTGATCGGGTTACAACCCGTCGGGTTGTTGCCTGGGGTCATTTCATGACATTATCCCCTCCGTTCAAGCGCTGCGTCCCGAAGCGCTCAGGACACGATCTTCCATCGGCCGTTAACCCGTTCTTCACGGAGTGCAGTCGGGTTCTTCTCATAGAACTCCTCTATGCATTCCTCTGCTCCATCCAACAAAGCGCGCTTTTCCCAAGTCCATTCAGCCGGGGGATAGTCCTTCCATTTGACGAAGTAGCGCAACGTGTTGCGCTGATTCCCGCTGCCTCTCTTGACTTTCAGGATCTCCTCCACCTCATACTCATAATGACCGTCAACCACGTCCGGGGGTGGCGGATCCACCGCTTTCTGATGCTCGGCCACTGGTGGTACCCAAGGTCGAAGGTAGACCGTATTGAAAACCGGGTGAACTTTCCAAGATGCAGGCGTCTTGATTTCGTACGAGAGGGATCCAACCTTGCCCACCACCGGGAAAGGACCATACCGTCGGTCCTCGAATTTCTTGGTGGGTCGGTGCGTCTGCAGATTCTTCCCTTCTAGCCACACCTTGTCGCCTACTTTGTACCCCGGGTCGGGTTGTCGACTGCGATCGTAGTATTTCTTCATAACTTCTTGTGCGTGGCGCATTGCCGCTGCGGCTTCTGCCCGTACCTTCTCCATTCTCTGCGCAAATTCCATCGCCTTCTCCGTCGGAACCTCTCGTAGTGGTTCAATCCCTTTGCGCGGGTGGAACCCGAGAGTCATAAAGAAGGGGCTGAATCCCGTCGTTGCGTGGACCTTGTCGTTGTAGGAGAATTCGGCCAAGGTAAACCATTCTGCCCAGTCGTCTTGCATGAAGTTCGTAAAGATCCGGAGATACTGCTCCACTTCTTGGTTGACCCGTTCCGTTTGACCGTCGGTTTGCGGATGATATGCTGTCGACACATTCGACTTCATTCCCAGAAGTTTCATCAAGTCGCGCATAAAGTGGCCCACGAATTGTGTTCCACGGTCGCTGATTACCACCTCCGGTAACCCGTAATCCTTCCACACATTGTCCCGATAAACCCGGGCAATCCCTTCACCGGTAATCTGTTCCCGACAGGGCACAACCCGAATTCCCTTACCCAGTCTATCCACAATCACCACGATACTGTCGTACCCCTTGGACTCAGGTAACTTCGTGATTAGGTCGATCGAGACGTTCTGCCACACTCGTTCGGGCACTGCGTTCGGTGATAAGGGTCCGCGGGGTTTGGATGGAAACGTCTTCGTCTTCTGGCACGTCGAACAAGCGGCTACGTACCGCTTGATGTCCCGGGTCATGGACGGCCAGTAGTAGTTTCGCGCTACTAATTCCGCCGTTCGATACTGTCCAGGATGACCGGCCATATACGTATCATGGTGAGCTCGGGTTATGTGATGGCGTAGCTCCTTGTCGGAAGGGACGTATACCGATCCATGCCTAGTCAAGAACCCGTCGTGTTCCTGCCAGGTCGGGTTCTCCTCCTCGGCTTCTTCATCCTTGCTCTTGGCCAAACCCTCTTTGGCCGCATCCTCCCACTTGTCGTGGGCGTCCTTGATGCGTTGCAAAAATTGGTCCCCTCCCTCCTGGTCTGGGATTGCTCGCAGAAATTCCTCCTTCGGTGTCTGTTGAAATTTGTCCGCTGGTAGCAACGTGATATCGCTGTTATCCTTTGCCCCCTTTTCATGGCCATTTCGCCTCAAAAGGGCATCCGTTTTGTTATGTGTTTTACCGGGCTTGTGGATCAGCAAAAAGTCGTATTCACTCAACTCCAGCGACCAGCGTGCCTGCCTCCGGTTCAGCTTCTTTGTCGTCATAAAGTAAGCCAAATTCTTGTGGTCCGTCCAAATCTCGAAGGTTTTGTTGCTGCCTTGAAGGAAATGCCTCCATTCGTACAAACCGCGCATAATCGCCAGCATCTCCTTGTCGTGAATGTCGTAATTTCGCTCCGTGTCGTTAAGAGATTTGGACAAGAACCCGATCGGAACCCAGACTCCGTTCTGGAGTTGAGAAAGCACCGCCCCGGTCGCGAAATCCGAAGAGTCGGCTTCCATCCGCCATTCGCCATGGTCAGTCGGAAAATGCAGCACCGGTTCGGCGGTGACCAAGTCCTTCAGCGTTTCAAACGCTCTCCTTTCTTCACCTCCCCATCGCCACCGGTAATCTTTCCTCGTCAGCCGTGTTAGGGGTTTGGAGTGGATCCCGAACCCGGCAATAAACCGACGGTAGAAGTTGAGGAACCCAAGGAAGCTCTGAACCTCTTTGACCGTTTTGGGTTCTGCCCACTCGCGTACTCCCGCAACTTTCACGGGATCCATCCGAATCTTTCCATCCCCGATAATCACCCCAAGGTATTCGACCTCCCGCTTCTCAAACTCGCACTTTTCGGGTTTCAAGTACAAGTCATTCTCCTGTAGGATCTGCAGCACCTCGCGCACTGTCCTCTGGTGCTCCTCCTTGTTGGAGGAATAAATCAAAATGTCGTCCAAGTAGACAATAACCCGACCCTCGGCGATCTGTCGGGCAAAGATGTCGTTCATCATGCACTGGAAGGTCGCCGGCGAGTTTGTCAACCCGAAGAACATCACCAAGGGTTCAAACAGCCCTCGATTGGTGATGAATGCCGCCTTCTCCTCGTCTCCTTCCTTTATCCGAATGTTGTTATAACCCCATCGTACGTCCAACTTGGTGAACCACGTCGCGTTCCGGAGGTTGTGCATTATTTCGGAGATCAGGGGAATCGGGTACCGGTTCTTGATCGTAATCGCGTTCAACCTTCGGTAATCTTGTACTGGTCGAAGTTTCCCGTCTTTCTTCTTCACGAAAAAGAAAGGAGACGCAAACAGAGACTTCGAGGGGCGTATCCACCCAGTCTTCAAGTGTTCCGCAATGAACTCGTCCAACTCCTTCTGTTCTGGGATTGACAGGGGAATAACCCGACCCCGGGCGGGTTCCGCCCCGTCCTTCAGTTCGATAGCGTGGTCCCAACGCTTCCGTTCCGGTAGTTTGTCGAAATCCTTTTTGTCGAAGACACTGCGAAACTCATCGAGGTAATGGGCCGGGACAATATCCTCCATTGCCTGGTCGCCCTTCGCGTTATGGGCTGCCGCTGCTAGTTTTGTCGCAACCGAACCCATAGCTCGGATATGCTCCGCGTGTTGGGCGTCCTCTTCCTCGTAAATTCGGGTGACAAATACCCGATCGTCGGGTTCCAACCCATCTTCGTCTTCGGCCTCCCATTGCTTCCAGAGGCGTTCGGTGCGGCACGCAGGCGGGCAGCGAGTAAAAGACAACTTTCCGTTACTCCAGTCAATCTCGGGATTGTGTCGTTTCAACCACTTGTACCCCAGAATGACATCCGTCTTCCCGGTATTGGTCAGGGCAAAGGTCATTACTTCCTCATGATCCTCCACCGTAGTGCGCATTCTGACCACTTGTCGAATCTTGCCCCCCGCGTTGGGGGTGTTATCCGCGTTGTAGACAGGTACCGGCATCGGAAGATCCTCCACGTCGAGCCCATGCCTCTCGGCGAACGACTGGTTCATGAATCCTTCCGCGGTAGCCCCAGTGTCCAAAAGCCCCACCACCGTATACCCACGGAGGCTAGCCAAATCCTGCACCACCATAGGGACCATCACTGACACCCCACCCATAGCGCGAATGAAGGAAGGGAGGTGTGGTTGTACCCTTGATGCAATGCGGGCTCATTTGGCCAGAGCCCGTATTGCATTACGGGCACACCTTGGCCGGCCGGCCAGCATGTGCCCATAATGCATTCTGGGTACACAGCCTCTGAACAGTGTGTTGACAGCAGCACAGCCCCTAACCAAAAACAGCAGGCAGAAGGCTGAATTGAACCCACAGCCTCCAGAACACCATTACATAATCAGAATGGCAACTGTTACTACTACACTATAATAACCATACTGGTTAAAATATTCGCAGCCCATACAATACCAGCCACCCAACCTAACCCTAACCCAGCATTCACACCCCTAACCACCAATTCACAGTGGATATTGCCCCTAACCGCCAATTCACGGTGGATTCTGTGAGCGATATTCACAGCCGAGGCCGCGGGGGGGATGTTGACAGTCCTGGGCCACACCAAACCTAACCTAACCTAACCTAACCGTCATCTAACCGCCAATTCACGGCGGGATCTCTGTCTGGGGGCATGGTTTGGCTTGATGTTGGCAGCTATCTGTCACTCTACAATGGTCTAGTTGGTTATGGTGTCTGTCTTCTGCTCTAGTCAGTTGACAGCAGGAGGTTTTGGGTTCAATTCCTGCTCTTAACCTTTGAGTTCTTTTGTGTTTCACCCTATGACCCGTAATGCATTACGGGCACATCCTGGCCGGCCGGCCGGGGCACGCCCGTATTGCAATACGGGTCCCAGCCAAACGCGCCCATAATGCATTCTGGGTGCTGCCACTGGTGAGGAAGGCGGATTTTGCAGCTCTTCGATGGCTGTAAGAGCGTCGGGTCGATAGAGACCCAGTAGCTCCTCCACGTATCCTTCGGTAATTTCGATGCGTCGGGTTTTGTACGTCCAATTCTGCAGCATCTCTACTGCGTGCGGGCGCTGGGCGTACATTCGGTCCAGCAGTCGCTCGGCACTGTTGGGTGGTAGCCCCTTCCACGACGCCTTTGGTGTAGGAGGTACGACGGTAACCTTCTTTCGGGGTATCGGCTTCTTACTCCTCCACTCGGGGGCAGGAGTGTCGTTTTCTTGTTCGTTTGCCACGATTTGAGAATCTTTATCGTTCAATAGAGTATGAAATTGATTAGTGAACGACTTGTGTACATGGGGTATCGAGGGAGACCGGGAGGACGTGGCTTTCAATCCCGGTCGTTGGAAAAATCCTCTGGGGACTCTTCGTCCGAGTTCTCCTTGGTGTCGGGTTCTTCCACCATGGCACGGAACTGCGTGGTAACGTGCGCATGGGTTGGGCAGTTACGGCGGATGTGCCCTTTGAGCCCGCAGCCATAGCAGTGAACTTCGTTGCTAGGTTGACGACGGCCCGTATTCGTGCGATCGATGTCCATGGGGGCCAGGACGTTGCTCGCGGTTGTAGCGATGCTGGTACGTATAGTGGGGTTGCTGGTACTGCTTCCTGAAGCGTTCGTGTTCGTGTTCGTGCGCTGGGTGCCGAATCGGTTGAACCCTTCCGTACGATTGAACCCTTCAAGTCGTTTCGGGTTCTGCATCGGGTTCCGTCCCCTGCCTCTGTACGACCCCGAGTTGGGGTTCCCCGCTTTCCCGAATCCCGCCTTATCTCCTGTCAGGAGAGTATTCTTCAGGACGCGGAACTGTCTCTTGAGCCCATCACGTTTGATGGCTTCTTCTTTCCACCCTGCGTAGGTCTTGGGGAGTTCTCCGTTAACTCCTTCGTAAATCGATTCCACCACCTCTTGGCTGAGACCTGTCTTGAGGAGGCGGATAAGCGTAGTATCGTCGTATCCCGCCGTTCTGTTATACGAGTCGAGAATGGTGAAGTAGCTCGTGGCCGTACCATTCGCCTGTCGAAGGTGTTCCATCTTGGCTTGGGCTTCCTCCACCTGGGCTCCTCCTTTGAAGCTGGAGATAATGTCGGCCTCGAACGCCGCGTAGGTGGTATAGGCGCCAGTGCCGCTGCCGTTGCGCATGGCCTTTACTACGTTTTCGGCCCAGATCGCCGCAGACCCCCCTTTCATGTAAGACAGGGTGAAATTGATCTTGGCGGAGTCCTTTTCGTATACGGGGTTGTCCTGGAAGTTAAGGTAGCAACCCGCCAAGAACCCGTCCACGGTCTCGGCAGCCCCGGAAAAGTCGGCGGGGGCAGCAACCCGCGCTCTGCGGGATTTATCGCCACCCCCCTGTTTCGCGTCCAACTGGTTCTTCAGTATATCCAACATGACGCTGTTGGTCTTCGCAATATGGTCCTCCATCATCGAGATGCGTTGGAATGCATCCTGGAGATCGTTCTGTAGGTGCAAGACTCCGGCTTGCAACCCCGCCTCCGGGTTCCCGTCTGGTCCCCAGATTTCCGTCAATAGCCCGCGAGTTGCGGCGCTCAGCGCTTCCGCGCGATCGAATATGTGGGCTTCGCGTGCCGTTTGATCCAATCCTTGATAGTGGATGGCGTCCGTCGACTGGAACGCATCTCGGTTCGGTATACCCAGTGCAGTAGGGTCCATCGTTTCGTTCGGTCGAGTGTTCGAGTAAAGGGGAGACGAATCTTTTGTCAGCACCTAGGGCTAAGTCGGGTTCTAGTCGGCAACGAACGAGGCGACCGAGCGAAGAGCAGCAGACGAGACTCAAGAGGTAGAGCAAGCCGTAGGGAGAATAGACTAGATTCGTCTACAGTACTGAGACTGTAGACGGGTATATATACTACATGATCGAATTAGGTACGAGGAGGTAGGGGGTAGGAGCAGGGGCGATCGAGACCGGTAGGGGTTTAAATGCAGGGGAGAGTGGAGTACCAAGCAGGGGTTGAGACAAGACCCGCCCGATCAATGATGATCACTGATTAGGGTATTGATGGTTTGATGGTTGATCGGGTTACAACCCGTCGGGTTGTTGCCTGGGGTCATTTCATGACAATACTCGACATGGTGCGTTTCATTCAATCGCTCATTCCGCAACTAATCCCGCATCGCAAGACCGCTCCGTTGATCGTACGTCCACCAAGCTAATCTGACCGCCCTCATCCAACTTTGCCGCAGGGTATCACGTTCTGCATGATAATATTGCGAATCGCAAAATCCGACTCCAAAGACGACACAGTTGGTTCAAGTTCCCACCCAAGCAAGTCCCATAGGCTTCGGTCAAAGGTCAACGTGAACGTGAACGTCTCGCGGCTGGTGGAAGTGACAGGAGATCGTGCAGGTCCTCGGTCAGAATATGGAACCGAGTCGTTTGGCGGGAAAGGGAAAGGAACAGAGTATCATGACGATCAGGTGGCGGTGTAGTGATCGCCGACGGTGTTTCCTAGTTTAGCGACTGGAGAAAATGGTGCGACGGGAAAACAAGCAGCTCGGTGTGTTGCGCAGTGAGAATCGGGAGAGCATCTTGGACGGGCTACATAGCTCCGTCCGGGCCAAGTCCGGGTCTCTCGTGGGCGGCGTGATCATCATGATGAAAATCAAGTGATGCCACTTGATAAGATTCGAATCAACTTGGCTTTCTTCCTGACCACCACTGCCAAAGCACGGCGTAGCATTCAGAGCTGCCTCTTTCTCGTACGAGAAATTGATCTGCGAAGCTACAGACTACGTCGGTGGGTCAATCGTCACCATCATGCTCCGTGGAAGGCTTAAGTACCTGGTTTGCGTCAGACGGAATCGACTTGCAAGTTGTTTGAGCGCCTCTACAGCCTCGGAAGCGCGCAGGAAACTACTGTACGTCTCTCATTCTACGAATTCTGATACACGCTCACTCCTCGGCGCGCCTGGTAGGCCTGAACGATGACCACTGAAGCAATCGAGGCGGAGATCGCCCAAATTTCTCTCGAAATCAAGCGCCAGAAGGATGTTCTCAGGAAACTCGAGAGCAGTAAAAGCCTTCTTCAGCGCCAGCTGAACGCCTCACGCGATCCGATCGCGCGGCTGCCGGTCGAGCTTTCTTCCGACATTTTCCTCCAATGTCTCCCGTCCAACCGCGGCCGTCGAGAATACCATCAAGCCCGTGCCCATCTTGCCCCTCTACTCCTCCTCAATATCTGTCATCACTGGACCAACATTGCACTTTCCACACCTGCCCTATGGGCTTCGATTGGTATCGTCTTTCCTCGCGGCAGAGGCTTCAAAGACCTCTTGGAGACGTGGCTTCGACGTGCCGGGAGTTATCACCTGCGAATTTCCATCGGTGGAGTCTTCGACTCGCTGGTGGCCCGTCCCATTCTGCACCATTCTGCCCAACTCGAACGCCTCGTCATTTCCGTTGACGAGGCAAACATCGACGATGAGGACGAATTATTCGACTTACTCGGAGACGTTCAGCTCCAAATGGAGCTGCCTGGTCTCCAAGCATTGGAGATTTTTGGCCAAGGCGGTGCGGAGCCTGAATGCTTTTGGATTTCCTTCCATCGGCTTCTGCGCCTTTCGCCCAATCTCACCGAACTGACCATGCAAAATATCTCATTCATGGGAAATATCAACGAGGAAGAGCCGGACACCCTCGTTCTTCCCCATCTTCGTCATCTAACACATCTCAAGAATTTCGACGATATAGACTGGATCTCGGCTCCACGGCTAGAAACTCTCCACATGGAAACAGAATCTCTCTTCAGCAGCAGTTTAATCTCCTTCCTGCGTTGCTCATCTCCGCCTTTGTGGAAACTCCAACTTTTCGGAGATTCATCATCATGGTTCGATAGCTTCGAAGACTCCATGGCTCTCATCCCAACCCTCACACATTTAGAGTTGGCGTGTCTCAACTCGGCGCTTGTGGAGGAGTTGTTCAACTTTTTGTGGCAGAATCCACACCACGTTCCGGACCTCCAAACTTTGGACCTCGACGAAGTTATGATTTGCGAGTCTACGAGTCCCACCACCGTGCTTACAGCACTCGCGGATGTCCTCTCGCTCCGTCGTACCAGGCTCAAGAGGGTTCGGTTTGTCATCTATCCATCGGGCATGCCTCTGCCCGACGACCTTACCATCTTCCGAGAATTGTTGGCAGACGGGATGGATATTCACATTGGGCTTTACCATGGGCCGAATATTCTCTCTTCCTCCGAGTCGTGAGCCCGCGAGTTGAAGAGAGGTGGGGAGACGAACTTGATGTGTAATGGTTGTTTTCTTTCACCAATCTACACGTATTTATGCGACTAGAGAAGAAATTCCAGTCTGCCAAAATAACGTAGGGTATTATAATCGAGAGATTATTAGTAACTCTGGATATCTACACAGACTTTTTCCTCAATTCGGAAATTACGACAACGTCCAACCCACTCGTCCCCTCCAGCGGCTTTCTCTCCGGGATCTCCCAATCGTCCAAAAGGTCAAACGTCCGCTTGTAGAATCGAAGAGTAGGATTTCGGCTCGAGAGCCCCGGGTGATTGACGAGCTCCGAGTGTTGTTCCAGGGGACCACGAAGAACCAGTGTTTGAAGACGCGAAACTGGTGGTTGCTCCGCTCTCTCAAATTCACTGAACAACCTACGCAGGTCGTCGTGGTACGTTGGAGTGATGTCGAGCCATACGATATCGCGCGCAGACAGCGATGTCAAGATGTCCATGAGCGAGTTCAAAACACACTCTATGGCGCGCAGGTGCGTCAGTCGGCACTGGGAATTATCTAGGAAGGTGTTGATATCGGGAGGATCTGGGCCGACGACGGCGACGCCAGGTGGTCGCATTTCACGGAAGAGGAGTTTCTGAAGGTCGGGTGCGACGATGATATTCAGCAGGCTGCTGAGCGTGTGGGGGGAGCTGTTGACGATCTCGAGAGACTCGATGCGGGTCACGAGAGGGCTTAGGTCGCCGCCGTGGTCCTCTGGCCTGTGAATTGACACCTGCGTGCCGGACGATAGGAGGGGGAGTATCCACTGAATGTCCGACATTCTGATCCGGTGCAGGACACAGGTGCGGAGCTGAGACCACGGGAGTATGAGATGTCGGGGAAAAGGACTCAGAGAAAAATGGAGGTATGTGAGGGCGGGCAAAGATTGGGTCATATCGACGGTAAGGGTATCGTCCAGCAAAAGCGGGCCATAGCCGTAGCCACCGAGTGTGAGCCTTTTGAGACGGGTAAACTCGGAATCGTGGTCGATGAACCAATAAAAGTCGTCCAGGTGTGTGATGGTGACTTCTTCCCACTGGGAGGAGGCGTCAAGTAGCAGCTCCATGAGCTCCCGTGTGACCAGTGCGGACCTCTGCTGCAACCGTATAGCGAGCGGCGCAAGGTGCGCACGATCGAGCTGAACCTCCCAGTGTTCTATGGGAATTGGGGGCGGCAGAGGCTGCTGGAACTCCATCGGGCCCGGGGGTAGGATGAAATTGGACCAGAGGCGCGGGGTCGCAAGAGCCACGGCACGCCATCGACTACAGACGCGGGCAATGACCCAAACGTCGTTTCGAGCAGGGTCAAAGGGGGTGTCGAGGTCCGTGCAGTGTACAAAGATAGCCGAGAGCATTTCGTTTGGGAGACGACGAAGCGGCGAAAGGATACCGGTATGGCGTCGGATATAGCTCTCCAGCTCAGCGGCTTTCCCTACGAGACTTTGGATTGCGTACACGACGTGGCCGAGGTCCGCGCTCGCTCTCCCCACAGCGTCTGATACGGCACGAGCATGGGGGCCGGAAGGAGGGTGGTTGCTCGATAGGAGCTCCACGAATGGACTAGCTACATCCGGAGGGGCGAAAGGAACGCAATGGTGGGAGCAGTGGGAGTCGCAAGCCATACTGGGCTGAATGAATGGGAGTTTGGGGGAGGCGCTCAAAGGGCTCACCTGAATCGCAGTGGTATGTAGTCGTTATGGAAGAAGGAATTTGTTTTAGGCGGACGTCGTCGGCGCCCCTCTCGAGTATTGCAAAGGAGAGCACGTACTCGTCAGCCTGCAGGGAGTCAGGTAAATTCAAGAATTGGAATAGCACGCACTGCGCTCTTCCAAGAAACTTCCAAGAAACTTCTGACCGACACAGTGCCATCCATTGAGGTCACGTCGACCTGGTGTGCGCGGACTGTGCAGAAGTGTGTGCTGTATTCCGAGAAGCTGCAATGTAGACGAGAGGGCAGAGTACCAGGGAAGAACGAGTCGACGTCATGGAAGTGGAAGAAGGGAAGACCATCAAATTTGGCTTTCTTTCTCATCACCATCATCGGATGCATCCCGAGATTCAGTACGCCCCCAGTCCAAGAAATGCAATAGATTCTCATTGCATTTCATAGGTCAAGCGATGTCCACCGGAGAGATCGAGGCGCAGATCACCCGAGTTTCTCTCGAAATTGAGCGGCAGACAGATGTGTAAAAGCCATCTGCTGCAGCAGCGCTAGCTGAATGCTGTACGCGACCCAATCGCGCGACTACCGCTCGAGATTCCTCCGGAAATCTTTCTGCAATGTCTCCCCTCCGACAGCCTTCGAGAATGCACTCGACCCCAAACCCATCTCGCCCCTGCGCTCTTCCTCGACATCTGCCATTCCTGGAGCGACATTGCATTATCTATCCCCGCCCTATGGGCTTCATTTCCCGCCGCATTTTACCGTGCCAAAGGATTCGAGGAGCTCTTCGAACTATGGCTTCGACGCTCCGGGAGTCATCCCTTGCACATTTCCCTTTTGGGGGCAACTCAAATGTCTAGAGATTTCTTGTAGCCAGTACGATCTTCCACCAGGAGGCGAGGAGGAGCCATTGGAGGTCCTCCATAGGCTGGTCATTCACGGTGCAAGCGGTGTGAAACGCACATGGCTTCCCCTCCTTCAACTTTGTCCCAATCTCATCGAACTGGAGTTCCACTACCTATCACCCTTGGACCCAGAGTTTTACGCAGAGAGCGCGGTGATTCTTGCAAATCTACGGCGTCTCACTTGCTTCGGGAACACCGACGCTTTGTATTGGATCTCCGCCCCTCGGCTTGAAAGCCTCGTCACTGACTCCCGGAATATCGCTCATGGCGAACTCCTAGCGTTCCTGCAAAGATCGTCGCCACCGCTCGTCAATCTCAACCTCACCAGTCACAAAAATCCTTTCAACTTCGCATCGTTGGACCATCTCATCCCACATCCCCCCACTAGTTCATCTGCACTATTCCCATCTTGTATTTTTGACCACGCAGAAAATGCTCGCCACTCTGGCGGATTACACTCAGCTTGCATTCCCGAACCTTCAGACTCTGGAAATCGACGGTCTAGGTGTTGCCTCGACGAGGCTCGAGCATTCACCGCAGACCTGGAGTGCGCTAGCGCGTTTCCCATCTGCTCGTCGCAGTCAGTTGCGGACCGTGCGTGTCACGACAGTGGAAGAAAGGAGAGCGGCTTTGCCCGACGATCTCATCGTTTTCCGAGAATTACGGGCGGATGGGATGGATATTCACATTGGAGTTGACGGCGGGTCAAATATTCTGCTCTCCGAAGCGTAAAACGACCAAAGTACATTCATACCTTTGGAATCAATTCTTCCATTGCATGGTGCTCAATTATTTGCGAGTAAGTAAATCATCCTCTCAAAGCGCCGCCGCAGGACCGAAACTCGAAACGCAAATGCCCCCAATCCACATCATCTCCAGCACGGCTTTTCCAATTGGTGTGAGTTCCGCAACAGGCACCCCGTCTTCAGTACCGGGGGCCGGCGAGGAGGGGACGCACAGACCCATCTTGAGCAAACCCTCGGGATCAAACTGAATTCCCGCTTCACGCGACACACACACGCCGATAGCGAGCAGCCCGTGATCGCGGGTGGCGATCGGCGGCATGGTCAGGTAGGCCTCCTCCCATGGACCCAGCACCGCGAGGCCTTCCTCCGGTACGCGGACGCCAGAGCCTTGCAGATCCGCGTGCGAGACGAGTCTGGCACTGATAGCGTATGAAGTAAGAAGGATATTAACTCCTCGACCACCGCCCTCATTGTCGGAGGAGCTCGTCGAACTGCGAGGCAAGCTCCACTTCTTGTTGCGTCCGGACTCGGTCTTGTGTTTCTTGGTCGCCACCGCCTCATCCGTGGGCTTGTAGGCAACAAGAAGGTATTGCCGTTGCTCTATGGATACTTCGTGCGGTGGGCGTGTTGCACCTTGTTCCGACATGGGATCCGCTGGACCCGGCCAGAGGGGAAGTATCATGAAGAGCGCCTCGCTCGGCACCTGCGCGAAGATATCAACAAGGCCAACGGCCGGATTTTTCGAGCGGCCAGTGATCTTCTTTGGCGGCAGCAGCCCGACACCCTCGAACGAGTTGCTCAGCACGCTGTGTCGTCGGTTCCGCTCCTCTGGCTTCCCGGGGTTCTGGAACGTCACCCAGGGCGGGTAATAAACCCCGGAAGGACCAGACTCTTTCGCTTGCCGCCGCCTGAAGATCGAGAAGACTCCGCTTGATTTATTGTCGCTCGTCTCGGGAACAACCTGCGTGAGGCGGCCGATCAGAGTCGCATCTATGGCCGAAAACGCCTCGCTATGTGTCGTGCGCGACCATTCCCGTTCAGGGCCAAGACCCAAGCTGTTACTTGACTGTTCGGACAGCTGGGGCCGATGTGGAGCGGCACCTTCACGCCCGTCCGGCACGGAGGATTTGGGAGTTGGGTCTGGGAGGTGCTTCGGTCGCCGACTACCGCTCGTGATCCCAGTGCCGCCGCCACCCGGCTGAGTTCTGGTCTCCCCCATCCTCTCCCTTCCGTGGGGTGTATCAAGCAATCCGTGCGAGCGCAAACCCCGGGTTGTAATACTGCTAGTGTATGCTTCCTGCACATGCCGGGGTGCAAGCAATATCATCGCTGTCGGCCGCCTGTTCTCGTTATCTTGCTGGGATGGACGGGGGCGTGCTCCAAGAGTCACTCGCCCTGGCTTGTAGTGCCGATGAATTGAGAAAGCCAGCACTTTGGAGTGCTTGTGGATGTTGGTATACGCTCCATCGTGCGGCGGCTTTGGGGGTCCAATCGTGGTCGGAAGGCGGAAGGGGTCGATTGTAACACGTTGCTGAGGTTTCAGGGGGCGAAGTTCGACTGATGTCGTTGTTAGGTTCGTCTGCGAGAAAAAGAAAGAAAAAACTTACTTCGTCGCACTTTGAAAGCTCCAACCAAGGAACTAGTCCAAATCTCCTCCTCATTCAAGGACATCCCGCGCCACTGTGCGTGCTTCGGGCGGTTTCCTCCACTCTCACTTGACATGCTCCCCTTGGCGCTCGACTCTACCGGAGCCACATTTGAGGCGCTCGACCCACCCATCGAACCCCGGAGTCCATCTGCAGGATCTTTCCGGAATGTCCAATGTTTCCTCTGGCTCTCGTATTTTTCCCCACCCCACTCTCTCACCGCGGCAGTAAACGTATCTGGAGCCGGCATCAGACTCTCGCGCCTTGTCGAGCTCCTCCGCTGCATCAACGACGACAGATTTGAGACGCTCGTGCGTAGCGACGGAGCAGGAGAGTGGACAGCGATGTCACTCATGTCCAGACTCCTAATTCCACGTTGCATGGAGTCCCAGTCCGCATCGAATCCAAATTCGACCCCATCGGAGCCTGGCTGTACAGCGGCCGACGAGCCCAGGCCAGCACCAGGAGTGTGCTGCGGGCTCGTGGTGAGCGCTGAGTGCCGCTCGCTGACGGTATCCGGAAGACTCGCCGTGCTAGCCAAGTTTGGCGAGCTCGTGGCAGAAACAATCTGCTCCCGCGTTTCCAGAGCGCGACCTTTCTCTCGCAGGGTCGTAAAACTGTCCATGCTCGTCAACTCGCTGCGCTCATCCCACAGGTGCTGGATCCTGGTTGGGAGTCTTGCCCCGCCACCACCAAGGTCAGAGTCAGACTGCCACTGGAAAAACGCTCCGGGTTCGGAAGCGCTGTCCGAGTCGAGAGTGTCCTCGCCATCGGAAAATTCGCTGAGCCAGTCCTCTTCGAGATCAAACTCGAAAAGTTCCGTCCCAGTCGCGGCGTCTATATGTGCATCCGGCCCATCCGCTGACTCTGATTTCTTGGATACGAGAAAGGCTGTTCCTGTTCAATGGATCAGGGTTGTGCAGCCAGAGTCCTCAATAAGAAACAAACCGCCGACATCTGACACTGCGAATTCTTGAGCTAATCTTCCGATGAAATCCTCGACATTGTTTACTGGAGTCTTGATTTCGTCCGGATCCTGTATCACCAAAATCAGACGGGAGGAAGCGGAAAATGCCAAACCAGACATACATCATAAAGAATTTCAGCCCATTCGTCGTCGTGGCTCATCACTACTGCTGCATTTGGAACCTATGTATGGTAGAAGTATCGCGACCAGGTTGGAAGAGGGATAGAACGATACCTGCTGTAAAATCCAGCTATTGACCAATCGACTTGGATGAAAGATCTGGTGAAGTCTTCAGTGACAAATGCAGCGAGCTTAAATGGTGGCACCTCGGAGGCGGCAGACAAATCAGACAGTATGACCTCGTCCGACTCCGTATGCATCCTGCCACCAGCACCGCCGGACCCCCCAAAGTTCAGCGCCCAAGAAAGCGCTGAACCCTGAAAACCGAATGGCACAAAACTTCCGTGAGAATTGGGCAGCTGTGCGTCGGTGATTGAGCGCATGGATGTCCCACGGAAAAACTTTTGCCAGAAAGTCTCGCCCAAAGAAATGGAGAACCCGCGTATGAACACGGTTTGATTGAGGCAATCTCTGCCAACTGGTGACGGATCGGCGTGCTTGTGGCGGGCAGGACATGTCTGCCAACGATATTGGTACCCGCTCGACATGTCAGCGGAGGGTCTGAATGTCAGCTGCAATTCGTTTCGAGGCATAACGATGTCGTGGAATGAGGCCATACCCCACGACTTGCACTTTTCCCATCCCGTCACGAGATACAAGGAACCGTTCTTCAACTCTCGCCCTCGAGTTCCATTGACGTATCGGTACCAATTTTCCGCATTTTCCACAACGTACTGGCGGACAGCTCCGAGGTTGACCAATTCTTCTCGGCGAGCACCATCCGGTAATGCGAGAATAGCTCCTGTCAGCTTGAAGCAATTGAACAGGAATGCACCACCCGGAAACCTGGTCAGTGAGATATGGAACTTTGATCAGTGAATCAAGACTCACTCGGAAAAGTTATGACCAAGGCCATGCTGGACAAACGGCGTCGTGACATAGTCGCCAGGGGTAACGGTGCTTCGGGATAGATCAATCATGTCGTAGAGAGCCAAAGGCACAAAGCCATCCGGAGTATGGGCGTTGACGGGGTGCTCCGCAGGAAGATAAATGTTGAAAAAGAAATCAAACACTCCGTCTGGGGTAACTCGACCGACATCTCCGATGGTTATACCGTTTCTTTGGTATTCCGCGGGAAGATTGGGACTCGGTTCGGGAACGTATAGGGGAAACCCGCGCCGCCGCCGCAACATCTGGCTGCAGTATATTTCGATCTCCGTGTACTCTCCCATCGGCTGCAGGACAATCGGAAGAATCGGCGAGTCTTCTGCTTGCTGGAAATGCCAACGTTAGTCGTTGTCCATGGAAAGGCGCTTCGTTTGAATTACCTCAATCGCTGGGTCCGGTACAGTTGACGCCCTCTGAGTCTGGGCTGTCGGAAATTGAGAATATGTACCATGCCACCGGTCAAACAACGCACCAACAGCCGGGGTTGCAGCCACTGTGTGGTAATGCACATCTCCGGAAACGAATTGGCCGCCGACAATGTCAAAGTTCTCCGCGTTTTGAAAGAGCTGGGATCTATCCGCCACGCGTAAGGCCAACAAGTTTCAAGCAGGACGGGCTTCCGTACCTTGGCAAAGTCGGGAGTGGTCCGGTTTCCTGCCGTGGAGCAGGGTGCGCCACGACATCCATGAGGAACACGAGGTGAGAGGAGAGGAACGAGAGACGTGGGAGCGGTAGTATGGCGCTGGCAACGACGCACAGCTTGTCAACGGACAGCACGCTGGATGCTGTCTATTAGACGCTGTCAAGCCGCTTTGAAGATAATCCACACACTTTGCGCCGGCGCGTACTAGTAGATTCATAAGAAATGCATTCCACAAATTCCAATGGGCGTTTGCTGGAGCTTCTCCGAGACTCCGACGCTTCCAAGACGCTTCAGGAATCAGAATGACCGAGACTCGAGAGATCAGAATCTTCCATGCGCGCGCCTTGAAATCTGTCTACGCTTTCAGCGTCTGCCGCGAGTCCGGTAGTAAACAAATCGCATACTGTAACTGAGGAAGAGCGCGCACATTGCGGCACAAGACAAGCTGAAAGTGCACGTGATTCCCATCAGATAATCACATGCGCATGGTTTTTGCCCTCTTCCACCGCGGCCAAGTTTGGAACGAAGCCTCGTCAGCGCCGAGCATGTACTGGACACCGCCGGACCACGTTCTCACATTCATCGGGAAATTCCGCCATCCAAGTGGCATTGAGAGGTCCGACAGTCGGACTTGGAAGTTGGTCGGCTAAGGGCTTCGGGGCTTATAACGTCTTCTGGAACTTCCACCTCAGACCGCGATAGCCTGAGTTGACCGTTCGGCCAGCATCGGAATCCACGGTGTTCCAAGGTACCGTGGTGCTGTGCGTTGCCTGTCGTTGTCAATGATTCTCACTGCCCCAGGCGGCTGTGTTAAGTACCTCGTTCCTCACGTCAATGGAGACTGTAACACCCAAGTCGCCCAACGTCCTTCGCTTCGATGACCGGACACTGATTCAGGACCAGTCTTATAAAGGTAAGGACGATCTTGTCACCCAACGAGACTGAAGTTCTGGTGGATAGACCCCACCTCTTCCAGAACACTGAGAACTTCGATATCGGGGCCAATTCGTTTCTGGAGATGAAACTGGCCTTCTGTGAGTACATGGAATTGTACCGAAATACACTATTCTGAAGTGCTATGCGCTGCTATCACTGCCCGATTCTCACTGTCTCCAGCTGACGGCTATACTTAAATGTCTGACCTCGTCTCTCACCCTGTCCCGTCATGGAGACTGTACTAGCCCAGGTTGCCCAACGTCCTCCCAGTCAATGGCCGGATACTGGGCCAGTGCATGGTCCAGTCTCACAAAGGTAAAGAGGCTCGTACCGCCGCACCAATGAGACTGAATATGACGGACAGATCCCAGCTCTTCCAAAATGCTCAGAACTTCGACGTCGTCGGCGGTCAATTCGTTTCCGGAGATGTACACTACCACGTGGCACAAGCTCTGGGTAAGTCCGATTTAGCACTGACGTGGAATGTATACCGATTCGACAGGTCTCAATGAACGGGCGCTAACCGTTGCGGACCCTGAGGTACTTGGCTTGAAAAGTTCCCGGGCCCTTTCGACGATTGATGCTGCACCTACAGCCAAGGGAAGCGTTAGCCCTTCCCATTACTCTGCAACCCACCCAAGCATACGCAGACAGCGAAATCTACTGCAACCAATTATTACAGCGGAAACGCGGTTTTCCGTTGTACATCCCAGGGCCGAGGGCAAACCTCTCCGCAGAGTATCGAAGAAACGGTATATCCATCGGAGACGTTGGCAGCGTTACACCGGAAGGAGCTTTTTGTAAGGATGGCATCCTTACAGCCACATCACTGATCTGTCACCTGTCAGTCCCGGCATCAGGGATCTGTCTATCTCACACAGTACAGCCTTCCGTTACCGTACACAGCCCACATACGTATATATGGACAGCATCTACTTTACTTTAGTTACGCACGCACCCCGACACCTCCCCCTTGTATTCCTACAGTTGCTCGTAGCCTGGTTCGTCTCGCCATAGGAATACACCGTGGTCCTGTCAACGTGTGCGTCACTGCACGTTTGGTTCGCCCGATAGTGTCTGTCGTGAGAACGACAGCCTTTCACTTTTGATTTCTTCTTTAATATCTATCTGCCTGCGGGATACCCCGTCAACACTCACACCCCCGAAGACTTCGTGCCACTGGCTCCGTACGACGTGATAGACGTATCCCAAGAGGATGTTGCCCCGGGTGATTATGTTGCGACGCCCTTTGTACAGCATACCACTGGTGTCGGATTTTCACAGTGCGTGTTCTACCTTGAAAAATCCCATTCGAGCTTGACCCGCACCCAGATTCCCCGGCGACGCATTTGTATTCCACTGTTACAACCCAACAGGAGCTGTTTTGGCCCTCCCGCACGGCGCACGGCAAGAGAAATTAGGCAACCTCGCGGCCACGCGCAATTATGCAGCAAAAAACGCCGAAAGCTGGTACAAATATGTCAACGGCACTCGAGGACGCGAGTTGAAGAATGGGACCTTGTATCTCGTCACGGGATGGGAAAAGTCCGCGTCTTGGGGCATAGCTACGTTTCATGACGTGATTTCACCCCGCAACGAGCTCCAGTTGGCGTTCAGACCCACGGCCGACAGATCTGTGGGTCATCGCTATCGCTGGCAGACATGCCCTGCCCGCCACAAGTATGCCGACCCGCCAGGTGGTAACGACCACTGCCTCAATCAAACCACCTTTATCCACGGTTTCTCCATTTCGTTGGGAGAAACTTTCTGGCAGCGGCTTTTTGGCGGGATATCAATGTGTTCGCTCGCAGATTCTCAGTTACTCACGTCACCCAGCGATTTTGTTCCGTTTGGCTTCCAGCGCTCGGTATTCTCTTGGTCGTTTGATTTCGCCGGCTCAAGCACAACTGGGGGCAAGAGCCGCGCAGAGGCCAAGGTCACTACATCTGACCTTTCCTCTGCACCCGAAGTGAGTGCATTTTTACACTTGCCTTGGTGCATCGTTCAAATGGTTCCAGCTTTTCCTTCCTGGTCGAATGATCAATGACTGGATTCTAAGCCAGGTAAGTTGTCTTCCTACTTCCGCTCAGGGGTTTCTTTTCTTTTCTAGACCCCCGACGCAAAGGTCGTGATCACGCACGACGACAATTGGGCCGAAGCTCTTCATGATGTATGGCCACCACCTTGTACAAGATTTCTCCATTCTGATTCCGTTGTACAGTTCGCCACAGCAACGTCATTAAGAACAGAGAGGGATTTCTTGCAGAAATTGGCCGAGAAATTTGTTATGCATGACGATGAGGGTGCGTTCTTCCACTGCTGTTTCGGCACATCGTCCCCAAGTCTCATATCACTGCAGGATTGACTTTCCTCGTACCAAGAAATTCCACCGAGGACTCCAAATCGCATGAAGCCGATTTGTGGGGCAGTTCGGTAAATTTTCGACTTTCCATGTCGGAGGACGTCGACCTTCAAGCAAACAGTATCCACACCTCCTCATCGGACAGCTCGTTTCTATCTGCGCTACTTCAAGTTGGTGAAAACCCCGAGATTCATCCCGACTCGGAGCACGATGATTTTTCGAACTTACCACATATACCGGATGAGGACCAAGACAACGAAGAATACGATGCGCGCGAATCCCTGAATCTGATGAAAAAATCAGTCTCGGCAGAGACTAAAGAATCGACAGTGGAGGACGCAAATAAAGATGGTACGTTGCTTCCACTGCTTGATTCGAACACCATGCTCAACACATCCAGATCTTCCTTCCTATCAAGACGCCAAAATGTCTCCCCGAATCAAAAAGTCAAGTCCTGTGATTTCTTTCGGTTCACTCAAGCCATCCGACTCGTCCACTTTTTCTTCCTCCTCCTCCAGCCTGCTGAGGCCACCAAACACCCTCCAATCCGTCTCCTCTCCTTCTTCTTTGCGTAGCGAAGGAAGTGAGATAGCCGCTGTCAACCAATTTATTGATCCAGAGCTGCTGCTCGACGATGCAGCCGAGCTCGCAGAACTGGCTGCGGTGCTTGCCTTGTCACAAGCGGAGACTCTGCGACAAGAAAAGCTGAAGCAGAAGGCTATTAGCCAGGAGGAGGCAGACCTTGCTGCTGCTTTGGAGGCTTCCATGGCGCCCAACTCGTGGGTAACTTCCTACGCCCAGACGTCGGGACAAGGAGCTTCATCAACGACACCAGCCGTGTCAGAGTTTCCGAAAAACTGGATAGATGACGAGAGCTATGCACGCATGCTAGATGCACAAGGGCCCACGCCGACCGACGACTCGTTTCCGACAGCGGTCAAGTCTGAACCGCAGTCGCCCCCACGGATCCGTCGTCCCTTGCCCGTGCCAGCGGCACCGTCGGACAAGCAACTTGCCCTTCAATTCGCTGCTGAGGAAGAGATGCTGGCGCGGCAAGCTGTGTACGACAAGCCACCTCTCGACCCTCCAGATCTTCCTTCCTACCAAGAAGCCAAATTATCTCCCCGAATCAAAAAGTCAAGTCCTGTAATTTCTTTCGGTTCAGGTGCCGTAAAGCCATCCGACTCGTCCACTTTTTCTTCCTCCTCCTCCAGCCTGCTGAGGCTACCAGACACCCTCCAATCCGTCTCCTCTCTTTCTTCTTTGCGTAGCGAAGGAAGTGAGAGAGCCGCTGTCAACCAATTTGTTGATCCAGAGCTGCTGCTTGGCGTTTGTAAGTCTCTGAGACTTTGTTTAATCGTTGCTTGATAATTTTTGGATAGCCATTGGATTTGTGGCGCCGTCAATAACGCCAGATCTCCTGCCCATGCCTGGTCCAATGCCCAACATAATATCGTTGTCGTACGGTCGATGTCCACCGCTTCATTTGCAGGCTCCGACTTGGATGCACCTCCTCAAGTTAATGGCGAGGTTGAGTGGAACAAGAATCGAGCCGACTGTAGAAGCTCTTGCCTTGACTCGGTCTCCACAGCTGGAGTTGCGCACTGTTGTCCAGTTCGTTCGCGTACGTTCTCAACACCCCATTGGTTACTCTTTGGCTCATGTCGGTTGTAGCCACACGTTTCTTCCGCTGACTGGAGGGCACTTTTGTGGCTTACGATTGAACATCCTGTGCCCGCATTCGTGCCTGGTGCCAAAAAATACGGCACCGGCGACACATCCATGCTCCCCTGGTCCTACACACTCTCCAGTGTGCCCACACTTCTTCGCGATAGCTCAGACACGGTATTGTCCAAGTGCTACACGATACCATCCAGCGAATCCGTGCCTCTGCCGACCCTTCCCATATCCTTCCCCAACATGGCCATGTATCTTCAGGCCGCGCTCGAGGAATCTCGGAGATACTCCAGCGACAACAGCAGTGGGGTACGAAGATTAGCCGAGATGGTAGAAGTGTGTTATCCGACTGAGACTTTGCCGAGAGAGGACGAAGGGGAACGGAGTCGGGTTGATCGCCTTTTCAAGAAGGTGATTGGGCGGAAACCCAGGAAGAAGAAGGGAGGGATTCGGAATGAGGACACTTATGAGTTGGTAACGCCGTTTAGGCTGGATGAATGGGCGTGAACGCTGTATCGCTAAATAATGCTTGTGTATAGTCAGTGTATGACCAAATCGAGAACGACATTTCTAACTCTCCATCGGCTAGATCCAGGTCATGGACGCTAATAGTAAACATGTTTATTCACCGGCCAGTTCGGAGAGGTCAGTAATACTACGTCAAAGGGCCGAAGACACACAGATATCCAATTAGATTAGATTGTGAAATTACTCAGGGCTAGAGAAGGTCTACAGCCCATACTACATGCCACTTGTACATATTTCCCATGCGCGAGTTGGCGCTGCGCGACGTATGTAAAGCAGCGAAACTTGATCATTCTGGGTGAACAATGAGTTCTACATCGGGAAACGCCTCCTTGTACACGTCGAGCGAGACACCTGCATGGAGGATCGTCACGGTCCGCGGATATCCCTGCGGCCGCAATCGAGAAATTGCTGCAATAGGATTCGATCCCAAAAGAAACTCGGAAACAACTAGGGTGCTCAGCACTGGGAGCGTGCGTGCGTTGACCAGCTGCACCGCGCTCTCGTCGGCGTTACCACTTGCCCAAAGAAGGCTCAGTGTGCGAATGGGTAGAGGTGGGACTCTGCGGTGGTCTGGTACTGTGACGAGGGGGTAGATGGTGAGTGCGCACGTCTCGAGAGCTGTGCTTTGACGTAGAATATATATTGCCTCGGAAATATTCACGCTGGCGGTAAGAGTAGTGAGTTGAGACCAAGGAAGCGTCGTGGCAAACGGGTTGTATCCCAAGTCCAGGGCGACCTGCTTCAGCATTGGTGCCAATGGGAATAACGCCGTCGCCGTTGCAGAGGGTGTGGTGGCTGGCTTCGGGTGGTCCGACGGGTCCACAGATGCGGTGCATAGAAGTGGCATCGGTGCGGTGAAGGAGCGGAGGTCATCGTAAGGAAGGTAAATGTCCACATGCTGCAAGCGTGAAGCGTGGTGCAGGATTGCGTCCTTAAACTTGGGACTCGTCGCGATGGATGTCGATCCTCGGCGCATATCCCAGAGTCGAATGGACAAGGGGAAGTTCCCAGACCGCTTCAGCCAAGATTCGAACAGTTTGAACTGGTGGTTTCTGGCGGACTTCCTGTCACCGTGAAGCTGCAGGTCAATTGAGCTCCACAATTGTGGGGTAGCGAGCGCCGCGCCACGCCATTGGCGGCATATCCGAAGCAAGAAGGAAGGTGACTTGGGGCCTATGGGTGGTATAAATTCCAAGTCCGAGGGGAGAAAACGGACAAAGATTTCCGATGTGATTTCGGCCGGTAGGCTCAGAATCGGGTGCTTGTATTGGGCGACGGCTGCGAGGACATCACAACATTTGTCTCGCTCGGTGAGGCGGGCTTGGATTGAGCGCTTCAGGTCCTCTATTTCGATATCGAGTTCCGCGATACGGGTTCGTGCAGCTGCGACTTCTCGGAAGGTCGGCAAAGGGGCTGACTCGGCCAACATGGTTTCCGAAATTAGGGAACAGATGAGGCTCAGTGCGGAGGATACGGCTGTCGAGCAGTACACACTATGGCGCCTTTTCCCGCGAAGGACTTGCTAGGAGCGTATGGACCTTTGCGTGAACGACTGCGAAAGACAAGGCTTGATCACGTAAATGACGCGCCTGACTGAAATTGATGGCCGCCGCGCCTTGGCAAAGACCACCATCATGCGGCCTCGAATCCGTAGATCTCCTCAATAGAGATGCAACATTTCTGCGATTCAACTACTTACTGCCCGTCTCAATTCATCCAAACCTGCGCATTCAGCCTCTGCCCTCCTTGCAAAACTTCTCTTTGCGCGACCACAGAATTCAGCGTTATATGCCCATCCTCAAGCATGGCGCGCCATTCTTCTTCCTGCTCCGCAACCCCTTCAATAGTCTCCCAAATCCCAGCCGAGCCAAGCTGCGAGCTCTCCCATATCGCCTGGGCCAGGGGCGTCACAGTCCTGATGCGCTCCATCACCTCTAGAATCTCGCGGAGCTTGTACGAGTACGAGGGGAGCATCTTTTGGAGCGCCACGTTCAGGAACCCTGACAATCTGTCAGTTGACGGATACACGGCTGCGCAATGGAAGGCACTCACAAGGGTGCTTCTCGTCGTCTACCGGCAACTCGGCCGCTGCATTCAGGTACTCGATGGCTGACTTGCGGAGAAGTTCTTTTTCGTCTTGGCCGCTTGCCAAGGCCGCCTTTTCGGCGTAATAATACCCTTTGTTGCTACAGGCCACTTTCAGCACTGGATGTCTCGAGGACGAAGCAGAAACGCATGCGTATGCTGTCGCTCTGGGGTACACGAAAAACGAGTTGATGAATCCTGGGTCACTTGGCTCTTGGAGATGGGGCTCTTGGTCCATCTCCTGAAGCAGGAGATCGCTCTCTTGCAATAGCTCTTCCAATTGTTCTGGAGACCGTTCTTTGCCGTTGAGCTATTGTCGCAGTCTTCAGCTAGGAAGAAACCGAGATCGCTGTGGACTCACCTGCCGCAGCGCGTCGACGTACAACCGCTGGACGCCAAACATGAAGGATTTCTCAAACACTGTGCCACGGTTCTCCTTGGGCTCGAGCATCCAATGCTCGCGCAGACCTCGAAGGACCTCGAGTGCCCGTTTCGTCAGCTCGACACAGACATCGTGGCGTCCGCGAACGCAGCTATCCATGTAGCCGCGCATAATCCAAAGACTGGGGTCCGCTCTTCAGGACAATGTATTTGAAAGGGAGGAAGATATTGCTTACCGAACTGTGACCGAGACAGCTGGCCGAGCAGAGGCCCATCCAGCTGAGCGCTGGCGTTCGAGGGCCTCTCGGATTACGACGGTCGGCCCAGCGCTGACCCAAGGTTTAAACATAGTAATCTCCATCGTGACTTGACTCAAAATCAACTTGGTTGGCCAATAAAAGCAAAGAGAGAACGCACCTTGCATGTTGTACCGGGTAAAGAAGTCGGAGTTGGCGATGTGAAACACGCGGTCGTCGCGCAAGATGGCGTTGGTTAGGTCGACGATGGCCTTTGCGTACGCGTGAGTTGGTTGAAAGGATTTGACGAGAGAGGGACTCACGCCGCCAACCCCTCGAATGTGTTTCTCGTCCTCGTCGACTTGCTTCATCTTTTCTATGCCACGCTTCCAGTCCTAAGAAAATTTAGACGCGTAGAAGAAAGGAGGCAGTTGACAGACTTCGTATGCGCCGTAGATGACCCAAGCCTGTGTGTACCGTTTAGCTGATGGACAACGAAAAAAACGAGCTCGAGTCTTACACTACTCCCGACCATGAGCGGATTGGGTACAGTTTCTCCCTGCAGTATGGGTAACATCGCCGTGGCGATTTCCCAAGGCATGCGACCTGCTTCCATCTGGACAGCGTGGTCATTGACGCCCAGCGTCGGGGGGTTCTTTTTGATTCTCTCCGCAGCCGCCACGGCGGCCTCGTACGCCGCTTTGTATTGACTCTTTTGGGCCTTTTCCGACTCGGACAGGTCGCTTTTGGGGAGTGCGTCGAGTGCGCGTTTCCAGAACACCTGGCTCTCGTTGCCGACCGCCTGTGATAGAGTTGAACTTGAGAAGTACGCGAAGTGGGAGAGGTACTTGCCTCGTTTGCAGAAGCCAGTCTGGCCCAAGCTTTTGCGTACCCTGGGTCGAGTTTCGTCGCCTGAAATCCGAGTCAGCCTTTTCAACTTTAGTTCCAACATACAAATCGACCTTGTTGGCATCGTCGCAAGCGTCCATGTATACCAGCCATTCAATTGAGCTTTTCCTTGAAAACAGGACGTCTTTTCAAACCTTTTCAAAGCCAGACTGCACGCTGCCCGATTGGCGTACAACACCGCCAGTCCTTTCGGGTCCACAGCCTCGTCGCTCGCTTGGATGGCCTCGGTGTACTTCTTACTAGCTTCTTTGAACTTTTTGGCAACGTAGAGCGTGTTCCCCTCCGCTTTGAGCTGGGAGGAAGACATCGCAGTGAAAGAAATGGCGAGTGTTAGAGTCAAAAAGAGTTTTTTTGACAGGCGGTGTGAATCAGTTGCTGCGGCCACCATTCGCTCGATTCCCAAGAAATACAATCAAGAAAGGCCTAGCTACTTGCTCCCTATACGCCACCCCGACTCTGGAGTTTCATCTCATTCCTTGGGCCTCCGAACTCAACCGCGGAGTCGACTTCACGACACGGAAAGAAAATTCTGTTTCCCCAAGAAAAGTCCAATGTAAATATCCATTCCCTCCGCCACCAGTTGGCGCATTGACGCCAAAGTATCAGGCGAAACAACAAACCGCGGGAGTGTAACGGTGTCACTCATTTCAATGCGGACAGTCCGTAGACTATCGCGACGCCCACAGAGTGCGGTGAGGAGCACCTCCAACGATGAGGCTGAGGGTTGAGCATTGAGGGGACGAATCTCCAGAGATTGGAGTTGCGGGAGGATCCGAGACGAGCCCGGCGTGGACTCTGCCAAAAGAGTAAACAGCACTTCTGCCGTTTCGTGCTCGAAAGACCAAATATCCAGATGTGCGAGAGCAGGGATGAACGACATGAGTTGACTCAACGGCATGCGACGCAATTCGCCTGTGCTCCAGGTGCTCTCCTCGACACGGAGCCGTTTGAGGCCGGGTGATTGCTCCAGGAGGGAGCGGAATTCGTCGATGGAGATATTTTCTGTGGACACAGAGAGATACTCCAGCTGGGCCGAGACACGCATCAAATCGGCGGTGGGACAACGAAAACTAATCCGACGGAGATTCGGGAGACGTAAATTGTCTGTCGACGAGCCGTGCGTGCTGTCGACCAGCGGGATCCCGCCGAGGTTCAGCTCGACGAGGTTCGGGGTGGCACGCAGCAATCGTCGTATCGCAGGCCAGGCGCAATCAGCATAACGACCGTACATCGAGAAGACTCGGAGGGACGGCAGCGATTCCGGGGGTTCCATACCGTGAAAGAGTCGGAAGGGCGGGGCCTGCCCAGTGGGGATGATGAAGTGAAAAGAGCTCAGCCGCTCAGAATGGCGCCAGAGGAGGGTAGCTTCCTCGGGATCGAGGGGTCCCTCCATGTACACACGGAATGGATGATTCCGAGAGCGATCAAGCCACGCACTATGGAGCTGCATCACGTTGAAATTCAACGTAATTCCTGGTGAATACCAACTATCAACGTATCTTCCATTGACTTCCGGTGATTTTGATTCACTGTTGAATTTACGTTGAATTCTGATTCAACCCGTTCTACGTTGAATTTCACGGCACTTCATTAACATGCCCAGGTGTCAACCCAATGAAGGTGAAGCCAATTGCCCTCCACTCGGTACGTGTCCATCTTGGGCCCTAACCGAACTCACAATTTTCCTTGGAGACCTGATCACGACAGTTGTCTGAAGTCCTTCAAACTCCGACCGGATCAGTGACCGAGTACCGATATTGCGCCATTGATTGCGACGTGGCATGATTTCCTTGCTCTTTTTTCTTCCTTTCCTCCATGTCGCCCACGTCCTCACGCAAGCCTCGACTTCCCCCAGCTGCCACCACCTCGTCCACACCGCCGTCACGCGATCTCATACCGCTCACCTCCGACCCGGCGAGCCCCAGACCACTGTCTTGAATGCCACCCTCGCCCTCAGGACGTCGTCTCAGATCTCCCGCTCGCTCCCCATGCTCATGCCCGCCTGCACCCTCTCTGCGTCCGCAGCCGCTGACCACTGCACGTCTCAAGCCTACCACGTGCCGCCCGCCGGCTGTCTGCCTTCCCCAGGGTCACGCTTCTATATCACTCTCGCCGTCAAAACCTTCCCCCGCTCCAGGCCTACTCCCTTCATCCAGAGACCCTCTGCGTCCGCAGCCGCCGCCCCCATCGCGCTTCCCGTCGGCCCTTGGTGATGGTGCCGTTATCCACTCACCGGTGTTACTACCGGCTATCGCAACGCAGCAACAACGCGCCGTCTTCCGCTGTCAACGAATCGCAAAATGAAGCCCAAGCCCCACGGTTTCTCAAATCACGCCGACCACCATGTCAACGCCAACGTCGCCGCTCGAAGCTTGCTCTGCCGTGGTCTTCAAGTTGCACGCTGCTCATATTTGAAGACCTCCGTTCCTGCTGCTTCACTCTGCCATTCCCATGCAAGATGTTTCGCCACACGCTCAACTCATGAAGTGCATCAAATCTTTGGCTTTCAACTTCGTCGAGTTCGTCAAGTCCGAATCTGCACCAGTCTGTACCCCATCCAAGTTCAAGGTGTTGCCGCCGCTTGCTCCCCCGTTGCCTTTTCGCCTTCCTCACGCCCCACTGCTGTCGTCCGTCCTCGCGGGCGGGCCCCGCCTTCGTATACGGGTTGGTCAGCCTCCACCTGTAACTAGTTAGTTTAGCTGTAATATTCATTCAATGCACTTGTTCTTTTCCCCTTTTAATTGCCTGAATGAGGCTTTAGTGAGAGTGTATATGGGGTGCTGCAGTGCTGGCAGTTTTACCCAATTCAACGTAAATCACGTCGAGATTCACTGGGAACCTCATGTGGAAGGAGCAGTGATTTTGGCCATATCACGTTGATTATCGACGTAGATTTCAACGTAATCTGGAGGTGAAAATCAATGTAGGCCCGGTGAAAATCAACGTAGGCTTCAGTGAAACTCAACGTACCGCGTGGTTAAAACTAGGTTGAAATTCAACGTACCCTACCCCCCCAGAGACGTCCCCAACACTTCATTGGAGCCTTTGGGGCGTGGAAAGGGGATGTTAATCCCAGTCCACAGCTGCGGTGTGGAGACTGCGACGGCGCTCCACGAATGGCAGATGTTGAGGAGAAGAATGGGGATGCAGCGAGCTTCACGTTGAGGATGACGTGACACGGAGATGCACTGGATGAAGATTTCGGAGGTGATTTCGGGTGGCAATTTCGTCACTGGATCGCGCTCAGCGTTGAGTTGGCGTCCAAGGAGGATTTCCTCGCGCTGGAGTTGTCTGCTGCTCGATTGCTGCGCGAACAGACTCGAGGCCGGCCTCGAGCTCTGGAACGGACATGGTCATCTACGCGTGTGAAGTGAGCTTTTACAGTCGGGGAATCAAGCGGAGGGCGTACTGGAAAGAAAAGCAGAGCGATCGTGGTAGTAAGGAAGAAAGAGCACTGTTGACGTCTGTGTGTCACCGCGCCGCATTGTTCGCTCCCGCCGCTGTAGCGCCGCTCATTGTTCGAGGCGACGGGTGGCGCCGTCGTGTCCCACGTCACAAATCGAGTGTCTGTGTAGCTGAAGACGACCCCTTACATATCAGCTTGCCATACTTATCCCACCGGAGTTCCAAATTCCGTTCACGTCTGTAATTCAGCGTACTCGACGACATCCAATTCGTGTGCTTACAAAACAGAGAGAAGGTCTTTCCCATCACCGTCCACGACTCGAATGTCCCCAGCAGCCCCAAGCTCTCGGAATACGGCAAGCGTGCCTTCCGAAGCGGCGGTTAAACCATGAGCGGCTGTCAAGCGGATAGTCGGTATTCTGCCACGACATACGCCCAGGCTAGTCGCCAGCGTGCTCCACTTTGAGTCGGACGCGGGGTGGTGTGAAGCGCCGTCGCAGAAAATCTCGATAGTCCGAAGATTCGGGCCGAGGGACGCGGCGGGATGTATCCAGACGAGGGAAGCGGCGGGCTGCATCAAGATGCCAAGCAACTCCGCCATATTGCCGACTCGCCAGTTCTGAAGCTTCAGATGGTCAATGGTAGGAAGGAGAGCGAAGAAACTAGCGAGCCCCTGGAGAAACCGTTTGTTGACATGCTCCAGCTCCAACACTCGGAGTGACGGTGACGATCGCCGCAGGAAAGAGAGGATGTGGCGGTTAGTAGATGCGTTTTTGACAAACCGAAGAGTGAGATTTTCGAGTCGGGGCGCCGTTATGCATTGCAAATGAATGGGGAGCAACCCTCCATTACAACTGAGCTGACGCAGACTCGGGAGGAGCACGGGCTCTTTCGGAACATCCAGATTCCGAATGTGGGGCATGTCTTTAAAGTTCAAATGAACGAGGTTTGGGGAAAGACGCAGCAATTGAAAGATCGAGCGCCATGACATTTCGATTGAACTCCGGCCGACAAACGACAGCTCTTGAAGACGCAAAAGCGTTTCTCGGGTATCATGCCCCCCAGAGGGTTATAGTGGCCATCCTCGTAGTATGGTGACTTTGGTAAAGTGGATGAGCAGAGATGTGAGACGCTGCGAGTGAAGCCAAAGGACGGATACAGCACGAGACTCCACGGATATCTTTAAGGGACGGTTGCTCGACCATTGGAGCCGGCGCTGTAGCAGCTCTGGAAATGCCTCTGGTCGCGATCGAGGGAGGTGGATGTCGAGCTCTGCCCATAATCCAGGAGTGGATATCGCAATGGTTGTCCAAGCGTGACAAACATTGAGAAGGACCATGCGGATATCGCTGGGTCGAGGCTCCTCGTCGGACGGCAGACACTGGAGAAAGATCTCGGCCGATATTTCGAGTGGTAATCTTGAGATAGGATCGCGCAC
Source organism: Roridomyces roridus (assembly GCA_029378245.1). Classification (NCBI taxonomy): domain Eukaryota; kingdom Fungi; phylum Basidiomycota; class Agaricomycetes; order Agaricales; family Mycenaceae; genus Roridomyces; species Roridomyces roridus. The sequence continues at coordinate 775,620 of JARKIF010000001.1, read as the reverse complement.
GGCGTTCAGCCGGCGAAGAAGGCTTTTATTGAGCCCGAGCCTTTTTTGAGCGGAAACGGTTTTCTTCCCCTCGCTATCAGCGGAGACTTGAGCGATGAGTGTCTCGAGTTCTAGCTCAGACATTGTTCACACTGCAAAAGCGCAGGGAGGTGAGGCTCGTTTGGCAACGCTTAAGAGGAGCACACGTACAGCTTAGACGCGAATCTCCGAACTCGGTTCGCAGCTCTGCTTGCAACTCTCCGTGGATCCGCGATGGGGAGTCGACAATTTTGAGGGCGGGAGGGTGTCGACGGCCGATGAGGCTTCGTTCCGCGGAGGTTGGAACGGAAAGATTTCGCTGAGACCGTCGGTTCGGGGTTCCAGCTGCGACAAGGACGCGCGCGAGTGGGTCGAAATCAAAAGAGTTTGGTGCACGTGATGGACATTGCATCGCGTCAAACTCAAAATGCCCCTATTTTTACGAATCCTCAAGTACTCCAAGGAGACAGAACATATACCATACACTATAAAAACAGTGCTCAGCCCGAGTCAGACGTCTATATTACTACGATGCAGGAAGGAAGGAGGATTACACGGCATTGGCACGCCGCACGGCACGGTCCCACTTATGCAGAAAGAAGATCTTGCCCCTCGTCATCCACGACCCGAACGTCCATCCCACCAGCCCCAAGTTCTCGAAATGCGGCACGCGTGTTTTCCTTGGCCCCGACGAGCCCACGAGCGACGGTCAAGCGAATACTCTGTATTCTGCTGCCGCGACAACCGCCCAGGCTAGTCACCAGCATATTCCACTTTGGATCGGAAGCAGGGTGGCTGAAATCGTCGTAGAAAAGCTCCAGAGTCCGAAGATTCGGGACTCGCAGTGGCAGGATACGAATTAACTGGGCCGCACGATCTATTGCCCAATTCCGAAGCTTCAAGTGGTCCACAGTGGGAAGGAGAGCGAAGAATTCAGGGAATCGCGCGAAATCCGGGTCGCTGATGTAGGAGGATTCTAGCTCCAACACCCGGACTGGTGGTGACGATCGCCGCAGGAAGGAGAGGATGTTCTCATCGCAGGGGTCTTGGACCGATCGAAAAGTGAGAGTTTCCAGTCGAGGCGCCGTTATATACTGTAAATATTTTGCGAGTCGTCCATCAGAACCGAATCGGCGCAGACTCGGGAGGAGCACTGGCTCCAAGTCATTCGGGATATCCAAACGTCGAATCAGGGGCATGCTTTGAAAGTCCAAATTGACGAGGTTTGGGCAAATACGCAGAACTTGAAAGATCGAGCACCATGAGAATTCGATATCAGTGCGGCCGACAAAGGTCAACTCTCGAAGACAGAATAGCGGCTCCTGAGGTAGCGTGTCGAGGTCTCCGACGGCCTTGTAGTAGCCATCGTCGTAGTATTCATCCACAGTCACACCGGTAAAGTGGACGTGCAGAGATGTGAGCTTCTGCGAGTGAAGCCAGATGGCGGAAGCAACACGAGGTCCCACATATCCCTTGAGGGATATCTTCAAAGGACAGTTCCTCGTCCATTGGAGCCAATTCTGGAGAAGCTCTGGAAAAACCTCCAGTCGACGGAGGTGGAGGTCGAGCTCGGTCCATAACGCAGGAGTGGCTGCGGCAATCTCTGTCCACGCATGGCAGACGTGAAGGAGGAGCCAAGGGGCGGATTCCGGCGTGACGGGGTATCCGTCCACGCAGTGGAGAAAAATCTCGGCTGAGATTTCGAGTGGCAATTTTGCAACAGGATCGCGCACGGCGTTGAGTCGACGGTAAAGAAGCTTTTTGTCACGCTCGAGGCCCCTAAGGACTTCTGTCTGCCGCTCGATATCAGCGGAGACTTTGGCGATGAGCGTTTGGATTTCTAGCTCAGACATTGGGACGCTGGAAGAGGTGAGGATCGATGTATGCAGCGTACGGCCAGACCTACGCACGATTGAGGTGGTGGTGGTGGTCAATCGGAAAGGGGGTTCTGACACTGACAAGCACGACAGGAATACACCATTTGAATATGCCAGCCTTGCTGCAGCCATGGCAATGGAACTCTGGAAACGGAGAGGTACGTCTAACAGAGACGCAAAGCATAGTATTGCTCGATGGCACTGGCGCCGAGCGACGTCGTCACGTCTCGGTTACGGACGTTTCCCTCATGGTTAATGACAGCGGTCCTCTCACGACGTCCAGTACTTTGCCCACGCAGCGATAGGTCCTTCTATCCGTGAGTATGGTGGAACTGAATTCTATTATAATGTCACCAGCTACACAACCAGTAAGGACGCAAGCGTAGCTTGGGTTTGCACAACCTAAAAAATTCATCAGCACCCGCACTGCTCTTCTCAAAAATAAGGAAAGACTTACATCTAAAGCCTGCTGCACCTCCAGCCTCCTCCTCGCCGCCTCCAACCAGTCCCTCAGCAGCAACTTGGCCGTCCCCCCGAGCTGATTCAGCTCCCTTGTCGCACTATCCAGATCCTTCTCATTAAGATAATACTCGGCCCTCGCCAACACGCTCAATACATCCCCGCCGCTCACAAGCCCATGTCGCTTGAATTGCAGGCCTGCAAACGCACGGCTCGCAAGGTGCGAGAGGAGCCCGGCGTTTTGGTCCGGCACGAGAGCGACGTGAGACACCTTAGGGGCGACCTCATTGGCGAACCACGTCGCCAGGTCCGCAAATGGCTCGACCCCGATGTCGGGCACGTCAGACGCCTCGAGCGAGTCGAGGGCCGCTGAAGCGACGGGATCTTCGCGAGCCTCTGCGAGATGCCGGAGGGCACGCAATTCCTCGCGGAATGGCTTGCGTACGGGGGAGGAGAGAGCAGAAGAGGAAACGGCGCGGAGGGCAGACCAAAGGGAGTGTATGCGGATGTTTTCGTCCAGGTAGATGGAGTTGTCCAGAGCGACCCGCTCGAGCCGCTTGAGGTTCGCTGACAGCTCGTCGATCTTTGCCAATCGCCCACCACGCTCCTCCTCGACGCGGACCTTAATCTCGCGGATCCAGCGGCGCTGCAGCTCGATGCCCTGCGCGATAACCTCCTCCTTGAGCCTATATTATCCTTGTCAGTAGTTTCGCGTGCATGTGAGATTGAATAGGATTGACCTCTCATTGATGAGTTCCGTCTGGGTCTGCAGCTCATTCTCAAGCTTCTCCCGGTAAGCCTGTGTCAGCCTCGCCCGCTCCTCATCAAAGTATCGCCTAAACTCCTGCTCCTGGCCGTCCAGCCGATCCTGAGCAGCCATCTCAAGCTCCATCAGCTTCAACGTGTAGTCCCGCGTCTGCTCATCCAGCTTGGCCTCCAACTCAGTCCGTTCGTCCTCGCGCGCCTTGTCGATGCGCGCAGCCAGCGCCGTCAAGTCGGATTTCGCAGCCTCGAGAACCGAAGCGGCTTTGGCGGTGGTAGCGGGGTTGGCCTCGACGTAGACGGTGAGATCGTCGATCGTGCCTGCGAGGTGGGCGATAATGGGCTCGGAGGATGTGATGGAGGACAAATCGGGGGAAATGGGGGCCAGGCGCGGTATTTCCACCACAGGTTCGGGTTTCTTGGGTGGGGTAGGACGAGCGTAGCCTGGCGGCAGTTCGAAGCCAATGGGTAAAGGAGCGTGGTAGACAGTGGATGAATCTGCGGCAGGTGGTGCAGCGACCTCGGGGGTGGTGGGCAGCTCTGCAACGTCGATGCCCTTCGCGAGAGCTGCCTCGGCCTCCCGTATGAGCTCCTGCACGCCCCGAGAGAACTGCTCGCCCTGGTGCTTGACCACCGCGGTAGCCTGGGCCGCCTCTTTTGTGACAGTAGTCTTGATGCGGGCCACAGCGCCAGTGGCGCGGTCTTTTGAGTTTTGAATGGCCTTGACGGTAGCGTCCTTGGTCTGCTTGGCATTGTCCACCGCCTCCTGCACCGTCTTGGGAGTCCCGTTGATGGTGTCGGTGACGTAGCGCTGAGCCGACTCGACGGACTTTTTCGACGACGCGAGGAGAGACTCGAGGGTCATGGTGTCCCAGTGCTGACTTTCTGCGTACGAGAGCATCGAGTATCCGAGCGGTACATTCTCCGTGAAAAAGTCGTAGTACGCCTCGCTCTGGAATGCCGCAAAGGTGCTGCCGACGTAGAATGTGCCGACGAGCACGGTGGTGGACAGCAGAATGTTGCGCACGACATGCCGCTTCTTGGGCGTGGCTGAAGGAGGTTCCGTGGCGAGGCGCTGGTATACATTTCAGGGAAGAAAAGCACGAAGATTGCTGAGGACTCACCCGTCGTATAACACGAACAGTAGCCCGAGACGGTAGTTTGGATACAGGGAGCACTCGATACATCCCGTGTATGCGCCCGGCCGTAGCCTCAGTCTGAGTCTAGTGGGCAGTCGCGGTCGTTGATGGAGCCGTGTTTACCCGCAAACACGTGGCTCGATTCGATGAAAATGCAGTTTCTGAAAACCAGGCGTGAAAGAAAATTGTGTAAAGGGTCAACCGCACTCTGTGCATCTGTAGAGTGCCCTGCATTTTGTTTTCCGAATTGTGGAACCAGATTTGACCTCGGAAGGTTCCTGCATTTTGATCAACGCGGCGGCGGCCCTCATCTTGCCCCAAAGATAAACGATGGCATCTCCGAAGCTCCTTCGTTCCACGCGAAAATATGATTGACTGACGTCTTTTTACCTCCACCCATGTCTGCAGACGCAGAGGAAAAGAAACTGGCAGCCTCCGAGCTCGAAACTCCACCTGAAGACTCGTCTCGATGGACCACCTCACGTCCCGAGCTCTGGGCGTACTATGTCTACTATATCGGCAACAACGGGCTCTCTGGGTGTAATCTCTCAGTCTTATCTCTATGATTCTCAGCTGACGCGCCAGTAAGTCAACTTTGGGCCCTCTCAATTCCAAAACCTGCTCTTTTTGGCGGGGTATGATCCTACGCAGCCGCCGTTTACTGCTCCGTGCGGGGACAACGGATGTGTGCTCCCCTATCTGGGTCGGGTCCGGGACAGTACGTGCTTTTCTGCTTCTTTTTCTTCCATTGACGAACTTTAAGTCAACTCGATCGTTCTAATGAGCAAGTCCTTCGTTTCTTCGTCAACCAACCAATGACTTTCTCCAAGCAAATGGAATTTCGTTCGCCCTCCAAGCCGTCCTTCTTCTCATGATCGGTGCTTGGGCGGACTATGGCACCTCCCGACCGAATATCACCATATTTTTCACCCTCCTTGCCGTAGCAGTATCTTTTGGTTGGCTCGGAGTCGAGGACGCGTCGCAATGGCGATCAGGCGTGGTGCTGTATATTCTTGGATGTGAGACCTATTTTTTCTGTGCGAATGCAGCTAAAAACGCGACAGTAATCGCCTACCAATGCGCCCTGACATTTTGGACCGCAGCATTCCCCGGCCTCGCACGCGATCTCCCAGAAGTCAAAGAATCGCTGGAGGAAGTGAAATCCGGCAGAAAAAGCCTCGCAGACCACACAACCTTAACCTCCCTCTCCCGGAATCGCATCTCCAACATCTCATTCACCATCTCCTCCCTCGGCGAAATCATCGTCCTCGCCATCATGGTCGGTATTCTCAAAGGCATCAAGTCCGACGCTAGCACCGAGAACAATACCAAGGCGTTTAGCGTCCTCATAGCCTTCTCCGGTGCCGTATGGCTACTTTGCGCCATCCCGTGGTTTGTTCTAGAGAAGAGGCGCCCTGGGTTGAATTTGCCCAGTGGGACGACGTTGTTGACAGTTGGATTTAGGCAAACGTATGTGGCGTTTCGGGAATGTCTGAGGTTGAAGCAGACGTTCCTGTATCTAGTGTTTTATTTTCTCATGTGGGTGTTGTACTCCCGAACATTTCAGATGCTGAACAGCTGACAGGGGAGATGTTTTAAATACCACAGTGTTGGTCTAACCGTTCTTTCGACGACTTGGATTGACACATCTGCAGGACGGTTATTGGTACTCTGCAAAACACGCAAGTGACATCATTTCGTGCTCAGAAAGCCGACTAACCATAGAACAGTGTCGTGGCATATTCGACTCTCCAGCTGACACTCCTCTTGATCGTCGGAATTGTCGCTCAAGGACTGGGCATATATCTCTTCTGGATTGTGCAGAAACGGTTCAAGATTAGCACCAAGGCGGTAAGCTTCCTTCCTTCTCCCGGCAAGTGATTTATCTGACGACACATAGATGCTCTCGTTCAACGTATTCTGGATAATCATCCTGACAATCTGGGGCCTCATCGGCGTGCACACAGACAAGTTTGGGTTCAAGCATGTTTGGGAGATTTGGCTCTACCAAGCGTTTTACGGATTGATGGTTTGCCCATGGTATGCTTACAGCCAGACCATGATCAGCGAGGTGTCGCCGTTGCCACAGATGTTCTTGTTCTTTGCACTCTTTTCGGTCATCGGCAAGACGTCTGCGTTCATCGGCCCCTTCGTTTCGAGTGCGATCATCACGGCTTCGGGCAACAACGACAATATGCCGTTTGCGTTTCTATTCGCGCTGTAAGCAGTCTTGAAGCTATGGTGCCACACTAATATTTATGCAGCGGTGTTGTGAGCACAATATTCCTGTACTTCGTCGATGTGGACAAGAGCCGGGTCGAGTGCGAGGCGTTTATACGTGCAGAGCAGGAGCGCAAGGCGTTTGAGGCGAGCGAGCATTTTGCGAGTGCGTATACTGGGGATGTGGATGTCAAGATGGATGTGTAAATGCAGTTGACTCCGCGATCCTCCGACCCAACCGGCTTTCGATCAAGTTTCCGATCCGCTTCGTTTTGATTCTCGTGGTCGGCCACTTGACTTTCTAACACTGGCCGCCTTTTTCTCGAGCCAAGAGCTTCTCAAAATCCACTGTCAGCCAGTCCTTGCTCCTCCAAGATTTTCAGAAAGCTGTGTTTCAACTTGTACCGCCAACGGAGTTTATTTCAAATCACCCGGTTGCATCTCCGTTTGATCTCAGCAATCTATTTCCATTCGTTGCGGTCTTTTCACGCCGGGACCCGCCATCCCTCTCACACGCGCCCACCTCCTTCCTTCCCCTCCCCTCCCTGCTGCGAATGCGGCCCTCCAGCCTCTCCTTCCTTCTCCTTCAATTATGTCTCCCTGTCGCATGGGCCTCCGTCACAGTATATAACCAACAACCCTTCGGGGACCAAACGAAAAGCGTGGCCTCGGGCTCCAACACGGCGGCAGCTGCGGCATACACTGGCTCCGCTGCGTACGACCCCACCGTCCTCGATGCCCCAGGTGTCCCGAACCCCGCGCCTCCGACAAAGTTTTTCCAGCAACTGAGCAGCGCGCCGGTGCCGGGGCTGTCGATCCCGCAGTCGGGATACTTTTTTGGGTTCTCGGTCGAGTTTTCAGTGGCAAATCAAGTTTGTAAGTGGATCGACACTGTCAACTGTAAAACGTCTAATTCATGGGCTTTAGTGGGCACTAACAGGTCCATTTGGTCTTTCCGTTAATTCATCTCCGCTTTCTGACACACGTAATGTACAGCACTCGCCTGGCTGTGCCGTTTTTGAACCTCATGGCCAACATCCAAGCGCGGGGCGGATCTGTACGGGTGCGAGTTGGCGGGAATACCCAGGATTATGCGACCATGTTCCCGAGTTTGCCTGGTGGGAAGATGTTGTTGAAGCAGGCACAGGATACGGCTAATCCAGTGCGTAAACTCTTACTTCGAATTGGAAACCATCCTGACGAGGCTCGTAGACAGATACGCCCGCCTTGTTGTTCACCCCCGATGTCTTGTACATGATGGCCAATATTTCGGCGTTGGTCAACGTGGAATGGTATCTCGGTGGGTGGCGTTCGGCCATGTCGGAGGCGCTCGTTTGACTTTGTTTAGGCATTCCCCTCAACGACACGGCCAATTTGCGATTGCAGATCGCCGAGGCTGCTGAACCCATCCTCGGCGATAAACTCATCGGTTTCCAAGTGGGCAACGAGCCTGACCAGTATCCCTTGTGCGTACTACCTCCATTCGTTGTCTCAAGTTGCGCCCTAAAAGTGTACAGACATCAACATCGGCCACCGACCTACGGTCCCGCCAACTTTTCGGCGGACTTTGGGCTCGTTGACGCTGCGCTCCGTGCCGATTCCAATGTGAAAGTCGTCGACAAGAAACTCATTGGTCCTAGTCTTTCGGGTCAATGGCAGCCGCAAGAAATGTGGGACGTCAACTTTATCCCGACCACTTGCAGAGTCTCGCTGAGCTCTCCATGTCCTTGTTCGTCTTGATCCACTCAATGTCGAGCAGTTACTGATCAATGCCATTTTCAGCTACCCGGATAACAACTGTGTCGCCGAGTTCGGCGGGAAGAACGCCCCGGGTGCCATCGACCCGCAAGCTATATTCCCGACGTACCTTAATCATACGTCCGGCCAGGCTATTCGCTGCGAATTATCTCAGCAGCACCTGCGCTCGCTCAGACAGTTCAATCTGCCCTTCCTTATGATCGAGACCAATACGGCGTCGTGTGGTGGGTTTCCCGGCGTGAGCAACTCTTCGGGAGTGCGCTGTGGGCGCTGGACTACGGTCTTCAGCTGGCTTATAGTAATTTTACGACGGCACTCCTACACGTTGGTGGGCAAGGCGTGTATTATAATGTGAGTGCTCGCATTTTCCTTCACGTATTATTCTGACAGGTTTTATATTAGCCGTTTACGCGTAGGTTGCCCTTTACTTCATCTTCCTTTGCCGTCTCAATTCTTCTTCAGCTCCCCCGACGAACCAATCGAGCTTCCGCGAATGGACTATTGGCCCGGTGTTCTACTCCGTCATGGCCGTCGCCGAGACGTTCGGCAAGTCGAACCAATCGCGCATCATCGACCTCCAGATGAACGGCAATAACGAGTTCACGCCTGGATATGCGATTTACGATGGGGGTGTTTTGGCGAGGCTTGCTTTGTTCAATTATGTTACGGACCCAAGCGGGGCGAGTGGGATTACTGTTTCCTTTGCTATCGGCGGTGGGAGTACGGGGCAGGCGAATGGGACGCCCGCGCAGGTTAAAGTCAAGTGAGTAGTTTCAAATCAGATCCGGTGCATACTGACGGGGTGTAGATACCTGCTGGCTCCGTCGGTGTCTTCGTTGAGTAATATAACATGGGCCGGCCAGGTGAGTACATACATAATCGTCATCGTTCCTGCTTACCAGAATTCGCAGACATTCGGACCCTCCTTCGCGACTGACGGACGACCCACGGGTACCGAGACGATCCAAACCGTGACCTGCAACGGGGACAACACATGCGACGTGACGGTCCCCGCCCCGGGCTTCGCGCTCGTCTTCCTGACCGACATCTCCGGGGACTCGGAATCGTTCGAGGCGGTGGAGACATTCTCGACAACGATCCTCACCAAGACGCTCAACACGGTAACGGTGAACCCGTCGTTGTTGGCCACGTCCAATGGACAAGTTGGGGCGAATTTTATTGAGGGGAGCACGAGTAAAGGCAAGGCGAAGAGTGGGGCGGAGCAGTTTTTACCGCATTTCATGGTTGCTGTTTGTGTGGCTCTGGGGATGGTTTCGGTGATGTGGGGAGTGGTGGTTTGAGGGAGGGAGGGGCTCACGGATGATATTGGACATTGGACTGACCCGCATAACTTACGCTACCTTGTAATAGATACATACATACTGGGTGTTTGAGGTCGACGCCGCCCGATTGTTTGAGGTTGTTGAGCTTGGCGGGCGGCATCTCTTGCTGCTTACTCTCATTCCGCGCGTTGCCTTACAGTAGACTTTCATGCCCCGGTGTAAAACCCTCCATTCCGCCCGCGATTGTCTTGATCATGCGGGCCCACGGCGGCTGGCAAGTCTTATCGGCAGCACTAAAATGAACTGGGCGCGTTTACAACGCGAGAGCCGTAATTAGGTCAGGCATTTCTAACAGCGAGGCTCAGCGGCCGTCCGGATAAAGAGCTCTGCTGGGATGCTCCGTCCTCGTCTGGTCTCATGGTCATGGGTGCGACGACACGGTTCCTTCGTCTGGGCGCACTGGCATGGACGCTCCTCACTTCAACTTCAGTGGTGCATGGCTCCATCACCGTCTACATCCAAAAACCATATGAGGGCACCAAGACGGGTACAGCCAACGTCGGTTTGTACACTGGCGCAGCTGCGTATGACCCGAGGGTCCTCGTCCCGCCTTCACCGCCGAACCCACCGCCGCCAATGCAATTTGTCCAGCCGCTCACTCTCGCGGTGCCAGCCAACACGTCGATTCTGCAGTCGGGCTCGTTCTTTGGGTTTTCGATCGAGTTTTCTGTTATGGACCAAATCCGTGCGTCGCACCATGGCCACCCGTCTTTTTTATCTGCTAATACGGCGCGTGGTAGTGGGTATCAACGGGCGAGTACTTGTAAAAGGGAATACTTTAATCCCTTACACGTCATTGCAGATCCTTCTTGCAAGTCCCTTTTCTGAACCTTATGGGCAACCTCGCGGCGCGTGGTGGGTCGGTGCGCGTGCGGATTGGAGGGAATACACAGGAGACTGCGACACTCGTGCAGAGTCTTCCTGACGGGAAGATGATGGAGAAGGGGGTCGCTCCGGTTGGTAATCCGGTATGTCTTCAAATTCATTTTCGCAGCGGGCTTGGTTCAATTATGTTTGTTGCAGCTGCAGATGACGACTCCGCCGCTGTTTTATACGCCTGAGATGTTGTATATGCTGGCTAATATCAGCGCACTCGTACCGGTTCAGGTGCGAGATTCCTTGTTGTCATGTTCAAATCTAATGGTTCCAGTGGTATCTTGGTATTCCTTTGAACGATACATCACATCTTCGACTACAAATCGCCGAGGCCGGTGAAGCCATCCTTGGGGATAGACTCCTCGGCTTTCAAGTCGGCAACGAGCCTGACCAGTATGGAATGTACTTCTGCTTCTTTTTGTTCTTGAACTCCCAAATTCATTTCAAATGCAGACACGGTCTTCGTCCACCAACCTACAACGTCTCCAATTATACAACCGACTTTGGTATAGTCGACGCCGGGTTACGAGCAGACAAGAAGGTGCCTGTGGTTAACAAGAAGCTGATTGGTCCCAGTACTTCTGGGGACTGGAAACTTGAAGACATTTGGAACACGGGGTTTCTGGATTTGTATAACAACAGTCTGGCGGCGCTGTCAGTGGAATAGTGCGTCCTTTCTCTCCGTCGTTGGATATGCGGTGTTGACGAGATTCAAGTTACCCTGAAAACAATTGCGCAGCCGTGTTGCACCTTGGAAACACGACTATCAATCCTCAGGATATATTCAACACGTATTTGAATCACACCTCTGCGCAGAGTATTGTGAAGAAGTATCTGAACAGGTGGGTTTATTGCATTCCTTTCGAACAGCGGGCTGATTGTTGACAGCACGATGATAGCCCAATCGTACGGCCTGCCCTTTCTGATGTTTGAAACCAATAGCGCCTCCTGCGGCGGCTTTTCAGGGATCAGCGACTCATTTGGCAGTGCTTTATGGGCGTTGGATTACGGCCTGCAATTGGCGTACAGCAACTTTACGAATGCGTTGCTGCATGTAGGGGGTCAGAGCGTTTATTATAACGTACGTCGAGTCTCTTGAATGCTGGGCTTGCGCTGATCTGCATTCAAGCCATTCACGCGTACGTTTCAGTGTCTTATGTTGAATGTTGAAAATGAAGGCCCTCAAACAGCTCCGCCTGCGAACCAATCGACGTTTCACAGTTGGACGGTGGGCCCCGTGTATTATTCGGCCATGTTCGTGGCCGAGACGTTCGGGAAATCGAACCAGTCGCAGATCGTCGACATGGAGATGAACAGCGGGAGTATCTACACTCCTGGATATGCTGTTTATGAGGCTGGTGTGTTGGCGAGATTGGCGTTGATCAACTTCATTTCGGATCCTACTGGTGCCAGCGATTATACTGCGGAGTTTTCGATCGCGGATGGAAAGGTTCCGATGCAGGTTCAAGTCAAGTATGTTTGTTTTGATTATGACGGTGCGCGGTGTAGTGAATTTTTGCAGGTATTTGCTGGCGCCGTCTGTAAGTGACAAGGGGAATATAACTTGGGCCAACCAGGTGGGTCTTTCTTTTTGTCTAAAGATCGTAAGTGACATGTACAGACTTTTGGATCCAATCTCGCTTCCGACGGTCGGCTGACTGGTATCCTCGACGTTCAAACGATTGCCTGCGATACATCGGGGAATACTTGTAGCGTCAAGGTCCCTGCTCCGGGTGCTGCGCTCATCTTTCTGGGTGCAAGTGCAAGTAGTGACGAGGAGCCGAGTCCGACGACGTGGTCTACGACGGCGTATACCAAGGCGACGAATACGCTTGGTGTGGATCCGAGTGTGTTGGCGACGTCGAATGGGCATCAGGGGATGGACGGGCGGGAGGGAAGGACTAGCCCCTCGCGGAAGCATGATTCGAGCGGGGCAGTGGGGAGAGGTGGGGGTTTGCTATTAATTCCCGCGTTAATATTAGGAATGTGTATGCTATTTCTGCATTGATAAATTTACTTGATTGCAAGTTGTGGCGGTTGGAGGCGCGCGAGAGTTGTGGTTGAGTTGTGGCCAGACTCAGGCCCAGACTTGACGAACGTGACGTCATGACGTCATTGACTCGTCAGTACTTGATCCGCACTCGGTGAGTCCGCCTACAAATTTGCTGGTCCAAGTGAAGAGATATGGGAGCCCTGGGGTTCGGGTACTTGGAAAGCTTGGTTGAAGTTGAGATGTCGCAGCAGGGTCGCGTGTCAAAATGCCGCACGTGGAGATGGACTATGACGTCACCTGATCGTCTTTTTTCACACCGAAGTCGGGTTTCGCTCTTGCCTGATGCAGGCCACCACTATCCTGCCCGTCCATAGGAATGAGCGGCACCTTGCGTTCAACTCCAAGGTCGAGCATCAGATCTCAAAGACCAGCCACCATGTCCCTCTTGGTACGTCCTCTCTCTCCTTGTGGTTACCCCGGTTTCACATCCGACACAGTTGGTCGGCTCAAGGAGAGTGGCATCGGGCTCTTTGCTCAGAAAGTATGGCGTGTCTGCACCACTACACTCGACGGGTCACTCTCCGAGACGTTCCGGCTCGTCAGCAGCGACGACAGCGATGCGAGGACTTCAGCCAGCGGGAGGAGCAAACCCGTGGCTGTCGAGGGCGACGGCGACTCTTTTCTTGACGCTGTCGTCGTGGACAATGACGAACACTCGGAGGCCAAGGCTCCACCGTTGCACCAATCCGACAGCTCCCAACGCTCTGGCCATGGCGGCAGCAATAGCACGGGTCTCGCTAATATACACCGGAACGATATGCGGTACATGGAGGATTTTGACCACTACCAGGGTGGCCTGAGGTCTTGGATGCGGTATCGTGGATGGCCCATCGTTGTAGACTTCTTTGAGCCCAGGCTGCCGGATCAGGAAGCGGAATTCCAGACGCAGTCCTGGCACTCGAACAAGATTCTTGCGTTTGCGGGTTCTTTATGTGAGTTTCCTCCTTCTCATCTCTCCCTTACTAATCTCTTAGACCTCGTCCTCAACTGGGTTCTGTATCTCATACTTAACAACGACAGTACGCACCAGAGCACGTATGCTAAGGCAGTCTTTGTCAGTATTCCGTTTTCCGCACCCTTCCGATCTGACGCTCCAGTCCAGTGGGGCGGTCTGTCCCTGGTCACGGCGCCCACTCCGATCATGATCGCCTTCGACTGGCCGAGAAGACATCCCGTCGCCTTCCAGATTTGGTTCTGTGTGGCCGTTTGGTACTGCGCGTATACGGAGGTCATCCAGATGCATCTCTGCGGCTTCTTCCTCACCACCAAGCATTGCTTTAAAAAGGACTTTTTGTTCATGAGTGCGTGGCCTGTATCTTCCACACTGGGTATAATTAACTTTTGCTGCACAGACTACTATGCCACCGCCATGCCCGCGCTCATGATGTTCATTGTCTCTAAGCGGCTATACAACTTTATCGCTCAGCTCGGCTTCTTCATCCTCCTCATGACGCTCATCATCCCCGTCCAAGGCATCTACGCGCGGAACGTTGTCAGCTTCGTGCGTCTCACTCTCTCCAGCGCCGCCTCAGCTGACTCTCTCCCCATAGGTCATCTTCTCGTTCTTCATCCAGTGGCTGCACTACTCGATCGAGAACTCGCGGAGGAAGATGTTCCTGTTAGCCACGCAGCTCAAGCAGGCGTTCAAAGCCAAGCACAAGGCGAGGTTGGCAGAGTCCAAAGCGAGCTTTACCAAACGCCGTTTTGCCAACTATATCTTCCATGAAGTGCGCGTACCGCTCAATAACGCTGGTGCGTCGTCTGCAACAGGATGTGGGCTTGCGCTGACCGGTGTTTCTAGCGCTTGCGTTCCAGCTTCTTCAGTCTGGGAACGCCTTCAAGGATGAGTATGCCAAAAGTACGGAGATTTATGCCTTGGAGCAGGGCTTGAAGATGATGAAGACGGTCCTGAACGACGTCTTGGACTTTGAGAGTGCGTCTGATCATGCCCAATCTACCAATGCTGACAATCGTATGTAGAGATGGATTCGGGCCATTTCGAAACCATCCCTAAGGTGAGCGTAGATCCTCTTTGGTCTCGCGGCGAAGCTGAAAGGGTGCCAGCCTTTCCCGCTACACCACTCTATCCGCGCCATCCTTGACCAAGTAGAAGTCCAAACGACCGCCCGAGACCTCAAGCTCGACCGCGCGCTGGACATCCGCATCGACGATGCCGCCTCGTCCGCCGGTGGAGCGGAACCCGAGGGGTTATGGGTCGTAGGCAGCGAGCTGCGCCTTCATCAAGTGCTCATCAACCTCGCGACGAACGCGGTCAAGTACACGCCTGAGGGTGGAGGGCGGTCTGTTAGGATATCGACCGAGTTTTTGGGTCTGACGACGAGGGAGGAGTTGCCTGGCAATCCGCCGGATATTGAGCAGGACGGGGAGGAGAAGACGAGGGTGGAGCTGGAGAATGGGCAGGAGGAGGGGATCGCGTTGCCGGTTTTGTCGAGGAACGGGAGTGGGGTGCAGACGCAGTGTTTGACCTTCCGGCTGGAGGTGCAGGATAATGGACCTGGCAGTGAGTGGTTTAGTCGAGATGATGGTGCTTTGCTGATTCTTTTTCGCAGTCAAACCCTCTGATCTTGTCGAGGACCGGTTGTTCCAGCCGTTTGTGCAGACCACCGTCGGGCAATCAAGCGGCTCGGGCACTGGTCTTGGTTTGGCTATCGTCAAGCAGATTGTACGACTAAGCGGTGGCCGGCTGGTAAATTATTCGACGTGAGCCTCGAGGTTCTTACTAAGAATACACAGGGTGTTAGGTCAAAACGAGGCGAGGGGTCCAAGTTCTGGATAGAGCTATCGTGAGTCTTTGTATCGGCCTCCACGAGAGACTGTCTAACGCGCACGCAGGTACCCTATCGCTTCCCACGCCGAAATACAAGCAGCTCGAGAGGTCAACACTCTGACCTCGTCGTCGTCCCGGACCCGTGTCGACCGCAAAAAGAGCACCAACAATTCCAGCAACACTTCCAGCAATAATTCCGGCTATTCACATGGGCCGAGGCATTCGAGTATGCCGGGGATGGGGCAGGACGTGGAGCCTTCGGTGGCGAATCCTTTGGTGAAGCAGTCGCCGCCCCTAGAGAATGGCGCGCCACAGATGCCTGGTTCGCCGCCGCAGTACCAGAGCAAACCGGAAGGGGTGGCGTTTTCACCGCCGCCGCTGGTCCCGTCACCGACACCGTTGACACCGTTGTCCTCGCCGTCGGATCCGCTGCTTGTGCTTGTGGTGGACGATGATGCGGTGACGCGGGTGTTGTCGTCCAAACTACTAACTAAACTCGGCTGCGTCACACATACGGCCAAAGACGGGCGGGAGTGCGTTGATATGGTTCTTGCAGGAGAGCCGTACACGTACGACTTGATATGCCTTGACAATTTTATGCCTGTGATGACGGGCGAGGAGGCTGTCAAGGAGCTTAGGGCGAATGAGCGGGATGAATTCGTTGTGGGGTGTACGGGGAATGCGTTGACGGAGGATCAGGACAGTTATAGGGAGGCGGGAGCGGATGAGGTTATGGTTAAGCCTGTGATGATTCAGTGCGTTTTCCTTATCTTCAGGCTTGACGCTCAGGCTGATGTGCGTTATAGGGACTTTAAAAGATTGATTGCACTTGCTCAGCAGCGAAGGTTTGAACGAAGACGGGACCGTGCGCCGGGACTTGGGACATGATATACACTAAAAGAAAAAGATACCCGCTCCGACTGCACCTCACACTCGTTTAGCATCCGCTTTTATCTACATATCTGGCTATCTACAGGGAATATTTGGTAACTTTTTGTACGATATTTAATTGATGCATATGTAGCACTATATACACGCAACGGGCTTTCATCGTATGCTTTTTTTCGGGGATTGGGTGTGAAGGGGGTTGGCGGACGAGGACGGAGAACGCGTCAACGATTCCCGTTGGCGTTAGCCGAGTAGCTCCCCGCGTCCAAGGTGTTCTAGGGTGGACGTTCGAGAGGTTCCGAGTTATGCACTTGACTTGCTGTTCGCTACCTGGACGGCGACTCCCTCTCTGCCACGGACATTCGGATTTCGACCCCGCATCTGCGGGCGCGTGGCATGCCCATGGACTTGGCATGGACCATGGACATAACCCCGCAAGGCACTGGTATCGCGGCCGCAAAAGTTTGGATCATTCTCCAGCGAGAATTGAAGTTACTTATCAGGCGTTGGCTTGTTGTTCGCGTTCGCATCTTGAGGAACATTGGAAAGAAAAAAGGGCTGCTAGGATTTCAAGAAAGACTTCTAGTATGACTTGTAATATGCATTCTTGTAGCTCGTGAAACGCCGGCGAGAGTTGTGGGGTTGATTGAAGTTTATTACCCCGCAGAGCGTCGTACCCCCGCCTACTCCGCGTCTTTGTCCGAGATTGAATGAAGAGATCTACGGTACGGTAGAGGGAGTACGCGACTTGCAGCTTGGTTTTTCAGCTCGGCGGAGACAGAAGCAGGGACGCATTCAGGGCCAGGTTGATGCAGAGGGTGACGGACGGGACAGAGGCACAGTTCGGCCTGCCAGAGCCGCGGTCATAAATATTCCTCCTGGATCAAAATTCTTTCTCTTCCTACATTCATCCAACGATGGCTCCGGCGCTCAACCACCCTTCGGGTGTCACCTTCGTCGATGACCACGAGCATGGCCTTGTCGGCCATGTCGATGCAGCAACGTACTATGGCGGGGGCGAGTCATTCACTCGTTCCCGTACATACAGTCAGGTCCGTCGCGTCCTCCCTTTGTGACTCCAACCTAACACTCTACGCAGTCGCATCTCCACGGCTACAACCCCAGGAAAGCACCTGCTTTCGAGGAAGACTGGCATCTGCGGAAGCGGCGCATGTCGCATGACGAGAAGAGTAGTGCCCCTCGGCGGTTCCTCATCGACGTCGAAGAGACTATCCGCGTCGTTCTCGAGCAAGAAGACACCGATGGCGACTTTCAAATCAGCGTTACCGACGCAGGACCCAAGATGATGGCCTTGGGTACAGCGACGAGCAACGGATTCAAGACCTTTGACATCCGGGGCACTTACATGCTCTCCAATCTGCTGCAAGAGCTCGCCCTTGCGCGTGACCACAACCGGAAGCGAATCGTCCTCGACGAGTCCCGGCTAACCGAGAACCCCGTCGACCGTCTCTCGCGAATGATCAAAAACTCATTCTGGCACTCACTTACCCGGAGGATCGATGGTGACGGGCTGGAGATTATCTGTGCCGACCCCAAGAATCGCACGGGTCGCGTCAACCCACGTATCTACGTGCCCCACGGCGAACCGGCAATGGCGGAATATTACAGACAGGTGGCTCGGGATAAGCCCCATCTCAATCTCGATGTCCAAGTATTACCCGAAAAGGCAGACGACCCCAAGTTCGTCAAGAGCCTCAACTCGAAGCCGGGTATCTTGGCGTTGGCGATGAAGGAGGTGGACGGGACCCTGAAGGGTATTCCGTTTATTGTTCCCGGTGCGCGGTTCAATGAGGTATGTGCTTGCGATTTTCTTCTCTGCGCGTCTCTGACGGTTTCACAGCTCTACAACTGGGACTCGTACTTTATCACGCTCGGGCTGTTGGTCGACGGCCAGGTGTCCATGGCTCAAGGAATGGTCGACCACTTCATCTTTGAGATCAAGCACTACGGCAAGATTCTCAACGGGTCGCGCTCATACTACCTCTGCCGCACTCAACCGCCCTTCCTTACCGACATGGCGCTGCAGATCTACAACCAGCTCGACCGCTCCGATCTTGCTGCCAACCGTGCGTGGCTCAAACGGGCTATTCAGGCCGCAATCAAGGAGTACCACACCATCTGGGTTGCGGAGCCACGTATGGATCCCAAGACGGGGCTTTCGCGCTACCGGCCTGATGGGCTGGGTATTCCTCCCGAGACGGAGGCGACCCACTTTACGCACATCCTCGAGCCGTTACGCCCACAAGCACGGCCTTTCGGTTCTCGAGTTTAGCGAAAAGTACAACGAGGGTCTGCTCAAGGAGCCCGAGCTCGACGAGTACTTCCTGCACGACCGCGCTGTCCGGGAGAGTGGGCACGACACGACCTACCGATTCGAGAAGCGATGTGCGAATCTCGGCACAATCGACTTGCAGGCTCTGCTCTACAAGTACGAGGTGGACATTGGGACTGCGATCCGGGAGGTGTTTGACGACGAGCTGGAGATGGAGGAGGATTTCCCGCTGGCGCCGTTCCCGCCTTCAGGTCGAATCGTATGCGCGGCCCGAGAGCACGCGTGAGCGGAGCAAGAGTCGTCCTGCAGACGAGCGAGCAGTGGTTTGCTCGTGCCGAGTGGCGGAAGGGGATCATTGACAAGTATTTGTGGAACCCGAGCAAGCACTTGTACTTTGACTATGATACGGAGAAGGAGACGCAGATCTTGTATGAGAGTGTTACTGCGTTTTGGGCGCTTTGGGCGGGGTGTGCGAGCGAGGAGCAGGCGTGGCAGCTTGTGTGCGTTCTTCCTTCTCTTCTTTCTTTCTGATCTGACTTACCAGCGATGCAGGACCAAGTCGTTGAAGAAGTTTGAGGTGTTGGGTGGGGTTGTTTCGGGGACGGAGGAGTCGCGCGGCAAGATTTCGCTTGATAGGCCGAATCGGCAGTGGGACTACCCGTACGTGCCCTCTCCTGATTCATACTCGTTGCTTATTCGAGATTTAGGTATGCGTGGCCTCCGCACCAGATTATGGCCTGGGTCGGGCTGGAGAGGTATGGGTATCTGGACGAGGCGCAGAGGTTGGCGTACCGCTTCCTCTATATGATGACCACTGCGTTTGTGGATTTCAATGGGGTCGTCCCGGAGAAGGTCCGTATGCCCTTCAAATTTGCGGTCGTCTCTGACAGTCTCTTTCCAGTTTGACGCTGTCAGGCTCTCGCATCTCGTCGACGCCGAGTACGGGAACCAAGGCATTGACTTCAAGATGGTTCCCCGCGAAGGGTTCGGGTGGATGAATTCGGCGTACCAAGTCGGGTTGTCGTTCCTCACGACACATATGAGGCGTGCAGTGTCTACGTGCACTTCACCCGAGGTGTTCTTTGGTTCTGCTACCGGGACCGGGCAGTCTGTTGTGCTCCCTGGCCATGGGAACCTGCTTCCGACAGACCCGCTTGGTCTGGCGATGGAGAGCCTCGGTCTCTGAGGCTTTCTTTTCTCTTGAATAATCATACGTTAAACTCACCCACAATAATCTGGATATCTCATTCATTCATTCCTTAGACGGTGTACATATACATTTGTAGACGTAGAGTAGCGAGAATCTTTAGTGCTTGATCAATATTTGTTATCAGGAGGATCCGCCTCTCTTTTCGTATGCCTCTCTGCTCACCCTCACCATGCTGCTGCCGACTGCCTTGACGAGCTTCCTGCTCTCGCTGTTGTCTCTACTCACTGACACTACCGACGTCGGCCTCGACACTGTGCCGCCCCCGCCGCAGCAGCTGAGCTTTGAACTGCGTCATCTCCACGCAGTCTCTCCTTCCAATGCTGTCGTCTTTGCGGACGTCGTCCGCGACAAGTCCAATCTGCTACCCTCCTCCTCCGACTCTTCTTCCTCCGAGCCACAGCAACACACACCTCGAGACACGCAGGATAAAGACGTACAAGCCTCAATCCTTCGCTCTGCATGCACAAGCGAGGATACAGTCTATGCGATTCGGGCAGAGTCTACTGCAGGAGTTCCCGTGGGAGGAAGAGGAGATTGTGGCTCCCGATGTGGAGAAGCGGGGTACGATACTCGAGTGAGTGCTTCGGATCCGCAGGAAGCTGTTCTTTGCTGAATGAACCCGGATTGTAGGTTGGCCAAGATGTCGAGTAATGCGTATATTGAGCCGAATACGACGGGGTGGTACGAGTTGGGCGCGAATTGGAGTGTGGTATGTGCTCTCTGTTCTTTTCGCTTTGCAAGAAGCTGAAGTAGGCTATCAGTCGTATCCGTTTGGATGGGAACCAGACGCGGATGGGTTTCGAGGCCATGTCTTTGCTAACCCGGATAACAGTACGGTCGTCCTCGCTCTCAAGGGCACGTCCAACGGCTTCCTTGGAGGTGGAGGTCCGACGGCCAAGAAGGACAAGCTGAACGATAACTTGCTGTTTAGCTGTTGTTGCGCGCGCGTCGATTGGACGTGGACTACAGGTCTGCGGATGTTACTAAGGGAGGCTGGAAGTGTGATACCGAGTGCGTTGAGCAGGCGCTTATAGAGGACAGTCTGTTTTACCCTGTGGCCACCGTGCGTCTCTGACTTTTCTTTCTTATTGTATCTGCTGCTGACCAGACTGCAGAATCTGTACAATAACCTCACGTACATGTACCCCGACTCGGACATTTGGGTCATCGGCCACTCCTTAGGCGGAGCCCTTGCATCCCTTCTGGGCGCTACCTTTGGTGCCCCCGTCGTCGCTTTCGAGTCCCCCGGCGAAAAGATGGCTGCGGGGCGCCTGCATCTCCCTTCGCCCGTGAGTATCTCTTCTCTTCACGGGACATGAGCTACACCTGACCATGACCATACCTTAGCCCTCTACGCTGCACATAACCCACGTCTACCACACCGCCGACCCCATCGCCATGGGCACATGCAACGGCGTCCTCTCGTCCTGTGCGATTGCTGGCTACGCCATGGAGTCCCGATGTCATTTAGGGCAGAGCATCGTATATGATACTGTCTCGGACAGTGGGTGGTCTGTGGACATCCGGACGCATGGGATCGTGCAGGTCATCGACAGGATACTTGGTGCCGAGTGGCCGCCGGCGGTGGAGGCTGGGCGGGAGGTGCCGCAGCCACATGAGGAGACTGATTGTGTGGTACGTCTACCCTTGTTCTCTCGATGTTACCAGACGGACGGAGACTGACTGACGACGCTGTGTGTAGGAGTGCTATAGTTGGGAATTTGGCAACTCTTCGACAAAGGGTGGATGAATACCATTCGATTCGATTCGCATAGATCTAGTTTATGGACGTTGTAAGATAATATCGCCACGAGAATTGTAATATTTGGGCTCCTCGTTCCCTGGTGTAGGGCGTGGTCGGGCATGGGCGATTTGTCCAGCGCAATTCAAATATAGGGGACATGCCGTAAAGGCCTTTCATTCAAGACGACCGTCACGACGCCTTTCAGTGCCCGCAACAAAGGGCCTTCAGTGCCAGGCATCGCTGAAGCGCGTTGTTCTTCAACTTCTTCCTCGACTTCTCTCTCATCCGACCTTCATCTCACTTGAATCGTCGCCAATCAACTAGCGACTTCGATAAGCGTAATAAGTGCGTATTCGACCTTTCTGTGGCATGTTGTGTTAATGTGGCGTAAAGAAAGAGCCACTGACCCACTGTCATCATGTCTGCCCAAGAATCGAAGCGAGCATCGCTCAAGTCCATCACCTCAACGCCGTTCGCGATCCAGTCTCGAAGTTGCCACTTGAGCTCTCCTCCAACATCTTCATCCATTGTCTCCCTTCCATCCCGGAAGCATGCGCCAAGGAGGCTCCCATGCTTCTCCTCAATATCTGCACCGCATGGACCACGATCGCGTTGTCTACCCCTGCGCTATGGGCTTGCATCTATGCAAAGTTCCCGCGGTGCTCAGCGTTCGAGGCACTGTTGTCGCGATGGTTTGAGCGGGCTGGAAACTTGCCGTTGCGTCTTTCCTTCCATGGACAGGTCGATCCGCTTGTAGTCGCCCTTGTTTGGCGTCATTCGGGGAGGCTGGAGTGTTTGAGCTTCTCCCTGATCGATATAAAAGTGATGAGGGAGGGCAGCGGCCCCGACAGCCTGATGCAGTTGACGCACCTGACGCGGGCGGAGAGCGCTGGCCCGCCCAATTACCTTTTGTCACTGAGCGGAACGAAACCTCGGGGGCTTCTTCCCTCCCTTCAAGTCCTGTCCATCCGCGGCCGACAGTGGACACTCCCAAGTCGCTGCTCTCTGTCTTCAGTCTTCCAGCTCCTACAAATTTGCCCCAACCTTACTGAACTTTATGTTCAAGCATATATCACTCGTTGGGGCCGACTTGAAGGACAGCACAGAGCTTGTTTTTCCAACCTTGCGTCGGTTGGGAGTTTCCGGCTTGGGAATCCTCTGTGCCTTCCAGAGTTCTCAATTGGATTTCGGCGCCTCGGCTCGAAAGCCTGCTCGTCGGAGCCTCAGGGGCCGATGCCAACAACGACGTACTATTAGGCTTTCTGCGGCGATCGTCGATACCGCCCATTCAGGAACTTGAAGTGGAGGCCTTTGGACATTGGGATGTCCTCTCGTCCCTCGTCCCTGACGTCAAACGTCTGCGACTCGATTGTCCTTCATCCAGGACCTGGACACAGTTTCTTACATTTTTCGCTGAACCGAGTTCATCGACCCGGCTTCAGAATCTCCAAACCTTGGTCATTGATGACGACCCTCGGATTATTCAAGTGGAACCTCTGGACCCTCGAGCAGGGTTGGCGCTTCTGCTTCGTGCGCTGATTGCCCGTCGCACCCAGCTGCGGACTGTTCGTGTCACGATTGCCAATATCTTTGGCGAAATCGAGTCAATCAACATTTTGGAGTTCGGGCCCTTTGAAGAGCTATTGGCGGATGGTATGGACATCCGTATCGGTGACGCGGGGTCAGGGGAAAATTTACTCCGTCTAGATGTTTCTTGAGAAACTTACTGATACTTATGGCGCAGGGTGGCCTGTTCAATGTCTATACGGTGTATGCATTATGTTACTCCTGTATTCAAGCTATTGCAATCGATTTTTTCCGTGTTCTGAAGAAAGGATCGACAAATCCGAATCGGATAGGGGCATTGACGTCAGAACGCGATTCAAGTTCCATCACGTGCACCGTTGTCGCTTGACTCCGTACCACCACGAGTGCCATCGAATTTTCGCGAACACGAGCGCAACGTTCTCATCGCTTTCTTTCCGAGTGCCCCCAAGGGTCCGAGGTCGCGGAGTGCAAACAAAGGGCTACGAACCGAGTTTGAATCATCCGGGTCTGAGCTGCCAGTGTACATTTTCCTCTCAAGCGTTGCTAAACGAGTCTCACCTCCCCGCGTCTTGGCAGTGTCCAAATGTCCGAGCTGGAGCTCGAGGCACTCATCGCCACAGTCTCCGCTGATATCGAGCGGCAGACGGAGGTCCTGCGAGGACTCCACCGCGAGAAAAGCCATCTTTTGCGCCAACTCAACGCCATGCGCGATCCCATCGCAAAATTGCCGCTCGAAATTGCAGCGGAGATTTTTCTCCAGTGTGTGGACCGGTACCCTCGTTAGGCCTCACCGCCGGTCTGCCCCCATGCTCCTCCTCAATGTCTGCCATGCGTGGACCGACATTGCGATATCTACTCCCGGGTTATGGGCCGAGATTGATATCGACCTCCCTAAACCAGAGGGTTTCCCGGAACTCCTAACACGTTGGCTCCAATGGGCGAGCAACCGCCCCTTGAAGATATTCGTCAAGGGATACATGGAACCTCGCGTTGCCTCCGTCATCTGGCTTCACTGGCGGCAGCTCAAATCTCTGCACATCCACTTTAGCACGGTGAGTATGGAAGACTACTACTTGAAGGATGGCTGCGACTATAAGGCCCTGGGAGACACGATACCCCAGGTGCCGTTCCCGTGTCTTCAAGAGTTGACGTTTGTCGGCCGGCGTGAGACGGAAATTGCGTGGCATGCCGATCTTTCAACTGCTGCGTTCTTCTCCAAACCTCGTCAGTCTGGACTTTCGAAACATGCCTTGTATTTGGGGTGCGGATGTTCCGAAACAGCCTGTGCTTCCTTCCGAACCTGCGTCGGTTCGGTTCCGTTGGAGGCTCACTCTCAGATCATTTGCATTGCATAACGGCGCCTCGGCTCGAAAATCTCACTTCTTCGATTCGTCAAAAACGCATCCCATGACGACATCCTCTCTTTCCTGCGACGATCGTCACAGTCAGTCCGGGTGTTGGAACTGGAGCATGTCAAAATCGGGGATTTCGAGCGGCTCGCTGAATTCTTCGCTCTCCTTCCCACCATTGACCATTTGAAGCTTCGGAACCGGCGAGCAGGCGATGTGGCGGAGTTGCTTGGCATCTTGATGCAGCCCGCCGCGTCCCTTGTCCCGAATCTTCGGATTCTAGAGATTTCCTACGACGGCGCTTCGCACCATCCCGCTTCCGACTCACAGTGGGGGGCGCTGGCGACTAGTCTGGGCGTATGTTTTGGCAGAATACCGATTATCCGCTTGACGGCCGCTCGTGGTTTAATCGAGGCTTCGGAAGGCACGCTTGCCGTATTCCGAGAGCTTGGGGCTGCTGGGGACATTCGACTCGTGGACGGAGGTGGGAAAGACCTCTTCTGAGTCATAATGTCGCGGTATGCGGATGCTCTTGAGTATAGTCTACCTAGACGTACGTGTTCCACTTTTCGAGATAAATCAAATTGCTCATTCATCCTCTGGCTTTTAGCTAGTGTAACTCGTTATAATAAAATCCAATTCCACAACAGAAATGCGGCCACCCGGTCCCACAACTGCCAAATCTCGTGAGACACCGATCCAGACATTTCCATCACCGTTCACGTATCTATGTGTCCACCGATCAAACACTCTTTCCACCACCACCATCGTCCGCCGCGTCCTGAACAACTGAATCTCTTTGCGCGATACCACCATTCTGAACCGTATGCTGCTCACTTACGAATCACGAGATAGCCCTCACGTTCAGTATTTCACAGCGTCGTATGTCGTATGTCTGCTGCACAGCTCGAGGCGCACATCGCCCAAGTCTCTGCCGATATAGAGCACCATCGAGAAGCTCTGACCGGCCTCGAGAAAAGAAAAATCCATCTGCTGCGCCAACTCAACGCTGTACTCAATGTGAACGCTGGAAGCGATTCAGAATTGTTTGTCGGTGTGTGCGTGTCGCCAGGCCAACCCCTTTCTACTTGACCCGTACCACGACCACCACCTGAATCGTTTTCTCTGCTCCTAGGTGATTAGGTCTTGCCGCCCGCTGCGTAGAACAACCCTCACCTCTTGCACTCCAGTCTCCAGCATTCCATGTCTGAGCTAGAACTCGAAGCACTCATCGTCAAAGTCTCAGCCGACATTGAGCGGCAGACAGAAGTTCTTCAGGGGCTTCAGCGGAACAAGAGTCATCTTCACCGCCGGCTCAACGCTCTGCGCGATCCTATGGCTAGATTGCCACTCGAAATTGCGGCGGAGATTTTCCTCCAATGTCTGCCGTCCGACAAGGACCCTCGACCCAGCGATACGCACATGCTCCTCCTCAACGTCTGTCATGCTTGGACAGACATCGCGATATCCACTCCCCGGTTATGGGCCGAGCTCTATCTCGACCTCCCTCAACCGGAGGGCTTCCCAGAACTTCTACAGAAGTGGCTCCAATGGGCGAGGACCCAACCCCTGAATATATCCCTTGACGGCTACGTAGACGTTCGCGTTGTCTCCACCATCTGGCTTCACTCGCACAACCTCACATCTCTGCATGTCGACTTTAGCGATGTGACCGTAGATGACTACTACGAGGATGGGCATTATAACGCCCTGGGAGGCGCGATACCCCAGGAACCGCTTCTGTGCCTTGAGGAGCTGTCGTTCGTGGGCCGGACTTCAATCGACATGTCATGGCGCTCGATCTTTGAACTGCTGCGCCTTGCCCCAAACCTCGTCGATTTGGATTTTAGAAGCATGCCCCGGATTCGGCCTCTGGACGTCCCGAAGGAGCCAGTGCTCCTCCCAAATCTGCGCAAGTTCAGTTCTTCTGGAGGTGCACTCGCAATGCATTTGCAATGTATAACGGCGCCCCGACTCGAAAATCTCACTTTTCGATCCGTCAAGAATCCATGCGATGATAAAATCCTCTCCTTCCTGCGGCGATCGTCACCACCACTCCGGGTGTTGGAGCTGGCAGATTGCAGCAGGATTCCCGACTCGGATTTGGCCCAGTTGCCTGAATTCCTCTCCCTCCTTCCCACCATGGACCATTTGAAGCTTGGGAACTGGGGAATAGGCGATGCGGCGCAGTTAATTCGTATTCTGCCGGAGCGAGTCCCGAATCTTCGGATTCTCGAGCTTTTCTACGACGATTCCAACCACCCTGCTTCCGACCCAAAGTGGAATATGCTGGCGACTAGTCTGCGCGTATGTCGCGGCAGCAGAGTACAGAGTATTCGCTTGACGGTGGCTCTTGGGCTCATCGGGGTCAAGGACAATACGCGTGCCCTATTCCGAGAACTTGGGGCTGGTGGGATGGACGTTCGGGTCGTCGATGACGATGGGCAGGATCTTCTTTCTGCACCGACGACTCGGAATTATTGACTTACTTATGTATATAGACGGCTGAGCACTGTTTTTGTATAGTGTATTGAGCTCCCGAGTGCCTCCGTTCGATAGCCCAGCTGCATATTTTCTGTCTCCTTGGAGTACTTTAGCGCATAGGATTCGTAAATAGGGGCATTTTGAGTTTGGGAATGAATGTCCATCACGTGCGCCCAAGTCCCTTGACTGTGTACTCGTCTGTACTCCTGCTACGCGTCTCAAGGTCTCAGTCGCCCGCCCACCTCATTATTGAAACGAATCCAACCTCTGTCATCGAACGCCCCGTGTTTCCGCAGCAAATTGAAGCGGCGTACCTTATTCCTGTTGACGTCGTGGGCTCCTCTCCCAGCCTCAGGCTGTCACTGTCAAGTCTTCTACTTGACTACCATCTCAATCGTGCTCCTTGCTCGTAGGTATGGCCGTACCCCGCATGATGCACCGATCCTCACCTCTTCCAGCACTCCAAATGTCTGAGCTAGAACTCGACGCACTCATCGCTCAAGTCTCCGCTGATATCGAGCGGGAGAAAGAATTCTTGACTCAGAGCGGACTCCGAGTCGGGCTCGATGAAAGCCTTCTTCGAGATCTGCGCCGACTCAACGCCATGCGCGATCCTATCGCAAAATTGCCAGTAGAAATCTCGACCGAGATTTTTCTCCAGTGTGTGGACCGGTACCCCGTTGAGCTGGAATGGCGATCTGCCCCCATGCTCCTCCTCAACGTTTGTCATGCTCGGACGGACATTGCGACATCTATTCCTCGATTATGGGCCGAGCTCGATATACACCTCCCTCGATCGCGACCAGAGCGATTCCCCGAGCTGCTACAGCGTTGGCTCCAATGGGCTAGCAACCGTCCCTTGAAGATATCCCTGCAGGGATACGTGGAGTCGCGTGTTATCTCCGTCCTTTGGCTTCACTCGCAGCGCCTCACATCTTTGCGCATCCATTTTACCAAAGTCACCGTAGATGACTACTACGAGGACGGCCACTACAACGTCCTGGGAGGCATGATACCCAGGAACCGCTTTTGTGTCTTCGAGAGCTGTCGTTTGTCGGCCGGAGCTCAATCGAAATGTCGTGGCGCTCGATCTTCCCATTGCTGCGTCTTTGCCCAAACCTCGTTGATTTGAAATTCAAAGGCTTGCCCGGCATTCGGAATCTGGATGTTCCGACAGAGCCCGTGCTCCTCCCGAATCTGCGTCGGCTCAGTTGTCTTGGAGGTTCGCTCTCAAGTCATTTGCATTTGCATTCCATAGCGGCGCCTCGACTCGACAATCTTACCCTTCGATCCTCCGAAAGTGGATGCGATCAAAAAATCCTCTCCTTCTTGCGGCGATCGTCACCGCCAGTCCGGGTGTTGGAAACTGGAGTATCCCAACCTTGTGGATATCGGGGGGTTCGCTGAAATCTTCGCTCTCCTTCCCACCATGGACTACTTGAACCTTCGGAATTGGCGAGTTGACAATGTGGCGCTGTTCCTCCACGTCTTGACGCAGCCTGCCGAGTCCCTCGTCCTCCCGAATCTCCAACTCTGGAGCTTACCTACGATCGGACTTTCAACCACCATTTCGGTCCGCAGTGGAATACGCTGGCGAATAGTCTGAGCACCTGTCCCAGCAGACTAAAGACTATCCGTTTGACGGCCCGCTCGTGGGTTGATTGGGCTCGGAAAACACGCTCGCCGTATTCCGAGAGTTTGGGCTGGTGGGAGCATGGACGTGCGGATCGTCGACGGCGATGGGAAAGATCTCCTTTGTTCTGCGTCGTAAGTACACGAGTTGTACTAATTACTGAGTATCTTGTCGAGTACTCCTTGCAATTGCACGCATTGCAACTTCAAGTTCTGCGGCTTTTTTCACGTGCCTGGACCACCGATTTTCAATTATAACGTGCTATCCGACTGCGACGCGCGTCGACTCGAACAATGAACGAGGATAAAGCGGCGGAAGCGAACAATGCGGCACATTGACACATACAGACGTCAACAGTGCTCTTACTTCCTTACAACCACCATCGCTTTGCGTTGCTTTCCAGTACGTTCTCCGCCTGATTCATCATTCCCTGACTGTAAAAGCTCACTTCCAACCCGTAGGTGGCCATGTCCGTTCTAGAACTCGAGGCCGGCCTCGAGTCTGTTTGTGTGGAAATCGAGCAGCAAACGGACCCAAAAGTCTTGCTGAAACTCCAGCACGAGGAAATCCTCCTTGGAAGACAACTCAACGCCGAGTGCGATCCAGTGACGAGACTTCCACCCGAAATCACCTCGGAAATCTTCATCCAGTGCATCCCCGTTTCGCGTCACCCTCAACGTGAAGCTCGCTGCATCCCCATTCTTCTCCTTAACATTTGTCATTCGTGGAGCGCCGTCGCAGTCTCTACCGCCGAACTGTGGACTGATATCAACATCTCCTTTCCCCGTCCCGAGGGCTTCATTACGGTCTTGGGTGCGTGGCTTGATCGCTCCCGGAGTCATCCGTTACACGTGTGCTTGGAGGGACCCACCAATGTCGACGAAGTCACCCTGCTTTGGCGCCATTCGGAGCGGCTAACCTCGTTTCACTTCATCATCGGGGATTCCACTAGGCAGGCGCTCTTCCAGCTCTTTGCGTGGAGCCCACGGGGTTGCTGCCGTCCCTCCGAGTCTTCTCGATGTGCGGCAGTGACGTTGATTGCGCCTGGCCTGCGATACGCAGATTCCTACGTGCCACCCCGAACCTCGTTGAGTTGGATGTCGGCAAGATGTCGCTGGTCGATGTGCATGGTTCATCGGATTTACATCTCCCGAATCTGCGTCGAGTCAGTTTTTATTCTCCCACCCACGATTTGATGCGTGTTTCGACTCAGCTGGAGTACCTCTCTGTATGCACGGAGAGAACCGCCATCGACGACTTCCGCTTCTTTTTGGAGCAATCACCCGAGCTCAAATGGCTCCGTATCCGGGAGAGTAACTGGGGCAGCGGTGAACTCGCTCGCATGCCGTGGAAGCATCTCATGGTGCTCGTCCCTGCTCTAACGCATCTGGAGATTTGGTCTTTGGAGCACAAAACGGCAGAAGTGCTGTTTATTCTTTTGGCAGAGTTCACGCCGGGCTCGTGTCAAATCCTCCAGCGGCTCCAATATTTCGAGATTGGCCCTTTGGAAGCCCCACCGTCTATTTCCTCCCTGGATGTCCTCTTTACCGCGCTCTCCCGCCGCCGTGACAATCTACGAACTGTTCGCGTCCGAATGAACGAGCCCATCACAGTCGTTCTTTCGCCCGAAAATCAGGCTGCAATGGGCCAACTGGTGGCGGAAGGGATGAATATGTACATTGGGTATCCCGAGAAGCAGGAATTTCTCTCCGTGTCCGAGTCATATTGACTCCGCAGTTGAAGCCGGATGCCCGAGGGTTTATAATTAGAGAGTCGGGGGCGGGAAACGTAGCTCAAGCTTTTCTTATTGTATTTCTTGGGAATCGACCGGTGGCGGCGGCAACGATTGTAATCCACTTGCTGACAGCAAGTGTTGGGCGACTTGGGTGTTACAGTCGTGAGTCCCCAACGTCCTTCGCTTCGATGGCCGGACACTGATTCAGGGCCAGTCTTAGAAAGGTAAGGTCGATCTTGCCACCCTTCGAGACTGAAATTATGGTGGATAGATCCCACTTCTTCCAGAACGCTGAGAACTTCGACATCATCCGGCCAATTCGTTTCTGGAGATGTCCACCACCACATGGCACAAGCTCTGGGTGACTCCGGTTCAGCACTGGGCCCCGGCTCCGTCTTCGTCTGCGTTGGTCAGCTACTCCGTTCTCCGGAATGAAGCACCACTTGGGGGCAAACTTTTACTTTAAATTTCGGTATACTTCAGAGCGGACTCGGACTCCTGAGGCTCCTCGCTGTCTGTCTTCGCTAGCCTAGCAATGAAACTGGCCTTTTGTGAGTACATCGAGGTGTATTTCGTATGACCACCGAAATACTGATAGACGCCGAACGATTCTAAGGTGCTGTGCGCTGCTGTCACTGCCAGATTCTCACTGTCCCCAGCTGGCGGCTATTCATGTGTGACCTCGTCTCTCACCCATCCCGTCATGGAGACTGTAGCCCAGGTTGCCCAACGTCCTCCCAGTCAATGGCCGGATACTGAGCCAGCGCCTGGTCCAGTCTTACAAAGGTAAAGAGGCTTGTACCGCCGCACCAATGATTAGTGAATTATGACGGACAGATCCGAGCTCTTCCAAAATGCTCAGAACTTCGAGGTCGTCGGCGGTCAATTCGTTGCCGGAGATGTGCACTACCACATGGCACAAACTCTGGGTGAGTCCGATTCAGCACTGGGCTCAGGGAGCGTACACGTATTCGACTGCAGGTCCCAATGAACGCGCGCTAACCGTTACGGAACCTGATGTGTGTAGCCCGGATCCAAGGTAACGTTATCGGGTTTCGACGACTAATACTGAACCTACAGCTCAGGGAGGCTCCAGCGCTCCCCATGATTCTGCAACCTACCCAAGCATATGCAGACAGCGAAATCTACTGCAACCAATTATTACAGCGGAAACGCGGTTTTCCGTTGTACATCCCAGGGCCGAGGGCAAACCTCTCCGCAGAGTATCGAAGAAACGGTATATCCGTCGGAGACGTTGGCAGCGTTACACCGGAAGGATCTTTTGATTTCTTCTTCAATATCTATCTGCCTGCGGGACACCCCATCAACACTCACACCCCCGAAGACTTCGTGCCACTGGCGCCCTACAACGTGATAGACATATCCCAAGAGGATGTTGCCCCGGGTGATTATGTTTCAACGCGCTTTGTACAGCATACCACTGGTGTCGGATTTTCACAGTGCGTGTTCGTCCCGAAAAAATCCGATCCGAGCTTGACCCCGACCCAGATTCCCCGGTGACGCATTTGTGTTCCACTGTTACAACCCAACAGGAGCCGTTTTGGCCCTCCCGCACGGCGCACGACAAGAGAAATTGGGCAACCTCGCAGCCATGCGCAATTATGCAGCAAAAAACGCCGAAAGCTGGTACAAATATGTCAACGGCACTCGAGGACGCGAGTTGAAGAATGGGTCCTTGTATCTCGTCACGGGATGGGAAAAGTCTGCGTCTTGGGGCATAGCTACGTTTCATGACGTGATTTCACCCCGCAACGAGCTCCAGTTGGCGTTCAGACCCACGGCCGACAGATCTGTGGGTCATCGCTATCGCTGGCAGACATGCCCTGCCCGCCACAAGCATGCGGACCCGGCGGTTGACGACAACCGCCTCAATCAAACCACCTTTATACACGGGTTCTCCATTTCCTTGGGAGACACTTTCTGGCAACGGCTTTTTGGCAAGATATCGATGTGTTCCCTTGAAGATTCTCAGTTACTCACGTCGCACACGGATTTTGTTCCATTTGGCTCCCAGAGTTCGGTCCTCTCTTGGTCGTTTGATTTTGCGGGCTCGAGCACGGCTGGCGGCAAGAGCCGCGCCGAGGCCGAGATCTCTACATCCGACCTTTCCGCTGTTCCCGAAGTCAGTGCACTCTTAAACTTTTCTTGGGGTATCGCTCAATGGTCCCAGATTTTCCTTCCCGGTCAATTAATCAATGACTGGATCCTACGCCAGGTCACAAACTCAATCTGTGTCTCCTTACTTCCGCTGAGGGTTGTTTTTCTTTTCTAGACTCATGACGCAAAGGTGGTGATCACACATGACGACGACTGGGCTGATACTCTGCATGATGCACGTTCACCACTCTGATACGAGACTCATTCTTATACCCCGTTGCAGCTTGCCTCGGCAGTGTCAATAAGTACTGAGAGGGATTTCCTTCGGAATTTGGCGGATAAGTTTGTTATGTACGACGAAGAGGGTGTGCTGCTGTTAACGCACATCATCCTGACGTCTAATATCCCTGCAGGATTGACTTTCCTCATACCAAAAATTTCCACGGAGGACTCCTACAAATCGCATGAAGCCAGTTCCGTATATTCTCGGCCTTTAGTGTCGGGGGACGTCAACCTTCAAGCAAACAGTATCCACACCTCCTCATCGGACAGGTCGTTTCTATCTGCGCTACTTCAAGTTGGTGAAAACCCCGAGATTCATCCCGACTCGGAGCACGAAAAAAATGATTTTTCGAACTTACCACATATACCGGATGAGGACCAAGACAACGAAGAATACGATGCGCGCGAATCCCTTCAGAATTTGGCGGATAAGTTTGTCAAATCCGGGTCCGGTGAGTGGTCGAGGTTTCCAAGTCATCCTTTCTATGCTTACCCTGCTAAGGTGACTATGTCACCGAGTTGAACAACTGTAGCCAACCTGCCTTTGACTTGCACTCTGCTAAACGAATGGCCAGACTATCAGACCCTACAGGCACTCCATACAGTCAGCTGGCCGGGAGCTTCGAGTGGCCTGTCCCATCAACCGCAGTGGACTGTGCAGTGCAAGGGTTCGTGACTTGCCCCTGATGCTACTCAAATTCTCACAGTGTTTCTAGTTTCCGGTGATGTCAAAGGTGCCCAGGATTATTTTTGCGGCCTTGCAATATTTTTGACCGTCCTCGCGGAAAGGAACTGGAACTGCCGCCACAAAGGCTGCAGCCAAGGAAGCGGCAGCGCGAAATGCTTGTGTGGTGGGTCTTTCAAGGAGACGGCAAGGCTGTTGACTCATATTGCCCTTTGCAGGCTTTGGGTGTCACGCTGTCATGATATGACCCCAGGCAACAACCCGATGGGTTACAACCTGATCAACTATCAGTACCCTATCAAGTGATCATCACACCCTCGGCTGGGTCTCATCTCAACCCCTACTTGGTACTCCACCATCCCCTCAGGCTGCATTTACTCCCCTACCTGTCTCGATCACTCCTGCTCCTACCCCCTACCCCTGGTACCTAATTCGATCATGTATTATATACTCGGAAGCGCTGGCCTTGCCAGCTGAAACCTTGCTTGCGGAAGAAAGTAGTATTCGGACACATATGTAATCAAATTCCAAGTAGACAGATACAATGGTATACTACTAGGCGCTAAACGACTAGTCCTTACGAGCCTTCTTGGTCGGGGACACCATGCTGATGTCAGCCGCACCACGCTTGAGGGGAGAAGAGCGAGCGGGCTGAACAACAGGAGCGACGAGGACATCCAGCTGCGCAATAACGGATGCGATCTGGGGAAAGAGACGGTGACGAGGAGGGAGAGGTGGTGTGAAGCGGACGATCTCGTGCCATGTAATATGTAGAAGATAAGACTGTTGGTAAATTGCTTAGTACTATGCGAATCCTGAGAGCCAAAGAAACGGACACTAGATGCCAGACGATGCAGCGGTCGGACACGGGGGGACACGGGGGAGAAGAGGAATTCGCATATGTGGGGCGGTCCAAGCACGAGCTAAAGTTCAGCATGTTCTTGCAGCAGCAGCGCGCGCGTGCACGATCTCGTCGTACTCTGGTCGATGCTGGAGGGCATAGGACAAAGTCTGCAAGTGATAGAATCGTTAGACAACGTCTCCGAGGAGAAAAAAGTGGTAACGGACAAAGAACAAAGACGGGCAGGCGTCCTGGAGAGATGCCCAGTCGCATTAACCGCTAATACGAGGCGGCGGAGGTGGAGAATGGAGTCATATTATGGACAGCGCAGACACGTTGACGGCGGACGGGATTTTTGGGTGGGAGGGAAGAGTCACACGTAACAGATCAGAATTTGATCGTAAGAAAGCATTACGTAAATATGCTACTGGAAAGTAAACCTTGGCAAGCAAGGTAATACCCGTTGATACGACTGCGTATTTCGCACGTGTGAAATCTGGCTAAATAGCTGTTTTGGTGTGCTGTCATGAAACCAGCGCTTGCCGACTGATCCGGTGATGCCATCACCGCCATCAGTTACGGATCACGAGATTTGTTATCATCAACAAACGTACGTTCGGTCCACGCACGACAAGTCCTTCCTCGAGAGATGGATGTCGCCCGCCTGAACAAGGAGTGGGTAGTCCCAGAGGAACTACCACTCGGATACGAGGGCAGCAGTACATGCCCGGCGCGGGAAGGGTTGCTAGGACAGAACCCGACGAAGGGTCCCAAACACATGTCAACCAGTGGAGGGACAGAAGTACATGCCCGGCGTAACATGGGTTCTTGATATAGAACCCATCGCGCAGTGTTAGAACCCGACGAGGGGTTCAAACACAGTCACACACGAACGATAGGACAACAGTACTTGTCCAGCGCGGGAAGGGTTGCTAGGACAGAACCTGACGCGCCGTGTTAGAACCCGACGAGGGGTTCAAACACAGTCACACAACATCCTCGGCATGATCCAGTGATCATGCCAAGGAGGGGTAACCTATAGGGTTACAGGGGACGCTCCACTTAACTCTATTAAGAGAGGAGCCACGTAGGGGTAATTAAGGGTCAGGGACCGATCGTACAGGAGAACGCTCCTGAGGGATTTAGTATTTATACTTGGGTAGAATCTCATGTACAGTAGATTCTACCTCGTCTATTCTCCAGCGATACTCTGGCTTGCCGGTGATGAGCATGGAATTTGACTGCCCTTGAAAGCACACTTTTTGCACGATTTCAGATGTGGTTTCCATACTATATGATCTCAATATGAGAGCTGATGTCGAGCCCAGAGACAGTCAGTACGGTGGATACTTTAGAGTACTATACAGGTTGAAGGGTATTTACCTGGATACGACTGATGGACTCACTCCGAAACATGTAGGAGGTGTGGATACCTGCCTTACCAATGGGATACACCAATTAAACAGTTCTTAACCGTTGTACGATTGTCAGCAGTTCGAACCTTGGTGCAAGTGCAATTCAGAGGTTCGGGAGTTCACGGAACGATGGGCAAGTCGGCCGAATGACCTGAAACATGAGCAGACCGCCGAGACGGGTCCGATGGAAGTGACGTAGTAGCCATCACCTGTCGGAACAAGTGGATTCCGGCTTGGATACGGACTTTTGGTCAAGTATCTGCTGGTATCCGAGACCAAGAGTGGGAGATATGGGTATCGATCGAAACCTACAACACGTGGGAGTACGTTTTGAGGCCATACTCTGGAGGGGAAGAAGGGATACAAGATATCCAAACTGTCCGAGTCATGGATCAGCGATGGAATCACGAGATAACATGCTGAATCATGGCTTGGCGCTCTGGCTGACTGAGCACCAGTGCCAGATCAACCAATCAGGTCGTTTCTATTCAGGATACGTGGGAGATTCATCATTATTGCGCCATTCGTTTGTACTATCATATGATTCCCAGACATGTATAAAGTAGATAGAGTGTTACCCAAGAGGGCAGCGGATACTTCCCCCACTAGCAAGCTACCAGCTGCGACTGCGGGATTTGTCCGAGGCTTTCGAAGGTGCATTGCGTAGAATAAGCAATCGCCCTTGAAAATCTAAATTGTTGTTTTGTTGGCTCCTGTTGTGTGAATCGAGTTTGAAGCATAGTTTGGTTCGAGTGCCAGTTGGCTTGTGATTAGGGTTTCAGCTCAGTGGCAGCTTTGGAAGGCTTGCTACGGCTTGGTACGGTTTGTGTGTCAGTTAGGGTCTGGTTGTGTGTTCAGTGTCAGGAATTGGTTCAGGAATTGTTGGAATTTGTGAAATCCGTGTTGTATCGGTCGCTGTCGTCTTCAGATACCAGTGTAAAAGGGATCAAGAGACCCAAATACCTGCTTTATTGCAAAAACCCGGCTTTAGCCAAACTCAATCTATCTTTTGTGTTAGCTGTGAAGCTTTAAAATCTACAAAACACGTTAGAATCACCATCCTTGGTTTTCATCAAGGATTTTGATTCGCAATACAAAACTCGACCAATCATATCGAGACAATATCACAGTATTCCCTACAACCTTTCATAAGGCCCTGTACTAGGGACTTATACTCGCCTTTGCCTGCTGTCAATATAGTTGTCACTCGCCCCGGAGCTTCGTGATTGGGTTGTTTAGATATAGATTCGTCTGTATCGAGACTCATCTAGTCTTGTTGTTTCGAGTTGGTTGATTTCTATAGTAGGTTTAGAGCTCATACATCACCGGTTCCCCCCTCTCGTCTTAGAACCCGACATCTCAGTATTCGACTTGGTCTTCATTCACATATTCGACACGACTACTGGTCTCGCACCCGCACCACTAGTTCTCCTGTGCTCGACGACCCTGCAGCCTGAGGCCTTGCATCTGGCCTCTTGCATTGCAGATCACACTCATTTCGTCTGGTGCTTGACTACATCATCCCATCCCTGGTCGTGTCCGAATCACCGTCACCTTCCTGTCATACCCGGCCGCGTTACCGAGCGTGATCCGAGCGTGATCCGATCACCGGCATGTCGGCCTAGGCGCTGTCGTTGACATGCGCACACCAATGCCTCTGTCAGGTGATACACAATCAGGGATAGGACTGAGCTCTGCGTCGCTATTCGTGTATTAATGAGACAAGTAGAAGTCGTCAGTACAGTACGCTTGGCTATTCGTTCAAGTGGTCAGTTGTAGTGACTCTAATAGGCGGTTTGCGGGGACTAATACTTGTGGAGATACCATACCCAAGGAGATATACCAAGCCCAGGTGTATTCAGACGTAAACTAGATGAGCTACAAAGCAAAGACGAAGGTTGTGCGGATGCGCAGTACTATCATGACAAGGTTCGAGGGGTACCTCGCGGACCGATACAAGTCTACATATATGTACACAAACAGAGTGGCTTGCGCAGTCGAGTTGGAGGAAATACTACCATTTGTTCCGGTATTGAAGAGACAACCAGAAAAGAGATGACAAGTGGGTGAGTCGAACTCGTGCAAGGATACTAGTATGATCGAGAACTGATCAAGTACGGATCATGATCATGGAAGGCGGCGGAGTCACGGCAGGCGATCAGAGCGATGATCGTGTCTGACAGAATCTGCCATGAGTAAGCCTTGAATGATGAAGACAGCGGACCGAGGTTATTTATGGACCTGGGGCGAGGCCCATAGTCATATCCAGGGCTGGCTCAGCAAGAGAGTGTAATGAAACGACGGAATCAAATTACCAGGCCAATCGGCTCAAGTGCCAAGACGGCATACCGGCCGATCAAACGGGCCAAGCAGCAACATAAGCAACAGAACCACACGAAGCGGTTTGAGGGGATGTAATACAGGTGACAGGACACCTAGGGTTATGGGGACAGTACGGAAATAGGGACAGCAGGTGCGTAATAGTAGTTATATCATCCGATCAGTAGGGAGTAGTATATAAGGCCTGTAGATCCCGCCCTTGCAGCATTGCATTGTACGCCTTCTTGCCTAGACATTGGGTCGAAGCTTGATCTGTGGTTATAGTGCAGTCTTGTGACTTCCGCGGAGATTTGTTGTATCATTTCTCTTAGCTTAGACGCAATATCAAAGGCACCCGAGCTCTGGTTCAACTTGGGTCAGCTATAGTAACATACTTAAGGGGTAGTGGGTTGCCCTCTGTGCTATAGTTCCTCTTCGTGTTGTATCGAAGTTGTATTGGTGTTTGGATATTGTGTGTTTCGGTCAATAAAATATAAAACCTTTTAACATCGTAACCTTGTGTTCGTTGTGAGCAGTCTACAAATCAGTCAAGAGATTCCTCTTAGTTCAAAGACATTTGAACTTGGTGTGAACCCTCGAGAATCAACCTACAAGCTTCCGAGAACCAAACCGCGGAGTATCAGTCTTATCTGTATACTTCAGACGACCCCGAACTCAACCGTTAGGTGTCAGCGTGCTAGTCAAGGAATTGTGTGTGTTGTGTGTGTTGTGTGTGTTGTGTGTGTTGTGTGGTTAGTGTGTTGTGGAGTTGTATCGCTTCGTGGTCTACTTCTAGGACATTACCTACTTGAGCTATCTACTATACACTAGTGCGCGTGACACAGCGTATCACCGTCTACAGTCTCAGTACTGTAGACGAATCTAGTCTATTCTCCCTACGGCTTACTCTACCTCTTGAGTCTTGTCCTCTGCTATTCGCTTGGTCGCCTTGTTCGTCACCGACTAGAACCTGACTTAGCCCTAGGTGCTGACAAAAGATTCGTCTCCCCTTTACTCGAACACTCGACGGAACGAAATGATGGACCCTGCTGCATTGGGTATACCAAACCGAGATGTGTTCCAATCGACGGACACCGCCACCTACCAAGGGTTGGACCAAACAACACGCAAAGCACACATATTGGAGTGCGCCGAAGTGCTGAGCGCCACAACTCGTGGGCTATTGACAGAAATCTGGGGTCCAGACGGGAACCCAGAGGCGGGGTTGCAAGCCGGGGTCTTGCAGCTTCAGAACAATCTTCAAGATGTGTTCCAACTAATGCGTATGGCGAAACATTTTTCGGCCCGTTTTGCCATATCGCCAGGTTTCGCCGATGTCGCCAGGTGTATCGTCCAGGTGGCGATTCACACGTGACATCATGGTATTCTAATAAATTTGGTGGCTTTCCTCCACCTTTCCTGCCTTCCGGCTGCTCGCCCAATGTCTCTGTCGCTATCATTTATGCATTTCGACTTTCGTGGGATGTCCAGTGTCCATATTCACATTCAAATCGGTCAAATTGTGTTCATCATTGATCATCAATCATGCCGGCGCCTGATCCGAGACGTGCCGATGTGCAAAGTATCCCAAATTCACATATTTGGGGCTACAAGGTCGAATACTGTTCCCCATTTCGCCACCCCTCAAATTCATGTATCCCCATTTCGCCAGGTAGCGCCACCCTGGCGAAACACGGGCTGGCGATTCATTTCGCCATCGCCAGCAGCATTAGTTCCAATGTATGTCGACAATGAAAGACCATATTGCAAAGACCAACAGCATCATGTCGGACATATTGAAGAATCAGTTGGACATGAAGCAGGGGGGTGGCGATAAATCCCGCAGAGCGTGGGTTGCTGCCCCAGGAGACTTTTCAGGAACCGCCGAAACAGTGGACAGGTTCTTGGTGGGTTGTTACCTCAACTTTCAGGATAACCCCGTATATGAGAAGGACTCCACCAAGATCAACTTTACCCTGTCTTACATGAAAGGAGGGTCGGCGGCCATTTGGGCCCAAAACATGGTGAAGGCCATGCGCAACAGCAGCAGCACTGGCGCCTACACCACCTACACAGCGTTTGAGGCCGAAATCATCTCCAGCTTCAAGGGGGGAGCTCAAGTAGAGGAAGCACAGTCCAAGATGGAACACCTCCGACAGCCGAATGGTACGGCCACGAGCTCATCCTCGACTCGTACAACAGGACAGCTGGATACGACGAAACTACGCTCATTCGACTCCTCGAGACGGGCCTCAGCCAGGAGGTGGTGGAATCAATTTACGAGGGAGTTAAGGTACATGTCTTCCATCTTCGACAAACATCACATGACTCTGCCATCAATTTACCTTATTCGGACAGCCAATGAAAATCAATACATAGAACAGTTTTGAGGCACTCTCCAGACTATCCCTCCGACAGAAAGTTGCTTTTACCCATTATATACTCACAGTTAAGGATATAGAGCATTTGAAGCATTCTGTGTATAGTAGATATGAAATCAATCTCAATACTGTGTTTTGATCGCATTCATCAAGGGATCAATCAGAGCCGGGCAAGAGCAATCAACCTGTATCTACATTGCTTCTGGGCAGATTTTCGAGAAGGTTTGTAGCTAAGGTACACAAGAGCAGCAAAAAGCAACTTTCTGTCGGAGGGATAGTCTGGAGAGTGCCTCAAAACTGTTCTATGTATTGATTTTCATTGGCTGTCCGAATAAGGTAAATTGATGGCAGAGTCATGTGATGTTTGTCGAAGATGGAAGACATGTACCTTAACAGAGAACTCCCCAAAACTTATGTAGGTTGGAAAGAAGAGGCCATCAAATGTGACGGACTAAAGAGACAGTTCCGTGTTCGGAAGAATACTCTCTTCACAGGAGATAAGGCGGGATTTGGGAAAGCGGGAAACTCC
Organism: Roridomyces roridus; assembly: GCA_029378245.1. Taxonomy (NCBI): domain Eukaryota; kingdom Fungi; phylum Basidiomycota; class Agaricomycetes; order Agaricales; family Mycenaceae; genus Roridomyces; species Roridomyces roridus. The sequence continues at coordinate 734,873 of JARKIF010000001.1, read as the reverse complement.
AACTTGGGGTCGTATGGAGGCGGTGGCCGGAACCCGATGCAGAACCCAAAATGTCCTGAAGAGTTCAACCGTATAGAAGGGTTCGACCGATTCCTGGGGGAAGTACCAGCAACCCCACCATCCGTACCAGTACCGCTACGACTGCCAGCAACGTCCCAGCCCCCATGGATATCGATCGAACAAACACATTACACAGGCTGCCGCCTGCCTAGCAGCGAGGTTCACTGCTATGGTTGTGGACTCATTGTCACAACTCAAGGGGCACATCATCTATACAACTGGCTTCTTCCGCACCTTTGCAAAGCTGCAAGTGGTCCCGTTTCGGTCTGTTGAGCACGGTGCGCAATGGCGTCCATAAAGGACGGGAGGCAAGAAGCGAGGAACCGGAGACTCGGACGTGGGAGCAAAGCAGCATTTGGCGCTCGCTGCAATCACGCACAGCACGCTGGCATCGCCGCGCTCCCATGCTGTCCATTAGATGCTGTAAAGGTGTTGTGAAGAGATCCACTGCGTAGACGCTTCATGCTTCCGTCGAGCTGAATGAGGGAAAGTCGTGTGAAAGTCGGATTACTCATCACTCGCCTGGCGTCCCCCGGCCGACTGGGACACGTCAAGGATGAATTGAGGCGGGTATAAAGTAGTAGAATTCAGGAAGTGTCGGATTTGTTTCGAGAAATCGAGGCGATAAGTATGATGGTGGTCTTGCCCAAAATCGGCGGCCTGATCATCAATTTGTGATCAATGTGTCGGGCGCATCATTCACGTGACCAAGCGTCTCTTGTCCTTTGCATCCATCCGCGCAAATTCCACACGCTCTCAGCAGCTCCCTCTTCGCGGAAAAAGAGTGCCATAGTGCGTACTAGTGCTCGAAAACCGTATCATCCGCCCCAAGACTAATCTGTCCCCTAATTTCAGAGCATCATGTCCGCCAAGTCGGCCCCTTCCCCGACCTACACAGAATGTCCGAAAAACGTTGTCGTACTTAGACCCCGCTGATGAGTACTTATAAGAGCCATAAGTGCGTAAGCAAAACACACCTCTTATAAGTGAATTATAAGCAAAAAGTTTGTCTTAGAGGCGATGTATAAGTTGCAGCCTGAAAGTATAAGTCCATCGGTCATTTCATAAGCGGATCAACCCGGGATCCAGCGAGCCACCTTCGTCGCCGGCCTCCTCGTTGTTCCCTCCATCGACATGTCAGTAGCTTGGCTCGAGTCAAAGTAGAGGCTTTTTGGCCCCGAATGTACGCCCAAAGACTCTTGGGATGTTGCACGACTCTATTGGGAGAGCCCGCATTCGTTGCGCTCCTCCTCCTTTCTGAGGAGCTGCAAGGCTGCGCGTATGTTAGGCGCTAGACTCCTCCTCCTCCGAATGGCTGCGACATCCGCTCAACGTTTCCTCCGAGGCTCATCTCATCTCAGTCGCACCTCCTCCCTTTCAAGTTGTCGTCTCCTCCCTGCGCCCGTCACTCGTCTGATAACTCAGCTTCGATGCTACGCTTCTGCAGGACATATACCGGCTAGCCATTCTACTCTGCTGACGGTCTGACGGTCTGAAAAGCACAAAAGGCCCTTGCCCTTGCTGTGATAGTAAGAATCTTCTTTTCGTCTATGGTCAATTGCTTATTCTTCTTTTCGCAGACAGCGAGACTTCCCTCTTCCGAAGCAACTCCACCTGCACCCGGTTCCTCTCCGCGTTCGCCAAGGTCCATGGCTACGCCTACCTCCGCAGCCTCATCATCCCGCTCATCCGGAGGCATGGCGTCCGAAACACGCCGACAAGATTGGCAAGGAGCTCCTCAGTCTCTCCACCCACACCCGACTCGCCGTTGACCAACCGGGACAGCCTATACGACGCCACTGTGACCATAGACGACCTCACCCAAGCCCTCGATAATGTATCGCGCGTTCCATCCCCGGAACCACTCTCCGCGCTATGCTGCTGTTGTGGCCTGGACGATTGCGAGAATTTGCAGGCATGGCTTGCAGTCAAGGCAAGGCTGGAGAGCCGGTTAACGCTGAGTGCAGATGCGTCCGCTACAATTTTGTTGCTATTCTGCAAAACTGACTCGTTTGCAGAAGTCGGGCAGGCGTTGCTGCAAAGACACGTAGCGTACGTGCGGAGACATGAAGCCACTTGCCACTTGCCACGCGCCGCCCGGTCCTTGGAGGAGGAAACTGAGAGTAACGAGGCAGCTCTCGCGGCGAAACAGGACCAGCTGGATGAGTTGACCAAGGAGAACAAGCCTTTGGAAAAGGTGCGTCGTCTTTGGATTCAAGTTTCCTCATTCTCATTATTCTACAGCGCCTCACTCAAGCGCTCGTCAACAACGAGGTTACCGAAGTTTCTCACAAGACCATATTGCAAGAGTCCGCATATGCTGACAAAGCCTACCGCACATTGACATCAGTCAGTGTAAATGCTCGTATGTGCACAAACACGTTCCGAATCGACCATCTTTCCTTCTTCACCTCCCCCGGACCTACGGCTGGCTCATACTGTGCTTACCATCCGCTTATCTGGATTCATACGCCACCTATACCCTGCTTATACCATGCTTATACCCTGCTTATCAACCTGAAACCGAGCGCACAACATCGAGCACGCTCTCAGCCTTCGTCACGCTCCGAGCTACGGCACACCAGCACGCATTTAGAGCCCGAGCCATCTCCAGTCAGTGTAAATGGTCGAAATAGGATTCCGCATATTCTGACAAAGCCTACCGCACATTGACATCAGTCAGTGTAAATGCTCGTATGTACAGAAACACAACCATCTTTCCTTCTTCGCCTCCCCCGCACCTACGGCTGGCTCATACTATGCTTACCATCCGCTTATCTGGGTTCATACGCCGCCTATACCCTGCTTATACCATGCTTATACCCTGCTTATCAACCTGAAACCGAGCGCACAACATCGAGCACGCTCTCAGCCTTCGTCACGCTCCGAGCTACAGCGCACCAGCACGCATTTAGAGCCCGAGCCATCTCCAGTCAGTGTAAATGGTCGAAATAGGATTCCGCATATGCTGACAAAGCCTACCGCACATTGACATCAGTCAGTGTAAATGCTCGTATGTACAGAAACACAACCATCTTTCCTTCTTCGCCTCCCCCGCACCTACGGCTGGCTCATACTGTGCTTACCATCCGCTTATCTGGATTCATACGCTGCCTATACCCTGCTTATACCATGCTTATACCCTGCTTATCAACCTGAAACCGAGCGCACAACATCGAGCACGCTCTCAGCCTTCGTCACGCTCCGAGCTACGGCGCACCAGCACGCATTTAGAGCTCGAGCCATCTCCACGGCGTTTCCATCACCGACTTTATTGGCGCAAATATGTATTAGGTCTTTAATAACCACCGGGAAGTTGGTCCAAGGCGGGGCGTTCGGGAACGACGAAGGGACGAGGTAGCGCCAGTTACGATACAGGCATTGATCGCTGGGTCAAAGTGCGCTTCTCCAGCGTGCGGGGATATCTTCCGGTGGTAGTCGTCGAACGAGGAGCACACGTCGTAGTCGTGAACCAAATGCCCTCTGTGGGCGACGACGACGAGCTCGTAGTACCCAGCAGACAACAGTGCATCCGCGGGTCGGAATTCTCGTCAGCGACGTGCTGCTGGGGCGCATCCAGCAATCATGCATCGAGAACGAGGCCCAGGGCCTGGATTTATGGGGAATGCCGGGAACCGGAGGATAGGGAAACTTTGAGGGTTTTGTAACGGATGAAATATGACAACGAGATCGCGTGAATCCAGTGTGGGTAGCTGAGGGTCCAGAGGATGGAGTGGGCCAGCGGGTTGCAGTGACATGACTGCAAGAAAGGAGGCGAATTGTGATGCCATGGCGGATGCTGTGAGCTGCTGAGCGTGTCCGTCCTCATGCGCAGAAGATTTGAATCATTTGACGGGAGGGGAGGGAAACGGATTCCCGCTGCCTTGTATCTCATCTGGTCTCTCAGCAGATTGAGGACGCGGCGGAGCAGAGAATCTTTTCGAGAGTCTGCAAAATCTCGAGTATATCTACGCAGGAAGGAAGTAAGTGAACTCACGCAACGTATCTTCCGCCTCAGTCTCGGGGTACGGCCCAATACCAGTGCACACACCTCAATTCGATAAGAAGGAGAGTCATGGGGCGACTGGGAGGATCACGCACCAAGATCCGTATGAATGCCAACTCGGGTGGCGTCTGCATGAAACATGACCACGACCAACGCCTCCTCACTCGCAAAGGCGTGAGTACGACACTCCCAACTCGCACGCGAAACGCAAGATGTCTTTGAGCAACAGCTTTGGAACTGCTCAGCGATGCCAAGTGCGAGAGCGATAGCGCCGGCACCAGTGGTGCTTGCTGGCGTTGATGAACACCCTGGCGGCGCGTGGTAAGGATGCAGGATGAGGTGACCTTTGGTGCCTCTTACACCGGCACATGAGATAGTCGATGCATTCTCGTTCCACCCGACTGCATCGCCAATCTGGCCGCGGATGGCACACGACAAGCAGGTTCTGGATAATCGGAATTAGCTCGGTGCTGCAGACTCTGAATCTGATCCCGTACCGCTGGTCCGCTGCAAGTTGATATCATCAAGGACAAAGGATAAACAAACAACAACTGCTGTTGACCTTGTCTTCGACCCTCACCCAAAATGTCAGCACACCGCACTGTACCCTCGCCCCCTTCAGAGCCCTCGCCCCCTGAGTCCTCGCCCTTCTCGCCCTCCTCGCCCTCCTCGCCCTCGGCCCCTCCTTCGACCCCACGCAGTGTGAGCCTCGTATCGCTTCGTCTGTTGAACAACTGGCTGAAACTGGTGCAGGCATCTCACATTATTGTGTCCGCGACGGGAGACGAACTCCTCTGCGGAGGCAACCGCGCCTACATGGGCCTCCTTCGCCAGCAGACTGCCTACGGGGCGGACTATGCCCGGCTGTCCCGCTCCTACTTTCGCCTAGCTCACTATTGCAAGAGCGTCGTTGAGCTGCATTGCACAATCAGGTGCCTTTCTAATTGTTGTCTCTGTGGCTTTCCTAATCCCTCTTGACCTAGAGACGACCTCGATTCCCTGCGAGATGGACTCGATTCCTTGCTTCGTCGCTGCGACCAATTGACCGCCTTCGACCCGGACGAGCCCGTCGCAAGAGAAGAAGGTGTTTTCCCAGGCCTGAGGGTCTTTGAATTGGCGATGGGCTAGGTCTGTGACTGGACTGACTCATTGGGGATTATATGTAAAATTTTTTTGGACTTGTGTACTAGCCAGATTTGGTCTAGTCCAAATGGACTTTCGTGCTTGCCAGCGCTTATCAAATTCATCTATTCTTAGCAATTGATTACACATCAGCTGTCAACTTGTACCCACTTGTCAACACTGACCAGTGACGCACGACTTATAACGTTGAACCGAGTTTTCCGACAAAGTGGCAGCTGCACGAAGCCGTATCGCGCAGATAGATATCGAAGTCGAAGAGCTCAAACGCTCCCTCGAAGCCCGGCGCCGCATTGAGCGAAACAAATGCTGCGATGTCCTCGGCCAATAAGGTATGCGTCAAGCAAACGCGGCCAACCCTTGTCACATCAAGTCACGGCGTCCCAAACGGGAGAAATGGGTGTTTTTAATCGAAGAAGAAAGTGTATAGTGTCTTTAGCTTAATATTTTGCCAATCTGCGACCAACATTTTTGAGATCTACTTCATATGTGGTCGGAAAAAAATCAGCACCATGATCGGACTGGAAATGCGCGAGTTTATAGCTAATTGGAAGATGCCGCACAAATCCCGTATAAACTCAGTCAATACTTGATGTTTTCTGGATCTGAGTGGACAGAAGGCTTCGCAGTGACTGCCCCCACAACTTGTTCGAGACCGATAGTGCACAGACATCCCGGTAATTATCCTACACATTTCTCTTTGAATTTTATCTACTTTTGGACGTGTCACGGGCTTACATAAAGGTTCGCCGTGTTTGCTTGGCGCATACCTTACAAGTACCCTATTCTGACCCTACCGGCCGAAATTACATCGGAAATTCTCATCCATTTCCTCCCCAAAGACCGGGAATTTATACCTCCCGTGGGCTGCCAGTCACCTTCCTTCCTGCTTCGAATATGCCGTCAATGGCGCGACGCGGCACTCGCTACTCCCCCATTGTGGAGCTCCATTGACCTGCAGCTTGACGGTACCACTAGAGAGTCCGTCATAAAACAGCAGCTCAAACTGCTCGAGACCTGGCTACAGCGTTCTGGAAGCTTCCCGTTGTCCATCCGACTCCGGTCCCCTGCGCGCTCGCCGCGATAAGCAAGTTTGTGGACGCAATTCTGCCCCACGCTTCACGCTTTCGGCATGTCGACATCTGTGTTCCTTACGAGGATCTCCGTGGCTTCACAGCACCGATGCCGCTTCTCCGCACCGCATTTGTGAGCCCGTCGGACAGCCCGGACCCAGGCACCGCACCCTCTGCAACGGCGGCAGTCTTGTTCCCTTTGGCACCGATGCTGAGCCAGGTCAGCTTGGAACCTTCATGCAGCGCGTTTGCCGTGACGCTTCCCTGGTCCCAACTCACTACCCTCACTGCCTATGCGACTATTTCTGAGGCAATCCATATACTGCATCAAAGCACAGCTCTCAAGACGTGCACACTCGGCATCTACCACTTCGACCCAGCACCAGCCCTTGGCGAAGTGTCAACTCTACCCATTCGCTCACTGAGCCTTCTTTGGGAAGAGGGAAACCCTGACAGCAGCGTGCAGAACCTGGTCAATGCACTCACTCTACCATTACTGGACAACCTCGTCGTTTCCGAGTTTCTTTTGGGATCGGATCCTGTTGCTGCGCTTTCTCGATTGCGTCCCCAGGGACATCCGCGCCAGATGGAGATTATGGACGCGCGTTTCTCGTTGTACACGTACAAGGCGTCGTTTCCATGGGCAAAGCTCAGTGTTACACCGTTCCACAAGTATTATTGATCACGCACGGTCTTGTGAATTGTATAACTTGGCTTCTCAGAGTTCTGTCAGGCGGCTGTCGGACCATCGTTCAATTGTTCCTTTTTTTTAAGTGCAAATTCTGCTTTGCGGGACTAGGGTGGCCATATGGGCTGGTTTGGGCTGATAACCATCTGCGTTCCTCTTCCTTCTCCCTCATCATTGAACGAGGGTAGCAGCGTACCGGACCGTGGACGACTCAATCCACTCTGTCGCAACTTGAATCTTTAAAGGTTCTCGTTCCTTGTACTTATTCACGTGGACCCTATGCTGTACGTGGACCTCTTTTTGGAATCATCGCGCTTATGCATTCGTCCAGTCACTCTCTGGATTCACCATCAGACGTTGCGCTCGACTCGATTCTGACCAGCCCGTTCCCGGAGCTCCTGGTCACGAACGACGAGCCGTCGGACCTACAGACCAGCGTCGTAATCCGCGCCGTCGAGAAGGCAGGAAACGCGCAGGCTGTATCGAGCTCGAGCCTGCGGCACCCTTCACTTACCGACACGATGTTCTCTCGCCTTCAGAACCCTGATATGCGGAATATTCTCGAGTAGTAGAATATAATAGACGTACACGCTCTAATAAACATATCGACACGCGACAATAGTACAATACTTTCCTTTCCTTTACTCATGATCATTCATCAACACCAAAACCCTCCCCGCGCCGCGCCTCCTTCCTCGCCCTAAGCCGCGCAAGACTCAACGTCCGCGCCCGGATCCACGAATCACCCATAGAGTCCAACGCATCAGAATACTCGGAAACCGAATCCTCCTCGTACTTGGCCCGCGCGGACAAGAACCGACCATTCTGACTGCCTTCATCATCAGCCTCCAAGCCCGATGCATATCCCTCCTCCTCCTCGGCCTCTGCATTCAGATACATGTGCGAGCCTCCACCCGCATACCTGTACATCTCCGACGCAGCAGAGTCAGAAGACGACTCTGTCAGCTCCTTCGCAGGAACCCCCGGGGAAGAAAACGACAACGAACTCGATGACCCCTCCTCCGGCTGCTGTCGGATTTCCTCACTAGAAGAAGCCAAAGACGTCAACGAATCACACGATCCCGCCGCAGCTGCTGCAAGCGCCCAAGGTCGTGAAGAGGACGTAGACAACGTCGCTGGAATCGCAGGCTCGCGCACCCGATCGCGAGTCTTTCCCTCCTTGGCGATACGTCCCTCCCAAATAACACCCACCCCACCCCAATGATTCAGACGCCCCTCCCCCTTGTCTTTGTCCTTGTCCCAAAGCGCATGTCGGCCCCGGCCCTCCCATACAGCAGCAGCGCCTTTGAGCACACCATGCCCGTTCCCATGCCCAAGCTCGTCCTGCAGAACCGTACCCGGCGGCGTCGATGCCGATCGAGGAAGTCCAGGAGCCGGTTCCTCCTCTGGTACAGCATCCTGCCCCAAATTCAAATTCAGCACCTTGCCTCTACTCCCCGCCACCGGCGCCCTCGCTCCTTTCGGCCCCGCAAAACGCGCAAACATGGACATCCCACGCGAGGAGGCGGACGTAGACGAGCTGATCGTAATAGGCGTCGACATGGACCGTGGAACCGCAGACGGACGTCTCGGAGGCTGAGGCTCGGGGTCAGATATCGGGGTTGTAGGGCGGGAGGATGAGGATGGGGATGAGGAGGGTCCAGCTGCTCCTGCTGCTGCTGCCAAAGGAGAAGAAAGCACAGGCGCCATCGAGATGGACCGCGGAAGGAGAGGGGGTTTCGCAATGATGCGAGACTTGAGATTCGCGACGTCCGCAGATGCTGAGCGCGGAAGACTCGTCTTGGGATCCCTTTTCCTCAACGTCCCTTTCGTCATCCCTTTGTTGTTGGTTTCGAAGGAGAATCCCTCGGGGAGGTTGACACCCGCAGCCGCGAGTACCCGGGCAACACCCGCATGACCACGGGTAGTTTGCATGCGGTGGGCATAAGTGCAGCGTAAGGAGGAAGAGGCTGTCGGTAGTTCGGATGTAGGGCTAGGAAAATAACTTTGAATGAATGCACAAGCGACAACAACCAAATGACTCACCCAACCTCAAACACAAACTCGCCCCCGAGTAACCCAATATCACCCCCTCTCGCCCATATCGGCATTCCCGCACGAAGAGCCCTCATCACCACGGCACCAACACCGCTCAAAACCCCATGGGTGACATACCCCTCCGTATCCCCACACGCCGCATGTGGGTCCTCCTCTCCCGTCTTTTGCTGCTGCTGCTCAATCTTCTCGTGCGCAGCCGAATCAGACTGCCACTGCTCCGCCAGTGTCTGGAGGTGCAGCCCAGCAGAAGAACCGCAGCTGCCCAATGTCGGGAATGGAATCGGGGCAGGAGAAGCAGGCGGTGTGGGCCCTACGACTTGGATTTCCCCAAACGACAAATCAGCATGATTGCGCGATGCAGGTGCGCCTGGACCCCCTGCCGCCGAGACCATCCAGCCCATCCCAAGCGCAGCATACAAGCCCTCCAACGGCTGCGGGTCCACAAACATCCGCACGCTCGCGATACCACCTCGGCCTTGACCCCTCGACCTGGGTCTGTACCCATCAACATGAGAGGGCACGGGCGAATAAAGTGGGTCCCCAAGATTAAACGCCTTCTCCGCGTACGAATACCCATCATCAGACGACGACGTCGAATGAGGATACTCGGTCGTCGGTGTGACCAACTCGCGCGGGAACCCAAACGAAGCGAGGTATCGCCTAATAAGGGTATGCGAGCCGGGAGCAATGAGCAGGAGGTGCGTGCCTTCCTCTTCGTCATCGCACGCGCAGTCGTTTGTGTCGCCGCCGACCAATCCGTCGAGGTAGGCAAGGGTCACGCTCCCAGAAGGTGTACATGCAGGACACGACTCGCTGGGTGAGGGTGATGTAGGCACACGGGCGCTGGACGGCATGGGTATTGGATCATAGTTGGGCCCAGCAGGGTTGGCAAAGACAGGCATGGTCGGAGAACCCGGTGGCGAGGTGGAGTCGTCCGAAATTGGATGGTGGTTGATAGCGCGCACGCCTCGAGCAAGCGCGACCATGTAATCTTGGCAAAGCGGACACCAAAAGTGGCGGAGGAAGATGACAAGAGTTCGCCGTGGCACCGGGGGTTTCGAGTCGGGTGTTTGAGGCTGCCCGAGCAAGACCCCGAATGGCACCCGAACGCCACTGGGTGCTACAAGCGGGAGACGAACCGCCTGAGCGAGAGTAGCCTCGGAGGGGACAGTCAACGGGGGATGGGGCACGGGCTTTGACGTCTTGAATTTGGATTTGTGTGGAGACGTGCGCGGAGAGATTGGGTCGATAGGTGAAAGTGGTGGCGTCGTCGCTTCCGTGTCGGCACTCGCCCTGCTGTCCTCGCTGGCTGCACTAGACTCTGATGAGGTGGGCGAGATCACGGGTAGCTGCAGTGGTCGTAAAGCCATGGGACGTTGGGACTTGGCGAGCGCTGCGAGTTCCTGCGGAGAGTCAAGAAATGGGCTCGCTGGACGGGCATATGACTTACCGGTGGCACCATCCCTGCAGGCAGCTCTGCAGGCGCAGGCCCGCTGATAATGGGTTTTCGCACTCGTACAGAAGTAGGCGACGACGGAGTTGGGAGAAGAAGTCGAGCGAGGCGCGTTCGTGTCGGTGTGCTTGTAGTAGTAGTAATAGACTGCGTGGCACGGCGAGTATAGTGTGGTTGTTGCTGCTGCTGCTGCGACGAGGAAGAAGCGTGGATGGATAGTTGTGGCGAGACAGGCGCGTCGGGATAGAGTGTGAATGACTGGCGTTTGACGCGCTCAGTGGCCAGAGGCGTGTTTTCGTCACGGACGTCGTCGAGGACCGGTGCTGGCTTGCGACGGACGCGAGGGGGCGTGGCCATGGCCATGGTGGTGGCAAGAGGAAAGAGCGAATCGGATAAAATGACCACTGGGTGGCTGACACGCGGAAGCCGTTCGGTTCAGGTCAGGGCCTTTTACTGGGTGCTTCTAATTGCTCGTTTTAACCCTTTGCCTGCCTTATATTTTCTCACTCAAAGCCAATCCTGCATGAAGATGAATGCAAAGAACCGTAAAAAGCAAGGAAATTCTGACCGAAAAGAGGATAATTCGCGGAAGAAGGGCCAGGCATAACAGCTCGCTCCCGTCCATCACAATATAACCAGAGGCAGTCGAAAAGAGGTCGTCGTGAAAGGGAAGATTGGATAGGCGACGCCGGGCTTCACATTGGTAGCCGCTCATCGTGCACGATGCCCGACACGAGGCGACCACGCCATTTTCCTCGGTGACCAGCTCTCACCAGCTCCACGGACCCTCGCTCTTTCCTTTCCCTCGGACGCATCCGAGGACCCGTCACCCACCTGCGCCACTAAATCGCCACTAATCGTCGATACAGTGGCTGGTATTTTCGGAAGAGATGACTGTCCAGCGATTTCCCCCCGTGAATCCAAGTCTTGTGCGTCATAAAGTTGCTGGCACTCTCACCAGCGAGCACCAATTGCCTTTTCATTATCTCGCTGGACTCCCTTCCGAGCTCGTTTCATTATAATTTGATAAGTACGCCGCCGCCCCAGCTGGCAGATTCGTTGCTTAATCTCGCCGCTGGACTTCCAAGTTCCCACCGACCTTCACCGCTGAGAAAAGAGCCCAGCGCCTTGCCTCCTTTCGATGATGTACCCTTTCTTATCGAAACGATCCCGTTTCGCCATCCAAACCGTACTACTCCAGCCCCCGCCCTCTGTGGACTATCCTCCCAAACGTCCAGCGATATTGTGCTTTCAATTGGGTAGGCATCCTCAATCTGTTGTTACCCGCAGCCAGTGAACCTTGAAATCGCGCTCTGGATTAGCCACCATGTTCATTGTTTCCTTTCCGCGGCAGATGCCCTCTAAATTCTTTTGGCCTTGCCAACGAGTTATATCGCTGGCTCAGTTTATAATCCAAACGCTACCGCCTGGCACCACTGAAAGAACTTCCGGTGCTCACATCCCAGCAGTTGGCAGGCAGTTGGCAGTTCCTGACTTGACATTCATCATTTCCCATCCTGGAACGCTCGACGGGTCCACTCCCCCTAGCCCCTCGGTTGTCTCTCTGCTGTACATCCCCTCCGGGTGTTTTCCTTCTTGCCTGATAGGCATGGACCCCGTTCTCATGCCCTTCAAAATGAATGAAGCCGACACTCGTCGAAGCTTACCTGGTTGTCCTGGCCACCACCTATTCTGATTCACTGGAGCCACCGATGCAAGTTATGATGACCCCAGCACGCAAGCAAGGCGGCCGCCGCAACATCCCGATATCCCATCACGCTACGCACTACTTCGAATAACTGCACCCTCTTCAAGTACAGCTCTGTCTAGACATTTCATCTCGACGACTGGAATCGTCAGACCCGTTTGATGCGAGTTCTCATCCATGCATACATCGGAAACGCCTTGATTCTTCAGCTTCAGCACCGACTCCAATTCGAGTGCTTGTGGATCATCGCTATCGCCACGCGCATGCAGTTCCATGCATTCTCTGTTTTATGATGTATCCAAGCCGTCTGAACTTCTAGTGTTGTGTTGAAGAATAACGCAGAAATCATTCTCGGATTGGCATCTGCATCTGCGCGGAGCTTGGGTGACGATAACTACTCCAGCTGAGATCCCTTTTCATCATTTACCCGCAATCACTCGACGCTCGAGAAGCTGATTTCGAATCACCACATCTGCGGGCGCCAAATAGAACGAGTCTCATGGCCGGATATCAGCTTCTCATTCTCTCTTTTTTGCCCCGTTAAATAAAAGACAGGGCCCGTGGTGTCTTGTTGGAAAATGGCTTCACCGCCCGCACTCACCCCAGAGTTGGAGCTCGAGCTTTTCCAATTGATCGGAGACTCGCAGACGACGAACTACATGGCTGGTAAGTACATATGATCTCGAATTCTCCTTGAATCCTGATAAGTTCATTGACGCGTTTTGTTCCAGCTGCGGCGACCACAGTTCTGGTGTATGTAGATTCTGTGTTTAACATTCGATGGGCTGACGCCGTGTTACAGTTTCGAGCACTTGTTGACATTTCCTCAAGAGGTTCGTTCACTCATTATTCCAGGCTCTCCCATACACATTTATTCTCAGGTTAAATACGTTTGGCAATGTCGCCGTATTAGTATCTGGGCCATGCTCTACGTGCGTAGTCGCTATTCTGTCCACGTCGAGTCGAGCAATTTTCGTAGGTCTGGGTATGCTTCAATCACACTTACATTGCGACCCACCGATTTCAACCTCAGATACGATACATCCCTCTCGTTCTTTCCATGTACGCGTCTGGTCCACGGGTCACTCGGCACTGACATCTCGAACAGCATCGATCTCAACTGTACGTGCTTCCACCACTGCCTACACATCCCTCAACTCCACAGTTATATTCATGGAAATCAAATCAAACACGGTGCGTAGCCTGTCGTTCACGTCCCTCTCAACCCTGCTGACTTGTCTTTCAGATGTTTGTGCTTCTAACTTTCTCTTCCTTTTGTATAACCTCTTCCAGGTGCCGAGGATTCCTCCTGGTACGCATCATTCGTCTTTTTGAGCCTGAAGCAATAACATACGGTGTCCACATACATAGTCAGAAATGGTCACCGTCACGATCAACTCCGTGATCGTCGACGGTATCTTATTCCTGCGGTGCGCCTTCAATGCCAATTCCCTTCACGTCGCGTAATATTTACTCACACCGGCTATATAGGGTTTGGATACTCTACAACAAATCTCGGATGCTCGTTTTCCTTTTCACGCCCATCATGATCAGTGAGTTGCCCTGCTTACTACAAAGGTTTAACTCTAAAACCATGGTAGTTCAAGCTGCTGCCATGTAGGAGCTTTACTCCGAATGCGATTTGATAATTCATTGCCCACAGGATCACGATTGGTGCCCTAACCATCGGGCCTCTCAAAGGCAGGTTGCTCTCTCGGTTCTCTGTAGTAGATACTAATGGAAACAGACTACATTCACGTCGGACCCATCCTCAAAGGATGCTATTCATTCAGTACGTCGGCCCCTCGCTCTCCTCCCCTTCCGTCTTTCTCATGTAAGGTAACCTCGCAGCCGTACCCCGAATATTCACATTCTACGCGGTCCCCCTCCTCGCAACCTCCACCACCATGTTCTTCATGACTTTATACAAATGCGGGCAACACCTCTTCGGGGTGCGATTCATGCGGATGCCCATCGTCACTTTGTTCCTTCGGGATGGGGTGTTTTTGTTTTTGACGATTCTGGGTGAGTCTACATCACTGAGCGCAAGTTGGATGGAGACTGAACGTTGAACTCGATTTGAGTGTATTCGGCTGCTGAGCTGACCATTTGGAGTACGTTGCGGCCGACGCTGGCTGAAGTTGTGATAATGTGAGTCCCCTGCAGGGTTATGATTAAACTTGTGCAATCTCATTCGAATCTTCGAGGCCTGCAATGGCGTGAGTTATCCGGCGTCTTCGATTCAGTAGTCACTCACTCATCGCGACCAGGCTGCACTCCGTCGTTGGAGCCCGAATCTTGCTTAATATCAAAAGCCTGGTGGGGACCCAGTGTCAGGGAAGCCTCAGCACTATCCCGACCACCGCTACTCGCACGGCGATGACATTCCACACCCCTCCGATTCCTCGAGCTGAAGAACGCGTGCCTTGGTATCTTCGGACAGGTGAACTGTCGGACAGTTCTGACCCAGAGGAGGAAGAACTCGAAAAGGAACTTTACGGAGCTGTTTGAAGGACAAGTCTTGGATGAAGATGTACGATATCAAGTCAAAAAGTGCTGGTTGAAATGTTGAAACCTTTCGGCACCGTGTGATCCCCTACTCTGTCAAGAGGAGGGTTCTGTGGGGCTGAATGACTGACTGATGGCCTGCAAAATTCAGCCCACCTTTTCCCACATATGTCAACCACTGACCCACATTTTCCTCCGTCCTTGATGTAAAATGCAATCACCCACTGGGGCCCGTGCCGCCGCCGCCGCCGGCTGATATTTCCTGCCGGCGTCATGATCCGTCCCAGAGTAGGGGCACGGTGCTTGCACCGCTATGGCGTGTACCTTAAATGTCCACGGGAATCACCTTCCTGTACCGGCGATCATGTTCCGGTCCACTTGATATAGGCATCTGGTCCGGCGGACATCAAGTTCCGGTCCATCCCGCATCACAGATCTGTCTAGCCGACGATGCTTTGATGTACAGTTGTCTTGGCTTTCCTGTCCAGAGTTTAAATATCTCGGGACCCGCTGGACAGAATCCTTGGATGTTGCAGGGAGTAATGATCCTCGGAATGAGGAATAAGCCGTAAAAATATGCCGAGAGACCTGCGTGTCCTTGTTGCATTGAAATCGGTGGGTTTTTTGTCCCATCAGGAGACGGTGATGCCACCCACTTCCCAGGCAGTAGAGCGCATGTCAAGCCAGATAACTTCCCATTTTACAAGCTGGGGGCTATTCGAGACTCAAGGAAACACCTCTTCCCAATGGTGGAGGAACATGCAATTATCTGGTACCGCAAACATCAGTTTCTTGACATAGCTGGCATCACATGTATACTAGGGTGTGGTTTTTAACTCTGGTTTATTAACCGGTTAATTAACCGGCGTTTATAAACGCGGTTTTTAAATGTTTGGGCAAAATCGTCAGTTTATAAATGCCATGACATAATTGCTGGCGGATCAAATGAGCTTTGATCCAGGCCTGATGACCGCCTGGTGTGCCTTTTGGGAGCAACCATGGCCTCTTGGGGGCCAGTGGTGGGTGTTGGATGTGCACAGAGGACCACGGGAGGAGGTGGAGAAGAGCCCGAGCAAAAAAATCATGTGCAAGACCATTTTGGGGCGTTCTGGGGGCTGGTTTATTAACCAGTTTATAAACGGGCCGGTTTGCAAACCAGGTTTATAAACCGGTTTTTAATGGCTGGGGAATTAAAAACCACACCCTAATGTATACCTGGCTGGAAATATTGTGGTGTACTGTACTTTAAGCCTTGACTGTCCATTGTTCATACATGTTAGGAACCACTGGTGGATTCCCTTTCTCTGAATGGGACCACTGGCATCCAATATCTATAGGGAAACGGACATCAAGCATCGCTTACAATCTGCTGATGGGGTGATCGAGCCTTGATCGCGCATTTGTCGAGGCAACGTGCCGAAATGCGGCTGCAACGTCCGGATTGGCCTCGTTTGATTTTTGCGGAACTCCGACGACTCCAGGGAGTCCAAATATGCAGTATTGACCCTGCCGGTGCACTGGGGTACATGCCATTTATTGAACTCTGTACAGGAGCGCGATGACGCGGGACAGGTCGACGATCACGGGTACCGGAAAGCGATCTCCCGGGACATTATGTACTTTTGCACCGCTATGGATCCATTTGTAGTGCATCAGCCATCAATTGATCAACGCATCTCCTTCTCGACCGCCACCATCACCGGCACCACTTGGGCACCACGGATCCTTGTTGACCTCTGCTTCATATCCCGACGACGTGTGCTTTCGGGCTTTTTCCGTCTTGGCCGCCTTCGGCACCTGCAGTAGCTGAACCCTCAGGAGCCGCATGGACACACGCTACTTATCAGCCGTCGGCCGTCGTTATCCTGATGATTCTTCTCTTTGCTCTTCCGATCATGATACACACTCCGCCACGACATCAGCTTCCGAGGGACTGAGCGACTAACTGAGTTTCTTTAGGTGTTGATGCGGCGGAGAGACATTAAGAAGTGCAATTCCGGAATCTGGGTCTTTCATTCATTTCCAACGCGCTCGGATGCGCTGAGCCTGGTTCGGAATCCGTGCGTAATATGTATTCTACTGCACTGTCCGCTTCTTGACTTGGACTGGGGAAAGCAGGTACAAGGCCGCTGGCTCATTCCGGATGTCGCGATGCCACCGACACGCTCCGTTCAAGGTGCGATGGGACCGCTTACAATGTCGTCGATAGGATGCAGGATGCCCCAGATCGACCGGAATAACGACATTCAAATTCTGGAGAAACTCCCACTGTCTCACCGAAGGTATCCCTGCCAGGCATCGCCATTGATATGGGAATAAGAAGACTTCTGTTTACCTATAATAGAGCCAAGGCGCCTCTCTGCGGGTGCGCTTGTGCATCGGAAACAGATGTGCAGTAAGTGGGAATGTTTTCATTCACTGGAGTCTTGGGCTTTCAATTTCCTCAGCGTTCGCCGTTCAGAATAGCGAGAATTCTCAGAAAGAGGAAAACGGTCCCAAAAGTGTATTCTCCTCACCACTTTGAGGGAAATTTAAACCCTCCAACCTACGCAATCCGGATGCACAATAGCGCGCTCGGATATCAGCCTCACTTTATTTTGAAATTCGCCACACACCGGTTACATAAAAGCTACAGGCCGAATCCTGCATATCCACCGACATGGCTGAGCCACCCATCCCCATTCCACTCACCCCGGCCTTGGTGAAAGAACTCTTACAATTGATCGGAGACTCGCAGACGACGAATTACATGGCCGGTGAGACCTTCCTCCCATTCGCAGCATGGAATTGACAGACGACAGCGGCGGGGATGACGCTTCTCGTGTTCGAGTACTTGGTCAACTTTCCAGAAGAGGTTCGTTTATTCATTGGTTGATTTTTGCGCGACGGACTGAATATATCACCAGGTTAAACACGTCTGGCAAAGTCGTCGAATCAGTCTTTGGTCCGTCCTCTATGTGCGTTCGCCGTCTATCCTTGCAAGTGGAAGTAGGCTCTCAACACCGCAATGTTTAGATCTGGATTCGATACATCCCTCTTGTTCTTTTCATGTACGCACGAGATTCACGGTTCCATCATTCGCTCTCACCGTTGATGTATAGCATCGATTTGAGCTGTACGCCCTTGCAGTACGGCGAGCGTCTAACTGAATCATTTTCAAGTCATGTTCAGAGAAATCAAATCCGACGGGGTGCGTGTTCTGTCACTTGCACAGACTTTCGTTTGACCTACAGTCAGGTGTTCGTATCCACCATCTTCAAGGACTTTCGTCAACCACTGATGCTCTTCCCAGGTGCCTACGATTCCTTCTCGTAAATAAATCCCATCGTCTCGAGGAAGCACGACCTGTCTAACGTACTGGAATGTTACAGGCAGAAATGGCCTCCTGCACAGTCAACTCGGTGATCGTCGACTGCATCTTGTTCTTGCGGCAAGTATGTCCCAAACTTCCTTCCAGCACATCCTCACAAATTGGATATAGGGTTTGGATACTCTACGCCAAATCTCAAGTCTTCCTTTTCCTCTTCATACCGGTCATGATAAGTGATTCACGGCCCCATTCCGCTCGTGGTGTCCCCTTGCTGATTGGCAACAAGTTCAAACTGCCGCTATGTAAGTAGGGCTGGAAACTCTATCAATGTCGGACAACAATGCTCCCCGTAGGCTCACCATCGGCACTTTGACCATCGCCCCTCTCAAAGGTGCGTCGTCTCAGAGTGAGTACTTCGTCGTCCGATTAAAGGGGATTTTCGGAAACAGAGTACATCCACGTCGGGTACGACCACGAGCACCTCACTCTCCTCCCAACTGACGATCGAAATTCAATCCAGACCCATTCTGAAAGGCTGTTACTCATTCAGTACGTCCCGCTCCCCTCCCCCCTTCCCCCATATCTCATATACGAAACTCACAACACAAACTCAAGCCGTCCCTCGAATATTCACCTTCTACGTCGTCCCCTTCCTCGCCACCTCCACCACCATGTTCCTCATGACTCTATACAAATGCCTACAGCAGCTCTTCGCGGTGCGGTTTACACGCATGCCAGTGGTAACGCTCTTCCTCCGGGATGGGGTGTTTTTGTTTTTGACCATCCTGAGTAAGTGTTTGCGGCGGAATGAACATCGGAGCTTATGTGATACCACACACAGTTTACGGCGCTGTGGAAATGGCCGTTTGGGGTACGATGCGCCCGACGCTATCGCAAGTGCCGATACTGTGAGTGTCAAGTGAACTGTCAACATTGTGAATCCGATTAACCGACGGATTCGCAGACCAGCCACGGCGTGAGTCGAGTCGTCCAGTGACTTGGAATCTGAAGACTAAGCCGTGATTTGAATTTTGAAATGCGCAGCCTCCACTCTGTCGTCGGGGCTCGAATCCTCCTTAACATCAAGAACCTCGTGGGCACCGAGGGCCAAGGCAGCATCAGCATCAGTGTCGGGACGATGACAACTACCGGCAATGGTACGCAAGCGCATCAGACGGTCGATTTGGGTGCAGGTGGGTTACACCGGAGTCCGGCTACGCGAAGATGTCAGCGGAACGCCCGGAAACATGACAGGGTGCCGTGGTATTTGAGGACTGGTGAGCTGGAGATGGATGAGGCTGAGGCTGAGGCAGACGGTGAGGGAGAGGGAGAGAGAGAATTGGATTGAACCGGGGTCTTCAAGTCTGTTTTACCAACGCCTTGAAGTTTGGAATGTGGGACATTTTGTATTGCCAAGTGTATGCGTATGATTCTGAACATTCAACATTGGACTTGACATTCCTCTGAATCGGCGATTGGGGATCAACAATCATATATGGGTCTTCAAGCTCACAGTCGCCACGGATCACTCCCTGAATGTGCCGTGGTCGGGCATCCCTCGGTCACTTGCCCGACGGCGCCCATAGCGCCAATTGGCTGAAGGCTGCCACGCGCACGACTGTAGCATCAGTAAGCGATCGCAGTTTTCCTCCCTCCGAATGGTAGGCGGCTCGGAGCGCTTGTGTCTCATGTGGCGTCAGTCTGTGAACTCTATTGTGGATTCTCAGTGTTCAATTTGGCAAAATACCATGGTCATGCACAGTTTTAACGCCCCAAAAGGAATTAGAGCAGCCCCAGAGCAATCACAAATTTCAACCGATCACGTGTCCGACCATCAGCCAGATCGAACCGTGGGAAGGAATCGCGGTCGACATGCCGCACAAATGCCGCCTGAGAATTACATCATTTGCTCCCGACCGGCACTGGCCCGGCATGCTTGGTCATCCTAGAACCCTTTTTTAACCTCGGATTCGCCTCGGATCCCGGAAATGCAATGTGATCAATCATACGTGCCCGGCCCAAGACCGAAGCTGGGAAAGATTCTGTCTGCGAATAGATAGATATAAAAATGATCTGTCAATCGGGGCCCGGAGCATGCGGTTACGGCCCTACGGGCAAGACGGCGAGAGGAAGTCATCCCATTCAGTGAAGCTATAAGTGGAGCCGACCCACGACAGCATAAATGCCGCACTGCGGGCCCGGGCGGTGGTCACAGGCCGCATGTCGCCGACGCTTCGAAGATAAAATCCGCATGGTTCTGTCTCTCTCCTCCATCTTCCGGTGGTCGGGTTGCGAGACGCCGACGCGACCGTATTCTACATATACTCAAATTATTCTCCTTTTGGGCCGTCAAGACCTTGGTTCGGGTACGGCATTTCAGTAGCCTCGAAGCACGCTGCGCAACGCCACCCATGCACTAGACCCCGGCCGTCGTCGTGTTTGAGCCACCCAGGGTCCTGGCTCTCGGCTACCCAGAAAAAGCAGAGTAATAATACTCACGCTGCGAGGTCTCGTCTTACACGTCCGGCAGATTTGGGGGGCAGATGTATCGAATGTCTCGAGTTTGATTATAATGTAATGAGGGTAGTGATACATACATCCGCGTTCCGAGTTTTACAGTAGCTGCATCTACTTACATCTGGCTGGTGGGATGCCAATTAGTGTGTACGACGGACGGGGAGAGGAAGATATCTTCAATAAACCACCGCATTTTCCTGCAGCCTCCTCGAGGCGACGGACCAGCATATCTATGTGCCCAGAATCAGCCTCCCACTCAAACGACACAGAGAGAAAGCCACTCACACTCAACGTCGAGTCCAAATATCTCCAATCCCGCTCCGAAAATCCTCGCTCAATCTTCGTGATCTCACCCACTGCCTCTATGCACCTCCTCCGCGCGTCCGACTGCTCGCCAGCAAACAACCCATGCAGCTCCGCGGTCGCTGCGAGACAGAGAACGACACATGCTTTGAGCGTGGGCTGGGCACCGGAGAGTGGGGGAATGCACGAGACCTCCATGAGTGAGGTCGTTATAAAGTTGACGTGCGCGTGGATCGAGTCGATGAGGGTGTGATAGCGTTTAGACCATCCTGGAGCTTGTGTGAGTTAGTTTGCGTCGGAAAGGGGAGGCTACATAGACGTACCGCCCAAGTCACCCTGAGGCCACCGGCCCCTCCACTCTGCGACGAGCTCCAGGCTGTCGCGGAGGAATAACGCGCTCTTGGCGCGGACAAAGTTGATCTCGGTGTCGGACCGGTGAATGGCCTGAGCAAATGGGTAGTGAGCATTGCGGGTAACGCAGTCATGAAAGGAGCTCACCGCCAACCGTCGAAACACCTCGATGAGCGCTGGATCTATCATCGACGGCACGCGCAGATTCAAGCTAGCGGTAACATCCAGACAAACAAGCAACGCAAACACCGCTCGTGCCTCCTCGGCCACGCCCCGTGGTGAGAGGTACGATTCGTCGAACATGGGACACCACTCCAGCGCCGGGGCGTCCTCCAATCCGAGTGTAGATCCACAGAGAACGACGAGATCGCTCGCCTTGTGCATCATGTCCTGAAACACCCTCGCATCCTCCTTCTGTGCCGCGTGCATCGCCAGGAGGGTGTACACCTGCAGGCGGACGAGTGGGTCGAGTAGACACGAGGAGGGACCTTCGAGTTTGTCTTGGATGAACAATCGGAGCTCGGACTCTGTTGGGCTGGGCCTGCTGTTGAACCCACTCAGGTCCCAGTCGGGGAACTGAACAAGACGGCTCAGAAGCTCGCAAACATAGACCAGAGTCGGATCGACTACCCGGCCGGAGAGGTCGCCGAGTGAGAGAGCTTCTTGCTTCGCGGGGGTAACACTCAGGCCGTATTGCCAGCGGTGTTTGAGGAAAGCGTTGCATCTAGAAGTGGAGGATGGGTTGGCTGGGCCCCAGGGAGGGAGGGAATAGACGCACGGCGTGGATAGTTCGACATCAGCCGAGTCAGGCCGCAATGAGGTCGCGTAATCCAGAGAAGAAGACAGATTGCGCGATGAATACAGACCGGAATCAATTGGACACGAATCAGACCAGGGCAAAAAGAGATCAAAGGACGAGATTGGTTGTTGTTGGAAACAGCCATCAAGTTCTTCTTCTTTGGTCAGGGCTGGCATTCTTATCGCTCCCGAGTTTTCCGGCGTGAAGAGTCGAGGAAAAGAGGAGGCGGCGCTGGACGACGTGCTTGCTGTATCCGGAGAAGAATTGCGTCTCGGTCCGCCTGAGGATTTCCCCGAGCCACCAGTCTTGTCGCGGTACTGGCATTCATCTGCCCTCGCGGCATCCTTGCAAGTGCGGCAAGGGAAGTTACCATCGCATCTCTAGAAAAGGCAAGGTTTAGCCCAGATCTGCAAATCAACGAGCAAATCTCTCACCCGCTTTCTCTGTCTGTTAATGAAAGATGCTTGATAAGCCCATTGGGATACGAATCAAAGAAGTGAAACTCATTTACCGGCATGAAATCTGGTGTGAGACGAATGAGATGCGAAAAACAGGAGAGACAAAGCACGCACGCAAGCCCCTCCCTTGGGCAACTCTGAACGCAGCTGGCCAACCGTCTTGGGGACATAGTTACAAGTCACGGGCGTTCTAGTTCTCGAACAGGGCCCGCACGGATCCCCGCCATCACATCGCTACGCCACGGGTAAATGCCAGGCTTCACAGATCTGCACAGACGGCTGGCACGTACGAGTTTGCGTTGGCGGCACAGCGCGCAAGTTGGGGTCTTGAATTTCGCGGGTTTGGAGGACATGAAAGATGGGAAAGATGGGCGCAAAGTGCGTATTCGGGTCTCGACTTTTGAGCTCGTGTATTTCTAGCCGTCGGGTTCTTTTTAAGCGCCGAATTGTTCTCCAGCGGTTTGCTGCAACGCTTGTGCCTTAGCGGCGCCGACATCTCCGAGACAAAGAAAGGAAGATTGATATCTCCTTGAGGCTTGAATCTGGAAGAATATGATTAGTCGGGCGCCCCGGGCAGAAAATGGAACACAGCTTCGACAGATAGTGAAGCTGTGAGTATCTTCATTAGCGCCCACTCGCCGCCCCTCGCCGCTGCCTCCATGGACTTGAGCAAGCCTTTTCCAAGCCTTTTCCCTTCTTCTTGCTCGCTGACTTATCGTGCGAGAAGGTCGGTGCTGACATTACCGACGGCACAACATTCACGCAGGGAGCCGAACGTCGACTGAGCGGTGCCGAATCACATAGAAATGCGATGTTGTCGCGTTGAGAGTAACAGCTCCAAGTACCATTGTATGTGGTTTTGTCGTCGGCTCGTCGCAGCCATGCTTGGCGAGGATTCTATGGTGATTGTGAGTTGATCGCCGATCAACTTTCAGTCGTGTTCGACTCACAGGCTGTCCCACAGGGCTTGCGAACTAAATTAAAAGCTCGGTCAGGTCGGGATGTCGGGCAAGACGGTCGGGAAGTACCGCCATCCATGATCTCCACAGCGACGGCAACTTGCGACCTGCATGTGGTTTACCAAATGTTGTCGAAAAACAGCAGATCCCTCTTACGAGTTTGAAATTGAATTAGATTCAATCGTGAATGAGCCTGATCTGCCGGGCAGACGCCGTGAGCGGGCGTGCCGACGTAACGATATGCCGCAACCCTGCCGCACACTCTTCACGCTCCGGAGAATATGCTCCCGGCAGATATCATCTGGAGAAGTTGTCCAGGACACCCGGCCTGCAGTTTCGCATCCCGGGAATGGCCACCCTGATGGGGACGTAGAATAGGACATGTAACCATGCAATGGGCTGGAATGGGCACCTTGCATCCGGAGTAAGAACAGATGGAATGGAACTCGAAGAAGATAACCCTCTTACTAGTACTTATGAGTACTCGGAAAAGGAAAAGTCGGGTGCATTCTTTCCCGCCGGCGTGTATGTTTCGAAGCAGCTAGACGCGTCATTATCAAGCACAAGCACTGCAGCCGAGAAGAATCTACCTGGAGCGGCCAACTGGTTTCAATTTGACGGATGGAATAAGCGGAGGCGAGTGCTCTGCGGGATTTTCAAACTGCTGAGACATGCAAGCAGGTCCAAGGAGTATATACGCGAGGACCCTGGAATGGTTTCAAGCGCTCCGTCTCCGCTGTGCCATCAACTCAGGCCATTCGCCGAGACAGAAGAAACGCCGAACAACACACCTTCGAGAACTCTGGTGAGAGTCGTGCAGACGGGGAACCATCAAGTAATATTAGATAGTCATGCCGGTCGAGTACGGCCCTGGCAGGGCTGAGAGCTGAGAATGAGGTACAGCGCCGACGACTTGCCGTCGCGCGCAATATCGTTGCCGTCTAGACCCCGACGATGTCGTCTAGGCCCCGACGGTCAATGCGGTGATCTTGTGTGAGAGAAGAAGGGTCGTACCTAAAGACTCGACAGCTCTTTTCTCAAGCCCAGGGCGGGAAACGGGTATTTAGTGCCAGGTGGTTGGGTATGCATTCGTGTCCGGGCCGCCGCAGACGTGGGCGAAAACTGTTCTGCGACAGGTAGGAGTGCAAGCGAGTGCTGGGTCTTCCGGAAAAAAGTCGCGAGACCTCGCAAGCCTTTTAATACCGGAATCATGAGGATACCGAGGCGGAGTCGCGAGCTTTGCGAGCGGTCGGAGTTCGCGTGGAAGCGGAGGCTCAGGGAAGCCGGGACCGGGGTATATAGTCACCGTGAATCGTGATACACACAGTCTGCTCTACTTCGTACCCGCAAGAATGAGAGACGCCGCTCCTCGAACTTGGAGCCCGGAATCAAGAAACCAAATACAGGCCAGAAGAAGTACGCGTAACGGCGCGCTTGGTGGGCCATTGAAGTGTATGTATGGCTCTGGGATGTCGGGCTTGGGTAAGGAGGCTCCACTGGTCACTCTGCATCTCCGCCTCAAGCTCTAACAAGTGAGACGCTGAATTCAGAACACACACCTGTCAGTTAAACATCCGCCACAGCAAGTCGTCGTAGTGCTCCATCCCAGACCGGAACGCCTGAGTCACCATGATTCATCATCTCAAAGCGCGCCCAAGACGTGCGTCGCCCGCGCTTCGAGGCATCGTCGAATTCGGACTCCTAGACATGGTCCTTTTCCGTTTAGCTGTGTGTGGCAATACGTCGACTGCATATCTGGACTCATCCACACGTTCAGATAGGCTGAGATTCGATATTGGGCATGTAGCGCAATGAGGCGGGAAGTTGGGGGCGGCCGCAAGACGCCGGATCAGATGCACCGCCACCGGAGCGGCTGCTTTCAAGCCCCTATCCATACCATAGCCTAGGATCAGATCGCGACTCCGAGGCAGAGGTCCCCAGCGCATCGAATCGCTGGTTTTTCAATGTTATGTTTCAAAGCGACGACTGATGGTTGAGGCCATAACACTGGAGGCCGTGGACAGACATGGGCAAGGTCTGTGGAGCATTGAACGTCACTCGGTGAGACCTGGAGGCTTTGCTAATGCTTGACGAAAACTTACGCGGTCACCGTCGACGTCGACGGTGCGATGTTCCGTTGAACGTAGGCAGCAGTTTAACCCCAAGATGGTGTCCCTGGACCGTACGTGCCGTATATTCCTTCCTTCCTTCCTACTACTCGAGAATATCTGGCATATGAGGAGCGCTAAGGCGAATGTCTAGTCCCTCTGCCCGCAGTCGGCGTAATGCGGCAGTGGTTTCCTGCGATACATCGAGCATTTTACTGGTAGTATGGAAAAAAGTGAAAGCAGATATGTGTATAACTTTGAGTGTACCGCGACGAGCTGAGATGGCGCGAATGAGCGTATTCCACGAGGATTCCGAGGGCGATGGAGGTGTGTGAATACGGAGGTTCAATGTGCAGAGGTTCGGGAGTAGGGATGGTGAGTTGGCCAGGAGCGAAAACCACCGTTCCGCATCGTTGGAATGCAGATACGAGATTCCTAGGTGTTTGAGGGTGTGGACTGTGTCCACGAGCTCCTCCAACCGCCATTCTGAAAGGGGTAGATCCGACCAGCTGATCTCGAGCTTTTGGAGCGGTGCTGAGGATCGTTGGAGGAAAGGCAGCAAATCGTCGTTGAAAGTATTTTGCGTGGACAGAGAGGTGTGGAGCTTTTCCAAACAAGGAGCACTAATCAAGCGCAGAGCGTGATCGACACTCTCCGCTGCGGAATACCCGAAAAAGTTCAACCTGCGTAGGTTCGGGGATGGAGAACTTGGAGCCACGAGCATGGGATATCGGCTCGGCCAGAGATCCCAAGTGTTTCGAGCAAAGGCATGGGCTGGGGCTCGGTGCCGCCGACAAGGTCGTGCCTGCCCTGCATCTCCTCGAATTCATCAAATGCGTAGTTGATGTATAGATGCTGCAGTCGCCCCGATGCTTCCAAACGGCAGCGCCCACATCCTTGTCAATCTTCCCGACGAGGTATACACGGAGAGGACGGGCCTGGGCACGTTGAAGCCATCCGTCTACGATATGCCTGGGGCCATTGGCTTGTGGAAATTCAAGATGAATTTCGGTCCATAGGGCAGGAGTGGAGAGTGCGATGTCGGCCCACGTGTGGCAGATGCGGAGGAAGAGGGTGTGAATGAGGTGCATGCCAGTCGTGGTTGCTTCATACTGGGGAAGGCATCGCAGGAAGATTTCCGACGAAATCTCGAGTGGCAATCTGCCCATTGGGTCGCGTAAATCGTTGAGCTGGGGCTGAACAAGACTTTTTTCGCGCTCGAGCTCTGCCAATTTCCAAAACCTGCTTTTGGCGCTTTATATCGGCGGATATGTCGCTATACGCGCCTCGAGCTCGAGAACGGACATGGTCGAGGCTTGAAGTGAGCCTACGCCGATGGCCGATAGCTAAGTTTGAAAGTTGGTTCGTTTCCAGTCCGCGTGGCGGCCGCACACGGTGGCTCCTGGGTGCAAGAAACAAAGATTTCAAGGGCGTGATGGTAAGAAGTCAAAAGAGTTTGATGCACGTGATGGAGATTTGCCTTATTTTTCGGCCAGTCTAGCGCGAAAAGAAAGAGCATTCTGTGTGAGTACCTAGTCAAGTATGTACTACATGCTTAAACTGTCTCCCCATTGCCCAAGTTGGCTACACAAACAGAAAAACGCAGACTTCAAATCATGATTGCGAAACACAAAGTAAATTCCGCTCCGCGTTTTTATCTCCAAGAAAAATGACCATCCCACCCGCCAGTAATTCCTGAAACGGCGCGAGTACGCTGGCAGAGCCCTCAGCGGCTGCGTCGAAGGATTCGAAACGCTCGAGTGTGATGCGGACCGTCCGCAGCTGCGCGGTTCGGCAAGTTAACGCACTAAATAGGAGGGTGGACGCCGCCTGGAAGTTCGAAGGGTGGTCGAGAATTTCCAAGGTGTGAATATTCGGAAAGTGGTTCGATGAAAGGTTGGGTTCAGCCAACAAAGTAAGATGTTGTTCCAACACTAGGACTGGTGGAGAGACGATTCGCAGATGTACGAGGTCGGGAACGAGGGCCGCGAGGTCATCCAGCCGCGAAAAACACTGCACCTCGAGTTCCCGAATGGGCGGTGTCCCTGATCGCTGCAGGAAAGCAAACACACCCTCGATGGAGAGACTGGAATGCCATCCAAAGGGTATGGCGAGGCTCTCCAGCCGCGGGGCCGATATCCGATTGAGCACCTCGGGTGAATCCGCCGAATATCCAAACCGACGCAAGTTCGGAAGAACAATCTGAGGCTCTATGTCCGCCTGCGAACCAATCAAGGCTAGACCGTGAAGATCAAGTTCGACAAGGTTGGGAGAAGCTCGTATGATTTTGAGGATCAAAGACGGATTCACCTCCCTTTCGGCTGCCTTCGGCACTGCCCGCACTGAGAACACTCGAAGGGAAGGAAGGGGCTGAGGGATTTGTCCGTCCAGGGACAAAATGTGGTAGGGTGGCATGCGTCTGAGAGAGATCTTGAAGAAATCGTCGCGGTACCTCTCTGGCAGCTTCGGTTCAACCAAGAAAATATGCAGGTGCTCCACTCGCCCCGAATGACGCCAAATGAGAGCGGCAACAAGGGGGTCGATGCGTCCCCGAAAGTGCAGACGGAAGAGATGACTCCCAGCCCGCTGAAACCGCTGCGACAAGAGTCGCTCGCGTGGAAAGGTCGCGCGAATTGTAGCCCATAGCGCAGGAGTGGACAACGCAATCTTGCTCCATGCGGTGCAAATTCTGAGGAGGAGCATGGGGGCCGAGGGGCCGTCCAGCTGAAGGTAGGGCTCGTCGGGAAGGCAATGTATGAAGATTTTGGAGGAGAGTTCGAGCGGCAGGTTCGACAGTGGGTCGCAGATCGCGTTGAGCCTGCTCTGGAAATAAAGTTTACGGCCCTCGAGTACGTGGAAGGCATGTCCGTAGTGCTCCATGTCAGCGGAGATTTCGGCGATCGTCTGAATCGTCTCCATGAATTCTTGGTCGGACATGGTGAAGAGTAAGAATATGATATCTTGCTCGAGCGTTAGCGGAAAGATGGCATAATCTATAGTGAATTTCGCACCTCTTTGTGCAATCTTTGTGAAGGTAGGAAGGGATGAAGCAGGGATACCAACAGGATACAAGATCTTGCTGGCATTATTCTAATTCACACGCTGTCCAAGTCTCACCCTACAGGCCCGGGCTTCCCGGCCTGCGTCCTCAGGTTGGTCTTTGAAATGTTAGATTGCAAGTATACTAGATCCACTACGAGGCATGGCCGTCACGCCGCCTCATTACCAACCACCGAATTCAAAGTAATCTGTCCCCGCGCCAACATCCCCCTCAAACCATCCTCCTCCTTCCCAACCTTCTCCAAAATACCCCAAATCCCAGCGGCACTAAGCTGCGACAGCTCCCAAATCGCCTTGGCCTTGGGCGTCGCCACCCTGATCCGCGTCATCACATCCAGAGTGTCGCGCAGCGTGAACGAGCGCGATGGGGACATTTGTTGAAGGGCGATGTTCAAGAACCCTACAACGGTGTCAGAATCAGAATCAAGCGGGAGGGAAACACATACAAGGGTGGTTCTCATCGTCCTCGGGCAGGGTGTCAGCTGCATTGATGTATTCCAACGCTCCCTTGCGATGAAAGTCCCTCTTGTCCTTGACGCTGAGACCACCGGATTGTGCCTTTTGGGCGTAGTAGTATCCCTTGTGGCTGTGTACAAGACATTCAACATTTGGAGGCTCAAGACAAATTACACTCACGCGTAGGCTGTCGCTTTGGGGTACACCATGAACGAACTGACGAAGCCCGGGTCGACCGGCTCCCCAGATTGAGCCTGCCGAGCGCGGGTCTCCGCGTCGATTTCACGGATAAGAAGATCGCATTGAGCGAACAGCTCTTCCAGAAGCTCCGGGGACTTTTCCTTCGCGCAGCACTATAGGATTGCATTCAGTATTGAAAAAAGGAAATACTGAATCGAAATGACACACCTGCATGAGCGCATCGAGATACATGTTCTGGATTCCAAACATGAAAGTCTTGTCAAAGACGACACCGCGGTTCTCCGTCGGCTCGAGAAGCCAATGCTCCCGCAGGCCCCGGAGAATCTCGAGTGAGCGTTTCATAAACTCCACAGAAATGTCGTGCCGTTGCCGGAAGTTGGCGTCCATGAAGCCCCGCATAATCCATCCACTGCGTTTAGAATAAGCACCTCTTCCGAAAGTAGGAAGTGAGGATTACCGAATCGTCAGCGATATTGATCCCCGTACGCTGTCCCAGCCGGACGTGCGCTGCCGCTCGAGAGCCTCCCGAATGACGACTGCAGGCCCGGCGTCGACCCAGGGGCGGTAGTGGCCAATCTCGAGCTGGACTGTTATTCGGGTAAGCCTGAGGAAGAGCGCACCGAATGCAACTCACTTTGCTTGTTGTAGTCGGAGATGAAGTCGTTGTCGTTGATGTGGAAGACGCGCACGTCGCGCATTACAGCGTTGCTCAGCCCGACGATCCCCTTGAGACAGAATCAGACAAGCTATTGAAAGGAAGGGGGAACGCACCCCAATCTGACCCATCATCTGTTTCGTCGCGTGGTCCATTTTGAGACTCTTCATTATCTTGATGGCTTTCATCCACTCCTAAGAACCGCTTCAGTTGCATCGAAGAAACAGCGAGGGATGACAGACTTCGTATGCAGCGTGAATCACCCAGGCCTGACTGGATTGAGAAAGATACGGCTCGACTGCAAACGACTCACACTGCTGGTAAAAGTTTTACTTGGATCTTGACCAGTGTCGCCTCTCAATCTAGGCATCATCGCCGCCGCCCGGTCCCAGGGCATACGTCCCTGACCTTGTATGATGATGGCCTTTTCCCCCACAGTGGGCGTGTTCTTGAGCCTCTCCTTCATGGCAATGGCGGCGTCGTACCCCGCTTGATATTGCACCTTCTGAGTTTCCTCCGAAGCACTCAGACCGGACTTTGGGAGCGTGTCCAGCGCGCGCCTCCATAGATCTTCGCTATCGCTGCCGATTGCCTAGCAAGCTCAGAAGAGGAACGAATGTGCGGCAGAGAAACGTACATGTTTGGCGGCAGCCCATCTAGCCCACGCTTTTGCGTAGCCCGCGTCGAGCACTGTGGCCTATCTCGCGTGTCAACGGCACTCGATGAAAAGAAAAAAGAAAAAAACTCGACGCACCTTTTTGGAGTCGTCGCACGAGTCCATGTACCTTGTAGCAAACGAGTCAGTTCCTGAAGAAGTGAACACAGGCTGATCCACCTTTTCAAGGACAATAGACACGCCGCGCGATTGGCGTAGAGAACGGCCAAGCCCTTGGGATCGGCGGCTTCGTTGCTGGCTTTGATAGCCTCTGTGTATTTCTTGCTGGCTTCCTTGAAGTTTTTAGCGCTGAAGAGCGCGTTGCCCTCCGCTTTCAGCTCGGCTGAGGACATGCTGGTTTTGAACAAAGAGAGGTCACCCGGTCACGCGTCACGTCGGTGATGTGATCCGAACCTTCGAAAGCAGGCCCAAGAACGCTTCCCCTGATACCGAACATGAATTCTCTGTAGCATTCACCGCAAAATGAAAGAAATGCAATCTGAGCAGAGGCAAGCAATTTGATGCACGCGACGGAGAACCCACGAGTTGCCCTTATTTTCATTTGATTTTCATGGCTCGTCTTTATCGCTTTGGCTAAGTATTTTACTGGGCTCGAAAGCCTTCCGAAGTCGTCGGACCATTTTATCAAGTTGAAATCGAGTTTCTGTCGGGGAATTGAATCGATGTGAAGCATACTGTACATATACTAAGTGCAGACGCCGAGGCTCGAGCAAGCTCACGCGGCGCGCGGCCTGCCGCACCCAAGTACGGCCTGCAAAGATTTGACGTCGATATCATGTAGTATCACATGTTTTTTGTGAATAGCAGTAGTGACTACTGGAGAACATCTAGCACATTGGGTCTCCCAAGCCGAATATCCATTCCCTCCTCCACCAGGCCTCGAAATGAGGCAACGGTTTCCTGCGACGCGTTGATCGTTACTCCACCGTTCACCGCGATATGCACAGTTCTCAAGATCCTGCGACGGGCCGACACCGCATGAACAAGCACATTCCACGAAGATTCGGAGGTCGAGCGGGATGTCCATGGAATGCGGAATTCTCGCAAGTTCGGGAGTGAGGAAGGTGAGTGTGCCAAGATTGAAAATAGCTGTTCCACATGCCAGTCCCAGACTGTCAGGTGAGTGACGGCGGGCACGATTTCCAGCAGCTCGCCCAACCGCCAATCCAATCGCTGACCATCCGACCACATGATCTCGAGCCTTTGTATTGGCGCGGCAGATCGCTGCAGGAATGGGAGCAAATCCTCGTTGAAGGTCGTTTGCTCGGATAGAGAAACGTGAAGCTTTTCTAACCGAGGGGCGGTAATCAATCGCAGAGCGTGGTCGACACTCTCCGTGTCGGAATCCCCGAAAAAATTCAAGAAGCGTAGATTCTGGAGGACATGTGGTTCAACCACTTGATCTCTATCCACAATCGACATGGAATCCAAATCCAGATGAACGAGGTTGGGCGATAGACGTAGGAGCTGGAGGATTTGGAGACACGAGCATGCCATATCCGGTCGACCGGAGATCTCCAGTGTTTTGAGGACAGGCATGGGCTGGGGCGCGGTGCGTCCGAGAAGGTCGTGGAGTTCTCCATCCATCTCCTCGATCTCCTCGAACTCATAGTTGAGGGATAGATGCTGCAGTCGCCCTGAATGCCGCCAAACCACGGCGCACACATCCTTGTCGATGCTCCCGACGAGGGATATACGGAGAATATGTGCTCGTGCCCGTTGTAGCCATTTGTCAACGACATCCTCAAAGTCATTGGCCCGTGGAAATTCAATACGGAGGGCAGCCCATAGCGCGGGGGTGGACAGTGCAACGTCGGCCCAAGTGTGGCAGATGCAGAGGAAGAGAGTGGGGGCGAGGTCTATCGCGGGGCTGATCCGCAAGGGAAGGCATAGCAGAAAAATTTCCGAAGAGATCTCGAGTGGCAATCTTGCGATTGGGTCGCGTAAATCGTTGAGCTGGCGTTGAAGAAGACTTCTATTGCGCTCGAGCCCTTCCAAAACCTGTTTTTGGCGTTCTATATCGCCAGATATCGTCGCTATGCTCGCCTCGAGCGCGAGAATGGACATGGTCAAAGTCTACAGTGCGTGTGAATGAGAAAGATTTTCCCCAAGGCTTGAAGCGAGCATACGGGGGCCGACAGCTAGCGGTTCGAAATTTGATTCTTCCCGAGCCCGCGTGGCAGAAAAAAGGCTGCACAAGGCCAAGAAATCCAATCTGAGCAAAGGTGATGGTGGTGCAGTGTAAAGTAGAGATTTGATGCACGTGATGAGATTTGATCGGTCCACTGTTGAGGTCTCCGTTCAATCTCCGTGCGAAAGTATCCGACCAGCGAGTGGTGTACTGGAGAATACCACGGGATCGTACTTGGTTTCATTCACTTGCATGGAATTGACGACATGGATGTTGTACAGAAAACACAGAGAAAGTGGAGAGAGAATGGCGCGTTCAACCAAGGCGCACCGCCACAATCAGGAGGGTAGATATGAAGAGTGCAACTTTTCCTCCGACTTTCCATCTCCGAAATAAATATCCGTCCCATCCGCCAGAAGTTCCTTCAACTGGGCGAGAGCGAGAACCTCGATTGATTCAATGTAGTGATGGGGTTTCCCAGTGATGACGCGAACTGTTCGCAATTGGGCACGACGCGCAATCAGCGCGCGAAGTAGATACGTAGCTGAGGATAGTTCCAAAAAAAAGGTTGGAAATCTCCAGGGTTTGGAGATTCATAAGGCGAACGAACCCGTGCCTGATCGGGCCAAGAATGTAAGCAGCTGTTCCACGACAGAGGTTGACTCCGACGCGATTCGCAGACATGTAAGGCCGGGAAGTATCGCCGCGAGATCAACCCAGCGTGTAAAATCCTGCAGCTCGAGTGCTCGGAGGGGCGGTATCGACGATCGATCCAAGAACGCAAGCACGGCGCATTCCGGAGATTTCGGTAATGTCCGCTTCAAGTCTGACGCCTCGAATTCTTGGGTGGACATGCTGTGTCATTGAGTGGACTTGATGCCCATGTAAGTAGTAAGCACAGTTGCGTTAGCAAAACGAGAGAACGAAAGTGGGCGGACTGACAGACGTACGCCGTTGAGGGAGAATTTTGGGAGAATTTAAGTCTTGAGAAGAGGGAGGAGATGAAAGTCGCATTAAGGAGACCCAGAGAACAAAGAAAACAGACACCTACTAAAATCGATGGTACGCATGAGGAAAGGAAGAGCCTCCCACCTTGAAAACTCTCTTTCATCAATTATCGTTTTGCACTCGTACGGTCGACTGGAGGATCAGGGCGTAGCTCCGGCGGCAAGGTCCCAGCCGCCTCCATCTCCTCATACTGCCTTCTGAGTCGCTCCCGCCGTTCGGCCGCAACCCAGTTCAGCGGCCATCTCAGCCACTGCAACGTCCCCTCGACATCCTCGACATCCACGCCCATTGCAGCTCTGGCGCTGCTGATCAGTGGGTCACCTTGGAGACCGAGGACGCGTCGCTTATGGTCTACGTTGGGCCTATTGGACAAGGCGACGAGATAGTAGTTGCCATCAATGCCGGGAAATGGTATGGGCTCGGCCTTGAGTCTGCGAATTTGAATTCATGCTGAGATGCCACTGGCGCGCGAAGCAGTAGAGACGCACCCATCGACCGGATCCGGATTCCAATTCTTTCTAACGACTCCAGAGAAGTTGCAGAAGCTAACCTCTCGTCCCGTCGCCTTCTGGAGGCCGCGATAGAATTGGGACGTGTCGCAAGTCCAGGCCAGCACGTATGTCGGGGTGACACGCCCGTCTTTGATTTCACCGCGCGCTGGGGGTGGTTGATCGGCTGGTAGGCGAAAGGGGAAGCTATTGGGCGATGAGGAACGCGTCGGATATGAAGCGGGAGGGTAGAGTGTGACCCACGTTCGAAGCGACATGGTGGGAGAGGTCAAGGAGCGTCGGATCACTGTGCCGCATCAACCTTGTTCTTCGATCGTTTGATATGGTTCCTCTGAGTTCAAGTTCTGGGCATCTTCCTCTCCAGCTCAAATTACGTCTCGGTTGGGCTATATCTCAAGTGCATACATTTGTTTACATGCGTAATACATATATTGTTCCTTCTATAATTCAACTTTGATTCCAACTCAGATTTCGTCTTTCACTTCCCCAGTTTGAAGGTACCACGGAACACGGCTCCCACCGCTGGGCGCAAGTGACGGGCGCTGCTGCGATAGCGTTGGCAGCTCGATGGCGGGAGCCACTCTGTCGGAACTCTGTGATGCTAGATTCTTGATGTTGAGTAGAATACGCGTGCCGAGCACGGCTGGGAATTCTGTGTATTCAAAATTCGTGAGTCGGGACTTGGTCGCGCGGTAAGTACATGAAACACGGCTGACGCTGTAGCAGGACTAGGAGAATTTAGTGAGAGGTCGAGATTCGAGAAACAGATTTCTGAACACGCACACGACAGGAATTTCAGCCAGACTCGGGCGGGCCCTGCGCCAGATAATAATTTCCGCCGTCGAATATACTACGCGTCTCGTTAATACGACTTGTCCATAAAATCAAAACACTGCAGGACTCACGCATGATAGCCAAGAACAAAAACAGACCATCCCTCAGAAAGAGTGTGATCACCGGCATCGGCGCTCTGCGACTTCTCAGCCACATGTGCTGCCCGCATTTGTACGCGGTCATGGAGAACATGAGTATGGACATTAAGAAATAGGGGAGGGCGAAGAATGTGAATAAACGAGGGACCTCTGCGTGATGCATTAGTGTTTGTGACTGTAGCCTCGAGAAAACGCGTACCAAGGGAGTAGCATCCGTTGAGAAATGGTCTGTTGATAGTGAAGTCAGTCGGAGGAAAGGCTCGAGTTGGGATCCGGGTGAACTTGCCCGACGTCTACAAAGTCTGTCCCGGCTGTAAGTCGAAAGTTGAACTACGATCTTTGGGCCTCCATACCTTTTAAAGGAAGAATCGTAAAGAGACCAAAGGTGATCCTGAGACCAACTTCGTCAGTTCCTTCGGAAGCTCCAAGTACGCGTGGACCAACATTACGGCCATCTCGACTATGAAACTGTGAGCAAATAAAGTGCATATAGAAGACGATCTACCTATCAGCAGAGGAATCAAGAAGTACAACAACTTCTTGCCCTTGCCGAATAACAACCAGACCCTGGAAGGCGCTGTATGTAAAATCGAAACCCAAGAAGATTTAGAATGCGTACCTTAGAACGAGGATACAGTCGACGCTCATTGATATCGTGGTAGACGTAGCCATTTCCGCCAGTAGGAATCTGCGGCATCTGGTTTTACAAAGTCAGTGGTCAACCTGGGACTCCGAGGTGCAGACGTCGAAACTCACAGCTAATAGGACGAAGGTAAAGAACCGGAATGAATATTTGACAGGCAACAGAGAACCAACCACCGACCTCGGACGCCCTCATCGGTTGGAACATGACTGGAAGGGACCATCATCATCTCGTGAGTCATGAGTTCCAAGATCGCCGCGAACGAACGCACAACTGACATCGACCCTGGAAGCAAGGAACATCGTTAGCAAGCAAGGAACACGATCAAGGCTTCCATGACGCACGCCAATGAAATGAGTGTAAGATACCGAGTCTGCGTTCGTTGAAGATCAGTCTTTCATTCCACCAGACAATTCGCAGAGGACCCACCCAGACCTAAGACAAGATCAGCATTTCAGTAAAGACGTAAAGTTTCCATACATAGAGAACACTCCAGAGGCTGAGACGGCTTTGCCAGACGTATCGGATCTGGAACTTATCGTCAATTTTTATTTCGCGTAGTCACGGAAGGACGAACCTCCTCTTTGAACGTGGAGATGTGCTCAATACTGCAATTTACCGTGAGCCCCGAGTCGATTCCGCACAGAATTTACAACGACCGACATGAGCAAAGTAAGCGCTGCCGCTTGGGAGCAATTGAGGATATGCAGATGCTTCGAGACACGTGAGAGAGCTCACCAGCTAGATAGTTTGTCGTCTGCGAGTCCGCGATGAGTTGGAGGAGCGCAGCTTCCTGCGCTGCAGCGGCAGCAGGGGAGGTGGTGGCCATGAGAAGAACGGCTGGGCACGGAGGGTGGACGACGAGTTTAAATAAGCACTCAGGTCTATTGGAGGAAGCACGACTGACTTACTACTGGCCCGAGCTGGCTGGCAGTAGCTGGCAGTGGCAGACAGATCGTTGATGTCCGGTGTCTTTCTATCCAAAATCAAGATCCTGCTTGTCGCTGGTTTATGATGAAATGAAATCCGTGGCCAGCATAGGCATAGCGTGCGCCGATAAGGAGATATAGAGCCGCAGAATCAATAAAGCTCTCGCTGCGGTCGGAGTCTCGTAGGGTGTGAAGCCGGGACGGTGGCTGCGCAAGCCCGGCATGCTTGAGAGAAAGGCCCGAAGCCTTATCGGCTTCGGAGACCCCTCGTCTGAAATAGAACTGTCCCAACCGGTCAGTTGTTTCCGCCACGAGATCTACTTATACCGGTCCCTTACCGGACCTGAGCTGAGGGTTTACACGTCCGCCAGGCCCGGTGCTCTTCACTGTCACTTCATGATAATGTACTTGGCAGATCGGAGATGAGCAGATGGAAGCCAGGGTAAGGAGTAGATGGAAGCCAGCCTAAGTAGACGGAGCCGTCTGTGCGTTGAATGCAAGTAGTGGTCAGGAAGAAAC
Source organism: Roridomyces roridus (assembly GCA_029378245.1). Classification (NCBI taxonomy): domain Eukaryota; kingdom Fungi; phylum Basidiomycota; class Agaricomycetes; order Agaricales; family Mycenaceae; genus Roridomyces; species Roridomyces roridus. The sequence continues at coordinate 697,655 of JARKIF010000001.1, read as the reverse complement.
GGTGGCGTGATGTGTTTGGAACTTTGGATCATGATGACTGCCGATCACTGCTGCCGACTCAGTACCGATACTTACTTGTTCGTCAGTTGATATAGTCTGGTCCCGAGACTACACATTTCTTGTTTCTGGCAAGTTTCTGGTACATTATTCGAAAATCACCACATCTAACCCGCTGTCTACTACACTCTCTGGGAAGTCCCACCAGAAAAGATCGAATGGGAAGGTGCGAGCGATGGCATTGCGCTGGGCCAGCGCACTCCCGACATTCATCGTGTGCATGCCACGGATGCCCAGAGCGCGAAGCTCGGGGATGACTCCTGATTCCATGAAAATGAGTGCGTCGTCGATTTCGTCAACCTCCAACCGGAGGATGTCACGAACGAAAGGTGACTCGAGGATTGGTCGTAAAAACGAGTCCACCGGGATGATGATGGGACTTTCGACACGGAGGCGCTTCAAGCCACTGGCGGAGTTGTTCAGGAAGGAAAGGAGAGTCGATATCGCCCCTTCGTCGTAGGCGTTGGTTTTTCGGGAGACGAGGAGTGTCTCAAGGGCTGGTGCGACTACCAGAGAGCCGAGAACCTTCTGCTGGCCGAGGGATCGACAGTCAATTTCGAGCGAACGGATGTTGATGCTGGTCATGGGTATGACGGGGACCCGCCCACAGTCAAAGACAGACGTGGCCGTGCGGGGTGGAAGTTGGGAAAGAATTTGAATGACATCTTCCCCCTGTAAGCGTTTGAGTACGCATTTGGAAAGCTGAGAGTATGGGAGGCGCAAACGGCGAGGGAAGTATAGTCCCTGTAGATCAAGGAGTAGATGTGTAAGAGCGGGTAGTGACCCAGTCAAGTCAAGGTCGCGAGAGTTTCCCCTTGAGAGTGGGGAATACTTGGTCTCGACCTCCAGATGCGTTAAACGAGGAAAACCGCGCTCCTGCATTATATAGGAGAATTCTCCGTCTGGACGAACGAAGGAGACGTTTGCCCATTTGTTGTGTACGGCCAGGAAGCTGTCCATGACTTCTGCCACCACGGTGCCTCTGAAACAGATCGAAAGCGGCGCATCCTTCGCAGACTCCAGCTGAATCTCGAGCAACCGTTTAACCTCCTTCGGTCCAGTATCCGGGAGTACGAAATGGCACCACAGGTTGGGAGAAGAGAGCGCAACTCCACGCCATCGACTGCACACGCGGGCCACAATCCAATTTGCATTCTGAGCAGCATTGAACGGGGCCTTGTCGTCCACACAGCGGAGGAAGATCTCCGAGAGAAGCTCGTTGGGGAGACGACGTAACAAGATACCCGTGTGGCTGTGGATGACCTCCTCGAGCTCTTGACGCTGAGAAACAAGACTCCGGATAGCATGTTCCACACGAGCCAGATCCGCCCTCGCCTTTTGAATAGTGTCCGAGATGATGGCAGCCTCTGGGTCGGAAGGGCTTGTGTTGTTGCAAATTAACTCGGGAAATGGGCTGCGGGCAGGCCCGTCAATTCCACAGTGCATGGAACAAGGACGGTCGCAGTAGACCCTGTGCACGCGGTGAGGAGAAACTCGACCAAGGTGTTATCCGAGTCGGACTTACTGGGGATGCATATCCACGGATCACTTCAAACTTGCCGTCGCAGGGAAGAGATATTCGGGAGGCTTTTTCACAAGAGCCGTAGAATCTTTTGAGAAGATTTCGGAGGAGAGTGAAAGTCAGGAGCAAAAGCAGGCGGCGAATCAATCAATCAAATTTCGGCCATCAAAACATTCTTTGCTGCTCCGCTTGTTCTCCGACCCAACTCGACCGAACCTTCATCTACACCCTTCATCTAGCCAGGTAGAGGGCATATACAGCATCACCCACCTTCTACCTCGTCCGTCTTCAGCTCGGCTTCACTTATCAAGATTCAATCGTCGGCGATTCGTCGTCCGTGGCTGCTTTCTCTTCTTGATTCCTTCGCGCTTTGTAGTGCTCTGTCTTGACTTCTCGGACGCACATGTGGGCCAGCCGCCCGAGTACGACTGCTCATGTGGTAGAAATCCTCGAACCACGCTGCCACGGCTTCATGACATTGCCGACTTCATGCAAGCCTCTTCCTGCCCTTTCTAAATTCTCATTCACTTGCTTACCGCGTTATTCAAGATGTGGAAATGCTGCTTTGGAATCTCAACGATCGAATTGTATCTACGCCCTAGTACCACTGGCCATTTTAAGTAGTATTATTGACCCCTTCTTGCTGCAAGATTATGATATCCAACTCGCCACTCCACCAGTTTTCAGGAAACTCCCACTGGTCGAGCCCTAACAATTCGACCCTATGAACAATTGGATTTCGGTGTGCAAGAACATGCAGGAGTGTCGAGTCTGAGACATCTTCCAACGGTCTACGCACACACAAGGTGCGAAGGTGCGGGAGCAGCCGAGCAGTGCACCCCAGAACTTCCACGAAGGCGTCAAGGTCCTCAAGGTAATCAACGTCCAGCCGGTGGATGTTCTGCGTCAAAGGTAACCCGAGGACATCCAGGACAAAACGCGACCAGGAGGATATGTCATTGGATGGGTTCTGGATGCGAAGATGCTTCAAGCTGGATGCACAATCCAGCGTAGCTTGGGAGATCCTCGAGAAAGGATAGTGAATGTCATCGACATTGTCGATGGTTAGCATCTGCAAGGCCTGGGCGACCACTCTGCTCAGAATATACGACTCCCGCAAGGACTCGGCGTCGATTTCGAGCGAACCAATCTTCGAAACAGCCGGTGTCGTAGCCTCCGTAGACGCGTCGTCATCGAGACACCCGCAAATGGAGACATGGGCGTTGGACGAGAAGAAGGGAAGGATCGACAGGACATCTGAGGTCCAGAATTTGTGAAAGTCGCATCGTTGAAGTTGTGACCACGGGAGAAACAACTGACACCGTCGTATGTTGCGTCTGCGATGTGGACAAGGGTGTCTTCGTCGTAGATAGAAACGTCGTGCCACTGGGCCGGTACAGCGAGAAAGATGTCCACGACATCTCTTTGTTCTGACGCCGGGAATTGGATGGAGAGGCGGGCGAGGCGCGCCCGGTCAAGCTGCAATCTCAACATGCGAAGGAGAGTTTGGTGATTCGCGGGGAATGGTGCATCTGCGAGCACAAAATGGCACCACAGCTCCGAAGATAAGATGGCGACGGCGCGCCACCGACGGCACACCTGGAAAACAACCCAAGGCCCATTTTTGAGTGGATCGAATGGAGCGTTGATATCCACACATTCAGAGAAGATGGCGGATAGAATCTCGTTGGGGAGCTGGCGGATGGCTGACAATACCGGCGCGTGCCTTTGAATAAACTCGCCAAGCTCGACTCGGCGTTTTGTAATTGCAGCCTCCAGACGCACGAGATCGACCTTTGCCTTTTGGACGGCACCAGCGATGGTCGCGATCTCGTGTGGGGAAGGGGCGTCATTGTTGGGCAGCTCGGGGAACAGGCTCAATTGGAGACTCTTTGAAACGCCGAAGAGGTCACAATGCACTGAGCAAGCAGAGTCACAATGGAGTCTGCGCTGAATGAGTTGAAGGGTAACGTAGAAGACGATTCAGCCACTCACGACATGGTGGTAAAAGACAAGCTGTTGTCGGATCGAGTCCCCACCAACTTCGTCACTTCGTCAGAAGTGCAAGTTCGTGAGGTGCGACGAGCTTGCGGTGCAAGCTCGTCAGAACTCAATTTCGGCCGCGGAAATCTGCAAGTTCGTCGGCTCGCGGGGTAAGTTCGTCATTCCATCGCGTCCGTGGCCGACTGTCCCGCAGGCCATCGAGTCATCCCTCTCCCGTCCCGCTGCCTCGCGACCGTCTCCGATGAATTCTTTTAATCTCACCCCCTCGTCTGTCTGCTTCACGCACTTCGTGAGGTTAGTTATTCCAATTTCCTGCCGCGTGTTCCTGTCGAAGCTGTACTCGCCGCCGGAGCCCACACCACGCCAGGTTTGAATTCAGCGTACCGCGGGCGCGACTTGCAATGATGCAGCACGAGGATTGCGGGCCTCGCGAGCCGAACTCTCTCGTGCGCTCGTAAATACTTGCATCAAATATGTCGTTGAACTCATTCTCTAGTTTTTCACCAACATAAAATAGGTACTTTATTCTATTTATCGTGCCCTAAAAAGTCTCCGCACCCTCCCAGCACCCTAGCTCTGTGCCCTTCCCTGATTTGTTCCGGGTCGGGTGAGTATGAATGTTCCAAACCTCTTTGAATCAATCAGTATACGGACGACGGACAGACTTGAAGACTGACCTCAAACTATGCACACGACACTGTCTCCCCGGGTTCTCCGAGCGGTTTCGGCTCCCTTCGGGACCCTCCGCGTTGTCACCGGACGATCCATCTGAGAAACAGAAGGTCAGAGTCTGTTGATTTCGCGGCCGAGTGGAGTCTTACCGGGTGTGCAAAGGGCGGGGAGGAAATTGTCCTCCGCGCCGAGGACGGTGCAGAGCCCCGGAACGAACATGTCGGGGGAAGAAGGTCGTGCTTGGACGACAAGACAGTCAGCGAAAAAAAAAGAGGCAAGCGGCGCCATGATATCACGCACCGTCCCAGCTGCTCCCGTCAGGCTCAGGGCGCTCCATGACCGCTGAACTCCTCTCGCGAAGATCCTCCAGCCCGAGCCCGCAGCCCTCGACATCGCCGGGAGTGAAACTCACCGTGTCTCCCACATCATCCTTCAAACCATCCCCGGCGATGCTCTCGGCGCCGACGGCGGCAACGGCCGTGTCATTCTCGTCCCTTCGAACTGGAATGAGTACCGTGAGCCTCGATTGGGAGGGAGAGATTGGGATGCTCACTGGTTGAATTCATCGGAAAGGATGGTGCGTAACGTCGCAGGCATCTTCAAGGGCGGACGAGCAGTGAGACGATGGTGGGGGAAAGAACGGAAGAATGGTTTGGCAATGTTTGCCGACGTGTGAATCGACAGATTAACCGGATCGGGCGTTCTGACGAACTTGCAGAGGTTAGTCGAATGAAAATGACTGCCGACCCGCTTAGCTCCTGGTGACGAAGTTGCGCGATCAAATGACGATGATGCGCAATCAAATGACGCTGATGCGCTTCTGACGAAGTGACGAGGTATTATACGACTCTGTCGGATCTGATCAGAAGCGCCCGCAAATAGCCGGGCAAGGAGTTTATTTCAGACAAAGAACAAACAAAACTGACTTTCTTTGAGGGCAAACGGGCGCAACATGTAAATTTTGAATGCTAGCGAACACGAACTTCATACAAGTAGTAAATTCCGACCAAAGCCAATGTCAATGTCTACCCCATCCGCCAATAGTGCCTGGAATCCGGCGAGTGTATCCGGCGAAGCGTCCAGCGCCGCACTAGTTATTGTAATCTTGATTTTTCGCAGGGTGTGGCGACGCCCCGAGAGCGCGTGCAGCAGGTTGCTCCAGGCCGAGGGAGATGGGGAGCGAGTCATGAACGCATTCAGAACGCAGAGGTCCGGAAGCACCGGCGGCTCCTCTGCTAGGAGGGCAAACAGCCGTGCAAATACAATTTTGCCTATGATCGAGCAGCTGATTTCCAGATGTGTGAGGCTGGGCAGCAGGTCCAAAACACCCCGTATGCTAATACCACGCCCAGGTGCAAAACCGTCGAGACAGAAGCGCTGGAGGGGGGGTGATCGCTGCAGAAAGGGAGCGAAGCCGTCGCTGGTGATGCTCCTCATGGGTAGGCCCAGGCCTTGTAGTCGCGGGGTCGAAAAGCATCGCAGGATGTGGGCGTGCCACTCCAACGCCTTGAAGCCAGCAATGCTCAAACGTTCTAGATGTGGTAGAACTAGTTGTTCTGGGTTTTGATCCACGCCAACGAGGGAGATATCGCTCAGTACGAGCTCCGTCAGATTCGGAGCGAGACTGAGGAGTCGGTGAATCGGGAACCACGAGCAGTTCAACGTGGTTTGACCAAGAATCTCGAATGTGGAAAGGAGGGGTAAAGGATCCTGGAGCTCTGTGTGGCCCAGAGGCTTGTAACGGTCGTCCTCCATATAAGCATCGTGGCTCACTTCCTCGAAATTGACGGACAAGCCTTTGAGATGCGACGAATGCTGCCAAATGAGAGACTAGTCGGTAGTTGGTCTCTCCCATCAACGACATGCTCAAGGGTCTGTGACGAGCGCGCTGGAGCCAATTCTCCACCGTGACTTCGACGCCTTCCGCCTCCGAAAGATCGAGTTCGGCCCATAAGGCGGGGGTTGCCAGTGCGATATCAGACCATCCATGACAGATGGTCAGGAGAAGAGCGGGGAGATGGCGTATTCCGGGATTTGCGGTGCCAGGTGCGCAATGAAGAAAGATCTCGGACGAGAGTTCGAGGGGTATTCTTGCGAGTGGATCGCGGAGAGCGTTTAGTTGGCGCTGAGCGTGGCTTTTGGTGCGCTCGATCTCCTTTAGAACTTCCTTCTGCCGCTGGATTTCCGCAGAGAGCGTCTCGATACGGGCTTCGAGTTTGGACATGGACATGGACTACGAGCCAATGAGTATTTATTCCTGCATCGCCGGCAAGAAACAGACCTACTTACGTTGATTAGGGGAGGTGTAAAACAACGGGAAATTCAAATGTGGAGTTCTTGGGTGGGTGAGCGGGTCGAGTTTCCGCCGTTTCCAGACCTCGAGCGAAAGTGTGATGGTGGTAAAGAACAACCGAGTTTGATTTGCTTGTTCTTGTTGAGCCACTCTTAACCTTATCTCTCATCCTCAAAGTCGATCTTTTCTGACTACGCACAATCCTCAGACTATGCGGTCTACGTGAGTTCGGTCTCCCATGTGCCCGAAATCTGCTCGAAATTCACCGATATCCACACAGGACTCATTGCCTCCGCTCTTGCCATATCCATTGAACCTCATCTGAACCTTTAACGAGCCCGTTTCCGGCACTTGTTACCAGTAATGAGGCTGCCTCCGACCTTCAAATCCCCCTCATTTCCAATGTCATCCAGAGTGCCGAACAGGAGCTAGAGCGCGTTCAGAACGCAATACAAGCCTTCACCATTCGAGCTACAGAGCTGAAGGCCTTCATCCGAACGCACACGGCCACGATGTCAGCGGTTCGCTGCTTTCCTAACAAAATCATGGCGGAGATTTTTATTCGCTGTGTGGAGCGCAACGCACCTTTTGATCCCAGCCGCAACGATCAATGGGTAGTTGCCAGAGTGTGCCGTCTGTGGCGCGCCGTGGCACTCAACACTCCAACGCTGTGGTGCCACTTCATACCCCCAGTCATAATACCCCCCACTACAACACCGCTTTGCCGATTTTTGACGATCCAACTGGAGCGTGCCACACGCTACGCACCTCTTTCAATCCAGCTCGCAGACTTCTGGGATGAAGACAACACTGAAGAACCCCTGGATCTTTTCCTTAAAAGTTCAGACCAATGGGAGGATGTCACGTTGCACACGAAGTATGATTTCCACCGCGTTGCAACGTTGATCGACATGGGTCATTGCCTTCCCCGACTCAAGAAATTGGCATACGTCGGTAGGGAATCAATGTTGCCACTGACGGAAGGATCGAACAATCTCGACTTGGGCGGAGGCGGTCTGCCCACGTTAACAGACCTACTCCTACGTTTCGACCACAAATCATTTCCCCGGCAGCTGATACTACCGTGGTCACGACTCCGCACATGCGTCCTTCAAGGTCTTTATGCATCGGACGTTCTATGGATTCTCTCTTTCCTTTCGCCGGATGCCCACGTTTCTGTGGCGAGAAGCATCCGAGTCGGCACAAATCTCCCGGCCGTCACAACTGCCCAAATCAGGTCTCTCGACCTCGACGCGGTGTCCATTCAAAGCAGTCTGGCAAGCCTCGTTGCACCAGTCTTGAAGAAGCTCATCGTGAGTATTGGCTCGGACGGCACACAGATCCATAATATCACTTCTTTCCTCAGACTTCTCAAACTGGCGTGCCAAATTGGCTTGCGCCGCTTAGCGGAGTTTGAATTTGGCTTGGCGGGCGTGGGCGTGGGCGGGTGTGGCGTGGGCGTGGCTTGTACCCGCTTAGCAACCAAATTCTTGGTATGTCGTCTCATAGCGCCTCCTCACATCGGTCACCACCACCTCAAGCTTGCGATCACTACCATCGACTTCAACGCACTTTGCCGTCATCGTCAAGTCATCGTTCAGCATATGCTCGACACCAATGCTCGACTTCGCACTCTACCTCCGCTGTATTCCCCAGCGCAGGTGCTACGAGACTACTATCAATGAATCCAATCTCTGTTTCAACATTACCAGGCAATCCTGAGTCCGAGCCGACCTCATCGTCATTCGTGACGGCCTTCAAATCATAAGGGATTGCACACATTTTGTTCAATACTTCTACTGCAGCATGGGGGTGGGCATGGCATGGAGGTGAGCATCGCGTGGGCGTCCGGGACCGGGCCTGGCTTGTCGTATGTGGGTACAGGTCCGTCAATACAAGTTCAATGATTACTAGTCGATCCACGCGCAATATATGCATATTTTGACCGCACAGAGACGCTGAGACTCGGAGCTGTTTCCACTGCTGTTCCTGTTCGTTGTCCGAAACCATTTTGTCCGCGGTTGCTATTCAATTCCAGTCGAGACTCGAGCACAAGTATGTGCGGTAGTAGTACGGTAGCACAGGGGGCATCAGCCGTGGCACATTTTTTTGTGTGCCAAGGTGGCACTTGGCGCGCAGTTGGGCTCACCTAGTGCACCTACGGAATGCTGACTAATGGACCTCGAAGGCCCCATTAGATGTTGGTTTGATGGGGCCTTAGAGGTCCCCGGCGGAGGTATGTAATGGCGGCGATGGCGCATGAGGCTATTTTGGGCCACATCCGACGCCCAACGGAGCCTCCGTCAGGCACCATATGGACCACCGCCGTGTGTAGGAGCATCGTCTGGGCCTGCTCTGGGGCATGGTATGTATTGTGCACGCCTGTTGAGTATGTAAGTAGAAGCGCAGTGGGAATAGAGCAGTAGGCAAGCAAGCGGGCGGTTTTAGCGGGACCTCCGCCTGCGAGCGGGGGTAGCGTGCAGGCCGGGATCAGGATCACCATGCACACTGCGCTGCACATTCATTAGATTATTAGGTGCGGGTCAGGCGCTGTATTGGACAGGCGGCAGGGCATGTGGAACGAAGTTTTGACATGCAGCGGCGGGACCTCTGCAGCCTCCGTTCGCGGCCGGAATTGGGGCTAATATCGGCCGTTCATCCGTATTCGTGAGGAGGGCGTTATGGACTGTGTGGATGGCGGAACGACCGCGGGAGTGCGGTTTGAGCAGTAAATAGGGACCTGATATATTTATATTGTACCAGTTGAGAGCCTGACCGGGCTATGGCTTTCCCATTGATATGTGAGATTGTAGCTGCGTGGAGACGTCGAATGAGTGAAGCTGTTGCCCATCTCTGGGTCCAGAGTTGAGCTCTGAGCAGCAGCCTACGCACCTCCGCCACTTCCGACACCGCCAACAGATGCAACAACGCCTCTAATCTCTGTGAATCGAAATCCAGAGAGGTTCATGGTAGTAGATATCTTGCAGGTAGGTTGACAGCATCACAATGGATCGCAAATGGGCTGAGTGAGAGTGCCGAGCATGAAACGAGCGGAGGTGGCGAAGGTGGCGGGTGAATGCAAAGTTGAATTCAGCAAATCATTGATCCAACTCCTGATATGTTCCTGCACCACCACCATGTCCTTTTAGCATAAAGAAAATAATTTCTGGCCTATTACGACCTCCTGTCCCATCTCTTGATTCCCGGGAATGCATTTCATAGATATTCCCAAGAAACAACAAAATCTTCGAGTGTTGGGGTACTTCTGATCGACTTCAACTTGCTCATGCCACTGAATCTTAGCATTCAAGGATACCTAGAAGATCTCCTGTCACAGTAGAACCAAGAATCCACATTTTCACAAATTCTGGAGGTTTGTATAAATGGCGGAGGTATGTTGAACTATGTTCTCCCGGAGCACAGAGCAAGCTAGGAAGGAATCCCTGCATTCAAAGAGATAGTTGCAATGTATATGAGCCAAATTGGAGGAATAAAACATATTCTTGGGAATGCACAATACAACTAGACTACTTGAACACAAAATGCAACTGGGAACTAGTCGGCTTCCTGGTTCAAAGACTGCATTTCACCAATATAGTAAGAAACCATCCTTGTAATTAAACAGGCAACCCCGGGCGGCCTCCCTGATGTTATCGTAGCTTGCTCCGAGGCCAAATGCCTGTGACAAGTATCTTATCGAGTGAAATCAAGATGATCCTTGTTTTATTCACCTGCTGATTGGTTGATCAAAGATCTGCGAGAAGGTCCGATGCGGTGTGATTGACACCTCCGCCTTCCTTTCACCACCACCACCGCGCGAGCATCGCCCAAGGTTAGCCGGAATCGACCCCACATGGCCATGAACATCAAACCACATTCATCCTCAGTCTTGCATTAGGCCGTCTCTCTGCTCAAAGCCTCTGCCGGTGAGCATGATTGCCGACACCTCTGCCACCTCTGCCGCGCCTGTTTGGACTCCGTCACGGTCGCCTACCCTCCATGAGTAGACTTGACTCCTTCCCACCATTTTCTCGGCGGCCAGTACATACACCAAACTCGCTGTCTCCGGCTCACTGGGTGGTACCGAAGAAGGTTCACAACGGAGGCTCGGCACGCGTGGCGGAGGTACGTCCGTACCCACTATGGATATCTGCAGTCTGGTATATTTGACTGTTCACTCACATTCATGTTAGGCAGGAATTTATGTACTTATAAGTAGCTGAACAATGGAACCAGCGGTCAATGAAATTCTACGCCGTGCCGGTGAAACCTAGGCTTTACTTTCGCACTACCACCACCTCAGACCCACGCCAGCCGTTACGAGTAGTGCGTCCACACCGTGGTTCGCTCAGCCCAAAACTGGCTTGCAAGTAACCTCCGCCACTTCTGCAAACAGGCGGAGGTTCCGCCCCAGGCCAAAATCATTTTCTCACTGCCCTCCCACTACTGCAATTTCGGTGCCAGCCCCACCCCTCGTGAGTACGTGTGTGTAAGGTGTGCGCTGTGAGCTTGAGTTCGGCCTGCACACTACCCCCGCTCGCAGGCGGAGGTCCCACTAAAACCCACTATGAAGCCAAATCCACATGATTTTCATCCTAACATAGGTTGATAGAGGCAGATCAACCTATCTTCCACTGATGGTAGGTTGATAATTTTCAACCTATTTGGTAGGTTGGGATTCAACCTACCGCCATCAACCTATGCTTGGTTGATGTTCAGTTGAATCTCCGGTCCGGGATGATCACCCTATAGGTTGACTATAGGTTGATGTCATTTCCAAGAATAAATACGACAAATGCTTGAATTATATGTTTGTAGCTGGAATATATGACGTTCAAACAAGTACTCATGTTAGTCCTGCCCAACCCCACGGCGCGCACCAAAGGACCATTGCGGTTTCGAATCCGGATGTTTCAGGGCGATCAAAGATCAGTCCGGGTCCAGACTCCACATGACTCATTTGCCCTAGCGATGGCGTGATCATGTGGATGTCGCCTCTTGTCTTTTCCCTCCATCTTCTCCCTATCACCCCCCTCCCCCTCGACGACGAAGCCCTTCCAGCCACGAAGACCCTCTCAAGTCAAGCAAGTCACTCAAGACTCATCACACACGACCGTTCCTCAAGATTGAATACACTCCGAATCCGGGTCAAGACTTCTGCGCTGTCGAAGACACAGTCAAGCTGTTCCTCAAGCTCCTCACCTCAAGCTCATCTTGTGGCCGTCTTCATGTTCCGTCTCTTCCCTCTCCAAGGCTTTCCCCCTTCCAATCTCTACACAGGCCTTCCTCGCGCGTGTCAAGATACCAGTGCCTTCCACGTCACTGCTCCCTTGCGCCGCCGCTACCGGTTTGAGCTCCACATGTGCATACCTTCTCCCACCCTCTCCCACCCCTTCGCTTTCAAGCCGTGCACATGTGACCTGCGGGGAGTTGCGTTTCCACGGTGCGTACGATCTGCCCTCGCATTCCACTTTTCTGACTCGCTGTACTCCATCGTGTCAGCTTTCTCAATCGGCCCTCCTATTGTAAATCCATTGTATTATTTGCTAATATATCATTCCTTTTAAACCTACCGGGTCCTTAAATTGACATGAGAAACAATCTAAGTTTGAATGAAAAACAACCTGCGCTAGGTTGATGTTGGTGGAATCGAGAAACAACCTACGGCAGGTTGATATTCATGTGGAAACAGGCAGAGAACCGTAGGATACTTTTGGCCATATTAGGTTGAAAACTATCCTATCACAATCAACCTACGATGTACTGAACTTCATCCTACTACTAACCTACAGGCCGCTGATTTCCAACCTATGATAGATTGATTCCTAGGATGAAAATCATGTGGGTTGGCCTCCTCAGAGACCGCTCGCTTGCTTGCCTACTGCTCTATTCCCACTGCGCTTCTACTTACATACTCAACAGGCGTGCACAATACATACCATGCCCCAGAGCAGGCCCAGACGATGCTCCTACACACGGTGGTGGTCCATATGGCACCTGACGGAGGCTCCGTTGGGCGTCGGATGTGGCCCAAAATAGCCTCATGCGCCATCGCCGCCATTACATACCTCCGCCGGGGACCTCTAAGGCCCCATCAAACCAACATCTAATGGGGCCTTCGAGGTCCATTAGTCAGCATTCCGTAGGTGCACTAGGTGGTTGGGCTGTGGACATAAAACCACGTGCCTAGGTGCTCTTTTGATGTGCGTGAGTTCGAATCTGTGCTTATGTACCCATTTTCTTTGCCCGACACATTTGGTGATTCTGACCGCCGAACAACTTGTTTATAATTCAACTAAACTGTGGTGAATAATTCCTGACCCATTGAGCGAATTTAAAACATGATTCGCAGCATGTTGGGTGGTGTCATTGGGTATTCCTGCACCGGAGTCACTCCATTTCCCTGCAACAAGCATGGCCACAGCATGGAGGGTATCAACAGTATTTTTACATATATTAAAGGCCCTCTATGTGGACACTCACTCCCTCAAGATATAATGTCTATCCTTATATCACGACGCTCCCGGCCAATTGTGAAGGCCGGGGAACAAAGGAAATTCACACGTAATGTCCAACTTCCGGCCAACTACGCGCCAAGTGCCACGCAAGTGCTACCTTGGCACACAAGGCAAAGTGCCACGCTTGATGCCCCCTGTGTAGTTGCAAGCCGGTCTATCGACAGAAGGACCATATTGTTCTGAACATACTGCACTGTTTTCAAGCCAGAGTGGACTGGGACAGTCCAATCTCATTGAAATCCGCCCGCCCGCCAATTTGATGGCAGGTGACAAAATGGCTTGTGATGGGAGCTGGCCAGTTCAACTTTGCGTATTGTACGACTGAATTCACTGATGGTTGGGTTTCAACGTACCCGGGGGGCTATTTGAGCTCCGAATGAGTCACTCACAGCCGTGCTATCACACAAACTCATCGAAAATTGACCACAAGCCAATCCACACCGATTTTGATGGCATCAGACAAATTGGCTTGTGCGCTGTTGAGCAGAAATATGCGCCGTCTTTCTGCGATTTCCGGCTTTTAAGGAACGGGGATGCTCTCATGAGCTTCTCGAAGCATTCTCAATCAGAATTCGGCAGACCTTGAGTTGGTCGTCCGGCTCAGCGTCCCCGTCAAACCCCATCGCAAATTCGACCCAACGCGCCCCGTGAGCTTCCTCGGCGTACCCAGTTTTGCCACATCACGCAATCTCGTCGTGGAAATCCCCGCGGACAAAGTGTGGCCCTGCCTCAAACCGATGGGCCGCTGAAGAACCATCTCCCGCCCCTCTCGACGACCTTCCCACCGCATCAGAGAACATCACCAGTCTCTGCCAGCTAGGTGATGTCCTCGCCGACGCGCTTATTGCACCTCTGTTCCGCCTCTCGGCTCTAAATCCTACCACATTAAGTCCACTTATGAGAGGTGTGTTTGGCTTATGCGCTTATGGCTCTCATAAGTACTTAAGGTAGCCGACATGCACGCACGGTAAACCTGTCAAGTGGCTGTGAGAGTAGTTCTAAATAAGGAAGGTTTCGATTTCCTCTCGACTTTTGGGCGAGTTCAGGTGTAGAATACTTGTATTTGCTACTTGGCTCACTAAGAAAGCTTAGAACTGCATCCAGGAACATTGTCGTGTGCCAGACGAACGGGAATAAGCACATCGGAGAACTTTCCCGTGTCACGTGTGTCAAACGTGGGGCATCATGTGCCCGAAGATCAGCAGGCATGAGGCCCAAATGCGGGGACATGGTGGGATCTGTTGGGTACAAAAGTAGTTTACAACTCATAATGCATTCAAAACATTCATTCCTGGCCCCAGAACAGTGCAGAAACACTGCAGAGACAAGGCAAAATCGAAACCTTCCTTATTTAGAACTACTCTCACAGCCACTTGATAGGTTTACCGTGCGTGCATGTCGGCTACCTTATGAGTACGGATAATGCCGCAAGCGGCGAGGGCCGAACCTTTTTTTGCAGTTCCGTAAATCGGCAAATAAGAGAAACACCGGCATACACAGCCACTAACCACGGACAAGTTCTACTAGGCATTACAGAAAAGCGCCCATTAAGCGCCGACACAGCCACTAACCACGGGACAAGGAATTCTTGTTAAGGCCAAACCTAAAGGTTCGGCAATCAGCAGGGTATAAGTGAAGCAACGTTTTTGGGACAGACGATGAGAGAGCGGGACGTGGCGTGCACAGCCACTCGGTAACCTGATCGGACCCGTGCGTTAATCAACGACTCTTAACAAGAACCACGTCGAGGAACGAGATCTTCCCTCCTTCCTTCTTCTTAACAGGTCGAGGAACGAGATCCATGTCATAGCGTCTGTCTACAGGACTGCATGACCCTTGATCACAGCCGAATTCCTGACCGATGTACCGTTTTCTCCGGTGCTTCCAATTTCCCGGAAGGCAAGGCGGCCAAAGCAGGAGGGAGAGACCAGAGTTGAAAGAGCCGTCGTAAGTGAATCGTATTCCTCTGACGCTGCGATGATTTGGGCTACCGCGCCTTAGGCGTCCAATCCTCGCCTCCCCATCTTCAATCTGTCATGCCTGGGCTGAGCGCCGAGCGCTGAAGCACGATGCTCACGTCCTGGGGTCGGGTACAGTTTTCAGCCGAAACATTCTCTCGAGGTCCGATTGTGTACCAGCTTCTGTTTTTCCACTCCAACTCGGGTTATTCCGTTCAGCGCATCTTGATTCTGTCCCTGGGCTAAGTTAGGCTTTCATTGCCACAAGTACGAACTTTATAACGGAAAGAGCACTGCACACTAACAATCTGCCCCTGCAAGCTACTGCCAACGCCGGCCCCAGTACGTTGCGCTACGTCCACCGGGCATTTGTATTCAAATACGTCCCTCTTCCAGGAACCCTTTCTCATGGACACCGTTTCTCCCGCCGCCGCCGCCGCCCAGGAAGCTGCGCTATTCCAGCTGATCGCGGACTCGCAGACGACGAACTACTTGGCTGGTGAGCTCTCCCATGGATCTAATGTACCGACACTCAAGTGCTCTGAAGCGGCGGCTATTACTTTGGTCATGTCAGCCGTCTGCAATTCTGCGCTTCAATAGTCCGTCGCTGACCTCGAAACACAGTCTTGAGCACATCTCGGCGTTGAAAGACGAGGTTTGTGGTCTCCTGACCCTTCGAGTAACAACTGACGATGAGAGGAAGATTGAATACGTCTGGAAAAGTCGACTCAGCCTTTGGAGTGTCCTCTATGTAAGCAAACTCTAGAGTTTACACCTCACCTTCAAGTTCAATGCTGATTTTGTCTTAGGTCTGGGTGAGTCCTCTCAGACCCGTCTGTGACCAGCACAACGGAAGAATGACTCCTTAACACAGACTCGCTATGCAACACTCACTTTATTGGTGTGCGTCAAGGAAACTTGTTTTGCGCTCCTCCTCCTGACGACCGTGCTTCCAGGATCGATGCTATATGTAAGTTCATTCGCCAGGATTTCAAGACTCACGAGCTGAGTCCCTTCTCAGTTATGTTCCGACCAATGAGCACCTCCAAAGTTGGTGGCTTTCTCTCTCTTTGCGGCAAAACTGAACACAAATTGCACTCTCCTCGCCGTCTCAGCTGTAAGTGTCTGCATTCTGAATTCGGGTGACCGGATCTCTTCAGATACCTGCTGACAGGTTTGTAATACCAGATGCCAAACTCTTCTCATGGTACGTTCATTCGCAGGGCAGTGAAAAGAGTTGTCTCTCACAACGCGATACTCTGCAGTCTGAAGTGGTTTCGTCTACGATGATGATAATCAGCGTCGATTGCGTTCTCGTTCTTAGGTAAGTAGTACCCAGGTCTTCTTTCATTTTGATTCCGTGTGAACACTTGCTAGGGTTTGGATCCTACTTGGCAGAGCAAAAATGTTTCCGTTCATCATGATTCCTTTGCTCTTAGGCAGGTGTTGTTCCGTAATATATATGTATTTACTCACAGTTCTGCAGTCGAAGGGGCGGTCATGTCAGTCTTTTCCTGCTTGAATCTTCCGTAAAAACTGACCAAGTTGGCGCCAGGATTACCTTTGGGATTCTTACGACTATCCCTATGAAAGGTATACAGGCCGGAACATCATAGTTCAATCTGACTGACAACGGAGGTAGATTTTGTAGACGTCGGGTAAGTTCACTCCAATTTCAACCTTCTATTTCATTGACTGCAATACGCATAGGCGATTTCTCAACGGCTGCTATGCCCTCGGTGTGTATTTACCTTCAAGTTACAGTCATAAACACTAATGTATCGTAAAGAGGTCCCTCGTGTGCTCACCTTCTACCCCATCGCCCCTTTCTTGATGTCCCTGCTCATGTTTTCCATGACTGTGTACAAATGCGGAGAGCACATACGGGTTAGTCTTTTACAAACAGACACTACATAGCATTAACTCGTACCTCTTAGTATCTCATGCGGGTGAGAGACAAAACGGAGCCGATGTCCATGATTACTCTGTTTCTGAGAGATGGTGTCTTTTTGTTCTTGTGGCTTGTGGGTAAGTTGTCAAAATTCTTCAGAGCTACCAAACCGCGAATGACTCTTGCGCGCAGTGGTTGCCACGGCTGAAATTATCATTTGGCGCAAGGACCGCCCAACCCTGGCTGAGATCCCCATAATGTGCGTTGTCTGCAAGCTTCGATTTCATCGTCTAAATATTATCCATTCGCACAGTCCTGCCACAGCGTCAGCTTTTCCCCGCATTGAACTTGATCCCGTTTGAACACTTGCACAGAATACCAGCGGTGCTCGCGGCACGCATTCTACTCAATATCAAGGATCTGGCCTACCACACTGAATCCACCGACGCGGGTACCGCCATTGAGTTCACAACGGTACTATCGCGGTCAGCTCCGCCCAGCCGTGGGACTCGTGTTCCGTGGTACCTTCGAACCGGGGAGGTCAACGATATCGAGAGCGAGGAAATGTGAGGTGTTCAGAAGTAGGGTCTGCACACGTCATGTTGCAGTGTATAAAATGGGGGAATACTTACACCGGGCTCATGCCGAATACTGACTTGCAAAATACATGAATGGTATTTTCCAAAGTATACCGTGTGCTAGGAATCGACGAGAACATTCTGCTACATTCCACAGTGTTCCGTCCGAGTCCACGGTGACTCCACGCGTTGCCTGACTGCCTGAGTCTGCCCCAGACGCGCAGGATTGTGGCGGTGTCCCCACGCGTTTGATCCGTCCGGCAATCATTCCCTCTCTTCTTCTGCCTCCATCTGCTCTTCGGCGAATTGCCGGGCTGGCCATCGCCGCGTCAATGTCCCACATATACACCTTGGCTCCGAGTCGGCGCAAGTGCTCGGCTTCGCCGCCGTCCCGAATGATGTTGCTGGGAATCGTCAACATCGAGCCGAGGTCAGGGATACGAATCCGAGCATGGGCTTCAAGTTGTGGACATGGGAATCCACGCCAAATATTCGAGGCCGAGTGGCAAACGGCCGTTCGACACCTTGGTGGCTGGACTTCAAGGTGGAATCTCTCGTGCCTCTTACGGTCTTGGCGCGTCCTTTTTCGCCGCTTTGAAACGAAAGGAATCTTCACAGAAGTCGATTTCAGTGAAACCATTGCTGATCGAAATCCCGTCGTTCACCCTTTGCCATTCAGTCTTTGCGGGTGAGATTTCCGCAGACGAGTTTGGAATTGATGGACGGTGGATTGGACGTGGTTGTTGTTTTGGACGAGTGCTCTGTACCTTGGCCGAAGGAACAATGTTTAGCGGTCACAACTGAGCCTCGTGAATCGCGAGAGAGAGGCGACTCTCGCCCAAGTATCTGGGCTTGAACGGAGTTCAGAGTCGGAGCGGGTAAGTATCGCGGATCAACATGCGATATTCACGCCACCAACAACTGACGATTGTCAGACCCAATCCAATGCACTGTCTTTGGCGGTGTTCCCCAAGACAAGGAGGGCAGAAAGAGGGAGCTCGAGAGTTGCAAGAGCTTGGGTAAGTGAATCGGATTCATCTGGACCTTGGAATAAGTAACTGACAGAAAATCCTTGGAAAGCTCGAGTGCCGCGCCTATTCACAAGTCTATCTTCACCTCCGGCGCATCTTAATCAATCTGCCACCGCCAAGTGCACTATTGATCAGGGGGTTTCTTCTTTCTGATCCTGTACTATGTTGGGGTTCTATTGCCAGCGTAAAGCCGTATTTTTTATAGAAACAATAACAAACTGCCACTGCCAGCTACTGCCCCGGGCCAGCCCGCCTGTCGTACGTCGATACCTCCACTGCACATTCTTATTCAAACTAGTTCCCCTCCTTCTCATGGACACCATACCTCCCGCCGCCGCCGCCGCCGCCCAAGAAGCTGCACTCCTCCAGCTTATCACGGACTCGCAGACAACGAACTACCTGGCTGGTAAGCTCTCTGACACGCCTTGCGATATCCACTGTTTCCTCAAGCGCTGTAAAGCCGCAGCTTTTGCTTTGCTCATGTCAGTCATCTGCAATTCTGCGCTGCAACAGCTC
The DNA here is from genome assembly GCA_029378245.1 of Roridomyces roridus. Taxonomy (NCBI): domain Eukaryota; kingdom Fungi; phylum Basidiomycota; class Agaricomycetes; order Agaricales; family Mycenaceae; genus Roridomyces; species Roridomyces roridus. Next base: position 678,615 of record JARKIF010000001.1, on the reverse strand, counting down.
GTAGCTGACTGTAAATTACAGTATTGAACACATCTCCACGTTCAAAGAGGAGGTCCGTGCTCTTCTGGCTCTTCGGGGGGAAAAATGACCCTGGGATGCAGATTGAATACGTCTGGCAAAACCGTCTCAGTCTTTGGAGTGTTCTTTATGTGCGCACACCCTAGTTCCTTCTTTCAATGCTGACTTTGTCTCAGGTTTGGGTGTGTTATCTGTGATGGCCACGGCGGATGACTCATTGACACAGACTCGTTATCCCGCCTTGATTTCACTGGCGTACGTCACGGAAGCTCTGATCATGTTTCCTTGCTTGCTAAGGATCTATCTTCCACCAGAATCAATCTCAGCTGTAGGTCACCGTTCATTCACCGGGATCCCGAGACTCACGAGATGACGGCCCCTTTCCTAGTCATGTTCCGACCCATGACGACTTCCGAGGTCGGTGGTTGTTTCTTTGTTCCCTGCAAGATGTTCACGGGATTCCTTTCCTTCTTCGTCTCAGATGTAAGTGCATGCACTTGGTATTCTCCGGTTACCTCAACTCGCAAAACCAGATGCCGACAATTTCTCCTGGTACGGTGATTCCCACTAGCATGAAACGAATCCTGGATAAAACGCGGTATTCCAGGCTGAAATGGCTACGTCTACCATGATAATAATTAGCGTCGACTGCATCCTTGTCCTCAGGTGAGTACTTATATTTCAAGTTTGGTTTTGATCTTACTCGCCTGCTAGGGTCTGGTTGTTATACGGCAAAGGAGAGAGGTTGCTGTTCGTTTTAGTTCCTTTCCTCATAGGCAGGTCATGGTCATCCGTGCATATACTTTCTTTTCTCACATTCTGGCAGTCGAGACGGCCCTCATGTCGGTTCACGCGTTATTACCTGAAAGTTCCGAAAGGCTGACTCAGGTGGTATCAGGATCACCTTTGGTGTCCTTACAATTCTTCCTTTGAAAGGTATTAGCTGAAACATCGGAGTTCAATCTGACTCACAACCGAGGTAGATTTCGTCGACGTTGGGCAAGTTCGCAAGTTCAACATCTACTCCCCCTAACCCAATATTGATTTGAAAGACCATTTCTCAACGGATGCTACTCTCTTGGTGCGCGTTTCTGTACATCACAGCTAATTGATAAATGCTCAGCCTTGAACAGAGGTCCCCCGTTTATTCACATTCTACGCCCTCTCCCCTTTCTTGATGTCAATACTCTTGTTCTCGATGACCGCGTATAAGTGCGCGCAGCACATGCAACTGAGAAGCACTACGGCACCGATGCCGGTGATTTCACTTTTTCTGAGGGATGGCGTGTTTTTGTTTTTGGCAATCATGCGTGAGTCGTGGAATTTTCGACTTCACGGACGATTCAGGACATGCGCGTAGTGGTTACGACGGCTGAAATGATCATTTGGCACAAGGCCCGCCCGACTCTGGCCCAAATCCCCGTTGTGTGCGTTTTCACGATAAAAATATTCGCGGCTTTTACATTCTCCCTCTACCAGTCCTGCTACCGCGTAAGCTATTTCCCCGCATTAGAACCCAAATTCGACTTACGAGTTCGAATACACACAGAGTATCAGCCGTCCTCGGGGGACGTATCCTCCTCAATATCAAGAATCTGGCATACCACAATTCAAACGAAACAGGTACCACCACCATTGAGTTCACGACGATAATATCGCAGTCACTTCCGCCCAGCCGTGGCAATCGTGTTCCGTGGTACCTTCGAACGGGGGAGGTCAACGAGATCGGGTGCGAGGAAATGTGATTCGAGGCGGCGTTACAGAAGAAAGAATCTATGATGTGTATACGTGCACAAATGAATATACTGCTGCCACGGAAGCCTTTGAACATGCTCTCCGACTGATCGCCAGTGTCTTTTTCCTGGCAGCACCAGAAGTCTAGAACACCGGAGCACTGGTCAATCTTCCGCGTCGTAGTGACAGTAACATCTGCGATATTGATAGGTGAGGGAAGGGACACGGGGAGAGGACGAGGCATCTCGGGGTTGTCTATTTTGAAGGTGAGGATTAGGGCGATGCGAGAGCCTGATGCCTCTAGGATGAGCGTTATTCGCGCGCTGTATTTGCCAGCAGTTCGTCCCGAAGTGATGCTAAGGCATAAATGGGTCCCAAGTCGGCGTTCATCGTAGACGCGTTACACAATTTCAAATCCTTCTCTTCCCGCTCGGGTCTTACGGTGAACTTCAAGACGTCGGAAATTCTGGTCGGCAGAGTCTTGAATCTCGTCTTTGTGCTTCAATGTTGCCTAGGATTGTACAGCGCAGGAGGCTGTAGGATTATTGGGGACCGCGGCAGACATCGCGGACTGGTCAGGTTGGTGTCGCTCGACGCTTGGAAGATGGTGGACAAGAGCAAGCGCAAAGCAAGCGCGTCTGATGGTAACCTGATGGCGGATCATTTCGATTTGCTCTTCCCCATCTCGCTCTGTCAAAATCGATGCCCTGGCTCGTTCTCTCCCCCCGACAGCACTTGCATCCGATCCCAAATGCTCTCCCTCAAGAACGGCAGCTCGGGGAGATTCTGCGGCAAACCGCGTCTAAATTCAGCCGTCGCTGACTGAGTCTCACTCAGCATTGATAAACCTGGCCGAGTGAGTCGCTGTCGCTACTTGGCATTACAAGACACTTACCACGAGCTATAAAACCCACCAGAATGTCGCAGAGGGCATTCATCTCATCTCAATCAAAACTCCAATGTCGACACCAAAGCTCTTCCAATCTACTCGCGTCGGTGACATCGAGCTCGCTCACCGAGTAATCTTCGCCCCCACGACGAGGTTCAGGGCCAATTCGAACCACGCGCCGCTCCCCCATGTGGCGGAATACTACGGTCAGCGCGCCAGCACATCAGGCAGTCTCCTCATCTCGGAGGCTACTTTCATCGCGGCGCGTGCTGGTGGATACACTAATGCGCCGGGAATATGGTCTGACGAGCAAATATCGGCTTGGAAGAAGGTGCGTCTGCCTTTGACTTGTTTTCATATCTTTTCTCATGGCTGGATAGGTGACGGACGCAGTGCATGCCAAAGGGTCGTATATGTATCTCCAGCTCTGGGCCCTTGGTCGAGCAGCAGAGCCCGCGGTCTTGGCTGCGGAGGGCTTGCCGTTCGTATCGGCTTCCAACATCCCTACTGGCACCACTGAAGTCCCTCGTCCACTTTCCGTCGAGGAAATCCAAGAATATGCCCAGCTCTACGCCACAGCTGCTTCCAACGCGGTCCACAAGGCTGGGTTCGACGGCGTCGAGATTCACGGCGCCAACGGATACCTCCTCGACCAGTTCCTTCACGACCGCAGCAACATTCGGACAGACTCTTACGGTGGCTCCGTCGAGAACCGCGTGCGCTTCCCACTCGAAGTCGTGGACGCCGTGGTCAACGCCGTCGGGCAGACTAAGACTGCCTTCCGAATCAGCCCGTGGGGTACCTATCTCGGTCAGTTTCTAAATCTTGGATTAGTACCGTTATTGACTCTTGTCCAGATATGCACTTCGACGACCCCAAACCGACCTACACACACCTTGTTACCGAGCTGCGCGACCGCTACCCCGATTTGGCTTACCTTCACGTCGTCGAGCCACGCGTGGACGGCTCCACGACGGTCGATGTCAAAGACGGCTATTCCAACGACTTTATCCGCGACATCTGGGGCTCCCGTCCGCTGATCAGCGCCGGTGGTTACACCCGCGAGACAGCTCTCGCCACCGCGAAGGACAAGGGCGACTTGGTCGCCTTTGCCCGTCCGTATATCGCTAACGTGAGTTGCTTTCTCTGGCTATTATGAACTTGATTCTAATGCTACTCTCTTGCAGCCCGACCTCCCTTACCGACTTTTACACGGGATCGCCCTCGCTGTGGGGAACCGTGCGCTATATTACGCGCCGGGGAGCACGGACCCGGCGGGGTACACAGATTACCCTTTCGCGAGCGCCGTTGAGGCCCATTGATTGTTCTTTCTGGATCCCATTTACATTACTGGGTATAATTTTTCGATCATGTAGTAGATAAATGTAGCCCTAACCAGACTGTAATAATCCAAGAGATGATTGGACCTGAATTGTTCTTCTATTTTCTCCCATGACAGTGAGGTCGGCTTACACGCTCTTAAAACGACTCGGAATATATGTACTCGAGGCCCAATTAACTTGACGTCACCTGTGAATATCGTAGTTGAATCAGTTGAACCTGGAGCAGAATTTCCTAAAACGGAAATCAGCGTCTGTTTATTTGCCACTAATTGATCGGGCTTGTCTCGGTATGTAATGTCAATTCACCACTTTCCATTGACTTTCTACCACCAACTAGGATGCTCAGTAAGTATCCTGGATGTCATCTTCTGCCGCTTTGTTTCCATGGCACTGCCCAGTGCCGCCGGCCGCACCAAGTCCAGACTCCACACTCGGCCATGAATGCATGAATCATGATCGTAAGTAGGCTTGTTCAAGGAGGCTCACGGTTTCAAGTTCGCGAAAGCGTCGTGACGGTAGACCATCAATCAGGATTCAGCATCCGCCGATTGACTCACTTGACATTCAAGTCTCAAGACTCGACATGATACATCACGTCTGTTCCTGCCCAAGTACATCTTCGCTTTGTCTTCGCTTGTGATGCCGGTGCTCTCAAAACAAGGATGCTAACAAGGGGCTAAAGCGGGGATTGGGAGAGCTGCAAGAACTGGGACTACAAGTCGCGTAAGTGAATTGGATTCGTCTGGACTTTGAAACTTGGAATAAGCTTTCTCGCGGTCATCTTCAACTCCGACCGGGCGCTTGCGGACACAGTGTAAACTCTTGGATCCGGTAAATCCAAGGTCTGGTACCGGTCTTGCGGCGGGAATAATTGACCAAGTTGGTACAGTTTCCGTGCGCCTCTCACTTGATCCTGGGTTATGTTGGGTGGTGGTATGTGAGACGAAATTGTTTTGTCCTCCCACCGTTTATAACGCCACGAAACATCTGCCACTGCCATATACTTCCAGCTCCAGCCCCAGCTTGTAGTACGTTGCCCTACATCCACCGGACATTGTTATCTAAACTCGTTTCTTGTCCCAGAAACCTTTCTCATGTCCACTATCTCTCCCCCCGCTGCCGCGGCCCAAGAGGCTGCGCTCCTCCAACTAATCATGGACTCCCAGACGACGAACTATCTGACCGGTGAGCCTCCTTAACGCGTCTTACGTACCAACACTCAGGTGCTCTCAAGCGGCGGCTCTTACTTTGGTCATGTCAGCCGCCTGCAATTCTGCGCTGCAATAGCACGTAGCTGACCTCGAATCACAGTCTTGAGCACATCTCAACATTCAAAGAGGAGGTTCGTGGTTTCCTGCCCCTTCGAAAAACAACTGACGATGAGAGGCAGATCGAATACGTCTGGAAAAGTCGACTCAGCCTCTGGAGCGTCCTCTATGTACGTGAACTCTACGGCTCTCCTTCAATGCTGACTTTGTCTTAGGTCTGGGTGAGTCACGCGATCGTCTGCGACTGGCACGGCGGAAGAATGACTCCTTGGAACAGACTCGCTATGCAACCCTCATTGCATTGGCGTACGTCAAGCACCCTCGTTTTGCACTGCTATGTAATTGTTGATGACCTTGCTTCCAGGACCGATGCAAGCTGTGGGTTCATTCGCCATGCTCGAACTTCGCGAGATGATGACAGTTCCTTCCCAGTCATGTTCCGACCCATGAGCAACTCCAAAGTTTGTGGCCTGTTCTCTCTTGCCTACAGAAATGTTGATCTCGTTGTCTTAGATGTGGGTGTGTCTGCATCTGGGGTGACCGGATCTCCTCGGATACCTTCTGACGAGCTTCTAATATCAGATGCCAAAATTTCCTTCTGGTACAGCGATTCGCAGGCTGAGCGTGGAAAGGCCCTACTAACCAATCATTACTACAGTCTGAAATGGCTACGTCCAGCGCAATAACAATCAGTGTTGATTGCATACTCGTCCTCCGGCAAGTACTCGAATCTTGGTTTATTTTTCTGCTCAAGGGCTTTCCAGGGTCTGGTTATTGTTTGGCAAAGGAAAAAAGTTGCTGGGCATGTTGATTCTTTGTCTCATAGGCACGTCGTCTTCTGTACCTTTCTTCTCTTATTTACAAGCAACCTTGTAGCCGAGACAGCCGCCATGTTGGTCTATGTCACTGTGGACTCGAATATTACGTGAAAGCTGATCGGGTTGGCGACAGGATCACCTTCGGTCTCCTCACGGTTATCCCTTTAAAAGGTATTCAGGCGGAAACATTATAGTTCAACCCGACTCACGACCGAGGTAGAGTTTGTAGACGTCGGGCAAGTTGACAATTTCAACCTTTACTCCCACTGAACGGAATTACCCAAAGTCCAATTCTCAATGGATGCTACACTCTCGGTGGGTATTTCTGCGGAAGCGAAAATCATAAATGCTCATCATCGGGCAGAGGTCCCTCGGCTATTCACATTCTACGCCCTCCCCCTTCTCTTGCTGTCCATACTCATGTTCTCAATGACCGCGTACAAATGCGCGCAGCACCTGCAATTGAGAAGCAGCGAGGCGCCGATGCCATTGATCACACTGTTCTTGAGGGATGGCATCTTTTTCTTCTTGGCCAATATGCGTAAGTCATGAAACGTCTAACCTCACTGACAAGGCATGACGATACACGCAGTATACTGCACGGTGGAAATTATCATTTGGCACAGGGCCCGGCCAACTCTGGCTCAGATCCCCGTCCTGTGGGTGTTCAAACATCCTCTCACTTCTCGTCTCACAGTCATATCCCACAGTCCTGCCACAGCGTCAGCTGTTTCCCCGCATTATACTCAACCTCTACTTACGAGTTTGAATACACAGAATAACCGCCGTGGTCGGGGGACGCGTTCTACTCAACATAAAGAATTTGGGATATCACACTTCAAACGAAACAGCTACACCCACCATCCAGCTCACGACGGTATCGCAGTCACAGTCACTTCCGACCAACCGCCGTGCGCGTCGGAATCGTGTTCCGTGGTACCTTCAAACAGGAGAAGTCAACGAGAGTGAGTAAATAGTTGAATCACACAAGAAACATGTATGTAAATGAAGATATGTACTTGAGCCTTACATCTCGATCTCTCTCCCACCCCCCAAGTTGCTCAAAACGGGGTCACAAGATCAGAGTAAAAACATTGCATACTTCCTCAAAATCCACTTGAGCGCAGAGACAATGCTTTCCGCGCGTCATTTACATAATGCCCCACAAGGAGGCTCACGTCGCGGGGAGTACAGGCGGTGTCCAACATGGTTGAGGACAGAGTGTGTGGGATCCACGCTGCAAGATATGTACTATCTATTTATCTTTTGCTCGCAAGAATAAACATAAATGGCACGAAGAGAGAGAGAGAACTATGAAATAGATTCGGTCTGTGAACTGTCTGGGACTAGAGACCAGTGTACAGTTGCGAAGGGGAGAGAAGATTCCGACTCCGAGTTCCGATATAGATTTCCATTCCACCCTCCACCAGTCCGCGAAACAAATCCAGAATATTCGGTGAAAGTTCTAGGGAAGTGGCAGGTGGGATAGGGGTCATGATAATAGAGACGCTGCGCAATTGGGTGCCACGACGGGTGGACAACCCACGAGCAAGCATATTCCACGACGAATCGGTTGGAAAGGGACTTGACATCTCGTGAAGGCTGAGAACCTGTACGCCTGAGAGGAGGCGGTCCGACGGAGGCTGCTGTGATGAGAGGGTAAAGAAATGCTCGGCGGCTTGGAACGTTAATCCTAGCAGATCTAAATGTGTGACGGTGGGCACGAGTGTGATGCAGGTTTCCAACCTGGCGATCGTCGAGTGGGGCTCATCGATGGAGTTGCAGGCGATGTCAAGTCGACGAAGCGGAGGTGAAGACCGCCGCAGGAAGGCGATGAGGTTGTTATCTGGGAATGTCGCGGAACACATCAAGGTCTCCAGCGCGGGAGTAGAGATGAGTCCGAGTATGTTGCCCCGGCTTTCCGGACTTCTTACTATAAGTGTCGGAGCTTGGGGAGAACCAGCTTCTCAGGGATAATGCTTCGGTCTACGTCGATGAACGACAACTCGTCGAGATCCAGCCTGACCAGGTTCGAGGAGAGGCGCAAAAGTCGCAGAATACGAAGCCAGGAGCATTCCGTTGGTGCCAAAGCATAAATCATGAGCTCCTCGAGAAACGGCAGGGGCTTAGGCTTCTGGGGCTCTGCATCTCTGAGCACCTCGAAGGCTCCGTCGTTAATGTTAATGCTGAGCCGTCTCAGCTACCCTGAATAGCGCCAAATCCAGGCACCCAGGTTTCGGTCCCTGCTGCCGTCGAAGGATATATCCAAGAGATGGCCGCGAGCTCGTTTAAGCCACTGGTCCATGATGGCTTCCAAGTCCAGGCCCTGCATTCGACTCGGAGGGAAGGACATATAGATCCTAGCCCACAGAGCCGGCGTAGCTAACGCGATGCGCGTCCATGCGGTGCAGATATGGAGTAGAACCAAGGGAGCGGAGTGCACCCCGTCTTGAGGGCCGGGGTAGGGAGGAAGACATTGCAGGAAGATTTAGGATGCAAGTTCCAGTGGCAGTCGCGCGACTGGATCGCGTAGGGAGTTGAGCTGCCGCTGGATGAGACTTTTATTGCGCTCCAGGCCTCTCAAAACCTCCTTCTGCTGTTCGATATCGAGAGAGATCTGTGCGAGGCTCGACTCGAGTTCTTGGACGGACATGGAGACGCGTCAAACTATCGCGAAAGTCATTTGGCTGGCGATGTTTCGTAGGCGGGAAACTCACGTTAAGATGAGCTTTGGACAGTTTGGGGCCTTCTCGTTCGAGAGTCGGAGGGAAGGAACCCGGTGGTCCGGACCAGATCGCTTCAATGTCTTCTTCCATCACGCATGAAGAACCCGGTCCGTCCAAACACACCCAGAGCACTCAGCACCGCGCGACCAACGAGCAGGACAAGTCGGAGGCCGGTGACGTTGTCGAGGCGTTCTCATTTGTGAATGCAGCCGTTTTGAGGCCGGGACAAGCCTGTCAGTTGCTTCCCCCGGGCCTCTCCCTCCGGCCTCAATGGACTTCAGTCTGGGGCAAGGCACGCAATAACATGCACGGCGACGAGAAAAGGCGGGCGGTGCGTTGACTTGCATCTGTCAACGGAGAGAACGCTGAATCGTCACGCCTGCAGATACCACTGGAGATGAAGCTTGTCGTTGCTTCCCCTCCCCTCAGCTCGCTCCTTCATCCATAATTGAGAAGGATAACGGTGCGACGAGGTCCGTTGACTTGAAGATGGTGCGTTGACTTGAATCTCTTGTGGATGAAGAGAACGCTTACCCTTGACCGGAGGAAGATGGGCTGGCTCGAAAAATCATGCCACTGACTTGCCATTGCTTCACGTCTCGTCCTCCAGTATGCCCTCTTCCAAGCGCTTTTGGGTATCACATCGATTAAATAAATCGCTACAGGGTATACATAAACTCAATCGACTACGACCAAGCCCGCATAGCACTCCCTCGACAGTGCCTTTTTCATGACGCTCACAGGATTAAAGACATCCTGCTGCTGCACTGGCTCCACCTCTGCGACATCGACCCACTCCGCGTCCTCCATTTCCGTCTCGGGGTCAGGCTGCTCGCCCATAAACACCTTGAGCATCGAGGGCGAGAACCCACTCATCAAAGCCACTCCCGAACGCTCCGCCAACACCTCTGTCGTCCCGTATCCCCCCAAATCCCAAAACACAATCTGCGGCACCTCATACCCCTCCGCACGATACGCGCGCTCAATATAATTGTAGTTGGTCTCCCACTGCAATGTCCCGCTAGTGGCCTGGTCGAACTGCATGTCGGAAAAGACAAAGAGGCGCTTGATCATGTCCTCTGGCTTGATGCGGTTCTCGATGGCGAGCGGGAGAATGAGGCGCATGAAGACGGCATTCAGGTTCGTTGTGCCTCCCCACGCCGAGTTGCCCATGCGATCGATCGTTGCCTGCAGCGACAAGGCGGGATCCAATCGCACAAACTCAGGGTGTTCGGAGAACGTGATGAAGCCGCTGTTGAATGGGGGTTTGGCCAGCTGTGCTAGGACCAGGGAGAGTGCGACCGCAGGGAAATGGGCTGGATGTGCCGGGAGTCGTAGTCGCAGAGCGATCCCATGGAACCCGAGACGTCGCAGATGGCGATGGAGTTCTCGATGGCCCCCGCCTCGCGCAAGTTGCCCACCAGCCGCTTCCACTGCGCCTCAAGTACTCGCACCTGGATTGCCGCAAGCTCCGATTTGTGCCTTGCCAACTCGGGGTACTGTTCCCGGTCACTGTACCGCGCTTCTCTGGAGATATCGCAGATCTCCCCAACGAGCTGGTGCGGTAGCAATGTCGCGCCGCTGATGGTCCGCCGGCCCTTCTCCACCGAGATGAGGTAGCTCTGGAAGCCCACGGGGTCGTGCTTGAAGAAACGCTCCTTGTTGGTCTTCATGCAGACCGCGCTGACCCGAGAGTACGGGATCTCTTTCCACCGGTTTGCCGTCATATAACGCTCGATGACGACACTGGCGGTGCGCAACGGGACGAGCACCCACCGCCGGTAGTACGACCGCAGGAGCACCGTTGCCTCGATGGAATCCAAGGACGGCACTGTGGCGAGTGCTGATGGAAAAATCAGCTCCCCGCGGTCGTGGTACAGCAAGTGGGCGATGGCTGTCGCGATGTTCGTCTGGCGGTCATGGGACGCGGCGAGACTAGGGGCCCATTTGGATGCCAGCGAGATTCCGTGGAGTATCGCCCTCCGTGATTTCTCGTCCGCTGCCTTTTCGCTCTCCCGCAAGATCTGAAGGTCGGCGAGGAGGCGCGCAGAGAAGAGACGTGCGATAGCGATGTAGAGTGCGCGGTATTTGGGGTCGGCGAGCTTGCGCTTGATTTGCCTGTGGTTTGCTGCTGCGACATCCGCTGGCTCCATCGTCTCCTTCCTGGCCCTAACCTCAGCTGGAGCGGAGCGGATGTGGAGGAACGCCGCGGGGCGCTCCATACTGCTCAGCTCATCCACGGTAGCCAGCGCCAGTATATTCAGCAGATCCTTCCAATACCCATGCGCCACTGCCTCCTTATTGGGTTCCCTCCTGGTCGCCCTCAGACATACGGGCTCGACGAGCAGATGCAGATTCACGATAGCCGTGCGGGGGTGGTTATCCCACAACCACCCAAATGCGCGGTAGAACGCGTCACGCTCGGATTTGCCGTCGTGGATGCTCCGGAGGTTCCAGACGATGCGAAGCGTTAGCTCGGGGTCCTCTGCCCACGCGTGGGAGAGGAGCGTGTTGATTTGCGAGCTGTATGCGTATCCGGTGAGCTGCTGGAAGGCGTCGAGCGTGGGCGAGAGCGTGGAGCTATAGGCTTGGGCGCCGTTGGTGGTGTATGTGCGGTGGGCGGTCTGCATGAGGGCATCCATCATTGGGTTCGTTGGAGTCGTCTCCATGGTGACGTCCCTGGTGCCTGCTGTCGGCGGCGGGATGAGGACGTCAAGGAAGTTGGGGTCGAAGAGCTCGGGAATCGTTGGCAGGTTTGGGCATTGACGGGTTTTGCTCCACATTGCTGGTGTCTGATTTGGTGAGTACGGTTTGGTGGTACTTGTATATCGTTGCCTACCAGAGCCGCGAAGCACAGCTGGAGTGGATGAAGGCGGGACGCATTCGCGCTGGGGTTTTAATAGCACGACTGGCGGCACCGCCTGTGATCAGCCTGAGGTGGAAGTCCAGAGTAGACATTCATCAAATCATAGGGCGTGACGGCGTCGTTGTTGTCCAATGCATTCATTCGCTTGCTGAGCCTTGTACAGCGTTCCATTGAGGAGACATAGAGTCAGTGACCGGGGAAGATTCAAGAGACCGTCTGGCCTGATGGCATCTGATCCATCCCCTTGCAATTCGTTGATGGAATCGGCTTAATGCCATTGATCCGTTGCTTCTGGTCCACCACATACACCAACCGAGGTTGACCCACTTCCCCTTCTCCTATACCTTCCCAAAACGCGAAACGTCGAATCACGAACGACAGCGTTGATTCGAGCACATCGATTTTGATCCTGGGCCAGAGGGGATCACGCCAAGATCACGCCACCGTTTGTTCCGACGACTTCACCTTCCTGTCGTGCCTCACATCTTCCTTGCATTGCCTGTGAGTAAGTAGCTGCGACTTTTTCGCTTGTCTTCCAAGTCGTGTAAGTCGGTCTCTCCTGGACTTTGGAATTGCTTTGGAATAACGGGTTATTCAAGTTGGAGAGCTCCGAGACTCCCACTACCAGTAGCAGACACTCCGCGATGCCTTTTGAATGCTGCACCTATCTCCAAATCAATCTTCACCTCCTGGTTGGCATCGTCAATCTGCCAAGTGCACGATGGGCGCTTGCGGATGCAGTGTAGACCCTCCCGTGCGGCAAGAGTTCGGGAAGACTGTTTCCGCGCGCCTCGGGTTCACTTCATCCTGATCCTGGGTTGTGTGAGACGGAATCCTTTTGGTCCCTTCCCAGCGTCAAGCAATATCTCCGGTTTATAAGGCAACGACACCAAAACGAGGCCGTACACAAAAAATCCGCCACACTCTGCCTCAGCTTCAGCTTGTAGCACATCGTGTCAGTGTCACGTCCACTGAACATTCTGATTCAAACTTGCTCCTCTACCAGAAACCTTTCTCATGGCCACCATCGCACCCGTCGTGGCTGCGGCCCAAGAACCTGCGCTCCTACAACTGATCGCGGACTCGCAGACGACGAACTACTTGGCTGGTGAGCCTCTCTAACTCGTCTGATGCACCAACACTCAGGTGCTCTCAAGCGGCGGCTCTTACTTTGCTCATGTCAGCGGTCACACTGCATTGAGTGCAGCAATAACCCGTGGCTGACCTCAAACCACAGTATTGAGCACATTTCCACGTTCAAAGAGGAGGTTCTTGCCCCCCTGGCTCTTTGAAACGAGATTGACCATGAGAGGCAGGTCGAATACGTCTGGAAAAGTCGACTCAGCCTCTGGAGTGTCCTCTATGTACGCCAACTCTACACTTCTCCTTCGAGGCTGATTTTGTTTTAGGTCTGGGTGAGTCGTCTGGGGCCGGCAAAAATTGCAATGGAAGGATGACTCTTTGACGCAGATTCGCTATCTTACACTCATTTCATCGGTGTGCGTCGCGGAAATTCGAATTGTATTACTCATTAACTTCCTATCTTCCAGGATGGATGTCAGTTGTAGGTTCATTTACCGGGATCTAAAAACTCGCGAGATGATGACGGTCCCTTTTCAGTCATGTTCCGACCGATGAAGACCTCCAAAGTTGGTGGCTTTTTATCCCTGGCCTGCAAAATATTCATCGCATTCATTCCCTTGGTCGTCTCAGATGTGAGCATCTATATCCAGTGGCTGACTGGGTTTCTTCGAATTGCTGACAAGGTTTTACTACCAGGTGCCAACAATGTCTCCTGGTACAGCAATTTGCACGAGCTGAAACGAGCCGTATGACAAATCGGTATTGCAGGCTCAAACGGCCACGTCTACGGCGATAATCCTCAGCGTCGATTGCATCCTCGTCCTCAGGTAAATACTCAGATCTCCCGTTGGTCTTGATTTTGTCTGAAGCGCCTGCCAGGGTTTGGTTGTTATTTGGTAAAGGAAAGAAGTTGCTGTTCATGTTGATTGCCGGGCTCATAGGCGGGTCGTTTTCCACGTATTGTTACTCACTCACAGTCGTGACTTGTAGTCGAGGCGGCCGCTATGTTGGTCTTCCCGTGCTTGAATCTTCCGTAAAAGCTCACCGATTGGCGTCAGGATCACCTTTGGTCTCCTTACGATCCTTCCTTTGAAAGGTACACAGGCCCAGATATCGTAGTACAATCTCGCTCACAAACAAGACAGAATTCACAGATGTTGGGTAAGTTGAGAATTTCAACCGTTACTCCGACAGACTGCAATACCAACAGGCCATTTCTCAACGGATGCTACTCCCTTGGTATGTGCTCGTGAGTTGAGGCTACAGTCGTAAACACTAATGCATCGCGAAGAGGTCCCTCGTCTTTTCACATTCTACGCCCTCTCTCCTTTCTTGATGTCCATACTCATGTTCTCAATGACTGCATACAAATGCGGGCAACACATGCAGCTGAAAAGCAACACGGCGTCGATGCCGGTGATCACACTTTTCTTGAGGGATGGTGTCTTTTTCTTCTTGGCGATGATGTGTAAGTTGTCACTCAAGCCTGTCTGCTGAGATGCCACAACGCGGATGATCCTTGCGCGCAGTGCTTGTGACGGCGGAAATCACCATTTGGGGGAAGGCCCGCTCGTCTCTGACTGAGATCCCCATCATGTGCGTGCCCGCAAGCGGGCTCACTATCTAAATCTCACCTGATCCATAGTCCTGCTACAGCGTCAGCTGTTTCCCCGCATTGAACTTGAACCCTACTCACGAGCTTGAGTACCTCCACAGAATACCAGCCGTGCTTGGGGGACGAATCCTACTCAACATCAAGAATCTAGCATCACATACTTCAAACGAAACGACCCCTACCATTGAGCTCACCACGCTTTCGCAGTCACTTCCAGCCAACCCCCGTGCACGTGGGAATCGGGTACCGTGGTACCTTCAAACTGGGGAGGTCAACGATATCGGGAACGAGGAAATGTGAGTCGAGTTACAGCAGAAACAATCAATGTATACGAATATATGTACTTGGAGCCTGGTAGAGGACAAGATGCATCGCGCCATAGGTTGAGGTACTTACACGACCGCATCGATGCTGCAGCTGACTGTAGTGCATTCATCCACTACACCTCGATCCCTCTCCCACCTTTTATTTCAAGCCGTGGCAGAGCCAAATGTCTTGTAAGTAGAGCGAATTTCGTTGCTTGTTCAAAATACAACCACGCACAAAGACGAACCGCGCATCTGCTGGATTCACGAAGAAGGGAGCTTTCCAGTGGATTTCTTAGAGATGGAGGACGTGTACATACGGCGTGAAAGACACTCTGGTAGAATCGTCGACGGTCGACGTCATTGGATGGTAAGCTTAAGAGTGACGGGATGGTCTGATGGCATCTGATAAGTCTGCTGACTCTGCTCTCCACCACCACCATCTGTCCGAGCCTCCCGAACTGCCAAGTATCTTATTGGTTCGAGCCACAATCACTTGGGCCATATCACACGACACCAGAGTCCGTCTGAGTTCAGAGTCCCTGCTACTAGAGTCTAGCCGATACGGGCACAGCCTTTTGCGGGGAGTCGGGGACTGAGTGCGGACGACTGGGAAGTTGCTTGGGTCAAATGACACGCAGGCTTTCTATTCTCATGCTCCACCCACCCGCACTTCGACCGCACTCATTCCCCGGCATGAACCCGCAATCTATCACCCAGCATCTTGCATCGCTTCAGGTTGTCTTGCGACTCTTCGCCGGTGCTCTCAAGGGAAGAAGTTGGGAAGGAGGCTGAAGTGGGAGAGAGCCCCAAGCACTTGTAAGTGACTCGGATTCACGCAGAGTTTAAATCAAGTAACGGACAGAAGTTCTTGACTTCCGTCCGACCCCATAATTTCAAACTTCGGAACGCGGCGCCTATTTCTGAATGAATCTTGACCTCTTCATCTTCGATCTGTCAGGTGCACCATCCCGCATCCAAGAAGCACCCCACTGTGAGGGTTTGCGACCGTTTGGGTCCTGTAAGTAAAGAGACCGATGCTACATAGTCTTATGGCGGAAACAACTGACCAGTACTACAGTTTAATTTGAGCCCAAGCCGACCGGCCCCGGCGTATGGTGGTGCTTCAGGCGCAGCCTCGGCTCGGTTTCGCACCCAACGACGCAGCATACAAGGTGCGAAAGTTTCTTTTGCGACTCAATCTTTACCAATACCCTTGGCTCCCCAGGGCAAGGTGTGACCGGGGGACGCCCATGATCGGTAGGTCGCTGAGCCACAAACTCGGTTTGTGGAGCACTCCTCAAACCATCAACACCTTTGCCGTTATCCCTCTGCCTCGGGTTCACTCCATCCTGATCCCTGGGCTATGTTGGGGTTTATATTGCCAGCGTCAAGCAGGAGCTTGGCTTATAACGCAAGGACACCGTAAGTACGCCAACTCGTCCCTCTCTTGCGTCCGCGCCGCCTTTCTCATGGCCACTATCTCTCCCGCCGCCGCCGCCGCCCAAGAAGCTGCGCTCCTCCAACTAGTCACGGACTCGCAGACGACAAATTACTTGTCCGGTGAGCCTCCCTAATGTGTCTAACGTATCGCCTTGAGTACTCAAGTGCTCTGAAGCTGCGGGTCTTACTTTCCTCATGTCAGCCATCGGAAAATCTGTGTGGAGTCCATTGGGGCTGACGGTGAATTGCAGTATTGAGCACATCTCCACTTTCAAAGAGGAGGTACGTGCTTCCGTCGTTTGGCTCTGCGAAAATATACAGATTGGGAAGACTGTAGATCCGATACGTCTGGCAAAGCCGTCTCAGCCTCTGGAGTGTTCTCTACGTAGGCAAACTCTACTTCTTTCCTTCAATGCTGATTTTGCCTCAGGTCTGGGTGGGTCATCTGCGACTGGTGCGACGGAATATTTGAAACACTTTCTCAGACTCGTTATTTCACTCTCATTTCATTGGCGTGCGTCATGGAAGCTCGGAATACTTCCTTCCTTGCTCACGACCTTGCTTCCAGGATGGATGTCAGCTGTGGGCTCAAACATTTATTCGCCGGGATCGAGGCTCACGAGATGATGGTCCCTTCCAGTCATGTTCCGACCGATGAGGGCGTCCGAGGTCGGTGCCCGTTTCTCTATTGCCTGCCGAATATTCATCCGATTATTTCCCTTCGTTGTTGTTACGATTACTAACCTGTTTAGGAATCGTTCTTTTTATCCCCCCTTTGCCATCAGAATACGACCCCACATGACCTCGCCGCCGGCTGATTGTCGGAATTTCCAGATCTAACCGTCATAAACCGGCTCTCAAGCCGCTTTCGGATCTGCGGATGCCGCCCAGGCACTTTTGAATTCAATTGATTAGGGAGAGACTCCGACAGCTACTTACTGTCTGCGGCATTGTCGGGAAGTACCGTGAGCCAATCGACTCGGCCTGAACATCGGCATGATCGGTTCTCGGCAGTCAGTCGTGTCTTGCGGCACTGCCGGCCTGTTTCTGATCCGACTGATCCCAGTGCCATGGTTGGTTGCCGTCACTGTGCCGCTGTCATCTGCCTGGGTTTAGACTGGATTATGCTTGTCCATGGTGCCGGTATCACTTCGGCTTGTCTCGGCATCCTTGTGGGTTGACCATGGCCCACTGGCATCCAAAAAAGAAGGGTGGTTTGGTTGCCACTCTGCGGACGTATACAACGTACTTACATATGTAGCCTAGTGTACTGTAAATCTGGCCGGGAGCTGAGTACAATGATTGATCTCAATTGAAGACTCAAAGCTGGAATCGTACCTGCCATGCGCGAGCAATGGCCTCAAAGCCAGGTAGATGTGAGTGTCTGCACCTCTGATCATGAGACCTCCTGACATCGTAAGATCAGATGCCGACAATTCCTTCTGGTACGGCGATTCGCACGAACGTGAAATGAACCGTAGGAAGTTAACGAACGGACACTACAGGCTGAAATGACCACGTCCATAATGATAATAATCAGCGTCGACTGTATTCTCGTTCTCAGGTAAGCATTCAAATCTTCTAGGGCTCAATACATTTTGCCCATAGCGACTTCCAGGGTCTGGCTGTTATTTGGCAAAGGAAGGAAGTTGTTGGGCATCTTGATTCCTTTGCTCATAGGTTGGTCATCATGTTCCGTGTGTACGTTTTCGTCTGCTCACAGTCTTGCAGTCGAGATGGCTGGCATGTCAGTCTACGCATACTTAGTTGAAGCGTCGGAAAACTGACCAAGTTGGCGTCAGGATCACATTCGGTCTACTTGCGATCCTTCCTCTAAAAGGTATCCAGACCCAAAGATCATATGAGTTCAGTCTGACTCACCCGGGACAGACTTTGCGGACGTTGGGCAAGTTCACAATTTCCACCTTTACTCCGACTGACCGTAATACCTACAGTCCATTTCTCAATGGATGTTACTCCCTCGGTACGCATTTGAAGCTACAGTTCCTGAATACTAATAATAATCATATCGCGAAGAGGTCCCTCGTCTGTTAACATTCGTCGCCCTGCCCCCGTTCTTGATGTCCCTACTCATGTTCTCCATGACCGCGTACAAATGCGGACAGCACTTGCGGCTAAGAAGTCGCAGGGCGCCGATGCCCATGATCACCCTGTTTCTGAGGGATGGTGTCTTTTTGTTCTTGTGGATTATGTGTAAGTGCTGAAGCCTTCGATTTTACGGACAAATCTTACATATCAAATGTGCGCAGTGTATTCGACGGCGGAACTCATCATTTGGCACAGTGCCCGACCGACTCTGGCTGAGATCCCCATTGTGTGGGTGTTCAGAAATCTTTTCTCCTCCTCTCACAATCTCACCGTCGCACCACATCACAGTCCTGCCACAGCGTCAGCTCTTTCCCCCCTTGAACCCGAACCCTATTTACGAATTTGAACGCACAGAGTGTCAGCCGTGCTTGGGGGACGCATCCTACTCAATATCAAGAATCTGGCATATGATAATTCAAACGCAAATCCCACCATTGAGCTCACAACGCTGTCGCAGCAGCATTTGTCAGCTCCATTGAACCGTGGGAATCGCATTCCGTGGTACCTCCAAACCGGGGAAGTGAAAGATGTCAGGAACTCGGAGGAAATGTGAGTTGAATTACAAAACAAAAACAAAAAAAGCATGTATACACGGTGACTTATGTAAGTACTTGGGGGCAATGTTATATACTTGGACCTGGCAGTTGGAGCGGACAAGATGCGCCAGTGATCCAACCAAGTTGTGGATACGGAAATCCCCGCGTCTTGAGAGCGGACCTGGCCCGCGATCACGGCGTCGGACTTGGGTTGTACAACCGAGATCCCCAGTCTCGAGTGGACCTGGTTTGGGTTGATGAAGATGGAGACGTTCAAGGTCAGGGGGTCGCGGTGGATTGGATGCACTACCCTTTCTGTACACTTTATATTCTACCCTCTCGCACTGCTTCCGCACTCACACCCTGGCGGGAATTTGGCGCATCGAGCAAGCAGCGAGAGTTACAATTTCGCAACCATCCATCAGTATCACGGATCACACCGGGGGCGAAGTCCGACACATGTCGTTTTGACATGCCTCGTATGCATGTCTCAACGCATGTGCCGAAGCATGTCCCAACGGACAAAGAGAACCATTCTGGGAGGTGTGACAGGTTTGCCGGTCACGGCGCCGCGCGGCATTGCGGCAGGTTCAACTTCCAATTCTGTCTGATGTATGTGATCCCTGTTAGTATATAGGGATGAGCACCGTCCCCGTCCCGAGCCGTAAGACGGCCGTCCGTACACGGTTACGGCCCGTACCCGTCGGCCTACAAGCATCCGATAAAGACGGGCGGCCGTCGACGGGTTCAACACGGGTTCAGCATAGGAAATGTTGATTCGCGTGCTTCTCCCTTGAAAGCCGCTTGGAGCTCAAAGTGAGTGTTCAATCTAGGTAACTACAGTCTCAAAATTGTGCAAGCCACTTGGTACGATGCTCACCATTCGTTCTTTCCGATTGATGGGCTGATGTCAACTCTGATGCGATGTTTGATGTGCAAGAAAATGGGTATTATTCAGCAGGTTGGTGGTAATGTGAGGTAGATTTTGTGTCCCAGCAACAGTTGTTGAACCTTGGAACATCTTCTGGCAGAGGATCATCTGCTATGAGATGGTTGCACCGATCCTCGCCCGTCCCCGTCATTTCACGGCCGTCGCCCGTCAATTTCACGGCCCGTACCCGTCTCGGCTTGGGCGATTGACGGCCGTCACCCGTACACGGACGGTGCTCATCCCTATTAGTAGTATAATTTATCAAGATTCAAAGCTTCCATCCACGGGTGATGGCAGTCAGTCTTGCGGATCGACACGAGTACGAGCCGATGGTGACGGCTGTTTTCTGAGGAGCCTGAAGCTAGGGGAAGCACCGCTCGTCTTGAGATCCAGGTCTGAGTTGCCATTGACTCGACCGACATCCGGCAGCCTCGGGACACACTGATCTTGATCACCGACGGCAATTGGTTGTGTGGAATGGTTTCAAGTTGGAACTGAACACGCACTACGCTCCTTCAGATCTGACGGAGCATAGTGCCTCAGATTTCAAGCAACTCGGTGTTCAACATGCCGTTCTCCCCAAGTTCTCCCAACGGAATCACTTCAACCAGATATAATTTGGGACATTGCTCACCACCCCTGATGCCATTCTTCGAAGGGAATAACCACCGGATCAGCTTGGGATCAGCATTGGCAATCACTGGGTATCATCGTGACGGCCCTTGTACTTTAGCAGCATGCATGAAGACATGCGTGGAGACATGCATACGAGGCATGTCAAAATGACATGCGTTGGACTTTGCCCCCGGTGTCACTGGCGCTTGATATCACGCCCAAATCACGCCACCATCTGTTCCTGACCAACGCCTTGCGGGGTACTGTTTTCGCCGGTGCTCTCAAGGCAAGGCGGTCAAAGACAGGGGAGTTCAAGGAAGAGCTGGGAATACACGGCTTGTAAGCCTTGAATCGGACTCGTCTGAACTTCAGAATAACTAGTGTAGACAGTTATAGCTCTTGGACACCTCCGTCCGACCGTCAGCCCACTGCACTATGCCATCGACGGCAGACACCGCAATGCTTTGCCTATCTCTTCACCTCCCCATCTTCAATCTGCCAAGTTCACTATGGAGCTGAAGCTTAACTTGAAGTGCTGGAGGCTGAAGCACTGGCATGTCAGACGCATTGCTGGCGGACGTGTAAGCCCTGGGTCCGGTACAGTTCCCTTTTCAGCGGAAGATGATGCTTCCTTCTCCACGATTCTTCCTTTGAAAGGTATCCGGGCCAAAACATCATGGTTCAATCTGACTCACAACCGAGGTAGACTTTGTAGACGTCGGGCAAGTTCACTCAAAGTTCAACCTTTATGTTCTCTGACCTCAATACTGCAACAGGCCATTTCTCAACGGGTGCTACTCCCTCGGTGCGCGTTTGTGTCCGAGCGAACCCCGAAAGTCATAATGCTCATCCCAATCGCGCAGAGGTCCCTCGTCTATTCACATTCTACGCCCTCCCCCATTTTTTGGTGTCCGTGCTCATGTTTTCCATGACCGCGTACAGATGCAGGCAGCACATGCAGTTGAGAAGTAGCTCGGCGCCGATGCCAGTGATCACGCTTTTCTTGAGGGATGGCTTCTTTTTGTTCTTGGCGATTATACGTAAGTCATGACGCCTGATCTCACAGACATGTTATGACGATCCGCGCAGTGTATTCGACGGCGGAAATCATCATTTGGCACAGTGCCCGGCCGACTCTGGCTCAGGTCCCCGTCGTGTGGGTACTCAGATTTTCTCCTCTCACAATCTCACAATATCCACAGTCCAGCTACAGCGTCAGCAGCTTCCCCGCCTCGAACCTGAACCTTATGTTGGAAAAAGCCTTTTTTTATTATAATCCAATTATAATCAATTATACACCAATTATAAACAAATAATATCATAATCAAAACAGCCTTTTATAATTGAATTATAATTGAGGAGAATCTACGAACAAGTGGGCTGGATTTCCCAATCTCGGTGGTAATCTGGTTCACTGAGGCTGCTGTGTGACCTGTGCACTTTCCGGAGAGCGTGACGTGACCAGCATGTCCCCAGCGCAGTTTGATTGTTGGCTTTCTCGCATGTTGATCAAAATTGATCACAATCTATTACAATCGCTTATCATCCCATAATAGCCACGTCCAATTATAATTCGGATCACGTTTTTCCGACATACTCACGAGTTTAAATACACAGGATATCAGCCGTGTTCGGGGGACGCATCCTACTCAACATAAAGAATTTGGCATCACATAGTTCAAACGAAACGGCGACTACCATTGAGCTCACGACGTTATCGCAGCATTATTCATCGCTTCCATCCAACCGTGGGAATCGTGTTCCGTGGTACCTTCAAACCGAGGAAGTGGAAGAACAAAGAGGCGGCCAACACGCTGAGCCAGGAAGATCATTGCTCCTCTTCGCCCAGCAGCAGGGACACAATGAGCGTACCGAAAACATCAAGGTATATGATACCGAAATGGCGCGGATGCGCACGGGCCAGGAAATGACCCGGAAGGTCGATCTCCTCGGCTATGGCAAGTGCCACACTCGCAATCTGAGGACGATTCCTCTGCCAAATCGTATGGATTCTCGATCGAGGATGCCAACCAGACGAGGACCGGACGAGTGAGATCCTCGACTGTGTCATCGAAAGAGTCCCGAATGTCATATAGATGTGAGCGGACTGACACGTTGATCAGCGTCAGAACAAGAAAGACAAGAACAGTCACACCAGGAAATACCTGCCAGCTCTTGGACCCATGAAGATGTTCGTTTTAATTGCGGCCGCGAGAAAAGAGCTCGGAATCTGTCCATCTCCATCCTTAGCAATGAATGCGACACCGTAAAGACAACCAGACCTTTGAATCGTCAATTCATCTTCGAAGAACTTCCTTGCAGGGACGAGTTCGCGTACAGCTGATAGATCGTAGTTGACGACCACCCGGATCTCGACTAGTCTCTCGTAGACAGACCCAATCACCGTGATCTCGTACCTCGACCGGTTAGAGATCTCGACGGGTGGAAAGACCTCGTGTGGCAGAGGCACAGCGATAGTACTTTTGGGGCTGACTGTGGTCCACACGTCGTCGTCGTCGTCTTCGACTCCCGAGTAGCCTGCTTCCAGCTGCTCACGACGCTTCTCATCATCCCTCCGTTCGGTCAACCGCTTGGATTCCAGCTCCATATCCAACCACCTCTGTGTCGGGAACGATCCGAGACTCTGCGGCGGGATCAGTTTTCTGTCGTCCAGCGGGCCTTTGAGCACTCCGCGAAAGACGGCCCGTCGACTCGTTTCCAAGACGCAGTCCCCGAGGGCTGCGAACGATGGGGCGGAATGATGGACTCCCTCGACTCGAGAGTGGATGGATGAATAGGGTGGAATGTGTCCCGCCCTTCGCTGGCGCGGGGCTGTACGAGGTATGCAATGACTTGCTGATCCGGATACCACTGCGAATGGACGCCGATAGCAGCAAGGTAACTAGTAGCGTTCAATATTGATGGTCTGAGCAGCCGATGATGCGAGGTCAGAGCGCAGGTAGGCCACAGTCTCAAGAGCAGAAGGGTCAGAACCACCCATAGAATTTTCTGTGAGGATCGTCCACGGGCAGCACGGGCTCCAAGAGCGCGGCAGTCACGGAGCAAAAAAGCGAGGAGTTGGCGAGGAATAAAATCCGGATCACGAGCCTTTGATTGCGGGCCTGCTGCACAGCATCTCAGTTCTGATGCGTTCAATCAATAAAAAGTTCTTGAAAAGGTCGGGTAAGTAAGCAAGAGGTACATGACAGCTTTTCCTCGTCACCATCCTAGTATACCTGACGAACAAGTAAGTAGGTAATTATAGAGGGCGTTGACACTCACGACGACAGTGCAGACTCGGATGATGGAATGTTCAATTGGCAGCAAGCAAATTTGTGCCTCCGAATCCCTCAGTTCCAATGTAAATATCCATCCCATCCTCCAAAAATTCTGCGAACAGCGATCGGACCTCTTGCGGAAGAGTCCATTCATCGTCCGCCAGAATAACCCGGACTGTTCGCAACTTGCCAAGACGACTCGTCAACGCACGAGCTAGTCCATTCCAAGAAGGGCCGGGGGAGATCTCCGGCTCGACGTTGCGGAGGATCAGGGTATGGAGAGCCGGGAGAGCATTGGATGGCGGCCGCTCTAGGATGGTAAACAGCCGATCCAGAATGTGGGGCATCGCTGAGTTTAATTCGAGATGGCTGACCGTGTCCAGGAGTGACATTGTTGTACACAACGCAAACCAGGTGAAATCCTGTTCGCCGATGTATCCATACGACACTACGAGTTCCCGGAGCGGCGGTGATGAACGCCGAAGGAAGGAGATGATAGCGCCTGGCTCGGTGTTCGGAAAAATGGAAGGCGATAGAGTGAGAGTTTCGAGACCCGGGGCAGAAAGCCAGCGCAAACTGCTGCCCTCAAGGAAACCTCCGGTGCATTTTAACCGACGAAGGTTTGGAAGGACTACATTTTCATCCACGTCGTCCGCATCAACAAACGACGTGTTTTGGATGCGCAAGTCGGCCAAGTTGGGCGACAGACGAAGGAGCTCGAGAATCGGAATCCAGGAGCAAGGCGCGTCGTCATATGCGCCGCGAATATGAAGTTTTTGGAGGCAGGTGAGCGGTGCCTGGGGCATCGTTCCGCCCAGGACATAGTGGACGTCAACTGCAGGAACCTCCTCGTCCTCAAAGAAAATGTCTAGGTGTTGTATGGAGGCCGAGTACCGCCAAATGCAGTCAGCGACGTCCGGGTCGATGGTTCCGAAGAGGGATATGTGCAATGGACGACCACGAGCACGCTGAAGCCACTTGTCCAACGCATTCCCGAAAGACTCGGGACGGGGAAAGCGAATTTCGATTGTCTCCCATAAGTCGGGGAGTGAGACCGCGATGTTGGTCCACGCGTACAGATTTGCAGGAGAAGCATGGGAACCTTAAGTTCGCCCGGTCGAGGCTTGTGCCACTCAGGCAGGCACTGGAGAAAGATTTCGGATGAAAGTTCCGGTGGCAGTCTCGCGACTGGATCGCGTAGGGCATTTAGCTGCTGCAGGATGAGCCTTTTACTGTGCTCCAGCCCTTTCAAAGCCTCCTTTTGCCGCTCGATATCGAGGGAGATTTCTGCGAGGTGCAACTCGAGTTCTTGCACAGTCGACATGGAGAGTCGAGACTCGGGACGCGTCAAACTGCCGCAAAAATCATTTGGTTGACGCTGGAAATGGCAATATATGAGAAACGCACGCGGGTTGAAGCTTTCCTGCCAGGAAACGCAGAGTGGGCGCAAAGAGTGGGTCACCAGATCAACTTGATTGCCGTCTTCGTTTGGTTTTCGTGGCCGTTCGTTCAGTGGCAAATGCTATCCTAATCGTTCACAGTGTCCACCAGAGGACCAGAGCGCTCAATGACAACATCCAACGAGCAGCCGGAATGGGAGGCCGACGGCGCTCGCAAACCGTTTGGGGCTAGATGACATACAACGACGGCCTGTGCGACCACAGCTCTTTACTCTCCCCATCTCTCTCCTTCCAGATGGCCTTTATCGAGAACGGAAGTGGCTTCACTCTGGGCGAAGGCACGTGCAACAACATTCACGGAGACCTCAACATCTACCATGGCACAAAACGGCGACGAGAAGAGGTCGATGGTGCGTTGACTTGCATCTCTTGTCAACGAAGCGCTGAATCGTCGTTTCGTCTCTGCAGATACCCTTCTCTGGGAAGCACCTGTATTGAAACGGAGGCGAGAGGAGGAGGAGGACGAGCTAGAGGTTCGTCAAGAGCTCTGCATAGAGATGCATACTCAGCGAAACAGGTCATCCGACAGAGGGACCTCAGTCTCCTGCAGGAGCTCGGTGGCGGCCTGGGCTATCTCTTCCACGCTGGCAAAGTCAAGGACCGAGCGGTTATAGTCAAGGTGTTTAACACGGGAGCGAGGGCTCGTGAGGTGTGTAAATTCTCCAGGCATACGTGTCCCTCTGCTCACGAAAGTAGCACTTGGAGGCGACGGTCGCACTCTCGAAAGGGCTGCTGTAAGTTTTCCAGAAACGGGGAGAACGCCACGACAACCTTTCAGGCACCCCAATGTGCTGCAGATCCAAGGGACCGCTTCCCCGACTTCACCGAGTCAATTCATCGCATATGAAGACGGTGCTGCCCTCTCTCTCCCCTGTGCTCTTGTCGTGGACTGACCGGATTGCCAGCTCATTGGAAGAATGCGGCAGGGTCACTTGCAGAGGTTCTTAGGGACGACCTTGACAGAAGCGTCGTCTTAGGATTCAAGCTTGTGTGTATAGTCGATTTGCCCGGTCCTTTCTCTTTCTCACTTTACGACAGGTCGCTGGGCTTTCCGTATGAGTCCCACGACTCTTTACGCACCCTCCGCTCAATTTCTGACAGTCCGGTATAAACTATCTCAGTGCGCAGGATCTACCCCTTGCTCTGGTGGCCGCAGTGAGTCCTCTCCTCTTCGTTCCATCCCGCTGGTCTCACTTTTCAAGGACTTCGATGTATTTCTCGATTTGAACGATCGATTCTTGCTCAGCATCAATCCACCGTCGAACACAACGGGTCCTACACAACGCGGCGGTTCCGGTTGGACCTTGTTCAATGCTCTGTGTCAGAAGGTGCGGGTCGTTGTTACTCCTCCGCCTCTCGTCTGACCTTGTGTCAAGGTCCTGAGATCCGCCAATCGCGTGTTACACGGTCGGTCTGTTTCCAATACTGATAGTTTCAATTATTCACTCACCCTGCCCAGACGATGATATCGCCAGGACTCCTGTTGTTTTCAATACCTCGGCTCTGCCAAATTCCGTTACCGGGTCACCTACAGCACTAGAACACTCCAACGAACGGATTGACGTGGAACGGGATGTCCGCGCAGTCGCTCCTAGGAGGGAGTACATCTGGCGAACGATGGCGCTGCAACAACCCTTGGCCACCATTGCAGCCCATATTAATCGGGATCTCGACGTGAGACGGACACCTATCCGCAGACTCCTATGGACGAATGCACAGAACACCCACCGCTGTCCGGGCTACCTTCGCGAAGAAATCACACTCGCTACCAGGACGGTCGACAGCGCTGTCGTAGTGCACGACTCGCCGGATCCTCAAGAAGTATGCCCGATATGTCACCAAGTTGTCAGCAGCGCGGCCGTCTCCCCGGTCACATTCAGCCGCCGCAACCCAGAGTTGCTCTTCTCGTGCCCCGTCCCAGGGTGCCGCTCGACCTTTGCGCGGAGCTTTCTCCTCCAGAGCCACATTCGTTCGCACACGCACCACGAGATGGCGCCGTTCTTGTGCAAGTGGCCCGGATGTGGCAAGCGGTTTGTGCAAGAGCGATACTGCAAACGACATGAGCAGTTGCATCGGTCCTTCGCTTGCCGTGCGTGTAATGAGCGGTTTGCAAGTATGGGTGCCCGGGATCGGCATTGTGCGTTCTTCTCTCCTCCCGTTCCCGTCTTTTTGCTGACGCGTTCCTATCTAGTGCGATCGGAAGGTGGTGCAGAGTGTCGACGGATGCTGGGGACGCAGGCCCGAGCTTTCCGGCAAGGGCAGCCCGTGATTCCCTCGCCTGACCTTGCGTTTGCATCGGGGTCATTTTAGACCGTCTCACCGGAAAGCCCGAAATACCATCTTGCTAGGGCTCAGCAAGCAGTCGCGCAGCCTGGCTCGGGGGAAAGCCTAGGAGTATGAGGCTCGGATGCTACCGTGCATCACGACCGCGGGCCATGAAGCTCCAGGCGGTGCAGGCAGCGAGTGCGTGGGCGGGTAGTCTGCACGAAAGTTCGCGGGTCGTCAAGAACGGGACGGCGCTCGAGCAGGAGAGCGCGTCGAGGACCTCAACGGGGGGATGCTCCGCGGCAACGCAGTACTAGTGGATGGCGGATGGCGCTCCAGCTTCTGGCCGTCGGGGGCTTACTAGGGCGCGAGAGGATAGTGGGTCAATCAGGGTTAAGATGAAGAGGGTTAAGATGAATCGGGGATGGAAGGCGCCAAGAGTGACGGATGTGGATGTGGTGTTTCCCTTGAGCGATGACGTAGATTCTGAGGTGTGTTGAAGTGCACGCCGGAGCCTCAGACGCGCCTGCTGGGTCAGTATTGGCGATTAGGCAGACAGTCGCAGCTTAAGCTCTCATCAAAATACCATGGCTGAAGTACCTATTTACAATGGCGCGTTGTGGACATGTCTACAGTCTACTAGTACTCACGACTGCGGCAAGAGCAAGTTCTTCCCCCCGAATCCCTCAGCTCCAATGTAGACCTGCATCCCATCCTCCAAAAGTCCGGCGAATTGCCCTCGGATCTCTTGCGAAAGAGGCCATTCTTCGTCCGACAGGATAACCCGGACTGTCCGCAACTGGCTTCGACGACTCGTCAACGCACGAGCCAGCCGATTCCAATAATGAGCGGGGAAGTAATCTGGGTCCAAATGGACTCTACGGAGAATCACGGTTTGCAGAGCCGGGAGAGCGCTGGATGGCGGCTGCTCTAGGATGGTCAAGAACCGATCCAGAACGCGGGGTAATGGTGTCGCCACATCAAAATGGTTGAGCCCGGCGATGGGTGATAATGTTAGACAGGTTTCAAGCCAGGTAAAGTCCTGTGGACCGGATAAACGGGACATTTTGAGTTCTCGAAGCGGTGGTGATGAGCGCTCCAGGAAGGAGCTGATAGCATCCGGCTCGGTATCCTCAAAAATCGAGGGCGACACCGTAATACTTTCGAGACTCGGGGCAGACAGCCAGCACAATGTGTTGCCCTCAAGACCACCGTCAAGACCATATCCTGTGTATTTTAACTGACGAAGGTTCGGAAGAACCAAATCTTCATCCAAGTCGTCCGCATCACCAAACGTCATGTTTTCGAGGCGCAAGTCAACCAGGTTCGGCGACAGCTGAAGGAGCTGGAGAACCGGAGTCCAGGAGCAAATCGCGTCTTCATATGCGCCGCGAATACGGAGTTTTTGGAGGCGAGGAAGTGATTCCTGGGGCATTGTTCCTCCCAGAAGCTGCCAGTGGTGGATGTCTCCGTCTACAGGAACGTCCTCGTTCTCGAAGGAAATTATGTCCAGGCTTTTCATCGACGCCGCATATCGCCAGATGCACGCAGCCACGTCCGGTTCGATGGTTCCGTGGAGAGATATGTGCAAAGAACGACCACCTGCGCGCCGGAGCCACCGATCCAATCCCTCTTCGAAGCCAGTGGCACAGGGTAAGTGGATTACAATCGTATCCCATAGAGCCGGGAGTGAAACCGCAATGTTGGTCCATGCGGTGCAGATATTGAGGAAAAGCATGGGTGCGCTGTGAGCTCCAGGTCGAGGGTTGTGCCATTGAGACAGGCACTGGAGAAAGATCTCGGATGAAAGTTCCAGTGGCAGTCTCGCTACTGGATCGCGTAGGGCATTGAGCTGCCGCTGTACGAGCTTTTTATTGCGCTCCAGCCCTTCCTGAACCTCCTTCTGCCGCTCTATATCGAGAGAAATTTCTGCGAGCCGCGTTTCGAGTTCCTGAGTAGTACTCTGAGCCTGAGTAGACATGGAGAGACGCGTCACGCTGTCGCCAAAGTTACCTGGCTGGCGATAACTAAACGTAGGGGAAAACGCACTTCGGGGAGAAGCTTCGTTCTATCCTTACCGCGGCGAAACGCAGAGTGGACCCAACAGGTCTTGAGTTGGAGACGGAGACCAGCTTTCATCACAACTTGATCGCATCTTGTCCTCCGATTCCTGAGTCATCATTTCCAAATTGGTAACCTGAAGCTAGAGGTCCGAGGACCTCACCATGTCCCTTCAGACTGGACGCCTCGACTCGACGGCCATTTTGCAATTTACATTTCATTTCCCTCGAGTCATGCGCAAATACAAAAAAAAAAAAGAGATTGTACGTATCAGAAAAAGAAAGGACAGAAATACACGTCAAGAGCGAGCGAGGGATAGCAGCGTCAAGAGGGCCGGAGCAAGAATCTAAGTACTACATACACAAGAAAGAAAGAAAGAAATATCGGCCAATAGATAAGAAGAGGGAAGAAGACGAAGGAAAAGAGTATTGAAAACGAGGATAGGATACGTAGTAAACTGTAGGTAGTACGACGCAAGAAGGTCCAGGGGTGGATATACGAGCGATGACAAAGTGAGTACAAGGATTGGATTTCAAGGCGGGGAGCGGACAGAGAGAGCAGGGAGCGGGTGGGCGTGGATAGCAGGTGTAGCGGTAGGGAACGTCGAGAGGAGGGAGGGAGTTAGGTCAGGTTATAGCGCAACGCCATTCATATTCGCCCACGGATCCTCCTGCTTGGTCATCAGCCTCAACTGCTGCTGCGGCGGCTCAGGAGAACCAGGGTAGCTGCCCGTGCTATACGACCGCGCACGGCCGACAGCATCCCCGCCACCAGGCATCAGCCCGCCCCCTCCATTCGCAGAAAAGTCGGGCATGCGCCCGTTGGCTTCCAGCGTCCGCTGGCACTCGGCTCCACCTTCCGATCGCACTACACAAAGAGGTCAGTAAAGGACGAAGAGGAAACGCGGAGAGGGAGAACGCACAATGCCGATTGAGCGCATCCATCCTCGCAAACTGCTTATTACACCCATCGCACGTAAACGGCCTGTAATTCGTATGCAGCTGCTCGTGCCGCTTGCAATCGTGCTGCCGCGCAAAACCCTTGCCGCACCCCGGCCACTTGCACAAGAAGGGCTTCTCCTCGTTGTGCGAACGGATGTGGCCCTTGAGATTGAAGCTGCGAGTAAACGTCGAGCCACACCCAGGAACAGGACACACGAATGTCGCCTCTTGCTTGCGCCGTTGGTGCGATGCCTTGGATGTACGAACCGTGGTGACGTTCTGCTTCGACACCGCGATGGGCATGGACGCAGCAGCAGAGACGGTAGGATCGTCGGGGAGGTCGGAGTAGCGGGAATGGGGAGAGACGTTCGGGCTGGGGTATGGGCTCGCTCGCTGGGAGCCTGGACCACTCCAGTGCGATCCTCGCTCGCTTCTCGCAGATCCCGAAGAGGCACTGCGATAGTGACCGCGACCACCGATCCGTGGAGGGGGCTCGACGGGGGAGAGGAATTGCGAGCCTCGGAAGTCAGCGCCGTCGTACAGGTTGGGTCCTCGCGAGATATCCTCGCTGCGTGACTGCCTGACATGCGTGGGCCTGTTGCCTGCATCCGACTTGGAACGTCGTAATGGGAGGTCGGGCGAGAGGAATCCGTTGTCGAGCCCGGACCCCGACTGCCCAAAGGAGAAGCTGTTGAGCGGCTGAGGCGTATGGCGACCAAATGACGGAGCATGCGGGCTGCCACCGCTGGACGGCCCGTGCTGCTCAAAGTTGTGTCGCGGCGCGGTGACTTCGTTCATCGAGTCGTCGATCGCAGACCCGATGTTGCCCATCTGCCCAATGAAATTGTTCCCAGAAGCCCACGCCGGAGGCTCGAGCGACGTGTCGGATTTGCTCCGTGAGCGTGCGAGACCAGGGAAGAGGTACGGAGAACCAGGGTTGCCGTTCGGGCCCGCATTCGAGTTGGGCGCAAAGTCGTAGTTGTCCTGCTGTGAGGCTTGCTCCCATGCTGGGGGCTGCTGTTGTGTGGATGTACCTGCTGTTGGATGAGATGCCTGGCTTATCGGGCCATTACGGAAGTGATGACTCACCCTGGTGGAGGGTCTCGAGACTCTGCTGGAAGGGCACCGCGGTAGATGCGGCCCCACCGCCACTGACTGGCGTGGCGGGCACGATATGTAACCGTGGTCCAACGACGCCTCCGTCTCCCTCGGGGGCGTTGATGGTGGGCGGGGCAAAGGACGGGCCAGAGTTGCCGCCCGTGTTATCGGGCATGAGCAGCCGTGGTGGGGACTGGGGTTTCTGGAGAGGGGAGGCAGGGCGGTTGCCTGGAAGGGGCTCGGTGCCCCAGTTGGGCGATCGGAAGGTCATCTCAGCGAGAGATTGAGCAACGTCCATTCGGGGAGAAGGAGCGATATGGTTGGAGGATATGGATGATGCACGACTGCGTCGCTTGTTCTCCTCGTCGCTGTTCCCGCCACCGTTGCTCGAGGGCGAGCTGTAGTCGTATGGAGCAGCGCCGAGCTGGTTCTGATCGTAGGGAGCCGGGATGTACTCGGTTTCGTTGAACATGAGGAGGGAGGACTGGGGTGGGTCGTATTCGGATGGATCGTAGTCGCGGATGGAAATGCCAGATGGCTCGTCCTCGAAGAGGCTAAAAGACTCGCCCTCGCCGTTAAAACTCAGCTCGGAGTGGTTGGAGTACGGGGAGTTGTGGTATGAGCCGGTGTACGAGGGCGTATGGGGGAAGGAGGGACTGCCAAACTCGAAGGGTGAGTCCTGTGGGTTCTCGAGGGAGATTGTGAATTCGGGGTCCTGAGAGTGGAAGTCGGGATCGGCTATATAGTCCTGGTCCTGATTATGGCCATCCATTACTGTTGGGAGGATGAGGCAGTACACGCGAGTGCAGGATGCGGTGTTGTCAGGAAGAAGAGCAGCCCTGGCTTGCTTTTATTTGTGCTGACAAACAACAAGGGCCTGAAACGCCTCCTTGTCGACCATCACCATCTCTTCAGATTAATTATACGCTACCAGAGCGCTCTCTTTCGAGTCCACTGGAGAGGTTTTTCTGCCTCGCAGAAATACTCGTTTGCACTGCCTCGTAATACGACCCCGCAAACACTGCCTCGGCAATATAGAGCTCGAACGCCTCCGTCGATGCTGTGTCTCGAGGCAGTGTTTCCTTCTCTCTTGTCGTTCCGTTTCGTCCGAATCTCGGTATCTGACTTGCGTCCATATCCCCCCCGCGTTTTGTTTCGTCAAGCGCCTCGTCTCATCAAATCTCCGCGCGCAGGGATGGTCGCCCTCGTGGAAGCAATACCGTCGTATCAGTTGGCAGTCTTGACCACAAAGTGCTCTTGAACTGGTTCCCGGCAGGCGCGCTACTTGACACAAATACTCGCCTCGCCGACTTTCAAATACCGACGCTAAAGAGTACCCGACTCCGATCCTTGACGGGCGCTGGACCACAGTTTTTCCACGATTTTCTACAAGTTCCCCGGAGCGGTCGGCTGCGAGAACGGCCCTCGGAGATGGCATTGTACCCCGAACCTTCCATCTTTCCCAAATGATCCTTCTGCTCAAAATACCTCATCGACCTAACGACAGACCATAGCTCCATGTGCAGTTCAGCTGCAGTGGTGGTAGCTT
Organism: Roridomyces roridus; assembly: GCA_029378245.1. Lineage (NCBI taxonomy): Eukaryota > Fungi > Basidiomycota > Agaricomycetes > Agaricales > Mycenaceae > Roridomyces > Roridomyces roridus. The sequence goes on along the minus strand of JARKIF010000001.1, from coordinate 645,664 downwards.
CATTGTGAACTGCATGCGTGAGTCCCTCCCTCCCTAATTTCCATCCCGCGCATGCCCGGCGCACAGAGTAAAACCCTTTCTAATCTCTGTCGAGGTAACGGCCATTTACTGACCCGGACCTGGCGTTGACTGCCTACAGACACGACACGACAGATAGATCATCAAGTTGATTAGAACTGTGATATGTATTCACCAGCTCAACTCCCTCGGCCCCAGGTATGCAGCTTATTTTTAATCGGAACAGGCACAGGATGGATCTGCGACAGACAGGACTCGGCATCGTCATTTGTGGTCTCCAATATGTCGTCGACGGAGGGTCAAAAGCTGATGAAACGGACGTCCTGGCGGCGATATCCACCAGGGACGTCGCCCATCTCTCTTGGCGGTAGAACAAGCTCAAAACAGTTAAATGGTCCCTTGACTTGTTCCGTGCCCTTCAGATAAGTAATTACCCTTTGACGATCTGCCGTATGTCAAAAAGATTTCTACTCAAACAACCTCTCCACACGGCTTGGATGCATACTATCTCTCAACTTCCCAAGCGCGCACCTGGTACGACATCACATCACTCATGCGTCTGCCCTTAAGGTTTTCCATGGCCAGTTGCCCCCCGCACCGGTCAACAGCCGCTCTATTACTTCAATAATGCATTGGATACTTGATTCATTCAATCGCTGCGGCGCCTGAAGGGAGGGACAGTCCGACGGATCATGATCCGTTCCCGCGTTGTGCGGTAAGTGAGAGCGAGTAGGTTAGCTTGCATTCACTGGCAGGCAATATAGACTGAACGGGGGGCCTTGGCGACCGTCGACCGGGTGAGGTGCTTATTCTGCGTCTTGGAATTGGGAATTCATTCTGCGTTCAGCCAGATATATGAGTAACCGCGTCGTCCCTTGCACGGCGGGAGAAGCAGCGCGTGCCGTCAAGTATAACGTGAGCGCCGAGCGGCTCCGTATTGATATCGGGGCGAAATGACCGACGTGTACAGTTAAAAAATCCACACCGGCCCATCGATCTAAATCATACAACCGACTGGGTCGCAATTTTATCTAGGGGTTGGGTCAAGTTGAACCCATTCAGGGGCAAAGTTGAGACTCCGATCACTTGACGCGACGTCGTCGGACGAGTCGCTGATCCGTCGCCTTTTGACAGCGTCGGAGCCGTCATCCCTTAATTCGAATTTCGATCCACAACTGTGACAACGGTTTCTGGCCTTGCTCATCCTACCCACAGTCCACTTTCGCGTCTAATCTTTCGAGAAGAGCATCTTCAACGCATTAAAACCACGAAAGACGCGTTCAAACGGTTCAAGATCGCGATGCCGAAGACTCGTAGGGCGTCGACGGACGTGGCGGCCCCCTCGACCACCTGATCGACTCACATTTGGCCGGCTTTCTTTTGACCCACCCCGGAAAAGCATGTAGGCCGGATGTCTACGGAATATAAAATAGCGTCGTCGTCCTCTCACAGCCCACCCCACCCCGCTCCACCCCATCATGTCTTCTTCAAGTTGGTCGTACAATGCCACAGCGGTCGAGGAGATCGCCAACAACCAGCGTTTCTTCGATCTGAATCTGGGCCCTTTCCTGACGGGGTGAGTCATAGCAACGCCATTCCTCCTGCCCGACCGCTGACTTCCTTCTAGTATCTCCGTGCAGATCTTCATGATGGGTTGTCTGAGTGAGTACAAGACAAGACCGATCCTTCACTCGGGTCGTGCTTATCTGTCTACCAGCCATTCAAATGTGGAAATACTTCGAGGTTTTTGTCGTGAATCCCTCTTCCCCAGGCGTCTCTGACGTCGTTGGACAGTTCCACGACGCCGACCCCCGTACCACCAAAATCTTTGTTGTTGTCCTTTTCCTGGCTAGTGCACTCCAATGTGCGACGGACTTGTACGTTTCCCTGGCCATCTCATCTAACTCTCTACTAAATCATCTTCCAGCGAACTTCTGTACAAAGCATTCATCATAAACTACGGCCGGATAGTCTCATGGGATCACTACGGCTGGACTTTCGCGTGCGCACTGGACACCCCACTCTCTCTTCCACCAAGACTGATCCTCAAGTTCAATTCAGATACGAGCCTGCATGGACGGCTATAATCGCTGCGCTGGCGCAGGCCTTCTTCCTCCAGCGTTGCTACACCGTCACTCGTTCCATCTGGGTTGCAAGCGCCGGAGGCCTGGGAATCTTGCTCTCTCTTGGGGCGGGTATAGCGGCCTCCGTGGGTTTGAGTCAAAGGCCATACTACACGGAGACTTCCATCGATTATCACGCAAGTCACAATCTGGCTGATAGCGTGAGTCGTTGGTGTTCAAGGCTGCGATTCTTTACTGACGATTTGTCACAGTACTGCTGGTACGTATCCGGCCGTTCGACCGTCCACACACTCTCATTTCGGCTGTAGTAACGGATGTTGGGATTTCAATCATCTTGGTATGTCTCTTCCTTTTAGTAGGTGATCCAGTCTAACGATGGCTCAAGGCTACGCACTTGCGAAAAATGAAGACTGGATTCAAACAGTGAGTCTCATCCTCTTCGATTCTTATGTAAACCGGCTTATCCCTTCTGCAGCACGGCAAGTGACCTTCGTTCCCGAGTGACCCCTTCTGACCTCTATTCGCATTAACAGGAAAAGGTTCGCGTTTTCTACTATCTAATAATACCCCACTCTTACGCTCCACCACACAGACCTTGTCCAGAATCGTCCGACTCACGTTTGAAACTGCCGATGCGTCCCTACCCGTTCTTCCGCCTCAGTAATTCTGACGACTTACCGCAGCTCTCACCTCCCTCGTGGCCATCATCGATCTCCTCCTCTACATCACGATGGGCAAGCAGAACACCATTCATTTGGCTTGTGCGTACCCCGCCGTATACTCGCGCTGAAATCTCAACGCTCCCGTAGTGCAAATGATTGTCGGGAAAACCTACAACCATTCTGTGATGGTCACCCTACTTGCTCGCACGGTATGCTTTCCTCTCTCTTCCAACAGGCGTGCAGTTTCTTACGTGACTGCTTTAGAGGATACGCGGCGAATTTGACAGCAACAGCGCCGGCCGGATGAACTCTGATTCCGTGAGTACCACGACACGCATTTTCCCCACTGCAAACTCACTCTCCTCGGGCAGAACGGAACGAAACCCAACCAAAACAACGGCGTCACCGTCACCCGCGTAAGTCCCTCAATCAATCCCCCCACTCCTCCCTTGACCTCATTTTTAGACACAAATCCGCATCACAGACCACGTCGAGATTCCCATGAAGTCGATGGTGCATTCTGAGCGCAGGGAGGAGGAGGATGCGGATGCGGATGCGGGGTCGGCTAAGATTGCGAGGATGGTCTAAACCAGACTGGTAAAAATTAATCACAAACCAAACGCTCGTTTTTGGCTTGGCCTCTGGAGGTTTCGAGCCATTTCGCTTTCGTCGACAATGAATAGGTTAATGTCTGTAGATAATCCATAGTATTCCACATAGAGACTTTAATTGTAGACGACAGGGTAGATAATGAAATGATACGAAGAGCGCTCTTTAAATATTTAAAGCACGTCGTCCAAGTGCATGTCTGAGTCTCAGCCGTATGATAAGTAGGTAGATGGGTAGTCGCAGTTCATTAAATAAGTTAAGTACAATAAGTAGTGCTGATGAAAACGCAATGAACGGCTGAAGTACCTATCTACATACAAAAGACTACGCGTTGTTGACGCCTCCAAGATGCCTCTATTCACACTGTTACCCCTCTCTCTCTTCAGACGTTGGGCAAGAGCAGATTTTTCCCTCTGTTTCCATCAGTTCCAATGTAAATCTGCATCCCATCCTCGAAGTGTCCGGCAAACAGCGATAAGACCTCTTGTGAGACAGGCCAATTGTCATCCGCCAGGATAACACGGACTGTTCGCAGCTGGGCTCGGCGAATCGTCAACACACGAGCCAGCTTACGCCAATGGGAAGCGGGGTAGAAATCGGGATCCAGATCTACCCCACGGATGTTCAGGGTTTGGAGGACCGGGAGAACACTGGATGGGGACTGCTCTAAGATGAGACAAAGCTGGTCCAGAGTGCTGGGCATGGGCGAGTCCAGTTCAAGATGGCTGACGGTGGCCATGGGTGGCGTCGTTATACAGGTTTCCAACCAGTCCAAATCCTGTTGAATATGGCGACACGAGACTTTGAGTTCTCGAAGTGATGGTGATGAACGCTGCAGGAAGGAGACGATATCGTCCGGCTCGGTACCCTCGAAAATGAACGGTGATAGAGTGAGAGTCTCGAGACTCGGGGCAGAGAGCCAGCACAAAGTGCTGCCTTCAAGAGAACCCCCGGTGTATTCCAACTGACGAAGGCTTGGAAGAACCAAATCTTCGTCCACGTCTTCCATATCACCAAACGAAGTCTTTTGGATGCGCAAGTCGACCAGATTTGGTGACAGACGGAGGAATTGAAGAAGGGGTAGCCAGGAGCATTCTACACTATATGCGCCACGAATATGAAGTGTTTGGAGGCAAGGGAGCGGCGCCTGGGGCATCGCTCCAAGTGGCAGAAGATGGTGCATGTGGTCTCTGGGAACCTCTTTCTTCTTGAACGAAATGTCCAAATCTGCTATGAATGCCGAATAATGCCACATGCGCGCAGCCACGCCCGGGTCAATGAGTCCACGGAGAGATATGTGCAAGGGCCGACTATGACCGCGCTGGAGCCACCTATCCAATAACTCTTTGAAGCCGGGGGCACGGGGAAAGTGGACAACGATTGTATCCCACAGAGCGGGGACTGAGAGTGCAATGTTGGTCCATGCGGTACAAACATTGAGGAGAAGCATGGGAACTTCGAGTGCACCAGGTTGAGGCTTGTGCTTTGGCAGACACTGGAGAAAGATCTCGGATGAAAGTTCCAGCGGCAGGCTCGCGACCGGGTCACGGAGGGCATTGAGCTGCTGCTGGATGAAGCTTTTACTGCGCTCGAGTCCTCTCAAAACCTCCTGCTGCCGCTCGATATCGAGAGAGATTTCCGCGAGGCACGCTTCGAGTTGTGGGACAGTGGTCATCCGGGAGAGGACTACGGTCGAGTGAGTCTTTGTATCGTAGATGCAAAGAGACAGCGACCATACACTGAGTCGGAAAAAGTAATGGATCATGCCTGGTTCGAAATTGTTTGATGCATTGCTTCACAGCCACGCCACTTCTGGGCGATGTTAAGGTCTTCGAAGGAAGCTTACAGTGTCTAGTATATACCCGTAAAATATTGAGTCGCCTGACCCTCTCCTTGCTGTAGCAGAGCGATCACAAAAATGAAAGTGATCCATTTTAAAATCTGGTTTCTGTCAAATCCACATGTTTGATCTTTTACCTGGACTCAATGCTGCAGGTGCAACTGGAAATAGGACTGGATGATAATTCAATGTCTGTTGAGCAATTCTGGGCCCAAAAATCTGGTCTTAAGTGGGTTGGTTGTGAAGCCCTTGGTCAATGAAGTCGTGACCACTAACATGGCAAAGGTGCCCATGGCCTGCCAGTAGTCTTTAATCAGAGGTCTCAAGCATGTATAGGGCAACTCTTCCAATCCTAAGGAGTGCCCCAATGACACAGGCGAGGTGATTGTCACCACCTCACACCCTATCAGGGTCGAAGAACTTCCACCACCGTTTGGCCACGGCTCTTTGGTGGCCTCAATCTTGAAATAGGGCCTTGCACAGTGTGAAAATCCGGCTGAATACAGTAGATGCAGGTCACTGAGTTACACCTAGAGTGTAGGAAAGGCAACTCATGCAGACGTGCATGGTGGGTGGTTGCCTGATGTTGATTTTTGCATGATCTGTATATACAACCTGAGCAAGGAGCCTCTCAACAGCCCCGATAAGCCATATTTCTGGGTCTTGATTGATCAGTTGTGCCATTTTGGATCCTATGAGATGCCTAGAAGATGCACAGACTCGACGGTGTGATGGTTGACCCTATGGGAAAATCCAGCCACAGATCAAAGCTGAAAAACAACACTGTTTGGTCTCGGGGCATATATGTAGCTCTGTTCCTGTACCTGGGAGATTGGATTAATGAAGGAGAGTGTCCTAGGCTTCATCCTTGTCAGTTTTGGTATGGCATTGACATTCAAGACACCTGAAAACAAGTGCCGAACTTTCACCCCAATGTTCAGCTCGGCAATGAAAATTGAATGGAGGACTCTGCACATTGAATTTCCACTTTTTGAGGTCAACTAAGCTTTTCCAGCATCCATGAGCTCCCACTGACAAATTATACCATACAGGTAGGGGGTCCTGGGTATACGGGAGGATTATTTTATCAATTTCTTCATTTAATGTTTCTGAGTCCCTGAGCAGGCCGGAAGTGCACTGATTTGGGTCACAGATGGAAGATGGAATAGTGAAGAGGAGCTGTACAACATTTGAGCTAATTTGGGTCAGTCGTTGCAGTGTTTCACGGCAAATAGTGTGGGTCAACCAAATGCAGAATAACAAACGGATCACATGTTCGCGTTTGACACGCCACTGAAGCCGAACAAAGCCGATTTCGGACTCTGATTTGTACCTGCTAATAGTAGCCCTCCTAGTGCTCCTAATACACCCCACAACCAGTTTCCAATGTCCCTCCATCGGGCTTGACAGCGCGTCCAATTTTCAAGATCTGGTGATCCATTACTTTTTCCGACTCAGTGTACACTGTACACCGAAATTTGAGGAGGTACCCCGAGAAGTCGCGTTCTTTGCGTCCAGATGGTGGTCAGGACGGAAAGAGATTGACCGGATGACACTTGTTTGTGGTGATGGCGCACAGGGCGCTGCTACCGCCATCAATCTTACTGTACTAGTGTATTTCGACCATAGGTTCAGGTGACGGGTGACGGCGGCCCTGAACTGAACCTATTTGGCACTGGTGACGGTAACGAACGGTTTTTTGGTCTCGGAAAGCGCAAATTTGCCAAAATTTTCCGTGATCCGCGATCAATCCGAGATGCCACACTCCCAAATAAGGAAATTTGATGTGATCGCCATATAATTGATGATCCGTGAACATGCTACTCGCTGAACTTGGTAGGTGACGGGTGACACCCCGTGAACCTATGGTTGAAATATAGACTCGTAACCAGTCTGTCTATGATTGTCGATAGACAGACTGGTCGATCTCGGGGATTATTCAAAGGACGCGCCGATTTCCTAATTCGGCGAATTCACGTGATCTGCGACCTCTGTCCTTCCCTGCGTCGTGCGGCCGCGCTGCTGCCTCGGAGCAACTCAGAAACATTCTACCAAGTCTCCCATTACATAGCATTACCTCCTTTGTTGTAGATTAAAACAAAGTTCAGTGGCATTGCGTACATAGACAAGTCCTAAGTACTTGATGCACCGAGCTCGCTGAAATGTGGCCATTATGCCCCTACGCCGCTGCACGGCGTCAATCCCCACTCTCGCTGCACCTTGAACCCGGGCCGTCTGGACTCCAACACTCTCGCCACGCGCTGCTGCAGTTGTTGCATCGGCAAGACCACCAGCGGCCGCCGACACCGCTTCTCTATTAACATCTGAGATCGCCGCGCAGGGTCGAGACGTTCGAGTGCCCCGAGCTGCATGACAAGCAGCCACTTGGGAGGTGCGAGCGTTGTGACTGTGGGAACGGTGGGTGCTGCAACCGGTGCTGTCGTGCAGGCCGCCGTATGAACAGCCTACAGGCGCTGCCGGGAGCGCGCGTGCGATGGCGTCGAAAGGGGCACGATAAACGACAGGAGACAAGACGGGGAGTTGCGAGCGTGGTCGAATGGCTCGATCCTGGATTGTAGAAAGAATCGGTCGCACATTCAGGTCGAGAGGACATTGTTACGCACGCGGAAATAAGTCTCAAGTCGACATTGTCCATCCATGAATCTAAGATCCGAGGCCTGAGTGGCCACGCGTGACCGTCAAGGTGATTTTGAGATGGATGCAGGTGTGGATGTCGTTGGGTGAAGCCGGCTTCCAGAGTGCCATAACGAGGGAATTCGGACGCCAAGAGTGGCGTATGAGCGGGTTCGATGGTGTTTCGAGAGAATCAATTCATCGACCGGCGATATTACGAGCGGTGGGAGGCCAGGGAGGAAGCACGACGCAGCAGAAGGAGAGAGGTGGGAGATCACGTGGAATCGCCAAATTAGGAAATCCGCGCGTCCTATGAAAGATCACCGAGATCGACTGGTCTGTCTATCGACACTCATAGACAGACCAGGCTCTGGTCTAGTTGAAATAGTACAGTATCTCATGTCGCACTATCCCTCCTCGACAGTGCTCGACTTGGACAACTCAGCTGACGACTCCAAGGTGATCCAGATCAACTAAAATCCACTTCCCCCGTCCCCTATATATCTCCTGGGTGGACGATACCCCAGGCGGCGCCCAATATACAGCACAGTCCGAAGAGAAAAGGAAACACCTCATCCTGTACAACCGCCTAATATTATTATTATGAACGAGCGCACTCAGTGCCCGCGCAGGGCCGTACTGCTGTGTTAAATCTGCCGCACAGCGACGACCACAGCCTGGGCACCGATAGCCTGCAAGCCCGACATGGCGCAAACATAACAACAAGCGGGAAGAGTAAGGTAACTCGAGGCTCAGCGGAAGCGGACGTGAAGAAGGTAACTCAGTGTCACATTAGGTACTAATATCATGATCTGTAAATCACCGTCGCTGATTGATCCGTCGCCTTTTGAGAGCGGGCCCTCATCGATCAACCTTGATTCGATCTAAGTACCAACCTTTTCTTGGCTTGTTCATCCTCAAAGGTTCTTCTTTCGCATCCATTCGTTCGGGCACCAACGCATTACAACCAAAAAACACACGTTCAAACGCTCCAAGATCGCGCAAATGCCAAAGACTCTTAGGCTCACAGGGAGACTCGCGCGGCTAATCCTCGACTCTCCTGATCGACTTGGCGGCGTTCTTTTGATCCACCACCCCCACCACGGTCCACCCCTCTGGAAAGCATCTAGGCCGGATGTATATGGAATATAAAATAGCCCCCCAACCCGCTCCGTCCCCCCATCATGTCTTCAAGTTCAAGTTGGTCGTACAATGCCACAGCGGTCGAGGAACTGGGCAAGAGCCAAGATTTCATCAATGTAACTCTGGGCCCTTTCCTGACGGGATGAGCCGTAGCAACCAACGCCTTCCTTCTGCTGACGTCCTGCTAGTATCTCCGCGCAGATCTTCATGATGGGTTGCCTGAGTGAGTCCAAGGCGGATCATTCCCTCGACTCGTGCTTATCTGTTTACCAGCCATTCAAATGTGGAGATATTTCGAGGTTTGTCGTCGTGAATCCCTCTTCCCCGGACGTCTCTGACCTTGGCGGACAGTTTCACGAGGCCGACCCTCGGACCACTAAAGCTTTTGTCATCGTCCTTTTCTTGGCCAGTGCACTCCAATGTGCGACGGACTTGTACGTGTCCCTCGACGTCTCATCCAACTCTCTGCTAAATCACCCTCAGTGAACTTCTGTACAGAGCATTCATAATACACTACGGCCGGATAACCGCATGGGATCACTTCAGCTGGACTTTTGGGTACACCCTAAACTTTCAACTCCCTCTTCCACCTAAACTCTTCTCCAATCCAGATACGAACCTGCATGGACGGCCATCATCGCTGCAATGTCGCAGGCCTTCTTCCTCCAGCGCTGCTACACCGTCACTCGTTCCATATGGGTTGCCATCGCCGGAGGTCTGGGAATCTTGCTCTCTCTTGCGGCGGGCATAGCGGTCACCACGAGTTTGTCTCAAAGGCCATACTACACCGAGACCTCCGTCGCCGTCGTGCAAGCCACAATTTGGTTGATAGCGTGAGTTGTTCGTGTTCAAGGCTGCCATTCTTTATTGAACATTTGCCATAGTACTGCCGGTATGTATTTGGGTATCATAACGTCGAAGCACTCTCAGTTTTACCGCAGTAACGGATGTTGGGATTTCAATCATCTTGGTATGTCTCTTCCAAGTTTTGGTAGGCCTTCCACTCTAACGATGGCTCCAGGCTACGCATTTACGGAAAATGAACACCGGCTTCAAACAGTAAGTCTCGTCCTCTTCGATTATTTTGAACACCGGCTTATCCCTTCTTCAGCACGGCAAGTGACCTTTGCTCTCGAGTGACCCTTTTTGACCTCTGTTCGTATTAACAGGAAAAGGTTCGCGTTTTCTACCATCTCATAATACCCCATCATCTTACGGTCTCCCAAACAGACCTTGTCCAGAATCGTCCGACTCACGTTCGAAACTGCCGGTGTGTCCCTGGCCTTTTCGTCCGCCCCAGTAATTTTGACGATTTTCCGCAGCTCTCACTTCCCTCGTGGCCTTCATCGATCTCCTGCTGTACATCACGATGGGCAAGCAGAACACCATCCATTTGGCTTGTGCGTATTCCGCTGTACACTCGCCCTGAAATCTCAACGCTCAACTCTCGCAGTGCAAATGATCGTTGGCAACGTAGGTCCCTCATTCCATCCTCCCACTCCTTCCTTGACCTCATTTTCAGACACAAATCCGCATCACAGACCACGTCGAGATTCCCATGAAGTCGATGGTGCAGTCGGAGCGCGGGGAGGAGGAGGATACGGACGCGGGGTCGGCTAAGATTGCGAGGATGGTTTAAGCGTTCCGACTGGTTGCGGCGCGCAGATACCACAAACAATGCAAACTGGCAGCTGCTTTTCCTTTTTTTGGGGGGGGTTTGGGCTCTGGAGGTTCGAGCGATGACTAGTACTGCGTTTTGCTCTCGTTGCAGATGCCGATGAGTTGGTGCATGTACATAATCCATCGTAAACGACTACATAGACTTCAATTGTAGACGACATGGCAGATAATGAAACGATATGAAGTGCCTTTTGGAGTACCCGCACAGAAACTCGAACAATGGAGGAGGAAATTTTGCTCTTGACGGATGTCTATGCGCGGTGATAAGTAACTTGGATACAGGCATAATAATTGTACGTGAACCGTGAAAGTTGTCCACCTAATCTGGATCTGGAAGACTTCAAGAAACGAACAAGCGCTCTCGCTGCCCGCGTTGCCTGTCATGTAAAAGGGTATTGCTGTTGTATCGATTAAATAAAAATTGCACTTCCCCGCCCCTCGAATCTTGAGAAAGCGCTTCACGGGTGGCTCCAGTGCGCTCGCAGTCGTCCCTTGCATCAGTCACCCCAACTTAGCTCAGTCCATCAAAGTCACGGTGGCGGTATAAATTGGCGTCCACTGTAAAACGCAGAGTTCTCTTCGTGATTCGAGGACGAGGACGTTTCTGACGACCGCCTGCACCAGTTCTCGTGAAACGATAAACCCCAGGGGGCCGCTACCTTGCCTGCAAACGCTCTTAGGACGAACTTGTGTCCATGGGACACTGCGAGTGTATGGTGGTAGTCGGTCATCCAGCAGAGGGAGAGTAGGAACGCGAGGCTCAGCGGATGCGGACGTGAAGGCAACCTCTTCTATCGATTACATACCAATACATACACTGGCACATTATTCTCCTTCTCCTTCCCCTACTCCTTATCTTTCAATCAAATTTATACACTGTCACTCCGCATCAGCATACACCGTCTCGTAACGAAGAAGAAAAACGCACCACAAGCCCCACTACTCGGCCTCGTCGCAAAGATAACCTCACTAAGCTTCTCACCCTCCAATCCCTGGTAAGGCGGGTACCGCTCGCTGACCTGCTTGATGAAGGCCTCGACTTGAGATTCCGGGACCAACGAGACGGTGCAGCCACCCCAGCCGGCGCCTACAATTTAGCATTCAGTACAAAGGGGAGGAGAGGACAAGGAAGAAAACGCACCAGTAAGCCGACTCCCATACGCCCCTGCCTCGCGCGCAATCTGGGTAAGCTGGTCAAGCTCCTCGCACGAGCACTGGAAATCGTCGGCGCAGCTCGTCTGCGACTCGTTCATCAGATCTCCGAGCTCCTTCAGCGCCGCTACGTTGTCGTCCATCGAGGTAGCTGCTGCCGCAGTGTCGAGACAGAGCTTGCGGAATTTCAGGACGCGGAGGGCTTCGGAATAGACGTGCTTGGCGCGTTTGTAGAGCTTGAAATGCGTTGCGTCGACTATCAAAAGGTCAAGGGTGAGTAAGGAAAGGGACGTGAAAGCTCACCCTCGACCCAAGACATGTACACCTCATGGAACTCCTCCTTCGACAAACCAGACATCTCCACCATCTCCTCCATCGTGGCGCCGAATTCAGGGTGAGTAGTACCCACGGGCTTGAGTTTCTCGACCGCATCGTCCACCTTCTTGAGTACCTCCATCAGCGCGTTGACATCCATCCCCGCGCCGCCAGTACCAATGTCAGTTTCGTTTGTGAGCCGACCGACGACTTCACGGAGAGTGATCTTCTCCCGAGGGCCGACCGAGACGCCGAGCGTGCGTGCAAGGACACGTGCGCCGACGAGGGTCTCGACGACGCGGAGGTTGTAGCCTTGCTTGGCGGTGAGAGCCTTGTCGGAGACCTTGAGCGAGTGGGCGCAGACGAGGACGGCGCCGCCTGGACCATGGCTGTTTAGAGAGAAGAACGGAAAGAAGTAGATGACGAACCAGGAAGGGGAGTGGGGGACGCCGTGAGGGAGGGGAAGAACGTGATGTACAAGACCGAAGAGGGTACAGACATGACGGAGGCTGCTTGGTCCATCCTTGAGGCGAGTCAGTGGACACAAGAAACGATGTAAAGGATCACGCACCCTCCGCTGTTAACGCCCACCCGCTTCTCGTTCTCCATCGACATCTTGACGAGCTCCCCCTTGGTGATCTTGGTCTCAGCGCTGTTGTCCAACTACACCAGGATCGTCAGAAAGCGATAATTCACGCACTCGAGCGTACCTTGCCGTTGATCGCCAAGAACGCCAACGTGCTGGCGACGACCATGGCGGCACTAGACGATAGACCCGAGCCCGCAGGGACGGATCCGGTGACCAGCATATCGACAGGGATCGGGTGAGACGTCGACCCCGTGAAATGCTCGTTCAGAACACCCTAGCACAAAAAAATCAGCGCCAAGAGCAGATCGAAAGGATAAGAAACGCACGTAGTACCCCGCCTTGACATAATTCTCCCACCTGAGCTGCTGCGGGATCTCAAGATGCCATCCCTCAACGTGCACATCGTCGTCGACGTTGGTCTTGGGGGCCGGCGCGAATACCTGCCGGGTGTATTTTGGGTGCAAATTCTCGGCGATGACGCTCCCGGGGGCGTGGTGCTCTTCGTCCGTGGGCGAGACGGCAGGAACCTCACGTGGCGCGCAGGCGATGAGGATGTCCCGCTCGATGGCAGCAGGCAGGACGCCAAAAAGCGCGTAATCGATATGTTCTCCTGATAACTTTGTTCAGCGACGACGAGGGCTTCGATTGCAGATAAACTGACCTATCAGGCTGGATCGACATCAAAAGAGGGAAAGAAAGAAAGAAGGCTACGACACTCACTTGACCCGCCCCGGTGCCCGTGCAATATAAGTCGGTCTTTGTCCGAACCGCGTCTCAAACTCCTCGGTGAGGTTGTTCCAGCGCTCGACGTGGTTAAGGGACGTGCCCAAGTTGGCGTAGAGGTCGTTGAGGTTGGTGAAGACGGGGACGGGGTCCTGCGCAGACATTCTGGTCAAGGATCAAAATCGATTGCAGATGAGCCATGTGCTCGACGAGCAGCTGATCAACGCTGTCGTTCCTGATTCGACGTTTCGCGTTTCGTGAAGGTCAAGTGGCTTGCCAGGTACTGCGAGAGGGCAGGAAGCGGAGAAATACATGAAAGCTGACGGTCAGAGACGCGGTTTGACGGTGGGTGTAGTGGAGCAGAAGCAACGGATCACTGGCCGGAGACGTCAAGCTTTCAAAGTCCGACTAGCCTGTCACCAACTTCCACCCACCTCTGCATTTCGGAGCCAAGAGAAAGAGTAAAGCCTCATCTCAAAGTGAGTTTTCCACTTGAAAAAACTGCCAGCCAAGTGACTTTCACCGCAGTTTGACGCGTCTTCATGGAGTCTGTGCACCAACTCGAATCACGCCTCGCACAAGTCTCCATGGACATCGAGCGGCAGAAAGAGGTTTTGAAAGGCCTGGAGCACGATAAAAGCCTCATCCTGAGGCAGCTCAATGCCCTACGCGACCCAGTCGCGAGACTGCCACTGGAACTTTTGATCATCCGACATCTTTCTCCAATGTCTGCCAGAGTGGCAAGACCGCCTACCTGGAGAGCACCAGGTCCCCATGCTTTTCCTCAATATCTGTACCGCATGGACCAACATTTCGGTTTCAATTCCCGCTCTGTGGGACACTATTGAAATCATGTTTCCCCGTCACAAGTCCTTCGATAAAGTGTTGGACAAGTGGCTCCAGCGAGCTCGCGGTCGTCCCTTGCACATATCTCTCGAAGGAGCCGTCGACGCAGACGTGGCTGCATGCATTTGGCAGTATTCGACCTCCTTACGACGCCTAGATATCTCCTTTGAGGCACTTCCTAAATACGACAAACCCCACGATCTTCTCGGTGGAAACATGCCCCAGGCGCCGCTACCTTGCCTTCAAACGCTCTATATTTATGGCATATTTGACGTGTTTTGCTCCTGGGACCCAGTCCTCGAGCTCCTCGGTCTGTCGCCAAATCTGGTCGACTTGTCCCTCCGAAACACGTCGTTTAGCGATGGAGACTACGTGGACAAAGATTTGGTTCTTCCAAACCTTCGCGAGTTGGAATACACCGGAAGTTCCCTCGACGGCGGCACTTTGTCCTGGCTTTCTGCCCGAATCTCCAAACTTTCATCCTTTCGCCAGCCATTTTAGAGCCGGACGTGCTCATCTCCTTCCTTGAGTGCTCATCACTTCGAAAACTCACATTGTTGTGCCATTTCGATCATCACGACTTTTCCTGGTTTGAAGACTGTATAACATCCATGGCCACGGTCAGCGACCTCGAATTAGACTCACCGACGTCCCGCATTCTGGATCAGGTTCCCCCCATCTTGGAGCAGCCGCCATCCAGTGCTTTCCCGGCCCTCCGATCCTTCATCCTCCGGGAGGTCGAGCTGGATCTCTCCCCTCATTGGAATGGGCTAGCTCGTGCGTTGACGAGTCGGCGAAGCAATTTGCGAACAGTCCGGGTTTTCCTGCGCGACGAGGAATTTATTCTCCCGCAAGAGATTCGAGCGCTGTTCGCAGAATATTTGGAAGATGGGTTGGATATTTACATTGGAGCTGATGAGGAATTCGGAGGAACGAATTTGCTCGCCGCCGGTTGAACATTTCATCTGCACCTGGGTCGTCAGTGTCAAACTGACGACGATCGCACGACGCGCCGTCGATCGTGGACCATGGTCGACAAAGTTTCTATGTACTCTTGCTTACTTACTTACCTCGACCTTTTCATGATTTCTTTTTCAATCAACTTGCTCTTCACAACCCCCTCTTTTGAGTTGCTTGTAAATTCCCGTATTCCGCACCAACAAAAACCAACTTCGCTGGAATTTAAGATTATGTAGTTGAACGTGACCGAGACTCCCCTTTGAGCGCGCTTCTCCTTCCTTGCTCCTTCCCTTTGAGAAGGACCCCGTCCAACTCATGATCATTGCCCGGCAGTGAATCCGAATTTGAATACGGAAAAACCCAACTCCCAATCACTAATTATATGTACTTATGCCAGAACGGCACGAATGGTGGGCTTTCGGTTGACAAGTTGAAGTAACTTTGAAACCTCCCTGAATCCCGCAAGTGATCTCGTCGCTGTTTGTAGAACGTTCGAAGGTCAGGATGCAGATTTTCATTGAATTCGCAGGGAAAAATCTGCCCTTGCCCCGTGTCTACGGATTGGCGTTGTTAATATAGACCCGTGGTGTAGGTCATTGTATCTCGATCAATAGTTGCATAAATTGTGGCTGTCTACCCGATTGGCGAGTACATGAAAACCGGACGGGGATTGCATGCAGCCTGGAG
This sequence comes from Roridomyces roridus, assembly GCA_029378245.1. Lineage (NCBI taxonomy): Eukaryota > Fungi > Basidiomycota > Agaricomycetes > Agaricales > Mycenaceae > Roridomyces > Roridomyces roridus. The sequence continues at coordinate 629,722 of JARKIF010000001.1, read as the reverse complement.
CAACTGGAATGGGTATATGTCCGCCTGCGAGTGTGTAGTCTACTACGTAACATGTCGCTGATGATACGAGGCGGGTAGTAGTGGGAACCAATTAGGATGGGAGGGTGGGCTCGAGTTTTACTTACTGCCCAGAGGGTCAATCCTCATGGTCCGTGACGTGTATTCGCAGCGGAGACCACGTTTGATACATCTTGCACATGGACGACGATCCGACTCGGAATCCGAGTCATCGGGCGCTATGCACTAGGGTACCGACTCAGTTTCGCTCGTTCGTGGAGTGTAGAGACCCGCCAACATACCTTGATCTTGTGGTTGTGGTTGCTTACCCGCGGCGGCTGCTTTGCGGGCTTGCTCTATCTGAATGGATTGCAGTTTCTTGTACATGGCTGCATGGGTCACGCCACCCGTCTTCATGATTTCCTCGAGTTTTTGCACGAGGACGCCCTCTTTGGTTTTGTCACCGGTGGACATGAGGGTTACGAACTCGGCTAGCATTTCTTGAACGTTCTGTGTGTTCTGTGCATTGACGACTTGGTGACAGATCGGACACAGTTCCCGAGGATCCGGCGAATCGTGTACTACCACGGCGCTATCGGCCGTGGTAGTAGCCAGCGTGATTTCCTCGCGAACGTAGCCCGGGCAGCGGTGGGTGTTTTGGGCATTCGTCCATACAAGTTTGTGGATAGGCTTCCGTCTGATGTCGATATCCCGATTGATATGAGCCGCAATGGTGGCCAAAGGTTGCTGCAGCGCCATCGTTCGCCAGATGTACTCTCTCCTAGGGGCGACTGCGCGCACATTCTGCTCTGCATTAACCCGTTCGTTGAAGGAGTGTTCTAGGGCTGTGGGTGACCCAGTGACGGAATTTGGCACAGACGTGGGTTTGAAAACGACGGGGGTCCTTTCGATATCGTCGTCTGGGGAGGGCGAATGAGTCACTGAATTTGCCAGCACCGAAATACACCGACCGTGTAACAGGCGATTGGCAGACCTCAAGACCTTACCACGAGCTCAGACAATGGACTGAAGAGTAAGGACAACGACACGCACCTTCTGACACAGGGCATTGAACAAGGTCCAACCGGAGCCGTCGCGCTGAGTAGGTCCAGGCGTGCTCGACGGTGGATTGATGCTGAGCAAGAATCGGTCGTTCACGTCGAGGAATACATCGAAGTGCTTCCGAAAGTCAGACCGAGGGAATCGTACGTAGAAGAGAGTGCTCACTGCGGCCCCCAGAGCAAGGGGTAGATCCTGCGTGCTGAGATAGTTGATACCGGACTGTCAGAAATTGAGCGGAGGGTGCGTAAAGAGTCGTGGGACTCATACGGAAAGCCCAGCGACCTGTCGTGAAGTGAGAAAGAGAAAGGACCGGCCAGCTAGACTACACACACCAGCTTGAATCCCAACACGACGCTTCTGTCAAGATCGTCCCGGAGAGCCGCTGCAAGCGAGCCTTCCGCATTTTTCCAATGAGCTGGGCCACGATCGGTCGCAGGACGAGACCAAGGAGAGCGGGGGTCTTACCATCTTGATACACTATGAGCTGGCTTGGTGAAGTCGGGGCGGAAGCCGCTTCGATCCGGAGCACATTGGGGTGCCTGAAAAGAATGTGGATGGCGCTCTCCCAATTGTCTGGAAAACTTACAATAGCGCTCTGGAGAGCGAGAACGTCACTTCCAGGTGCTATTGCACCATTTTTCATCAGCAGAGGGAGACGCATGCCAGGAGAATTTACACACCTCACGAGCCCTCGCTCCCGTGTTAAATACCTTCACTATTACCGCTCGGTCCTTGATTTTGGCTGCGTGGAAGAGATAGCCCGGGCCGCCACCGATCTCGTGAAGGAGACTGAGGTCCCTCTGTCGGATGACCTGTTTCACTGAGAAGGCCATCTCTATGCAGAGCGAGTCTTGACGAACCTCTAAGTCGTCGTCCTCCTCATCTCGCCTCCGTTTCAATGCAGGTGTTTCCCAGAGAAGGGTATCTGCAGAGGACGAAACGACGATTCAGCGCTCTTCGTTGACAAGAGATGCAAGTCAACGCACCATCGACCTCTTCTCGTCGTCGTTCCGTGCCATGGTAGATGTTGAGGTCGCCTTGGATGTTGTTGTACGTGCCTTCGCCCAGAGTGAAGCCAGTTCCGTTCTCGATAAAGGCCATCTGGAAGGAGAGAGATGGGGAGAGCAAAGAGCTGTGCCACAGCTTCGCGCGGTATTTTGGCGGTATTATGCCATCTAGCCCAAACGGTCGTTAGTATGTACATGGGAACGCCGACTGGAAGTCGAAAACCGACGGCTCTTGCTGGTTCATCAGGTTGCTCGGGTCTTGGAGCGGACAACCGGGACATGGGCGTGGACTCTCAAACGAGAACAAACGCCCATCACTTCCTGTCACCCACCCTCACCGTCTGAGATCTTGAGTTGCTCAAAAGACCTCGGCGTCGACTCTGCTTTTGCTCACAAACGAGGCAGGAATAGAGAGCAGCCCCATCTCAACGTGAGTTTCCCTGCCACGAAAATCGCCAGCCGAGTGACTTTCGCCATAGTTTGACACGTCGACGTCTTTATGTCTGTGCAAGAACTCGAGTCGCGCCTCGCACAAGTCTCCATAGACATCGAGCGGCAGAAGGAGGTTTTGAAAGGGCTGGAGTACGATAAAAGCCTCATCCAGCGCCAGCTCAATTCCTTACGTGATCCAGTCGCGCGGCTGCCACTGGAACTTTCATCCGACATCTTTCTCCGATGCCTAGGGCGCAAGCCTCAAGTTGGCGAACGCTACCTGCCCGTGCTTCTCCTCAATATCTGCACCGCATGGACCAACATTGCGGTCTCGGTCCCTGCCCTATGGCACAGAATCGAGATCCGCTTTCCCCGTCACAAGTCCTTCGATAAAGCGTTGGAAAAGTGGCTCCAGCGCGCTGGCGGTCGTCCCTTACACATATCCCTCCACGGCACCATAGATCCGGAGGTGACTGCGTGCATTTGGCGATATTCGGCCTCCATAAAACAGCTAGACATCTTCTTCGAGGACGAGGAGGTTCCTGAAGATGGCATCCACCATCTCCTGGGAGGAACGATGCCCAAGGCACCGCTACCTTGCCTCCAAAACATCCATATTCGCGGTGCATACGACTTGGTTTGCCACCGGTCCCCGCTCTCTGAACTGGTCCGTTGGGCGCCTAATCTGGTGGACCTGCGTCTCGAAAACGCGTCGTTTATCGGGACGGAAAGTTTCGACGAACATTTCGTACTTCGAAACCTTCGCCATTTAACATGCACGGGAAAGGACCTCATGGGCAGCACTTCGTGCTCGCTTTCTGCGCCGAATTTGGAGACTCTCGCTCTGTCGCCATCCATTTTTGACGATAGCGAGCCGGACGCTATCATCTCCTTTCTTCAACGTTCATTACCACCACTTCGAGAACTCAAAGTCTTCTTTCGTCATCGTGCTGGAGATGATGATTTCAGCTGGTTTGAAAGTTGCATGCCCATGGCAACGCTCAGCCATCTCGAATTAGACTCACCGACGCGCCCCATTCTGAATCAACTTTTCGCCATCCTACAGCAGCCACCATCCAGTGTACTTCCGGCCTTCCAAAGCCTGATCGTCCGTGTGGTCGACCGGGATGTCTTCGCAGCTCGTCCGAATCACCTTCAGACCAACTGGAAGGGACTGGCTCGCGCGTTGACGATCCGACGAAGCAAGCTGCGAACAGTCCGGTTTCATTCGGAGGCCAGAGGAGAGGGCTTCTTCGAGTCTCGGATTGTCCTGCGCGATGGTGAAACTCTTGTCCCACCCGATATTCTAGCGTTGTTCACGGGGTTTCTGGACCATGGGACGGATATTTACTTTGGAACGGAGGAATTTGGAGAAAATCTGCTCTTACCACCGTCTTGAGTCTAAAAGCTCGACGATGTGTACATATGTCAGTGAAATGCATCCTTGGATTCTTTCAGACAATATAAGGGACCTGTTCGTCGGCCACAAAGAGTGCCACACCATCCTCCGGTCGTATTCAACAACTTCAATGTACATTTTCAAGAGGAGAGAAGAGAAACAGCGACCAACTTGGCTAGAATTCGAGATTATGCAGTGGAACCTGACCGATACTCCCCTTTAAGCGCGCCCTGCCATTTCTCTTCCCTTCGAGAATGACCACTGTGTAACGTCCAACCCATCGGCGCTCGGCGGCGATGAATGCGCGCTCTTTTCATCCAAGCCCAGCACCCAATCACCAAATGGTACACTGCGAATGGTGGGCTTCCGGCTGGCGAATAACTTCAAAACATCCAAATTCCCGAATTCCTGGCAAATTGCAGAGGAGGAAGGTATGCTGGAGGATTCCGGTGGGGAAGCCCAAGCCGCGAAACGCTGACAGGATTGACATATGCGTTCGAATGAAATCTTCGATTTCCATAATCAAACTCGCGAGGTTGGGAGAACTGAGGGATCCGGCTAAGATGCTGAACAGCTCTGTCTCGCTTTTTCTCGGTCGGGAGTCAGGGTGATAGTGGGCATCAGGCGTGGTAGTTACTGCACTTGAACTCCTTCAGAACTTCCTTCTGCCGCTCGATTTCGGTTGAGAGTTCCTCGATACGTGCTTCGAGTTCTGAGATGGACATGGAGTGCGGGTCGATGAGCTGAGCTTGATCTGCGCAAGGGAAGATTGTGAAAGAAGTGGGAGCTTCGAGTTGTAATTGGGCGTTTTTGTGTGGGTGTGCGGGTCCGCCGTTCCAGACCTCGACCGAACGCGACGGTGGTGAAGGACAAGAGGAGTTTGATCGCTTCAAGTCGATCATGATGTTTATCCGCTCCTATCTCTCATCTTCGAAACGACTCTTTCCAGTTCTCCATCCTCAAGTGCGCGTACCCACCGCCACGACTTCTCGCCCATGCAGACCGTGGCGTGCGTGCAGTCCATCCATCTTTGGCCACATCGCCTCTTACCAAATTCACTGCGGTCCATCTGAGCCTCTACCTGACCTGTTCCCGGAACTCTTTAATAACAACCACGCTCCCGCAGAATGTCAGATTTCCCCCATTATCGACGCTGTCGAGCGAGCCGAATCGGAGCTGGACTGTCTTGAGACGACCATGGACGCCCTCAGAACTCGGCACGCACAGCTGAAAGACTTCATTCAAATGCACACGTCCACCATGTCCGCGGTCCGCCGCTTCACCAACGAAATCCTCTCGGAGATCTTCGTTTCGATGGACGTCACCGCCCCTTTCAATCCCATCCACAACACTCCATGGCTGTGTCCCGCGTGTGTCGTCTTTGGCGCGCAGTGGCGGTCAATATTCCAGCACTGTGGCGTCACTTCAGACTCCCTCTCAAGATTCAAAATCCCAAAGTCTTCCACGAACTGTTGGCGGTACAGCTGGAACGTGCACATGGCTCGCCACTGTCCATTTTTTTTCGCGGACTCGCACAGATACAAGACGGAGGAAACACTGTCCTTTTTCCTCAAGGTCTCTGATAAGTCATATTCAGCGACGCCCGCGATTTCAGACATGTCGCAACTTTGGTTCAAGGCGGTCTCTGTCTCCCTCGACTCAAGAAACTGGTATATCTGTATACGGGCAAGATGCTACCAGATGACAGGATCCTGACATGCACTGCATTCCGCCGGGGTGTAGGCACAGACTGTGCCTATGGGGATAGGCTCAGTTAGGCAAACTTGTCTATTTTTCATGTTAATCTGACCTCTGAGGGGGCTCAACGAGGTCGGGAACTTGTTCTGGAGGTCCCCCGAGCCCTCGAATACATCAAAGGTCCGGTTAGATTCGGTTTACAGCAAGCAAACTCTCACAGCTGTCAATTTTGGCGCTGCCAGCGGATTTAAGGCCCACCGGCAACACCGGCGCGATTCAAGCCATTTATTTTGGAATCTCACCTCTGGGTCATCATGGCAACCAACAGCCGACACGATTTTCCGCCCCAGGGCGTGTGAATGCGTGGTAGTCAACGGGGAGAGCGAAAATGGCGGGCAATGTAGGCACATCGTAGGCACAGAGTCGGCTAAGCCAGGCACAGTTCTGATTTTCTTGCTTAGGCACAGCCAAAATTGATGTGCCTAATGGGGTCGGCACATGTCAGTACTGCTAGAAATAGCTTTACCTACACGGTCGCGGAATGCAGTGATGGGCGCAAAATTTGTACCTACGTTAACGCATCTTCACCTGCGTTTCGTCGATGAAGCATTCCAGAGGGAACTGCAACTGCCGTGGTCGCAACTCCGGACATGCGTCCTCCAACGTCTCTATTCCGACGACGTCCGATGGATTCTCTCCCTTCTTTCACCCGATTCCCACGCCTCTGTATCTAAAAGTTCCCGTGCTTTCATGACTACTCTCACAACCCCCGTCCAAATTAGGTCTCTCAAAAGTGACCCCTGGTCGATTCGCAACGGTCTTTTGGAGCTGGATGCACCGAGCTTGGACAAGCTCGTCGTGAACGTCGAGGAGATCCGCCAACTCATCCCGCATCTCACTTCTTTTATGCAGAAGTCCGCGCCCTCGGTGTTCCGACATTTCGACACACTTTCTGCGCCAAGTATTTGAGTCCGAGTCGCAAGCGGGTGTTCAACACCTTGTTCGACTGGACTTGGAATCACTCGAACCTCTTACCGCGTTCTTTTTTTGCCGCTTTGACACGAAAGGAGGGAGCGGCGCCGACTCTTCGCACATTGGCTATTCACGGCAAATCTGAAGTCGATGTCGGGAAGCCCTTGCTGATCGAAATCCCGTTGTTCGCACTTTGCCGTTCAATATTTGGGGTGGGATTTTCCCAGAAGTTTGAATCCGCTGGGGTGGACTGTCCACGGTGGACTTGATGGTGGACTTGTGATGGTGGACACTGTCGGGTAAATTCCACCGTCCGGCGTCAAGCCCACCGTGAGTAAACGCCTAAAGTGTCAAGTCAGGTCCACGACTCGAGGCGAGGCGAGAATTGGAATTTTCACCAAGGAAGCCCTGCGGCACTGTCCCGCCACTGCCATTTCGGAGCGATAAATTCAAGCACTTGCACCGAGCAACGCTCGTATTCGGGGAGGCTGCTCAAGCGCGTTGGGACTCGGCATATACTCTCGGGCATCACTGTATGATTGAGCGCTTTCGGAAGAAGTGGCACTACGGCAACAGCGAAATTTGCCCACCGACAGGTCCATCTTATGCCGCCGAGGCTCCTCGCTGCCGCTGGGAAAACTTGGACTTAGTAGTAGTCACTTACGGAGATTCCCTCAGTTTACGCAACGCGACGTCGGCAGTGCTTAGCGGACCTTTCGTCAATCAGTAGTCTACCCGAGAGTCCACGATCAAGTCCACGGTGGACTTGATCCCAACGGATTCAACGCTCTCGATTTTCCGGCGACGCGGTTGGATTCGACGGAGAGTGGATTGGACGTGGTGGTTTTTTTCGACTAGTGTTGTCAAAGGGCTTTGTACAATGTACCTTGGCCGATGGATTTCCGCCCTCCCGCACTTCCTCCGCACCCGCCAACAATTGGAACTTCCATCAGTATCGCCTAGATCACTTGACACCACGCCCACATCAGTATGGCGGATGGATGATATCACGCCCAAATCACGCCACCATTTATTCCTGACCAATGTCTTGCGGGGCATTGTTTTCGCCGTTTTCTCAAGGCGGTCAAAGCAGGGAGGAGGGTTGAAAGAGCAGGGACTAGATGTCCTGTAAGTAAGTGGATCGGACTCGTCTGCTAGACTTCAGACTAACGGACAGATAGTTACCTCTGTTCTTCGGCCCACCACTAGTGCCTATGCTGGCCATTGGCGGCAGAAGCTGTATGAATGCTTTGGGCTGCTGCGCCTATTTCTTCTGAATCACCTCCCCATCTTCAATCTGCCAGGTGCACTATCCTCGGATTTGCCTCGGATATCGATGAGGTACGATGTCGGATGGCGCTCTCGGACGTGTAAACCTTGGGGTCCGGTAGGTCTGATTGGTGAAGTGGGTGTAGTTTTATTTCAAGCCGCTTATGCGACTCCATCTTATCCGTTTTCCGTCCGCCCCAAGTTCATTTCATCTTGATCCTTGTTCCTGTGCTATACTGGACGACGGAATCGGGTTGGTCCCTTCCCTTGGTTTATAAAGCAAAGACACCGGACAAAAGCAATCTGCCACTTGCAGCCCCAGCTTGTAGTACGTCGCGCTACCTCCACCGGACATTCTTACTCAAACTGGCTCCTCTCAGTCTTAGAGACCCGACTCATGGCCACCATCTCTCCTGCCGCCGCCGCCGCTCAAGAGGCTGCGCTCCTCCAACTGATCACGGACTCCCAAACCACGAACTACTTGGCTGGTGAGCCTCCCTAACGTGTCTAACGTACCAACACTGAGGTGCTCTGAAGCGGCAGGTCTTACTTTGCTCATGTCGGCCTTCATACATTCAGTGCAGCAATCACTCGTGGCTGACCTCAAACCACAGTATTGAGCACATCTCCACGTTCAAGGAGGAGGTACGGGCCTTCATGACCATTCGGGAAAAAATGACAAAGAGATGCAGGTCGAATACGTCTGGAAAAGTCGACTCAGCCTCTGGAGCGTCCTCTATGTAAGCAGACTCTACAGCTCTCTTTCAATACTGATTTTGCTTTAGGTCTGGGTGAGCCGCTCGATCTTTTGTAACACGCACCAAAAGAATGATTCCTTGACACAGACGCGCTATGCCACACTCATTGCATTCGCGTGCGTCAAGCTCGTTTCACACTACTGTTTATTAATGATCATGCTTCCAGGATCGATCTCAGCTGTGGGTTCATTTACCGGGATCTCCAAACTAACAAGATGATGACGGTCCCTCCCCAGCCATGTTCCGACCGATGAGGACCTCGGAAGTTGGTCGCTTTTCTTTTTCTCACTTCCTGCAAAAATATTGACCGGATTTACTCCCTTTGTCGGCTTAGATGTGAGTGTCTGCATCACGGTGTATTCGGATTATGATACACACACACACTCTCTCTCTCAGATGTCGAAATTCTCTCCTGGTGCGGCGATTCGCACGGGCCCGTATGACTTACAAATCGGTACTGTAGTTTGAAATGGCAACACACACCGCGATAATAATCAGCGTCGATTTCATACTTGTGCTCCGGTAAGCACTCGAATCTCTTTTGGGTTCACGCAATTTACCTAGAGCGCGTGCCAGGGTTTGGTTGTTATTTGGCAAAGGAAGGAAGTTGCTGGTCATCTTGATTCTTTTTCTCGTAGGCATGTCATCTTCTCTGTGTATATTCTATTCACTCACAGTCTTTCAGTTGAGACAGCCGCAATGTTGGTCTATTTGTACTCAAATCTCTCATGAAAACTGACCAGGCTTGGCTCAAGGATCACTTTTGATCTCCTTACGATTCTGCCTTTGAAAGGTACTTACACAGACCCAGAGAATGTACTACAATCTTGCTCACAACCGTGACAGATTTCATAGACGTTGGGCAAGTTGACAATTTCAACCATCACTCCCACTGACTACGATACCGCCAGACGGTTCCTAAACGGCTGCTACTCCCTCGGTGTGCTTTTATGTCAAAGCCGGCGGTACTAGGCCTAAACGCTAATCTTCGCAAAGAGGTCCCTCGTCTATTCACATTCTACGCCCTCGCCCCCTTCTTGATGTCTGTACTCATGTTCGCCATGACCGCGTACAAATGCGGGCAACACATACGGCTCAAAAGCAGTACGGCGCCGATGCCAGTGTTTACACTTTTCTTGCGGGATGGCTTGTTTTTTTTCTTGGCGATGATGTGTAAGTCGTGACTCGAGTATGTCTGCTAGGATTGACACCATTATGTGACCGATCCTTGAACACAGTGGTTACCACGGCGTGCATGATTGTTTGGCACAGTGCCCGCCCGACCCTGGCTCAGATGCCCGCCATGTACGTGTTCACAAGTAGATCTTTTCTTGTCCTCTCCCAATCTCACTATTATATATCCCACAGTCCTGCTGTAGCGTCAGCTGTTTCCCTACATTAAATCCAATCTCTGCTTACAAGTTTGGATACAGAATACCAGCCGTGCTCGCGGGACGAATCCTACTCAACATAAAGAATCTGGCATATCATGATTCAAACACAACTCCGACCATTGAGCTCACAACGCTATCACAGCAGCATTCGTCACTTCCATCCATCCGTGCCAATCGTGTTCCGTGGTACCTCCAAACCGGGGAAGTCAAAGATGTCGGGAACTGGGAGGAAATGTGATTTGACTCGGCGTTACAGAAGAAAGAATATGACAATATGTACATGTGCAGAGGAATATATACGTACTCCAGCCACATAAGCGTTTGAATAAGCGTTTGAACATGTTCTCCAACTGATCACCACTGTCTTTTTCTTGGCGTGGTGAACAGTTAACGCGCTGAGCCAGTGACATCATTGCTTCTCCAGCACGGACACGAGATCCGCGAGCCCATCACGGACTCTCCACGGCGTGTACAACGACTGATTGTACCCGGGGCTACTTACCTTGGGCTGGGGCAAGGGCTGAGCAGAGGCTCTAACATTCGACCTGGCTGGAGTTATTGTATATTTGTCAAACAGATTTGAAATGTGGTACTCAAGTTGTGAGCATAAATCGAGAAATGTATCCAGCATCTCCAGATTTCAAGAATCTGGGCGTTCCCGCGAATCCTCCCAAGAATGTTTCCTCAATGAAGGCTGTACAAGGCTGGGCGCCGGAATGAATGCATCGACAACGGCGCCCTATGATCTCCTATGATTCGATGACTGTCTACTCTTGACTCGACCCGATCACAGGCGGTGCCGCCAGTCGTTCCATTAAAACGCGAGCGCAAATGTATCCCTCCCTCATCCTCTCCAGCTGTCCTTCGCGACTCTGGTAAGCAACAATATATAAGTACCACCAAACCGTACTCACGAAATCAGAACAATGTGGACCAAAACCCGTCAATGCCCAAACCTGCCAACGATCCCCGAGCTCTTTGACCCCAACTTCCTCGACGTCCTCATCCCGCCGCCGGCAGCAGGCACCAGGGACGTCACCATGGAGACGGCACCAACGAACCCAATGATGGACGCCCTCATGCAGACCGCCCACCGCACATACACCACCAACGGCGCCCAAGCCTACAGCTCCACACTCTCACCCACGCTCGACGCCTTCCAGCAACTCACCGGATACGCATACAGCTCGCAAATCAACATCCTCCTCTCCCGCGCGTGGGCAGAAGACCCCGAGCTGACGCTTCGCATCATCTGGAACCTCCGCAGCATCCACGACGGCAAATCCGAGCGTGACGCGTTCTACCGCGCGTTTGGGTGGTTGTGGGATAACCACCCCCGCACGGCTATCGTGAATCTGCATCTGCTCGTCGAGCCCGTATGTCTGAGGGGGACCAAGAGGGAACCCAATAAGGAGGCAGTGGCGCATGGGTATTGGAAGGATCTGCTGAATATCCTGGCGCTGGCTACAGTTGATGAGCTGAGCAGTATGGAGTGCCCAGCCGCGTTCCTCCACATCCGCTCCGCTCCAGCTGAGGTTAGGGCCAGGAAGGAGACGATGGAGCCAGCGGATGTCGCAGCATCAAACCACAGGCAAATCAAGCGCAAGCTCGCCGACCCCAAATACCGCGCGCTCTACATCGCTATCGCACGTCTCTTCTCTGCACGCCTGCTCGCCGACCTGCGGGTCTTGCGAGAGAGTGAAAAGGCAGCGGACGAAAAGGCGAGGAGGGCGGTACTCCACGGGATCTCGCTGGCATCCAAATGGGCCCCTAGTCTCGCCGCGTCCCATGACCGCCAGACGAACATCGCGACAGCCATCGCCCACTTGCTGTACCACGACCGCGGGGAGCTGATTTTTCCATCAGCACTCGCCACAGTGCCGTCCTTGGATTCCATCGAGGCAACGGTGCTCCTGCGGTCGTACTACCGGCGGTGGGTGCTCGTCCCGTTGCGCACCGCCAGTGTCGTCATCGAGCGTTATATGACGGCAAACCGGTGGAAAGAGATCCCGTACTCTCGGGTCAGCGCGGTCTGCATGAAGACCAACAAGGAGCGTTTCTTCAAGCACGACCCCGTGGGCTTCCAGAGCTACCTCATCTCGGTGGAGAAGGGCCGGCGGACCATCAGCGGCGCGACATTGCTACCGCACCAGCTCGTTGGGGAGATCTGCGATATCTCCAGAGAAGCGCGGTACAGTGACCGGGAACAGTACCCCGAGTTGGCAAGGCACAAATCGGAGCTTGCGGCAATCCAGGTGCGAGTACTTGAGGCGCAGTGGAAGCGGCTGGTGGGCAACTTGCGCGAGGCGGGGGCCATCGAGAACTCCATCGCCATCTGCGACGTCTCGGGTTCCATGGGATCGCTCTGCGACTACGACTCCCGGCACATCCAGCCCATTTTCCCTGCGGTCGCACTCTCCCTGGTCCTAGCACAGCTGGCCAAACCCCCATTCAACAGCGGCTTCATCACGTTCTCCGAACACCCTGAGTTTGTGCGATTGGATCCCGCCTTGTCGCTGCAGGCAACGATCGATCGCATGGGCAACTCGGCGTGGGGAGGCACAACGAACCTGAATGCCGTCTTCATGCGCCTCATTCTCCCGCTCGCCATCGAGAACCGCATCAAGCCAGAGGACATGATCAAGCGCCTCTTTGTCTTTTCCGACATGCAGTTCGACCAGGCCACTAGCGGGACATTGCAGTGGGAGACCAACTACAATTATATTGAGCGCGCGTATCGTGCGGAGGGGTATGAGGTGCCGCAGATTGTGTTTTGGGATTTGGGGGGATACGGGACGACAGAGGTGTTGGCGGAGCGTTCGGGAGTGGCTTTGATGAGTGGGTTCTCGCCCTCGATGCTCAAGGTGTTTATGGGCGAGCAGCCTGACCCCGAGACGGAAATGGAGGACGCGGAGTGGGTCGATGTCGCAGAGGTGGAGCCAGTGCAGCAGCAGGATGTCTTTAATCCTGTGAGCGTCATGAAAAAGGCACTGTCGAGGGAGTGCTATGCGGGCTTGGTCGTAGTCGATTGAGTTTATGTATACCCTGTAGCGATTTATTTAATCGATGTGATACCCAAAAGCGCTTGGAAGAGGGCATACTGGAGGACGAGACGTGAAGCAATGGCAAGTCAGTGGCATGATTTTTCGAGCCAGCCCATCTTCCTCCGGTCAAGGGTAAGCGTTCTCTTCATCCACAAGAGATTCAAGTCAACGCACCATCTTCAAGTCAACGGACCTCGTCGCACCGTTATCCTTCTCAATTATGGATGAAGGAGCGAGCTGAGGGGAGGGGAAGCAACGACAGGCTTCATCTCCTCCAGGTATCTACAGGCGTGACGATTTAGTATCCTCTTCGTTGACAGATGTAAGCCAACGCACCGCCCGCCTTTTCTCGTCGCCGTAGATGTTGAATTCGCCGTGTGCCTTTCCCCCAGACTGAAGTCAGTTGGGCCAGAGGGAGAGGCGAAGCAACTGACAGGCTTGTATGTCATCTACCCCCCGGGCCCCCAAAACGGCTGCATTCGCAAATGAGAACGCCTCGACAACGCCACCGGCCTCCGACTTGTCCTGCTCGTTGGTCGCGCGGTGCTGAGTGCTCTGGGTGTTTTTGGACGGACCGGGTTCTTCATGCGTGATGGAAGAAGACATTGAAGCGATCTGGTCGGGACCACCGGGTTCCTTCCCTCCGACTCGGCCCCAAACTGTCCAAAGCTCATCTTAACGTGAGTTCCCTGCCTACGAAACATCGCCAGCCAAATGACTTTCGCGATAGTTTGCCGCGTCGCCATGTCAGTCCAAGAACTCGAGTCGAGCCTCGCACAAATCTCTCTCGATATCGAACGGCAGAAGGAGGTTTTGAGGGACCTGGAGCGCAGTAAAAGTCTCATCCAGCGGCAGCTCAACTCCCTACGCGATCCAGTCGCGCGACTGCCACTGGAACTTTCATCCAAAATCTTCCTGCAATGTCTTCCTTCCTACCCCGGCCCTCAAGACGGAGTATCAGAAGCCCCATTGCTTCTCCTCCATATATGCACCGCATGGACGAGCATCGCGTTGGCTACGCCGGCGCTGTGGGCTACGATCTATGTGTCCTTCCCTCCGAGTCGAATGCAGGGCCTGGACTTGGAAGCCATCATGGACCAGTGGCTTCAACGAGCTCGCGGCCATCTCTTGGATATATCCTTTGACGGGGAGATGGACCGAAACCTGGGTGCCTGTATATTGCGCTATTCCGGGCAGTTGAAACGCCTCGACATTTACATGTCGCAGGCCGGTGGAACCTTCGAGCTGCTCGGAGGTGCAGAGCCCCTCCACCCCCTGCCGTCCCTCGAAGAGCTTACTATTAATGGCTTCACGACGGAGGTATGCTCCTGGCGTCCTATTCTCAAGCTTTTGAGCCTCTCCACAAACCTGGTCAAGTTGGATTTCGAGAACATGTCTTTCGTTGACGCAGCCGAAACCATGTCTATCGAAAAGGTTATGCTTCCGAATCTTAGCGAGTTGATTTCCCTGGGGATTCCGGCAAGTCGGGGGAACACACTCGAATACATCACTGCCCCCTCTCTGGAAACCTTCATCCTCTCTCCCGCGAGATTTCCCAATGGGGACCTCGTCTCATTCCTGAAGTATGGAGGCCCGGAGCACCGCGCTTTGAAACGCGATGATAATCCATGATGGCCGCTGTCAATGAGCGTTCCGGAGTAGGACCCCGTAACCATGGGCTTATTCTGCCGTGTTCGAACATTGATTTGACGATAGATCAGTTGATTTACCGTCGTGCCGACTCTCCAAACATACTACTTGTACTTCAAGTTTTGGAATTTGACTGTTGTGCGGAACTCCTTGAATAGTCACAATTCTTCCTCAAGCTGGAGTGCATGATGTGCATCCCAGGATCTCTTCGAGGTATTGAACAAGTCATCGATCCGACTACTCGCTTGTGGGTGTGTTGAATCAACAGCATAGGCATATTCATATTGGTGGACATAGGCATATCGGCGAGAGGTAGGTATGTTTGCAGATCAACCACATACTGTGGGGTAGAACGGAGCAAGGTGGAAAAAATCACAGTACTTGTTGCAACCATGTGTTGCTGTTCAAAGTTTGCGAATAGGCTACCCACATTCCCGCCGCCAAATAGGTTATCCATAGCGGTGCAAGCACCCTTCCCCTACTCTGGAGCGGATCATAACGGCACTAGAAATGTCTGCCGGTAGCAGCTTGTGATCAACATAGGAAACATCTGACGTGAATTGCAGAGAAAAATGTGGATCATGGTGGGAATTGATGGAGTAAATTTTGCAGGCCATCAAACCATTCAGCCCCACAGAACCCTCCTCTTGACAGAGTAGGGGACCCTCGATGGATAGTTCACTGAATGATGAACTAGAATTACTTTTGCGAATAGGCTACCCACATTCCCGCCGCCAAATAGGTTACCCTTGATGGATAGTTCACTGAATGATGAACTAGAATTACTCCAGGGGCTGGAGGTGCTGCGCGGCGGAGAGTTGGTAGGTGGGCAATACTATATGGGGGCGTCAATAATGGGGATGGCCTTGGTTCGTGGTTCACAACTCAGTTCCTTGTCATATCTAATTAGATTTTCAACGTAGATTCCGATCACTTGCAGCAGTTGAACAATCTAGTCGATCAAGTGGAACTAGACTTGGAGGACGACAGTGTTCGCATTGATGCCGAGGAGGAGGAAGTATTTGTCTGGTTTGAGGATGAAGAGGGCCCGAGGACATCATTAATGCAGATGAATAGTAATTTGACTAAGCTGTACATGCTATAAAACCCATCCATCATTCATCTTCACCGTATCAGAGTCGGCGCGATACCGCCGCATGTCAAATCAATGTTGTAATACGGAAGATTGTCCCGACGGTTACGGGGTCCTACTTCGGAACGCTCGTTGACAGCGGCCATCATCGGTTATCATCGTGTTTCAAAGCGCGATGCTCCAGGCCTCCATACTGAAGCGGTCTTCTCCACCACTTCGCCAACTGTCCTTCATCTACAACTCCGATGATGAACCCAACTCGCCGGTCGCCAGGGCGGAGGCCTGCATCACCCTCGTCCCAACCGTTATTCATTTGGAGCTGCAGGGACTAACGCTCCAGGGGGCCGAGCAGTTCTTCGCCCTCTTGGAGCAATCTCCGCCGGACCGCCTCCTCCCAAACTTACAGGTTCTCACCCTTCGCGACATGCCAAGTCCCTTTCCAACCGATTCATCGTGGAACACGCTTGCGCGTGGGTTGTCCGCCCGTCGTGGCACCCAATTGCGCAGCGTCTCTATTATCATGACCCCTTTCCCACCTGTCAACTCACCAGAACTTTCACCGAATACTCTGGATTTGCTCCGCGCACTGGTGGAGGGTGGGATGGAGATCTATATCGGAACTCGGAGTCGGAATCTTCTCTCCCCTTCGTAACTGTACATTGGCCGCTGATGTACTACTCGATAGTTCCGAATATTTGGTACATCTCCCTTCGTGCTTTACGCTTGGGACTCTTCGCCGGAGCAACTTCCGCTGACCGCCCTTCCCAATTTAAACCCTCCCTTCGTGACATGCAAAGTCCCTTTCCAACTCGGAGTTGGAATCTTCTTACCACGTTGTCACCCAAGTCTGTCAGTTAGATATAGCACAATGCGACATTAAACGCCCTTCCACAGTTTGAATAGCCGGAGAAGTTAACCTGGCAAGTACATACACACATTATTCGTTCACATACATTTGTATCGTTTGTAATCCCATTACCCTTTCCTCGCTCCCGACATCTTTGACATCTTTGACTTCCCCAGTTCGAAGATACCAAGGAACGCGATTCCTACGGTGGACGGCAAGTGACTGCGATAGCACCGTATCATTTATGGTGGTACCCGTTTCGTTCGAATTGTGATGCGCCAGGTTCTTGATGTTGAGTAGTACGCGGCACCCAAGCACGGCTGATATTCTGTGTGTTCAAATCGGTCAGTAAAGGCTCGGATTTAATGAGGGGAAAGAAATGTCAACTGACGCTGTAACAGGACTGTGATGCGGTGAGATGGTGAGATTTGGAGAGGAGGAGAAAAAGATTTCTGAACACCCACGCGATGGGGATTTCAGCCAGAGTTGGTCGGGCGCTGTGCCAAATGATAAGTTCCGCGGTCGAATACACTGCGCATAATTAATCTGTAAGACTTGTCTGTACAATCGAAGGCTTGAGCACTGACACATTATCCACAAGAACAAAAAGAGACCATCCCGTAGGAACAGGGTAATCATGGGCATCGGCGCCCTGCGACTTCTTAGCTGCAAGTGTTGCCCGCATTTGTACGCAGTCATGGAGAACAACAATATAGACATCAAGAAAGGGGCAAAGGCATAGAATGTGAATAGACGAGGGACCTCTTCGTGATGCATGAGCCTTTACGACTGTGGCCTTAAACCGAGCACATACCAAGCGAGTAGCATCCCTTGAGAACTGGCCTGTTGGTATTGCAGTCGGTGGGAGGAACAATTAAATTCTCAACTTACCCAACATCTACGAATTCTGTCTCGGTTGTTAGCGAGATTGTATGATCTCTGGGCCTGTGTACCTTTCAAAGGAAGGACCGTAAGGAGACCAAATATGACCCTGACGCCAATCGGTGAGTTTTTACGGAAGCTTCAAGCACGCGAAGACCGACATAGAGGATATCTCGGCTACAAGACTGTGAGTGAATGACAATATGTGGAAAATGACCTGCCTATAAGCAAAGCAATCAAGATGAACAGTAACTT
Source organism: Roridomyces roridus (assembly GCA_029378245.1). Classification (NCBI taxonomy): domain Eukaryota; kingdom Fungi; phylum Basidiomycota; class Agaricomycetes; order Agaricales; family Mycenaceae; genus Roridomyces; species Roridomyces roridus. Next base: position 611,963 of record JARKIF010000001.1, on the reverse strand, counting down.
CTTTCCTTTGCCATATAACAACCAAACCCTATGCAGGTCTTTTAGATGTCATCAAAACCAAAGGAGATCTGGGTATTTACCTGAGGATGAGGATGCAATCGACGCCGATGATTATCATCGTGCACGTAATCGATTCAGCCTGCGGTACCGATTCGTCATATGGCTCATTTCATGTTCATACAAATCGTTGCTGTACCAGAATGAATTGTCGGCATCTGTTTTCACGGGGTCAGGAAGTACCCTGGAAATCCGAGGTTCAGAGACCCACATCTATAAGACGGCAAAGGGAGAGAGGATCCTGTAAATATTTGTAGACCAGAGAGAAAGCCACAAACTTGGGAGTTCTTCATCGGTCGGAACATGACTGAGAAAGTACCGTCATCATCTCGCGAGTTTTTTAGATCGCGGTAAATGAACCTACAGCTGACATCCATCCTGGAAGATAGGACGTTAACACGTTAACAAGTAATGCCATTCGAGTTTTCCGCGACGCACACTAAACAAATAAGTGTGAAATAGCGAGTCTGTCAAGATGGGGTCATTCTTTCATTGGGTTCTGGTCACAGACGGCTCACCCAAACCTAAGACAAAATCAGCATTGAAGGAAAGGTGCAGACTCTGCTTACATAGAGGACGCTCCAGAGGCTGAGTGGACCTTTCCAGACATATTCGAGCTGCCTCCTCGTCAGTTTTTTTCTCTCGAAGAATCAGGAAAGCACGAACCTCCTTGTTGAACGTGGAGATGTGTTCAATACTGTGATTCGAGGTCAGGTACGTGCTGCACTGAATATATGACACTCACATGAGTAAAGTAAGACCCCCGGCTCCAAAGTATCTCAGTGTTGCTACGTTAGACGCGTTAATGAGGCTCACCGGCCAAGTAGTTCGTCGTCTGCGAGTCTTTGATTAGTTGGAGAAGTGCAGCTTCTTGGGCCGCCGCCGCAGCGGGAGAGATGGTGGACATGAGAGGGGCTTCTGAGCGGGCGAGGACCGAGTTTCAATGAGTATTACTCTAGCGCGACGCACAAGCTGGGGATGATGGCAGTAGCTGGAGGTGGCGGATTGTTTGCACGGTGGCGGATCCGTTATAAAGGCCGGGAACTTGGGAACATTGGACTAATTTACACCTCGTGTGAGATTAAAACTGTTGCCAATGGCACGTACTTGCAAGGAAAAGATTGATTGCCGCGGTCGAACCTCTAGTCAACCAGTCCAGGCGGAAGCCTGGATGGCATACTCAGTGGGCGCCATGCGTTGCAGACGGGCGCATGCCGGGTGCAAGAGTATGCAGCATCGTACACCCAAAGCCTGAATTTTGCCTTGTGGGCTGAGTCGGGCTTTGGCTGAGAGGTGGAGCCACGGGGCGCCCCCATCACCCACTGGGCAGATTGAAGATGAGGAGGTGATGAAGAGTTCAGAAATAGGTACAGCACTCACAAGGCATTCATGTGATGCTCCCGTGTGTGCAAATATAGCCAGTGTAGTTGCCAGTGGACGGAGCTTTCAAATTCCGACTTTGCTTCCTGATTTCACATGTGTTGCATGCGCGAATCAGATTCATGACTTGCAAGCCCGGCCCGTCACCCTGCTGCAGCTGATTCCTGCTCGAGCTTTGTCTTGTCAGAGCACCGCGGCGAAGAGACTCAAGAAGAATCAAGATGTTGGTCAGGAAGAAAGAGGCAACGTCAAACTTTGATCATGATCCGGCCGGGATTGATCAATGCATTCAATCCAACTGTCCAACAGCCTTCTGATAGTTTCTGATTATCTGTCAATTCATCTGGCCCCGAGGTTGTTCTGAGAGCGCCGTCGGCCCCGGTATGACCTTGGGTCCCCCGTGCCCTCGGTTCGTGCTCCACCAGCCTCCAACCTGGCTTCCCTTGAATCATGAACCGTAACGCCTCCGCCCCGCTCTCCAACTGCACATAATATTCGTGGCAGATTCGAGCTGCACTGGCGTTGTCGGCGCGTCGCCACAGACTGCGAAGCATCCACATCCGAAGTACTCTCCGTGCAAGTTTGAAGTAGCCGGGGATGCTTCGGAGGGGACATGCTGGCGGCATTGCGTGTGCTCTTGGCGGATGGGTGGATATTGATTGATATGCGCGACCTAGTAGCTCTACATAGCTCTCTGCTCTCCCGCCTCGCAAAAGCTGAATTGGTCGGCTCGAACGGGCAGGCCGCAGGGCTCGGTACCTTCAGCGATTCAGGATTATTTTGGGCATCAAATGACGCTCGGAAGTGCGCTTGGTCGACTTTTGAGCAAGTAATGATTTTTGGGTCTAGTCTTTCAGCCATATTAGGCGATTCAGTGGGGTGGGAGAGAGACCAAAATTAGGGCTCAAGTTCATATATTTGTTGATTTACATACGCATTTTCTTCTGTGCTTCGACTCCCTTGGGATTTACTCACTCGTTGACTTCCCCGGTTTGAAGGTACCACGGAACACGATTCCCACGTGCACGGCGGTTGGTCGGAAGTGACTGCGATACCGTCGTGAGCTGGATGGTGGTAGTGGCCGTTTCGTTTGAAGTATGATACGCCAGATTCTTTATATTGAGTAGAACACGTCCCCCGAACACGGCTGTGATTCTGTTGGGTAATCGAACTAGTAAGTAAAGTTTCCCTGTAATGCGGGAGAAACAGCTGACGCCGTAGCAGGACTGTCGGATATAGTGAGATGTGAGAGGCGAAGGGGAAAAAACTGTTGGAACACCCACACGACGGGAATCTGAGCCAAAGTTGGCCGGGCCTTGTGCCAAATGATAATTTCCACTGTACAGTACACTGCGCGTATCGTTGGGACTTGTCAGTGAGATCGGACGCTTCGTGACTTACGCATATTGGCCAAGAACAAAAAGATACCATCCCTCAAGAACAGCGTGATCAATGGCATTGGCGCCGAGCTGCTTCTCAATTGCAGGTGCTGCGCGCATTTGTACGCGGTCATGGAGAACATGAGTATGGCCAACAAGAAAAAGGGGAGGGCGTAAAATGTGAATAGACGAGGGACCTCTGCGCCCGATGATGAGTGTTTATGACTCTCGCTTCCGCAAAATACGCACCGAGAGAGTAGCATCCATTGAGAAATGGACTGCGGATGATGTCAGCGGGAGTCAAGGTTGAAACTGTCAACTTGCCCGACGTCTACGAAGTCTACCGCCGCGAGTCAGATCAGATTGAAATATGATGTTTCTGCCCGAATACCTTTCAAAGGAATGACCGTGAGGAGACCGAAAGTGATCCTTCGCCGGTCAGTTTTCAAGGAATATTCAAGTAATACAAATGGACCGACATAGCAGCTGTCTGGGCTGCAGGGCTGCTGGTAAATAAAAGAAGAAAGGTACAGAAGACGACATGCCTATGAGACAAAGAATCAACGTGTACAGCAACTTTTTTCCTTTGCCAAACAATAACCAGACCCTGGAAAGCAGTTGAGTAAAATTCAACCAAGATTCGAGTACTTGCCGGAGGACGAGTATGCAATCAACACTAATTGTTATCGTGCTAGATGTGGCCATTTCGGCCTGTAGTAGCAATTTGTGAGACACAGCTCGTTTTTATGTTCCTGCGAATCACCGTACCAGAAGAAAGTTTCGGCATCTGGCATAGCAAACTTGTCAGCAGGTATCCGAAGAGACCCAGATGCAGACACTCACATCTGGAACGACGGAGGGAGTAATGCGATCAACATTTCTGCAGGCAAGAGAAAACAAGCCACCAACTTTAAAACTCGTCATCGGTCGGAACATGACTGGGAAGAAACCGGCATCATCTCGTGAGTTGAGACATCCTGGCGAATGAACCCACAGCTGACATCGATCCTGGAAGCAAGGTCATCAACGAGTAGTCACTGAAAAACAAGGTTGCTTGACGTACGCCAATGCAATGAGCGTTGCATAGCGAGTCTAAATGAAAGGGTCATTCTTCCGTTGTGCTGGTTTCAGACGATCGCGCGACTCACCCAGACCTGAGACAAAAAAAATCAGCATTGAAGGAGAGGCGCAGAGTTCACGTACATAGAGGAGGCTCCAGAGGCTGAGTCGACTTTTCCAAACGTATTCAACCTGTATTGGTTCGTCAACTTTTGTTGTCGAGAATTGAGAAAAGCCCGGACCTCCTCTTTGAGAGTAGAGATGTGTTCAGTACTGTAATTTGAGGTCAGCGACGAGCTATTGCTGCACTGAATAGCTGACATGAGTAAAGTAAGACCCGCCGCTTGAGAGCACTTGAGTGTTGACGTTATGATAGACGCGTTAATGAGGCTCACCAGCCAAGTAGTTTGTCGTCTGCGAGTCCATGATTAGTTGGAGGAGCGCAGCTTCTTGGGCCGCGGCGGCGGCAGGGAGAGATGGTGGCCATGAGAGGGGTTTCTGGGACAGGAATATTAGATAATAATGTCCGGGTGGATGTAGCGCAACGTACTACAAGCTGGGGATGGGGCTGGAAGTAGATGGCAGTAGCAGACGTTTCGTGGCGTTATAAACGTTGGGAAGAGAGCAAAACGATTTCGTCTCACAAACCCCCACGCACCCAACATAACCCAGGATAAGTGAACCCGAGGCGCGCGGAAACTGTAGCAACTTGATCAATTATTTCCGCCACGAGACCGGTAACAGATCCTTAGATTTACGGGACCCAAGAGTTTACACAGCGTCCGCAAGCCCCTATTGTGCAAAGTCCAGGACAGTACACTTGGCAGATTGAAGATGACCGGGAGGTTGGTCCAAAGTCCAGATGAATCCAATCCACTTACGCGACTCGCAGTGCCAGTTCTTGCAGCTGACCCAGTTCCGCTTTAGCCCCTTGTTACATAGCATCCTTGTCTTGAGAGCACCGGCATCACAAGCGAAGACAAAGCGAAGATGCAGCCAGGAACAGACGGTGGCGTGATGGTGAGTCTTGAATGTAAAGTGATTCGCTCGTCGGATGCTGATTGATGTGAATTGCCTCTCCAAAATTAGGACGAGAAGATGGTGGTTGAGCGCCACGAAATTGGCAGGCAGTCGAAGCGTAGATTGGGGAGGCAGATGAAGTGGAGGACCGAAGCGTGACATTGATGATTCAGAGCAGGCTCTCGCCGATTAATCGAATAATATATGCACCCAATGGAATTTTCTACCGTCGCGACGCTTCCGCGAAACCGTGAGCCTCCGACAAGCCTCCGACTCAGTCATGCCGCATGTGTGGACTTGGTGCCTTGTAAGTTGCTGGTGCCATGGACACTGAGCCGCGGAAGATATGTGTGAAGGAAAGCTGGGATTCTCCATCCTCCAGTGCCCACGAAGCTGGAACGCTGAGCATTCGAGTCGGTGGTGGAAGTGGGAATTGATAATGAGACAAGCTTGATCAATCAGAGCCAAATAAGCACCCGTTCGCTTCCGCTTTAGGAAATTCGGCTGCAGAGAGGTTGAACTGATTCAACGGAGAGTCCGTAGTCGATTGGTACGACTGCGATCATTTCGGCTTTCCATAACGGGCTTAGCCAACTCAGTTTGGTACTGTCATTATCCTCTCTCCTCGTCTCTCTCTCTTCCAAGTTTCGTCGCCGAGTCTCCATACCACCTTTGAGACCGCCATCGTGGCGCAACTTCAAGCTTCAAGGTGTTCTAGGCTGCAAGAAAGTCAGATGGCCGACCCAGAGTCTCGACTCTCTCAGTCACTCTCGATTCCCAGCTAATTTGATTCTGCACCACGGCAACACTCGAAAGCGGTGAAGGGTAGTCCCAGCGTATAGCGCCGCCGACAAGTACCAGGGGCTATAGTGACAGCGAGAGAGGGCGGGGGCGCGGGTTAAAACCAAGCGGGGTGGAGTCGGTTCTTGGTGCGCGCTGCGCATCCCTCCCCTCCCTCTTTCACCGACCGATCCAGCGGCGACGCTGGCTGCACACCTCACCAATTCCAACTGTGCACGGCGGGGAACACGGTCACCAAGAATGGTGCGCAGGATTATTTTTTTTCCTGTTCCTGGTTGGATTCTGGGCGTCGAGGTCTTACTTTTCATCACTCTTCCTCTGAGTCGCGCACGGCCCTTGGTCACCTCGCACTTGGGTTTCTCCATCCACATCCGGCCTTTATTGCAGGCCTCACCCTCCGAGTCGAAGGCCGTTTCCAGGGACGGGAACCTCGCGATCGGCGCACGGTACCGTTTGGCGCGTCGGAGTCGCGTCCGTCACATGATCCCGTAAGCATCTTCTTGTTCGAAATCGATGTTTTTTAAGATACAGAGGCTCTGTACTGTGTAGAAAAATCAAAGCCGTCTGTGCAAACGTCTCCCGTCCCTGTTCAAGCACATAGATGAGCCCGACACCGAGAATCGAATAACGCCGAAATGAAAAGAAGATTTGATCGGAGTAGTACCAATCGACTCAACACTGTTCAACGGACGATGATCATGGGTGGCGTCAAGTCAATTCGACCCCAAGTACATACATTCCGAGTCGCTTACATAGATTGCTCGGTAATTCAACTTACATTTCCTCGCTCCCGACATCTTTTACTTCCCCGGTTTGCAGGTACCACGGAACACGATTCCCACCTGCACGGCGGGGGACCGGAAGTGACTGTGATAGAGTCGTGAGTTCGATGGTGGTAACCGTTTCGTTTGAAGTATGATATGCCAGATTCTTTATGTTGAGTAGGATGCGTCCCCCGAACACGGCTGATATCCTGTGTATTCGAACTTGTAAGTGGGATTCAGATTTGATGAGGGGATAAATCTGACGCTGTAGCAGGACTGTGGGATAAATTGAGATTGCGAGAGGCCGATGAAAACATTTCTGAACACGCACACGACGGGGATCTGAGCCAGAGTCGGCCGAGCACTGTGCCAAATGATGATTTCCGCCGTCGAATACACTGCACATATTGTTATGACTTGTCCGTAGAATCAAAAGCTTCAGGGCTTACACATAATCCACAAGAACAAAAAGAGGCCATCCCTCAGAAAAAGGGTAATCATCGGCATGGGTGACCTGCTACTTCTGAGTTGCATGTGCTGCCTAGGGCTCCGACCCGACCGTCAAAATGACGGGTCAACGAGCCGTCACGACGGGTGCCGGCCCGGCCGTACAGCCCTCTGAAGCCACAATTTGACGGCCGGGTCCGGGTCCAGTTCCTTGGCTGACGGGGTACCCGTTCCCGGCCGTCGACGGGCCATGACGGGTGGTGACGGGTCCTCGGCTAACTAACCATGCCGAGCTGCCATCATCACTTGATGCTCCAGGGGTAGCGCACATGGGTCATCGGCAATCTTCCCGATGGCCCACTACTGCGGTTCTGGCTGGTTTTGGAGGCTTCCCGAGTATCAATAGGTATCGATCCGTAATTTTGACTTGCCGGCATCACGTTGACATCAATATGATGGTCGATTTAGCTGGAGGCACGGGCTGTCACCGCTCCGACCCGTCATGACGGCCGTGACGGGTCTGACGGGTACCACCCGGCCGTTTTGAGGCCTCGCAACATGGTCTGACGGCCGGGTGGGGCCCGTCCGACCTCCCATGACGGCCGTCAGAGCGACGGCCGTCGCCGTCAACGGCCGGGTCGGAGCCCTAGTGCTGCCCGCATTTGAACGCGGTCATGGAGAACATGAGTAGGGACATCAAGAAAGGCGAGAGGGCGAAGAATGTGAATAGACGAGGGACCTCTGAACGGCTGTGAGTGTTTTATGACTGTAGCGACAATGCATAATGCATACCGAGGGCCCAGCATCCGTTTAGAATTGGTCTGTGGGTATTGTATCTGTGATCAGTGGGTGGGCAAGGTTGAAGTTGTGAACTTGCCCAACGGCTATGAAGTCTGTCTCGGCTGTGAGCGAAATTCCACTACGATGATCTCTGGGCATGTATACCTTTCAAAGGGAGAATCGTAAGGAGACCAAAGGTGGTCCTGAAGTCAACTCGGTCAGTTTTCCCCGGGAGCTTCAAGTACGCGTAGACACACATTGTGGCCATCTCCACTGCGAAACTGTCAGTAAATAATGTATAGCCACGGAACATGACCTGCCTACGAGCAAAGGAATCAAGACATAAAGCAACCTCTTTCCTTTGCCAAATAACAACCAGACCCTAGCAGGCGTTCTAGGTGAATAAAAAACAAAGAAGATCCGAGAACTTACCGGAGGACGAGTATAAAATCGACGCTGATGATTATCGCGGTAGACGTAGCCATTTCAGACTGAAGTACCGATTTGTCAGTTGTAGAGCTCCGGTGCGAATCGCGTTACCAGTAGGAAATTTTGGCATCTGGTATCACCAGCTTGTCAGCAGGAGACCCAGTCATCGAGAGGCAGAGACTCACATCTAAGACGACGAAGGGAGTGACTCCAATGAATATTTTACAGCAAAAGAGAGAAAAAACAACCGACTTCGGAGGGCTTCGGAGGTCCGAACATGACTAGGAAGGGACCGTCATCGTTTCTCGAGTTTCGAGATACCCGCGAATGAACCCACAGCTGACATCGATCCTGGAACATTAGTCGGTAACAAGCAAGGAACGCAGAAGGGCTTCCTTGACGCACGCCAATGCAACAAGTGTGAAATAGCGAGTCTGCCTCAAAAAATCGGTCCTTCATTCCGTTGTAGTCCTAGTCGCAGAAAACGCACCCAGACCTAAGACAGAATCAGCATTGAGGGAAAGAAGTAGAGACAAAGTAGAGTTTGCGTACATAGAGGACGCTCCAGAGGCTGAGACGGCTTTGCCATACGTATTGGACCTGGATATCATCGTCAGCTCTTCTCGTAGAACCACGGAAGGCACCGACCTCCTCTTTGAAAGTGGAGACGTGTTCAACACTACAATTCACTGTGGGCCCCATTCGACTGGGCAGAGGTTTTCCATTAGCTTACATGAGTAAAGTAAGGCCCGCCGCTTCAGAGCGCGTGAGTGTCCATGGTACGTTAGACACGTTTGCAGGCTCACCGGCTAGGTAGTTCGTCGTCTGCGAGTCCGTGATTAGTTGCAGGAGCGCAGCTTCTTGGGCCGCGGCAGCGGCGGGAGACACGGTGGCCATGAGAAGGTTTTCTGGGAGAGCAACGAGTTTGAATAAGAAATTAAGAATGTCCAGTGGAGGTAGCCCGACGTACTAGAGGCTGGAGCTTTGGCTGGCAGTGGCAGATTGTTTCTGTACGGTCTTGTCGCTTTATAAACCAAAATTCTGCCTCACGCTGGGAACGTAACCAACCGGATTACATCTCACACAACGAGTCCAACACCCAGGATCAAGGATCAGGATGAAGTGAGTTTGGGTTGCACGGAAAACGGAGTAGATGGAGCCGCATACTTACGCCGCTGCGGCTGAGTGAAACTGTACTACCAAGCTTGGTCAATTATTTCCACCAAAAGACCGGTACCAGACCCTTACCGGACCCAAAATTAAGATACCAAAGTCTCCACGTCCGTGAGTACCCATCGAAGATAGTGCAGTTGGCAGATTGATGATGAGGAGGTGAGAATTGATAATGGAAATAGGCCCCGCACTCCCGTGTCTGCACTGATTGGTCTGCAAATATGGCCAGCGTACTTACAGCGGTTTTCAAAACAGTATACGGGTGAAGTACGGACGTACGGGGTACGAAGGAAACTGGGTGCAAAGCCCAGAATTTGCGAATTTCAACAACTCGTGTGCAGGAGTCAGACAAGGACCTGGAGGAAGGTTGATGGCTGTGATGCGAGGTGTGATGGCCGAACATGTGATACGATCATGATAAGATCACTCATCACGCAGTCAGGAAGGGTTGAACTTGACTCGAGGGAGTTGAATTCGGGCAACGAGGGTCGGTCAATGACGCACACCGAGGACGCGTCATCGATTCGGGCAACGAGGATGGACATGTGAGGCGTGGAGAACCAATCAGAGCAAGGAAAGGACGAGAGACCGAGATGCCCGAGATGACCGAGGCATGACCGAATCGGCCAGGAGGCATCGTTCAGCTCACGGGATACATCTCGAGGCTTGAATTGGGAATCCACCAGGTCAGGAGGTACAGGGGAGGGCTCGGGGAGTCTGTGCGCAGCTCGGGGTCGGCGTTGTGCAAACACGATGCCCGAGGTAAACAGTCGTAGTATATAAGGACGAGTGCTTTGTGGCAGTAGGTAGCAAATCACAGGGGTTTAGCTCAGAGCAGATCACACGGGTCGGGCTCAGGGAACTTAACGGGTTACGGGAACTTAACGGATCAACGGAACGGAACGACGACAACGGAACGACTCTAGCTTCACACCTTTACTCGCTCTCATCAGCTTTACTCTCTCACACGACGAACGGATTGGACTATCTGGATTGAAGGTATACACAAGATTTTGGTTACTGACTACAGGTTTTAGGATTCCTCGAGTCCAGCAATAGCCTTGGCATACAGCGTCGAGCACCATCTGAACTGATAAGGTCATATACTTTGACCCGAACCCCGAACAACAACATCGATTTGTACACGCGTCTCACTCTTCGACATCTCACACGGCATTCTCTTCCATCAGTTGGGTTGAGATTTTGTTGGTTTTGATGCTGGTTGTGATTCGTATCCACGCATTTCACGGGTTTGGAGCTTTGCTCCACATACGTTTCTGCTGACCTTTGTTTGACGGAGAGTCGAGCTTCTGCTCCACTCAACTCCACGACTCAATTCAAGAGCTGTGCCGTGGCTAGACGGCATTTCCCTTTCCAGGCAGGCGAGTGGAGTCAAAGCAGACTCACCGGCATACAGAGGTCAACACAAACGAAGGTGGAGCACTGGATCAAAACCCGTATACTGTTTTGAAAACCGCTGTAAGTATGCAGTCGGACCCTGACCGTGGAGCTTTCCAAGAGCATTCTGTCTCGAATCACGTACGCGATGCGGTCCCAGATCTTGCGTCTCTCCTGATTTCTCCTTGTCTCTGAAGGCAAAAAGAAGATGGTGGTGGCAAGTCAAAAAGAACGGTCGCGTGATCAGGGCGATCCGTGATACTGATTCAAATTGTGCTTAGTCGCAATAGCGGCTCGTCTCGTGCCTGTTCACTGTGATATCATGCTAGCGCGCGGTTTTTTGACACTCGAAGTCATTTTCCAAGTAGGAACCAATCGCCCAGGTTCGTAGCTATCGAAGTGGACCAGGGAGTGTTCCAGTCGTTTTGCATCGAGACTGACATGGAAGATTTATTTACAGTTTAGTTAGGGCTACATTTTATCTACTACATGCTCAACAAAGAATTATACAAAATAATGTAGATGGTAAAGAACAAAAATCAATGGGCCTCAACGGCGCTCGCGAAAGGGTAATCTGTGTACCCCGCCGGGTGTAGGACGCGTTTGTGATACAAACTATAGCCCACAAATATAGTTAGTTGGGGAGACTCCGAGGGAAGCACTGGCGAGCGAAGATAGCCAAGACGCCGTCCGAATGGTGTGAACTACACCAGCAAAGAGTGAAATCTCTGGAATGTCCTGAGTCACTCCTTGCTGTACCTCGAGCAGAACATCTACTCGAAGCGTAGGGTGGCTAGAAAACAACCGCTGGTTAATAACAATTGCTGAAGAACCACTTATCTTGTATCCAAGGTGCCTCCGAGCTCGGGTCAATGGACCAAGCACAAAGGCGATATGGAAGTCAAGAGTAAGATGGATTGATCCTATCTACTTCACACGTAAATACAAGTACATTGCATAGCTATTTCCGTCAAATCAACCATCATTCCTACAACTTATCGTGGAGATCATAGAAACTTATCAGAAAAATTGTAGACCATAGGGGGAAGCATCGGCAAGTGCTGGCATATGTTACACCGGGTCCGTGCTCCCCGGCGCGTAATATAGCGCACGGTTCCCCACAGCGAGGGCGATCCCATGTAAAAGTCGGTAAGGGAGGTCCGGCTGCAAGAGAGTAGCGTCAGAATCAAGTTCATAATAGATAGCCGGGGAGAAAACTCACGTTAGCGATATACGGACGGGCAAAGGCGATCAAGTCGCCCTTGTCCTCCGCGGTGGCGAGAGCTGTCTCGCGGGTGTAACTACCGGCGCTGATGAACGGACGGGAGCCCCAGATGTCGCGGATAAAGTCGTTGGAATAGCCGTCTTTGACATCGACCGTCGTGGAGCCGTCCACGCGTGGCTCGACGACGTGAAGGTAGGCTAGGTCAGGGTACCTGGTGCTCAGCTCGGTAACGAGGTGCGTGTAGGTCGGTTTGGGGTCGTCAAAGTGCATATCTGGAGAAAGGTCAGCGATGAGCGAGAAAACACGATGCGGAGACTCACCAAGGTAAGTGCCCCAGGGGCTGATTCGGAAGGCAGTCTTCTTCTGCCCGACGGCGTTGACTACCGCATCCACGACTTCGAGTGGGAAGCGCACGCGGTTCTCGACGGAGCCACCGTAAGAGTCTGTCCGAATGTTGCTGCGGTCGTGAAGGAACTGGTCGAGGAGGTATCCGTTGGCGCCATGGATCTCGACGCCGTCGAACCCAGCCTTTTGGACCGCGTTGGAAGCAGCTGTGGCGTAGAGCTGGACGTATTCTTGGATTTCCTGGACGGAAAGTGGACGAGGGACTTCAGTGGTGCCAGTAGGGATGTTGGAAGCCGATACGAACGGCAAGCCCTCCGCAGCCAAGACCGCGGGCTCGGCTGCTCGACCAAGAGCCCAGAGCTGCAGGTACATGTATGAGCCTTTGGCATGCACCGCGTCCGTAACCTATCCAGCCATGAGAAAAGATATGAAAACGAGTCGAAAAGCAGACGCACCTTCTTCCACGCCGATACTTGCTCATCAGACCAGATTCCTGGTGCATTCGTGTATCCACCAGCACGCGCGGCAATGAATGTAGCCTCCGAGATGAGGAGACTGCCTGATGTGCTGGCGCGCTGACCGTAGTATTCCGCCACATGGGGGAGAGGCGCGTGGTTCGAATTGGCCCTGAACCTCGTCGTGGGGGCGAAGATTACTCGGTGAGTGAGCTCGATGTCACCGACGCGAGTAGATTGGAAGAGCTTTGGTGTCGACATTGGAGTTTTGATTGGGATGGGATGGATGCCCTCTGCGACATTCTGGTGGGTTTTATAGCTCGTGGTAAGTGTCTTGTAATGCCAAGTAGCGACAGCGACTCACTCAGCCAGGTTTATCAATGCTGAAGTGAGACTCAGTCAGCGACGGCTGAATTTAGACGCGGTTTGCCGCAGAATCTCCCGAGCTGCCGGTCCTGAGGGAGAGCATTTAGGATCGGATGCAAGTGCTGTCGGGAGAAGAAAACGAGCCTTTGAGACAAGCAAAATGGGTGAAGAAAGAGAGCAAATGAAATGATCCACCATCAGATCAAATCAGACGCGCGTACATCGGCCAAACCTCGGCCCACTTATCCCGCCGCGGCCATCCTTGGGCCATCCCCAACTTTAAATTTCCCACTTGCACCTTGAAATCAACTAAGTATCTTGGTCCTCACCGCAGAGAATCTAAGTAGCTCAATTGATCCATGTCTACAAAGCGGCGGCGAATAAATACAAGGGTCCAGCTCCAGCCTCGGTGGGCGCACCCAGTGTCTAGATCTGCTTGAGGATGATGCTGTTCACCATCTCACATTTCCTCGTTCCCGACATCTTTGCCTTCCCCAGTTTGAAGGTACCATGGAACACGTTGGTTCCCACGGTTGGGAGGAAGTGATTGCGATTGTGTCGTGAGCTCAATGGTGGTACCCATTTCATTTGAATTTTGATACGCCAGATTCTTGATATTGAGTAGGATCCGCGCCCCGAGAACAGCTGGTATTCTGTGCAAGTGTTCAAGCTCGTGAGTAGGGTTCAAGTTCAATGGGGATGAACGGCTGACGCTGTAGCAGGACTATGGGACGAGGTGAGATTTAGATCGCAAAACTGAGACTTGCAAACACGCACATGATGGGGATCTCAGCCAGAGTCGTGCGGGCCTTGCCCCAAATGATGATCTCCGCCGTTGCAACCACTGCGCGCAAGGACCGTTCATGTTATGGCAACTATGCAGACATGAAGGATTCACAACTTACGCATAATCCCAAAGAATAAAAAGACACCATCCCTCAAAAAAAGTGTGGTGATTGGCATCGGCGCTCTGCGGCTTCTCAGTTGCATGTGCTGTCCACATTTGTACGCGGTCATGGAAAACAGGAGTATGGACATCAAGAAAGGGGCGAGGGGGTAGAAGGTGATGAGACGAGGGACCTCTTCGCAATATGATTACTATTAGTGTTTATGATTGCCACTTCAAATGCGTACCGAGGGAGTAACATTCATTGAGAAATGGTCTTTCAGATTGATAGTGCAGTCAGTCAGAGCAATTCAACAGTGGTACTGTGTGAACTTGCCCGACATCTGCAAAATCTGTCCCCTGTGAGTCGGATTGAACTGCGATCTCACAGATGCATACCTTTCAAGGGCAGGATCGCCAGGAGACCAAAGGTGGTCCTGACGCCAAATTCATCAGTTTTTACGGAAGACTCAAATGCAACTAGACCGACATGCAGGCCGTCTCGACTGCAAAACTGTGAGTAAATAGAAATATACGGTATATGACCTGCCTATGAGCAAAGCAATCAGGATGACCAGCAGCTTCTTTCCTTTGCCAAATAACAACCAGACCCTAGCAGGTGTTTTAGAGACAATCGAAACCAAGCAAATCTGATATCTCCCTTAGGATTAGGATGCAATCGACGCTGAACATAATCGTCGTAGACGTAGCCAGTTGAGCCTGCAGTACCGATTTGTCATACGGCTCTGTTTCACGTTCATGCGAATTGCTGTACCAGGAGATATTGTTGGCACCTGGTATTCCGGCCTTGTCAGCAGGTATCGGAGTCAACCACTGGATACGGACACTTACATCTGAGACGACGAAGGGAATAATGCGATGAATATTTTGCGGGCCAGAGAGAAAGTCACTAACTTCGGAGGTCTTCATCGGTCGGAACATGACTAGGACCGTCATCATCTCGCGAGTGTAGAGATCTCGGTAGAATGAACCTACACCTGACATCCATCCTGGAAGATAGGACGTTAACATGTCATACGATTCGAGTGTCCGCAACGCACCCCAATGAAATGAGTGTAAAATAGCGAATCTGTGTCAAGAAGGTCATCCTTTCGTCGGGGCGGCCACAAACGACTCACCCAGACCTAAGAAAAAATCAGTGTTGAAGGAAGGGTGTCGCGTTCACCTACATAGAGGACGCTCCAGAGGCTGAGTCGACTTTGCCAGACGTATTTGACCTGCCTCTCATCGTCATTTTTTTTTTCAAAAGAGCCAGGAGAACACGAACCTCTTCTTCAAACGTCGAGATGTGCTCAAGACTGTGATTCATGGTCAGCCACGATCTCCTGCTGCACTGAATGTAGTATGAGGGCTGACATCAGTAAAGCAAGATTCGCAGCTTCAAAATATATCTGAGCTGCTACATACGTCAGACGCGTGAGGGAGGCTCACCAGCCAAGTAGTTTGTCGTCTGCGAGTCTGCGATCAGTTGCAGGACCGTAGCTTGCTCGGCCGCGACCGCGGCGGGTAACAGACTAGCCATGAGAAGAGTTTCTAGACACGGAGGGTCAGAAATGAGCGATTAAGTCCACTGAAGAAAGCGTGCAGGCTGGCAGTGGCAAATTGAGGTGGGTGCCCTTGCTTTATAAACCAAGAACCTGTGTGTCGCCGGGAGGGGGTCTGATGATGGCTCATGTTGCGGTTGTACGGGACAAAATCTGTTGCCAGTGTCGCCTGAGAAGCGAGCTCAAAAGGGAGGTATAATGGAAAAGATCAGGAGGGCCGGGTGCACGGTGTGCACCTATAGCTACCAGAGGACCGAGCTGTCTGCTTTGGATGGAATGATAGAAACCGTCCCACTTGACCTACCTATGGTTGGCCATTTGTTTCGGTCACAAGACCGGTACGGGACCCAACGGTTTCAACGTCCGCGGGCACTCATCGTGCTTCAGTCCATGACAGATTGAAGATGAGGATTTCAAGATCAATTCAGAAATAGCCGAAGCATTCCCCAAAGCATGCCGGTGTCTGAAAATATGGCACGCGTGAGTATAGGCGGACAGAGCGCTCCGTGTCTCATGAGAGGGCCGGTGAAGAGTCGCCGACTTCGGAAGACCTTAGACCCGATGCAAGAATACTTAAAGAGGGTGCGGATCACGCACAGTAATAGCAGATAAGGCGATCCATTGGATTGCCTATAGATACGCTCCCTTGAGCATGGATTCCAGAGTATCAAGGAAATATGGACTCAGAGATGCAACCGTGACGGAGATGATGAGAGTCAGGAATAGGAGTGGATAAACATCGACAAGCAAATCAAACAATCAAACTCTCTTGTCCTTCAGGCCACCCATACTCGCTACAGCCGCATCGTATCCCCGGCACAGCGGCGGCGGCATGTTGAACGAGGCCGCATCCAGCCGCGGCGACGGCGTCATTGGGTACTAGTAGCAGAACTTGTACGTCGCCGAGAAGACGAGCAACGCGTCACTGTCGCGGATGACCTCGTGGAAGATAATGAAACGGGATGGATCTGGTGTCGCCGTCAGTCAATAGGCGCGGTAGAGAGGAAGAAAGAAGATTATACCAGGGCTGTTGAGTATCGTAGCCCAATACTGAGGCACCAGAACGGTACTATAGATGAAAGGCCCGTCGGCCTGATTGCCCACCAGCTGTAGAGGCACACTCTCTGCGTGAAGCATAATGTCCTCAGAGTACACCGTGAACCGCGAATCTGCTTTGAGGGGCGTGCCCGAGGTAAAGGACACGGTTGGGTTGATCTCGTGCAGACGACGGGGGTGCGTGGATGCGTGTGTCACATAGTTGTCGTGGGACCAAGGCGAGGGAGAGGTGGCGCGTTTTAGCGAGCCTTCGGGGAGAATGTCGATGATGATCACGGTGTGCCGCAAATTTAAGGTCCGAGTCGGGGCTTTGTAGTACAGATCCTTCAAGTCAGAATCATCGGATTCAAAGCCCGAACTTTCCATCGAAACGCAGTCTTCGCATATAAAATCGTTCAAGTTGGAGCTGGAAGAACAATCTCTATGACTCCAGGTCTCACAGGACTGACATTTGACCGTAGGACGCGAACCTGGATCTGAAAAGGAAGCGAATGAAAAGATGCTACGGGAGAAAGGATGATGCTGACTTGAATCCCCACAGACGCACCAGAACACCGCTTCCTCGTCCACGACTTCATGACACACCGAACACACTTCCTGAATAGCAGGTGCATCATGAGAAACGACAGCGCTGTCTGCCGTCCTCGTCGTCAGAGTAATTTCTTCTCGAACGTAGCCCGGACAGCGGTGCACACTCAGAGCATCCATCCGAGTCAATCTGTTGATGGACCTCCAGCGCAAATCGAGATCGCGAGTGATTTTGGTGGCGATGGAACTCAAGGACTGGGGCAGCTCCATCTTTCGCCAGACGTATTCCCGCCGAGGCGGCACTGGGGGTAACTCTTGGTCGTGTTTCGACGTAGCTTGTTTTGGTTCAGTTTGTATCCTAGCTTGGTTGTGCAGAGGCACAGGCGAGGGTTCAAAGATCGGCGGTGAGTAGGAGAAAGAGTTGAGAGCAGCAGGTGCTCTTTCAATATCCTCCTCTGCGTTATGATGAGTGGTTCACGCGATTTGCCGGTGAGACAACCATACCATGTAGTACGCGATTGGCAGACCTCAAGACCTAAGCGCTGAAGGTTGAACATTGCACAGACGGGAAAATCGCGAGCTGACCTTTTGACACAACGCGTTGAATAAGCTCCAAGAGTCACCAGTATCATCCTCTGGCTGTGAGGTATCGGTGTTGCTCAATGGAAAGTCGATACTGAATAAGAATCGATCGTTGATATCGAGGAAAACATTATAGTTCTGCAGAACGGCTAGGCGTAAGCAGTGGAGAAAGATCTCAGACCATACCTCGACTCCTGATGGTAGTCAAATCCTGGGCATCGAGATAGTTTATTCCCGACTGGACCAGATCAGCGTCCACGGCGAAAAAAAAGACGGCAGACCCACGGAAAGTCCAGCAACCTGTTGAGCTCTCAGTGAGTCAAGAGAGAGTCAATATCAATCCAGTTTACGAACCAGTTTGAATCCGAGAACGATGCTCCGTTCAAGATCGTCCTTAAGAGCCGCCGCCAACGGGCCTTCTGCAGCCTGCCAAAAAGCTTGCACGAGATCAGACACACACTGTTCCCGTTTTAAAGACGGAGATTACCGTGTTCATAGGCTATGAAATTATACGAGGATGTAGGCGAAGATCTGCCTCGAATGCGGAGCACATTCGGATGTCTGGAAGGCTGTCCGTGAGAGTATCGGTTTTTATTTCAATGCACACTCACAGCAGTCCTCTGGAATGGGACACCGTCGCCTCCAAGTGCTTGAAAGCTGTTTGAGTTGCGTGCCCAAGGAAGACAAAGGCGCTTCGCCCACCTCACGAGCACTGGGCCCTGCATTGAACACCTTCACGATGACCGCTCGACCCTTGACTTCCCCTGCATGGAGAAGATATCCTGGTCCGCTACCTATCTCGAGCGTAAGATCGAGATGCCTTTCCCGAATGATCTGGTCTGGTTTGAGATTCATAGTATGTTTGAAGCTCGATTCCGCTACGCACATTGGGTTCGTCCATTTCCGTCTTTCGCCTTCGTTTCCGCGTGGGTTCTCCGATTCCCAACTCGGAGAAATCCGGAGAATCTGAAGGCAGCAAGATTAGAGTCCTGCTTTTGAGATAGGCGAAAGCTGACCTCCATGCTCCCGTCGCCGGCGTCTCCCTGGGAATATATTCACCAGGTTTCCATGTACATTGTTGAATGTGCCTTCACCCAGAGTGATCCCACTGGCGTTTGAGATAAATGACATCCGAGTCGGAGATGAGAGTAAGAAGCAGAGACTGCAGAGTCGTTCGCGGGGTGCAGGTGGTAGTAGACAGCTGTGCAACAGCTGTGCCTCGTGCGAGCAAGCTGTCATTATGCACCGTAAAGCTGTGGCAAGGCTCATTTAGGCATTGGACCGACATTTAGGCGCGTCGGAGACGCACAAAAAAGGAGTGCTTTCTCCTGTTTGTCAAGGAATATCTGAGCGACTCCGTCCGGACCAACCAGAGTTCTGACGCTGCACTACACTTGAAAATGTCCCTAAAGGCCTTTTCGAGATGGTTCGCTGTGAGCCTAGCGTCGGATCTTTGAGTGGCTTGAGACGTTCCGACCGTTACACGCAAGGCTCGTCGGTCTCCTTGCGATCTCCGAGTCGTCACCGAAGATGTCGAGAACCGCGCTGCCTTTCATATCTCCGGCATAGAAGACGTCGGGTAGGTGGCTAAGCATATGAGGGCTCGCTTCCTTTGCGCGACTGCAAGCACCGATAACATGGCAGAAACAACCGCCGTAGCGCGCTCGGCGACACTCGTATGGGCCGAGAGGGTTTCACCTAGACTAAGACTCTATCAGGAAGGCCAGACGTGACATGGCTTCGAGGTTCAACGTTCAACGTTGAGCCGGGGGGGATCCGGGATGGGAGAGCTCGATATTGGTAGAGTTTCTGACCTTTTTATACTGGAAAAAGTCGCAAAGAAGAAGAAAAAGTCGGACCAGGTGAATACGCACCTTGAAGTTCCCGGCTTGCTTGAAGTGAAGGAATGGATGGTGGTGGTTTTAGTCAACACTGATTTCGGATCAATTCAATCTTAGCACCCGGCACCGACTCTCACTGCGGTCCTTCCTCCAATGCATCCACGGTGAGCTCGGAGCTCGTGTCTTGACGCTCGGTTACCATTTCATACAGGATCTACTGTGACCATCCTTGCTCAACGAACTGCGGTGCAAGTCAGCCGCCAGTGAGCCCTCTTCCAGAGCTCCTCGCCAGCAACGACATACCGAGCTACAAACTGCCCCAATCCTGGATGCTATCCAGAAAGCAAAGACCGAGCTTGCCCGCGTCGAGGCAGCAATCGCCAACTTGACAGCGCAACGCGCCGGGCTCGACGACTTTATTCAGAGCCACACCACGGTCGTGGGGTTGCGCTGCTTCCCCAACGAGCTCCTGGCGGAGATCTTCCTCCGATGCGTGGATTATCGTTCTTATTTCGATCCGCTCACAAATGGTCCTTGGATTGTGGCGCGTGTGTGTCGTCGTTGGCGCAATGTCGCGCTCTCTTGCCCTGGGTTGTGGCGCCACTTCTTAATCCCGCCGGTCTGTCGCGCGAGCATCGTCCGATTTTTGAAGATGCAATTGGATCGTGCACGTCATGCTCCACTTGTCATCGAGATGGCGCCAGAAGATGACATCCAGAGCGATGATGGCAACGATGAATTCGTCCCGACCGATGAAGTCGATGTTCTGGGCATCTTCCTTCGACGTCACGCCTCAATGGGAGGAAATACAGCTTACCACCAAACTCGATTTC
Organism: Roridomyces roridus; assembly: GCA_029378245.1. Lineage (NCBI taxonomy): Eukaryota > Fungi > Basidiomycota > Agaricomycetes > Agaricales > Mycenaceae > Roridomyces > Roridomyces roridus. The sequence continues at coordinate 591,594 of JARKIF010000001.1, read as the reverse complement.
ACCCGTTTCGCTAGTCATGGCGTCGGCTACCCTCAGCTCAAGACGCTACGGCTAGACATCATGGACGTAGTTTGGTCCCCAGATCTCGTTGATAGCGATTTGACCAACTCGCTCCCCGCTCTGGTCCATCTTGATTGGTATACCTTCCATAGACCATTCGCATGGCAGCCCCTCCTTCCATGGTCCCAACTCCGAACACTCGTCTTTCGACACCTTCAGTTACCCGACGCCCTGTGGGTCTTATCCGTTTATCCCCCCAAACCGACGGCGTCTCCTTTCTCTCGGGCTTGCACGGTGCCGGGATCTTAGAATCAGAGTCCGTCGATGCCCAGATCAAGTCCCTTGATATCGACGGGTGCGATGAGTCTTTCTCGAGCGGCCTCCTCCGCAGACTCGTCGCTCCAGCCCTGGAGAAGCTCCTCCTCGACATCCACTGCTTCGGCAAGATGTTCCCATTCCGGGAGACTCTATCATTCCTAAGCACCTCCGCATGCTCCTTGAAACACCTCCGCGTCGTGGACAACTCGTGCTCGTTGATCAAGCTATTGGAGTCACCCTCCGCCCGCGAAATCGTCCGGCTCGAGGTGTGTATCAAAGACATTGACGTTTTCATCGAGGCGTTGGCGATCAAGGACAGATTGGTTCCTCAGCTACGCACTTGGGTTATTCAAGGGAACTGCGAGCAGATTGACGTGCTGGGAATCCTTGTCGACAGGAAACCTTGCGTTCGTAGCATTTCCTTTGAGGCTTTAAAGTGGCAGTGGGACCGTTTCCCGGAGAGACATATAGTAGATGGTGGATTGGACGTAGTGATACTCACTCGATAGTTCGCACTACACTATATTGAAGAATACATTGTGCCATGATATAGTGAATTATTGTTAGAATTTAGCCTGCACTGTCCAGGTCCGTGCGCCCCTTGCATCCTGCCCCCATCCCGACTCTTCGGAAGGGTCATTTCATCCGGATCCTGCCTTTTTTGCGCATCAGCATGTGACTGGGATGCAAGATGGCCATGGAAGACTTTGACCCTGTGCTGTGAACTCGCAGTATGCTCTGAGCAAGCGGGGCGAATTAAATTACAAAACGGTACTACGATACGCGGCATGGAATATAACTGGCCATGGTTGACTGTACAGACACGGTACATCACTGCGGCACACGCGCCCGAATATTGGGCGAATCCGCCGGGAAGGTCTTCCGGTGGCAGCGGTTCCCACTGTGGTATTGGACATCATACCCTATGCCGAATTTCTGAAAGATTCGTGTTCAGAAGTAGGCGAAAGATAACGTTGACGGAGACATAGCTACCTCTTCCGCAAGGTTCAAAACCCCGAGAACGATTCCGAACATCCAAGGCGAGTTATCGTTGAGCCTCACTTCGACGAATTGGTTCTGAGTAGGGCCAGGTTGTATCAGACGAGGATTCAGTCTCCGCAAGATTGCAACTCACATTCATGAGATGCACCTGCGTGAAGAAAGAGAAAATCAGGATCGCAATGGCAGCAACACATACAGGAAACGTACATACCGTAAATCCTACCGTCCTCCCACTGGGCGGTCCTTGACGCATACTATCGTTGTTTTGTGACATGATGATTGTAGAGGAACTCTGAACCTGAGTGAAAGCAGGGGGTAGGTTTTGCAATCCCGAGAATGGTGGCGGCCGCATTTGTAGCTGGAGAGTCTGGCGCCCAAACCCAAATAGAAGGTCGTATCTGGAACAAGAAGATCTCAAGTCTGAATCTTGGAGATTCGCCCAAGGAAACAGAACGGAGATTAATCCAACTGCCCTGGATCCCTCAATTGAATCAACGCGGCGCTTGTTTCTGTACATGTGTGTGAAATAAGACACTACCTCTTCTTTGCAACTAGCATGCGAATTTTCGATCGGCGTGGAGAGAAGATGAAACTCCGATCCACCTTCGAATTCTGAGAAACACAGTTCGTCCGCTGAGTAGCTATGGACCGCCTCGGGGTCGCCACGCATACCCGGGCCCTCGAGTGCCTGGCCTTATCCTTGGGGCGGCTGCGAGTCATGGGGCTGCCAGAGGTTGGCCAGAGATCGAACGGTGTGCCAGCATGGGGCCATGGAATGGGATTTCTCCATAGATCATTGTCAATTCTTGGCAACACCCGCAACACAAGGTGTACACTATACACACGAGCTGTTTCCGCTTCTCCCGCCATGTTTGTTTCTGCCCATCGGCTGTTTGAAATGCTATGACTATACGTACCTACCATCGCCGTCGGCGCATCCCCGCTGTACATGTCTTCAGATGGAGGAAATTCATTTCCAGTTAACAGCTCCTGTTACGATGCTTGTCGCCGTGGAAGGATAGGCTGGCCAGGAGATAGGCCCTCGATTGCTTGACTGGAGTCACTGGACGCAATGTTCTTGAAGGAAAGCCACCGATCCAAAGATTCATTAGTTTTGTTTGCGCTAGATATATGAGACTGACAATCAGGGACCCCGCGTTGGCGCATGCAAGATCCTATCTTTGCCCTTGGGCGTCAAGACCATTGAGTTCAAACGGAAGGATCTTGGAAGGAAAGACCCACGGTGACATAGATACATAGAGCCCCCGAGTCCCAGCCGTTATTTTTTGATGTATTGGTCTAAGTCTGGGTGATGAAATTTAGTGCGCCTGCGCAAGCTGGCCTACTTATCTCCCGCCGAGAAAGGAGATAGAGTGGGATGGATGTTTGCTGCACTTTGCTCATCCGAGCAGGCAAATACAGCTCCGTGTATGAAATGCTGTTGTGCCGGTTCTGATCTTTGAATGCATTGACGGCGTCGTGTTCAAAGTTGCGTAACTTCCCAATGGCGGCAGATCCTCCTGTTCCTCAAAATCAATGAGGTGTGCAGCCATGGCAGGATCTGAATCCGCACACGCACCTTCTCCAGCGGCGCGTGGCATCATGGCGGTCTTGACGACGGGGAAACACCAACTGTTTCGCCTCATGCTGGCAGATGTGCGAATATGATCGTCTTGGGGCTCTACTTCAGGACTGCTGGGGTGGGTAACTGAGAGTCAGGACTCAGCCCGACAGCCGCTCGAGTCGTCCAGCGTTTGAGGGGCATTTGTAGGCTCAGAGAGTCGAGCCAATCGAATAAAGGGTTTCCAGGGTGTTTTTCTGGACGTAGATCACTTGCAATACCACGAATGAACATTTGGGACGATGCAGACACCAAAATCAAAATCCCGCACAAGTCCCACAATGACGTTACAATACATCTTCATTCCATGGACCGACCATACGAACGTCATACACGCCGACCAACACAACAGCATCGACGACGAGGTAGCCATTGAAGCCCACGACAAGGCGGATCACGATGACGAGCGAAGGAGCTCGAATACCGGCCGTCGGAAGGGAAACGCGGTCTGGTGTTGGAGAATGACGTGCCGCAGCGCCAATGGCTAGGCTACTTATTCGCCGCCAGGAGATGGAGGTGGAGAGCAAGAGACAGAGTGATGCCGGATGGATCAAACGCGCGTCGCAGATTTGATGGCCGGAAACTTTACTTCTTGACCACAGCGACGACATCTTGTATGAAAGACGGTGGATTGGATGTAGTAATACTGACTGAGCAGATTATTATGGCGGATTGGACGTAGTGATATCGATATTCACTCGCTAGTTCGCAACTGCATTGAAGAATACATTGTGCCCTGATACCATGAATCATTGTCGGAACTTGGGTGCATAGTGTTGTACAGTCTGTGCCCCTTTCCATCCTGGGCCTACATTCCACTCCGAAACAGCCACCCTGTCCTGCCGACATTGTTTCGGCGTCCAAATCCATGCGCGTTCTCCTTCAACGTTCGACATCAGCATGTTGACTGGGACTGAATACTTTGATCATGTCTTGGCCGTGAACTCGCAAGCATGGCGAATTAAATTACTAGCACAGGGTACTATGATACGCGGCATGGAATACAACGACTTGAAGAATGGTGAGAACTATTAGTACGCGGTACTTCACTGCGGCGCGCGCGCCCGAATATTGGGCGAATCCGCAGGGAAGGTCTTCCTGTGGCAGCGGTTCCCACTGTGATACTGGACATCATACCCTATGCCGAGGTTCTGAAAGACTCATGTTCAGAGGGAGAAACAACGTTAACAGAGGCACAGCTACCTTTTCCGCAAGGTTCAAAACCCCAAGCACGATTCCGAACATCCAAGGCGAGTTATCGTTGAGCCGCACTTCGACGAATTGGTTCTGATCATGAGTAGAGGGTTGTACATATTAGACGACAAGGATTCAGTCTCCGCAAGATTGCAACTGACATCCATGAGATGGACCTGCGCGAAGAGAAAGAAAATCAGGATCGCAATGGGCAGCAACACATACAGGGCACGTACTATAAATCCCACCGTCCTCCCATTGGGCGGTCCTTGGCGCACACTATCATTGTTTTGTGACATGATGATTGTAGAGGAACTCTGAACCTGAGTGAAAGGAGGGGGTAGGTTTCGCAATCCTGAGAATGGTCGCGGCCGAGCATTTGTAGGTGGGGAGTGTGGCGCCCAAACCCAGAAACAAGTGTATGTAGTCTAATATCTGTAACAAGAAGATCTCAAGTCTTTGACAGTCGCACACGGAAACAGAACGGAGATTAATTCAACTGCCCTGGATCCCTCAATTGAATCAACGCGGCGCTTCTTTCTGTGAGAAAATAAGACGCTACCGAGTCTTTTTTGGCAAAAATAACGCCGGCATGAATGGCGCAATTGATCGACGTAGAGAGAAGATGAAACTCCGCCGTACGGCGCTCGTACGGCTCCTGAATTCAACCCTGATTCTGCTGGAACGATCTGCGATCTGTTTGGTCCCGATGTCTTGAATCCCACCTTCGACTGAGAATCGCGTTCGTCCGCTGAGTGGCTATGGGCCGCCTCGGGGTCGCCACGCATACGCGGGCCCTCAAGTGCCTCGCCTTATCCTTGCGGCGGCTGCTAGCCATGGGATCAGTCGGGCTGCCAGAGGTCCAACGGTGTGGCATGCCATGGAATGGGATTTCTCCATAGTAGATCATCGACAATCCTTGGCAACACCCGCAACACAAGGTGTACACTTTACACACGAGCTGTTTCCGCTTCTCCCGAGATGATTGTTTCTGCCCATCGGCCATTTGAAAAGATATGAGCATACGTACCTACCATCGGCGTCGGCCCAGTCCCGCTGTACATGTGTTCAGATGGAGGGAATTCATTTCCAATTAACAGCTCCTGTTACGATGCTTGTCGCCGTGGAAGGATAGGCTGGCCAGGAGATAGGCCCTCGATTGCTTGACTGGAGTCACTGGACGCAATGTTCTTGAAGGAAAGCCACCGGTCCAAAGATTCATTAGTTTTGTTTGCGCTAGATATATGAGACTGACAATCAGGGACCCCGCGTTGGCGCATGCAAGATCCTATCTTTGACCTTGGGTGTCAAGACCATTCAGTTCAACGCAAGGAGCTGGAAGGAAAGACCCACGGTGACACAGATAGAGTCCCTGAATCCCCGCCGTGATTTCGATTCATCGGTCTAAGTCTAGGTGATGAAATTTAGTGCGCATGCGCAACTTGAAGCTTATCTCCCGCCGAGAGAGATGGAAAAAAGGAAATAGAGCGGGATGGAGTTGCAGGCGGGTACAGTTCCGGGTATGAAATGTTGTTCTGCCGGTTCTAATCTTCGAATGTGGCCAGGGCCCGTTGACGTGACTCCGTATGACTCCTTACCAGATATCCTCGGCCACAGATCTAGAGCCATTTTTGGTGGGATACTTGAGATCAGGACCGGCGGAGTTCGAACGCGTTCGAACCTGAACCGAACGCCGGGGCTCATGGAAAATGGCGCTGAACCGGACCGAACCGAACCTTGCCACCACTATGAATCAGACTCGGACTCGCCCCTTGCTGGCAGCTGGCATGCGCGAATATGATCGTCTTTGGGCCCTACTTCAGGACTTTTGGAGTGGGTACAGGCCTGAAATTTAAAGTAAGCCCGACAGCCGCGAAATCAATAGGGTGTGCAGTCATGACATCCGTACACACAGCACCTCCGACTGGTGGCAGTCTTGACGGAGAAACGCTGACGGGTTCGCCTCATGCTGGCAGACGCACGATATGACCGTCGTCCTTTGACTCTACTTCAGGACCGCTGGGAGTTCTCCAGGACCGTTGGGGGTGGGTACATGTAGTGATCGTCACGGGTCTCCCGCGGGTATTTGCGAGACGACCCGTACCCGTACCCGCCAAAACCCGTACCCGCGATGACGGGTACGGGTCTGGCGGCGGGTCGGCGGGTGACCCGTGACCCGTGGAACCTGCAGTGGATTTGTGAGCTCCTGGTGACTGAAATCATCCATGAAGCACTGAAATATGCCTACAGGATGCATAAGTTTCCGTGGAATCGCTGGGAAGTGAGCACAATCAAATGCCGAGTTCAATCAATCACCACTGATTTATCTTGGATCAAGCGGTACAGTGCCGGCAGTTCACCGGCGGTGTCATCGGCATTGATTTCCATCATTCCAGTCAGCCCTCGGCTTCAGCGTGCTCGCGCAAGGCGTATTCGGCAGTGTCTGTGCTATTCCCACGGGTTGTGGCGGGTACCCGCGGGTCTGCGAAAAATTCAGCTGCCGACCCGGACCCGTACCCGTAGGTACCCGTACCCGTGACCCGCGGCGGGTTGCCCTACCCGTGACGAACACTAGGTACATGAAATTCACCCGAGAAGGGTTTGAGGGGCAGCTTACAGAGTCCAGCCAATCCGATGTTCTGGGGTGTTTTTCTGGACGTAGGTAGCTTGCACTTAGCACGATGTGCCTCTGGGCGGGAGCAAAATCGAAATTCCGCACAAGTCCCACAATGACGTCACAGCGCATCTTCACCCGTACGAACGCCATGCACGCCGACCAACACAAAAGCATTGATGACGAGGTAGCCGAAGCAGCCCGCTTGGCCTCCCAGGCCCAAGCACTCGCCGACGACCTCAAAGCGAGGGCCCAAACCACCGAGGACCCAGATACGAGTGCGCGCCTGCTAGAAGAATCGAGCGCCAAGCAAGCCGAGGCGCGGAAGCACAGTAGACGGGCACATCGACTAGCCAGCGGGGCGTGGCAAGGCGGGACGTGGGGTGCCAGTATGGGCGCGGCGATTGGTGTGGGCCTCGGGGCGACAGTTGGCACGCTCGTAGGTGCAATTGCGACTATACCGACGACTGGGGTGGGATTTCTGGTCGGGGTGCCTGTTGGGTGGATTCATGGGCCGTGGGTTGGGCGGAAAACGAAGGAACAGGGGAATTCAGCGGAGAAAGTGGAGGATGACGGGGGAGTCGGTCGGTTGGAAGAGGAAGGTGAAGCGGGGGAGTCGGAAGAGATGTTAGACGAGGAGGCCCATCGTGCCGTTCTTGCAGCCATTGAAGCCCACGACAAGGCGGGGACCATGGCATGAAAATGTCCAAGGACCAGTGGACCACCGATTCATGCATGCAAGGAACGTCGGAAGGGGAGCCTAGGGAGCTAGGTGGATTCGTTCAGGAAAACATGGTGAATGACCAGCCGCAGCGCCGATGGCCAGCCCGGCAATTCACCGCGGGAGACGGCGGAGAGGAGACGGAGCGATGGCTGCACGTGACCACAGCAACGAAGAGCCACGAGCTCTTGTCCACCTCAATCCAGCCTCAAGTTGATTCAACTTCATCGGTTCGACAATTTGGACGAACCGAACCTTGGGTACGCCGCCAGCCCGGTGCGGTTCGGGGTTCGAAAAAATTGGCTCTGACTCACGGTCACCGAGACTCTGGTCCGAACCGCGGCAGCACTAGTAGATTCTGATTCTCGTCGTCCAGTTGGAAGATCAGTCGACGTCTTTAAGTACAGATATCACTCCGCGGGCGCCTACATATGAGAAGATTGTCAGAGCCTCGCGATTCTTGGGCATGCAGCCAGGTGTTCGATTTCAACTTCGATCTTGTGTGGTCCTGGGCCTTCGGGATGGTACTACTTACCTACTTACTCTCTGACACTTCACCTCACCACTGCGGAAATTCACAGGCCATTGCGGGTGTACTTGTTGAAGTTATGAATTGAAGATCCGATCGGAAGACGCCACGATGTCGATGACCTTGAACTCTATTCTCAGCCAATCCTTGACAATCGCGTCTTCAGAGGCTACATATAACTCTGACAATCTCCATATCCACACAGCACGCCAATTTTGGGCCCACATATAAAAAACTGCCCACTTTGCCCATATCTCCTTGTCCGTTATGTCCGTCGCTCAATTGTGAGTATTCCCGTCGTTTGATACCTTTCAGCTCACATCGGATACCCCAGGACCATCCTATGGTGCGGATTCGGACTTCTGGTATCTCTGCATGTACACCTTTAACTCACCTCTCAGTTCATCGGCACCGTCCTAAACTGGTGGCTATTCGGCATACTCATCGTACAAACCGGCATCTTCTTCATAGCCTTCCCCAACGACTCCCGCCTCAAAATCTTCGTCTGCACGATATTCGTTTTCGAATTAATCCAGACGTTATCTAATTTTCGCGATACGGTCCGGATCTTCGGTTTCCAGTGGGGGGATTTGGATGTTCTGGACGAGGTTGGGTGGGCTTGGTTTAGTACGCCGACGATGGGGTCTATAAGTGAGTCGTCTGGTTCACTGCAAGATGTTGAATTTCTTTGGCTGAAATGATCGATGGCGCTAGTCTCAGCAGTCGGTCAATTATTCTACGCAGGAAGACTGTACAGTCTCACGGGCAAGGAGGTGTATATCCCTGCCCTCATTGCATTGGTAAATGTCTTCATGCATGTCCTACAAATCTCACTCCGAGTTATCAGCTATCCTTCGCTCAACTTTCCGCCGGAATCTGGACTGGCGTCAAGATCTGCATGGCAGGCAAATTCTCCCTTCTCCAATCGGATAATGTCGTCCCCACTGTCGTAATTATAAGCTCGCTGTTCAGCTCCACAAACAAAGTTGACTGACGTGAACCCGCCCCAGACATGGCTTGCCGCCACCTCAGTATGCGACCTCCTCATCGTGTGCGCGACCATGTTCTATCTATTCGATGCCCGCCGAGATCCAGACTTGTTTCGGAAGACCAATGAACTGCTTACCCGGCTTATTGTGGTGTGTGTCCAATACTTGAACCTCCTGCGCACCCAATCAACTTCTTGCAGATAACAGCCGAAGCCGGGGTCCCGAGCGCCATATTCGCCATCGTCGACCTCATCTTGTTCGTCAAATTCAAACAGACGAATTACCATCTGGCGTTCTGTATCGAACTCTCCAAGATCACGTCTAATTGTATATTGTTGGTGAGTCGTCGTTTGAAGCTGCCTTTCTTCAAGTTGAGCTCATGGATTCCAGATCCTCAACTGGCGAGCACACATCGGAAAGCGAAGTGCACCGGCGGACGCCCATTTGAATTCGACTGTGCGATTGGACACTGTCCAGGGTATCGTGTTTGCAAACAACTCGAGATCGAGTAGGACGACGACGAGTCTCCCCGGGTTCCCCAGACCCGAACTTCGTCATGAGGAGAGGGATAGTAGGGTCTCAACAGCTGACCAGATTTAGAACTCGCGATCGACAACAAGCTCAAGGCGGCTACATCCGCGGTGGGGTGTGTTGATTTAATCTAGTGGTGACTGCGAACAGAGCGATCGGAGGAATAGGAGTATCCACCAGCGAATGGGAACGCGAATAGGCTGTGATCGCGGAAGGTATTTTGAAGATCTATGTATAACAAACTTATCCAACTGCGTTGGTTCAACTTTTATAACATGGTTGCCATGATCGGCTTATCGGATCAACAAGCTCGACCATCCCGATCACTGGCCAATCACTGGCTGTCTTTTTCCACCATCTCAGACTCTCATACGGTCCGTTCGCTCCACTTCAGCCGCCGATGTTAGGTTCCGCGGAAGGAAATTGGATCGATTGGACGAGGGGTAAGTGTTGTCTGGCCAGTATATACGCAAGGCGAAAAGCCCACAGTGTCAACGCAAATGAGCTACAAGAGGTTATGCGTGGACTCTGAAAATATCCACTGCGATCGACCTTAGCGTTAGCTACGTAAAGGGGCTGCAAGAGGTACTACTGCCGCCTCATGACCCTGATCATGGCTTTGCCGGGACTCCTATTGAACGCAGCAGTGGCTTAGGCTTACACCTCACGAACAATCTTCTAGCGCCACTTTCAAGCTGCTTGATATTCAAACAGGTTTATGTGGTTCCTCTCGGTCTGCAAGACCCAAACGCATTTCATACAGATCCGCCGAATCTTGGATATATCCGAACATCACGATCTTCTCGTGACGGATCACTCTAGAGTTAGGAGCGAGTCGATCGTGCCGCAAATATTTAACGGCAATTAGTTCTGGCCTACCCCGCTTGACTCGCTCACTGCCATGTCCTACTACAACGAGACCGCCGTGCAACTGGCCATCGACAACCAGCATTTCTACAATGTCAATCTGGGGCCTTTCTTGACTGGGTGAGTCCTTGACCCATCCTGCAGACTGGCGACAGGCTAATTTATGCCGTGTCTCAGTATCGCAGCCCAAATCTTCATGATGGGATGTCTGAGTGAGTCTCCTTGCACGATTCGCCCCACGATTGTTGTTCAACCTTCGCCAGCCATTCAAATGTGGAAGTATTTCGAGGTGCGTTTCATACTTCTCCGTGTAGTGCTTTCCAATGCGCGACTGACTTGTGCGTGCCTTCCCTTGAAATAAGAAGTTTTTTTGGCTCACCTTGAAGCGCCACAGCCAACTCCTGTACAACGCGTTCATCGTAAACTACGGGCAAGTCATCAGGTGGAATAGATATGGTTGGACTTTCATGTGCGTCCTCCCCCGTCGCGATTTCCCTTCGCCCTCCTAAACAAATCTTTGCAGCTACGAACCCGCGTGGACGGCCGTAATCGCAGCCATGACACAAGCCTTCTTTCTCCAACGGTGTTGGACTGTAACCAAGTCCATTTGGCTCGCCGTCGCCGGCGTTGTGGGCATTTTGCTGTCCCTCGGTGCGGGGATTGCCACTAGTGCGGGGTTGGTGTCGAGGCCGTACTACACGTAGGTGGTAGTCCAGGTTGAATTCTCGCTGGTATTGACGGCCCGCTTAGGGAGACGTCTCAAGTATTCGTTCAGGTTAATATCTGGCTGATAGCGTGAGTTCTCCCCGGAAGTTGTGATACGGGTTTTAACAGCGATTCAACAGGAGCGCCGTGACGGACGTGGGGATTTCAGTCATTTTGGTGACCCACCTCCATAAAATGAAGACTGGGTTCAAAAAGTGAGTTCGAATCGGGATTTCTTTGGTAGGCTTCAACCTGACCCTCCCGAAGCACAGAAAAGACTCTATCCAGAATCGTCCGCCTCACGTTCGAAACCGCCGGTGAGTCTCGAGATCTCTCCTCACTATATAAATGACGAATTCGACCGGCGCAGCTCTGACATCTCTCATCGCCACCGTCGACCTCATACTCTACATCACGATGTCGAAGGAGAACACCGTCCACTTGGCCGTCCAGATGGTTGTAGGGAAGATGTATAACCATTCTGTTATGGTGACTCTCCTCGCACGGACGGTGAGTTCAATCCATCTCGACCTTTCAACGGATTCTGAATCTGATTGAATCAGCGGATTCGGAATGAATTCGACAGCAATAGTGCTGGGAGACTGGGCAACTTCTGATTCGGTGAGGCTTCGTTTCCTTCATTCGGGTTTGAACCAATTCTGAATCATATACCTATGACAGGGAAAACCCAACCCCGCTGGGGGCGTCACGGTTACACGGGTGCGTTCCTCCCTCCCTCTATTCCTTTGTGATTTGTGTTCAACTCGAGTCTCGCAGACACAAATCCGAGTAACGGACCATGTGGATATCATCCCGATGAGGTCTATGGGCGGGGAGGAGGAGGAGACGGATGTGGACACGAGTTCGTCGAAGATGAAGATTGATAGGATGGTGTAAGCTCCTGCCTTGGAACCTTCGGTCTTTAATACCCGCCCGTCTAATTTGGGCCTAGTAATGTTTGTTGTACACCAAATAGCATGGAAAAGTACCAGAAATATCAGCTCCGTCCTTGTGCCCCCACCCACTTCACAATCACATCAGCCATCTGCCGACCCTCCTCTTTCTTCTTCTCCAAACCAGTATCATCTCCTCGCTTGGCTTCCTTTGCAGCACATCCCATCGCCCACGCATCCCGAATCGCACCAGCCCAATCCCCCGCCTCGTACAGCTCACGCGGGAGCTCTACCCCCACACCGTCTTTTTCGAGGAGCCGTCGCAGGCCGTGTTCCTCGATAAATAGAGGGCGGGAGACTATCAACGCTGCTCAGGCCTCTCCTTGCACCCAAAGACGAAAGAAAACAAACGCACCGTAAACAAAAGGCGTACACGAATCGACACACTCCGCAACGGTTCCATACCCCAATTTCCCGAGTAGGACGTCAGCTACGGCTGTGAGGTCCGGCATGTAGACGTCCCGCGGTGCGACGAAGAACGAATCAGGCAGGTCATCATTCATACCACCATCGGCGACGGCGTTCCACTGCTCTTTGGAGACGCCGCAGACGATGGCGAGCCAGGAGTCGTCGGGGAGGAGTTGTGGGAAGTAGTCCGAGTCGAATTCGTCCTCCGCAGGCTCGAAATTGACATTAGATGGGGTGTATTCAATCGGGGTTGGTGGGATGGTTTGGAAGGATGGTAGGCCGCCAGTGGCGGACGTCGGCGAGAGTGGAGACGTGGGTTTTGATACGGGGGGTGCACCAGGGATGCAGATATGCGAGGCTGTGGCGATGCGCGAGGACGTGAGGAGGGATCCCGGGGAGGGAGAGTCCAACGGGGAAGGGAGCGTCAGGCGTGGGAGGGCGCCGTTGCTCTTCGCCAGACGTCCGAGGGCGTCTGCGAGGTGGTTGCCGTCGAGCGAGTGGCGTACTGGGCTGAGTTCGCGGCTGAGACGCTTTGGGGTGCTGGGTGTGGCACTTCCTGGGCGTCGGAATACCTGGCCGCCGAATGAGACCACGAGGATCTTGTTCGAATGGCGGTGAGGGGGAATGCCGATGGAGTCGAGGAGTTTTGAGCGTCCAGCGACCGAGTAGATTGACGGCGACGGTGGTCGAACGAGCAGTGGAATGGGTATTATCTGGCGCCCGGATGCCGAGGGTGGCACATCCAACAAAGCAAGCACATGCTCTGTAAATCTATTTGTAAGAGGATTCACCCACTCAGATGAAGGCAGCTGAGGCTCTACAGCAAAGGAAGGAATGGGTATGTATCCGGGTAGACGCAGTAGGAGATCTGCGCATCTATAGCCAGCGTGGATTTGTTCCACAAGTGGCTTCAATTCTTCGGGCGGTACTGGGACATCGGCAAGTTGAGCATCTATGTGGTGGTGAACTGTATGGGACTCGTCTGGGGAGGTTACTGTTGGAGCATCGACCAGTGAGGTCGAGAGGTAGCTGTAGACTGAATCGAAGGTAAAATTGGTAACGAGGATGGCGGGAATTCCGACTCCTTTGGCGGCCAAGCTAGGACAAGTCATGTTAGGGCTTGATTAAGTTAGAGCGGCGCACCATCCGAGAAACGCTGCATCGCTCAAGACGCAATCGGCGTTAATCTCCTTCAGCCAAACCTGCTCCGTCTCCAACATCGCGTCCTTCTTTTCAAGAAAGGATTTCAGCGCAGCGACACTCTTCTGGCGGTCCACCCGGTAACTTTGGGAAGGTTATTGGATTTGAAAATCCGCAGAAATTCGAAGACGCACGCCAGGGGCTGTACGATGACAGGGTCGATGTGGGCGTTGCGATACCGGGCGCCCATCTCAATGGCATCGGCGAACACGAGCTTGGGAGCCGAGGACACTATGAAGACTTGGACCCCATCGACCTGAAGTAGATGTCGAGTTAGAGCAGACACTCTGGTCGCGTGCCCGTAACCTTGTGCACAGAGGTCAGTGACTCTGATTTGAGGTCGATATGGCTGGATTTCCTACCGTGTCCAGAGACGTAAAACGCGAATAGCATGGGGTCAAAGTGTGGTGAAGAAAGGAAACGTCAGAAGAAAAGGAAGAGTTTTCCTGCGCGGAGTGGCGGTCCCAAACGTGTTTTGTGCTAACATGTGACGTCCAACGTGTCCGGCGCGCCCGATGACAGAACCTCCGTTGTGAACACCCTGCGGATCCTGGGGATCGAAAGAACAGCGGAAACCCTTTCACCGCCGACTCACCGGCAGGCCGCGGGAGAACTTGACAACTTGGAGAAGCAAAGAGGTTTCGGACTTTCGGGCCGATCATCGGCAACCTAATTTGAATTGATGACGTGCTTCCTCTTGCTCTCAACCACCGTGTAGGTCGCGAGGCAGACCCCCGAATCGAGCCATGATGCTCAATAACCTTCGCAAGGCGAGCGGTGACCGTCCAGGTTCCGTGCCACCTTCGCTTCCGACCTCAAGGTCCGACCCACTCAACGCCCGACCCTCGTCAATACCCCCTGGCATCTTAAATCACCACCGGATCTCTAGCGGCGATGCTAAAGACCCCCAGAAGGTCTCGGGGGACACCTCTCTTGACCTAATGGCCCATCTCCAGCGCGCCGGACCATCCGTCGTCAAGTCCAGAACCGGCAGCGTGCTCTCGAGAGGCTTTATCCTCAAGACAGACCACTATCCTTCAGGTATCGTTTCCTGGGCTTTGGTTCCACAGAAACTTGATCTATCATTCAGGACGCGCCCTCGATCTCGACCTGAACGTCCATGGCGCCCCCAACTTTCGGGCTCCACGGATCGGCGGTCTAAATGTATTCGGTGTTGCGCAGCCCCGGACTCAGGGACTCCGTGCCATATTGTCTGTTCTGCGATGCCGACCGGGCACTCCTGATCCTACGCATGTCGTCTGGTTTTCTACTCGAGAGGAACCCATTGGTGAGTGAGTTCAGTCGAACTCCGTGGCTTCCGTCTGAGTTGTCCAGTCTACATCTCTGGACGGCCGTTTGTGCTGCGCGATGCATCCCAGCCACGCCGGACGCTTTCGTTATCCGATCGCGCCGAGAATCTGGAAGCCATAGAAGTCCGGATGAAGAACGATATCCTCCAAGAAGCTCAAAGGTGTGTCGTTCGAGATTAATGGTTTCTCCGAGTATTCACAGCATCAGGCACGGCGGTCTAATTCTGACGCACAACGAAATGGGTGCGCTCCACTTGTTTCTGCAGTCCAAATCTCACCGTTTTCAGCCTCGGATAGCGGAGAGGGCGCGATCCTGCCCACGTGGACCTCCGTCGATACCTCCAACGTGAAGACATCCAAGGAGCTTTGGAGCCAAATGAAGGATGCCGGCTGGAACGTTGATGTGTGTATTCCATATCTGCGGTCCAACCCACGTTTGACGCGTTTTCTTAGTACCACCGCATTCCTATTGCTCCAGATCGGCCAATCGAAGACAACTACCTGGATGCATACCTCCGTGTCGTGAGAAACACCGACCCGCTCCGGACGGCGCTCGTGTTCTCTTGCGGCATGGGCGCTGTGCGGACCACATTTGCGATGGTGGCTGCGTCGATTATTCGACGCAAACAACTCATCGTCCGGGGACTGGCTGACCCATACGCCGGCAAGCACTCGAGTGGGACGCCGTTGGGTATTATGACGCCGATAGCGGGTAGCCCGCCGACCCAGGAAACCGAGTCCCGCATAATGCAGGCTTTAGAGCAAGCGAGCGCACAGCAGGATTTGAGCAAGTCTTTGCTGCGGCTGACGTATCTCTTGCAGCAGTGTCGGTTGTTTTCTTGTCCAGTGGAGATTCCTTGTTGAATTCCGTACAGCACTCCAGAACCAGAATTCTCAATCTGCTATCGAGCTGCTAATGACGCGTCCTGCGTTATTAGAGAGTCTCCGCAAGGCACATATGGGCAGTTACGGCGTGATTCTCAGCTTGCTAGGCTGTCTCGACCATGGACTGCAAGCAAAGAGACTCGTGGATCGGGTCATCGACGCCAGTAAGTGACCCCTGCCATATTTTGTCTTCGTCTCACCGTTGGAATAGCTGACCAGGTGATCAACCTGCGAGAAGACATCCTCATCCATCGTTTGAAGTATTCCATGATCAGTATGGACGAAGCGCAAGGCGAAGACGCGCTGGACAAGGCTGTCAAGGCGTTGGAGAAATAGTGCGTGCGTTTCCAACTCGGTTTGCCTGTTTATTGACATTCTCAGTTTCTTCGCGATTGCGTTTGCCTCGTTCGTCGACAGCGCTGACGATATTCCGCCGAGCTTTTCGGATTGGCTCAAGGTCGGTTTTATGGTTACCGGTTTGGAATGTAATTAACTCTTTTTAGGCTCGGACGGAGATTTGGAAGTAAGAGTCTTGATTTCTAACAGGACTGCAATTTCTGACGGTGCATCCAGTCAGATTAAATTCCTCCGTAAATCCTACGGTTCGCGGTTAAATGTATTTGCCCCCATCAACGACCTTTCGGCGCTCTCCAAAACCCACTGGGTTGATCGCGCGTTGGTTCCGGGGAAGAACAATGACGTGGCTATATCTGGCGGTCAAATTCTGGGAGACGAGTATTCCACGCATGTTGTCAAGGTGCGCTGGGCCATTGGTATTCCATTTGTTGTTTATTGACATCTGACGTAGCACCGGAGTGGAATCATCCTCCGTGAAGGGACCCTCCTCAAATCGGACCAATGGCTGCAAGAGTCGCATTACGTGGATCACGGCGTGCGGGGTGCGATCAACTTCCGGCGCGTTCCCATGTCGAATATCTACGCGCTGGGACAGCCGACACTCGAGGCGATTGACGAGGTGGTGTCACGCATCAAAGACGCGCATCCGAATGCACAGCGGATTATTTGGATCACGTTGAGGGAGGAGCCTATTGTGTATATCAATGGGGCGCCGTATTGCTTGCGAAGGGAGGGGTTTTCGTTGAGGAATATGAAAGGTACGGAGTGTACACTGGTGGGTATTTGGTTCTGATTGCGCGAAGATTATGGTGGTATCTCTGCATCGCGGTTGGAGATCTTGGAGGAACGGCTCCGGGACGACGTAGTTTCCGAGTTGAAGACTTTCGGCGGAAGGTGCGCCGTTCCCGCCTCTGTTTGGATATCACTGATTTGTTTAGACTTTTACTTCACACGGAAGGGGAGGACGGCACGATTTTCCCAGTCTGGGAGGAGATCCAGAACGAACTCGATGACGTTGTTGTTCTCAAGGACGTGATGGCCTCTCGGAGCGCCATGTCGGACGATCTCGAGCTCGAGTACCACCGGATTCCGATGACAGCGGAGAAGCCACCCGATTTCTCCGATTTGCAGGACCTGATTGACGTTGTGCTGGGCTCATCGAATGATACGCCGATTGTGGTAAATTGCCAGCTTGGTCGTGGGAGGAGCACTTTGGCTTCAGTTCTTCTGTTGTTGATTCGGCAATGGCTCGACTCGAGTCGTTCGTTGATGACGCCTGCGACGCCGGGCGTCTTTTCTCGCAAGTTGTCTTCGATTTCGTTGCCGCCCATGGTCAAAAGCCGACATTCTTATCATATCATCAACAGTGGGTGTTTTTCTGTGTCATAATTGATGTACACTCAAAACATGTTAGACCTATTGCGGGTCATCCGGAAGGGTCTTACGGTGAAGGGCACTGTCGACGAAGCGATCGAGCGTGCATCTCTTGTGTACGATATGATAGATAGCATAGAGGAAGCGCGGACGAGGGCAGACCAGGCGACGGACGACAAGGAGAAGCGCAAGCATGCTATGAAAGGTTTGTCCTCTCGATCGGTGTTTTCTACGACTCAACGATCGTTCAGGAATGCAAAACCTGCACCGCTATTTCACGCTCATCGTCTTCCAAGCGTATTTGCAATCGACGGAACCCGATACGAAGCGGTCGTTTGAGAGCATGGAGGCGTTTGTTTCGAATCAACCGGGTGAGTGCCGCATAGCTGCACAACGCCGACTCTTACTCTTACTCCATTCAGTCATAAAGACCTTTGAAAATGAATTGTTCGCGGATGGATTGAATGCCCTCAAGCCGCTGGAACGTGCTGACGTGACGGACTGGTGTTGCGCATCCGGATGAAGTGAATCAGGTTGTGCTCAACCGTTCTGGGAGCATTCTGTCAGCGTCGACTATCCTCAAGAATGATATGTTCTCTAATCTGCAGAAAATGACTCTTCCCGAGTGCGTTGGTTTCACCTCTTGTAAATTGTTTATTCACCGCCGGTCATCTAGGCGTATCGAGGGAGCGCCGAATTTCCGGCAGCTTCCGCTCACTTTACGGTCGTCGTCCGGTACGGGTATCCTATCGGGTGATGACAAGACGGTTTGCGGCAGGTGCGTGCACATCACACGAATGGTACATGAATTCAAAACTGAATGTTTGTTGCTGCCAGTGGTATGCCAACGGTGGAAGGGTAACACGGTTCCTCATCATTTATCATCATGACTGCTAACTCGAGTACGCAGTTTGAAACGGGCTTTGTTCAGATTGGATGCTGGACCGTCGGGGAAGAAGACGGTGTTTTGGACTTGTTTACGAGAGGTGGGTTCAACTTGTGATGGTGTTTAGTCATCCAGCTCAAGTTGGATATTAGGAACCTGTCATCTATGTCGCGGGCAGCCCGCATGTTCTTCGGCTTTCTGGGAAGCCTCTTGAGAATGTCGAGTGAGTCGGGACGCCATCATCGTTTCGTTTGAATTTAAATATCCTCCGCACAGGGCGACTGGGGTGACTCGGCAGATGGTCGAACAAATGGAGGAGGCGTTCAAGAAGGACGTGCTTCGCGAGGTCAGAGACAATGACGGACGAGTCTTGTTGCATGACGAAATTGAGGAACGGCCTGGGTCGTTCACCATCGTGCCTCAATGGGCTACGGCCACGGAATCCGATATCTTGACCCCGCGGGACGTTTTCACGTTGATGAGGAAGGAAGGATTCAAGGTAAGCGATCTGCCTCGTTGGATTCATTCTTCTAACATGCTGCAGATTGATTATGGCCGAATAACGATTGTAAGAGCTGAGACATTCTACTTGCTCCGACTAATTGACGTGACAGACGGATGAACAAGCTCCGCTCCCCGAAGCTCTTTCGCATCTGTTTGATCGTGTGCGTTTGGGGTTGACACAGGCCAGCGACTTTGTGTTCAACTGCCAGATGGGTCGCGGGAGGACGACTACGGGTATGGTAGCTGCGTGTTTGATCGCCACGACGCAGGATTGGGATGGGCAAGAACCCAAGTGGGAGGACGAGGAGATCATTTCGGATGCATACGACTCTGTGGATGGGCCTTCGGAGGAGGAGGCGTATCTCCAAGGCACGTTGTTCGATTTGGGAATGGGATTGAACTGACGTACGAATTAGGAGAGTACAAGACTATCCTCCAGCTCGTTGGCGTGCTCTCTCACGGGAAGATCGCCAAGCGCCTCGCAGACCGAGCGATAGATGTGATGCAAGATGTTCAAAACCTCAGAAAAGCCATTTACGAGTGCGTCCCTGTAGCTCGTTCTATTTCGTGTCCTTGTTAATGTGTCAACAGCAACAAGCTGAAGGTTGATGCGTCCGAGAAGGGCACTGCAAAAGAGCGGAGATTGCGCAGTGTGACTGTGAACTACCTGTTCGTCTTCCGTCGATTTTGCTGGCTTTCCTGATGTTATTGTTCAGCTATCGCTACGGATCGCTCATCGTGTTTGCCAACTACCTTGTTGGCCTTCAGGATAAGAAACAGCCTGAAGTGACGTTTACTGATTGGCTCAAGGAACACCGAGAGATTACAAAGATCCTGGGGAGGCGGTCACTTGACTAGATCTCGGTATACTTGCTGTAAAATCTACTTGTTTTGCTAATTGCATTCTCTTTCCGGTTCTGAATCGCCGCAGCTTGGAGGACTTGTTGTGAGTCACCGTGCAAGCTATGCGCGATTTCAGTCAACTTGAACAAAGAGGCTGTGATAGCCGAGCAGATCGGATTTCACGCGAGGCGCGCTCAGGTCCCCATTTTTTTGCGAGAATTTCCTTTCGGGAGGACATCATCATTCATGCCTGCTCGTTATCCGATCCTACAGGCGAACTGAATGCTGCATCGTTTGATCAACTGATGAATATTGAACAAGGCTGTTCTGAAGCAGTGTTCA
Organism: Roridomyces roridus; assembly: GCA_029378245.1. Lineage (NCBI taxonomy): Eukaryota > Fungi > Basidiomycota > Agaricomycetes > Agaricales > Mycenaceae > Roridomyces > Roridomyces roridus. The sequence goes on along the minus strand of JARKIF010000001.1, from coordinate 571,441 downwards.
CTGGTATCAATGTTTCATTTCAAGTGGCACCGGCGGCGCAGCCCGCGGCCAGGAGTGGTGCCACTTGTCGGGCAGGGAGTTGCTGCGTCATGCTCGGAACGAGAGCTGTTGTGACACGCCTACGCGGCGCAGGACATACTTAAAGGTCCGGAGCCCCCGCTTTTTATCCCCACGATTCAACGGCATGCACAGACACGTCCTGAGACTCACCAGTGATTATGCGCCTGCTAACCTGCATACAATCCAATTGCTGACTCTTGCGAAAGCAGTGTTCGACGCGTCAGCTCCGGCGAGATCGAATCCTCGAGGCTCACGCAGTCCTCTCTCGCCTATATCAGCCCCGAATGAGCTGATTCCCCGCAAGAAATCTTTCGAAAGCAGAAGATACATGCACATGGCGGTCACATACAAAGGAGGACAAAGACAAACGGATAGAATTCCTGTTCCTTCTCACCCACCACGACGGACCAGCAACAAACTCGGGAGTAGCAGACACGCCACTCCGCCGATGAGTGCAGAAAGCAGTAGGTCGACGAGGAGAGTGTTCAAGTGGGTCAAGGGCGAGACGATTGGGCGGGGTACTCATGGGCGGGTGTACCTTGGCTTGGACGCTACCAACGGCGAGATGCTCGCGGTCAAGCAAGTTACTTTCAGCACGCCGTCCGAGTCCAGATCAGGTCGTCCCTCACCTCGGACTCTCAAGCTCGAGATGGAGAACATGAAGAAGTTGAATCATGTGAACCTCGTCGAGTATCTGGGTCTCGAGGAAGAGGGATGTACTATTTCCATGTACGTTGGTTCTCTGAGTGTATTGAAACCTCCCACTGACACTTCATTCAGATTCATGGAATACGTGCCCGGCGATTCAATTCGGGAGAACGTCCTGAAGCACGGAGCGCTCAATGACGAGCTCGTCAAGTCATTCACAGCCCAAATACTCGATGGCCTGGCGTACCTGCATTCCAGGCGCATCATGCATGGCGTAGGTAACCGTTGTATTCTCTCCTACATCCATGCTGATCCCCTCAACAGGACCTGAAGTCCAGCAATGTACTCCTTTACCCCGACGGTAGATGCAAGATCGAAGGCCTCTGCTGCTCCTCGACGACGCTGCGCGACAACTCGATGGCTGTACCGCGCTCGATATTCTGGACCGCACCGGAGGTGGTGAGCACGCAGTACAGGGCCTACACCGAGATGGCGGACGTTTGGAGCCTCGGGTGCGTTGTGCTGGAGATGTGCTCTGGAACGCGGCCGTGGTCCGGGGTCGAGGCTGTGGCTGTCTTGTACAAGGTAAACTCGAGCCGGATCACTGATTCTTTCAACTTTGTTTGCTGATTCTATTCATTTCTAGCTATATCAGCAGACTGGTCGTCCCGAGCCGCCCGCTGATTGTGAGTTGCATCCTGGAGCACGAGATTTAATGGACCAATGCCTTGCCTTGTGGGTACCCTATCGAATTATCCTGCGGCAAGGCTAACCCGCTTACCAGGAACCCCGACGAACGCACGACAGCTGCGGATTTGAGACTCCATCCATACCTCGTTCTGCCCTCTGGGTGGTCATTTACCGGGTTCTGACACAAACGACCGCCGACGACCGCCACTTATTTATGATCACGAAGACGAAGCAAGTTTCATCATCTGCTCGGGTATTGGCGTCCTTCACGCTATTATTTATCATCTAGAACATGCACCTCGGTCTCCTATTTATCGTCCACGCTCTGCTGTATTTACTACTTGGACCACTATTTATTCCCTGCCTCTGTATTTATGTTCTGCGCACGATGTATTGTAGTGTAGTGTATCAACTCTACATTGTATCATACTATGTACAGCAAGGAAAGTTGCTGGCTATGTGCGCTCGGCGACACGTACCTATCTTTATTTGAACGTTGTTTGCAAAGCCGCCAGCGCCGTTTCGAACCCGCCGGGAAATAGAACAGCAGATCGGGAGTGGGGAGTGGGGTTGGGAAACGCTCTGTTCAACTTGATGTACATTGCACGGACCTCGGGCAGCCTGAGGTGCGTGATTAGAGCTTGCTGGTATCATGGAACATGGATGGGTTCTGCATCTTCAAGTTCTCGGGTTTCGAGGAGTTGTCAGGCCGGTCAAGCGTATTGAATAATTCATCTGCCATCGGAAGGCGATTAGGAAAATGATTGTAGATTCAATCTGTAAAGGACATGCGTCCTCGGGTTGGCGATGAAACAGAGATGAACAAGAAAAGCTGGGATTTCGAGGAACGAGATATATGCATAGTGATACAGTGGATTGCGACTTGATACACACGTCTTTTTCACGCCCAGTTGTCAATGAGAGCATCCCGCATCTCACCTATGACCTTGCTTGAGTCCTGCCCTTGTAGTTCTGTGAAAAAACAATTGTCAAAATGATGAAGGCTAGGTAAACTCGGAGATTGACGCACTGAATGTTGCCTCGATAACGCTAATCTCCGTCGCGGTGGTCTCGAGTCCGGTGAAAGCGCACCAATCATTGACGACGAGCCCAGCGCCAATCACATCCGAGCCGCGGTTCACCGTGCCGGCCTATGTGTGGGAGACATCATCAGCGGGTGTGTGATTCGATGGACCAGAACGCACGACAAGGGGAATTTGCAGCAAGCTACTCAGTTCATCCTGATCCTGGACGCTAGTTTTCGGATGTACGAGCCCACCCTGGTTCGTTATAGCGCAATAGCTCCCCACGAGGACGTTCTCTGCGATAGTTTGGCGGAATACCTCGACTTTGAGGACGTCGGCGATGATTTCCTCCGTCTCGCGGTCGATGTCGGGATGAACGAGGGCGACGTAGTCGTTGCAGGCGATGACGTTTCCGAGCGCGGATAATCGCTCTTCTACGCGTTGGATGGCAACCGCGTCCGGGAGGGAGTTTCGGAGGTGTTGCAGCTCTTGGTCGGTTGTTGTCGCGGGGACGAGCAGACCGTGTCGGTTTCCTGGAGGTACTCATTTAGAGGCGTGTCAATGCGATAAAAGTACCGCGTACCTGCCGTTAATCGCCCTATTATGCGCATGCCACCGATGCTCGTGTGGACGATTGGGATGACGTCGCCGAGCTCACTCTCAAAGGCAGAGTAGAAGTTTGTGCTGCCCTGGATGGCGGCTAGACAGTAGGCGTTTGTCAGCTTGGAGAATACGCCGATGTCGCTGTGGTTTTCGAATTGGAGACCTAGTAGCCGTCGGGGTCAAGCTCCAGAGCAAAATCAAACGCGAGATTATGCATACGAGTCGCCATGCCGGATGGGAGGTTTGAGGTGATAAGAAGTGGTTTTTTGGGTGCTAGGACGGGTTCCCTTGAGGCCCAAGGGATGTGGATTGGCAGTAGGCAGATGGAAGCATTTTATCAAGAGCGATCACAAGAGTCACTCGGCTCTGTCTCCTCTTGACTCATGCTACGATTCCGCGGTCCTCGCCTCCGATGGCTTGTGAGGGCACCCACACGGAGGCAGCTGTCAACACCGTCCGTAACCGTTGTCGAAACAATCATTATGGACGGTGTAAGACGCGCGCAGTCTAGCTCACCAATTCACCCAGGCGACGGGTCCCTATATCCTTCTCGACCTACATGCAAATGTGTCTGTCCCACCCGACCGCAGGGTACTACATGAACCCCCCAAACTCCATTTTTAAGGGCGATTTTGTTACGAGCCTGGAGATTACATCGCTTTTCGGGAGGTACATACTTGCAGATGCCAAGCAGAATGAATGACGAACCGACGTGAATTCGAGCTGCTGGGCGTGTGGCTCATGTCCCCGGCTTCTTATCCGTTTCGTCGAGCTTGGGCCTGGACGCGGGACGCTCATGCAGGATGTCATTCGTGTGGGTGGACTCTCAAAAAGGGGCATTTTGCTAATTCTTGTATAGGTACTTGCTGGGTTCGGCAAGGAAAAACTGAGCAGTGTACATCTCGTCGAGACCAGTCCGACGCTTCGGGCGCTCCAGGAAGCCAGACTAGAACCGGAGGCGCGCAAGTACGGGTGCACACTCGAATGGCATCATTCTATAGACGGTATTCCTCCGTCTGCTGAAGAATATGTACAGCATGGTCGTCGCACACGAAATTTTCGACGCGTTGCCGTTCCATACCATCCAGGTGAGGCCTCTCTCCCTGCACCATCTCGTTCGCTTAGTTTTTACCTCAGAGAACGGAACAGGGCTGGCAGAGACAAAACCATATCCAGGACTCCGATACGTCCTGTCCCCTCACGGCCTCCTCGGCTTCCCTTGCCCGCGTTTCAAAGACATAGGTGTCGCCAATAGCATTCAAGATGACACATGCTATGACAGCAACTTGGAGTCACTGGGCCTCCGCGCTCGTCGTGGATTATGGCGCCGGCCGAGCATTCGACCAGGCCTATTTCGCAGGCAGCGTTCCTCGGGGCTATGGGCCTGTTGATGCGCGTCGAGAGGATGGGGGCGTTCAGGTGAGGGAGTCTGCGGGGAGGAGTATAAGGTGCTTGGGATTGGGTTGGTTTCGTACTACCGGGAACAGACGCGTAGAATCGTCATCACCAATAGTGAATGAGCCTGATATGGGGCTGACATGCGGCTTAACAGGCGCATCAGGCCTTAACAGTCCCATCAGGACTGAATCCGCCTTTGATGTGGCTTGAAAGCCACGATTGAGATTCAGCAGCCCTTAACAGCCTATCCAGGCCTGGATGCCTGCTAAGCCCTGGAGCGGCTGTTATGGCCTAGGGGTGGCTATTCCCTCCTCCTCGCTCCTCTTACAATCCCAGCAATGACTTGAAAACAATTCCATTGAGCTACTACGACAGTGAGGGACAGTATCGGAAAGTATCGGTACAGTCGACAGCGGGGGCAGTGGGAGTCGGGGCAAGTAAAGAGCAGGGATTCTGCAACGCAGTTAGAAAGAGCTCGACAAGCGGTCGAAGAAGACATACCGGGGTAACTGGTGTGACTCGGAGATACGATGAGCTGCGCAGGAGAAAGTCAGTCAAGGGAGCCGACTGCAAGTATACTGACTCACAATTTGATGAAGAAAATAACGATGGATGAATGAGGTACTGCGCGTCGTGTTAGCAAAGACAAATACCGGTGAGACGAACAATTACCAAGAAGACGAGTCCCACATTCTGCCAAAGAACTCGATGAGAGCTACAAAAACCGAGTGTTAGTCAACTCATCGCATTTAAAGAGAGCCACGTACCGTCGCGATATCTTGGGCGGTATCAACATCTTGTGAGAGTGTTAAGAAAGATCCAGCATGGACTGAGAACGCACGTACAAGGGGAATCGTTATTGAGAGCGGGGCGCAGTGACGGCGAGAGAGGAAAGAATCGAAAAAGCTACAAGGGAAACTTGTGTCAGTGGGACACAAGACGGATAAACAGAAGATGCGTACCTCACACGTTTCAAACGACTAGTGAAAACTGGAAAAACAGATTAACATAGAGTCAAATCAAGCAACGGACACGTACATTCAAGCGGGACGATGATGCATACGACCTGCACTGCAGTTAGTAAAAAGCCCGGACATGTGGGAGGTAAATACTCATGGCATTATCAGAACGGGTATCCAAGAGACGTCGTCAGGTTGGCTCGAGAGGTTATTGGGGTATTGCTCATCACTGCCTCGTAGTCATCAGTGAATCGGAGGGAACAGTATTGAATAAGTAACACCCTTGCATTCGGTGCCCGGCCCGACGTTAAGGAGCTTGCGGTCCACGGAATTACAGTTGCAGGTCGGTGGGTCTCGTCGTCGGGCCTGGCGACGAGGCATCAGCAGCGAACGACAGAGGGACGCGTGAGGCATGCATTGGCCTAGAGATGGGGTACGCGAGCCGACGGGAAGGGAGAAGTGGCGTGGCCTCGAGAACGCGCGGTGGTGGCACGAACACGGATATCCGAAACAAGTGGAGAGGGAGAGTGCATATCACTCACTTTGGACATACTCCCGGGCGCGTCGGGTGTGCAAGCTGTGAGGAGCGACGTCCCTGAAACGTGTCGTAGAGTCGTTCTGAAGTATGGAGGATGTCAAGATGAGCGCATTACGAGGGTTGGAGCACGTACTGTACTGCCTCCGTACTCCACAGTGACGCTGCTGGCGCGGCCGAGAGGGCGAACTTAAGCTCGTTGTCGCGGCCAGCCGTTTCGTCTTGTCGTGTAAGCTGAGGCGTGGTACATCCTCCAAAGCTTACATTTCCGTTCGCCGTGTCTCGCTGCCAGCGTCGAGCCCGTTATGGTGGTGCTTTCCAGCAGTCAGGGAGGATGGAAAAGGCGAAGGAAGAGATAATGCACGAACTAGCGGAGTGTGAGCGAAGTGGAGCCAGACGTCCCGGTCTTAATGCTGCCAGTGGGTGGTGGACCGTGGTCGAGTGGTGGTAGGGAGCAAGTCGTGTATTTGACGCGCGTCGGACTTTAAGTCCCTGTGGCAGCCAGGCTGAGAGATGCCTGAGAAGAGCCTTGAAAGCTCTGCGTTAGCCTTGACGCGGCTGGATCAGGGAGGAGCCAGGCTGAAAGCGCCTGTTAAGCGCCTTGCGTGATGCGTCTAAGCCTGGACCGGCTTGGCAAGGTCACGCGGGCCTTAACAGCTTCCGACCCTTTTGGTGATGGTGTACCAATTTGGAGCAATGCTCCAAATTTACTAAACAAGAGCCGCGAATGCCACTTTGTCCCCTGCCTCTATCATAGTTGCCTCGCCGACGCTCTCACCCGGAACCATACCGTCGGTCGGGCTGTGCATGATCAACAACTCAGCATCTTGACCTTTACCCCTCATTCAAGGTCCCCAATGGACCGCATCGAGCAGGATCGTGGGCCTGCACCAAATGGCGACGATCTCCCGACGTACGACGACCTTGCTGCACAGGAAGGTCCGAATTCGAGGTTAGTACGAAAATCGGGGCGGTGTATGAATCACTTTGGGCTAAATTTCGACGTGTAGATTCGGGCGCTGGAGAGGATGGATAGAGAAGAGGTGAGCTTCTTTGCACTGCGCCGTCGCGTTGTCGGTGTGGGCGAGAGTTTGACTGACGAGTGCGAACGGGCTGTAGGGCTGCGGAACGGTATATGGCTATTACGCCGGAGGAGCGGGCGAGGAGGAGAGAGCGGGGATGGGGGAACGAAGAGATGGTGAGTTTCTTGGTCTTGTTTTCTTGTGGACGGTGCCCTGGGGCTCGGAAACACCCTTGCTTCAGAGGCGGGCATTGGGGATAGACCTCTGCCCTTGTAGCATTTGCGCGCGTCCAGCTTGACCTAATACCTTCCATAGGACACATTAGATCCAGAGCCACCGACACCAGGCCCAACGACCCCCACCGCTGCCCGCCTATCCATCCAAACGAGGGACCTGCGGTATTCTACCCTCTCAGAACCTCCTCCAGACTCTCCCTTGCCCCCATTACCCGCGGTCAGCACCCGCCTCCGACCAACGCATCTCAAAATGAATCATTTTGGTTCCCGTTTCCTACCCCACTCGACTGTCCCAATACGGTGTCTACTACCGTTGGTCTCGGACCAAATGCTGCTGATAGGCCACGACGAGGGACTTTCTGTGCTGGAGATGTTTCCGCAAGAGTGGAATGACGCGGGCGGTCTCGATCTTAAAGGTCCGGACGACGCCAAGGTGCGACCAATCTGGGAGGGCGAAACGTGAGCGAGCATCTTGTACTCATTCATGCATCGGTCTCACTCTCGTCTAGCGTGTACCAGATGTCTATTCTGGAGCTCGACAACGCGAGTGGGGTCGTGCTCATGCTCGTCGGGCCTCAAACAGAATCTCCGGCTGGCTCGGACAGCCAGAGGATGATTCGGATGTATAACCTCGGCTCCCTCATCAGCCTTGCAAAATGGACGATTGCCAAGGCAAGTCTCCGTTTGCCTCCTCAGCTACCTAGCTGATATTCCAATTCAAGGGCGAACGCCCGCTCGACCTCGGTTTCTTCTCAGCGCAACAGACGACGCCAAAGAGGCACCGGCCGACGAACAGTATTGCCCGTGGGCTCAAGTCGCTCATCCCGCCCGCTGGTACCCAGAACGAGCAAGGCCAATCATACCAAACGCTCCTCTCCCCCGCATCCTCCATCTCTGCACCCAAACCACCCCCGAAGCGGGCCATGTCGGACGAATCAACTTGGGAAGTCGTCGATGACCTCCCGCTGCGGTGGGCGCGTGATTTCGTCCCTCTCGCTTCAGCCGGCTCCCGTTTGCTCGGCGCGTCCGTACTGAGTTTTGCTCTGTGGAACCGCGCCGAAGGGGAGCGGCATGGAAGCCGCGGGCAGTTTCTTGCCGTTGCCACCAAGAGCAATATATTGCTCTACGAGACGCCGCCGAATGAGCGTGCGTTTCGGTTTGTGAAGGAGTTTTATACTCCTTTGCAGCCGAAGAGCATTACGTTCTTCCAGCAGACCGTGCAGGAGCTGGGGCGGAGTCTCTCGGATGTAGACCCGCATATCAGACATCGGAGGACGGGCAGCGGCGGTGGCGGCGTGCGTGGGTCGTCGATATCCGCGCCCAAGACGCTGCTCAATTACGGCACGCAATTGTGTATCTTTGCCATCTTTGAAAAGAAGGCTGGCTGGATACGGATTGCGGATTCTGCAGCGGGGGAGATGGAGCTGTTTGATGACGGCGGGTATGGGTCGCGCGAGTCGCTTCATGCGCGGATGCCATCGTCGTCCAATTCGAGTCCTGCGAGCAAGCAGGGCGGGGCGCGGTGGGTTCCGCCTGTTAGGGCCGAGCTGCCTTCGAGGAGTGTGTATGTGCTGACGAGGGGGACTACGACGCATGTTGTCCCGTGTCCGGCGCCGTCGAGTGCACATGGAGCTGCACCGCTTGCTGTGGTGACGTGGCGAGTCGCGCCGGAGTATGTCGCAGCGAGGGTGGGCGGAACGCCTGGGGTGCTGCAGCTTACTGCTCTCGGGATGGGGTTCGTCGAGGTTGCAGAGGTCTCGCTTGCTGCATTGCATGGAAATGCTCATGGGAAGAGTAAGGGCAAGGGCAAGGCACGGGCAGAGGATGTAGTGATGGTGAGAGGGGAGGAAGACGCGGGTGGTGAAACGGGGTTTTTGTGCCGGGGCGGGCATTGGGACTATGCACAGGATAGTGACGGGTATCCTGTTGGTCCTGCGATGCTGCAGCGGATGTACTCGACTGGGAGTGACATGTCGGGGACGACGGCTACTTCGCAGGATATGGCTGACCGGCTGAGGATGGAGCAGGGGATTTATGGGTGGTGTAGGAAGGGTGTGGCGGATTGGAGGGTGTTTTGGCTGGGTGGGTCGTTTGTGGATGAGGACGATTCGGATGAGGAGGGGTTGTAAGTAGGGGCACCACGGACAATGCATCTAAATTCTAACAATAATTCATTGTATCATGGCACAATGTATTCTTCAATATAGTGTAGTGCGAACTATCGAGTGAGGATCACTACGTCCAATCCACCATCTGCTATCCTCCTCTCCGGGAAACGATCCCAGTGCCAATTTAAAGCTTCGAAGGGGATGTTGCGAACGGAAGGTTTCCGGTCGACAAGGATCCCGAGCGCGGCGTTTTGGTCGCAGTTCCCTTCAATGACCAGAGTACGGAGCTGAGGAACTAATCTGTCCTTGATCGCCAACGCCTGAAGCAAAACGTAAAAGTCCTTGACAGACACCTCGAGCCGGACGATCTCGCGGGCGGAGGGCGACTCCAACAACTCGATCAACGAGGGCACGTCGCCGTCCACGACGCGGAGGTGTTTCAAGGAGCATGCGGAGGTGCTCAGAAGCGACAGCGTTTCCTGGACCGGGAACTGTTTGTAGATGTTGAGGAGGAGGTTCTCCAGGGCTGGAGCGACGACTCTGCCGAGGAGACCGCTCGAGAAGGGCTCATCGCAGCCGTTGATATCGAGGGACCTGATCTGGGAGTCGACGGACTCGGAGTCTACGATCACGGCGTCCTGCGAGCCCGAGATGAAGGAGACGTCGGTCGTGTTGGAGGATAAGACGGATAGGACCCACAGGGCATCGGGTAAGCGCGGGTAGTGAAGGACGAGTGTGCGGAGTTGGGACCATGGGAGGAAAGGTTGCCGCGGGAATGGTTTATCAAGGGTACACCAATCAAGATGAACCAGAGCGGGGAGTGCGCTGGCCAAATCGTGGTCGACGAGATCATCAGACCAAATGTCATCCATGATGTTTAGCCGCAGCGTCTTGAGCTGGGGGTAGACGACGCCGTGACTCGCGAAACGGGTGAAATCGTGTTTGGTGGTAAGTTGGATTTCCTGCCATTGAGGAGCCACTTTGAGGAGGACGCCCAGGACATCGAATTCATCGCTGGGGACGTCGATTTCATCCTCGCCGTCATTGCTCTGGAGGTACATCTCTCGGTCAGGCATCCAGATGGCAATTGGGGCATGACGTGCACGGTCCAATTGCATCTTGAAGAATCTGTCGATGTGGGAGGGACACTTTTCCGGCACGACGAAGTGGCGCCACAACTCGGGGCATGAGAGTGCGACGTCCCGCCATCGACGACACACACGGGCCACGATCCAAGGGCGGTTTGTGAGCGGATCGAAACGACCTAAGTCCACGCAACGGAGGAAAATCTCGGTCAGGAGCTCGTTTGGGAAGCAGCGCAATCCCGATACGACCGAGGCGTGCCTGTGGATGAAGTTGACGAGCCCGGCGCGTTGGGCGGTCAAATTGGCAATTGCAGCGTCGACACGCGCGATCTCGGTTCTTGCGTTCTGGAGGGCCTCCAGGATCGGGGCAGCTTGTAGATCCGACGGTATGTCGTTGCTGGCGAAGAGTTCTGGGAGGGGGCTCACTAGTGGCTGACTTGCACCGCAGTCCATTGAGCATGGATGGTCGCAGTAGATCCTGTATGAATATCGTCAGCGCGCGTCAGGACAAGAACCCTGAGCTCACCGTTGATGCATTGAGGAAGAAGGGTGCTAGAAAGTGGCTCGGATACTTGGGTACAAATCTTGCAACTGCGATTGGAAGACGCGACGGCCTTTAGACTCTGTTCCGACGTCGTGGGCGCAGGATCGGGAGAACCCCGGACTCGGGCCCCGTCGCTGATGCGAAACGGTCAAGAGGTCGGGAACTTGGTAGGCGGGATTTCTTGATAATGGTAGAGAGTTTGCGTCACTCGTCATCGAAACAGTCTGAGGGTAGCACTGGTATCATGGGATTCCTGTGAACCGCCTCGTAGCATCCTTGAGAGCAGTGGTGAGGGTTCGGTGAAAAGGTTGATCAAAGTGATCCGGCGGCCGGCCTGTTTCGAGCGTTGACCAGAACCACCATCGACCATAAATTCCTTCATCAAGCCAAGTCGGTGTGAAGAAAAGAGACACACCAACTTCTCTATCTCCTAAAGCACGTCCAGTGGGCATTATCTAATATCTACGACCAAGATTGAGCTGGAGGAGAATCTCCCAGTATTGGACGAGCCTCAGAGCCATGTCACGTCCGCCATTGCCGAGGGCGTTCTCACTTTGCCTGCATGGACTCTTCGTCTAGGTGAAACCCTCTCGGCCCATACGAGTGGCACCGAGCGCGCTACGTCGGTTGTTGCTGCCACCGTGGCTTGCAGTCCGCCGTCCGGGCGAAGAACACAATGGGAAAAATGTGGTCGTTAAATGGAACTGGGCTTCCAAAACGCGGACGGCGGAGTGCGCGTTTGTTCTCGGTGCTCGTAGTCTTGCGAAGACGGAAAGACCTTGTATGCTTCATCATCTACCCGACGTCCTCTATGCAGGAGAAATGGAAAGCAGCGCGCTTCCCGACATCTTCGGCGGCGAGATCGCAAGCAACAATTCTGAAGAGCGTGTCCTGCGTGTAACGGTCCGAGGACGTCTCAAGCCACTCAAAGATCCGAAACTCACAGCAGACGAGCTGGAAAACGTCTTCAGGGACATTTTCGAGCGTAGTGCAGCGTCAGAACTCACGTTGAAGGTCTGGACGGAGTCGCTCAAATATTCCTTGAGACGGGAAAGTACTCCTTTTTTGCGCGTCTCCGACGCGCCTAAATGTCGGTCCAATGCCTAAATGAGCCTTGCCACAGCTTTACGATGCATAATGACAGCTTGCTCGCACGAGGCACAGCTGTTGCACAGCTGTCTACTACCACTTGCAACCCGCGAACGACTCTGCTTCTTACTCTCATCTCCGACTCGGATGTCATTTATCTCAAACGCCAGTGGGATCACTCTGGGTGAAGGCACATTCAACAATGTACATGGAAACCTGGTGAATATATTCCCAGGGAGACGCCGGCGACGGGAGAATGGAGGTCAGCTTTCGCCTATCTCCAAAACAGGACTCTAATCTTGCTGCCTTCAGATTCTCCGGATTTCTCTGAATTCGGAATCGGAGAACCCACGCGGAAACGAAGGCGAAAGACGGAAATGGACGAACCCAATGTGCGTAGCGGAATCGAGTCTCAAATATACTATGGAATTTCAAACCAGACCAGATCATTCGGGAAAGGCATCTCGATCTTACGCTCGAGCTAGGTAGCGGACCAGGATATCTTCTTCATGCAGGCGAAGTCAAGGGTCGAGCGGTCATCGTGAAGGTGTTCAATGCAGGGCCCAGTGCTCGTGAGGTGGGCGAAGCGCCTCTGTCTTCCTTGGGCACGCAACTCAAACAGCTTTCAAGCACTTGGAGGCGACGGTGTCCCATTCCAGAGGACTGCTGTGAGTGTGCATTGAAATAAACGCCGATACTCTCACGTACAGCCTTCCAGACATCCGAATGTGCTCCGCATTCGAGGCAGGTCTTCGCCTACATCCTCGTATAATTTCATAGCCTATGAAAACGGTAATCTCCGTCTTCAAAACGGGAAAATTGGGTGTCTGATCTCTTGCAAGCCTTTTGGAAGGCAGCAGAAGGCCCGATGGCGGCGGCTCTTAAGGACGATCTTGAACGGAGCATCGTTCTCGGATTCAAATTGGTTCGTCAACTGGATTGATATTGACTCTCTCTTGACTCACTGAGAGCTCAACAGGTTGCTGGACTTTCCGTGGGTTTACCGTCTTTTTTTCGCTTTTTTTTTTCGCCGTGGACGCTGAACTGGTCCAGTCGGGAATAAACTATCTCGATGCCCAGGATTTGACTGTACCATCAGGAGTTGAGGTATGGTCTGCGATCTTTCTCGACTGCTTACGCCTGAACCCTGCAGAACTATAATGTTTTCCTCGGTATCAACGATCGGTTCTTATTCAGTATCGACTTTCCCCTGAGCAACACCGATAACTTCTCACAGCCAGAGGATGATACCGATGCCTCTTGGAGCTTATTCAATGTGTTGTGTCAAAAGGTCAGTTCGCAATTCCTCGTCTGTGCAACGTTCAACCTTCAGCGCTTAGGTCTTGAGGTCTGCTAATCGCGTACTACATGGTATGGCTGTCTCACCGGCAAATCGCGTGAATTACTACTCATCATCACGCAGAGGAGGATATTGAAAGAGCACCTGCTGCTCTCAACTTCTTCTCCTACTCGCCTCCGATCCTTGAACCCTCGCCTGTGCCTTTGCACAACCAAGTTAGCATACAAACCGAACCAAAACAAGCAACTTCGAAACACGACCAAGAGTTACCCCCAGTGCCGCCTCGGCGGGAATACGTCTGGCGAACGATGGAGCTGCCCCAGTCCTTGGGTTCCATCGCCACCAAAATCACTCGCGATCTCGATGTGCGCTGGAGGTCCATCAACAGATTGACTCGGATGGATGCTCGGAGTGTGCACCGCTGCCCGGGCTACGTTCGAGAAGAAATAACTCTGGCGACGAGGACGGCAGACAGTGCTGTCGTTTCTCATGACGCACCGGCCATTCAGGAAGTGTGTTCGGTGTGTCATGAAGTCGTGGACGAGGAAGCGGTCTTCTGGTGCGTCTGTGGGGATTCAAGTCAGCATCAATTCTTTCTGCAGTAGCATCTTTTCATTCACTTCCTTTGCAGATCCAGGTTCACGTCCTACGGTCAAATGTCAGTCCTGTGAGACTTGGAGTCATAGAGATTGTTTTTCCAACTCCAACTTCAACGATTTTGTATGCGAAGGCTGCGTTTCGATGGAAAGTTCGGACCAGTGTGTGTGCCTGCTGATTATTTTGACTAGGGCATTTCCGTGACTTCATTTTTCACTTTTAGTTCTACACCTCTTCTCCCTTTTCCGCGGGCTGGCAGAGGCATCCCTACATCCGCCTGCGGCATCCTCGTCTCTGGAGGATCCTTACAAAACCCCGATTTTGCGGCACACCTTGATCTACATCGACATTCTCCCCCAAGGCTCGCCAGAAGGCGCCATCTCCCCCTCGCCGTGGTCCGACGACGGCGATGTCATCCGCGCATTCACGCACCCCCGTCTTCTGCATGCAATCGACCCAACTGTTTCCTTCACCTCGCGCACACCTCTCATCGCACACTCGCAGTTCACGGTGTACTCTGCGGACCTTATCGTTCATGCGGAGAGCGTGCCTCTCGAGTTGGCGATCAGTACGCGTGCAGCCAAGGGGAGTCTCATCTATTGCACCGTTCTGGTGCCTCAGTATTGGGCTACGATACTCGACAGCCCTGGTATGATCTGCTTTCTTCCTCTCCACTGAGCCCAGCAACTGACGACGACACTAGACCCATCCCGCTTCACCATCTTCCACGAGGTTGTGCGAGACAGCGACACCTCGCTCGTCTTCTCGGCGATGTACAAGTTCAGCTACCCGCCGCTCGATGTCGCCTCATTCATCATGCCGCCGCCGCTGGGATACGATGCCGCGCCGACGCATGACACGACGCTACTACCTCCGTTCTCGATGCTAGACGAGACGTTGTGGAATGCATTGCGCGGGCCATCGACGGGGAGCGACGACGATCTAGCCCCGGCCCGGGACTTGTCTTCACTCGCTTAAGTTACATCTTGTGAGTCGTGCTTCCTGTTGCTCCACATACACGCCCGGTAACGCCATCCTGTGTTCCTTCTCCAGATAATACGATACCGATGACCGACTCGGACACCACTGCCACCATCTTCTCGGTCCAACTTCGCTTCTGCTTGACGGTGTCGAAAGCGCTGCCCGAGGGGGCCTAAAATTTGGGGCAAATCTAAGACATTATTTAAAAAATAAATGGTCGATGGTTGACTTTCACTTGATGCTTCGGTGCTTGAGCTGTGAGGAGAGACTAGCCATCAACCAACCATCAACGCCTAATAAACGTAACCAAAATACTATGGACTCCGGAGTCTGGAGTCTGCGGGCGCTTAGTCTTACAAACTTGTCCCGAATTCTCGATGTAGATATCCTTGGACTTTCGGCGACTGGACTTTCCCAGACAGACTCTAGATCATTTGACGATACATCTATGTAATCTATGTAAATAATTAGAGTCCCCAATCTGTTCGTAGATGCTTTCAAAGTGTTACACACGCACTGTGTTTACCCCCAAAATAACGGGGAGCTTGGTAGATGGCGCATAGAAGTTGACATTGGCATATTACTTTACTCGGACAGAAGCAGATTCGGACCAAAATCATACCACCGTAACACCTGAATATCCACCCCATCCGCCAACAGTGCGCGCAATGCCGCCAGCGTCTCTTCCGAAGCTTCATTTGTCAAACTATTGATGCGGATGCTTCGCAGCTTGTGGTGACGCGCCGACACCGCACGGACAAGCATTTTCCATATGGAATCGGAGGGTATATTCGCATTGACGAGGCTCAGACTCGCGAGGTTTGGCACCATTGAGGGATCCTCGGCGAGGATGGTGAAAAGCTCTGTCTCGCTGTCTCTCGATGGGAACTCAAGTTCCAAATGGGTGAGAGTGGGCATCAGCTGCAAAATGGGCTGCAATCGTGGGTTCATACCACGAGGGGAGGTTCGTATGTTGGCGCGAAAGCGTCGGAGGGGTGGTGATAGACGCTGTAAGAAGGGAACAGCGTCCTGGCTGGCCCCAGGTAACGAGAGGTTTTGCAGCCGTGGAGTAGAGAACCACCGTAGAATATCGGTGTGCCACTCCAAAGCGGCGGCATTGGAGAGCTCCAATCGCCGTAGATTTGGGAGAACTAGCTCCGTCACGAACGGGGAGGGAATGTCGTGGAATGACATATTGCTCGCTTCGAATTCCACAAGGTGAGGGGCGAGGCTTAGCAGTCTGTGGATCGGGCGCCAAGAGCAACCGAGTTCCTCGTGGCCACCAATGGTCAGTGTACGAAGGAAGGGTAGAGGATGCTGGGGACCAGAATCACCCAGAGGCCGGTACTCGAAGTCCTCGTGGCCATGCGCGTCGACGTTCGCGAAATCGATGTCCAATGATTTGAGCTGCCCCGAATACTGCCATATGAGCTCGGCCACCTGCTGATTGGTCTCTCTCATGAGACCCATCAAGCATACGTCCAAGAGATGGCCACGAGCGCGTTCGAGCCAGTTCCCGACGGTGGTTTCGAGACCTTGGGCAGCTTCTGACAGGTCGATGTAGATTGCGGCCCATAAGGCGGGGATTGACACCGCAATGTCGGACCATCCATGGCAGATAGTCAGGAATAAGGTGGGGATGTGGTGCCTTCCGAGACTGGAGCGAGTGGGGACGCAGTGAAGAAAGATCTCAGATGAGATTTCGACGGGTATTCTCGCTAGTGGGTCGCGGAGAGCGTTGAGCTGGCGCTGGGCATGGCTTTTACTGCGCTCGAGCTCGCTCAGAACTTCCTTGTGCCGCTCGATTTCCGTGGAGAAACCCTCGATACGCGCTTCGAGCTCGGAGATGGACATTGACTGCCAGTCAATGAGTTTTTTCTGTACCCTGGGTGAAAAACGAGCCTACCTCGTCGATTTCTGATGAGGAAGGTGGAAAACAATACGAGAGTCACCTCGACCAAAAACGGGATGGCCGTAAATGACAAGAGGAGTTTGATTGCTTGTCGATGTTTGTTCACTCCTATTCCCAACTTGTTCCCAACTCTCATCTTGGAACCGATCCAGTCTCTTTTCCTGTCTCCATCCTACCTACCGCAAGGATTTCTGCCGGCGTGAGTCCAGTCCTCCATGCTTTGCTAAATCCGCTCATTGTCATTGAACGCAGGATTCATTGCCTCGCTTCTTGCCTTGAAATTGACTGCGGTCTATCTGATCCTCTACCTGGCCTGTTCACGGAACTTGTTACATACCAGAACTCACCCCCCATCCTGATGTCAAATTGCATCCATCATCGACGCTGTCGAGCAAACCGAATCGGAGCTGGACTGTCTTAGACTCTTGACAACTTGGACGCCCTCAGAAACCGCGCGTGCAGAGCTGGAAGACTTCATTGAATGCACACGGCCACCATGCCCCCCCCGGTCCGGCCCCAACGAAATCATAGCGGAGATCTTTGTTTCCACGGACGTCAACTTGAAATCCTCGCCCTGGAGCGCAAACGCATCTACTTAACACAACCCTACTCACAACTTGCGGACAAGATAGAGAGGTCTCCGTCAACACTATTTTTTCCTTACTTCTGAACATCAGTTTCTCAGAAGCTCGGCACAGGGTACGATGTCCAATACCACACTGGGAACCGCCGCCACCAGAAGACCTTCCCTGCGGATTCGCCCAATAATCGGGCGCGTGCGCTGCAGTGATGTACCGTGTGCTCGTAATTTAATTCGCGTCGCTTGCAAGTTCACAGCCAAGATATGATCAAAGTATTCAGTCCCAGTTCAACATGCTGATGTCGAACGTTGAACGTGAACGCGCATGAATTTGGATGCTGAAACAATGTTGGCAGGACAGGATGACTTTTTCGGAGCTCAAGGTGGGCGCAGGATGTGAGGCACGGACTGTACAACTTTGCATTCACTGAAGTTCCAACAATAATTCGTTGTATGATGGGACAATGTATTTTTCGCTGGATTCTGCGAACTAGCGAGTGAGTGCATTAGCCCGCACCCCGGGAAGAATCTGGAGTGGCATACCGAATTTCGACGGGGCTGTTAACTGTAAATGCCACCCGTACACAAGTACTACTCCTACATTTTACCAGCCAATGCTTCCCCCCGCTTGAATTTTGAACTTTGATTGATGGTTGATTGAAAATCATCATTCCTGAATTCCGGATCACTGCGGCCTTCCTGATGATTTGTATGTGACCGCCCTCGAACTGCCCTTGTACTTTCAGCACATGTGTTGGAACATGCGTCGAGACATGCGAACGAGGCATGTCAAAACAACATGCGTCGGACTTTGCCCCCGGTGTGACGTCGGTGCTGGGGGATAGGAGCGAGAGCATCCACAGGGCGTCGGGTAACTGAGGGTATCGGAGGACAAGCGTGCGGAGTTGGGACCATGGAAGGCGGGGCTGACGCGGGAATGGTTCGTGGAAAGTATCCCAATCAAGATGAACCAAAGCGGGGAGCGAGCTGGTCAAATCGTGATTGACGATCGCGAGATCTGCGACCGAAACTGGGAACAGGGTGTTTAGCCGCAGCCTCTTGAGTTGGGGGTAAACGACGCCATGATTCGCAAAACGTGCGAAATGGCGTTTTTCGCTAAGCTGTATTTCCTCCCATTGAGACGCCACTTCGAGGAAGACGCCCAGGACATCGACTTCATCGCTTAGAACGTCAATCACACCTGGGACACCGCCGTCATCGCTTTGGATGTCATGTTTTTGCGCCATCTGGATGGAAAGCGGGGCGAGACGTGTACGGTCCAATTGCATCTTCAGGAATCTGTCGATGTGCGGGGGATACTTCTCTGGGACAAAGAAGCGGCGCCACAGTCTAGGGCAAGAGAACGCGACAGCCCGCCAACGGCGACACACACGCGCGACAACCCAAGGGCCGTTTGTGAGTGGATCGAAATGAGAATGATAGTCGACGCATCTGAGGAAGATCTCCGAGAGGAGCTCGTTGGGGAAGCAGCGCAACCCCACGACCGACGTGTGCCTTTGGATGAAGTCGTCCAGTTCAGCGCGTTGCGCGGTCAAGTTGGCGATTGCTGCCTGGACACGGGCAAGCTCGGTCTTTGCTTTCTGGATAGCATCCAGGATTGGGGCAGTTTGTAGCTCCGACGGTATGTCGTTGCTGGCGAGGAGCTCTGGAAGAGGGCTCACTGGCGGTTGACTTGCACCGCAGTTCATTGAGCAAGGATGATCGCAGTAGATCCTGGATAAAATTGTCACCGAGCGTCAAGACATGAGCTCTGCAGCTCACCGTGGATGCATTAGACTCGGAGGAAGGACCGCAGTGAGAGTCGGTCCCAAGATTGAATTGATCCGAAATCAGTGTTGACTAAAACCACTATCACCCATTCCGAGTCCTTCAGCAAGCCGGGACCTTCAAGGTGCGTATTCAACTAGTCCGGATTTTTCTTCTTGGCAAATTTTCCCGGTATATCAAGGTCAGAAACTCTACCAAGATCGAGCTGGAGGACACTCTCCCATCCCCGGCTGGACCTCGAAGCCATGTCACGTCTGGCATTGCTGAGGGCGTTCTCATTTTGCCCGGATGGAGTCTTCGTCTAGGTGACACCCTCTCGGCCCATACCAGTGGCGCCGAGCGCGCTACGTCGGTTGTTGCTGCCACCGTGCTTTCCAGTCCGGGCGAAGAACACAAAGGGAAAGACCTGGTCATTAAATGGAACTGGGCTCCCAGGGCACGGACGGCGGAGTCTGCCTGTGTTCTTGGTGCTCGCAGTCTTGCAGAGACGGAAAGCCCTCGTATGCTTAACCACCTACCCGACGTCTTCTATGCCGGAGATATGGAAAGCAACGCGGTTCTCGACATCTTCGGTGATATCGCAAGCAACAATTCTGAAGAGCGTGTCTTGCGTGTAACGGTCCAAGAACGTCTCGAGCCACTCAAAGATCCGGCCCTCACTGCAGACGAGCTCGAGAAGGCCTTCAGGGACATTTTCGAGTGTACCGTGACGCCATCCTGCTTCCGAATCCGCGTAATTTCTGATTTTCCGTTAGGCCAACAATCTCATGTACCGTCGCATCGACGGGGAAATTCACGGCGTGCTGAACGACTTTGACTTGTCCCAGTTCCTCGACGACAGCTGTGGGTCCACGTCGGATGAACGCACAGGAACGACGTCGTTCATGGCCCTCGACTTGCTTGATACAGAGCGGCCTCCGAAGCACCTCCCTCGCCACGACCTGGAGTCCTTCATGTATGTGCTGGTGTTCCTTGTCTGTGACATTGCGGACGCACGGCTAAGGCGATGGGATGACCTTGAAATGGACCAAGCACACAATTTCAAATTCAGAACCTTGTGCAAGGGATTTCCACCCCCTAGACATGGGTTCGGACGCTTCGCCAAATGGACCTTCCAACTGCGCAACTTATTCGCCCGCGCTGTCGATGCCCGCTTCGACGCCGAGACGATCATGTGGCTCAATCGGGGAGAGGAGGCTCACGAAAAAGTGCAGGAATTGCCGGAGGTGGACAACGAAACTTTGGGCGGCAGGGTGACCTTCGATACCTTCGCTGCCGCGCTATGTCAATTGTACGGTATGTTTTCTTTCATCTTTCCTCGCAAGAACTTACTGATGCAGCTCTCCGAGTCCACGCACTGTTTACGGATGCGAGTTTCCGGGAGCTCATTGAATGGCGGATTGGTTCTGTTCATTCTGTCATTCCAAGCGATATAGAGAATGCACGAAGATGTAATTTACGGTGAGAAGACTACATTCGGACCAAAACCAATTTGAATATCCAACCCATCTGCCAACAGTGCACGTAATGTCATCCATGTCTCTTCCGACGCGTGAAACACTTCCCGAGTCCCTGTTATGCTGATGCTTCGCAGCTTTTCACGACGGACTGACAGCGCACTGAGCAGGATATTGCACACAGATTCGTTGGGCGTATGGGTATTGGTTAGGGTCAGACTCTGGGGGTCTCGAACAACCGAAGGATTCTGTTCGAGGATGGTGAACAGTTCTGCCTGGAAACCTCTCGATCCGAAGTTGAATTCCAGATGGGTGAGAGTGGGCATCAGTTCTAAAACGGGCTGCAATTCCATGCCAATTGTACTACCCGGAGAGCTGTCGGCACAACGGAAGCGCCGGAGGGGTGCTGATCGCTGAAGGAAAGGGATAAAATCGTCGCTGGTGAAGCTTGCCGGAGGTAACACGAGGTTGTCGAGCCTCGGGGTTGAAAACCAATCACTGCATTCCCGACCCCCCTCGGCAGACCTCTGCTGAGGTATGCCGAGGTCTGCCGAGGTGGGTCGAGGTCTGCCGGAGTTGGGTCGAGGTCCCTAAGCGAGGTCTGCCCAACCAAAGTTGGCCGAGGTGTGCCGAGGTCTCCCGAGGTGGGTCGAGGTCCCCTCTGCCCAATTCCCCTCAAGTCTGCCCCCCAGGCGGGCAGGGTCGGGCTTCGGGTTGGCGGTAATTATACACTGCCTGTCTATTTATGTAGCGTTGCCAGCGAGATGGTCAAAGCTTAAACGATTAAAACTTGATGACCGTGTGAGTCACCGTTGACAATGGACGGCAATATTCCCTCTTTTTCTTCTCTCTTCCATCTCGCCCTGCGCTTCGCGCCTCGTTCACGCCTGCATGGCACAATATGCAAATCCCGTTCCTCACGGTGATCCGTGGGCCCCTTGGACCGTGGACTGGCTCGGGACAGGGCCGTCGTAAAGAACTGCCGTGGTTTTGACAGTTTCAATTTGACACCGCGACATGTGGCATGATGTTTGTCATTGGTTTGTCGAGCAATAACGTACTACACCCAGCCTCCACTGATCATGAGAGGGTGTGGCAGACCTACATAATACAAGCCCACCCGATTGAGGCAGACCCGCGGGGACTGAGGCAGATCATGGCAGACCCGGGCAGACGTGCCCAAGTCGGGGCAGACTCTCCCCCAGTCTTGGTCTGCCGAGGCGCCTCGGCAGACCCTCTGCCGAGGAGGCATGGGAATGCAGTGAATGCAAAATGCGGCTGTGCCACTGCGTCCCGAAGTATCCGGAGCGGGATAATTCCAACCGCCGCAGCTTTGGTAGGACCAGGCGTTTCCCCAGTGAATCCACGTCTTCGAGCGATAATTCCCCCAATTCCAACTCCACAAGGTTAGGAGCGAAGCTCAGCAGTCTATGAATCGGGAGCCAGGAGCACTGCAGGTCGAATTGGCCGCGAATGAGCAGCGTGCGAAGGAAGGGCAGTGGCTTCTCGGGTCGAAAGTCACCCAGAAGCCGGTACACCGTCTTCCTGTAGTCAAATCGTGCCGCGTCGAGGTCGACATCCACGAAATCGATCTCCAACGATTTGAGCTGCTCCGAATGCTCCCAGATGAGTGAGGCCACCTGCTGATTGGTCTCTCCCATGAGTCCAATCAAGGAGACGTCCAAAGGATGACCTCGAGCGCGTTTGAGCCAATTGCTGACGGTCGTTTCGAGATCCTGGGTGGCCTCCGAAAGATGAATGCTAATTCCTCCCCACAAGGCCGGGAGTGATAGTGCGATGTCTGACCATGCATGGCAAATGGCCAGGAGAAAGGTGGGGAACTGCGGTATCCCAGGGCCGGGGTGACTGGGGAGGCAGTGAAGGAAAATCTCAGATGAGATTTCGACGGGTATTCTTGCCACCAGTGGGTCGCGGAGAGCGTTGAGCTGGCGCTGAGCATGGCTTTTGCTGCGCCGGAGATCATTCAAGACCTCCTTCTGCCGCTCGATTTCGGTGGAGAATCCCTCGATGCGTGCTTCGAGTTCGGAGATGGACATGGTAAGTGACAAGAGGAGTTTGATTTGCTTGCTCCTGTTTATTCCGCCCCTATTTCCGACTCTCACAATGTGTTTCTTTTCTTCAATACAGACGCGGGCGTGAAAAGTACGTGTTAATATCAGCCACCCTCTTGGCGAGCCCGGTGGAAGGGCACAACGGGCAAAGAGGTGTCAAATGGGCAAGAAGATGGTAAGGTCGCAAACAGTGAACACCGACCCGGACAAAAATCGGGAGGGCCCATGCCCGCCCTCCATGGCCAAATTAAGCGACGTATTTCATCGGAGGATCCAGATTGAATGATTGGATCCAGGTGTGCCCGGCCGGCGGAAGGTATCTCTCTCGTTCTTTCTTTTTCAACTTGATTTTTCGGTCCTCCCCACGGACATACGACATGAGCAACGAGGGTCCATTGGCAAAAAAAAATTGTCAAATCTGTCTGCCTCGGAACAATTCCCTGACATCCAATGTCTCCCGTTGTTCAACTAGTTGTCTGCGAACGATAGCGGGCACGGGCGGTTCCGAACGTGCGTAGGTAATAGGTAAGGTCGGAGAAGGTCTGGAAAGGAGACTGATGTTATCATTTTTTGGCCGTGGTCTAACCACCCAGTCGGGGCGAGGCGGGAGCGGATGATGTCGTGTTGACGATGCCGTAGTAGATCCTAGTCGGATGGAAGGCCGAGGCCAAGGGGAGGACTAGTACACATCAACGGCGTCCCTGGACAAGAAGGTAGAAACGAAACCCGTTTGCTCTCAGGAAAGCCCGATTCACGCATCATCTCCTTGAACTCCCACACCCGCGGCATCCTCGTCTTGAGAATCTCGTCCAAGTCCAGACTCGCAACGCGACCCAGAGTCTCCGCCGCCCTCGCCTGGGTCCGCTCCGTATTTGCTAAATCCAAACCAGGCCCTGGAGGAAGGCGACTCCTCCCAGTCCCCTTCCCCATCTCCGCATCCTGCCCAGTGATCCCACTCCCCACAGGAAACACATCCGCATCAACAACCTTTCCGCCACTCTGAATCTGATCCTCCTGAGGTAAGGTCGAGTTCACCGCAGAGCACAGGGAGCATATAGACTCGGTCGAAGTGGGCCCACAGTCCCTGTGACTCCATGACTTGCATGAGCGACATTTGACTGTAGGGCCCGACCCTGGTTCTAGCACAGTACAAAATAAGTGGATACATTGTACAGCAGCTCGATTCCGCGTACCTTCTTGTCCACAAACACAACGGAAAACCTCTCCCGAGTTCACGACTTCATGGCAAACAGAGCACACCTCATGGATAGTGGGCGTATCATGTGATACAACGGCGCTATCTGCTATTCGCGTCGCGAGAGTCACTTCCTCCCGAATGTATCCTGGGCAGCGGTGTATGCTTCCGCCGTCGCTCCGATTCAGTCGATTGACGGACGCGCGGCGCAGGTCAAGATCTCGAGCAATTTGGGTGGCAATACTAGCCAATGACTGTGGGGCGTCCATCATCCGCCAGACGAATTCCCTCCGAGGCGGTACTGAGGGAGCCGTATCGCGAGCCGTTGCGGTGAATTCTTCTGTCTGTACAGTGGGTTGATCCCGCGACGTCACCACCGAGATTTTTAACATGTCTGGCGAGCGGGGAGAAGGGTCGTCGAAAACAGCAGGTGTCCGTTTGATGTCCTCATCTGTGCGGTCATGTAACTGACGGGTTATGTGGGCATTAGAAACAGGCATACCATGTAATAGACGATTGGCCGACCTCAAGACCTGAACGCGCAAGGTCAGCGCTGATCGAGCAAACCATTCTGGGTTGCAGTGACCTTTTGACACAATTCGTTAAACAAGGTCCAGACGCCGTGTGTATTGTCCTCTTCATGATGCGTAGCATCAGTTGGCGGATTGATGCAAAGCAAGAATCGGTCGTTGATGTCGAGGAAGACATCAAAGCTCTGTGTCGGATTGAGACGAAGAAATATGAGCAGAATGGTGACAATATTAATACCTCTGGTCCTAGCGTAAGGGTGATGCCTTGCGCACTTAGATAATCTATTCCCGCCTTTTTGGAAGAAGGATGAGAATGGCCATGGGACGGATAGGTTTCTTACAGAAAGGCTGGAAATCTGGGGACCAGTGAGGTAGCGAGAATGGATACGATCGAGAACACGAACCATTTTGAATCCAAGCAGAATGCCCGTGTCAAGATCGTCCCTGAGGGCGATGGCGAGTGGGCCTGCCGCTTTCTTCCCTTGAGCTGGCACAATTAGTTGTGCAGCATGGCTTGCGAGGTGAGACCATTACCATCCTCATACGCAATGAAGTGGTGCATGGACGCCGGTGAGGAGGTACCTTCAATTCGTAGCACGTTGGGATGCCTGAGAAACGGTCATCCTGTGAAATGCCGTGCTTGTTTTATCCTCACAATAGTCTTTCCGAGAGGTTCACAGTGGCCTCCCAATGCTTTCCAACTCGTTTCAGAGTGGAAAAGGGCGCGTGTAATATGACAAACCTTACGGGCATTCGTTCCTGCGGTAAAAACCTTCACGATGACTGCCCGACGCTGGATGTCGCCTACGTAAAGGAGATAGCCAGGTCCACGACCTATCTCGTCGGTGACTTTGAGGTCCTTATATCGGATGATCTGCTCCATTGTTGAAATAGTGATTCCTGCGTCCCGCGGGTCTTCACGAACCTCGGGCCCATCTTCCTCTCCAGGATTCTCTCCCCTCCTTTTCCGCGCAGGTTCTGCCCAGGGGTTTCAGTTCCAGCTCTCAGGAGGACCGAGACGGAATCACCTTCAGTATCAGTCGAGTCCTCTCTCCGCCGCCGTTTGTCTCCTAGAAGCGACTCCAGAAGCGCTAGCCATCGAGCCGAAAGCGTCGGTCCACGTTGGTGCTCTGTTAACGAGAGATTCTCACCTCCTATGTCCACTCGTTGACCCTCATGCTGGTATATATTCACGTGGACGTCGTTGATATCCCTTTGGGCATTGTTGATATTCCCCTGCGCGCTGTTGTAAGTGCCTTCACCCAGAGTGAATCCACTGGCGTTCGAGATGAATGACATTGAGCTGGAGCAGGGTGGGTGTTTAGAGTAGGAGGCTGTATGTTTGCTGTCGACGACCTCGTGTTAGCTGCAAGTCTGTCAACTGAAAGCTGTTCCGCACAGGCTGCCAATCCCACGACGCCACCGACAGGATGAATCTTAAGACATAGGTATCAGAAAAGGACCGGTGAGAATGAAACGCAGCTGACAATCCGAGTCCGACTGTTTGGCAAGATACTATGTAAATTGATGCTTTTCGAAACGAAATGCCGTGGAAGGGGCCGCGAGTATTGAGGAATAACATTGGGACATTATGAGCGCCAGGCTGAGGGTTCTGCGACTCGGACTCGTCGTCCGTTCCGTAGGGAGGCAATAGATAAAGATTTTGGATGATAATTCCAGGGGCAGTTTAGCTACTGGATCGCGTATGGCTTCGAGTTGACGCCCAAGGGAGGACATACTTTTATCTTGTTCGAGGCCTTTCAAATCCTCCCTTTTGCGCTCGATTTCGTTGGACATCTCGTCAAAACGCGTCGCGAGTTGGCCATTGGGAAAGACTCTCCAGAAAATTGGTCAAAGCTGTTCGAGTCCATGCGATTGGGCCTACATTAGGATTGAAAGACACTGAGTCGTTGGGAGTGTATAAGTGGCAAGAAGATGATAAGGTCGCAAACGCGGACAAAGATCGCGTCCAGATCGCGTCTCTTCTTTCGTCATCCATATCGTCGCCGATGCTCGTTACTCTACTCTGACCGTCTGCCTGTCAATGCGGGACGCGACCAGCACGCTTGGTCCTCTCGTATCCATCTTTTACGGCGCACTCGGAGCTGGTGAGCTTTCTTGCCATACTTATCTTTCGCCGGCTTCAAACCTGACGCGTGGTTTTTACCAATCTCAGTGTTATCCAGCTTGTAATACAGCCTGCGACGTCCAAGTCTTACGAGAGGAATGGGCGAATCGGAGAAGATCGAGTCGCGGGGTCGTCAGCCTTGAGGCCTTGAGGTACGTCGTTCTTATTGTCGCAGTGCCTCTGGATGCTCAGGCCTAGAAAGCAACGGCGCACCTCACTCGATTGAGACTGGGAGCCTCTCAGCCTTTCAAAGTTCAGCGCTCCGCCTGGGACTCGAAGATATGGATCGGGGCCTCTTGCGTCATGACTCCCCGCCGGCTTACAACAGAGACTCTATCCACAAGGGCGGGATCCTCAAACGACTAGGGCCTTTCTCGCTTTCTGGCGTGTATTCAGCGATGAGACCGGTCAATTGCACCATCCCAGTCGTTTGCACATGGTCGATACAGGGAAGATCGTCATCGTTCTTTGGACGGTGTCGTTCTCACCTCTGCTCTCCGTCATCCGTCCTCGCTGGATTCCGGTGCATTGAACGCCTTCCTCTTGGCCGACCGACGCTATCGCTTAAGGCGAGACTGCTTGCCCATCGGTACCGCTCAGATGAAACGGTCTCGACACCTGCATGGGGCACTTCTGCAGTCTAAGCTCGCCGAACTGGGATGCCGCCCGTTGGACGAGATGGCGGGACGTACGAGCGCTGTCGTGCGTTGTCGGGAGGATAAGGGAGGATATGACCGGAGGCGGCGTGGCCCTACACTGTTTGGACCCTAGTCCACTCCCGATGGCCGCAGAGTCAAGCGGCACATACGCCAAGTCAAGGCGACTCGGAGGCGCGACGCATATGAGCTCATCGTGTCGCACGGGCGCTCGGCTCGATGATACCCTTCGTTCTCCCGAGTCCCGTTCGTGTACGTGCTCAGTTTATGGCCGCCCTTTCCCTCTTTCTTATATACGCTCGCCTCCCAGCCCTTACAGCTTTGAAAGCCTGGCATAATGGACGCCTTTGTCACTTCCTGAATGCACCCAGCGCGCGTACTTTTCGTCTCGGAAGGACCACTCTCGGGTGTGGTACTAGCCTCCGGCTTGGGAGCGCTCTCTGACGGCACGTTTGCACGAGCTATGCTTTTGCATCATTAGACCACCTCACACACGGACGCCGATCTACACTAGGGAGATCTCTTGTCGCTACGGAATTCCTTCGCAGTCAGAATGCGAAATCCTCGTGCGCCACAAGCTCACGTTTCGCACTCGAGTAGGGTCCAAAGTTGGGAGCTCCGGTGGGGATGTCAGGAGTGCGAGGTGAGTTGACTGTATGCTGCGGGTTTTTTGACGTCTAACCTCTGCTAGATAGGACTTCGGACAAGGTATTGGGTGCAGGACTCGGAAGCGACCAAACGTAGCGAGAACTTTTCCTGCATTATTATTCACGGCCGCGAATGTCTATAACTGTCAATTCCACCCGGCTTTCCGTAGCAGCCTAACGCTTCTTTCGTGAGGACGACGCGTGTACAACTGCATTACAAATGAGCAGGGGGCGACTGGGCGTTGATACTGATATGTTGTTGCACGCGCAAACGGCAAGGCTTCGCCCTTCTTCTATTGTCTTTTTGACAACCTTCCGCAAGAAACATCAAAGACAGCACGGTTTGGGATTGTGGGCGCAGATGTGGCCACATTCGCGTGTTGGATTCCGAGCTATATCCGGCCAATCTCTTATTCTTGTAGGCGGCGACAAAGGGATATGCGAAAGAGAATAACAAGCCCCTTCCGTATCGTGATAAATGTGGCCGAGGCGGTGACCTGGGCTCGAGGGTATAAGTACCATCCAGCATTCGTCGTCGAATCCCCAACCAACGCTTTCAACTCCATCGAACTAAACCAGACTTCGCTCTCATCGACTACTTCACCATGACCACTCCTCCCCGCGCTTCCGCAACGTTCATGCATAGCACCCCACATAGCAAGGGGTCGGCAAGCGACAAGAATTCCGGGCAGCAGACCACTCGAGAGCATTACGCGCCGTTCCTGAACCACGATCTGGCGAGCGAGAGATACGTCTCCTTGGAACAGTTTTTGTCCGGGCTGTTGAGGCCCTCCAGCCCCGCACGAGCCGCACCAGACCACGCGAGGTTGACCGAGATCGCCAACATGTCCGATGTACAGGAGAAGTTGGATGCGTTCAAGAGCGCCACCGAGGGCTCTGGTCTCGAGAATCGAATGTACGAGCCGTTTGTGGAGTTTGTGAACCTATGTCTTCAAAAGCTTGGCCTTGAAGAGTTCTTGCTGTGCCGTAATGACCCAATCATCCTCAGCGGCTCATATGCGTCGCGGAAGCCGGATGTCGGGGAAGTTGCAGCCAGCTCCATTACCGATGTACCGGACCGGCGTGGCGTCGGTGCGGCGGGCAGGCGTTTTCAGTGGGGAGAATTCTGGGCCTTCTGGGAGTTCAAGCCAGGTATGCTGCGTCGTCGCGACACTTATCGTGCCTTGTATCCGAGTCTCTTACTAACCAATTTCTAGGCGACCTCCCCGAGTTCAGCCCTTCTAACACTTCCGAGACGACGGCTACTACGACTAAGCAAAAAGCAAACAAGACCGAGGCTTCAGGCTCCTCTACTGGGGTGAGGAAAAGCTCACGTCGTGCTGAGGCTCCGCCACCCGCTCAGCCTGTTGTCGACGCTGAACTTCCTGCCGCCGAACCCCCGGCCGGCAACCACACCCCTCGCTCGCTGGTAGAGAAACCCGAAATACAGTGTGCGGGCTATGCGCTCGAGATGCTTGCGCTGAGTCGCATTCGCCATCACGTGTTTGGCGTGCTCGTCGGAGGCCTGACTATGGAACTCCAATATTACGATCGCTCCGCGATTGTTAAGTCCCATAGATTGGAATTCACGACCCCAGACGGCCTGGTCACATTCCTCGGTGTCCTCTCTGACTTGACAAATTCCCTCTCGACGCAGTATCCGCACGGACTGCTCGACTCGGACACTCCGCCAGCGCCGCCCCCCAACCGGAACACAAAAACCGCTTGGGACGATCTTTACAGAGACACTAAAATGACATTTGGTGGTTGGGGACTGAACCTGGAAAACATACTGTTTCAGTCTCATGGGCTCATCGGCCGCGGAACTGTCGTGGTCAGAGCCAAGGTGATGAAAAGCCCCCAGCGTGCCAAGCGCAACAATGGGGATGTTGTTGTCAAATGGAGCTGGGTTCCGACGACACGGCGGAAGGAGGCAGATTTTATCAAAATGGCCCGAGACGCAGCAGCTAGCAAAAACCCAGATATGCTCAAGCATCTACCCGCCCTCTTCTGTGCTCACGAGGCCGATACGTCTTACAAGATATTCTTGGAAGATCTTGACACCTGGTACGAAGCCCGGCAGCTTCGTATCATTGTACAAGAGCCCCTCATGCCACTCAACGACGAGAAACTGTCCCCAGACAAACTGGCTAAGGCCTTCAAGGATACTTTCAAAGGTACGCATGCCCAGCTTTTGTTTCTCTCAATGGCCTCACCTACGCTTTAGCATATCGTTGCGTCGTCGAGTACGCCAAGCTGATTCACCGAGACATCAGCACTGGCAATCTCATGTACCGGCTATTAGATGGCGGCGACGTTGAAGGGGTTCTGAACGACTTTGATATGGCCAAGTCTACAGTCGAAGATGCTTCTAACACCTCGACCTCGCGTCACCGCACAGGGACGAAACCGTTTATGGCGAGAGATTTGCTTGTAGAGGAGCCTCCCCGCCACCTTCCCCGCCACGATTTGGAATCGTTCCTATATGTCCTGGCGTTTCTCGTCTGCGAAACAAAGGGAACGCTCGACCATTGGAGGTTTCTCAGTATGGAGGATTTGAAAACTGCCAAAGCTTCCAGGTTGTCGGAGGGATTCCCTTCGGTCAAACCAGGTTATGAAGACTTCGCTACCTGGCTTCCTCAGCTGGAGCACATCTTTGAGGACGGGAGCAAACGTCTCACTGCAGCCAAGCGCAGAGTCGTCGTCAATGCGGGGCTGAAAGCAAAGGGCCGGCCGCCCTTGGAGGAAATACCGATGCCAGATGAGGAAACCCTCGATGGCACTGTGACCTTTGACACTTTTTTCGCTTCCCTGGTGTGAGGTTGGTGTAGTACCCATTAATACCCATTACTATTGTATCTGTCACATGAACGATCTGATTCTCCAAGAGCATTCTCGACACACACACCTGCCTTCCAATATATGTCTGCATAAGCGCCATGGAAGCGAAATTTGGGTTGCAGAGGAGCCATACTTACGCCGCAGGACGGAGTTGCCGTTGTGGCCGAGCTGTTTGGTACGCCAAACAATTCCTTTTTCGGGAGGAAGGTCATGATCACCTCTTGTGATTCCCACCTCACCTTGGCTGGATGGACGCTGTGTCTGGGCGAAACCTTATTCCACAAGCAGAGCACTGTCGTCGTTTCAGCCACCGTGCTCCATAGCCCCAGCCATGAGTATGACGGGAGAGATGCTGTCGTCAAATGGAACTGGGCTCCCAAAGCACGGACGGCGGAATCTGCCTTCGTTCTCAGTGCGCGCCGTCGTGCAGAGAGAGAGAACCCCCGGATGCTGGACCACCTACCCGACGTCTTCTATGCCGGAGACATGGAAAGCAGCGCGGCTGTCGACATCTTCGGCGATATCGCAAGCAACAATTTTGAAGAGCGTGTCTTGCGTGTAACGGTCCAGGAACGTCTGAAGCCACTCAAAGATCGGACGCTTACAGCAGACGAGCTGGAAAAGGCCTTCAAGGCCATCTTCGACTGTACGCTATCCTGCTTCCGTATCCGCGCAATCTCTGAATTTCGGGTTAGGCTACCGCTGGCTCGTCGAAGCCGCAGGGATCCTTCATCGCGACATTAGCGTCAACAATCTCATGTACCGCCGCATCGATGGGCAAATTTACGGCGTCCTGAACGACTTTGACCTGTCCCAGTTTATCAACAACAGTTCTGGGTTCACCTCCGATGAGCGTATAGGGACGATACCCTTCATGGCCTTTGATCTCCTTAACAGAGAGCGGCCTCCTCCTACGCACCTCCCCCGCCACGACCTGGAGTCCCTCATGTACGCGCTCGTGTTTCTCGTCTGTGAAGTCGAAGGCACCCAGCTAGCGCGATGGAGAGACCTTGGAATGCAGGAGGTGCATGATTCCAAGATTGTGACCTTGCTGGAGGGATTCCCATTCCCCAAAGATGGGTTCGAACGGTTCTTGGACTGGACTTACCAATTGGGAGAACTTTTCCTGGACGCTTTCGGTGCCCGTACGAAAGCCCGGAGACTTCGCCTTTTGAATGGGAAGCAGCAGCAGCCAGTGCCAGAGGTGGACGACGAAACTCTGGGTGGCAGGCTGACTTTTGATACCTTCGCATCTACTCTTTGCGAATTATGATGGTTATTTAATTACCTTTTCCCTTGAATATCGCACTCATCCCGTTCCAGACTTGGAGTATACGCTTGAACCCCAATCCTTCCGCCCGCGACGCGCGTCCGGTTTTACTCCGTGTGAAGCGCGACGGCGTGCCGCGTGTCCGGAGATGAATCAGTTGTTGCGCCCACGTTCTGTAGTGCCTGCCTCGCTACCTCGACATTCCGATGGACCTTCCGCTGGGGGTTCCCCCGCCCGCTGCGCTCTCATTCTCGAAGGACGAAGTGTTTTGCTTTCGTGGCTGGCGATTGCAAGTGGGAGCGACTCTTTCGCGCAAACACACGAGCTTCGGACGTGGCACTGTCGTAATCAAGGCCACCGTTTTGGCCAGCCCAGGAGACGACCATAACGGGACGGATGTGGTCAAATGGGTCTGGTCCTCGGAAACGCGCACGGCAGAAGTCGATTTCGTTCGGCGTGCGCGGACTCCCGCAGAGATGGAGAGCCCCGACATGCTCGATCACCTCCCGAATTTCCTTCATAGCGAAGAGATCCGCGCCGCGGCGCCTCTGGAGCCCTTGTTCTCCGCGTGGTGGTGCAGGAACTCCTCATGCCACTCCACGACCCGACGCTGACAGCCGACGAGCTGCTTGGTCGAAGGATTTCCCAAAGTCCGGTCTGGCTTTGAACGCTTCACTTTATGGGTTTCACGGCTCAGGCGGATATTCTACAAGGGCCTCATGGGTCACGCCGATGCTGAAGATGCTCAGCAATTGCTCGAGGATGGGGCAGATGGAGTTGAGGTCGAGGCAGTGGATGAGGAAACTTTGGGCGGCAGGGTAACCTTCGACACTTTTATGCGGGCGCTTCGATAATGGTGCTTTGTCTCTCTTGCCTTGCAATATTATTCATCTTGTCGCCAGAATCCACGCGCTAGACGCCTGAGATCTTATTCTAGATTTGCTTCGCTCTGGGGAGCTCAAGTACAATCCCAGGCTCTCCAGCACCTCTCAAGGCTTCAAATCCGCACCCGAGAGGGCGTCACTCGTCACTATTTCGAGGCAATATATGGAAATCCGAAATTCGGGACTCAGGACCGCGGGCGTTGGGGAAGACACGGCGACTTCGTGGGCTCGAGATGGAGAAACCGAGGGCGTGCCACACGTAGATTAATGAAGGGACTTGTGGCCAGTCGGGCGCGCGGTAAAAGTACACGGACTTTGTGGATGAGGTAGAAACACGTGCAATATCGATTCCTCATCTTCTCCCTTCGTTCTATGTACACTTTGACTCTGTCGCGTCGGCGTCCTGCACTGGCAAATGCGATCTCTCTACTCGATACAGTGCCACGCGGCTATTCGATGCCACGCCGCTTGTCATAAACCACCACACCGACTTCCGCTCCCTTTCGCTCTTGATTTGGTCAGAGTTCCATGAGCAAGCTGGTACCAGCCCGACTCTACGCCGAAGACC
Source organism: Roridomyces roridus (assembly GCA_029378245.1). Classification (NCBI taxonomy): domain Eukaryota; kingdom Fungi; phylum Basidiomycota; class Agaricomycetes; order Agaricales; family Mycenaceae; genus Roridomyces; species Roridomyces roridus. Next base: position 538,033 of record JARKIF010000001.1, on the reverse strand, counting down.
CGAATGCACCTCCGCCCTACGAGTGCGGCGACGACTTGTTTACACTGGGCCGAGACCGTCTCGAATGGACGCTCCGATTAGGAGACATATTTTCGCACACATGCAGGAGCGCTGGTCGTGTCACGGTCGTCGCCAAGTCCACCGTCTTAGCCAGCCCAGGAGCGAGCCACAACGGGGCAGATGTCGTTGTCAAATGGGTCTGGTCTCCCAAAACGCGAGCAGCAGAAGCTGACTTCGTTCGCCGTGCGCGGGATCTTGCGGAGATGGAGAACCCCAGCATGCTCCATCATTTACCGAACTTCCTTCATGTGGAAGAAGAGGTGGAAATCGACGAGGACGTCGTTCTCCGCGTACTAGTCCAAGAACTCCTCACGCCGCTCGACGATTCGACGTTGACGGCAGACGAATTGGCCAAAGCTTTCAAGGACATCTTCGAGTGTGCGCAATCTTTTCTTCCATCGTCTTCGTGATCTGACGTGATAAAAAGGCTACCGCTGGCTCTTCGAAGTCGCAAAGATCCTCCACCGGGACATCAGCGTCAAGAATCTCATGTATCGACGGAAAGATGGCCAAATTTTCGGCGTCCTCAACGACTTTGATTTGGCGCATTTGGCGGTGGATGACAGCTCACCCCCGTCAGGCCAGCGCATTGGCACCATCCCTTACATGGCCATGGACCTGCTCGTGCCAAATCCGCCCAGCCACCTTCCTCGCCACGACCTGGAGTCGTTGTTCTATGTGCTTGTATTCGTCGTCTGTCAAACCGACAGCGATACACACCCAGGGCCACCTCTGCGTCGATGGAAGGATCGTGACATGAACATAGAATGGGCATTCAAGTCCGCGGCCTTTCTTTTAGATGGTTTTCCTCCGGTTCGACCTGGCTTTGAGCGCTTCACTTTGCCGATTCTTTTGCTGCGACGGGTTTTTCGCAACGGTCTCAACGCTCGTAACCATGTCGAATATATTCACCGGTCGAGGGCGCAGGGAATGGTCTCAGATGAACTGGAGGAAGAAGAGGTGGAGGAAGTGGATGGTGAAACCCTCGGTGGTAGGGTGACCTTTGACACTTTTGCTTCAGCACTTGGTGAGGGTTAGCATGTGTTCACTCCCTCTGCTTGATCTTACATACTTCTAGAACCTACCTTTTGACTGGAGCTCGCCCGCACTGGTGCTGGGCCTTATCAGACGTTCTTTCTCTAGGCTGAGGTCAGCCTTCTCTTCCCCTCCGTCGACTTTGAATGATCTTGTTTATCGTGCTGCCAGTGCAGGTCGCTCTTCTGAATCTCACTCTCGTAACTCGTTCTTCAGCATGCGAACGAGCTTACTAACGTCTGTTCAGAGTCCGTGCGTACACGTTTTGCCCCAGATTATTCTCGAGTCGTTGAACGTACCGCAGCCTTACCGCTTGCTGCACATGCGTCCAGGTCTGCTTCTGCATGTGAAGCGGGACGGCATCCCGCGTGTCCGGAGATTGGAATCAGTCACTGCGCCCACGTTGTGTGGTGCCTGCCACCTCGACATTCCAATGGACTGTGGCCCCAGGCCGTTACGCGCCCTCACACTCGCTGCGTTCTCATTCTCGAAGGACGAGGTGTTTACCTTTTGTGGATGGAGTCTGCGAGCGGGAGAGACCCTTTCGCAACATTACGCCAGCGGAGGACGTGGCGCTGTCGTAATCAAGGCGACGGTCTTGGCAAGCCCTGGCGACGCCCATAACAGGACGGATGTCGTCGTCAAATGGGTCTGGGCGCCCAAAACGCGGACAGCGGAAACCGATTTCGTTTGTCGTGCGCGGACTCTCGCTGGGAAGGAGAACCCCCACATGCTTGACCGCCTACCGAACTTCTTACATGTGGAAGAAGAGGTGCAAATCGACGAGGACCTCCTTCTCCGCGTAATAGTCCAAGAACTCCTCGCGCCACTCGACGACTCGACGTTGACGGCAGACGAGCTGGCCAAAGCTTTCAAGGACATATTGGAGTGTGCGTAGTGCTTGCTTCCTTTTTCTACCTGATCTGACTACTCCGAGAAGGCTACCGTTGGCTTGTTGAGGTCGCCAAGATCCTTCACCGCGATATTAGCGTCAATAATCTGATGTACCGCCGCATCGACGGAGAAATTTACGGCGTGCTGAACGACTTTGACCTGTCCCGGTTCATGGACGACAGCTCTGGGTGTGCCTCAGACGAGCGTATAGGGACGAGACTGTTTATGGCCCTAGACCTCCTTGATTTACGTCGGCCTCCTATACACCTACCCCGCCACGACCTCGAGTCCCTGATGTATGTGCTCGTGTTCCTGGTCTGCGAAATCGAAGACGAGGAGCGAATGCGATTGACCGATTCAAATATGGACAATGCGCGTGGTAACAAATACAGAACCTTGTGCACGGCGTTTCCCCTCGCCAGACCGGGATTCGGACGCTTCGACGATTGGATTTTCCGCTTGCAGAGTCTGTTTGGAGATGCTCTATACGCTCGCTGCCAAGCTGAGATTATCATCGGTTTCAACAAAGCCCAGGCACGCCGTGGGGGCAAAAAACGGCAGGAGTTACCGGAGGTGGATGACGAAACTTTGGGTGGAAGGGTGACCTTTGATACTTTTGCTGCGGCCTTGTGTGAATTGTAATGTCGGGTTTCCCTTACCGCTCGTTACACGTGCGTTCAGGTCTTTCATGCGGGCGGTTCAATAATGGTGCGTTTTCTCTCTGTGCTGCCTTGCAATCTTCCTCATCTTGTCGTCAGAACCCACGCGCTAGACGCCTGAGGCCTTATTCTAGATTTGCTTCGCTCTCGGGGGCTCAAGTACAATCCCAGGCTCTCCAGCACCTCTCAAGGTTTCAAATCCGTACCCGAGAGCGCGTAACTCGTCACTGTTTCGAGGCAATATGTGGAAATCCGAAATTCGGGACTCGGGACCACGCGGGCGTTGGGGAAGAGACGGCGACTTCGTGGGCTCGAGATGGAGAAACCGAGGGCGTGCCACACGTAGATTAATGAAGGGACTTGTGGCCAGTCGGGCGCGCGCGGTAAAAGTACACGGACTTTGTGGATGAGGTAGAAACACGTGCAATATCGATTCCTCTTCTCCCTTCTTTCTACACTTGACTCTGTCGCGTCGGCGTCCTGCACTGGCAAATGCGATCTCTCTACTCGATACAGTGCCACGCGGCTATTCGATGCCACGCCGCTTGTCATAAACGACCACACCGACTTCCGCTCCCTTTCGCTCCTGGTTCAGCCAGAGTTCCATGAGCAGGCTCGTGCCAGCTCGACTCTACGCCGAAGCCACTAATGCACCTCCACCTTGCCAGCTCGGCGACGACTTGTTCACACTGGGCCGGAACCATCTCGAATGGACGCTGCGATTAGGAGACATATTTTCGCACACATGCAGGAGCGCTGGTTGTGTCACGGTCGTCGCCAAGGCCACTGTATTAGCCAGCCCGGGAGAGCCCCACAACGGGGCCGATGTAGTCGTCAAATGGCTCTGGGCGCCCAAAACGCGCAAGGCGGAGGCAGATTTCGTTCGTCGTGCGCGAACTCTCGCAGAGAAGGAGAACACCAACATGCTCAATCACTTACCGAACTTCTTACATGTGGAAGAAGAGGTGGAAATCGACGAGGGTATCGTTCTCCGTGTGGTGGTCCAAGAATCCCTCGAGCCCCTCGAGACACTGATGGCAGACGAGCTGGCCAAAGCTTTTAAGGACATCTTTGAATGTGCGTAATCAATTTCTTCTCGTCTTCATGATCTAACACTTTGGAAAGGCTACCGCTGGCTTGTCGAGGTTGCCAGGATACTGCACCGCGACATCAGCGTCAAAAATCTCATGTATCGCCGCAAAGACGGTCAAATCTGCGGCGTCCTCAACGACTTTGATTTGTCTCATTTCATGGACGACGAGAGCAGCCCTGTTCCGGCAGGCCAGCGCATTGGCACCGTTCCTTACATGGCCAGGGACCTGCTTCTCTCAAATCCTTATCCCCACCTTCCACGCCACGATCTGGAATCGTTGGTGTATGTGCTCATATTCCTTGTGTGCGATAGGGATGATCCAGGTGAATTGGTGCCTCTGCGTCAATGGAAAGATCTCGACATGCGCAAAGAACGTCTATACAAGTACGGGCTCTTGTTCTCAGGGTATCCTGGGTTACGCCCTGGCTTCAATCGCTTCGATTTATGGATTTACCAATTGACTCGCATTTTCCGCGCCGGTATGAGCGCTTGCGATGAGGTGATGTCTTATAACCTTTGGAAAGCAAGAGGTGTCCGAGTGCCCGAGCAGGAGCCGGAGCCAGTGGACCAAGAAACCTTGGGTGGCAGGGTGACCTTTGACACCTTTGCTTTAGCGCTCAGCGACGGTTAGCCTTGGGTTTTCGTCCTCCGCTTTCACCCATCTGACATGTTTCTAGAACCTACCTTCTTCTAGCTAGAGCTCGCCAGCGCTGTTGATGAGGTTAGCCTGCTCCTTACTTCCATCTGCTTTGAACGATCTTGCTTATCGTGCTGCAAGTGCTGGTCATTCTTCTCCAATTCCGTTGTCTAGTATGGCGGCCAACCGGCTTCGAGAAGATGGGCTCGTTTGGCCCCTCGTTCCGACAGCCGGTCTCTCGTGTCCTGAGCAATACTTCCCTTCTGGCGTCGGTCACTGCAGTCCGGATTACGGAACTGCAGCCTGAGATGCTCACGGCCTTTCGCCTCCCCCGGTTGATATGACAGCACGGGCCTCCTCTTTACTCTTCCGACATTCAAGGCGCTTTCCTTCGACGCCAAACCTCGAGGTATTGCGACTGCGATTCAAGATGCTTGTCTCGGCACTCGGAGCCGAATCCCCACGAGCCTATTTATCCCTGACTCAGAACTCAGTTCTTTCACCATGTCTTCCTCCGTCCTGCGTGCCGTTACCATCCAATCCCTCCTCAAACCTCGCGCACACCCACTCGACCCATCCCGGGTGCGCCACACGGTCTCGCTGGGAGATGAGACGGGAATCACGAAGACCGGGATTCACAAGACGACACTGGAGCCAGGGATGAAATCTACGGTAAGCCCATCTTGAGGATTGCTTGCCGATCTTGGCTGATCTGGCTACTCTGCAGGTCGAGCACTTTCACGACGTCGAGGAGGAGTGGGTGTACATCCTTGAGGGGAGCGGGATGCTACTCCGCGCGGGCGTCGGGGAAGATACGCCTCTCGCTGTTGGTGATTTCGTCGGGTGGTCGACTGCTGAAGGGCATCATGGTCAGCCGCATGCCCTCCAGGCAGGCGCAGAGGGCATATCGTATTTGTGCGGAGGGAGTCGGTGAGTGCCAACACTTGGACATGCACGCCTGTAGCTAATGTTTCTTGTAGCCAGCCGGTGGACTTTTGTCACTATCCGTTGTGAGTACATTCTTTCTCCGAGCTCTTTGATAGAAACTGAGGGCATGTAGAATAAAGAAGGGGCTTTTGATCAACCGCGCGCCGAGTGGGACTGCATTGAAGTTTGTGGATGAAGAGTAGCGTTCATGGTGCTGGTGTTCAGAAGTCGAGTAAACACGTACAATCCCAATCGATTCTTTGCCTTCTCCCTTGTTGGCATTCTCTGCTATCGCGGCTTCCTGCTATTCCTCGAGCACGCGGCCACTGTGATGTCGACGTCGACTGGGGCCTCATGCGAGTTGCTGCTCAGTCAAAATCCTCAAGGAGGTGTATCCAGCCCTTCATTCTGAGTCCGTTCCACCGCCAAGCGCTCGTTGGCGCGTCACACCTCAGGCCTCAAGACTCAAGTCGGAACTTGGTCGGAACCCCATCACTTGCCCAGCGGCTCGGAGCGCTCCACTGTATTGTAACGATAAGTGCCCTAGCGATGCCGCTAGTGAACACTGTGCCGACATATAATATAATCTCCCCTTCTCCTCATTCCACCGCCCACCATGTCCATCCTGCGCGCAGCAACAATCGAATCCCTCCACAAACCCCACAAACATCTCCTCGATCCCTCTAGCGTGCGGAATACAGTCTCCTTGGGGGACGAGACGGGTCTCACAAAGACGGGCGTACACAAGACGTCTCTCGAGCCGGGGATGAAGTCTTCGGTCTTTCTTCCTCTCTTCTTTTTTTTCGTGAATTGGCCTGACATGTATTCTGAATGAATCTCAAGGTAGAGCACTTCCACGACGTCGACGACGAATGGGTCTATATCCTCCAAGGCAGCGGAACCCTCCTCCGCGCAGGCGTCGGGGAAGACACGCCCCTCTCTGTAGGCGACTTTATCGGCTGGTCCACCGCTGCTGCCAGTGAAGGACAGCCGCATGCGTTGCAAGCCGGCGCGGAGGGCCTGACGTACCTGTGCGGAGGGAGTCGGTTAGTCCTTTGACGCGTCTTCTGGTCATAGCTCACCCTGATTTTGCGCAATGTAGGAGTCCCGTCGATCTATGTCATTATCCATTGTGAGTCTTTGATTTCTCCCCGAGATTATGGCACAAACTAACGGACCTCTATAGACAGAAGAAGGCACTCTTGATCAACCGTGTGCAGAACGTTGGCGGGATTACAGTCAGTTGCAAGTTCGTGGACGAATCGTAACGAAATCTTGTAGTACGATTCGGTATATCAAGTGTTCTGCATTATCGTAGATGAATTACTACATGTGTTAGCCCCTCCCTTCTCTACTGGGTTCTTGTATCTATGGATCTACGATGGCGGGACATCACAGTTTCCGAAAACGGGAGGACCACCGTCGTCCGGTTCCAGCATCAGCTGCAGACGAAAATACATGAGCACCCAAGCACGCGAATGTAAAGAAGAAGAACGCACCTTGACAGTCTGCAACGTCGTATACACCGCAGCGACCATCCCAAACACAATCATAGCAATATCCAGAGCCTTCTTGCGCTTCGTATCCGCACACGCCTTGTAGTGCAGCATCGCGGGGTAGACGTAGCACAGCGGGACGCTATAATATCATTTCTCATCAGCCCATAGCATGCTAAAGAGAAAAGCAGAGGACTCACCAAGCGAAACACCCCACAAACGCCACAAACTTGTCCAAATCCGCCGCCCCGAGCCAGCTAACGATCGCCGCAAAGAACACGGTCGCAAAACGGAATATATTCTTGGTCCACTTGACTTTAAAGTCGACCTTGCCGCTCCGCGTAAAGAGCCCGTTCTCCATGATCCGAATGGCGGGGAACAGTTGGAGGGGGACGGAGAGCATGATTGCGAGCGCGTAGATGAATTGGACTGATTGTACCATCTTGCTCTCGGCGTCGAGGTTGACGAGGACGACGGTTTGGATGTCCGAGCCGAAAGTGAGGTAGGCGAGGGCGCCAGCGCCTCCGAATAGCACTGGTGGCAGAATGAGACGCGGCTGAAACACGCGAGGAAGACGTACCTAGCACGCCGAGCATCACCCCAGTCAGCACTTTCGGGAACTTGCGCGGCTCCTTCATCGCATCAGTGATGGGGATGACCATCCCAACGCCCTCAAATGAAAAGACCGCTACGCTAGAATCCAGGTTAGCCTCAGCACGTAAACCGAAAGCTGGACACGCACCCTACAAAGAGCGAAAAGTCCTTGGAATTGAATAACGCGACATCAGCAATGCCGCGAGATGCGACGATAGAGATCTCGCTGCTAAAGATATACACGAGGCCGACGAGGATGAACGCGTCAGCAACGAGCGCCGTCGAGCTAAGCTTGGCGAGGTCGCGGAACAGCACAAGTGGGAGGAAGACGACCAATTGTATCAGGATGAAGTACTGGATCGGGACGAGGTGTAAGCAGTGCGTGATTCCCATGACGAGCGCCTGGAGGTTCTGTGCCACGAAAATGATGTACGCCGAGACGAAGCCGAGCTGGGAGACGATGATGGATCCGAGGATGAGGTAGCGCATCCATGGGCCGTAGAGCGTGCCGCCAATGTCGCCGAAACTGCCTGAAACGACAAACTTGGCCTCGACGAGGAGCAGGAACGAGTAGAGCGATATCAAGGCGATGAAGATGAAAAGGACCGAGGAGAAGAGGATGCCTCCGTTGTAAAAGGCCTTGCCGAGGAATAGCACCCCTGTGCCGACGAATGACTTGAGCAACTGGATGAATGGGTTAGCGAAGAAGGCAGGATTGGATGGAGAACGCACCATGAGCACGGCCTGCGAGACAGTGGCAGTTCCTCGCGTTCCTATCGACGACGCGCGTTTGCGTCTGGAACGCGATGTGAACCTGGTGACCGCCGGGCGCGGGGCCAACAGCGGCGCGTTCTCCCCGAGGCCTCCAACACCGTCCCCGCCTACAGCCGTCTCCTCGTCATCATCCTCCTCATCTTCCTCGAGATCTTCTCCGGCCTGTGCACATACGTCAGCGGGCGCCTATTTAGCGTAAAGCGACTCACAAAGTGCCCAAAGATGTACAAGAACTCGATAAAGTTGTTGAGGATGGGAGGTTCTTCCTCGCCTCGCTCTGCCGCTCGTAAGAGGACATAGTTGCGGCGGAATCCACCAGGTTCGTGGATATGCTCGAACGCCGGGTTCTGGACAGGCGAAGGTGCGGTGAACGATGCAGCTCGTGGGCGCGCAGCCTGTTTGCGTTGGTCCGAGTGCCACTTGTAGATATCGTGTCTGAAAAACGAAAAGTGAGATACAAAAAACTGAGCGAAAAAAGACTGCGCACGTTACGTCCGCCCCTTGCGCATGATAAGGAATAGGGAACGGCTCGGTGTCCTCTCGTTGAATCTGACCACTTGCTTGAGCTCCCGAGGAAGATCTGCGAGAATTCGAAGGCCGGGAACCACTCTGCTGGGGGACATCAAGCTCGCGCTCGCCCTTGGACACGAGATGGCGCCGCAAGACCCGGGCCTTCTCTTCATCTGGAAGGTCGTCTAGGAGGTCAGGATTTGGAGGCGTTTCGGTACGGAATGCGCCAATTCCGCTGCCCGCAAAGGAGCCGGGTTTGAATGAACCCGGCTTGAAGGACCCGGGTTGGCCTAATGAGGTATTCGAGTCCGTTGGACGCAAGGAGGGTGTAGGGATATTGCGTGGTGGGATATTTGGGGGAGGGGTATTGCCTGCATACTGTGCACGCAGGGCCCGGATGTCGGGAGTGCCATACGGAGTCCCAGAGCCAGAGACACTCTCTGCGCCGTCCTCTGCTCGCTTTGAGATATTCACTGGCTTGGAAGGTGAAGCCATGGTGGAAGAGCGGGAACAGGGAGGGACAACTCGGCAGAGCGCGTTTCACTTACGTGACTCCGGTCCAAGGTCCGCGGCGGCATGTGGCCCTGGCTCGACTAAATCGTATGTACTCGTGTGGAATGCATTTCTATCAACTGCAATACAGTACGAATAGCTAGGGGAAGGGAGGAATGTGTGCTGGTACATAAGGTAAGGGGCCGAGAGAGATAAACTTTGGAAGAGAAAGTTTACCCTCTTCCATCCACCCGGGTAATCTGACCCGTGCAGCGGCGCTCACACACACACAAAACGACGCATATCGTCGGAGGTTGTTGCAAGAAGCACGAACAACCGCGGACGCTGCCCGCATGCTCTTCAGGTAGCGACCATGTAGACGTGCTTGTGGGCGATAGCGATGCGCGGACTGAATGCCTCCCTCGGCCAAGCTTGTTTGTACACTGTAACTGTTCGTAGGAGCGGCGGTCTAGCGAAGAACGAATCTGGCAGACTGGCGGTCCACCACCTCCAAACAGATGTAAAGATCGACGTCCCAGCTTGAAAACGCTTGGAATGCTTGAATGAGCTTGGATTGAAGGGCGCTAGAGACAACCGACGCCCGATCGACTTCGTGCCATACGAAGTGTATAGTCGTTCAGTCAGAGAAATGTTCATGACATAGTACTCTGTCGCAGACGAGACATCTAGGTAGAGTGAGCCGGGCCGACCGCCACAAGAGTATAATAGACCTACCTGCGCAATGCGGCCCGGATGACGATCGTATCTCAATGGGGGCCAGTAGGAAGCCCAGCTATCTTCCGGATGAGACCATGAGCTCCCCGGTGGCGGCGGCGATGCAGGTGGCGGCGGCGATGCAGGTGGCGTCGAGGCGGGCGAGGGGGCGCCCAGTCGAAAAGAACCCAAAACCTCCGTGTGATCTTCTGGATGGCCGGGATCGAAACCGACGTCCTCATTCCCTCCGAACCCGGTGGAAACATCAGGTGTGATGGGAGGCGGGGTCCAGGGGCCGCTGACAGATACGAATTCCGCCTCTTCTTCATCATCGTCTGCTACGAAGCCCCGACGGTCGAACACTGGCTTGTCGTTCGATTCAGAGTGACCTCGGGGACGCATGGGGGTCGGGTCCAATCGAATTGGTATTGGTTGGTCGAGGAAGGGCCTCGCTTCTTGCGGTATATACAAGTTTCTTGAAAAGCAAAAGTAGCAAAAGGACCCGTTGGGAGTAGGGCCGCAGTCCCAGTGCCTCCACGACTTGCACAAAGGACATTTGACCGTGGGGCGTGACCCTGGTTCTGCAGAGGGACATGATAAGGGACATGTCGCATCATAGAGACTGTACCTACCTTCTTGTTCGCAAAAACAACGAAAAACCTCTTGGATAGTAGGCGCGTCATGTGATACGACAGCGCTATCTGCCCTCCGTGTCGCTAGTGTGACTTCCTCCCGAATGTATCCCGAACAGCGGTGTATGCTACCGCCATCACTCCGAGCCAGTCGATTAATGGATGCGCGGCGCAGGGCGAGGTCTCTAGATATCTGGGTGGCGATGGTAGCCAAGCACTGCGGGCCCTCCATGGACCGCCAGACGAATTCTCTGCGAGGCGGTACTGGGGGTGCCTGCGCGCAATCGCTTGGGATGGCTTCCTGAGTCTGTACAGTGGCTTGATCCCGGGACGCCACCGGAGAGTCGCAGCATCTCTGGCGAGCCAGAAGAGTCGAAAATGGCAGGCGTCCTTTCAATATCCTCATCTGTACGGTGAGATAAGCGAGGCGACTTGCAGCATTGGAAGAAGCCACACCGTGCAGTACGCGATTGGCCGACCTCAAGACCTGCACGGAAAAGATCAGTTCTTATCGGCCAATCCGTTTTATGAGCTGGGCTAACCTTTTGACACAATGCGTTGAACAGGGTCCACACGCTGCGTATATCATCCTCTTCGTGATGCGCCGTACTAGCGTCGGTTGGTGGATTGATGCTGAGCAGAAATCGGTCGTTGATGTCAAGGAAGACGTCAAAGTTCTTCTGGATTTAGACGAGGTAAGAAAAGCAAAGGGATGGGAGTACCTCGGGTCCCAGCGGAAGCATGATGCCTTGCGTACTCAGATAATCTATTCCCGACTTTGGAGGGGATTAGCATGGGTATGGGAAACGAATGGGTTCCGTACGGAAAGACTGGAAATCTGACATCCTGTGAGCCCAAGAAGAGAAGGATACGATCAAAACACAAACCAATTTGAATCCTAGCATAATGCTCTTTTCCAGATCGTCCCTCAGGGCCGCGGCAAGTGGGCCTTCCGCTGTCTTCCGATGGGCTAGCAAAGGATGAGTTGTATAGCATGACATGGGAAGTGAGGACGGCACCATCTTGATACGCTATAAAGTGATGCATCGACGTTGGCGATGAGGTCCCTTCGATCCGTAGCACATTGGGATGCCTAGAAAACCGTCCATGCTGAGAACGACAGTGCTTGTTTGTTCCTCACAATAGTCTTTGCGAGAGGTTTACAGTGGCTTCCAAGTGCTGTCCAAGTCGTTTCGGAGTCAAGTCGAGAAGGGCATAGTGTGACACACCTTGCGGGCATTCGTTCCTGCGTTAAAGACCTTCACGATGAGCGCCCGACGTTTGATGTTTCCTGCATGAAGAAGATAGCCAGGTCCGCGGCCTATCTCGTGAGTGAGATTGAGGTCCTTGTGTCGGATGGTCTACTCTATTCGTTGAGATGGTGCAGATCAATGTACTGCGGGTTTCACGAACCTCAAGCCCATCTTCCTCCTCTGGATTCTCTCTCCTCCGTTTCCGCGCAGAGTCTGCGAAGTTTCAGTTCCCGCTCTCGGAAGACCAAGACGAAATCACCTTCCGAGTCCTCTCTCCGCCGTCGTTTTTCTCCTACAAATGACTTCAAGAGAGCTAGCGCAGGAGTATAAGTTCATCTGCATCTAATATTAACGAGAAATACTCACCTCCGATATCCGCTCGTTGGCCTTCAGGTTGGAATATATTCACAAGATTCCCTTGGATATTGTTAAAAGTTCCTTCTCCTAGGGTTATTCCACTGGAGTTCGAGATGAATGACATCGAGCAGGATAAACAGAGTCGGTGTCAGAGTAGGAATCGGATGGCCTTGTGTGCACTGTCCGAGCCTCGTGTTAGCTGTGAGTTCTGGGAATCTATCAAGCCAAAGCTGTTCCGCACCGGCTTCCAGTCTGACGGGCCTCCGATAGAATATCTTGAGTTAGGACATGAGTTGGCAAATACGGAACGGGCATGTCGGACAGACCTGGAACGACGCGTCGAGAGAAAGGAGAAGAGCGAAGGACTCAGGAGTCTGACCAAAAATGCCATTGGGAGATGATGTGAAATTGACGCCTTTCTTTTAGAGTTCTTTATTGGGCAGCCTCGCTCCGACAAAACGAGCATTATCGCTGAAGCGCGCTGAACGTAGAGTTAGGCAAGGTGATGGTCTCGAAAAACAAGATTCTGATTTGATGATGGCATCATCCTGTGATCAAGTCTAACCACCACAACCGTTCTGGCTCAGGAATCCAACGACTATTCAGAACTGGGCATGATGTTTCATCTGACCTACACCTGCATCGGATTTTCCCTGCCGACCACTGGGCACTGGAATTTTAGAGCTGCAACGCCTCTGACAATTCCGAATGTCACGTCTCGTTGAATCCGAGAGATATCGCAAGCACCAGGTGACCACCGGGAAACCTTTCATATCTACGGTCGGGTGCTGAGGGCGCGGCTTCATTCAACGTGTCTTGAAACGATGTCTGATGTCGGCGGGCGATAGCTTTACTGTGCAATAATAGACACGGGCACAGCTGTCAGCTCTACTCTCATCACCCTTCTCGATGTCATTCATCTCTAACGCCAATGGAGTCACCCTGGGTGAAGGCACTTTTACCAATGTCCAGGGGAATCTGAATATCTACCCTGGCGTGAAGCGACGGCGGGAGGACAGCGAAGGTGAGTTTTCCGTATACTGGCATAGGAGTCTGTTCGCTCACGGGGCTCATCCTCAGATCTGCATGTATTCGGAGAACGTAAGAGAAAACAGAGGCGAAAGGAGGATAGAGAAGGGATGAAGGTTCGTGGGGGAACTTGACTCTGTTTGAAGGAACTTGGACACCAAAACAGATTATCCGGAACGAGAATCTTAGCCTCGTCTTCGAGATAGGACACGGGCCAGGTTATCTTCTTCACGCAGGCAAAATCAAGGGTCGGGCTGTTATTGTGAAGGTTTTTGACGCAGGAAGGAATGCTCGTGAGGTGTGCGATACTGCTACCTTCTCGATTCGCCACTAAAACGAGGAAAGCACCTGGATGCTACAGTTCTTCTCTCGCAAGGACTACTGTGAGCCAGAACGATACGGTTGAGAGAACAACATTCACGTTTCCCCAGGCATCCCAATGTGTTGCGAATTGAGGGCATCTCGTCGCCGACGTCCATCCCTCACTTTATCGCATATGAAGATGGTACAGACCTCACTTCGCAGGTCGTGCTATAAAATCGAGCCTTTGTTAGCCCATCGAAAGAAAGCGGAAGGCCCACTCGCCGCGGCCCTGAGGGATGATCTTGACACGAGCATCGAGCTTGGATTCAAAATGGTATGTGTAATCGATGATCTCTGTTTTTTGTGCCTTACCTTCCCGCAGATTTCCAGCCTCTCGGTAGTGAAGCCACCCCCTTTCCATTTCTCTGCTGATCCCCCCTCTGCAGTCGGGAATAAATTACCTGGATACGCAAGGCATCGCTCTTCCGCTGCGACCCGAGGTATCCATCTTCATGGTCGTATTCCATTGTCTAAATCCAGCAGAACATCGACGTCTTCCTCGACATTAACGACCGATTTCTGCTCAGTCTCAATCCGCCAACTAACGCTACTAATACGGCCCATCCCGAAGAGCATGGTACACACAGCGTCTGGACCTTATTGAACGGATTGTGTCAAAAGGTCAGTCTACCTCATGACGGTTTCCTCGAAGCGCTGACGTTTCGTGTGTAGGTATTGAGGTTGGCCAATCGCGCATTACACGGTGTGACTCCTTGACGCATTCCAATGTTTTACTTACATAATGGTACAGATGAAGATATTGAAAGGACGCCTACTGCTTTCAACTCTTCTCGCTCAGCAGAGACGTCGCGGCCCTCTCGGGGTCCTTCGTTGGAACAAGCCATCGTACAAAGCGAAGAAGCTGTCCCAGGTGATAGCGAGGAGGCACCCCCAATACTGCCGCGGCGGGAGTACGTCTGGCGGACGATGGACGTACCACAATCCTTGGGTACCATTGCCCCTCAAATCGCTCGTGATCTTGACCTGCGCCGCGCGTCCATCAATAGGCTCGTTTTCACCGACAGCGGAAGCATCCATCGGTGCCCGGGAAACGCTGGCGATCCGGACGGCAGATAGTGCTGTCGTATCGCACGATGCGCCCACCATCCAAGAGGTGTGCTCGGTATGCCACGAAGTTGTGAATTCCGGAGAGGTTTTCATCTGTGTTTGTGGGCAAGAGGGTAGGCAAAATCCAGCTGCCGTATGATATGTTCCCCTTATCTCGTTCCTGTCTAGAACCAGGGTCGCGCCCCACATTCAAATGTTGCTCATGCAAGTCCTGGAGTCACAGAGACTGTGGCCCCACTGCGAGCGAGTCTATATGCTCTCTATGCACAACCCTTCAAACGCTCCATGAGTATGTACATGACCAGCATGATCTCCCCATTGCCTCCGATACCACACCCGCCGAAGCCAAGCCTGCTGCACAGCCCGGATCGCCTTCTGATTTGCAGCGGCTGGATCATTTCCGCGACGAATCATATGACTTCTCAAATGCTCCAGGGGACATGCCCACCAGCCCTGAGATACAATTCTCTCGGGACGACTACGAGCTCCAGCATGGCACCATTGCTGCCTTCGAGCCCTCGCTCCCGCTTCAGCAGCTACCTCCAGGGGTTACCTCCGAGACACCAACCGTTCAAGCCACCAGTCCGTACTCCCAGAAGCCCCTGCCGGCAGTCGCGCCGCAGCGGAACCGGGCGTTTATTACGCCCCACCAATCAGCTGTGCTCCACGCTCTGTTCGCCCAATCCCGATTCCCAACCACAGCTATGCGGGAAGAGGTCGGACGTTCCATTGGATTGAGCGCCCGCCGGGTTCGGGTGAGTTAATGTTCAAATTTACGGCTTGTTCCCGATCCTGACCCGTCGCATTCAGACTTGGTTTCAAGTAGGCAAACATCTTAAGAAATATAAGCGAAATACTTACGCACTTACAGAATCATCGTCGAAAGGTGCGCCGCCAGACAAGCGGTCCTGCCGCTGCTGCCGCGGAGTATGGTCCGCTTCCCATCGCGCCAAAGCATGCTGTGGATCCCGAGCCTTTGTCATTTGATTCGAATTCCCGGTGGGTCGACTTACCGCGACGGCTTGTCCTTATCACTTGACAGTCCGCTGGTATCACCTTCGCCTCCTCTCCGACAGCCGACCAGGAAGGGCAAGGAGCGCGAACTTATGCCTCCTGAGCCCACAGACATCGGCGAGCGCCTCATAATGGCTAGGAGGCGACAATCCAAGGCAGAGTAGGGCTTTCTTTTGATGTTGCCGCCGGTCCTTACTGCTCTTCCAGCGGCATTATTCCGAAAGAACGTATAGATAGAGATAAAGAGAAGGATGAGCCTGCTCCTCCCACCGCTGCCCCGAAAAACGAAATTATACCTCCCGAGCCCACAGGCATTGACGAGCGCCTCATAATGCCAGGAAGGAGGAGACGGGCCAAGACAGAGTAGGGGTTTCTTTTGTTCTTCCCGCCGGTTCTCACTGCTCTTCCAGCGCCATTCGTCTGAAAGACCGTACAGGCAGAGATGAAGAGAAGGATGAGCCCGCTCCTCCCATGGCCGATGACTTTTCTCGGATGCTCGAGATGTCCGAGCTGGGAACAGATAAGAGCTAACTGAAATTGTTGGGAAGACTAGAGGACAATGTCTTCGCGCTACTGGGACCCCAAACCACCGAGCGCGGTTCCCGCTCACACGCGCTTCTCTTTTCTGAAGCGCGCGTTGAGGCGGTTTGACCCACGTCACACCAGCGCAGCGCTAAGCGTGTCTTCGCGTGTCGTGGATGATGAATACGACGAGCCTGGGGTTCGAGAGGTGTTGACGGGCCTTGCTTCCTGCCGAGAAATACCTTCGCGTGTCGTAGATGAGGACTACGACGAGCCCGGGGTTCGGGAGCCTGTGTTGACGGAACTTGCTTCCTAACAAGAAATGCCGGCGCCTTCTATGGAAGGTCATTCTATCCCCTCCACTCGTCCTTCCCCCACTCTTTTTCGAACGCTACCGGCATTGCATTCGCCCAAGATTTGATTACATGTAGTACGACATTATGTAGGCCGAGTAATTCACCTTGAGTTCACCTCTCGTCAACTATTGGTCCAAATTTTTCGCCCCAAATTCGAAAGCAGTGAGTAGGCACGGGCGGCCATCGAAACCACTGCCGAGGCTCGGCCCTTTCTATAAGTAAACCTTCGCACCTTCGCGGTGACGTAGAGCTCGCCAACTATGGTAATTTGTAACGTGATCGTGCTGCTGTGGATGTCTCGGCCACATCTTGCTCAACTTGCACAAGTTCTGCGCTGAAAACTCGATAGCTACGTGGCACTAGATACTCTCTGTATTCTTGAGAAACAACGACGCGAAACGACCATCTTGCGGGCGCAACGCGTCTGATTGACCGGATCATAACCGGATCATCGCGTTTATTTACAGCGAACACTGCGCCCTACGTCATTGACAAGGCTTCCAAGTCCGGCCGTATTTAACACAGGCAAAAGCAGGCCATGGCTGGCAAGCTTGTCCACCTCGTCTGTCCCAACAACAGCCTTTGTTCATCCTGAAGGACCTCTATTTCACCACCTCATACTCCGGAGCCGGACTCACGTATAGTTCTGGGGTGTGCCGTCGATGACAACCACGGTGGCTTGCTTGGCCAGAGCTCTCGTGGTAGCTAGCTCTCGGTACTACTAGATGTCATTCATCTCGAACGCAAGCGGCTTCACTCTCGGCGAAGGCACATTCAACAATATTCATGGCGACGTTGTCATATACCAGGATGTCCCGAGGGCTCTCAAGCGTTCCTCCTCAAATCCACTGGGAGAACCTCGACGAAAGCGAAGGCGAAAGGGGGATGAGGATGGACCGAAGGTTCGTGAAGGCCCTGACTCAATCCGAAGCAATGCTCCAAACCCACACAGATCATTCAAAACAAGCATCTCCACCTTGACTTCGAGATAGGACGCGGGCAAGGCTATCTTCTTCACGCAGGCAACCTGCTCAATGGTCGGGCTGTTATCGTGAAAGTTTTCAACGCAGGAAAGGATGCTCGTGGGGTGCGCGACACCATGCCCGTGTGAATCGACGCTGACAATGACCTGTAAAGCAATTGGAAGCCACGGTGGCCATCTCGCGAGGACTATTGTAAGCAACCAACCAGGTAGTTCACTCAAGTCATGGACGACGTTTCAGTCATCCCAATGTCCTGCGAATGGAAGGTATCTCGGCGCCGACGTCCATACATCAGTTTATAACGTATGAAGATGGTACCGTTCTCATTCCGCAAAACATGGTATGCGCTAATCGTTTGCTAGCTCATCGAAAGACAGCAGAAGGCCCACTCGCCGTCGCTCTCAGGGACGATCTTGACATGAGCATCGTGCTTGGATTCAAAATGGTTCGTATGCTCGGCCGTGCCCATTTCGTTACCTCACTGTTTTCCAGATTTCCGATCTCTCTGTAGGAAACCTAGTGCTTGTGTCATAGCCATTCTTATTCCTGTTCCAAGTCGGGAATCGATTATTTGAATACACAAGGCATCTCGCTTCCGTCGGGACCCGAGGTATGGCCATCTTTATAGTCGACTTCCCTTATCTCACTCCAGCCCAGAGTTTTGACGTCTTCCTCGACATCAACAACCGGTTTCTGTTTAGCATCAATCCACCAACCGACGCGAATACGGTGCATGACGAAGAGGACGATACAAGCAGCGTCTGGACTTTGTTCAACGGATTGTGTCGAAAGGTCATTACAGCTAAAGTAACTTGCTCGCAGCGCTGAACTTTTGTGTCAGGTCCTGAGGTCCGCCAATCGCGTATTACACGGTATGCCTGTTTCTGATGCTGGCAGAACACCTTGGTTACTCAACCGTACAGATGAGGATATCGAAAGGACACCTGCTATTATCTTCGACTCTTCTCCTCGTTCACCGGCGATTTTGAAACCCCCTCCGTCACCTTCGTTGGACCAAGCCCTCATACAGACTGAAGAAGCTATCCCAAGTGATCATGACTCGGTTCCCTCAGTAATACCGCCTCGGAGGGAATACGTCTGGCGAATGATGGAAGTGCCACAATCCTTGGCTACCATTGCCACCCAAATCCCCAGAGATCTCGCCCTGCGCCACGCATCCATCAATAGCTTGTTTTGACCGACGGCGGAAGCATACACCGATGCCCGGGATACGTTCGGGAGGAAGTAACGCTGACGACCAGGACGGCAGATAGCGCAGTCGTGTCCCATGATGCACCCACCATCCAAGAGGTCTGCTCGGTATGCCACGAAGTCGTCAGCTTGGGAGAGGTTTTCCATTGTGTTTGTGGACAAGAAGGTAGGCACAGTCAAGCTGCCGTGCGACATGTCCCTTATCTCTTTGTGTTTTCAGAACCAGGATCGCGCCCCACATTTAAATGTCGCTCGTGCAAGTCGTGGAGCCACTGGAACTGTGGGGCCGATCCAGACAAGACTATCTGTCATTTTTGTTCTTCAGAAACCTCGGTGATACGCGTGGAAGACGTATCTGTTCTCGAACAGGATGCCCATCCCCCAGCTCAATCGACTCCCGAGGTTGCTCCCCCAGCCCCAGCGATTCTGTCGTCCACCCATCCCCGGGAAATGGGACCGGTTCTTGTGGACCCGAAGGAGCTGTACTTTGATAGTTTCGATTCGGCCTACACTTCCCACTCGGATCCTTCATTCCTCGATGATGATGAAGAACTGGGGTCTGTCGAACGCTTTCCGGCTCCGCCTCCGAACACCCCCGATGATCCGACTATGAATGTTTTTCCGCTTTCCTACGTTTCGGACGACCCTCGCCCACGATCGACATACCCGCCGACCAACAACTCCATCTTCAATGAGTCCGAAACCGACATCTCAGTGCACGGTGACGGCTATAGCCCAACATCTGGGCGTTCCCGTACCGTGGATTATTTTCGCCTCCTCACGGCAAGAAGGCTGGGTGCCACTGCAGAGGGAAATGTGAACGAGCACCCCAAGGAGGAGTCGGAATTCAAGAAGGCGACAATCACCCAATTTAGTTGCCCTCTTCCGAACTGTGGCTCGACCTTCATCGCGAGGCACAATCTGATCTGTACGCTTCTGCTGCTGCTGCTCCCCTTCTTGTCTGACCTTTATCTGCAGGCCATATAAAGAGTCACAACAAGTACCGGCTCCACGCTTGTCAGTGCGGTTTGAGGTTCAGTACACAAGAAGTCCTCCACGTTCATATTCAGCGGTGCCTTGGGTCGTCAGTCATTTCACCCTCCTCGCTCTCCAACGTGCCTCACCTTCATTTCCAGTTGAATCATGCCAATTTAATGGACTGTTGCCACCTACCGCACGGCGTGGCTCTCACTGCAGCCTATCGCTACCTCGCTCCTGGTGGCCCGCCCATTCCCTTGTGGGCCTTGATCGATCTCCTTCTATTCATCATGTACAGTAGCTCCTCATGTACGAGTTCTTCGCCGTTGTAAGTCCCACTCCGAGCTCTCATACCATAGCATTACCTTATTTAATACCATTTCATACATTCTGGGACTACATACTACTCTACGTACCTGGTAATACTAGCACGTCCTCCAATCCCAATGCATGCATGCTTCTCGCCTTCTAAGCTGTACCATGGCAGGATCAGCAGGCGTCTCGAAGCTGACGAATGTCAAGAGAGGAGAATTCGGGCTGAGAAGTCGAAAGGAGGAGGAGCATAATAGTCTAGATCTGCGGGCCAAGCGACGCAACCAAGACGCAACGCAAGGGCATGCAAGTCCTCCGTAAACCCAAGTCAGACCATGACAAGCCATGCCCAGTTGCGAAGAAATACTTACAATAATTATCTGGAATCCTCCCAGAGCCAGATAACTGCGATTGTGCTGGTTGGAAGCAAAATCGGTGCATACTGCACGGCACTGCACGGTGCCGCCTTGATGAGCTTGATCATTGATGCCGCCATCAACCTTGTTTCCGAGACCATCGTCTTCCTCACTCAGCTTGGCAATAATACATACTCGTTCTGCCTCAACGCGATGCCCGATACAAAAGTCAGGAAATTCCAAGAAATTCCGTTCGCAAAGCGTCAATTTCGTATGACTAGCCAAAAGTTTTGAAACACACGCAGCAACAGTCTCGACTTTTCGCTCTTCCTTCAGGTGGACCAGCGCTTTTCCGGACAATTCATCCTCTCGTGGTTGTGATTTTCCATGTCTCAACATTCATTCTGTCCGAACCCCGTGTGATTGGAAGCCGGTGCGGAACACCGAACAGCTTTCAGTTGACAGGCTCACAGCTAACGCGACTCATTACGCGAGGACACGCACAGCGGCACATAAAGCCATCCTACTCTAACGTCCAATCTCCTCACCCCGCTCAATGTCATTCATCTCGAATGCCAGTGGAATCACCCTAGGCGAAGGCACCTTCAACAATGTCCAGGGGAATCTCGTGAATATATTCCAGTCTGGGGGCCAACAGGCAGATATCGGAGGTGAGTTTCTCGTTCTTACTTATCAGCGGAGCTATATTAAAAGAAGCTTCCACTAGCCCTCCTGGAATGCCTCTTGGGAGACAGACGACGGTGGAGAGGCGGTGAAGGTGACCTCGTCTCGGCCCTCCCGAAAGCGGAAACTCACACCCTGGGTAGAACCTGCGCGGGGACGGAGGCAAGAGCGTCCGGAAGAGGAAGAGGGATCAGAGGTGTGTGAAGACCCGCCGCACACGGATATACACCATCCCAACGGATGAGCAGATCATCCGACACAAGGACCTCAAACTCACCCATGAGATCGGCCGTGGAGAGGGCTATCTCTTGCATGCAGGCCAAGTTAAGGACCGGGCGATGATAGTCAAGGTCTTCAACCCGGGGGAAAAGGCCCGTGAGGTGTGTGGATGCTCCAGTCAAGCTCTTTAGTACATACGTCGCTATGGGCTGATGAACCGAATAGCACTTGGAGGCGACAATCACATTGTCGAAAGGGCTGTTGTGAGTATACAAGACAAGTGGGAGAACATCATCCATATCCTTTCAGGCACCCCAATGTGCTGCGCATCCAAGGCACCTCTTCCTCGACTTCACCAAGTCAATTTATAGCGTATCAGGATGGTAATGTCTTGACTCTCCGTATTAGGCTGGCCCTGCGACTGACCGGATGCCAGCTTATTGGAAGACCGTGGAAGGGCCTCTTGCGGCGGCTCTCAGGGATGGTATTGACACAAGCGTCGTCTTGGGATTCAAATTGGTGTGTTCCCTGGTCGCCTGCTCCCTCCCTATCTCACTCTGTAACAGGTCGCTGGCCTTTCCGTATTCCTCTCGCTACTTTTCCCCCACCCTCCGCTGAGCCCTTTTCAGTCCGGTATAAACTATCTCAGTGGACATGACATATCGCTGTCACTGGGGGCCGAAGTGGGTCCCTTCCTTTTCGTGCGATCCCTTCAGTCTGACTTCGCAAGGACTTTGATGTATTCCTTGATATGAACGACCGGTTTCTGCTCAGCATCAATCCACCAGTCGACGCTACTCCTGCTTACAACCAGCGAGACGTTACACGTAGTGCCTGGACCTTGTTCAATGCACTGTGTCAAAAGGTCGCTCCAGCTCGAAACGGCTTCGTCTATGAGCACTGACCTTTCGTGTGCAGGTCTTGAGGTCGGCCAATCGCGTATTACATGGTAATATGGCCCACCGGATGCCGGTAAATCACCTTTACTTACTTCACCCTCAGATCAGGATATCGAAAGGACACCTGCTGTTTTCGACACTTCTCGCCCGCCGAGCTTGAGATCCTCTCCAGTCCATTCGTTGGATCAAACCATCGCACAAGACGAAGAAGCTATCCCAGCTGATTGCGACGTGGCTGCCTCAGTACCGCCTCGGAGGGAATTCGTCTGGCGGACGATGGACGTCCCTCAATCATTGGCTAGCATTGCCACCCAAATCGCTCGCGATCTCGATCTGCGCCGCGCATCTATCAATCGGCTTGCTCGGAGAGACGGCCGAAGCATACACCGCTGCCCGGGATACATTCGCGAAGAGGTAACGCTGGCGACTAGGACGGCAGATAGTGCTGTCATATCCCACGATGTGCCCGCTGTTCATGAAGTGTGCTCGGTATGCCACGAAGTCGTGACTTCGGGAGAGGTTTTCGATTGTGTTTGCGGACAAAAAGGTAGGCTCAATCCAGCTGCCGCGCGATATATTCTCCTTATCACGTTTCCTTCCAGAACCAGGTTCGCGTCCCACTGTAAAATGCCGCTCTTGCAAGTCTTGGAGTCACAGGGACTGTGGCCCTTCTCCCAACGAGTCTTTATGCTATTTGTGCACATCCTTCCTTCGCAAACAGGATGTTCTCCCGGCTACCTCCGAGACCACACTCTCGGACCTCTCGGACATTGACCTTCATTCAGAACCTTCTCTGGGTTTGTTGGACGGAGCCCTCGACTTCCTAGCTGAGGAGCGTGCCCGGTGGACAGCCATGCGTGAGGTTGGTACTGCAGGTGTGTGGACAGATTCATGTGGAACTGTACTTCGATCTCACAAACTCGTCAGAACATCCTCGCAAGCGTCGTCGGAAAAGAACTACGAGGTTCCCCGAGATGGACGATTCCTGGCGAGATGACCAAATTGAGGAGGGGAATTCTACCATTGCAAACTACGAGGCTTTGAGGATAGGCCATCGCTACCGCTACCGCGACGACTCCATGCCGTCTGTGCCACCGCCAGCTGGGGACTCTGGCGATATCTCCAGAATCCTCGCATGGTTATCGATTCGCACTCAGCCGGAATCGCTCCCGCCCTGACAGCCGACCAACCTATCCTCGTAACACATGCCCCTCAAGCCGGATAAGTACATCGGCGTACGGCAGCGTACGGCCTCCGCAGTACCTCTCAAGGGTCGCAGTTCAGCGCAGAGGGGAGCTGAGGTTTACGGTGATGGATGGGAGGAGGGGATAGGGGTGTCAGGGTGAATGTCGAAGTTTGTGGGGCTGGCTGCGAGAGTGCTGCCCGTACAAGGCTCCGTCGACGGTCCTTTGCTCTTTGTAGTAGCGCTCGGTGCGATTGTAGGGGACTTTGAAAAAAAAATTACTGCATGCCAGACTCCAGTGGTCGGGAGGGGACCTCCGTAAGTATTAAAGCCCTGGCCATGCCCAGTTGGGAACAGATAAGACCTATAGCTGATATCCGCCGAGTGGTGGTTGGAAGACAAGAGTCACTCAGCGCAGCGCTCAGCCATCATTCGTCTCACTTCGACCATCATCCTTCCTCGTCTTCCTTCCTCCACCCACCGTCACGGTTCAGCGCTCAGCAGTCGTTTTGTCAATGCGGCCGCCCGCGACCCGATGCAGCTCTGGCTCCTCATGATATTCCGTTGAAGAGCTCCAATTTCGACCACCTCTCTGGATATTGTCAGCTTCCTGCCGTACGATCTGGTCGTTCTGCTGCCATTAATATTTCTCGTACTCTATGCCTCACGATTCACCTGTCGGAGGCCTCGTGGGATTGGAAGCCTGTACCTGTGCGCAACAGCTTTCAGTTGACAGGCTCACAGCTAACGCGAGGCCACGGACAGCGGCACATAAAGCCCTCCTACTCTGACACCGACTCTGTTTACCCCGCTCGATGTCATTCATCTCGAACGCCAGTGGAATCACCCTGCGCGAAGGCACTTTCAACAATATCCAGGGGGATCTTGTGAACATATTCCAGGCTGAGAACCTGGCACGAGTAGACATCGGAGGTGGGTCACGGTATTTCTCGTTAAAATCAGCGCAGCGATGTGGACTGACACTTCCGGATCGATGGGTAGCTCTTCTGGAGTCGCTTCTAGGAGAAAAACGACGGCGGAGAGAGGAATCGACAGATGCGGAAGGTGAATTCGTCTTAGCCTTTCCGGAAAGCGGCAACTGAAATTGGCAGAACCTGCGCGGAAAAGGAGGCGAGAGAATGCGGAGGAGGATGGGCCGGAGGTTCGTGAAGACCGGCAGCACATGCATATGCGGTATCTTAACGAATGGAGCAGGTCGTCCGATACAAGGACCTCAATCTCACCCACGAGATAGGCCGCGGACCTGGCTATCTTCTCCACGCGGGCAACATGAAACGTCGGGCGGTCATTGTGAAGGTTTTTAACGCAGGAACGAATGCCCGTAAGGTGTGTCATACTACATATGCCCTTCTCGACTTGATTCTGAAATGATTTGGAAAGCACTTTGAAGTCACTGCAAATCTCTCGCGAAGACTATTGTGAGGACCAAACAAGCACTGTAGCACCCAGCATGGACGGTTTTCTAGGCATCCCAATGTGCTACGGATCGAGGGGACCTCATCGCCAACGTCGATGCATCTCTTCATAGCGTATCAAGATGGTGCCTTCCTCACTTTGCAAGTCATGCTACAACTCATCGTTTTGCTAGCCCATCGGAAGACAGCGGAAGGCCCACTTGCCGCGGCCCTGAGGGACGATCTAGAAAGGAGCATTATGCTAGGATTCAAATTGGTTTGTGTTTGATAGTATCCCTCTTCTGGGGCTCACCGGATGTCAGATTTCGAGTCTCTCCGTATGGAACTCATCCGTTTCCAATACTTATGCTAATCTCCTCCAAAGTCAGGAATAGATTATTTGAGTACGCAAGGCGGCATGCTTCCGCTGGAACCCGAGGTACTCCCATCCTTTTGCTCTTCTTCCCTCGTCTGAATCCGGCAGAACTTTGACGTCTTCCTCGACATCAACGACCGATTTTTGCTCAGCATCAATCCACCAACCGACGCTAATACGGCGCATCACGACGAGGACGATATACGCAGCGTGTGGGTCTTCTTCAACGCACTGTGTCAAAAGGTTACCCAGCTCGTGAAACGGATGGGCCGATAAGCACTGATATTTCCTGTGTAGGTCTTGAGGTCGGCCAATCGCGTACTGCACGGTGTGGCTTGTTCCAAAGTTGCAACTCGCCTTGCTTACTTCCGTACAGATGAGGATATTGAAAGGACGCCTGCTATTTTCGACTCTCCTGGCTCGCCAGAGATGCTACGACCCTCGCCGGTGGCGTCGCGGGATCAAGCCACTGTACAGACTCAGGAAGGCATCGCGAGCAGGCACCCCCAGTACCGCCTCGGAGGGAATTCGTCTGGCGGTCCATGGAGGTCCCGCAGTGCTTGGCCACCATCGCCGCCCAGATATCTAGAGATCTCGCCCTGCGCCAAGCATCCATAATCGACTGGCTCGGAGCGATGGCGAAAGCATACACCGCTGCCCGGGATACATCCGAGAGGAAGTCACACTGGCGACACGGACGGCGGATAGCGCTGTCGTGTCACATGATACGCCCGCTATCCAGGAAGTGTGCTCCGTCTGCCACGAAGTCGTGAATTCGGGAGAGGTTTTCATGTGTATCTGCGGACAAGAAGGTAGGCGCAATTTCACTACCGTGCGATATATCCCCTTATCTCGTTCCCAGAACCTGGCTCGCGCCCCACTGTCAAGTGTCGTTCGTGCAAGTCGTGGAGTCACAAGGACTGTGGCCCCACTCTGAACGAGTCCATCTGCTATTTTTGTTTCCCGGGGCCCTGGGATACACCGCAAGGTCCTAGCGACATAGCGTCCTCATCTACTTGGGGTCAATCCCCGGATGAGCAGTGGAATAACTTGTTCCAAGCTGACCAGCTGCCAGTAGCTGGCAGCCCTCGTACTCCGTTGGCGTCCTTCATCTCTACCAGCATGAGCGCCGGAAACAACTCTGGAAACGCGTCCCCAACCACTGGGGCGACGAACGAAACTCGCACCTCGCACCCATCCCCCGTCTCCATGGCGCACTCGCCCAATTTGGACCAGAACGTGCTTGTTGCACAAGAAAGTGGGAATATAGGGCAGGGAGGGAATGATCCTCGACCGCAGCTGCGAGTAGCTTCCTCTGCGTTGCAGGCGGCGTATCGTCGTATCAGAGAAGTCCGCAGGAGTCTCATCAAATTAGACTCTCGTTCTTCAGACCCCTCCAACATTGGACCGGAGCACTCGCCCCTGTTGTTTACCGAATCCCCCGTTGACGAGTTCTCGAGCGACACGGATGACCCGATAGATTTGCAGGCACTCAGGTCCAACCTTGCTGCCGTGGATCGCCAGTCACAGAAATATCTCGATCGCTTCGCGCCAGGTTCTGGGAATGATGACCACAATCAGCCTCCACCAGGGATCAATCCCGACGGTCGTTACTCCGAAGACTTGTAGGTCTATTATAATCTTGTTGCGGTGGTCGGCTGGCTTACTATGTGCCAACCCAGATGTCCCGTCTGCCGCAGAGTAGCATGCATTAAGCATTCATCTGACTGAACCCCATATACAAGATGTTCACATCGATTTTCTCTGGCGCCCTTCAGTCCAAGCGGATTCAAGCGCCTTCTCAAGCTCGGACGTTGACGTCTATCTGGACGTCGTCGCCGTACGACCGCGAGTCTACCAGATTCGTTCTTCACTACGACTCTGCTACCTATCGCCGACCGCATCCACATGGTCGCTGCCTGAAAAGCATGCGGCGGGCAACGTCCGACGTTGTTCGTCCTTCTTGCAACAACTTCCGACGATATGCGTCGTTTTGCGTGTGTGAGCGCCGCTGCACGGGCCAGATGTAACCGGGTGGAGGGAAGAGGGCAAACTTTCTCTTCCAAAGTTTATCTCTTATCTCTCGGCCCCTTAGCCTTACCATACATTCCTCCTCTCCTCCTTTCCCCTAGCTCTTGTATTGTAGTTGATAGAAATGCATTCCACACGAGTACGATTTAGTCGAGCCAAGGCCACATGCCGCCGCGGACCTTGGACCGGAGTCACGTAAGTGAAACGCGCTCTGCCGAGGAGTTGTCCCTCCCTGTTCCCGCTCTTCCACCATGGCTTCACCTTCCAAGCCAGTGAATATCTCAAAGCGAGCAGAGGACGGCGCAGAGAGTGTCTCTGGCTCTGGGACTCCGTATGGCACTCCCGACATCCGGGCCCTGCGTGCACAGTATGCAGGCAATACCCCTCCTCCAAATATCCCACCACGCAATATCCCTACACCCTCCTTGCGTCCAACGGACTCGAATCCCTCATTAGGCCAACCCGGGTCCTTCAAGCCGGGTTCATTCAAACCCGGATCCTTTGCGGGCAGCGGAATTGGCGCATTCCGTACCGAAACGCCTCCAAATCCCGACCTCCTAGACGACCTTCCAGATGAAGAGAAGGCCCGGGTCTTGCGGCGCCATCTCGTGTCCAAGGGCGAGCGCGAGCTTGATGTCCCCCAGCAGAGTGGTTCCCGGCCTTCGAATTCTCGCAGATCTTCCTCGGGAGCTCAAGCAAGTGGCCAGATTCAACGAGAGGACACCGAGCCGTTCCCTATTCCTTAACATGCGCAAGGGGCGGACGTAACGTGCGTGCTCTTTTTTGGCTCAGTTTTTTGTATCTCACTTTTCGTTTTTCAGACACGATATCTACAAGTGGCACTCGGACCAACGCAAACAGGCTGCGCGCCCACGAGCTGCATCGTTCACCGCACCTTCGCCTGTCCAGAACCCGGCGTTCGAGCATATCCACGAACCTGGTGGATTCCGCCGCAACTATGTCCTCTTACGAGCGGCAGAGCGAGGCGAGGAAGAACCTCCCATCCTCAACAACTTTATCGAGTTCTTGTACATCTTTGGGCACTTTGTGAGTCGCTTTACGCTAAATAGGCGCCCGCTGACGTATGTGCACAGGCCGGAGAAGATCTCGAGGAAGATGAGGAGGATGATGACGAGGAGACGGCTGTAGGCGGGGACGGTGTTGGAGGCCTCGGGGAGAACGCGCCGCTGTTGGCCCCGCGCCCGGCGGTCACCAGGTCCACATCGCGTTCCAGACGCAAACGCGCGTCGTCGATAGGAACGCGAGGAACTGCCACTGTCTCGCAGGCCGTGCTCATGGTGCGTTTTCCATCCAATCCTGCCTTCTTCGCTAACTCATTCATGCAGCTGCTCAAGTCGTTTGTCGGAACAGGGGTGCTATTCCTCGGCAAGGCCTTCTACAACGGAGGCATCCTCTTCTCATCGGTCCTTTTCATCTTCATCGCCCTGATATCGCTCTACTCCTTCCTGCTCCTCGTCGAGGCCAAGTTTGTTGTTTCAGGGAGTTTCGGCGATATTGGCGGCACGCTCTACGGCCCATGGATGCGCTACCTCATCCTCGGATCCATCATCGTCTCCCAGCTCGGCTTTGTCTCGGCGTACATCATCTTTGTGGCACAGAACCTCCAGGCGCTCGTCATGGGAATCACGCACTGCTTACACCTCGTCCCGATCCAGTACTTCATCCTGATACAATTGGTGGTGTTCCTCCCACTCGTGCTGTTCCGCGACCTCGCCAAGCTCAGCTCGACGGCGCTCGTTGCTGACGCGTTCATCCTCGTCGGCCTCGTGTATATCTTTAGCAGCGAGGTCTCTATCGTCGCATCTCGCGGCATTGCTGATGTCGCGTTATTCAATTCCAAGGACTTTTCGCTCTTTGTGGGGTGCGTGTCTGCAGTATCTCAGTCCACATGAGGCTAACCTGGATTCTAGCGTGGCGGTCTTTTCATTCGAAGGCGTTGGGATGGTCATCCCCATCACTGATGCGATGAAGGAACCGCGCAAGTTTCCAAAGGTGCTGACTGGGGTGATGCTTGGCGTGCTAGGTACGTCTTCCTCCCGTGTTTCAGCAGCATCTCATTCTGCCACCAGTGCTATTCGGAGGCGCTGGTGCCCTCGCCTACCTCACTTTCGGCTCGGACATCCAAACCGTCGTCCTCGTCAACCTCGACGCCGAGAGCAAGATGGTGCAATCAGTCCAATTCATCTACGCGCTCGCAATCATGCTCTCCGTCCCCCTCCAACTCTTCCCCGCCATTCGGATCATGGAGAACGGGCTCTTTACGCGGAGCGGCAAGGTCGATTTTAAAGTCAAGTGGACCAAGAATATATTCCGCTTTGCGACGGTATTCTTTGCCGCGATCGTCAGTTGGCTCGGGGCGGCGGATTTGGACAAGTTTGTGGCGTTTGTGGGGTGTTTCGCTTGGTGAGTGTGCTTCTCTGTGGTGCTCTTTACTATGGCTGATGAGAGATGATATGTTAGCGTCCCGCTGTGCTACGTCTACCCCGCGATGCTGCACTACAAGGCGTGTGCGGATACGAAGCGCAAGAAGGCTCTGGATATTGCTATGATTGTGTTTGGGATGGTAGCTGCGGTGTATACGACGTTGCAGACTGTCAAGGTGCGTTTTCCTTCTTTACATTCCTCCGTGTGCTCATGTATTTTTGTCTGCAGCTGATGCTGGAACCGGACAATGGTGGTCCTCCCGTTTTCGGCAACTGTGATGTCCCGCCGTCGTAGATCCATAGATACAAGAACGCAGTAGAGAAGGGAGGGGCTAACACATGTAGTAATTCATCTACGATAATGCAGAACACTTGATATACCGAATCGTACTACAAGATTTCGTTACGATTCATCCACGAACTTGCAACTGACTGTAATCCCGCCAACGTTCTGCACACGGTTGATCAAGAGTGCCTTCTTTTGTCTATAGAGGTCCGTTAGTTTGTGCCATAATCTCGGGGAGAAATCAAAGACTCACAATGGATAATGACAGAGATCCACGGGACTCCTACATAGAAATCTGTGTGAACTCCAGGAAATAAGCAGGGAGCACGAATCACTAACCGACTTCCTCCACACAGATACGTCAAGCCCTCCGCACCGGCTTGCAACGCATGCGGCTGTCCTTCACTGGCAGCAGCGGTGGACCAGCCGATAAAGTCGCCAACAGAGAGGGGCGTGTCTTCCCCGACGCCTGCGCGGAGGAGGGTCCCGCTGCCTTCGAGGATATAGACCCACTCGTCGTCGACGTCGTGGAAGTGCTCTACCTGGAGATTCAGAATAAATGATATGAGTGAGATTCGCGAAAGAAGAAGAGAGGAAGAAAGACCGAAGATTTCATCCCCGGCTCGAGAGACGTCTTGTGCACGCCCGTCTTTGTGAGACCAGTCTCGTCCCCCAAGGAGACTGTATTCCGCACGCTAGATGGATCGAGCAGATGCTTGTGGGGTTTGTGGAGGGATTCGATTGTTGCTGCGCGGAGAATGGACATGGTGGGTAGGTGGAATGAGGAAAAAAGGCGAGATTATATTATATGTCGGCACAGTGTTCACTAGCGGCATCGCTAGGGCACTTATCGTTACAATACAGTGGAGCGCTCCGAGCCGCTGAGCAAGTGATGGGGTTCCGACCAAGTTCCGAGACTGGAGGGTGCAACGAGCCTCGGCCCTCGGATGAGGTGAGCGCTTGGCGGGCGTCTGGAAAGGAGGGAAAGGACTGGATAGCGTTCATTTGGGATTTTGATCCATCAGCGATGCGCATGCATGAGGCCCCAGCCACGGGTAGCCGCGTGCTCGAGGGAGAACAGTAGTGGACAAAGCAGTAGGAAAGCGGAGATCCAGAATGCCGACGACAGAGTACTTAGAGCACGCGACAAGACAAGGAATCGATTGCACGTGTTTACTCTACCAGAGCATGCCTCGGCCCTCACCTCAACAGCACAACACAACGAACCTACTCTTCATCCACATACTTCAATGCAATCCCACTCGGCGCGCGATTGATCAAAAGCCCCTTCTTCAATCTACATGTCCTCAGTTACTATCAAAGAGCTTGAAGCAAAATGCACTCACAACGGATAGTGGCAAAAGTCCACCGGTTGGCTACAAGAAACATCAGCTACAGGCAGGCATGCTCACGTGCCGCACTCACCGACTCCCTCCGCACAAGTACGACATACCCTCCGCGCCTGCCTGCAGGGCATGCGGCTCACCATGATGCCCTTCAGCAGTCGACCACCCGACGAAATCGCCAACAGCGAGCGGCGTATCTTCCCCGACGCCCGCACGGAGTAGCGTCCCGCTCCCCTCAAGGATGTACACCCACTCCTCCTCGACGTCGTGAAAGTGCTCGACCTGCAGAGTAGCCAGATCAGCCAAGATCGGCAAGCAATCCTCAAGATGGGCTTACCGTAGATTTCATCCCTGGCTCGAGCGTCGTCTTGTGAATCCCGGTCTTCGTGATTCCCGTCTCATCTCCCAACGAGACCGTGTGGCGCACCCGGGATGGGTCGAGTGGGTGTGCGCGAGGTTTGAGAAGGGATTGGATGGTCGCAGCACGCAGGACGGAGGAAGACATGGTGAAAGAACTGAGTTATGAGTCAGGGATAAATAGGCTCGTGGGGATTCGGCTCCGAGTGCCGAGACAAGCATCTTGAATCGCAGTCGCAATGCCTCGAGGTTTTGAGGAGGTTTGGCGTCGAAGGAAAGCGCCTTGAATGTCGGAAGAGTAAAGAGGAGGCCCGTGCTGACATATCAACCGGGGGAGGCGAAAGGCCGTGAGCATCTCAGGCTGCAGTTCCGTAATCCGGACTGCAGTGACCGACGCGGAAGGGAAGTATTGCTCAGGACACGAGAGACCGGCTGTCGGAACGAGGGGCCAAACGAACCCATCTTCTCGAAGCCGAGTGCCAGCAGGTTGGCCGCCATACTAGACAGTGGAATTGGAGAAGAATGACCAGTACTTGCAGCACAATAAGCAGGATCGTTCAAGGCAGATGTAAGCAAAGAGCAGGCTAACCTCATCAACAGCGGTGGCGAGCTCCAGTCAGAAGAAGGTAGGTTCTAGAAACATGTCAGATGGGTGAAAGCGGAGGAGCAAAACCCAAGACCAACCGTCGCTGAGCGCTAAAGCAAAGGTGTCAAAGGTCACCCTGCCACCCAAGGTTTCTTGGTCCACTGGCTCCGGCTCCTGCTCGGGCACTCGGACACCTCTTGCTTTCCAAAGGTTATAAGACATCACCTCGTCGCAAGCGCTCATACCGGCGCGGAAAATGCGAGTCAATTGGTAAATCCATAAATCGAAGCGATTGAAGCCAGGGCGTAACCCAGGATACCCTGAGAACAAGAGTCCGTACTTGTATAGACGTTCTTTGCGCATGTCGAGATCTTTCCATTGACGCAGAGGCACCAATTCACCTGGATCATCCCTATCGCACACAAGGAATATGAGCACATACACCAACGATTCCAGATCGTGGCGTGGAAGGTGAGGATAAGGATTTGAGAGAAGCAGGTCCCTGGCCATGTAAGGAACGGTGCCAACGCGCTGGCCTGCCGGAACAGGGCCGCTCTCGTCGTCCATGAAATGAGCCAAATCAAAGTCGTTGAGGACGCCGTAGATCTGGTCGTCTTTGCGTCGGTACATGAGATTCTTGACGCTGATGTCGCGGTGCAGTATCCTGGCAGCCTCGACAAGCCAGCGGTAGCCTTTCCAAAGTCTTAGATCATGAAGACGAGAAGAAATGGATTGCGCACATTCAAAGACGTCCTTGAAAGCTTTGGCCAGCTCGTCGGCCGTCAGCGTCGGATTGTCGAGTGGCGTGAGGAGTTCTTGGACTATCACGCGGAGAACGACGTCCTCGTCGATTTCCACCTCTTCTTCCACATGTAGGAAGTTCGGTAGGCGGTCAAGCATGTTGGTGTTCTCCTTCTCTGCGAGAGTCCGCGCACGACGAACGAAATCTGCCTCCGCCTTGCGCGTTCTGGGCGCCCAGAGCCATTTGACGACTACATCGGCCCCGTTGTGGGTCTCTCCCGGGCTGGCCAAGACAGTGGCCTTGGCGACGACCGTTGCACGTCCACCACTCCTGCATGTTTGTGTAAATATCTCTCCTAGTCGGAGCCTCCATTCGAGATGGTCCCGGCCCAGAGTAAACAAGTCGTCGTCTGAGTCGAACTCGCAGGGTGGAGGTGCATTGGAGGCTTCGGCGTAGAGTCGAGCTGGCACGAGCCTGCTCATGGAACTCTGACTGAACGGAGCGGAGTCGGTGTGGTCGCCGTTGATGACAAGCGGCGTGGCATCGAATAGCCGCGTAGCACTGTATTAAGTAGAGAGATCTCATAGCTTCAGGACAGAACGCCGACGCGACAGAGTCCAAGTGTAGAAAGAAAGGAGAAGACGAGGAACCGATATTGCACGTGTTTCTACCTCATCCCACAAACTTGCGTGTAATTCTACTTTGTGCCCGACTGGCCACAAGCCCCTTCATTGATCTACGTACATGCCCTCAGTTTCTGCATCGCAACAGATAGTGGCATCAGCTTCAGGGTCGGACGCTTAACTGTCCTCCCTCCGCCTCTGTCTGCAGAAGATGCGGCTGGCCATGGTACCCTCGAGCCCCATGAAGCCGCCGTGTCTTCCCCAACGCCCGCGGGGTCCGGAGTCCCGAATTTCGGATTTCTGCGTGTTGCCTCGAAACAGTGACCGCTGTAGCTAGAGAGAGACACGTCTGTGCAGTTGCGCGCTCTCGGGTGAATAAAGCCTCAGGCGTCTAGGGCGTAGATTCTGGCGACATGATGAATAATATTGCAAGGCAGCACAGAGAGAAAACGTACCATTATCGAAGCGCCCGCATGAAAGTGTCGAAGGTTACCCTGCCGCCCAAAGTTGCGTCATCCACTTCCTCCACCTCAACTCCATCCACGCCATCCTCGAGCAGTTGCTGAGCATCTTCAGCATCACCGTGAGCCATAAGGCCCTTGTAAAACATCTGCCTGAGTCGTGAAACCCATAAAGTGAAGCGTTCGAAGCCAGGTCGGACTTTGGGAAATCCTTCGACCAAGACCCCGAACTTGTGTGCACTCTCTGTAATCGTGTCGAGGTTTCTCCATCGGCACAGTGATGTGTCGTCGATTTGACAGACGAGGAACACAAGCACATACATCAGCGATTCGAGGTCGTGGCGGGGCAGGTGCACCAGAGATTGCTGCTCGAGCAGGTCAATAGCCATGTAGGAGATCGTGCCGATGGGGCCATCGGAGGGTTGCCTTCGCCCATGGAATGCACCAGATCAAAGTCGTTGAGAACGCCATAAATCTGGTCATTCTTGCGTCGGTACATGAGATTGGGGATGCTGATGTCGCGGTGGAGGATCTTGGCGACTTCGACAAGCCAACGGTAGCCTTTTCAGGGTCAGATCAGGGAGAGAAAGGAAGCGACCACCACGCACACTCGAAGATGTCCTTGAAGGCCTTGGCCAGCTCGGCGGCTGTCAACGTGGAATCGTCAAGTGGCTTGAGGGATTCCTGCACCACCAAGCGGAGAACAAGGGCTCCAGAGACGCCGATCTCTTCGCTATGGAAGAAATTCGGTAGGTGATCGAGCATGTCGGGGTTCTCCATTTCTGCGAGAGTCCGCGCACGCCAAACGAAATCGACTTCTGTCGTGCGCGTTTCCGAGGACCAGACCCATTTGACGACCACATCCGTCCCGTTATGGTCGTCCCCTGGGCTGGCCAAGACGGTGGCCTTGATTATGACGGTGCCACGTCCGGGCTCGCGTGTTTGCGCGAAAGAGTCTCTCCCGCTCGCAGAGTCCATCCACGAAGGGTAAACACTTCGTCCTTCGAGAATGAGGATGCAGCGGGTGTGGGAGCCCGTAACGACCTGCGTGTATCGTCCATTGGGATGCCAAGGTGGCGAGGTCGGGCTAACTGATTCCAATCTCCGGATACGCGGCACGCTCTCCCGCTTCACGTGAAGGAGCAGACCTGAACGCACGTGTAACGAGCGGTAAGGCCCGTTCAGCGAGTCGAGAACGGCCAAAACGTATATGTACGGACTCTGGACAGACGTGAGTAAGCCCGTTCGCGGAATAAGGGAAAGAAACCCGACATTACAATTCACACAAGGCCGCAGCAAACGTATCAAAGGTCACCCTTCCACCCAAAGTTTCGTCATCCACCTCCGGTAACTCCTGCCGTTTTTTGCCCCCACTACGTGCCTGGGCCTTGTTGAAACCGATGATAATCTCAGCTTGGCAGCGAGCGTATAGAGCATCTCCAAACAGACTCTGCAAGTGGAAAATCCAATCGTCGAAGCGTTCGAATCCCGGTCTGGCGAGGGGAAACGCCGCGCACAAGGTTCTGTATTTGTTACCGTGCGCATTGTCCATATTTGAATCGGTCAATCGCCTTCGCTCCTCGTCTTCGATTTCGCAGACGAGAAACACGAGCACATACATCAGGGACTCGAGGTCGTGGCGAGGTAGGTGTATGGGAGGCCGGCGTAAATCAAGGAGGTCTAGGGCCATAAACAACCTCGTCCCTATACGCTCGTCTGAGGCACACCCAGAGCTGCCGTTCATAAACTGGGACAGATCAAAGTCGTTCAGCACCCCGTAAATTTCCCTGTCGATGCGGCGGTACATGAGATTGTTGACGCTAATGTCGCGATGAAGGATCCTGGCGACTTCGACGAGCCAGCGGCAGCCTAGTACAGGATGAAATCATCGAGATGAGGATGAACGATAACATACATTCTAAAATGTCCCTGAAGGCCTTCTCGAGCTCGTCTGCTGTGAGTTCGGGGTCTTTGAGTGGCTTGAGAGGTTCCTGGACCGTTACCCGGAGTACCCGGTCTTCCGAATCGGTGCCTGCGGCGAGTATCCCCGGGGCCGCGCTGCGTTCCATCTCTCCTGCATAGAAGACGTCGGGCAGATGGTCAAGCATACGAGGGCTCGTTTCCTTCGCACGGCGACGAGCGCAGAGGACGAAGGCAGACTCCGCCGTCCGGGCCTTGGGAGCCCAATTCCATTTGACTACCACATCCTTCGCATTGTGTTCGTCCTGCGGGCTGGAAAGCACGGTGGCAGAAACGACCAGAGTACCGGGTTTGTTGGAGAGGGTTTCATCCAGACGAAGCGTCCATCCGGGTAGAGTCACAGTGGGATGAGAAGTCGAGTTCATAACGATCACGTGCTGATTCCTGTCAAGGGCGGTGCCCGCGAATTATGACGTTATTATGCGATGGGCAGCGACACGCGAGTGGGCTTGCAAGGGCTGGCACTTCATGCAGACCAGTAGGGACGAGTCTCGTTCGAAGTTGTCACCACAGAGCTTGCACAGAGCTCGTAACTTACCAAGTATATGCAGTGTAGCGCGAATGCGCCATTGACCAATGCCTTGCCAATGTTGAATGCCTCCGAGTCTGACTCGGAAATGCGATCGAAATTCAAGTAAGTACGAATACAGGTTTACTTACAGCTAAGTAACCGATTCAGGACCAACAATTCACAGTCTAGTACATACCTAAGCTTCATCATCTGTTTCAGTCAACGCAGCGGCAAAAGTATCAAAAGTCACTCTGCCACCCAGGGTTGCGTCGTCCATCGGGATTTCCGGAATACGCCGCTTGCTCTTCATGTTCTGAAGTCGCTGATTCTGGGCAACGGCCAACGCAGCCTGGTCTCGGATCTGTAATGCCTGGCCAAACATGTGATGCAAGTTGTAAATTGGAGTGATGAAGAGGTCAAAGCCTTCTTTGGTTTCAGGGAGGTTGTGGCGCAGCATGCTTTCCTTAGCACTTTTCAGCGTCCCCATCTCCCAAAACCGCCATTTGTCCAGCTTGGAAGTCTCCGTGTCGCAGACCAGAAACATCAGGACATACATGAACGATTCCAAATCATGGCGGAAAAGGTGCTGGGGAGGCTCTTCCACAAGTAAATCTACGGCCATAAATGGTTTGGTCCCTGTGCGGTGACGCGAGGTCGAGCTGTTGGATGCATCTTCGACTGTGGGCTTGGCCATGTCGAAGTCGTTCAAAACCCCTTGAACGTCGCCATCAGCTAGCTGACGGTACATGAGATTGCCGGCGCTGACGTCCCGATGAATCAGCTTGGCGTACTCGACGACGAAACGATATGCTAAAGCCATAAGTTAGACCGTCGAGACGAACAAAAGCTGAGGCCTGCATACCCTCAAAAGTCTCCTTGAAGGCCTTCGTCAGTTTGTCTGGCGACAGTTTCTCGTCGTTGAGTGGCATGAGGGGCTCTTGTACAATGATACAAAGCTGCCGGGTTTCGTACCAGGTGTCCAAATCCTCCAAGAATATCTCGTAAGACGTATCGGCCTCATGAGCACAGAAGATGGCGGGTAGATGCTTGAGCATATCTGGGTTTTTGCTAGATGCTGCGTCTCGGGCCATTTGAATAAAATCTGCCTCCTTCTGCCGTGTCGTCGGAACCCAGCTCCATTTGACAACAACATCCTCATTGTTGCGCTTGGCACGCTGGGGGCTTTTCATCACCTTGGCTCTGACCACGACAGTTCCGCGGCCGATGAGCCCATGAGACTGAAACAGTATGTTTTCCAGGTTCAGTCCCCAACCACCAAATGTCATTTTAGTGTTTCTGTAAAGATCGTCCCAAGCGGTTTTTGTGTTCCGGTTAGGGGGCGGCGCTGGTGGAGTGTCCGAGTCGAGCAGTCCGTGCGGATACTGCGTCGAGAGGGAATTTGTCAAGTCAGAGAGGACACCAAGGAATGTGACCAGGCCGTCTGGGGTCGTGAATTCCAATCTATGCGCTTTAACAATCGCGGAGCGATCGTAATATTGGAGTTCCATAGTCAGGCCTCCGACCAGCACCCCAAACACATGATGGCGAATGCGACTGAGCGCAAGCATCTCGAGTGCATAGCCCGCACACTGTATTTCGGGTTTCTCTACCAGCGAGTGAGTGGTGTGGCTGCCGGCCGGGGGTTCGGCGGCAGGAAGTTCAGTGTCGACAACAGGTTGAGCCGGTGGCGGAGCCTCAGGATGACGTGGGCTTTTCCTCACCCCAGTAGAGGAGCCTGAAGCCTCGGTCTTGTTTGCTTTGTGCTTAGTCGTAGTAGTTGTTATCACGGAAGTGTCAGAAGGGGTGAACTCGGGGAGGTCGCCTGGAAATTGTTTAGTAAGATTAAAAGCACGATAAGTGACGCGAGGACACAGCATACCTGGCTTGAACTCCCAGAATGCCCAGAATTCTCCCCACTGAAAACGCCTGCCCGTTGCACCGACGCCACGTCGTTCCGGTACATCGGTAATGGCGCTGGCTGCAACCTCCCCGACATCCGGCTTCCGCGACGCATACGAACCGCTGAGGATAATCGGGTCATTGCGGCATAGCAAGAAGTCTTCCAGGCCCAGCTTTTTAAGACACAGGTTGACAAACTCGACGAAGGGCTGGTAAATTCGATTCTCGAGACCAGAGCCCTTGGTGGCGCTCTTGAACGCATCCAACTTCTCCTGGACATCGGACATGTTGGCGATCTCGGTCAACCTCGCGTGGTCTGGTCAAGAGGCAGCAGATCAAGTGATCCGCGACACAGAGGTGATAGCCCCGTTTGAGTTTTGATGTGGTAACCGATGTCGTGATAATAATCATACTACCTGGCCAGATGGAACGCCGAAGTTGCACCAAACTCCGCGAGTCCGCGTTCAGAATCAAGACTGTCCGAGAACAATAATTATAGTCATTCACTCGTCTACTACTGCTAGCTATGTAATACGCTGCTTTTTCTTCTTGCGTTCAGCGTCCTTGGCAGAAGTCCCCGCCCGGCTCGAACCATCCGACGTGCACAGATTGGTGGAGTCTGCGAGCGGCCGCTTGGGCACTGGTATTGCTGTGATGCACGGGTTTTGGTAGGAAAGACATGTATTGTGTATGGATCGTGTACAATGTCCGGACTGGAGTTTACATTGCCGGTGGTAGGTTCAAGATATGGTATAGACGGGGCATTGAAAGCGAAGCCCGCGTTATGTACAGGGACTACATCTTGAGGTGAATGGGGATCCACGAGAGGTGTCGAGACGCGTCGAACGCGACTGGCGTGGGCGTGAGAGACGCGTCAAAGACGAGTGGCGTGGGTGTGAGGTCAACAGGGCACGTCCTCGCAGAGCCCGGCGGGGAGCGGGAGCACGGTGGATACTGGGCAGGCGAGGTGGAGCGACGGAGGATGGGTGTGTGAGAGAAACGGGGGTAGTGGCGTTAACGGACTTCGCGGAGGTAAAACTCGTTTAGGAAGGGGGGGGTAGATCAATCAGTGTCACGGATCACTTGATCTGCTGCCTCTTGGGTCTGGTGCGGGAATTTGAACCCACCACAGGATCACGTCACGTTGTGACGTGTCACTCTCTTGCCAGCTCACCAACCCGACTCAGAATCGACGTCGCCCACACTCCTCTGCCTCCCCCGCCCACCCTCGCTCCTTCGCTCCTGCCTTTGCTACTCTCTGCTGCCTTTCACCCTACCGCCCTTGCCGCTATCACCGCTGCCCCGACTCCCGAGCTACTCAAGCGCCCGCCACTATCACAGATACCGTTCGTCTGTGCTCGGCCGCAGCAAATGTCGTCCAGGGTCCATGGCTAGCGTCGAACCCGACTGCATGCACCCACCGACGTCCAACAGCTCGCCAACTACCCACTGCTGCAGCACCAACTACAGTCGCGACTCGCATGGTGCGTAAACCTGCCAGCTCATCATCACCCACTCACCCACCCGTTCGCAGTAACATACTCCCAACGTTACCGATCCTGCCATCGCCGTCACCGTGCATGTCACCGTCGTCACCGTCGTCCCAATATGCCAGCTCGATTTGCCACCCTCCCCGATCCCTCTTCTCGATGCACCTGGTCACTATACACACCACATACACTCCCTTTCCTCGCTCCCTCTCCTCGGCATGCCTGCACCCCACCCTTTCCGCCGACCGTTGTCGTGGCACGTTCCATCTTGGCCGCATGTGGTTGCCTAGCCTACATCCTCCGCTCCTCAATACCACCAAGGCACCCTTCGCTACCGTGCTCCGGATGCGTTAAGATTATGGTAGACTTCGTGTGATTCGGCTCATGTATTTATGTAGTTTTCATTCTGAATGGAATCACCGTTCCAAGATTGGCATAAAAAACGATGAGCTGATAACTTGAAAGGATTGCCCGCGCGGCAGCGCAAAAGCACCACGCAGTGGGCCTCCGCGGCGAGCGGCAAGCTTCGCGCAGCGATGGGGTCCGGGGGCAAAGCCCCGGCGGGTCCAGGGTGGAACCCTGGCCGTCGCGGCCGGCGCCGCAATGAGTGTTCCACTCTCATCGATCTTTCGGGGAGGTTCAAAAGGTTCCGCTGTGCAACAAAGTTGCCAGCGAGAAACCGGGCAGCACCACGAGCATTTAAATGAGGAATAATCATTTCACAGGTTCCAGATGCCAGAAAACCATGGACTAGTACAGATGCAAGGAAACTATGTAGTGCACTGGCCGCCCGGGGAAGCTGCCGCGCTAGCGAAAATGGGCCGCTAGGCAAAACCCAGCGGGAGCGAGGACGTGCCGCGAGGCCGAGACAGCGTGAGCGAAACCGCGCGGCCAGGCGAAGGTGCCGCGAGGCAACAGGCAGCGCTAGCGAAACGGCGCCGCCAGGTTGATGGGATCATCACATGTCACATTGTGTGACGCGATCCTGTGGTGAGTGCAGTGTCCCATGATATTCCGTTGAAGAGCTCCAATTTCGACCACCTCTCTGGATATTGTCAGCTTCCTGCCGTACGATCTGGTCGTTCTGCTGCCATTAATATTTCTCGTACTCTATGCCTCACGATTCACCTGTCGGAGGCCTCGTGGGATTGGAAGCCTGTACCTGTGCGCAACAGCTTTCAGTTGACAGGCTCACAGCTAACGCGAGGCCACGGACAGCGGCACATAAAGCCCTCCTACTCTGACACCGACTCTGTTTACCCCGCTCGATGTCATTCATCTCGAACGCCAGTGGAATCACCCTGCGCGAAGGCACTTTCAACAATATCCAGGGGGATCTTGTGAACATATTCCAGGCTGAGAACCTGGCACGAGTAGACATCGGAGGTGGGTCACGGTATTTCTCGTTAAAATCAGCGCAGCGATGTGGACTGACACTTCCGGATCGATGGGTAGCTCTTCTGGAGTCGCTTCTAGGAGAAAAACGACGGCGGAGAGAGGAATCGACAGATGCGGAAGGTGATTTCGTCTTAGCCTTTCCGGAAAGCGGCAACTGAAATTGGCAGAACCTGCGCGGAAAAGGAGGCGAGAGAATGCGGAGGAGGATGGGCCGGAGGTTCGTGAAGACCGGCAGCACATGCATATGCGGTATCTTAACGAATGGAGCAGGTCGTCCGATACAAGGACCTCAATCTCACCCACGAGATAGGCCGCGGACCTGGCTATCTTCTCCACGCGGGCAACATGAAACGTCGGGCGGTCATTGTGAAGGTTTTTAACGCAGGAACGAATGCCCGTAAGGTGTGTCATACTACATATGCCCTTCTCGACTTGATTCTGAAATGATTTGGAAAGCACTTTGAAGTCACTGCAAATCTCTCGCGAAGACTATTGTGAGGAACAGACAAGCACTGTAGCTCCCAGCATGGACGGTTTTCTAGGCATCCTAATGTGCTGCGAATCGAAGGGACCTCGGCTCCGACGTCCATACATCACTTTATCGCCTATGAAGATGGTGCCGTCCTCACTTCGCAGGTCGTGGTATACAACTGATCGTTCGCTAGCCCATCGGAAGACAGCGGAGGGCCCACTTGCTGCGGCCCTTAAGGAGGATCTTGACAAGGGCATTCTGCTGGGATTTAAATTGGTTTGTGTTTTGGTCGTATTCCTCTTGTTAGGCTCATCACATGTCAGATTTCGAGTCTCTCCGTACGGAACCCTGCCGTTTACCATACCCATGCTAATCCCTCCCAAGTCGGGAATAGATTATCTGAGTACACAAGGCATCACCATTCCGCTCGAGGTATGACCTTCCTTTGCTCGTCTCCATTTGGCTCAATCCGGCACAGAGCTTTGACGTCTTCCTCGACATCGGTGACCGATTTCTGCTCGGCATCAATCCACCACTGGACCCTAATACGGCAGAGGAAGATACACGCACTGCGGCACGCAGCGTCTGGGATTTATTCAACGCATTGTGCCAAAAGGTGAGTCCAGCTCATAAAATGGCTTGACCGACGAGTACTCACCTTTCCTGTCTAGGTCCTGAGGTCGGCCAATCGCCTATTGCATGGTGCGGCGTTTCCGATGCTGATGAAACACCTCAGTTCACTTAACCGTACAGATGAGGATATTGAAAGGACCCCTGCCGTTTTCGACTCTTCTCCTCGCCCAGCAGAGATTTTGGGACCCTTTGCGGTACCTGCCCCGGGCCAAGCCATCCTACGAAATGAAGAAGAAGCTGCCCCAAAGTCACCCCCAGTACCGCCTCGGCGGGAATTCGTATGGCGAGCGATGGCAATGCCACAATCCTTGGCTACCATTGCCCCTCAAATCACTCGAGATCTCGACCTGCGTTGCGCGTCCATCCATAGGCTCGTTTCGAGCGATGGCGGGAGCATACACCGATGCCCGGGATACGTTCGGGAGGAAGTAACGCTCGCGACCAGGACGGCAGATAGCGCAGTCGTGTCGTATAATGCACCCACCATCCAGGAGGTGTGCTCCGTCTGCCACGAGATTGTGACTTCGGGGGAGGTTTTCCGTTGTGTTTGCGGAGAAAGGGGTACGACACAGTAGAGCTGCCGTGCGACATATCCCCTTATTTCTTTCCCAGAACCCGGTTCGCGCCCAACGGTCAAATGTCGATTCTGCAAGTCATGGAGTCACAGGGACTGTGGTCTTTCTTCGAACGGATCTTGTTTTCCCCCTTGCCCATCACATTCCCCGCTTTCACGCCACCATGCTATCCTTGCCTCGCTCCAGGATCAGTCCCGCATTTCCCCGCGCAAGATTGCCGTGCCCGTCCCTGGTCCTCTCCCCGTACCCGGCTTCACGTTTGGGATGCCCTCCGTGCCGCTCGACAGCGGGCCTGATTCTCCTGTCGACTTTAGTGGCTTCACGTTCCCCCGCGACGATACCGACACCGACGATGGCTCTGCGTCGTATCAATCTCGCTTTAGCGCTATCGCTGCCGACTCCGCTGCAACGAGTGCCTACTACTCTGATATTGGCACCGTGGGTGGGGTGCCCGACTTTAACCGGCGTCGCGAGTCTTGGGTAAGTCTGAATCCGTACATACTTTCCATCGCTTGGTGTCTGACTCGAACACCAGGCCAACTGGGTTCCTGAAACTGATGTCCAGTCCGAACACTGAGTACTGATGTTTTAATTCCAACGGCGTTCGCCTGGAATGATGACGTCGGTTTCCCGACTCCCCGCCGTCCCAGGAATGTGCGCAGCATCAGCTAGATACGTCAAAACATTGGGGTTTTGATCGGCAGACAAGGCTGAGCCGAAGCTTTCCGGGGCCTACTTTTGCTCTTTGTAGTAGCGCTAGGTGCGATTGTAGGAGGCCTTGAAAAAAGTTTACTGCATGCCAGTGGTCGGCAGGGGACGTCCTCCGCAAGTATAAAAGTCATGGCCATGCCCAGTTGCGAACAGATAAGAGCTAGCTGAAATCCGCCAAGTGGTTTTGGAAGACATGGCAAGAGCACAAAGCCATCAATCATCCTTCTTTTTCCACCACCGTCACGCTCAGTAGAACAGTCTTTTTGTCTAAAATGCGGCCGCCCGCGGGCCAACTCCTCATGATAATCCGGGATTCCATTCGAAAAGCTCCAATCTGGTATCACTCTGATTACCTCTCAACCCTTCTCAACTACTGGTCCTTCCCGGCTGGATGATCCAGCATTTTGGCAGCTTCCTGCCGTACGATTCATCCTCTGGTCCTTTTGCCACTTTTTCCGATACTCCATGTCCGAGTCCATGTCTCCTGTCGGAGACCCCGTGGGATTTGAAACCTGTGCCGAACAGCTTTCAGTTGACAGTGCTAACGAGGCCCCCACGGAGAGCGGCACATAAAGCCATCCTACTCACTCTGACACCGATATTGTTTCCGCCGCTCAATGTCATTCATCTCGAACGCCAGTGGAATCACCCTAGGCGAAGGTACTTTCAACAATGTGCAGGGGAATCTCGTGAATATGTATTTCCATGAGGGCCAACGACTCGGAGCGAACATCGGAGGTGAGAGTTTCTCGTTAACCTCAGAGCAGCAACGTGGACTGACGCTTTTGGCTCGATGACTAGCTCTTCTGGGGTCGCTTCTGGGAGACAAACGGCGGCGGAGCGAGGACTCGACTAATACTGAAGGTGAATTTGTCTTGATCCTCCTGAGAGCGGGAGCTGAAACCCTTGGTAGAACCTGCGCGGAAACGGAGGCGACAGAATGCGGAGGAAGATGAGCTGGAGGTTCGTAAAGACCCGCAACACATAGATGCACTGTCTCAGCCAAAGGAGTAGGTCATCCGACACAAGGACCTCGATCTCACTCATGAGATAGGCGGTGGACCTGGTTATCTCCTTCACGCGGGCAACATCAAGCGTCGGGCGGTCATCGTGAAGGTTTTTAACGCAGGAACGAGTGCCCGCAAGGTGTGTCATAGCACTATGCCCTTCTCGACTTGACTCAAGTGACTCGGAAAGCACTTGGAAGCCACCGTAAA
Source organism: Roridomyces roridus (assembly GCA_029378245.1). NCBI lineage: Eukaryota > Fungi > Basidiomycota > Agaricomycetes > Agaricales > Mycenaceae > Roridomyces > Roridomyces roridus. The sequence continues at coordinate 493,175 of JARKIF010000001.1, read as the reverse complement.
CCTCTCTCAAAGATTATTGTGAGGGGAAAAAAAGGCACTTTGATCTCGAGCATGATCGGTTTTGCAGGCATCCCAATGTGCTACGAATCGAAGCGGTGTCTTCCCCGACGTCCATACATCACTTTATCGCATATGATAATGAGGATGGTACATACCGTCCTCACTTCGCAGGCCGTGCTGTAGAACTAATCATTTGCTAGCCCAACGGAGGACAGCAGAAGGTCCACTCGCCGCGGCCCTGAGGGACGATCTTGACAAGAGTATTGTGCTTGGATTCAAAATGGCTCGTGTTCTTGGTCGTGTCTGTCTTCTGTTCCTCACGGGATCCCAGATTTCTAGCCTCTCTGTAGGGAACCCACCCCTTTTCCATTCCCCGGACTGATTCCCCTCTGCAGTCGGGAATAAATTATCTGAATACGCAAGGCGTCGCTCTGCCGCTGGGACCCGAGGTATTGTCATCTTTATGTTCGCACTCCTTTGTCTCAATCCAACAGAACTTTGACGTCTTTCTGGATATCAGCGACCGATTTCTGCTGAGCATCAATCCACCAGCAGAAGACCAAGAACAAGACGACACACGAAGCGTCTGGACCTTGTTTAACGCATTGTGTCAAAAGGTCAGGCTACCGCATGACGGCTTGCTTGAAACGCTGACGTTTCGTGTGTAGGTCTTGAGGTCGGCCAATCGCCTATTACACGGTATGGCTCATTCCAATGCTGCAAATCGTCTTACTTACTCTACCGGACAGATGAGGATATTGAAAGGATACCTACTGTTTTCGACTCTTCTCCTCGTTCGCCGCCGATCTCGAAATCTTCCCCGGTGCCTTCGTCGGACCAAGCCATCGTAGAAAACGCAGAAACCATCCCAACCGATCGCGAGGAGGTATCGCCAGTACCGCCTCGACGGGAATACGTCTGGCGAACGATGGACGTGCCACAGTCATTGGCCAGCATTGCCACCCAAATATCTAGAGATCTCGACCTGCGCCGCGCGTCCATCAATCGACTGACTGGGAGGGACACTGGAAGCATACACCGCTGCCCGGGATACATTCGGGAGGAAGTGACACTAGCAACACGGACGGCAGATAGTGCTGTCGTCTCGCACGATGCGCCCACTATCCAGGAGGTTTGCTTGGTATGCCACGAAATCGTGGACTCGGGAGCCGTGCTCCGTTGCATTTGTGGGGATGCATGTATGTAGGCCAAGACTAGTTTTTTTGCCGCACCTCCTCATTCTTTTACAGATCCCGGCTGGCGCCCCACGGTCAAGTGTCAATCCTGCAAGTTCTGGAGTCATCGCCAGTGCGTTCGGAATATCAGCGAATTCTTATGCCACCTCTGCGTGCCCACGGTCAACGATTACACTGCCTACGGTCCCGGTGGTTCTGTCAGTCCATACCAGGGAATAGACCCGGGCCCCGTCTACCCATCCACACCGTACGCCTACCCATCCTCACCGTACAGCTCGCCCTACATCTCCGCCAACCCCAATCTCGAACCCGATTATTTCCATCCTGACGACGACGACGGACTCCCAGGCACGAGTTCGTCAGCACAGCGACGAATGCCAAGGAGCAGGAGCGGGAGTCCGATGTTGGACCCAGATACGTTTGCTGCTGCGATGAGAGCTTGGGGCGGTGATGAGGATGAGAGGCAGAGGCAGAGTGAGCAGTATACCGACATCAGCCTTGACTTTCCTCCCACCCCTCCCTCAGATCGCCGCTCCCCAACGGACGAAATCTTCATGCCCCATCAGCCTTGGGATACCACTGCTACCGGCTCCAAGCGTGCTCACGGTGATGACTTTACTGTCGAGGAGTTCTTTACCGACATGAAGAAACGCCGGGTCGGCCCGTCATATAATCCCCGTATGGCGGAACGGCTTCACTCGTACCGACATGAGCCCACTCCCTTGAATCCCCGCTCCGTCTCTCTCGATATTCGCACACCAGAGGAGTTGGCCGCTGTGCAGGATTTTTTGACCACGCGGGGACGTGACATCTCTGACACCAGCGGTGGCTCCAGCTTCTTCAGAGAATCCTACTTTGACCCCGTTAATCTCAGTCAACTCGGACTTGCGGGTATGCCTGCCGTCCACGGCGTTGATGACGAGCGCTTCTACGCCGTCTTCCCCGACGCCCGCCCCAGCCCCCAACAGCCGTTCCGGTCCGAACCGTCCCCAGCTGCTCAAATGGGAAGCTTCAAACACCAGTCTCCGCGTAGTCGTGACCGCGACACTGATCGTGAGAGACTCCGGAAGGTCAGCGCTTTATCATCCTCTTCTTGCCTAATTTTGACTGTGTCTAGCTCTCGCTGAAGTATGACCGCGATCGTCTGCGTGACCTCGGCCTGCGAAACAAAAGGAGAGCTATGCTGGAAACGGTGGATACCGGCGTGGTGCGCAGCACACACTCGGAAGGACTGGGACGGCAAGGGTGATGTGAATATAACGCGGGACACCCTTCTGAATTTCCCATTCCGTCTCTCCCATTCGTTTCAAGTCAATTCGTTTTCATTCGTATTCGTAACCCTACACCAACTTACACACACAGACTTGGCTGGTTGCTACAGCTCCATAAGAGTCAGAAAAAGAGTACGTCGTGCGTATCGTATGTATGGACAATTGTTCTGCTTGTAAGTATCAGATTGGATGTTGTTGTTATGCATGCTCGAAAGAAAGAAAGAAACCCAAAATCAACCCAAAATCGAAAAAGTAGCTCGTGAGCGACGCGCGAGTCCTGCCGACCTGCACGACATCAAGCAAGAGTAGGCATCGACGAATTTATTCGACCATCTCCCACTCTTGCTCCGCCTCCGACCGACTCTGCATCCGAGACTCGGGCTGAGACTCCCCGAGGACGACCCACGACGCGCTAAGCACGGGGAGCATCTCCAGCTCGACGTCAGGCATCGCCACGTCCGGCTCCGCTTCCTCTGGATCCGACAGGTAAAAGTCGGGCTCGACATCCATAACGGCTTCGAGCCGGCGTCCTCGTCGCTCTCCTCCTCCTCCTCCACATGCTCATCCCATCGTGCATCTGCTCCCCAGTGCATAACCGCTCGAGCTGAGCAGTCGCTCCCAAGATACCAACAGCCAACCGAGCGCCCATGTGCACAATCTTGGCACCATGGGGCGTCGCACGCAGACTCGCGAGGACGGCTCGTCGATGGAGCGTCTGCGGGGGAGTGCGTTTCGGTTTCGGCTTTGTGTGCGTCACTTTCGGTGACGTTGTGATCGGAGGGAGTGAGACGCATGAGGACGGCGGGAATGAGCGGCGTGGTGAGGTGGAATTTGAAGAAGGAGAAGGGCGTGAGGAGCCAGGAGGGACACCGGTGCCACAGGTCGTGCGAGTACGCGTGGCCGCCGGAACGATGAGGACAGCGCGTGGCGGGGGTGATTGAGGGAATGTTGCGGGCGAGGTGTGAGCGCGCAGCGGGGAGTTGAGGTTTACGATGATGGATGGGAGGAAGCGGGGGGAAGGGGACAGGGGCGTCGGGGTGAATGTCAGAGTTTGTGGGCGAGGGTGCTGCTGCTCGTACGAGGCTCCGTCGACGGTCCTTTTGCTTTTTGTAATAGCGCAGGGTGCGAGTGTAGGGAATTGCAGATGATGTTCATGCTTTCCTGCGTTCTTCTCGACCAAGTTTGGGTTGGAGGCGCTAGAGGAAACTGACGGGCAACGCGGGGTTATAAGCCAGGGAGATAACATTCGATTGCATGCCAGTGGTCGGAAGGGGACGACCTCGCGTAAGTAAAAGCCCTGGCCATGCCCAGTTGGAACAGACGAGGGCTAGCTGAAATCCGCCGAGTGGTGGTTGGAAGACAAGAGCACTTGCGGCACGCCACTCACTGCACTTGATCATGATCTTTATTGATGCCGCGATCAACCTTGTTCCCGAGACCATCGTCTTCCTCACTCAGCTTGGTAACAATACCATACTCGTTCTGCCTCAACGACGATGCCCGATACAAAAGTCAGGAAATTCCAAGGAAATTCCGTTCGAAAAGCGTCAATTTCGTATCACTACCCAAAAGTTTTGAAACACGCAGCAACAGTCTCGACTTTCCGCTCTTCCTTCAGGTAGACCAGCGCTTTGCCGGACGATGCATCCTCTCGTGGTTGGGATTTCCCACGTCTCAACATCCATCCCCGCGGGACTGGAAGCCGGTGCGGAACACCGAACAGCTTTCACTGACAAGCTCACAGCTAGCGCGAGGCCACGCACAGCGGCACATAAAGCCATTCTACTCTAACGTCCACTCTGCTCACACCGCTCGATGTCATTCATCTCGAATGCCAGTGGAATCACCCTGCGCGAAGGCACTTTCAATAATATTCAGGGGGACTTCGTGAACATATTCCAGGCTGGGAACCTGGCATCAGCAGACATCGGTAGTGAGTTTTCCCGTGGATGCCAGACGAAGGACACAGACTCATGCGTTCGGCTCGACACGCCAGGTCTCCTGCAGTCGCTTCTTGAGGACAAACGACGGCGACGAGAGGACTCGGCAGGTGTAGAAGGTGACGTCACGATCGACCTCCAGATAACGGAAACTCAAACCCCTGGGTAGAACCTGCGCAGAGACGAGAGGAAACGGAGGAGGAAGATGGGCTGGAGGTTCGTGAAGACCCGCGGCACATGGATATACCACATCTGAACGAATGGAGCAGGTCGTCCGATACAAGGACCTCAGACTGACCCGCGAGATAGGCCGCGGACCTGGCTATCACCTTCACACAGGCAACATCAAGCTTCGGGCGGTCATCGTGAAGGTTTTTAACGCAGGAAAGAATGCCCGCAAGGTGTGTCATACTGTGCCCTTCTCGATTTGAATCTGAAATGACTCAAAAAGCACTGGGAAGCCGCTGTGAACCTCTCGCGACGACTACTGTGAGCAACAAAACAGACCTTTTAGTTCACAGCATGATGGTTTTCCAGGCATCCCAATGTGCTAAGAATCGAAGGCACCTCGGCTCCAACGTCCATACATCACTTTGTAGCGTATGAAGATGGTACCGTCCTCACTTCACAAGTAGTGTGCTGCACAACTGATCGTTTGCTAGCCCATCGGAAGACAGCGGAAGGGCCACTCGCCGTCGCCCTCAGGGAAGATCTTGAAAAGAGCATCATGCTCGGATTCAAAATGGTCCATGTCTTTGATCGTATCCATTTTCATTGCCTGACCGGTTACCAGATCTCGGACCTCTCTGTGAGAGAGCTGTCCCTCTTCTTACCGCCATGCTAATATCTCCAAAGTCGGGAATGGATTATCTGAGTACTCAAGGCATCACCCTTCCGCAGGGACCCGAGGTATGGCTATCTTTAAGCTTGTCTTCTTCGTCTCAATCTGACACAGAGCTTTGACGTCTTCCTCGATATCAACGACCGATTCCTGCTCAACGTAAATCCACCAACCGATGCTAATACAACGCAGCGCGAACAAGAAGACGAGACAAACGTCTGGACCTTGTTCAACGGATTGTGCCAAAAGGTCAGTGCTGCTGGCAATATCTTCCTCGATGAGCGCTGACCTTTCGTCTCCAGGTTTTGAGGTTGGCCAATCGCGTATTGCATGGTATGTCTCCCCCCAAGGCCAAATCATCTTGCTTACCTCTCCGTAAAGATGAGGATATTGAAAGGAAACCCACCGTTTTCGATTCCTCTCACTCGCCAGCAATCTTGGAGCCCACGCCGGTGGCATCGCAGGATCAAGCCACCCTACAAAACGAAGAAGCTATCCCAAATAATCACCAGAATGTCACCGCGGTGCCCCCTCGTAGGGAATTCGTCTGGCGAATGATGGATCTGCCGCAGTCCTTGGCCACCATTGCCGCTCAAATCACTCGAGATCTCGACCTGCGTCGCGTGTCCATTCACAGGCTCGTTTCGAGCGATGGCGGGAGCATTCACAGATGTGCGGGATACATCCGGGAGGAAGTAACGCTGGCGATCAGGACGGCAGATAGTGCCGTCGTATCACACGATGCGCCCACTATCCAGGAGGTGTGCTCGGTATGCCACGAGGTTGTGAACTCAGGAGAGGTTTTCCATTGTATTTGCGGAAAAAAGGGTAAGCACAGTCGAGCTGTCGTGCGATATGCCCCTTATCTTGTCCCTTTCTAGAACCCGGGTTGGGTCCCACGGCCAAATGTCGCTTATGCAAGTCGTGGAGTCACAGGGACTGTGCCCCCGCTTCTAATGATTCTCTATGCGCCTTTTGCTTTTCAAGGACTTCCGCTCAAGACCACGGCATTGCTATTTCCAACATCGACCCGTCTGCCCCAGCTGACAGCGAGGACATGCAAGACGCCCAAAGACGACCGGCCATGGCACCTCATGACGCTGGTGCTATCGATACCAGCGAGGAAGCGCCTGCGCTGCCGACCGTGGACAAGGCCGCATCCCGTCGATTGCGGAGCCAGAATCCGTTCAGGACCCACAATAATCCGTTTAGACGATGAGGAGAACGAGGAAGACAAGAAAAAGGAGCGGCGGTGGGGTGCTTGTCGAGGGCATGCAGACCTCGTGTTTTGTATCGAAAGAGAGGCTGTAGGGATGAGTTAAGGTCGACAAACTTATTGACAGTCACCGACAGCCGGCCAGCGTCCGCATACCCCTCAATCCGGATACCGCGGAGTACGGTCTCCGGATTGCTTGCTTCTCACGGTCGGCGTCCGCAGGACTGGTAATTCTTTCCAACGTCGACGCGACAACCGACACCATTCTCCACCCTCCTTCCGTCTGCGCAAAGCAGGCGTGTTCTACCAATCATCCCTGGACCCGTCGCGAGCCCCAACGGACTTGATTGACCCATTCACCATCTCCCATCCGACCCCATGGCCTTCCCATTACCAATAATATTCATCAGACTTTCGACTTGTTCGAGCGGCACTGGTGAACTGCAATATCTACCCCGGAATCGCCCCTCCTCCTCCCACATATATACCTTCCCCCGCGTGCAGTATTCCCTGCTTTGACTCGAGGGAGCGAATCGCGATCCCGGCGTCCAGCCTCGTCCACAGTGACGTCAAGCCACCCGCCCGCGCCGGCGCCGGTGTCCATGTCTATCTTATCAACGCAGCCATGGCCATATCCGCATTCAATGGACCCATTCTGAATCCTAAAAAACATCGGCTCTACCACTCACCAACTCGCCATGGCCTTTCAAGTCCACACTCTGCGGCGGAAGTCTTAGTATCATGCTTTGATTTTCACGCCACACATCCGATCTTCGTAGCCATCTCTACTCTACTAGTTGCACATCCATCCATCCAAGATGAAAGTGATTCCCTACCTTTTACCTCCATCCCGTTCCCATCCCTTCCCGTTCCCATCTTGCTATTGCTACTATATCCAACCGATGAGATGATACCTTCCGCAATTTCACGCCGTTCTCCCATTCGTTTCGAGTATACTCGCATTCGTATCTCTACAACAAATTACACAGACAGGTCGGTTACTACAGCTCTGTAAGAGTAAAGAAAAAAGGTGCGTCTCGTATGTATTGACAATTTGCTTGTAAGTGGATTAGACGGCGTTATGCATGCTTGAAAGAAAGAAAGAAACCCAAAATCGAAAAGTAACTCGTGAGTGAGTCTGACGCGTGAGGTCCTGTCGACTCGCACGACATCAAGCAAGAGTAAGAGTAAGAGTGGGCATCAGCTGCGGCCAATTTATTCGACCATCTCCCACTCTTGCTCCGCCGACGACGATGACCGACTCTGCATCCGACACTGAGACTCTCCGAGGACGATCCACGACGCGCTAAGCACCGGGGACATCTCCATCTCCAGCTCAGCGTCAGGCATCGCCACGTCAGGCTCCGCTTCCTCGGGATCCGACAGGTAAAAGTCGGGCTCGACATCCATAACAGCCTCGAGCAGCAACTCTTCGTCGATTTCACCTTCGGCGTCCTCGTCACTCTCCTCCTCCACATGCCCATGACTCGCCCCATCGCATAATCGCTCGAGCTCAGCAGTGGCTCCCAAGATACCAACAGCCAGCCGCGCGCCCATATGCAGGATCTTGGCACCATGAAGCGTCGCACGCAGACTCGCGAGGACGGCTCGTCGATGGAGCGTCTGCGAAGGAGTGCGTTTCGAGTGATATGCATGAGGATGACGGGGATGAGTGCCGGAATTCGGAGGAATCGCTGAGGAACGAGTTCGTCTCATTCAAGGGCTGTATATCGCCTCCCGAGCCACGGCATCAGATAAAACCGACGTGCAATGCGCGAGGGCTGGCTAGTGGTAGTGAAAGTATTATTGTCCAGATTGCATGGCACTGGTGGAATGGGAAGTCACCTAAGCAATGCCCGGCTGGAGCTGGGTATGTGGCGTTGGAAGAACCGACTCGCAACGCATCATCTGCACGTGCCGCCGAGAGCCGCCATCAACGGCGCGACACTTTCAAGTTTCTCCTGTTCGTTTGGCGGCCTTCTTGACCATGGACGGGCGATCTGGCTAGCAAAAGTCGCTAACTTGAAGATCGTAGATGGACGGTCGGGTACTTACGGCGTGTCTTCAAAGTTCGACGCAGGTTTAAGGTGTCCTGTGACGGTCCGATGCCGGTGGTCAACAGCTTTCACAATAATAGCTTGACCACACGGCCACACTCACAGCTGCTGCCTCTTCCCCGCCCTCCTGGATGTCGTTCATCTCGAGCGCCAGTGGATTCACTCTGGGAGAAGGCACGTTCAACAATGTGCACGGGCCCCTCGTGAACATCTTCCAGCCTGAGGGCCAACCAGTCGGAGATATCGGAGGTGAGTATTGCTCGTTAATATCAGCCCAGGTACAGTAACAGAAGCTTCCGCTAGCACTGCTGCAGTCGCTGTTAGGAGACAAATGGCGGCGGAGGGAGGAGTCGACAGTTGTGGAAGGTGAGTCGCTTGGTCGTCCGGAGAGCGGGAACTGAAACCCTTGGCAGAACCTGCGCGGGGACGAGAGGACACGGAGGAGGATGATGGGCTGGAGGTTCGTGAAGCTTGGGAATCGGGAATGCACTATCTCAACGCATGGAGCAGGTCGTCCGATACAAGGACCTCAGACTGACCCACCAGATAGGCTGCGGACCTGGCTATCACCTTCACGCAGGCAACATCAAGCTTCGGGCGGTCATAGTGAAGGTTTTTAACGCAGGAACGAATGCCCGCAAGGTGTGTCATACTGTGCCCTTCTCGATTTGAATCTGAAATGGCTCGGAAAGCACTGGCAAGCCGCTGTGAGCCTCTCGCGGGGATTATTGTGAGGAGAAAAACGGGCACTTGAGTTTACAGCATGAACAGTTTTTTAGGCATCCCAATGTGCTACGAATCGAAGGGATCTCGGCTCCGACGTCCGTACATCGCTTTATAGCGTATGAAGATGGCACCGACCTCACCTCGCATATCGTGGTGTACAACTGAGTTTTTTTAGCCCAAGGGAAAACAGCGGAAGGGCCACTCGCCGCGGCCCTGAAGGAAGATCTCGACAAGAGCATTATGCTCGGATTCAAAATGGTTTGTAGGTTTTGGTCGGTTCCATTTTTATTGTCTCACCGCATACCAGATCTCGGACCTCTCTGTAGGAAAGCTGTCCTTCTTCTCACTGTCATGCTTATTCCCCTTTCGCAGTCGGGAATGTATTATCTGAGTACCCTAGGCGTCACGCTCCCCCGGGGACCCGAGGTATGGCTATTTTGGGCTTGTCTTCCTTTGTCTCAGTCCAACGCAGAGGTTTGACGTCTTCCTCGATATCAACGACCGATTCCTACTCAACGTCAATCCACCAACCGATGCTAATACAACGCAGCGCGAACAAGAAGACGAGACAAACGTCTGGACCTTGTTCAACGGATTGTGTCAAAAGGTCAGTGCTAGTGCTGCCTGCGATATCTTCCTCGATGAGCGCCGACCTTTCGTGTGCAGGTTTTGAGGTCGGCCAATCGCGTATTACACGGTATGTCTCCCCCGAAGGCCAAATCATCTTGCTTACCTCACCGTAAAGATGAGGATATTGAAAGGAAACCCACCGTTTTCGATTCCTCTCACTCACCAGCGATCTTGGAACCCTCGCCGGTGGCGTCGCAGGATCAAGCCACCCTACAAAACGAAGAAGCTATCCCAAATAATCGCCAGAATGCCGCGGCAGTGCCCCCTCGTAGAGAATTCGTCTGGCGAATGATGGATCTGCCGCAGTCCTTGGCTACCATCGCCGCTCAAATCACTCGAGATCTTGACCTACGTTGCATGTCCATTAATAGGCTCGTTTCGAGCAATGGCGGGAGCATTCACCGATGCCCGGGATACATTCGGGAAGAAGTAACGCTGGCGATCAGGACGGCAGATAGTGCCGTCGTATCACACGATGCGCCCACTATCCAGGAGGTGTGCTCCATCTGCCACGAGGTGGTGAATTCGGGAGAGGTTTTCCGTTGTGTTTGCAGACAAGAAGGTAGGCAAAACCTAGCAGCCGTGCGACATGACCCCTTATCTCTGTTCCTGTCTAGAACCAGGGTCGCGCCCCACGGTCAAATGTCGCTCGTGCAAGAAATGGAGTCACAGGGACTGTGGCCCCACTCCGAACGAGTCTATTTGTTACTTTTGCACCATGCAAAACCAGCAGTATCACTTGTCTGAGCACCATACAACAGGTTCGAGCATTGCTCCAAGCACCGCCGAGGAGGATGGCGACTTCACGTTCAACATCGAGGATTCTCCACCGTTGGTAACCCTTCTCTCTCGAAGGCGTGGTTACTGACCCTGCTAAAGGCATCGAGAGAACGAAGTCGTGGACTGGGATGACGCTGCCTCGATTACCGCCATCCGGTCGCAAAGCTTCGGGCAGGAGACGAGCTCCTTCTATCGGGTTCAGTTGCGTCCCCAGGCTCAATCAGACAGTGTGTCGTTCCCAGGAATGAGTCACTTGCCCCACAATCCGTTTGATGCCTCCGGGTCCGCCCTCAAGGACGACGACTGCGACGAACCCCTTCCTCCCACTCGTCCTTCTTACGGTCAGCTGCGCCTCCAGGAGCCCATGCCTTCTCCCGTGCCGTTCAGCCCCGAGTTTCTTTCGCCCCATTGGCCACGCAATCTCCGTGTGGACACAACACCCGAGCTCCTTGAGTCCGGGTGGCAGCCCAGCCAATACTTCCCGGCGTCGCCTCCAAGCCCTTCCCCTCACTCTCCCGCCTCTTTAGCGGGATCGGAGACCTCATCGGCCGCCCCAGTGTCCCCTGGCACGCCCAGCTACTTGCAGCTACCGAACCCTATGATCGTCTCCCCCAGCCGCCAGAGATCCACTCACAGAGGAGGGTCGCCCAGACGATTCCTGTCCATCGACCCGTCGGTCAATGGCATAGACAGGAACTTGGATGCTCAGTCTATCGAGGAAACGCCGCAGCCGGATGTGCCGTACCCCACTCACATCCACGATGAATCGTACATGGGCCGGCTCATTCCTCAGGATTTTGGGTCTCTCGATGGGCAGGCGGGCTATGAGGGCCCCTCTGTCACCCCGCAGGGTCCTCAGACTGATTTGGAAGAAGCCTGGAGGGTGTCCGCTCAGGTTTCCTCGTCCTTGTCGCCGATACCCCGCCCGGCAGCAGCTCCTACGGAGTTGGAAGCCAACGACATCCATAACGCCGGCACTGAGCACGCACCTTCTGTTACCGTCATCAGTGGCGGCATTCGTAAAGTACAACCCCGTCGCAAGGAGCGGAGCCCCTACCCGCCCCAGCATCGCAAGGCTGATGGGCAAGGACAGGCCGATGACGCCTCGGGTCTCTGGGACGGTCAAATGTCGCCGGAGGGCCCGATGAGCTCGCAGCCGATTCGTGCTCAAGTCGGGACGGACGCAAAAGTCCGTGCGTCCACTGCCCGGCGCAAGGATCCCTTCAAGATCGGGGCCTTCATCTGCAACGTGTGCGGGCACGATTTCACGGCCAAGCACAATCTGACTAACCATATGAACTCGCACCTGGTTATCAAGAACTTCGAGTGCGGCTGTGGTGAGCAGTTTGGGACTGCGCATGTCTTGAAGCGCCACAAGGCGAAATGCTCTTCGCAGGATGGAAGCTCGAAGGTATGAATTCTCCCCGCATTACTATGCTTCCGACTGATTTCATACGACTCCCTCTAGTAGGGCTCGTGAGAGTCTGGGTCCTTGAACAGTGGCGCTTAACTACTTGTGGCGATTGGACGAGGAGTACCCGCTCCAGGCTGCCATAGGCGTCTTAACTCAAGGGCAAGGGCTTTGAATGGCACCCGACCCGAGTCATTCATCATGCATCAGAGTGAATCGGGATCCAGGCGTCCAGGCCTATCTTATCGACTCAGTGGTGTCTCCAGATGCGATGGGCCATGGCCTGCGCATTACCCTGAAGTCTACACTCGGCGGCGAAAGATTGCCCTGCGAGGTCCACGCTCGGCGGCGAAGGTATCATGATTTCCCGCCACACACCGATCTTTTGTCGCCATCCGTAGATGAATATGATTCCCTATATACCCCGTGTTTTACCCTCATCCCGTTCCCGTTCCCGTTCCCATCTTGCTATCCCACTATACCCACCCAATGGCATGATACCGTAGCACCCGATTTCGCGCCGTTCTCCCATTCGTTTCAAGTCAATCCGTATTCATATCCCTACAACAAATTACACACGGACATAGAGACTTGGACGGTCGGTTGCTACAGCTCTGTAAGAGTAAGGAAAAATTCGTGTGTATCGTATGTATTGGACAATTGTTCTGCTTGTAAGTGGATTGGATGTTGTTATGCATGCTTGAAAGAAACCCAAAATCGTAAAAAAGTGGTGCGAGGTCCTGCCGACCTGCACGAGTAGGCATCATCTGCGACCAATTTATTCGACCATCTCCCACTCTTGCTCCGCCGCCGCCGACCGACTCTGCATCCGAGACTCATTCAGAGCCTGAGGAGACTCCCCGAGGACGACCCACGACGCGCTAAGCACGGGGGGCATCTCCATCTCCAGCTCAGCGTCAGGCATCGCCACGTCCGGTTCCGCTTCCTCCGGATCCGACAGGTAAAAGTCGGGCTCGACATCCATAACGCCTTCAAGCAGCAACTCTTCGTCGATTTCCCCTTCGGCGTCTTCGTCACTCTCCTCCTCCTCCACATGACTCGTCCCTGGAGTGCATAACCGCTCCAGCTCAGCAGTGGCTCCCAAAATACCAACGGCCAACCGAGCGCCCATGTGCAGAATCTTGGCACCATGGGGCGTCGCACGCAGACTCGCGAGGACGGCTCGTCGGTGGAGCGTCTGCGGGGGATTGCGTTTCGGTTTCGGCTTTGTCACTTTCGGCGTCGTCGGGTCCGGTGTGATCGGAGGGAGTGTTATGCATGAGGACGGCGGGGATGAGCGACGGGATGACGATGAGGTAGAATTTGAGGAAGGTGAAGGGCGGGATGAGCCTGGAGGAACGCCGGTGCCACAGGTCGTGCGAGCCCGTGCGGCCGCCGGGACGATGAGGAGGGCGCGTGGCGGTGGTGATGAGGGAATTGGCAAGTCGGTGTCACGAGCGAGGGGTGAGCGTGCAGCGGGGAGCTGAGGTTTACGCTGATGGATGGGAGGAGCAGGAGGAAGGGATAGGGGTGTCGGGGTGAATGTCAAAGTTTGTGGAGCTGGCGAGAGTGCTGCTCGCACAAGCGTCCTCCGACGGTCCTTTTGCTCTTTGTAGTAGCGCAGGGTGCGATTGTAGGGGACCTGTACCGGGAGTGGCTGCGACTCCGGCTGCTGCGGAGGAGGCTGCTCTGTGGCGAGCGTGGCGAGGTCAAGGACGGATTCGGTGCGGTGTAGACGCTTTCTCGGACGGGCATCACACGAGAATGAAGAAGCTGAAGCTGTACGCTTCCGCTGGGTAGGGATAGCGTCTACCTGGACCTGGACGCAGACAGACATGAAAGGAGGTGACAACCGGGTGGAAGACCGGCGGGTCAAATAAAGCCCCTTACTGTCTGAGTCATGCACCGCCACACATTGTTCTTTGCTCCCGATCACTCAGACGCGTCGCGAACTCATCTCAATCTGCCTCCGTCCACGTCGACATTGATTCAGATTCAGTTGTCAACCCGTCCCGCCCCTCCCAACCATCGTGCCCGCCCCCGCCCTTGACTCATCCCGAGCTCGGCCCCCGAACTGCCCATATTTGGCTAATGCAGGACAATAGCACAATGCGCCCTTTCTGGACGCCGGTGTCTTCTCACAGTAATATCGCCCCAAAAACGCCGTCATGACGCTCGGCATGAGGTTTCCACGTTTGCATACCAACGGCCTTTTGACTGCCCCGACTCGGAATGAAGCTCCGATTCCCCTCGTGCCTTGCTCGTGTGATGTGCCTATGACGTCTATTCTGGTCATTCGATGCCGCACGGGGCCGCCATCCTCGGAAACGAGACAATTGGTTGGAATTGGAGTATCCAGCCTTTGCCGCCAGGTCATTCTTGGTGGTTTGGAAAATCCATCGCGTCGCGTCGTTTGGATCAACATATCTCGAATTTCCAACCGGACATCTCCCTTTCTTTTGAATTCTGGTTCAAATCTTACATTTATACACACTTTTTTTGGCGCAGGAACATCATGGACGTCTCCGAGAACGCGCGTCCGCGCGGTTCCCAACTCGACGAGCCTCGCAATCGGGGGACAACAAGGGACAACGATTTCGGCTCGACAGGAAACCACGCAAAATCACGGAGACGTTCGGGCCATTTGTGCCCGGTCAAGGAGCGCACAGGAGAAATCGTTGGCGGCATAATCACTGCTACATGTCTACTACAGCCAACAACGCTACTTACATCCACTGGCTCGGTCCGACCCCCGGTTGTCCATGCTGAAAGTTGTTCCACGCCCATCCATCTCCTTCCAAGCGGTTCGGGGAGGATGGTGCCAATAGTGGAAGCTTGTGTCTCTGACAGTGATCGCGCTTGTATCTCCAACCCTGATAAACCCCAGACATAGGCGACGGTGCGTATTGACAAAGTTCGAAAAGCACCAGTTGTTCTTGAAAGCCAGAATTCGGCCAAATTTGTTCCCGTGCTGCTCAATGCTCAAACATCAGGGCGGGAGGGGCATAAAAGAGACCGTTGGACTTGACCTCTTCTAACTGCTTCCAACGCTTTAGTCGGTCCAATGCGCCGAGACCACATAACTTGGCGGGGTCAGTCAAATGAACCAGAATAGAACCAACCAGAGCTCACGGTAGGCCGCCACGACTGCCGCACTCCGAGAAAGACCCTGACATCAAGTCAGCGTTGGGAATAAGCCCGAATGAAAAAATCACAAACCTGAACAGAGTGGACCAAGACAGCTCCCCCGGATTGCAACGCATGATGAATGAATTGGCACGCGGCAGGAAGATGGACTAAAAGATCATGATCTTCATCCTCGATAGAGATACGCATGTGCCGGATTCCACTTTGTGCGTATTGCGCCGGTATCTCATCGAAACAGACGGACAAAATGTGGGTGATACGCAACGCTACGGTTCGTCAGTTGAGTTGTAAACGATTGGCGCTCGGACGAACCCGTGATCAATTCGGTTGAACGGGCGGCCACGATGCTTCATGAATGTGTTTTAGCACTGGAGACTCGCAGGACCTCGGAGAAAAGCCCACTGACTTGCCCAAATACAATTTCTTCGCAATAATGACATCTGCATCTGTTGTCCAAGCTCGCTCAAAGTCAGCGGTCCAAGCTCGCTCGAAGTCAGCGTCAAAATCAGAATCGTCGGAGTCGAATTCGGCGCCGGAGTCAAAGTCGAAGTCGGAGTCAGAATCATCGGATTCCGAGCCCGAGCTTTCCATCGAAACGCAGTCTTCGCATATGAAATCGTTCAAGTTGGAGCTGGAAACACAATCGCTGTGACTCCAGGTCTCACAGGACTGACATTTGACCGTAGGACGCGACCCTGGATCTACAAAGGAACTAAATGAGAAGATACTGCGGCAGAAAGGATGTTGATGCTGACTTGATACCCCACAGACGCACGAAAAGACCGCTTCCTCGTCCACGACTTCATGGCACACCGAACACACTTCCTGAATAGCAGGCGCATCGTGAGAAACGACAGCACTGTCTGCCGTCCTTGTCGTCAAAGTTATTTCTTCTCGAACGTAGCCGGGGCAGCGGTGCACACTCAGTGCATCCACCCGAGTCAGCCTGTCGATGGACCTCCAGCGAACGTCCAGGTCGCGAGTGATTTCAGTGGCAATGCGACCCAACGACTGCGGCAACTCCATCGTTCGCCAGACGTACTCTCGCCGAGGCGGCACTGGAGGTAACTCGCGGCCATCTGGAGCTGGTTCCTCTTCGGGTTGTTCTACAGCTGTGTTTTTCAGAGGCACAGGCGAGGGTTCAAAGATCGGCGGTGAGTAGGAGAAAGAGTTGAGAGCAGCAGGTGCTCTTTCAATATCCTCCTCTGCGTTATGATGAGTGGTTCACGCGATTTGCCGGTGAGACAACCATACCATGTGGTACGCGATTGGCAGACCTCAAGACCTAAGCGCTGAAGGTTGAACATTGCACAGACGGGAAAATCGCGAGCTGACCTTTTGACACAACGCGTTGAATAAGCTCCAAGAGTCACCAGTATCATCCTCTGGCTGTGAGGTATCGGTGTTGCTCAATGGAAAGTCGATACTGAATAAGAATCGATCGTTGATATCGAGGAAAACATTATAGTTCTGCAGAACGGCTAGGCGTAAGCAGTGGAGAAAGATCTCAGACCATACCTCGACTCCTGATGGTAGTCAAATCCTGGGCATCGAGATAGTTTATTCCCGACTGGACCAGATCAGCGTCCACGGCGAAAAAAAAGACGGCAGACCCACGGAAAGTCCAGCAACCTGTTGAGCTCTCAGTGAGTCAAGAGAGAGTCAATATCAATCCAGTTTACGAACCAGTTTGAATCCGAGAACGATGCTCCGTTCAAGATCGTCCTTAAGAGCCGCCGCCAACGGGCCTTCTGCTGCCTTCCAGAAAGCTTGCACGAGATCAGACACACACTGTTGCCTTTTCAAAGACAGAGATTACCATTTTCATAGGCTATAAAATGATAAGAGGATGTAGGGGAAGATCTGCCTCGAATGCGGAGCACATTGGGATGCCTGGAAGGCTGTCCGTGAAAGCATCGGCCTTTATTCGAATGTACACTCACAGAAATCCTCTGGAACGCAGAACCGTCGCCTCCAAGTGCTTCAAAGCTGTTTGAGTCGCGTGGCCAAGGAAGACAACCCGGATCACCCACATCACGAGCAGTCGGCCCTGCGTTGAACACCTTCACGATGACCGCTCGACCTTTAATTTCCCCTGCATGAAGCAGATAGCCCGGCCCACCGCCTATCTCGACAGCAAGATTGAGGTGTTTGTCCCTGATAACCTGTGTCGGCTGTGAGTTCGGGATCTTGAGGCTGGAAACCTCTAGACACCTTGATTCCATCTATTTCTGCTTCTCGTCTTCGTTCTCGCGTGAATCCTCCGTGTTCCAGGTCGTAGAGATCCGAAGAATCTGCAAGCGGAAAATTGGAGTCCCGGAGTTGGGAAAGTAGAAAACTGACCTCCATGCTCCCCTCGCCGGCGTCTCACTTGGAATATATTCACCAGGTTTCCGTGTACGTTGTTGAAGGTGCCTTCACCCAGAGTGATACCACTGGCGTTTGAGATAAAGGCCATTGGGAAGGATAGAGATGAGAGTAAGATGTAGAGTTGTGCTCGCGGGCGGTAAGTAGTAGACAGCTGTGCCTCGTGTGAGCAAGCTGTCATTGCACCAAAAAGCTATGACACTGGCTTGGGCATCGGGCCGACAGATAGACGCGCTGGGGGCGCGCCAAAAAGAAGTGCTTTCCCCCGAGTGTCAAGGAATGTCTGAGGCAAAGTCTGAGGTCTAGATTGAAGAATCCATCCGAGTCCGAGTCTCCGAGACTTTCCAGTAGTAGGCACTCAAGAGCCACCAGATACTGAGGGGTCATCGTGCCCAAAGTGGTGGAAGTTGCTGACAGAGAAGCGGGCCGTTGATCGGCGATCGCAGGATTGCACGACGCGATCATGTGACCAATGGTCCTTCCAAATTAACGGCCGATATCTCTTTGCGTGCTTGCACTAAGCCTTGGAGCCGACATGCGTGGACACACAAATCGAGCAAGTAGACTGCGGCCAACCCCGATAACTCGCAACAAGAGGAAGATACTTGTACCATTTGAGACTTAAATGCACTATGTCAAAAGGTCAGTTCAGTAATATTTCGGTTCCGAAACCCTCAACTTGGTCGTCTAGGTTCTGAGGTCGGCCAATCGCGTATTGCATGGTATGCTGTTTCCTTGAATGTTGGAAAGATTACCAAAGACGCGCTTAACCACCAGATGAGGATATAATGGATATTGAACGGACCCCTGTTTTCGACACTGCGCCGGGCTCTCCATCGCTGGTGGAACCCTCATCGCTGCCTTCGTGGGACAGAGTTACAACACATACCATACCGAGGGAGAAGAATCTTTCTGAAATTCAGTACCGCCCCGCCGGGAGTACCTCTGACGAACAACGGATGTGCCACAACCGTTGCCCAAATCACTCGAGATCTTGACCTGCGCCGGGCATCCACTTACCGGCTGGTTTGGAGCGATGGTGGAAGTATGCACCTCTGCCCGGGATATGTTCGGGAAGAAATTACAGCTGCGACGCGGCCGACGGATAGTGCTGTCTGTCGTAACTGACGATGCGCCTGCCATCCAGGAAGTGTGTTCCGTCTTCCATGAGGTTGTGACTTCGGGGAGGTCTTTTCGTTTATCTGCGGCGAACCGAGTATGTGAAATCAATCTCGCCGCTGTGTTGGATATTCGTTTATCATTTATCATCGCTTTGTTTTTGGCAGATCCAGGTTCGCGCGCGGCCTACAGTCAAATGTCGCGTAAGTATGCAAGTCTTGGAGCCATAGTGGTTGTGCTCCTATTCCGTGTGATACCACATGTCGAACATGCGTGGACATACAAAAGCAGGAGGTACAGAAGGAAAGTGCCAGGACTGTGGCGAAGAAAAGTCGAAGTCGCGTCAAGGCGGCTGGCTGATAATTCAAGAAAGCAGACTGCGGATACTCGCCAGCCGAACCAGCTTCCACCGGTATACGAGGACTCGGAAAGACGACGTTACCAGGCCGAGCACCGAAGTTTGCCAGACATCTATCTAGGAGTTCAATAACGCTAACAACGGAATCCTACATATAAGTTAGGAACCACTGGAATAATTACTTGTACTCAAGTGCGATAACTCACGTTCCCAATTTTGGCCTTGCAAACGTGAATCGCCACGTGATCGTGCTATAGTGATCCGCCATCAGCAGCGCCCGCTCGGCTCTCTTCTTGCTCTCTTCCACCAACTTCGGCCACTTTGAGAACGGATGGTTCGAAAACAAAAACTCTTCAGTGGCGCCGGCTCCTGGATCTTTGGCTGGTAAATGGCTCAAATTCTGCACACTCCGTGATTTTGCGCGGTTTCCCTCAAATCAACTGTCTGCCCTTGGACTCAGGACTCGGATCCATAACTTTCTTTCTTGGAGACGCACCTTGCAGGGCCCGTCGGCATCGGCGTGAAACGTCGCACGTGCTCTAGCTTTGGCATTTGCTCGGACAATGCTTGCCTGCAACGCGTCTAACTGCGGTCCGATGCTAAAAATGGGTTTCATAGCTTTGCAGCTTCAAGTTTGAGTCACACGAGGCAGCTCTTGAGCAACTTTCATCTTCCTCCTCATTCCCGCCCTCCTGGATGTCGTTCATCTCCAACGCGAGTGGAATCACCCTAGGCGAAGGCACCTTCAACAATGTCCAGGGGAATCTCGTGAATATATTCCTGCCTGAAGGCCAACGAGCAGATATCGGCGGTGAGTATTGCTGGCTGAAATGGGGGGTGGGAAACCAACGAAAGCAATTCCGCTAGCTCTCATGGAGTCGATTCTAGACGAACGACGGCGGAGAGAGGACTCGACAGATGTGGAAGGTGAATTCATCTTGGTCCTCCTGAGGGCGAAAATTGAAACGCCTGGGTAGAAGCAGCGCGTCGAGGCAAGTCCGAAGAGGAAGATGGGCTGGAGGTTCGTGAAGATCGGCAGCACGCAGGAACGCACTATCTCACCGGATGGAGCAGATCATCCGACACAAGGACCTCGATCTCACTCATGAGATAGGCGGTGGTCCTGGTTATCTACTTCACGCAGGCAACATAAAGCGTCGGGCGGTCATCGTGAAGGTTTTTAACGCAGGAATGAATGCCCGTAAGGTGTGTTATACTTTATGCCCCTTTTCGACTCGATTCTAAAATGACTTCGAAAGCATTTGGAAGCCACTGTGAAGCTCTCGCAAAGACTATTGTGAGGAACAAACAAGCACTGTAGTTGACAGCATGGACGGTTTCTCAGGCATCCCAATGTGCTACGAATTGAAGGGATCTCGTCGTCGACATCCATCCATCACTTTATCGCATATGAAGATGGTACAAACCTCCTTTAGCAAGTCGTGGTATACAACTGGTTACTGAAAGTTTGTTAGCCCACCGAAAGAAAGCGGAAGGTCCACTCGCCGCAGCTCTTAGGGACGATCTTGACAAGAGCATTGTGCTTGGATTCAAAATGGTTCGTGCTCTCCATGGTCTCCGTCTTTCTCGTTCACCAGATGGCAGATTTCCAGCCTCTCCGTAGGAAATCCATCCCTTCTCCATTCCTATCCTAATCCCTCCAAAGTCGGGAATAAATTATCTGCACACGGAAGGCATCGCCCTTGCTCTGGGACCCGAGGTACCTTCATCGTTCTGCTCGGATTCCATTGTCTCAATCCGATAGAACTTTGACATCTTTCTGGATATCAACGAGCGATTTCTGTTGAGCATCAATCCACCAACTGACGCTAATGTTACCCACCAAGAACAAGACGATGCCCATAACGTGTGGACTTTGTTTAACGGATTGTGTCAAAAGGTCACTCCAACTCTTAACGCCTTGATCGAAGCGCTGACCTTTCTTGTGTAGGTCTTGAGGTCGGCCAATCGCGTATTACACGGTGCGGCTCATTTCAATACCAAAATCACCTTACTTACTGCACCCCCAGATGAGGATATTGAGCGGACACCTACCGTTTTTGATTCTTCTGTTCGCTCACCAGCGCTCTCGCAACCATCGCCGATGCCTTCGTTGGACCAAGCTTTCATCCAGACTAAAGACTCGGAGGAAGCGACCCCAACTGATCGTAAGGAGGCTCCCTCAGTACCGCCTCGGCGGGAATACGTCTGGCGGACGATGGACGTTCCGCAATCCTTAATTAGCATCGCCACCCAAATTGCTCGAGACCTTGACCTGCGCCGCGCATCCATCAATCGGCTGGCTCGGAGCGACAGCAGAAGCATACACCGTTGCCCGGGATATCTGCGTGAAGAAGTAACGCTGGCGACTCGGACGGCAGATAGCGCCGTTGTATCACACGATACGCCCACTATCCAGGAGGTGTGCTCCGTCTGCCACGAAGTCGTGAATTCGGGAGAGGTTTTCCTATGTGTTTGCGGCCAGAAAGGTAGGCAAAGTTGCCATGAGGGAACTCCGCCTGATCTCAGTTCTTTCTAGAACCAGGCTCACGCCCCACATTCAAATGTCGCTCATGCAAGTCATGGAGTCACAGGGACTGTGGCCCCACTGCAAGCGAGTCCATATGCTCTCTATGCACGACCCTTCAAGCGCTTCATGAAAATGTACATGAACAGCATGTTCTCCCCGTTGCCTCCGATACCCCAACCGTCCAAGGGAGGCATACTATACAGCCCGGGTCGCTTTCTGATTTACAGAACCAATCCCGATCGCCTCCTGTTCAAGAGTTCCCTGCTCGTCAGCACATCGTCGAACCCATGCGCGCCGTGCTGAATGGTGTCAACGGGAACAAACTCGGCAAGCTTGGTTCCCTGGGCTTTGGCAAGAAGCGGAGTGGTGGCTGGGGTCTTACAGGGATGTTTGGTTCTGCCAGCTCGGACAGCAGATCTCTGCGTGAACCGTCTCCTGCCATGCAGGAGCTGGGTCGGGTTGATGTCAAGAAAAACAAGAAAGAGGCCGAGCGCATCCAACGAGAAGCAGAGAAACAACGACGCGCCCTTGCGGAGAGGATGCAGCGAGAACAGGCGCGGGCTGTCATGCAGAAGCGGAACCAAATCGCGCCGAGAGAGTTGGAATGGGGCCACGCCGGGGTACAGCAGCGGCTTGAGTGGGACCAGACGGGCAAGCAAGCTGCGTCTGGTCCGGTCCGTCAGAACCAGGCATCGGAAGCACTTGTCACGACCATTAACGCTGCTGCTGGCCGGTTCATGCCTCAAGCACCTGCCACCACCATTAACGCTGCCGCTGGCCAGTTCATGCCTCAATCCAGCCGCTCGGCCCGCTCCGAGCGGCCCGCTCGCTCGTAGTGCTTAGACCATACTACCCACTAGCAATGTAGTCTCTGTAGTAACAGCCAAAAATATCAGTGACAATCAAGATGCATGTATGTCAATGACTACTAGCGACGGGGGCCCATTCGAACGACTAGTGACAATTGAAGATGGTCCCCGGGGCCAAGAGGTTGAATTTTTTGTCACTCTGCAGCCGCTGCAAGAGTGCTGCTGTAAAGGGAGTCGAGCGTCCGTAATATCTCTTGGTTGGGACCGCCGCACTAATTAATTTCAGGTGCCGCACCCCCGAAAAGAGATATGTTGCGTTCAATTGAAATTTTGGGCCTTCGCCGTGACCTTTCGATTGATCATGGCACGTAGAGCAAACACTTTGGATATTCGGAGCATATTCCCAAGTAGACATTGAAGTGAGAGGGCCACGGGAGGAGCACAGGCTGCACAGCCGGATAGACAGTGGCGCCGTGTGAAGCGGATTTTGAACAATTTGAGGAAAGGAGCCCCTAGGAGATTAGTATGAGCAGCTGTCGCGGGGTGTGCTTATATGCGAAGGTTGCGGCGGCTTGCCGACATGCGGCGCCGTCAACCCCCCGAGACCAACCATTCAGGCAGCTAGGCTGTAAAGCTGTAAAGGGCTGTTGAATATGGAACGTTGTAATGGTTATCAATACAGCACTTTGTTGGAACTTGTCGCAGGAGAAAGCCTTCGTGAAAGTTCATCGAGATATGCCGTCTGAGGAGAGAGATCTCACGTTCCCATTTTGAGCCTTGAAAGCGTCGGTCATCACGTGATCGTGTCACGGAGATCCGTCATCAATGCATCACCGGCCGCACGTTCTCTTCTTCCACCAACTTCGACCAGGATTCTGC
The DNA here is from genome assembly GCA_029378245.1 of Roridomyces roridus. Classification (NCBI taxonomy): domain Eukaryota; kingdom Fungi; phylum Basidiomycota; class Agaricomycetes; order Agaricales; family Mycenaceae; genus Roridomyces; species Roridomyces roridus. Next base: position 469,898 of record JARKIF010000001.1, on the reverse strand, counting down.
ACATCCTCCAAACATCCTCTCTGTGATTTTGTGCTGTTTTCCTCCTGAAGCGAATTTTGAAGGTCTGGTCTAGCCGTGTCCAGCTATTCCATGACATTCGGAGAGGAAAACACTGCTAGTACAGTGGGAAACCCCTATCCGGACCGCCCATGGAAGATCAATTTATACAATGAGCTTAGATGGAGATGAAGCGCCATACTACTGGGGTCTGATAGGTAGGGATGCACCCTGTATTGTGCATTTTTCCCAGGGCATGTAAGTGGGGCCTTCAGTCTGTGGCATCCAATTTATTGAGTTTGTCCATCTGTGTCAGCACCTAGGGCTAAGTCGGGTTCTAGTCGGCAACGAACGAGGCGACCGAGCGAAGAGCAGCGGACGAGACTCAAGAGGTAGAGCAAGCCGTAGGGAGAATAGACTAGATTCGTCTACAGTACTGAGACTGTAGACGGGTATATATACTACATGATCGAATTAGGTACGAGGGGTAGGGGGTAGGAGCAGGGGCGATCGCAACAAGTAGGGGTGTAAATGCAGGGGAGAGTGGAGTACCAAGCAGGGGTTGAGACAAGACCCGGCCGATCAGTGATGATCACTGATTAGAGTATTGATGGTTGATGGTTGATCGTGTTACAACCCGTCGGGTTGTGGCCTGGGGTCATATCATGACAGTATCCCCCCCGTTCAAGCGCTGCGTCCCGAAGCGCTCAGGACACGATCTTCCATCGTCCGTTAACCCGTTCTTCACGGAGTGCGGTCGGGTTCTTCTGGTAGAATTCCTCTATGCATTCCTCCGCCCCATCCAGCAAGGCGCGTTTTTCCCAAGTCCATTCGGCCGACGGGTAATCCTTCCATTTGATGAAGTAGCGCAAGGTGTTGCGCTGATTCCCACTGCCTCTCTTGACTTTCAGAATCTCCTCCACCTCGTACTCATAGTGACCGTCAACCACGTCTGGGGGTGGTGGGTCCACCGTCTTCTGATGTTCGGCCACTGGTGGCACCCAGGGTCGAAGGTAGACCGTATTAAAAACCGGGTGAACCTTCCAGGATGCCGGCGTTTTGATTTCGTACGAGAGTGTCAGCACCTAGGGCTAAGTCGGGTTCTAGTCGGCAACGAACGAGGCGACCGAGCGAAGAGCAGCAGACGAGACTCAAGAGGTAGAGCAAGCCGTAGGGAGAATAGACTAGATTCGTCTACAGTACTGAGACTGTAGACGGGTATATATACTACATGATCGAATTAGGTACGAGGAGGTAGGGGGTAGGAGCAGGGGCGATCGAGACCGGTAGGGGTTTAAATGCAGGGGAGAGTGGAGTACCAAGCAGGGGTTGAGACAAGACCCGCCCGATCAATGATGATCACTGATTAGGGTATTGATGGTTTGATGGTTGATCGGGTTACAACCCGTCGGGTTGTTGCCTGGGGTCATTTCATGACATTATCCCCTCCGTTCAAGCGCTGCGTCCCGAAGTGCTCAGGACACGATCTTCCATCGGCCGTTAACCCGTTCTTCACGGAGTGCAGTCGGGTTCTTCTCATAGAACTCCTCTATGCATTCCTCTGCTCCATCCAACAAAGCGCGCTTTTCCCAAGTCCATTCAGCCGGGGGATAGTCCTTCCATTTGACGAAGTAGCGCAACGTGTTGCGCTGATTCCCGCCGCCTCTCTTGACTTTCAGGATCTCCTCCACCTCATACTCATAATGACCGTCAACCACGTCCGGGGGTGGCGGATCCACCGCTTTCTGATGCTCGGCCACTGGTGGTACCCAAGGTCGAAGGTAGACCGTATTGAAAACCGGGTGGACTTTCCAAGATGCAGGCGTCTTGATTTCGTACGAGAGGGATCCAACCTTGCGCACCACCGGGAAAGGACCATACCGTCGGTCCTCGAATTTCTTGGTGGGTCGGTGCGTCTGCAGATTCTTCCCTTCTAGCCACACCTTGTCGCCTACTTTGTACCCCGGGTCGGGTTGTCGACTGCGATCGTAGTATTTCTTCATAACTTCTTGTGCGTGGCGCATTGCCGCTGCGGCTTCTGCCCGTACCTTCTCCATTCTCTGCGCAAATTCCATCGCCTTCTCCGTCGGAACCTCTCGTAGTGGTTCAATCCCTTTGCGCGGGTGGAACCCGAGAGTCATAAAGAAGGGGCTGAATCCCGTCGTTGCGTGGACCTTGTCGTTGTAGGAGAATTCGGCCAAGTTCAACCATTCTGCCCAGTCGTCTTGCATGAAGTTCGTAAAGATCCGGAGATACTGCTCCACCTCTTGGTTGACCCGTTCCGTTTGACCGTCGGTTTGCGGATGATATGCTGTCGACGCATTCGACTTCATTCCCAGAAGTTTCATCAAGTCGCGCATAAAGTGGCCCACGAATTGTGTTCCACGGTCGCTGATTACCACCTCCGGTAACCCGTAATCCTTCCACACATTGTCCCGATAAACCCGAGCAATCCCTTCACCGGTAATCTGTTCCCGACAGGGCACAACCCGAATTCCCTTACCCAGTCTATCCACAATCACCACGATACTGTCGTACCCCTTGGACTCAGGTAACTTCGTGATTAGGTCGATCGAGACGTTCTGCCACACTCGTTCGGGCACTGCGTTCGGTGATAAGGGTCCGCGGGGTTTGGATGGAAACGTCTTCGTCTTCTGGCACGTCGAACAAGCGGCTACGTACCGCTTGATGTCCCGGGTCATGGACGGCCAGTAGTAGTTTCGCGCTACTAATTCCGCCGTTCGATACTGTCCAGGATGACCGGCCATATACGTATCATGGTGAGCTCGGGTTATGTGATGGCGTAGCTCCTTGTCGGAAGGGACGTATACCGATCCATGCCTAGTCAAGAACCCGTCGTGTTCCTGCCAGGTCGGGTTCTCCTCCTCGGCTTCTTCATCCTTGCTCTTGGCCAAACCCTCTTTGGCCGCATCCTCCCACTTGTCGTGGGCGTCCTTGATGCGTTGCAAAAATTGGTCCCCTCCCTCCTGGTCTGGGATTGCTCGCAGAAATTCCTCCTTCGGTATCTGTTGAAATTTGTCCGCTGGTAGCAACGTGATATCGCTGTTATCCTTTGCCCCCTTTTCATGGCCATTTTGCCTCGAAAGGGCATCCGTTTTGTTATGCGTTTTACCGGGCTTGTGGATCAGCAAAAAGTCGTATTCACTCAACTCCAGCGACCAGCGTGCCTGCCTCCGGTTCAGCTTCTTTGTCGTCATAAAGTAAGCCAAATTCTTGTGGTCCGTCCAAATCTCGAAGGTTTTGTTGCTGCCTTGAAGGAAATGCCTCCATTCGTACAAACCGCGCATAATCGCCAGCATCTCCTTGTCGTGAATGTCGTAATTTCGCTCCGTGTCGTTAAGAGATTTGGACAAGAACCCGATCGGAACCCAGACTCCGTTCTGGAGTTGAGAAAGCACCGCCCCGGTCGCGAAATCCGAAGAGTCGGCTTCCATCCGCCATTCGCCATGGTCAGTCGGAAAATGCAGCACCGGTTCGGCGGTGACCAAGTCCTTCAGCGTTTCAAACGCTCTCCTTTCTTCACCTCCCCATCGCCACCGGTAATCTTTCCTCGTCAGCCGTGTTAGGGGTTTGGAGTGGATCCCGAACCCGGCAATAAACCGACGGTAGAAGTTGAGGAACCCAAGGAAGCTCTGAACCTCTTTGACCGTTTTGGGTTCTGCCCACTCGCGTACTCCCGCAACTTTCACGGGATCCATCTGAATCTTTCCATCCCCGATAATCACCCCAAGGTATTCGACCTCCCGCTTCTCAAACTCGCACTTTTCGGGTTTCAAGTACAAGTCATTCTCCTGTAGGATCTGCAGCACCTCGCGCACTGTCCTCTGGTGCTCCTCCTTGTTGGAGGAATAAATCAAAATGTCGTCCAAGTAGACAATAACCCGACCCTCGGCGATCTGTCGGGCAAAGATGTCGTTCATCATGCACTGGAAGGTCGCCGGCGAGTTTGTCAACCCGAAGAACATCACCAAGGGTTCAAACAGCCCTCGATTGGTGATGAATGCCGCCTTCTCCTCGTCTCCTTCCTTTATCCGAATGTTGTTATAACCCCATCGTACGTCCAACTTGGTGAACCACGTCGCGTTCCGGAGGTTGTGCATTATTTCGGAGATCAGGGGAATCGGGTACCGGTTCTTGATCGTAATCGCGTTCAACCTTCGGTAATCTTGTACTGGTCGAAGTTTCCCGTCTTTCTTCTTCACGAAAAAGAAAGGAGACGCAAACGGAGACTTCGAGGGGCGTATCCGCCCAGTCTTCAAGTGTTCCGCAATGAACTCGTCCAACTCCTTCTGTTCTGGGATTGACAGGGGAATAACCCGACCCCGGGCGGGTTCCGCCTCGTCCTTCAGTTCGATAGCGTGGTCCCAACGCTTCCGTTCCGGTAGTTTGTCGAAATCCTTTTTGTCGAAGACACTGCGAAACTCATCGAGGTAATGGGCCGGGACAATATCCTCCATTGCCTGGTCGCCCTTCGCGTTATGGGCTGCCGCTGCTAGTTTTGTCGCAGCCGAACCCATAGCTCGGATATGCTCCGCGTGTTGGGCGTCCTCTTCCTCGTAAATTCGGGTGACGAATACCCGATCGTCGGGTTCCAACCCATCTTCGTCTTCGGCCTCCCATTGCTTCCAGAGGCGTTCGGTGCGGCACGCAGGCGGGCAGCGAGTAAAAGACAACTTTCCGTTACTCCAGTCAATCTCGGGATTGTGTCGTTTCAACCACTTGTACCCCAGAATGACATCCGTCTTCCCGGTATTGGTCAGGGCAAAGGTCATTACTTCCTCATGATCCTCCACCGTAGTGCGCATTCTGACCACTTGTCGAATCTTGCCCCCCGCGTTGGGGGTGTTATCCGCGTTGTAGACAGGTACCGGCATCGGAAGATCCTCCACGTCGAGCCCATGCCTCTCGGCGAACGACTGGTTCATGAATCCTTCCACGGTAGCCCCAGTGTCCAAAAGCCCCACCACCGTATACCCACGGAGGCTAGCCAAATCCTGCACCACCATAGGGACCATCACTGACACCCCACCCATAGCGCGAATGAAGGAAGGCGGATTTTGCAGCTCTTCGATGGCTGTAAGAGCGTCGGGTCGATAGAGACCCAGTAGCTCCTCCACGTATCCTTCGGTAATTTCGGTGCGTCGGGTTTTGTACGTCCAATTCTGCAGCATCTCTACTGCATGCGGGCGCTGGGCGTACATTCGGTCCAGCAGTCGCTCGGCACTGTTGGGTGGTAGCCCCTTCCACGACGCCTTTGGTGTAGGAGGTACGACGGTAACCTTCTTTCGGGGTATCGGCTTCTTACTCCTCCACTCGGGGGCAGGAGTGTCGTTTTCTTGTTCGTTTGCCACGATTTGAGAATCTTTATCGTTCAATAGAGTATGAAATTGATTAGTGAACGACTTGTGTACATGGGGTATCGAGGGAGACCGGGAGGACGTGGCTTTCAATCCCGGTCGTTGGAAAAATCCTCTGGGGACTCTTCGTCCGAGTTCTCCTTGGTGTCGGGTTCTTCCACCATGGCACGGAACTGCGTGGTAACGTGCGCATGGGTTGGGCAGTTACGGCGGATGTGCCCTTTGAGCCCGCAGCCATAGCAGTGAACTTCGTTGCTAGGTTGACGACGGCCCGTATTCGTGCGATCGATGTCCATGGGGGCCGGGACGTTGCTCGCGGTTGTAGCGATGCTGGTACGTATAGTGGGGTTGCTGGTACTGCTTCCTGAAGCGTTCGTGTTCGTGTTCGTGCGCTGGGTGCCGAATCGGTTGAACCCTTCCGTACGATTGAACCCTTCAAGTCGTTTCGGGTTCTGCATCGGGTTCCGTCCCCCGCCTCCGTACGACCCCGAGTTGGGGTTTCCCGCTTTCCCGAATCCCGCCTTATCTCCTGTCAGGAGAGTATTCTTCAGGACGCGGAACTGTCTCTTGAGCCCATCACGTTTGATGGCTTCTTCTTTCCACCCTGCGTAGGTCTTGGGGAGTTCTCCGTTAACTCCTTCGTAAATCGATTCCACCACCTCTTGGCTGAGACCTGTCTTGAGGAGGCGGATAAGCGTAGTATCGTCGTATCCCGCCGTTCTGTTATACGAGTCGAGAATGGTGAAGTAGCTCGTGGCCGTACCATTCGCCTGTCGAAGGTGTTCCATCTTGGCTTGGGCTTCCTCCACCTGGGCTCCTCCTTTGAAGCTGGAGATAATGTCGGCCTCGAACGCCGCGTAGGTGGTATAGGCGCCAGTGCCGCTGCCGTTGCGCATGGCCTTTACTACGTTTTCGGCCCAGATCGCCGCAGACCCCCCTTTCATGTAAGACAGGGTGAAATTGATCTTGGCGGAGTCCTTTTCGTATACGGGGTTGTCCTGGAAGTTAAGGTAGCAACCCACCAAGAACCCGTCCACGGTCTCGGCAGCCCCGGAAAAGTCGGCGGGGGCAGCAACCCGCGCTCTGCGGGATTTATCGCCACCCCCCTGTTTCGCGTCCAACTGGTTCTTCAGTATATCCAACATGACGCTGTTGGTCTTCGCAATATGGTCCTCCATCATCGAGATGCGTTGGAATGCATCCTGGAGATCGTTCTGTAGGTGCAAGACTCCGGCTTGCAACCCCGCCTCCGGGTTCCCGTCTGGTCCCCAGATTTCCGTCAATAGCCCGCGAGTTGCGGCGCTCAGCGCTTCCGCGCGATCGAATATGTGGGCTTCGCGTGCCGTTTGATCCAATCCTTGATAGTGGATGGCGTCCGTCGACTGGAACGCATCTCGGTTCGGTATACCCAGTGCAGTAGGGTCCATCGTTTCGTTCGGTCGAGTGTTCGAGTAAAGGGGAGACGAATCTTTTGTCAGCACCTAGGGCTAAGTCGGGTTCTAGTCGGCAACGAAGGAGGCGACCGAGCGAAGAGCAGCGGACGAGACTCAAGAGGTAGAGCAAGCCGTAGGGAGAATAGACTAGATTCGTCTACAGTACTGAGACTGTAGACGGGTATATATACTACATGATCGAATTAGGTACGAGGGGTAGGGGGTAGGAGCAGGGGCGATCGCAACAAGTAGGGGTGTAAATGCAGGGGAGAGTGGAGTACCAAGCAGGGGCACCTTTGGGACCTGTACATCTCTTCAAATTAGAAGGGACATATGGGGGGGGTGTCCTTTCTAATTTGAAGGGATATAGCGATTTTCCCCTAGATGCAATAAAAGTCGCAATAAATGTTGCAATAAAGCTGCAATTTATAGAGATAGAGACTTCAAGTTGTGTAAAGGTAGTATACGTTGCAATAAAGTTGACCTCACTGTGCAAACGAGTCACCGCCTGCCCGCCGTCCGCCGCCTTATGTAATCATCGTGGGCGGGACCATCTTCCCGCGATCTTCGGACACCAGAATGAATAAATACATCGAATTTGCCGTAGAATAAACATGCGCTCGGTGCTACGTAAGCCCGCCTCTACACGTGCCACGCGCCTTCCTCCCTCTACCCTTGCTATCCGCCCTCCGCATACACCCCACTACCCACCCCTGGCGCTCGTTGTTCGACTTCTGCAGCCGCTACATACCTGCGCCCGTCATCGTTCTACATTTTGTAACAGGACTGGGAGCCGCCAGCACGATGTTATCCCGAATCTGAGAGCCAGACGGCCGGGAGCAGGGGACTGGGTGGGGGGTGGAGAAATGCCAGCCAAACATAGATGTTGACAAGCTACATACGCTGGGCGTCAAGCCGTCGTTGGAGGCAAAGGCTCCGGGTGGGCTTCAAGCACCGGGCGGATTGTTAGGGTAATTTTAGCGGATTGGTAAAGTGAAATGTGCCGCGCGGGGAGAGGACATGGGTGCATCGATGCTGGGGAGAGGTTTGTGCTGGGGCGTACATAGATGGAGTGTCGTCAATGTCGATGGGGGTCGGGCAAGGCTGATGTCAGTCCTGACTCCCGGAATTAGGAAAGGGTGTACGCCAACGCGGGTTGGGAGTTCCACAGGGCGGATCTCTTCCCGGCGGTTTACCGCTTGGGTGCGGAGCAGGTCGAGGGAGCGCCACTGGATGGATGAGTGTAGTGATGGATGGGGTATGTGCAGCGTCGCCTGCCACGTAGTCGTCGCCATGACACCGCGGCAAGGCCTTGGTATGTACGGCGCAGAAGTCGCCGGAGATCTCTGGAGGTGTTATGAAGGTCTGTGGGCTCTATCAAGAGAGGTCAATCTGGACAACGAAGCGACACACCAGCATCCATTGCTGTATCCAAGGCTTCCGAGCCACCGACACTCATGCCATAATCCATCGAGCCAGGGTAGCCGGGGGTGACAGTAAGTCCTCAGAATGTTGTTCGCATCGAAAAAGGCGGTATGGGCCCATGGAGGTCGTCCAAGACGGACCAAGAGAGGGCATGAGGAGAGGAGATGGATGTCGGAAAAGAAGAGTTGGGCGATCACATGACGGATCAACAACAATCAATTGCACGAACTCGCACCGAAAAATGGCTGCCCTCATACATCCAGCACCCGGAGCACCGGATAATATGCTACACATTAACTCAGAGCTATCCCCTGCATCTTTGTATGTATACAATACCCAGAGATGGCATCATAATTGCCGTCAGAACAGAATTTCGTGCTCGGGGGGCATATAGTGTGCGCGTTAGACCAGCCCCGGATCTTCCAACCAGCCTGGGTCGCTTATACACTTGATTGAATGAATCATGAGCAGCTGAAAATGTACTGGGGATTTTTTTCTGGGCACAATCACACGCACTTCAAACTACCACCAGACAGCTTTCTTGGCAATCCATCTCGAAAGGTGGTTCCCAATTCTACTGTAAAAAGTGTCTCAACTGTCAAGGGCTTGCTCCGGTCGAGTTTTCAACCCCGCAAGTACCCTGCATTCCCCATAAAATGACATCCAGTGTTCAAGCAGCCTGCCAGTGAGCAAAATGAATACACACCTTCAGGTATCCGATTTGGCACGGAATAGCTTCTATGCGCTCAGAATGCTCCAAACCGAGTCGAGTTTTGGCTGAGGTTCGAGGTTTGAGGCCGCCGTCGACGAAGGAAAAAGGGATCACTGACTTACCACGTGTGAAACCAGAGTGATCTCAACGATTGATTTTTTTCTTGTGAGTTGAAGGTGCAATCTGCAGAAACTGAAGACATAGAATTCATCTATTAGCATCCAGTACCCCATTTGATTTATCTCAGATTTTATCGACATGAGGAAGCCGTCGAGTGTGCTGTCGAACTCGTTCAATAGTGAAGCACCGAGAATAGACACCCATGTCAAATCTTGTTCGTCTACCTATCCTCAACCTAAACACTGGTTATCTGGGCTCAAATTCGTTTCAAATCGTGAGTAGATGTCCCTGGCAGCCCTCAGACAAATCCTGGAGGGCTAGCCATTGTAGACTGGCAATATTTGGATGATGCCCGATATGCCCGACGAGTCCAGGTAACCGGCATGTCAGGCTCGTCTCGTCAGATGGTGCTTGGCTCGAGCACTCATCCATGCTCAAGGAGGTAAGGAATAAGAGTAGCATTCTAACTATCATATACAGAGTAGGGCAAGAGATAAATAACCCGATTGAATCCCATACTCGTTGACAATCAGCACCACAATGAAGTGTGTTGTCCCGGGTCCGATGTATTTCATCGCCCGGTGATTCAGAAGGGAGGATCAAACCGTCTGCGAGGCGGCCAATGCACTACAGGTGGAATTGAGGAGCAGGACGAGGCCACGGCCGGCGGCGGCTTCTGCAGGGGTGCACAGCCCGACTATAATCCCCACACACCCGCGCGGAGCATACCGGGAAGCCATAGAAATCGAGGGGCGGGAAGCGAGGGCGGAGCCTAGTCCGTGTGGTTACAGATGGCGATACAAGGTGTCGTGGACGATACGGAAGATGGAGGGGCAGTATCAACGCGCCTACGCCGGAGCCTTCCTTGTGCTGGATGAGGATTGGAGGTTCAAGACGATGTGGTTGTCGATCTAGATGAGGGTTGATGGCGGGCAAGTGAGGAGACTGATAGACTGTAGCTGGTAGACGTGGTCGAGTTTCGTGCGCCAAGAGAAGCACGGCCAGAATGGAGCTCTCGAAGTGGCAGATACAGGTGGGCGTTGGGCGAGAGCGAGAGCGGTAAAGCCCATACAGGCGGAAGATGATTGGTGGACGGAGAAGACGGCGTAGCCCACCACGAAGAGCACCGCACAGATTAGATGGGAAAAAGAGTAGAGGCGAGGAACGCACTTTGCCGACATTCGACGGAATCCAGAGCATTATGCACACTGCCCAACACACGTCTTGCATTCCTGCAGCTGAAGGCAGATCTTTGTTTCTCCTCCGGAGTCCTGTCTTCCTCGAGGCCTCCTCCCAGTCCGCCCACTCTTATACAGGCCCTCCCACCGCACTCTCTCAACCGCGCTGTAGCCCTGCGGGGGTAAGTCAGCTCTGAAGAAGCTGATTCAGAGCCCGAATACTCGCGAGAACTTCCCTTCCCTTCACGTCGGGAGGCGAGGCGAGGATGGGGTGGTGGCGGAAGAAAGAGCGGCGGTGTACAGCACCGAACCACCGGTACACGGCATTGCATCCGAACTGCTTCCGAAATGGCGCCATTTTGTTTCTTCTCACGCGCGAGTTTTCACCTTCACGCCCTCTGCACCGTCTACGTCTACGCTTCCCCGACTTTTCATGCCTTCAAGAATCCGCCGCCCCAGCGCCGAGACACATTGGATTGAACACTCCCTTTTCTCTTGCTCTGTTCCTACCCGCCCCCGCCGCATCCAATCGCCGCCGTACGTACACGCTTTGTTGTGTCATTTGCGCAGCGTTCCGAGGCAAGGCAAAGCGCTTGCCAGGAGTGCAGATCAGGGGGTGGGCCAGTATCGGGCGCAGGTATGTAGCGGTTGCAGAAGTCGAACAACGAGCGCCAGGGGTGGGTAGTGGGGTGTATGCGGAGGGCGGATAGCAAGGGTAGAGGGAGGAAGGCGCGTGGCACGTGTAGAGGCGGGCTTACGTAGCACCGCGCGCATGTTTATTCTACGGCAAATTCGATGTATTTACTCATTCTGGTGTCCAAAGATCGCGGGAAGATGGTCCCGCCCACGATGATTACATAAGGCGGCGGGCGGCGGGCAGGCGGTGACTCGTTTGCACAGTGAGGTCAACTTTATTGCAACGTATACTACCTTTACACAACTTGAAGTCTCTATCTCTATAAATTGCAGCTTTATTGCAACATTTATTGCGACTTTTATTGCATCTAGGGGAAAATCGCTATATCCCTTCAAATTAGAAAGGACACCCCCCCCATATGTCCCTTCTAATTTGAAGAGATGTACAGGTCCCAAAGGTGAGCAGGGGTTGAGACAAGACCCGGCCGATCAGTGATGATCACTGATTAGAGTATTGATGGTTGATGGTTGATCGTGTTACAACCCGTCGGGTTGTGGCCTGGGGTCATATCATGACAATCTGTTGGAAAAACCCACATCCGGACCAAATCATTTTTTTCAGCGGCAGCCGGCAGATTTTCCCACGGGTAAAATGGTCAATTGGAGGCCCCTTGGGGTGCCTATATGTGGATATAATTGCAGCCCCACAGAAGCCCTGGTTGGCCGGTTAAAATCATAAGACTTTCATGTGTTCACTGATTTGAGCATTTAAGCGGAGGAAAAATGAAGTGAATAGATCTCTGCAATGTGACTATGGTTCTACCTGTAAATTTGGGAGTGGGGACTTCAAGGGGCTACCTATCACCTGAAAAAAGCTTGGCCCCATCGGAGCCAACAAACCCGTTGGGCGAGCCTTGGTCTGGCAGAGGGTCTGGTCCGGATGGGGGTTTCCCACTGTACTCTCTTTTAGGGCCTTTTTCCAAGTCAGTCTCATAGCTGTACATTGCATTAATAGCTTGCTCACACGAGGTACAGCTCTTTAAGCCCGCGCACCAAGCCGATATGGTTACGCTCCTTTTTGGGCGTCTTTGACGCGACTTGGCCCTCGGGAATATCATCTCAGATTCTCGATGCGATGCCGGGACCAATTGTACCCATAAAGGATGGGCTATTGCCTTAAGAGTGTCAAGATCGTCATAGATTTAACAGCTTTGCTCACACGGGGCGCAGCTATGGCGCTCCGTTTGGAAAATAAATTACGAGTCCTAAACCCTTTTAGGACTCGTTCTTGGCATCATCTTTACCCTCATTTTTCGATCAATTCAATACCATGATGTCATTGAACTTGTCGTTATTTGTGGACACTTTTGTTCCGAGCTGATTTACGATCTCCGGCGACCGCTTGAGCTCGACTGCCATGTAGGAATCGCGATCGCCCTCGCCCATCTCCCAGGTCCCTCCGTTTCCGAATCTCTAAGAATCCTCCTTCTATCACCTCGAGTCTCACCTGTACGATGCTCTGGATACCTAGATATTACCCCGGATTTAGCTCATATCTTGGCAGATACCACGAACCGTTTTGACACGATGGCCGACTGCGCTTCGGATACCGCTGTACCAGCCTGTACCAGCCCTCGCGCTATCCGTTCAGGTGTGCTTTGACAGTTTCACTCTCGTCGGGCTCAATGTTGAATGGGAGACGCGTTGGGAAGTCTGCATTTATGTGACTTCAGCGCGGGCTGTTTCTGCCACTAGTCGGTGATCGCGTGGCTGCACCAACTCTCTCTGCGTGCGCAGACGCCCCACCAGGTAACCTTCCCGTGTTCTCCCCAACGACCGCTCCTCACCTTTCCGTCTGTTGCCTTGGCTCGCCTTTTCAGTGACCGGAGACGGTGAAGAGGCCATTACCAGCCGGAAGACACCCATGCACGCTGACGCCCCTGCCCTCCCCGAAGCACAAGACACCGAGGAGGTTGGTATCTCTTCTTTTCATCGAAGCTTTGCTCAATTTATATTCCTTTTTCCAGCGGTATTTCACACTCATGACATTGGTCTTCACAGAAAACAGGCAGCCCCCCCAGTAATTCGCTCCCTCCGTTTTCGGCCTCAAGTTCTACTACCAAGCTATGTCTCCGAAGCCCATGGGCTTCGAATGAACCTGTAAGTTGTCTGTTGACAAAGGGAGGTTGTGCGTCTTCGATCATCTGCGGGTTGGCTATCTGTTTATTTTTCATGTAGCTATTGAATTACCCTCTTTCTTCCCCAGGTTTCACACAACACTACAACCACGGACTCGTACTGCCATGCGAAGCAGTGGCCTCAAAGCCCACGTCATCTCTCTTATATGTGCCACTCCCATATTTCTGAGATGCCGGCTCTCATATTTGTGTCCGACAATCCACTCAAGGAATCCATATGTATGCCCATATTTGCACTAACGACGAGCGGGATGGCCTGCCAGACGTTTTGTCGGGATGCCGCTCCAGGGCGGCGTCGCGTCGGTTGTTTCAATTTTCCTAAAGCCCGCGAAAAAAAAGAAAAAAACTGCAGCCTTCGTTGAGCCTTCGGGAAACCTCCTGCTGGTGTTCACGGCAAAGATATTCAGAAGTCGGCGGTAGATGAGGAGGGCCGCAGTAACAGCGGTCAGCGGCTTGGCCATCACGATCTGATCGCTGGGTCACTCGGCAACTTGCCGAATCAGTGGCACAAGAGTGGCAAAATGATGATGGCGGCAGAAAAGTTTCGGAGTTCAGGGAATGACCGAGGCAATACCGCCGTCTGAGCGGTATCTGCGGCGACGACCGGCGGGGCAGCCCGCTCATCGCTGATCTCGACTTCGGCAGATGGTTACAGGTTGCTCGTCCGGCCCAAGTAATATATATTAGATGCACCTCCGAACATATATGAGATATGCAGTGATTTGCTAGCCAGAATTCTGAGATGCTTCTCTGGAAATATGCGCACACCCAACATATATATGATATGTATTGCAACAGGGAACGGTCAATCAAATTTCCGTGATTGTCGACGCATAGCCGACCGGCCAACATGGACCCCAGGCCACCGCGGTACCGTTACGGCCTAAGCGGTGACGGAATTGGCACCAATCACTGCCGGCACTCCGCCAGCACCCCACTTGGCACTTGCCCTTGACTTGCCCTCCACCGACGACACCGTCCAACTGGCGAGTAGACCTCCTCACGACCCTTGGCAGCACCGTATACATGAATTGAGTTATTTGATTTTCTGAGTCTTTCTCGCCTCGCTGTTCAGTGTTCTGAGTCCCTCCTCGTTCTATCTCGAGTATCCTAGCCGCTCTATGACTTTTCTGGGAACTGCTCGCTACTCTGCTCCACCAAATTAGAACAACTCGGACCCTGGTAGTACTGCAAGCAGTGAAAACGACGCGCGAAGTTCGTATGGACTCTGAAGGCCACCGCTGCCAGTCACCACCCCTTGACCTGGACTAGTCTTGACTCTGCCTTGACTTCGCGGCATTCTCCTTCAATCCGCACCCATGGGTGTAAATATTGTGCTCAATGGGCCGTGGTCCTTGATCTACCGGCGGTTCATGCCTCTGGCTCTCTCTTGGAGTTCTGCACCAAAATTTCCTAGAAAGTGGCTTCGGCGACGGCCTTGGATGAATAACAGATTCACGCCGGCATTTCAATTGAACAAATTTCGGAAGGTCCTCAATAGCCATTTCTCTCGCAGCATGCAATTACTCAACCCACAAACTCATTCAAGCCAAATTCAAGCTGTCCGCCTTCAGAAGCTTGTACTGCTTTCGAGATGATCTACGACGTGTTGTCGATGTGGCTGGATTGCTAACCGCCAAGGCTCAACAGGAGATCCAACTCAGCGGGGCGTCAAATCCCCTTCGACAACTCTTGGCTCAATTGTCGCGCTGTTTGCTGATAGACGAAGCGGGTTAGCCATTGCCTCTTCCTGCGCTGCTGTCCCAACTCCACTCTGTGAACGTCCTTATATGTGTTCGACCGATGGTGTAACGGCTTTCTCGGCGTCCTCAGCTGGCCCCAGGCCCACCAATGGCATCGCTTGAGTGGGGTAATTGCAGCCCTTGTAAGATATATAGGTCCTCAGTAACGAGTTTCACCTTGTTTCGCAACGTGAATAAACGAGCGTCCCAAACATGATTTCAACGACACCTATCCGCCCGGAGCACTACTACTACATGGTTCAGAGTTTGATTCACCAATCTCGGAATCGGACTCTCGCAGGTGAAAATTTGCGGTTTGAGGCTCTTTGTCTTCTTGGATTTGGGCTTGGAGCTGTCTTCGAGTTCTTTCAACGTCCAAGTTGCGTTGAAGATCCTCTAAATCCCTGGAAATTGACCACCCCTTCCACCCGATTCGAACAGTGGCCGGCGCAGTCGAAGTACTTGTTAGCCCCGAGACCCGCTCGTGCCAGATGACGATATCCGACGAGCAGTAGACACTGTGCTCGTTCTTGAACGCCGTCTCCTACGCGATGGCCGCCTGTTGTGATGTGTTGATACGTATGCGAGGTAGGCTCAGGTAGCAAGATGCCAGCGAAGCCGCGTGCGGCGTGCCACACATCGCCGCCACGGCGCTACAGCCTCTGGCGCCATGTAGACGAGATCACCTTCTTGTATCTGGATGCAGATCAACATTGAACTTGTCGTGTTGCTCCGTAGGGTCCCTATTATAGTACGTGAGCTCATTCAAAGAGGGGTTCACCGGGGACAGCCAGTTGTGTATGGAGCACTGAACCATCCAGTTGAGTGATTCCTGCTGAAGCAGAGCTTTGGTACAGTGAGCCTAGAAACTCTTGAACACTGGATGGTTGATATCATTGGAGTTCAACAAACGGTGCATTCAATGTTGAATAATCGGAAGATATGACTCTACAATCCCTGCAGTGAGTCTCTCATAGTATCAAGGATGTCACGTCGTCGCGACTCCCAACTGAGTAGAAATTTACATAAATGAATGATAATGTACGCACCGTACAGAAGGCAAATACCACTTTGTATGGGTAATTCTTGAGCGGTGTGACACCCACAGCTTAGAAAAGCATCTGAAATCAAGTCCAACTCGCAATAAACACTCATGAAGATACGAGCGCCAACTGACTGCCGCCGGCACTGATGCCGACTCGTCACTGGGCCCGTTTTTTTTTGCCTGTTCAACACTCCAGCCGGTGGATCATCTCATGTGCCATTACAGTGACAGCCTCCGATTATACACAGATTAGCCAGGTTTGAAAGTTTATATTCCACTCTGGTTGTGGAGTCGATCGTCCCTGGGGTAACGGGTTGGCAATGACAACTTCAACTTGGCATTGGGCCCTGACATTGGCAGTCGCTCCGCCCATGGTTCAGAATCAGAACGAGGTTGAGACTTTGATCAACCAGAATGAAATCTGGCCCGAATACTTCGAATCGTAATATGTACGCCCGTCGCTGAGCGCTGAGGCTCCGGGCCAACCACCATATCTTATCTGGATAATCATCAGTTACGTAATGCTCCCTAGCCCGTCCGGGGTCCCTCCTATCGTAAATGGCCGTCGGCTAACATTCGGCAGCGGTCGCTAATCGCGGAAATTTGATTGACCGTTCCCTGTTGCAATAGATATGGCACGAATATGTGTGAGATGAATTTTTTTCCAAACGGAGCGCCATAGGCGCAGCTCTTCATCCCCCGCAAGTCTTCGTCTTACTATCATCTCCAACTTCCCGGATGGCACTCATATCCAACTGTAGTGGAGTCACTCTTAGTGGCGGCACATACACCAATGTACACGGGAATCTGGTGAACATAATCAACCAAGGGCGAGTAACGCGCGGAGGTCGGCTTTCAGCTATGTCGAGTGCAGGACTCTGATGCTTTCGTTTTCAGATTCTCTGGAGCTGGAGGTGCGTATCGGTTCCCGGCTCCCAAATTGTGGAATCTCACTCAAACGGCAATAGATTCTTCGAGACAAGCACCTCAGTCTCACACTTGAGATAGACAGCGGTCCCGGGTATCTTCGTGCGGACGAAATCAAGGGTCGAGCAGTGATCATTCTAAAGTTAATCGCCGGGCCAAGTGCTCACCTAGTGCACCTCCGGATTGCTGACTAATGGACCTCGAAGGTCCCATTATATGTTGGTTTGATGGGGCCTTGAAGGTCCCCGGCGGAGGTATGTAATGGCGGCAAGGGCGCAGGTTGCTATTTTGGGCTGCATCCGACGCTCATCGGAGGCTCCGCCAGGCGCCTTGGGTACTGCCGCCGCGGGCGGGAGCGTCGTCTAGGTCTGCCCTGGGGGCACGGGACGCGTTGTGCACCTATCTTTCAAAGGTCGCGGTTCGGGGGCAGCGGGAAGAGCGCAATTAAAGAGAGCCGTTTTGGCGTGCACTAGGACCTTTGCCTGTGAGCCGGGGTAGCATGCAGGCTGGGATTGGGGTCTCTATGCACACCGCGCCGCGCACTGAGTAGGTATGGGTCAGGCGCTGTATTGGACTCGTCGGGAGGGCATTGGAATGCGGTTTTTGACATGCGGCGGGACCTCCGCAGCCTCCGCTCGCGGCTGGAACTGGGGCTCAAATCAAATCTGCCGTGCATGGGTGCTTGTTACTTGTAAGTTGTGAGGTGCACTTCATTCATTCAACATTGCATGGGCGGCGGAGGGCGGTTTGAGAAGGAAATTTCGCTGTGTGAGCCCCAATATAGCACCAGCTGAAGGAATGTTGAGAGGCACGGCACAATTATATTCTACAAGTTCCTGGATAGAAGAGATGAGCAAAGGTCTTGGCAAATCTGAGCGTGAAAAATGGATACCCGGCGGGCCACATCACCGCTGGGCTTTCCGCTCGATGTGTGGGGCTGTAAATACTGTAGTATTCCGTTCAATTCGAATGGACATTTGACGTGTGACTTTCTATACGAATGGAACCTTTCGTATGCGACGGCCGGCACGTCCCAAAAAGGCAATTTGATCCGCCGGCAGGCGGCGGCACGCACCGGCAGGGCTCGGCAGAGCGAAAATTTGGCTTGTGACCCTGTGACATATGAAATTTTCCGTATAAAAAATTGGCTGTGACATGTGACCATACGAATTGAACGAAATACTACAGTATCAATGAGTGGAGATATCAAACGAGGTAAACTGTATCCCAGCGCCGTGTTGAGAGTTAGAGAACTTCTGAGTTGCAGCCTACGCACCTCCGCCTCTACCATGGTCCATCATGCAGCACCTCCGCCACTTCCGACTCGGACGCCTCCGACAGCCAAGGCTAATCTCAGTGACTCGAACTCCAGAGAGGTCCACGGTATGTATCTTGCAAGTTTGTTGACAGAATCACAGAATGGGTCGAGAGTGAGAGTGGTGAACATGAAGCGAGCGGAGGTGGCGATGGTGGCGGGTCCAGAGTTCGGCAAATGGTTGATCGAGCTCCTGGTATGTTCCTGCAGCCTTTTTAGCATAATAACATGATTCCTGGTCTGTTACCGCCTCCTAGACCATTTATTGACTTAGTGGAATGCAATTCAAGCCTATTCCCAACAAAAATCAAATCTCCAAGCTTTGGTTGAGCTTTGGGGTACTTCCGATCCACTTGAACCTGCTTGTGACACTGAATATCAGCATTTGAAGACACATACAAGGTTTTGGATCAAGGGTAGAGCCAAGAATCCACATTTCCACACATTCTGGAGGTTTGTATAAATGGCGGAGGTATGTTGAACTGGGTTCTCGCGGAGCACAGAACAAGCTTGGAAGGAATCTCTGCATTCAAAGAGATGGTTGAATGGTATATGAGCCAAATTAGATGCACAGAGCAGATTTATTGGATGGCAAAATAAAAGTAGAGTACTTGAACACAAAATGCAACTGAGAACCATTGAGCTCTCCGGTTCAAACAGTGCATTTCACCAATATCCCCAAAACCGCCGTCCTAATTGAACCGGCAACCCCGGGCGGCCTCCTTGATATTATCGCAACTTGCCCCGAGCTCAAACACCTTTGAAAAGACTCTTATCGAGTGAAATCAAGGTGATCCTTGTTTTATTCGCCTGCTGATTGGCTGATCAATGCATTGCATCATGGATCTGCAAGAAGCTCGGAGGCTGTGTGTGACACCTCCGCCTTCTTCTCGCCACCACCGCCTTCTTCTCGCCACCACCGCCTTCTTCTCGCCACCACCGCCAACGTCCTCCAACGTCCAACCACAGTTAACTGGAATACCACGCGGTCCAATAAAATCTTGAACTCATCAGCAATCAGAAAACCAACTCTCTGCACTTGTACAGCCCCCGAAGACCACGATACATTACACCTCCGCCACCTGCGCGTGATCACCCTTGCCTCCGCCACAGTTCCAACTTTGCATCTGTCCCCTACCCGGCGGCCATTCCAACCATTTATACAAATCGATTAGTGTCCTAACAGCCAATGGAGTCTGGACCCGCCGGTATCGGTACCAAGCAGAGGCACAGTCACGGTGGTGGCAGAGGTATGTCCTTGGGCCTCGTAAATGATGGTTATGGCCCTCACCCGCCTGTCTAAAAGACATCCCTCGGATTCTGGGATGTAAGCTGCATCCTCTACTTGCCTACAGCCCAAGATTATGAGGTAGCTGCGCGGCGGTGGCGGCGGAGGTCGGTGGCTGCGGTGGTATAACTGACGAACCACCGTACGCCGGGCTCTACATGACTCCTGGGATGTCTATATTGGCTGTATGTATTTGCAGCCTGGCCTGTACAGTTGCAAGGCATGCTGGGTGGCCTAGATGAATTTGAATGCTCTCTCACATTTACTTATCTTATTCAGCAACTAGAAGCGGTCTCTGGTAATCCGACGCACCAATCCATGAACCTCCCTGTTGTGGCGCCACGCGAGCTGCAGCAGGGATGATTTTTGTTCTCAGACCGTCCTCCTGCCACCATCCTGCAGCCGCCCATGCAGCACATGACCGATACCTCAGGATTACGCGCACACGGGGGATCGGTAACCTCAATTCAAGCCCGCAAGCTACCTACGCCCGCGAGCGGAGGGTGTGCAGGTGCGCCAGCAGCATGTCAAATCTGGCTCTTCCCCTCCCTCCCACCGCCTCCAATACATGCCGCATCCAGATGTAACGAGTGGGCTGCACGGCGTACATATTGAAGCTGATTCTGGCTTGCGCGCCGCCCCGCTTGCAGGCAGAGGTCCCGGCGCTGGGCCCAACACCACCCTCCCGCTTGCCTACTGCTCTCTCCCCGCTGCACCCGACTCGCTGCTTGCGGAACAGGTGCGCGCGACGCACATTGGCCCCACCTAAATGCTGCTCCAGACCGCACCGGTGGTCCCGAGGCGCCTGGTGGAGGCGTCGGAAGATCCCAAATTAGCTACCTGCGCTCTCGCCGCCATTACATACCTCCGCTGGGGACCTCCAAGGCCCCATCAAAACAACATCTAATGGGACCATTGAGGTCCATTAGTCAGCAATCCGGAGGTACACTAGGTGAAGTGCTCATGAGGTGAGCGATATGTACATCATCTTGCTCTCAGGTGTAAATTTCGAGGTAGATCTGGAATCACCCCATAACGCTCAATGGCCTTCACAGGACGAGCGAGAACCACCATGGGTCCGTGCCACCTTTGTTTCGCAACGCGCTCTTCAATCACCACCGGATCTGTATCGATCCTCAAGCTCAAGAGCCCACGAAGGTTTCGGGCGATACGTCTCTCGACCTAATGGCACATCTCCGACGCGCTGGGCCATTCGTGGAAAAGTCCAGAACCGGCAGTGTGCTCTCGAGAGGTTGCATCCTCAAGACAGACTACTATCCTTCAGGTATCGTCTCTGGGTCGTTGGTCTGCAGAAACTTAGTCTTCGATTTAGGCCGTGCTCTCGATCTCGACCTAGACGTCCACGGAGCTCCCAACTTTCGGGCTCCATCGGTCGGCGGTCTGAATGTATTCGGCGTTGCCCAACCCCGGACTCAGGGACTCCGTGCAATATTGTCCGTCCTCCGATGCCGACCAGACACGCCTGATCCTACCCATGTCGTCTGGTTCTCTACTCGGGAGGAGCCAATTGGTGAGTCCAGTCAAGAACCCATGACATTCGTCTCAACTGTCCAGTCTACATCTCTGGACGATCATTTGTGCTGCGCGATGCATCCCAACCATCACAGATACTCTCGCTATCCGATCGTGCAGAGAATCTGGAAGACATAGAAGTTCGGATGAAGAACGATATCCTCCAAGAAGCCCAGAGGTGTGTCGTTCAAGATGAATCGTTTTTCGAGTATTCACAACATCAGACACGGCGGTCTAATTCTGACGCACAACGAAATGGGTACGCTCCAGTTGTTTGTGTAGCTCAAATCTCATCATTTGTAGCCTCGGATAGTGGAAAGGGCGAGCTCAGGCCCACGTGGACCTACGCCAACACCTCCAACGTTAAGACATCCAAAGAGATTTGGGGCCAAATGAAGGACGATGGCTGGAACGTCGATGTGTGTATTCCATATCTGCGGTCCGACCCACGTTTGACGCGTTTTCTTAGTACCACCGCATCCCTATCGCGCCAGATCAGCCAATCGAAGACAATTACCTGGACGCATACCTCCGTGTCGTGAGAAACACGGATCCCCTCCGGACGGCGCTCGTGTTCTCTTGCGGCATGGGCGCTGTGCGGTCGACATTCGCGATGGTGGCTGCGTCGATTGTTCGACGCAAACAACTCATTATCCGCGGACTGCCTGATCCGTACGCCAGCAAGCGCTCGAGTGGCCCACCGACTCCGGAAACTGAGTCCCGGTTCATGCAGGCGCTGGAGCAAGCAAGCGCACAACGGGATTTGGGCAATTCCCGGGTGCGGTTGACGTGTCTTTTGCAGCAATGTTGGCTCATTTTCTTCTTCAGCTGAGATCCTTGTTGAATTGTATGCAGTGCTTCAGAACCAGAATCCTCAGTACGCTTTGCTATTGATGACTCGTCCTGCGTTATCAGAGAGTCTTCTCAAGGCGCACGTGGGCAATTACGAGTTGATTCTCAGCTTGCTAGGTTGTCTCGACCATGGACAACAAGCAAAGAAACTCGTGGATCGGGTCATCGACGCTAGTAAGTAACCTTGGTCAACGGTTGGCTTCATCTTATTCTTCGAATAGCTGACCAAGTGATCAACCTGCGAGAAGACATCCTCATCAATTATTTGAAATATTCCATAACCGGAATGGACGAAGCGCAACGTGAAGACGCGCTGGACGGGGCAGTCAAGGCGATGGAGAAGTAGTACGTGTGTTTCCAACACGGTTACCTATTTATTCATTTGATTGACAGTTTCTTCGCAATTGCGTTTGCCTCGTTCGTCGACAGTGCTGACGATATTCCGCCGAGCTTTTCGGATTGGCTCAAGGTTGATTTTGGTCACTGGTTTGGATGTAATTAACTCGTTTTTAGACTCGAACGGAGATTTGGAAGTACGAGTCTTGATTTTGAACAGGGTTACAATTTCTGACTGTGCATCCAGTCAGATTAAATTTCTCCGCAAATCCTCCGGCTCGCGATTGAACGTATTTGCTCCCATTCACGACCTTTTGGCGCTGTCGAAATCCGACTGGCTCGATCGTGCTTTTGACAGCACAACTGGCGGTCAAGTGGGAGACGAGTACTCCACACATGTTTTCAAGGTGCGTTCCACTCACGTATCGTACACGCTGATCAACATTGCACCCACTGCAGCACCGGAGTGGTCTCATCCTCCGTCAAGGCACCTTCCTCAAATCGGACCAATGGCTGCAAAAGTCTCATCACGTGGACAACGGCGTACAAGGCGCGATCAACTTCCGGCGCGTGCCCATGTCAAATATCTATGCGCTGGGGCAGCCAACGCTCGAGGCGATTGACGAAGTGATTTCGCGCATCAAGGACGCACATCCGGGTGCACAGCGGATTATTTGGATCACGTTGAGGGAGGAACCCATTGTGTATATCAATGGAGAGCCATATTGTCTCCGACGGGAGTTGTTCTCTTTGAGGAACATGAAAGGTACGAGGAGATTTACCCGGGAGTATTTGGTTCTGATCAGCGAAGACTACGATGGAATCTCTGCCTCGCGCTTAGAGGTTTTGGAAGAAAACCTCCGCGACGACGTGGTATCCGAGTTGAAGTCGTTTGGGAGGTGCGCCATCCTTCCTGTAATCTGAGCGTCGCTGATTCGTTTAGACTCTTACTTCACACAGAAGCGGAGGACGGCACGGTCATCCCGGTCTTGAAGGAGATCAAGAACGAACTCGACGACGTTGTTGTTCTCAAAGACGTGATGACCTCTCGCAGCACCATGTCGGACGTCGAGTACCACCGTATTCCCATGACAGCCGAAAAGCCGCCGGATTTCCCCGACTTGCAGGACCTGATGGACGTTGTGCTGGGCTCGTCGACTGACACGCCGATTGTGGTGAATTGTCAGCTTGGTCGTGGGATGAGCACGTTGGCCTCGGTTATTCTGTTGTTAATTCGGCAATGGCTCGACCCGGACGTCTTTTCTCGCAAGTCGTCCTCCACTTCGTTGCCATCCACGGTCAAGAGCCCGCATTCGTATCATATCATTAACAGTGAGTGTCCGTTGGCATCAAAATTTGTGTATACTCAAAATAGTCAGACCTTTTGCGAGTTTTTACGAAGGGTATTACTGTGAAGGACAGCGTCGACGAAGCGATCGAGCGTGCATCTCTTGTGTATAACCTCATAGATGGCATTGAAGAGGCGCGTATGAAGGCACACCAGGCGACGGACGACAAGGAGAAACGCAGGCATGCTATGAAAGGTGCATGCGTCGTCCTAGAGACTCCAATTTTTCAACTCAACGATCATCTAGGAATGCACCATTTGCACCGTTATTTTACGCTCGTCGTTTTCCAGGCGTACCTGCAATCGACCGAGCCCGACACGATGCGGTCGTTTGAGAGCATCGAGGCGTTCGTTTTGAGTCGACCGGGTCAGTGCGGCATAACTGTACAGTGCCGACTCCCACTTACGCCACCATTCAGTCATCAAGACCTTTGAAAATGAATTATTCACGGATGGATTGGATGCACTCAAGCCGCTGGAACGTCCAGATGTGACGGACGGTGTTGCAGATCCGGATGAAGTGAACAAGGTTGTGCGCAACCGTGCCGGGATCATTTTGTCGGCGTCGACTATCCTCAAGAATGACATGTTCTCCAACCTGCGGAAAATGACTCCTCCCGAGTGTGTTACACTGCTAGTTTTCACATTATTTATGGTTTATTCACGCGGGCGTGTAGGCATATCGAGGGAGCGCCGAATTTTCGGCAGCTTCCGCTCACTTTGCGGTCGTCGTCTGGTACAGGTCTTGTGCCGGGTGGTCCTAAGACGGTCTGTGGCAGGTGTGTGAACACCATGTTCGCACTTGAATTCAAAACTAAATGTTGTTGCCAGTGGTATGCCAACGGTCGAAGGGTAACACGATTCCTCATCATTCATCCCTGGCTGCTGATTCGAATACGCAGGTTGCGACGAGTCTTGTTCAGATTGGACGCTGGACCGTCAGGGAAGAACAACGTCTTTTGGACTTGTTTACGAGAGGAAGCTGTTGTCTACGTCGCTGGCAGCCCGCATGTTCTTCGGCTTGCTGAGAATCCTCTCGAGAATCTTGAGTAAGTGAATATACTTTTATCGTTCAAATTTGATTTTATGCCATGTCAAGGACCACGGGGGTGACCACGTCGATGGTCGAACAGATGGAGGAGGCATTCAAGAAGGACGTGCTTCGCGAGGTCAGAGAAAATGACGGTCGAGTCTTGCTGCATGACGATTGCGAGGAAAGTCCTGGATCGTCGACTATCGTGCCTATCTGTCAGTGGGCTACGGCCACGGAATCCGATATCCTGACACCGCGGGAGGTTTTCACGTTGATGAAGAAGGAAGGATTCAAGGCGAGCGATTTTTCTGCTTGACGATGACTGCTAACATTATGCAGATTGACTATGGCCGAATAGCGATTGTAAGAGCTCAGACATTTCATTTCCTCGGGCTGATTGACGTGACACAGACGAATGAACAAGCTCCGCTCCCTGATGCACTTTCCCATCTGTTTGATG
Source organism: Roridomyces roridus (assembly GCA_029378245.1). Lineage (NCBI taxonomy): Eukaryota > Fungi > Basidiomycota > Agaricomycetes > Agaricales > Mycenaceae > Roridomyces > Roridomyces roridus. Next base: position 444,942 of record JARKIF010000001.1, on the reverse strand, counting down.
GTGTGCGTTTGGGGTTGACACAGGGCAGCGACTTTGTGTTCAACTGTCAGATGGGTCGCGGGAGAACGACTACGGCTATGGTAGCTGCGTGTCTGATTGCGACGACGCAGAATTGGGATGGGGGAGAGCCCCCCAAGTGGGAGGACGAGGAAATCACCTCGGATGACGACGGGCTCTCGGAGGAGAAGGCGTATCTGCAAGGTGCTTTACTCGGCTTTCGATGTCGAATTGGATTGAACTTACACACGAATTAGGAGGGTACAAGACCATCCTCCAGCTCGTTGGCGTGCTCTCCTGCGGGAAGCTGGCCAAGCGCCTCGCAGACCGAGCGATAGATGTGATGCAAGATGTTCAAAACCTCAGAAAAGCCATTTACGAGTACGCCCCAATAGTCTTGTCTAAATCTCTTGTCCTTGTTCATGTATCAACAGCAACAAGCTGAAGGTTGCCGCTTGCGAAAAGGGCTCTGCAAAAGAGCGGAAATTACACAACCTGACTGTGCATTACCTGTTCGTTTTTCGTCGCTTTTGCTGGCTTTCCTGATCTTTTTTGCTCAGCTATCGCTACGGCTCGCTCATCGTGTTTGCCGACTATCTCATCGAACTTCAGAATAAGAAGCAGCCTGAAGTAACATTTACTGATTGGCTCAAGAAGCACCCGGAGATTACAAAGAGCCTGGGGAGGCGGCCACTCGACTAGATCGTTGTAAATGTTTGACTGGTTGTGCTAATATCATTTCATCTACGGCTAATCGCAGCCAGGACTTGTTGCGAGGAGTTCCGGGAGAGGAACTATTATAATTTATTGCGACCAGAGTAGCCCGAGCAAGTTGCGAGCCATGGGGTGGGCAAAGGGAGTGGCGGGTGTATGCAAGTGGAATCTACAGAAGTCAAGAAATGCACATAACCCACAAACCACCTCTGAGGATATTCTAATACAGTGGTACAGTTACTTTCGACCTCCAAATTACTCGGGATCACTGGAGTGAGAAGAGTGACCTCTTGTTGAATTCAAGTTGGCAAAGGAACTTCGCTTACTTACCTGCTTGTTCAACCGTCAAGGACCACCACTTCCAATCCACTATCCATCGAATCCCTTGCCCTCTCGGGAAAGTCCCACCCCCAAAGCTTGAACGAAAGCCTACGGATGGTGGGTTTCCGATCAACAAGCAATTCCAAGACATTCAAGGCGTCGATATCCCCCGAATCTCCCCGAATAGTCAAAGTTCGAAGATGCGGGACAAGCCCCCCATTCTCCGAAAGCATTGCGAGTAAAACAGGGATGTGCATGCCAGTGAAGCTCGGAACGTCGGGGACGTCCAGACGCACAATGTCGTGAGCATACAGCGACTCCATGGTGTTGCATAACAATGGAAGTTAGCCTCCTTGTGACAAGCGTAGGTGCTTCAGATGGCAGCCTGATCTGTTCAAGAGAGAAATAACCCCCGGGGAAATATCAGGGCCTCCAGCCCAACCAATTTCGAGCTTCTCGAGGTTTGGCAAAATCATTGCGCTCAACATGTTTTGCGTATAAGCACTGCTGCTGCCACCAATCTCCACCGAGCGGATTGGAGACTCCCTGGCGACAAAATCGGGTCCGGAATCGAAGTCGAGAAGAGAAACGTGGGTGTCTTGCGACACAAGGGAAAGTATCCAGAGGATATCCAATGTACGGAGTTGCCGCAGGGTACATGTGCCGAGCTGCGACCATGGAAGTAGCAATTGTCGAGGGAATGGTTGTCGATGGAGATCCAAAGACAGATCTTCCAGAGCGGGGAGTGAATCAACCATGTCAACTTTGGTGCTGGTTCTTCCCTCCAACAAGGGAGACCAGTAACCGGTGATTTCTAGTCTTCTGAGGCGGGGGAAATGGGAATCCTGGCTCAAGAAACGGTTGGACACCGCCGTGTGGCTCAATTGGACGTCTACCCACTGAGCCGGAACATCGAGGAAGATATCCATGACATCGAGTGTCCACGGAGCCCAGAAACAAATGGAGAGCGGCGCAGAACGCGCCCGGTCCAGCTGGATCTTCAAAGACAGCGTTAGGTTACCCCCTGTCCCCTTGAGTACAAAGTTACGCCAGAGTTCTGGAGTATCGCTTGCGACCGCACGCCATCGTTGGCAAACCCGCGCCAAAATCCAGACTTCGTTACCAAGGGGGTCGAACGCAGCGTCGGGGTCTACGCAGCGAGAGAATATCTCCGCCAAAATCTCGTTCGGGAATCGACGCATTGCTGATACCATACCCGTATGGACACTGATAAATCTCTTCAGCTCTGCGCGTTGCGCTTTCAAGGTCGCAATTTCGGCCTCGACGCGGAGGAGATCCTGTTTGGCTCTTCGGATAGACTCGGAGATGATCATATGCTGAGAGTTTGAAGGCACGCCGTTGGAATAAAGCTCGGGGAAAGGGCTCGATAGCGGCACAGTTGAGACACAATGCAGAGAGCAGAGAGCGTCGCAGGAAGGTCTGTGAAAGATGAGCAAGTGCCCCTGAGAAAGGGAGCAGTATTCAAACCCACCGTGAATCCATTCAATTTTCAAAGCTCAAGCAGGCAAGCTCAAGGTGGATGGCAGGCTTGTCAATGTTTGGCGCCATCAATCTGGTCACTCTTCGGAAGAGTGAGTCGTCTTCGACTCCCTTCCATTGCCAAATGCACTGGCCCCAACGATTTGTCTTGAGGTTGCCAGAGCGCGCTCCTTGACCGCAAACGATTGTAAGTGTACATCTTTTCGATGATCTGACGCGGTTTTCTGCCAGTCGAGACCGAAATCGTGATTCGCTGTCCTCCGATGATTTGCGAGGTTCGTCGAAAGTTCAAAACGCGCGGAACTAGGTATACGGTCCACGGTCTCGTTCCGCACCCGGGACCTACACATGACGTACAACCGTTTCGGGATAGATTGCAACAGCCTATGCCTGGGAACGCAGCTCTTTCCTCTCCCCTTTTCACCATTCAGTGTTCACCCAGATGGCTTTCATCGCGAACGGTACTGGCGTCACGCTGGGTGGCGGCACGTACACCAACATCCAAGGCAACCTTAACATCTACCAAGGCGCGAAACGACAACGAGAACAGGTCGGGCATGGGGGCGAGTTTCCTCGTATCTATTGTCAAGGAAGAGGACGCTGAATCATGCTGGCTCCAGATAATACGGACCAGCTTGACTGGAGAGAACCAGCTCGCAAACGGATGCGAGAGGATGAGGAAGATGGGCTTGAGGTTCGTGAAGACTCGCAGCACATATATATGCACCGTCTGAGCGAATGGGGCAGATCATCCGACACCGGGACCTCAATCTCATCCACGAGATGTGCAGCGGCCCTGGCTACCTCTTCCACGCAGGCGAATACAAGGACAGAGCTGTTATAGTCAAGGTCTTCAACGCGGGGGCGAGGGCTCGTGAGGTGTGTGAATTCTCCAGTGCACACGTCTTCATCTGCTGATAAACCCAATATAGCACCTGGAGGCAACGGTCGCACTCTCGAAAGGGCTGCTGTGAGTATACCAGCCAAGTGGGAGGAACGCCATCTACATCTCTCCAGGCACCCCAATGTGCTGCGGATTCGAGGGTCCTCCTCCCCGACTTCTTCAAGTCAATTCATAACGTATGAAGATGGTAATGCCCTTACTGTCCGTGCTTGTTCTGAGAATGATCGTATTGTCAGCTTATTGGAAAACCGCGGAAGGACCTCTTGCTGGGGCTCTCAGGGATGGTCTTGACAGAAGCATCGTGTTGGGATTTAAGCTGGTGCGTAGCTTGGTCGCCTGATCCTCTCCATCTCACTCTGCGATAGGTCGCTGGGCTTTCCGTATGCGTCTCACTGCCCTTTCCGTTCCCTCTGCTAAACTTCTCTCAGTCTGGAATCAACTATCTCAACGTACAGGATACATCTATTGTCCTGAGGGCCGAAGTGAGTGCCCTCCTTTGCGTGTGATCCCTTTGGTCTGACTTTCGGAAGGACTTTGATGTATTCCTCGACGTGAACGATCGATTCCTGCTCAGCATCAATCCACCATCGAATGCGATGGTACCCACACACCGCGACAATTCAGGCTGGGTCTTACTCAATGCTCTCTGTCAGAAGGTGCGGGTCTTTCATGGCCTTCTGCTCGTTATCTGAACTCTTTTCAAGGTCTTCAGGTCCGCTAATCGTGTCTTACATGGTCGGTCTCTTTCCAATGATCACAGCTCAGTTACTCACTAACCCGCCCCAGACGACGATATTGAGAGGACGCCCGTTGTTTTCAATCCCTCGTCCCTGCCAACGTCAGTGACAGGTTCCTCAACAACGCCTTTAGAACAATCCTTCGCCACTGTGGAAGAACGAGCTGACATGGACGAGGATGTCCCCTCAGTCCCTCCCCGGCGGGAGTACGTCTGGCGAACGATGGAGACACAGCAGTCGTTGGCTACCGTTGCTGCCCAGATTCATCGCGATCTCGACGTCAGAAGGACGCCTATCCACAAACTCACATGGACAAACGCGCAGAGCGCACATCGTTGTCCCGGTTATGTTCGCGAAGAGATCACGCTGACGACCAGGACGGCGGATAGTGCGGTGGTATCGCATGATTCGCCGGATCCGCAAGAAGTGTGCCCAATATGCCATCAAGTTGTTATCGTGGCTGCGGTGGATTTCTTTCGATGTGTTTGCGGGGATTCGGGTAAGCACCATGGCCAGTAGCTGTTTCCCATACTTTTGCTTATCATACCCTTTTTCAGATCCGGGCTGGCTAATCACGTCCAAGTGTTCAATGTGTGGTGCATTGAGCCATAACGTCTGTCTTGCGGGCGCGAGCGTATCCCTGGACCTGTGTCACCTTTGCGTCAAAAAGCTGCCTAGCCCGCCGCCGTTGTTCATAGAGCCCAATACAGATGTATCGGATCCATCTCAGTATGGCAACTACGACGAACCTCAAGACATGGAGGTGGATAACCCTGAGCCCTTGTATGTATCTCTTTCATCTTCAACTTGGAGATACACAAAACTTACATTTCATGTTAGCTACGAGCTTGCTGCTGAGCCAGTTCCTGATTCACCATCCCGAAGCCTTGTTGAGACTGAAGATTACGACTGGGCTTGGCGGGCCCCCGAACCGCGCCATTCCCCGTGGATTGCGCCTCGTTCCTTCTCCTACCCACCTCCAGGACACCCGATAACCAATTTATTCCCATACGTCCCTTACACTACGTGCATCGGTGGCTCTTATCTCATTCAGTCGCCGCATTGGAGCCCGGAGAATGCAGCCATTGCCAGCCTTGACCCGACACCCGAGGTTCGGTATGCGGTGTTGCCCTCATTTAGTCCGCCTTCGTTGCCGCATGCTAGTCTATAGCGTTTGGGCTGGCTGACGTGGCTGACATGGACTTGGGGAGCGAGGGCTTATTTCCGACAAGGGCGGGCTTGACTCTGTGGACGCTCCGCTTTCGTCCTTCGTTGGTCTTTATGCCCTGGCGTCCCCTCATTAGCCCTTCCATGGGCCTTCTCGTCGGATTACTCTTCCGCCGGTGGAGGTGGAGCTGCGCGGCAGGAATGTGGTCGGGCTTGGATCGCTCCGCGACGGTGCGATTCCACTGATCCAGAGCGGGTGGTAGCACTGCCGTACGAATCCTTCGTAAATACTTATACCCTTCCTTTGCCCTTCCTACTACCGGCTCTTGTGTTGTACGTACGCTGAATCCTCATGACACGGAGCGCATCACTGCATCAAAAGTCGGGATGGCACTCTTCTACCTGCCCCTCCATGCCGACAGACGCGTCACTGGCTCTTTGCGCCGCATCTCGTCCACCCTACGGATACCCAATAGCAGCCCGAATGGAACTTGTACAGCTCTTGGTGCTTGATGGACAACCACAGCCCGCGCCTGTTCTCAAGACCTGACATCTACGCTTCCTAAGCATTTACTTAGATGGCGTTCATCTCGAATGCGAGCGGATTCACGCTGGGTGAAGGAACGTTCAACAATATCCATGGGAATCTCGTTATATACAACGGCGCGGCGGGGCGGATACGGGGTGAGTCTTTCCTTCATAACAAGGCGTTTTAATTGCACAGTCTAAATTTGGTGGTTTACAGACGCCCCGGATGTAACGCGGGGATTGAGAAGAGAGGAGGAGCAAGATGGTCTGAAGGTCTGTGAAAGCTTTCGCATTCGAGCTCATGTATTGAAAGAACGCAGATCATCCGAAACAAGAATCTTAACCTCGCCTTCGAGATAGGTAGTGGCCCGGGCTACCTTCTCCATGCAGGCGAAGTCAAGGGTCGAGCGGTCATCGTGAAGGTGTTTAATGCAGAGGCGAATGCGCGTGAGGTATGTGGTATACTGCGCGTTTCTTTCTTTGCGGCTCAATGGCGTTTCGAAGCACCTGGAGGCGACCGTGGCGCTCTCGAGAGGATTGTTGTGAGTGCGAATCAAGAGCATGTGGACGGCGCCCTCACGAATCTGCAGGCACCCCAACGTATTGCGCATTGCGGGCGTCTCCTCGTCGACTTCCTTGAATCATGTTATAGCGTATGAGAACGGTGAGATCCTTGCCTGAATCGTACTCGTATGTCTCATTGTGGCTCAGCTTATTGGAAGACCGCGGAAGGTCCCTTGGCCGTGGCTCTCCAGGAGGATCTGGAGAAGAGCATCGTATTGGGTTTCAAGCTGGTGTGTCCACTTATTCGTCACTGCCTTCTTTTCTCATTATATTCTAGATCGCTGGGCTCTCTGTATGTATCCTATCTGAGGTGTTGTCTGATGCGCTAATCCTCTTCAGGCTGGGATAAACTACCTCGCTGTACAGGGTCTAGCGGTACCGTCAAAAGTAGAGGTACATTCCATCCTCTTCCGTAGCGGCTTTGTCTGAAGACGGCAGAGCTTTGACGTCTTTCTCGATGTTAACGATCGGTTTTTATTCTGCATTAATCCATCAATGGACACCGACGCCTCACTGCAACAAGACGGCACCGACGCTTGGAAAATATTCAACGCATTGTGTCAAAAAGCACGTCTTCTCCTTTTCTTTCCTTTCCTTCGACGCTGACTCCTCGTCCAGGTACTGCGATCCGCTAATCGCGTATTGCATGGTGAGTCGGCCCTCCATCCTGGCGTACCCTATCTAACTGGCTTAGATGAGGACATCGAAAGGATCCCTGTCGACAGTTCACTGTCAAGGAACCCTGAAGCTCGGCGGACGCTGGTCGAGACACAAGGTCCGAGTCCCTCGAGAATCGACCGACCGATCGTCTTTCCACAATTTCATGAGGAAACCTCGCGTCCAATTCCGCCGCGGAGGGAGTACGTGTGGCGGACGGTGGAACTACAGCAATCGCTTGCCACTATTGCCACACAGATCAATAGAGACCTCGACCTTAGGCGGACGGCGATTCGCAGATTTGCTCTAATCGACGCGCAACCAATCCACCGTTGCCCGGGATACGTTCGTGAAGAAATAACACTCGCGACGAGAACGGTTGATAGTGCAGTGGTGTTTCATGATACGCCTGCTCTCCAGGAGGTGTGCCCGATCTGCCACCAAGTCCAGGGCTCTACAGACGGTTTCCGCTGCATTTGTGGTCTTCCAAGTGAGTTTAGCTTAGTTTTTTTGCTGCTTAACTCATCATCTTGCAGATGCCGGTTGGCGTCACACTGTCAAGTGTAAATCGTGCAACTTCTGGAGTCATCGCGATTGTGTTGGCAGACCGGATAACTTCATTTGCGATTTCTGCGCTCTGCCGAATACGGGCTCGGCTTCCTCGGGAAGCAGTTTTGGATGGTCTTACCATCCGGATGCGTTCGTATCCGACAAGTCGTTCCATTGGGACAGCGCTATATCATACATTGTCGACCGCGTAGCCGAGGTAGCTGAAGCCGGATTGGGGCGCCCTTGGTCTGGCGCGCGAAGCCTAATACTCGAAACGTTCGCTGGATTCGTTACCAACGTCCTCCTGCGCGCGGAAGTCAAGACTCCCACTCTCCTCGTCGCTCTCGCCTACGTATCCCGCGCACTCCCGCACCTCTCCATCGTGCACGAAGAGTGGGCCCTCGAGCGCGTGTTTTTGGGTGCTCTGGTCTGCGCCGACAAGTACATCAACCACAATTCGAGCTTCAAGAATGTGCATTGGGCGTTATGTTATGTACAGGTGTTTTTGGCAAGCGCGATGTGGGGAGGGTGGAAAGGGAGTTTCTTGATGTCCTGGATTGGGAGCTTGGGGTGACTGAGGAGGATTTGGTGTGGCATCGGGAGGGGCTTGCTCGTGCGGCAGTCTCATAGCTGTTGGTATGGCAGGTACTCACATAGGTAGTATTAGCATAGAACGCCGGATCGGGAAAGTGGGGAAACAGGACAGACACTAATCAACACCTAACTTCGGCCCCCACTCGATACACCCTCAGGCCTGATCATGAATTTCGCAGAGGTCTTTGACATGCTGTTGACAATGGACGTCTTCGCACGATTCAGCACCTGCAACCTTCCGCACTTTTTGGAATAGATTGCAACAGCCTATGCCTGGGAACTTGAACACAGCTCTTTCCTCTCCCCTTCCTCGCCGTTCACCCCGATGGCCTTCATCGCCAACGGCACTGGCGTTACGCTGGGTGGAGGCACGTACAACAACATCCAAGGCAACCTCAACATTTATCACGGCGCGAAACGACAACGGGAAGAGGTCGGGGCTGGAGGTCAGTTTCCTTGTATCTCTTGTCGCGTAGAGAATGCTAATCGTGGCTGCAGACGCCGCGGGTGATTGGGAAGAACCGGCACGCAAACGGATGCGAGAGGAGGAGGAAGATGCTCTTGAGGTTCGTGAAGACGTGCTGCACCGAGATGACTGTCTCAACGAAACAGGTCATCCGACAGAGGGACCTCAATCTTATGCACGAGATGAGCAGCGGCCCTGGCTATCTCTTCCACGCAGGCCAATACAAGGACAGAGCTGTTATAGTCAAGGTCTTTAACGCGGGGGCGAGGGCTCGTGAGGTCTGTAAATTCTCCAGGACATACGCCCCATCTGCTGATGAAGCGAATAGCATTTGGAGGCGACGGTCGCACTGTCGAAAGGATCGTTGTAAGTATCTAAGACCAGTGGGGAGAACACCATCTACATCTTTGTAGCCACCCCAATGTGCTGCGGATCCACGGGACATCTTCTTCGACTTCACCAATTCAATTCATAGCGTATGAGGATGGTAATGTCCTCGCTCTCCATCCTCTCGTCCTGCCACTGACCGGATGCCAGCTTATTGGAAAACCGCGGAAGTACCTCTTGCTGGGGCTCTCAGGGATGGTCTTGACGGAAGCATCGTGTTGGGATTCAAGCTGGTGTGTAGCTTGTTCGCCTGATCCTCTCTCATCTCACTGTGCGATAGGTCGCTGGGCTTTCCGTATGCGTCTCACTGCCCTTTCCGTTTCCTCTGCTAAACTTCTCTCAGTCTGGAATCAACTATCTCAAGGTACAGGATACATCTATTCATCTGAGTGCCGAAGTGAGTGCCCTCCTTTATGTGTGATCCCTTTGGTCTGACTTTTGTAAGGACTTTGATGTATTCCTCGACGTGAACGACCGATTCCTGCTCAGCATCAATCCACCATCGAATGCGATGGTACCTACACATCGCGACAATTCAGGCTGGGCATTGCTCAATGCTCTATGTCAGAAGGTGCAGGACATTCATACTCTGCCGATCGTTATCTAAACTCATTTCAAGATCCTGAAGTCCGCCAATCGTGTTTTACACGGTCGGTCCATTTCTTATACTCGTAGGTCAGTTACTCACTAATCGGCTCCAGACGACGATATCGAGAGGACGCCCGTGGTTTTCAATCCCTCGTCCCTGCCAACGTGGGTGACTGGGTCCCCGCCTCTAGAACAATCTTTTGCCACCGTGGAAGGACAAGCTGACATGGACGAGCAAGTCCCCTCAGTCCCTCCCCGGCGGGAGTACGTCTGGCGAACGATGGAGACGCAGCAGTCGTTGGCTACCGTTGCTGCTCAGATTCATCGCGATCTCAACGTCAGGCGGACGCCTATCCACAAACTCGCATGGACGAACGTGCTGAGCGCACATCGTTGCCCGGGTTACGTTCGTGAAGAAATAACACTTGCGACGAGGACGGCGGATAGTGTGGTGGTATTGCATGATTCGCCAGACCCGAAAGAAGTCTGCCCGTTATGTCACCAAGTCGTAGGTAAGCACCAGCAGCGCTTGTATGATACTCCTGCTCATTCTGCTCTTTTTCAGATCAGGGCTCGCTGCCCATCGTCGCATGTACTTCGTGCGGGGCACTAGGCCATGGCTACCCTTTTGCAGCTACAGACCTGGGCGTGTGCCACCTTTGTGTCGAACAGCTGCCCCAGTGGGATGAAAACTTTGAGGAACTACCAGCGTCCGTATCCCTTCTCCTTTTTGGCGATACACGGACTCACATTTCATGTCAAGCAGCAACGATGTCCCGGACGCAGTTTCCGAATCACCATCTCACCCTCTCGTTGAGACGCACGATCCGGCCTGGGCTTCCGGAACACAGCATTCGGCCTGGATTTGGGGGGCGCCCGACTCACGCTACGAAGAACCTTGAGACATGGAGGTGGACAACCCTGAGCCCGTGTTCGTGTCTATTTCATCTCGATCGGCATGCGATGTTGCCCTCGTCTAGTCCTGCCCCATGCTACTCTGTAGCGTTTGGGCGGCGTGATGTGCACTTTGGGAGGAAGGGGGATGAGGCCTGCGAGATGGGCTCTCCGAGCTGGGTCTTACTCACTCCGTGGATGTCGACACTCCACCTCGATCCTTCGCTCGCCTCCGGTTTTCCCGCCGAAATCCCTTTCCGTGGTCCAATGGCCTGTGGATGCGGGCAACCACACAGGTGGAAGTGAAGCTGCGCAATGTGCAGCTGGGCTCGGACTCGGAGCGTTTTAAGGCGTCGAGATTCGAATTTGGGGTGCAAGCCAATCATTTCGTTCCTTTTACTGGGCTCGCTCGGCTTGTGTTGCGTGTACGCTGTATCGAAAAAAATCGGCGGGAAGCGCGTCACTGCATCAAAGCGTCACTGCATCGAAAGTCGAGATGGCCCTCTTGGGCTTGCTCGTGCGGCAGTCATCCGGCCATGAAGGATTGGCGCCTTGGTAGGGATTACCATCATAATCTGGGCATATTGATCACGTGCAAACTCTCCGCTTTTTTCTTGGCTTGGCGAAACGAATTCTTGTAATGGAAATTGGAAATAACGGACGCAAAACGGATGTAGCAGCGGAGTAGCGGTCTTGCGTAATGTTCTGGCTTGTTCTGGTCGTCATGTACTCATACGGATCATCGTTGTGCTGCGGAGGGCGGTGATACACCCGTCGGATGTGTCGTGATGGCGAACTGCCTCCGTTGGTATATTTGCCAGTCTTTCTTTGAATCTGATGGCCACACATAATGAAGACGACACGAATCCTGGCCTTACTCGCCGTCGTCGCCGCCGCCAATGCTCAGAGCCTCCCCCTCAGTGGTGGTGGCGGCAGCCTCCCATCATCCGATAGCAGCAGCCCTTCGTCGGCCTCTCCCTCTGCCCCTACCTCCGAGTCTGCTGCTCCCAGCAGCGCATCGGACCAGGCCCCTCCACCGCCCTCATCCAGCTCAGCGCCCACGTCGCCGTCTACAACGCTACCTTCTTCCACTACACCACCACCTCCAACATCAACATCGGCGACCCCCAGCCAGCCTCCCTTCTCGCCCACCGTTTCCAAAATCGTCAGCACAAACTCCGCAGGGGATGTTGTCACAGTGGAGACCACCATCACCAATACCAACCCCGCACCCAGCGGTGCGGCTTCGGACACGGCTCCCTCTTCCTCTTCCTCCGCAGCACCGAGCTCCGGCGGCGGATTGAGCACGGGTGGTATCATCGGCTTGGCAGTAGCCGGCGGTGTAGCCCTCATCTGCATTGCAGCCTTCTTCATCTGGAAGTTCACGCGCAAGCGGATGAGCGACTTTGACGACAACGAGAACATCAAGTGGCCAGAGCTAAACGACCACTCGGGTGCTGGCAATGCCTCCATGGCGCCTCTACCCGTGACCAACACGGGTCGGTCGGGATTCGGTTTCGACGGTGGAGAAGATTCGCGTCCGCCGTCGAGAGCCACCACGTACGACGCTTCCACCGCCGACCTCCATCACGAGGACACCTACGCCGTCCCTCCACTCCCGCATCTTAACCCTAACCAGCCTTACCGAGATGACCCTGGCGCGTACTACGACCCGTACCATGGTCCCGTTCCACAGGCGTTCAACGAGGGTCCACAGCAGGAGTGGGGCAACGAAGCTATCCCGATGACACAAATGGCTGGTCGTGCGAGTCCAGGACCGCAGGCAGGCCGTATGTCTCCTGGACCACAGGCGGGTCGTATGTCCCCTGGACCGCAAGCAGCCTACGCTGCTGGCCGAGCGTCGCCTGGGCCGCAGGCTGCTTATGGTCGCGCTTCGCCTGGCCCGCAGGCTGCGTATGGTGGTCCGAGTGGGAGGATGTCGCCTGGCCCACAGGCGGCGTATGGACTGTAGTACCAGTAGACATTCTCCTCACTTTCGACTTACTCGGATCTCTCCTCTCTTATTCCTCGCCGGCAAAAACTCACCTACATCTAATACTACACTCTTGTTTTCGAAACTCTGCTTTCAATCACTTATTGCTCATAGGCATATACACAGCAAATGTCGGTTGGTAGAATAGCAAGAAGAATGCATGCATTTTGGGGAGGGATGTGCCTAGTACATGGGACTGGAGGAGTTAGGACGGTAAAGAACTCGTAGGTGGGAGTGCATCAGGTGTCGAGCGCCCTATTGTACAGGATGAATGATATATGAGTAAGTAGAAGGACCGATGAACGTTCCGAGGCTGCGCCAGAGTGATAGGTAGCGTAGATGACCGGGCCAGGTAGCGAGGTAGGCTCAAGTAACGAAAGGCGGTATCGAGACCAAGCCGACGAGGAAGACTCGTGAACGGCATGGAAGCGATGGGTGGGCTAGCTGCGTCTGCTCCACGCGCAGCGCGTCGTGTACTAGCAAGAATCCAAGGGACTATTGTGACCGAACAGAGACACTGGAGCATGAAAGAAATCAGCACCGACGCGCGCGTACGAGACCGATCAAATCCCAAGGCGGAAAGGATATGGCGGGGTAGGTGTGTAGCGAGATAATGAAATGGATTTCGCCAACATTCGGTAAATTCTGGCTAAACAGCGGCGGCGGTTGTGGCTGGGCGCCATGGGGTTGGGAAGGACCCAGTGGCATCCATGCTGGCCGGCTGGCTTGAGGCCCCGAGTTCGGTTGTATACAACTGTTGCTGCACTTGGCGCAGAAAGTGGACGAGTCGGGCGTAGTGCTCTTTCCGATTCTTTAGGTCCGGGGCGATAATGCGCACTTTGTCCATGAACGCGGCGTCGCCAATACGGGCACGCTGCGCATTGAATTGCACGAGCTGGCTCTCCTGAGTTGCGATGATATTTTTCAGGTTCGTTGCGCGCTCTAGCAGCGTGTTGAAGGTCGCACGGGTGATCTGCCGGGGCTGCGCGCCCCCGCTGGCACCCGCAAGAGCAAAGGGGTGGGACGGCGAGGGGCGACGCATGACTTCGGGGTTGGCGTCGTTGTTGGGCATGTTGGGAGACATGAAGTTATTCGGTACCGTCGCGACACTTTCTTCCTGCGACTCATCCGTTGATCCAAGGGTCCCCCCGTGCATGCCATTCCGGTCGCCCGGTCGAATCCCAGCCCGAAAATTGCCCTGATCCATGGCCGTCTTGAACAGTGCGGGTCGATTATTCTCTATAAATTGAATAATCTCCTCGGGAAGGCCGCGACGGCGGAGTTCTACCGGGGGTATGGGAAGACAGTTGAAGACCAGCTGCAGGAGATCGCTGATGCCAGCGGGCATCGGAGCCGGTCCGTTCATGCCCAGTCCCCGTTGCGCGGTCGATGTATCGTTCCTCGAGCGCTGGTCCATCACTGTCTGGACGTGAACGCCGTCAAACTGCATCGGACGCTCTTGGTATACCTGTACAGGCCCCGATTTTGCAGGTTGAGTGTCATGGACCCTGCGGTGGAGCGCTGTGTCGGTATTCAATTCTTGGAAGTAGGCATTCAAGGGTGTGTCCATCGATTGGGGACGAGGTGGGATGGCTGCATCGGGACCGGGCAATCCGACATCGTGATTCGTTGCAGAGCCCGTTGAAAAACCAGAGGCGCTGGGAGGCACGGGGAGCTCTGGAAAGCGATTGACGGGTTCCTCGAAGTATGGAGGGCCAGACGAGAGGCTGAAAGGTTCGTCGCAGATCCTATCATTGACCGGCAGTCGAGCGCCGAAAAACCGCGATGGCAAACAGAGGAAGCAGATAGATTCCCGGTGGTCCGGAGTGGGGTTACAGTCCCGGTGACTCCACGACTTGCACGAACGACATTTGACCGTGGGACGTGACCCTGGTTCTAGAAAGGAACAAAATAAGGGGATATATCGCACAACAGCTCGATCGAGCGTACCTTCTTGTCCACAAACACAACGGAAAACCTCTCCAGAATTCACCACTTCGTGACAAACAGAGCACACCTCCTGTATTGTGGGTGCATCGTGTGACACGACAGCACTATCTGCCGTCCGGGTCGCCAGCGTTACTTCCTCCCGGACGTATCCCGGGCAGCGGTGGATGCTTCCGCCATCGCTGGAAACGAGCCTATGGATGGACGCTCGATGCAGGTCGAGATCTCGAGCGATCTGGGTGGCAATGCTGACCAAAGATTGTGGGACGTTCATGGTCCGCCAGACGTATTCCCTCCTAGGGGGTACTGGGGTTGCCACATCACGAGGAGCTGCGATAGCCTCTTCGTTGTGTGCGATGGTTTGGTCCAGGGAGGGCATCGGCGGGAGTTGGAAGAGTGCAGGATGGCGAGGAGAAGAGTCGAAAACAGTAGCCGTCCTTTCAATATCCTCATCTGGCGGCGAAGTAAGTGAGGTGATTTCCCAGCATTTAAATGACCATACCGTGTAGTACGCGATTGGCCGACCTCAAGACCTACACAGAAAACGTCAGCGCTTCGAGCAAGCAGTCATGAGTGTAGACCGACCTTTTGACACAATCCGTTAAATAAGGTCCAGACGCTGCGTGTATCATCCTCTTCGCCATGGACCTTATCAGCGTCGGTTGGTGGATTGACACTGAGCAGAAATCGGTCATTGATGTCGAGGAAGACGTCAAAGCTCTGCTGGATTGAGCCAAGGGATAACACCATACAGAGGACCATACCTCGGGTCCCAGCGGAAGAGCGATGCCCTGAGTGTTCAGATAATTGATTCCCGACTGTAGAGGGAATCAGCGCAGGAATGGAAAGGGGATGGGTTCACTACCGAGAGGCCGGAAATCTGCGAGCAGGTAAGGCACGGAAGACGGAGACCACCGATAACACGAACCATTTTGAATCCAAGCTCAATGCTCGTGTCAAGATCATCCTTCAGGGCCGCAGCGAGTGGACCTTCTGCTGTCCTCCGTTGGGCTAGCAAACGATCAGTTATCCAGGACGACCCGCGAAACGAGGTCTGTACCATCTTCATATGCGATAAAGTGAGGGATGGACGTCGGCGACGAGATCCCCTCAATTCGCAGCACATTGGGATGCCTGGGGAAACGTGAATGTTGTTCTCTCAACAATATCCTTCTCGCTCACAGTAGTCCTTGCGAGAGTAGAACTGTTGCCTCCAAGCGCTTTCCTCGTTTTAGTGACGAATCGAGAATGTAACAGTATCGCACACCTCACGAGCATTCCTTCCTGCATCAAAAACCTTGACAATAACAGCTCGACCCTTGGTCTTGCCTGCGTGAAGAAGATAGCCTGGCCCGCGTCCGATTTCGAAGGCGACGCTAAGATTCTTGTTCCGGATAATCTGTGTCGGCGTCAACGTTGCTTCAAGTTCAAACAGAGTCAAGTTCCCCCACGAACCTTCAACCCGTCTCGATCCTCCTGTCGCCTCCGTTTTGCCATAGGTTCTCCGAATACATGTAGATCTAAGGATGAGACCAGTAAGCAACCAGAATCCTATGCCAGTACGCGGAAAACTCACCTTCGCTGTCCTCCCGCCGTCGCTTCACGCCATGGTAGATATTCACCAAATCCCCCTGGACATTGGTAAAAGTGCCTTCGCCGAGAGTGAAGCCGCTGGCGTTGGAGATGAAAGCCATTCAGGACTCGGAGGAGCGAGATGAGGGCTGAGTGCCACGAGAACTCTATGGCCTCGTGCAAGCACACCGCAAAGCTATGTCGGCCCGAATGCGGCGGGGAAATTGGAACGCAAATGACGGTATGGTATCGATTTTGAGCAAACCACTCCGTCGTGTTAGATGGTGCCTCAAGAGAGTATCAGCACTCGCGCAACGGCAGGGTGTTGTGGGAATGACGACAGGGGTGAGCTATTATTGACCACCATCCGCGAACGCTAATGTTCCTCTCAAAGAAGGAATTCGTCGTCCGCAACCTGACTGCGGAGGCCATGTGTCGAGATGTGGGGCGATTTGAGCGCTCAGCTGCTGAGCTGCTCAAAGAAGGGAAGGTTATTGCCAAGGTTATTGCCAAATGCGGTGAGGAATCCCGCCTCTTCCTCTTGTCGTCAAACAACTTGCTTTATTCAGGATATTCGACTTTAGAATTGAGCACCCCTACAGGAAAAGCCCTAAGGAAACAGTATTCGAAGGTGTGTATGTATGCCAAGTAGCGGGGACAGCAACAGAGACACAGGCAGCGGCTAAAGATACAGTCGAGAGAAAAGGGTGGATGGCGAGATGAGCGTGGCGGGGCGGGGTAGCGAAAAGCTGCGGCGAGACCGAGACCGAGTCTGGCCCCAAATGGTGGGGGCACCAGTGGTAGGCTAGGCGGAAGCGACCTGTGCTCCGTTTGTAGCACGTCGTGTCCATCTAAACAAGCAGTCCGAGTTAGTGATTCACATGGAACGAGGTCAATGCGGACTCACACCTCAAGTTGTGATGTGTTGTGAACATCCTTCCACACGTTCCGGCTACATCTGAATACGGCGGGTCGTTTCCTGCGTATGCGCGCAGGTAAAAGCCCGGTAAAGGTGATCGGCCTGTTCTGTTGCTGAGCACAAGAGGAGTTCAATGGGGCAGTCGGTGAGCAGCGTGAATGTTAGCCGGGAACATGGGACTCTATGTCCGACGATGCCCGAACAAATATCACATATACGCTCGTTCGAAATGGGCCCACAGTCCATGTGACTCCACGTCTTGCATGAGCGACATTTGACCGTGGGGCGCAACCCTGGTTCTGGAAAGGAACGGATCAGCGGATTACACGCTGGGCAACTTTGCCTACCTTTCTGGCTGCAAATACAGCGAAAGACATCTTCCGAATTCACCACTTCATGGCAAACGTAGCACACCTCCTGGACAGTGGGCGCATCGTGTGATACGACTGCACTATCTGCCGTCCGTGTGGCTAGTGTCACTTCCTCCCGAACGTATCCCGGGCAGCGGTGTATGCTTCCGCCGTCGCTCCGAGCCAACCGGTTGATAGATACGCGGCGCAGGTCGAGATCTCGGGCGAGTCGGGTGGCGATGGTAACTAAGGATTGCGGAACGTCCATCGTCCGCCAGACGAATTCCCTGCGAGGCGGTACTGAGGGTGCCTCCACGTGATCACTTGGGATGGCTTGATCCCGCGGTGCCACCGGCGAGATTGCTGGCGAGAGAGAAGAGTCGAAAACAGCAGGTGTCCTTTCAATACCCTCATCTGTCCGGTGAAGTAAGTAGGTAAGGCAACTTGCAGCATTGAAATGAGCCACACCGTACAATACACGATTGGCCGACCTCAAGACCTACACACGAAACGTCAGCGTTTGATCAAATCGTTATGAACTGCAGTGACCTTTTGACACGATCCGTTAAACAACGTCCAGACGCTACCCGCATCGTCTTGTTCTTGGTGCCCACGGGTGGGTTGATACTAACCAGAAATCGGTCGTTGACGTCGAGAAAGACGTCAAAGTTCTGTGGTGGATTAAGACAAGGGAGACGAGCAAAGGGAAGGCCATACCTCAGGTCCCCGCGGGAGCGTGATGCCTTGAGTACTCAGATAATCCATTCCCGACTGTAAGGAATCAGGAATGGCTCCGAGAGAAGAAGGAAGGTTTTCATACAGAGAGGTCGGAAATCTGGTAACCAGTCAGCCAACAAAAGTGGATATATACGAACAAAGAAGCGAACCATCTTGAATCCAAGCACAATACTCTGGTCAAGATCGTCCCTGAGGGAGTGGCCCTGCCGCTGTCTTCCGTTCCGCTAACAAACGCTTAGTTGCATACCACGACTTGCGAAATGAGCCCTACCGTCCTCATACGCTATGAAGTGATGCGTCGAGGTTGGCGGCGAGGTCCCTTCGATTCGTAGGACGTTGGGATGCCTATAGAAGGCCCATATTAGGATAATCCCAAGTGTGGGTTTTCGCTCACAGCAATCATTGCGATACGTTCACGGTAGCCTCCAGGTGCTTTCCGACTCGTTTCAGCTGCAACTCAAGAAGGTACCACTGGTACCAGTATCACAAACCTCACGAGCATTCCTGCTGCTTGCGTTGAAAACCTTCACGATAACCGCCCGACTCTTGATCTTGCTTGCATGAAGCAGATAGCCTGGTCCGCGTCCTATCTCGCGGGCGAGGCTGAGGTGCTTGTTCCGGATTATCTGTTCGGGTTTGAAACGTTGCTTCAAACCGAGTCCAGACTCTTCACGAACCTTCAATCCATCTTGACCCTCTTCTCGCCTCCGCTTTCGCACAGGCTCTCCCGGTTCAGGTACATCTGGGGCATCTGCAGCGGGGGACTCGGTTCCTGTGCCAGTACTCAAAAAAATCACCCTCGTGGTCCTCCCGCCGTCGTTTCACGCCTTGGTATATGACCAGGTCGCCGTGGATATTGTTGAATGTGCCTTCGCTGAGAGCGAAGCCGCTGGCGTTCGATATGAAAGCCATCCAGATTCCAGAAGGAGCGAGATGAGAACTGAGTGTGTGGTAATAATACATGACTAACACGGATCGCCAATCTTATGTCAGCATGTCACATGATCCTTCCTCCTCGTCGTCCGCCTCCCGTTCTGTGACTGGAATCCACCCTCGAGTTAATTCCCTTCCGTTTAACGACACTTATCTTGCTTCTCTGCGCCAAAATACGGCCTCAACATGACCTCCCCATTACTGTCGGCTCCCAACGGAGACTCTGTCGGATGAGACTCTTTCTCTCGTCAAGAATGAGCCCTACTTTGGTGCATATCGTTCGATGGATTTGGACTACCTGAGGGCTTTGGTACGTCTTTCGTCGCCGCGTGTTCTGACTGCCGCACCCACTGCAGACCAGGAAGACAGGAAGGTGCACGTCGATCTCTACGACTAAGAAAAACGGAGGCAATCGCCGCCGCTGCCACCCGCATCGCTGCCATACACCAACGAACTTATTCGCGCAACTCCTGCATACACCACAGGAGAGGA
Organism: Roridomyces roridus; assembly: GCA_029378245.1. Lineage (NCBI taxonomy): Eukaryota > Fungi > Basidiomycota > Agaricomycetes > Agaricales > Mycenaceae > Roridomyces > Roridomyces roridus. The sequence continues at coordinate 425,431 of JARKIF010000001.1, read as the reverse complement.
CTCGCGTCCGGCGTCGAGAGCCACCACGTACGATGCCTCCATCACTGACCTCCATCACGAGGATACCTACGCCATCCCTCCACTGCCGCATCTCAACCCTAACCAGCCTTATCGAGACGACCCTGGCGCGTACTACAACCCGTACCACGGCCCCGTTCCACAGGCCTTCAACGAGGGTGCGCAGCAGGAATGGGGCAACGAGGTTATTCCGATGACACAAATGGCTGTGGCTGGTCGTGCGAGTCCGGGACCACAGGCGGGTCGTATGTCTCCTGGACCACAAGCTGCCTACGCTGCTGGTCGTGCGTCGCCTGGTCCCCAGGCTGCTTATGGTCGTGCTTCGCCTGGTCCACAGGCTGCGTATGGTGGTGCGAGTGGGAGGATGTCGCCTGGCCCGCAGGCGGCTTATGGACTGTAGTAGGATTAGACATTCTCCTCCTCCCTTTCGACTTCTTCACACCGGATCTCACTCCTCCTCTCTTCCTTCCCCTTACACTGAGCATATGCACGCAGATCCTGTGGCTTGGCTCGGCTCGAGCCAGCCAAAACGCACCCACCTACATCTAATACTACATACATATCCAGACCTCACTCTTGTTTTCGAAGCTCTGCTTTCAATCACTTATTGCTCATATACACAGCAGATGTCGGTTGGTAGAATAGCAAGAAGCATGCAATGCCTCTTTGGAGCGGGAAGTGCGTACTAATTACTTGGTATATTGTCCGTCGAGTGGGGCCTCGAGGAGTTAGGACGGTAAAGACTTGTGGGTGGGAGTACATCAGGCGTAGCGCCCTACTGTGCAGGATGAATGATAGATGACGAAGTAGTGGAAGGCGTAAAACAGGCCTGTCGGAATATCCACCAGGTGTTTTCCGTCGGCGTTCGAAGGCGGTGAATTCACTTTAAGTTTTTCGGGTGACCTCGGCCACCCTGCGTCCGAATGCCCTAGTGACCGCTTCAAGTCCCTTGTGTGAGCCTCGTACCCGGCACTGGATGGCGTTGTCAAGGTGTGGGGTCGGCAACGGGCGGACGGCTTTTGTCGGGCATGAATATTAGAAATTCATTTCGCAGATCGGGGGTGTCTTTGAGTAGGCGAGTGATCTGTTGGGAAACCTTAGACTCGCTACCAGTACCGTTGGCTCGGCGGCGCAATCTCACTAAGGGGAATTCAAAGCTGGATATGTAATCAATTGGTTCTTGTATGTACAGATGTTGGTAGAGTTTGGTGTGATGTTTGATATGTTTGTGTGATTCAGGGCTTGCCGAGCCAACGGACTGGGGAACTTGAGACGCTTTGAGCCGGGTCGTGATTTGTAAGCGAAAGACTTAGAAAAATTCGACTTAGTCGATTTTGGACCTCTTTAGATTGCCTTGTATTTAGTCTATTCAGGTACTATATGATACAAAATGACTACTCGGAAGCGCTGGCCTTGCCAGCTGAAACCTTGCTTGCGGAAGAAAGTCGTATCGGTCACATAATCAAATTTCAAGTAGACAGATACAATGGTATACTACTACGTGCTAAACAACTAGTCCTTACGAGCCTTCTTGGTCGGGGACACCATGCTGATATCAGCCGCACCACGCTTGAGGGGAGACGAGGACATCAAGCTGCGCAATATCAGCGGAGTAATAGCGAACCCCCTGGATCTTGACCGTGACATGCGACAGAGTGAACCGCGCCTCGACAATTGCACCCAGGAGCTTATGGGTGTAATCGGAAGGGACAATGATATTGCCGTCGATGTTGTAGGTGGTGATGGGCACCAGGCGGTGAGTCTTCTTCTGATCCATGTCGTCGACCTTATGTTGCTCTGTCCAGGGGGGTGGGGCGGGACAGTATTAGGATACTGAGGGAGTGGAAGCCCTCGTTGTTCTTGAAGGGGCACGATGTGGACTTGTTAGCGGAGGATGACCGGCTTGGTATGCTCGACCGCAGCACCAAGACATGGTGGGAACGGATGCAGTCTGGGGTGAGAGACGGTGATGAGGAGGGTAACGGGCTGTGAGATGGACAAGTTCGTGCAATGTAACATGTAGATGAAAAACTGTTGCCGAATCTTAGTACGATGCGAAGCCTGAGACCCAAAGAAACACACGTCTGGCATCGGGTGCAGGTTGCCAGTGATGTGCCGGGGATGCTGGAGGGCATAGGACGATGTCTGCAAGTGTTAGAACGTAAATAACGTGTCTGAGGAGATAAAAAATGGTAATGAACAAAGAACAAAGACAGGCTGGCATCCTGGTGAGATGCCCAGTCGCGTTAACCGCTAATATGAGGCGGCTGAAGTGGAAAACTGAGTCATGGCATGGACGGCACCGACACGTAGACGGCGGACGGGATTTTTGGTGGGAGGGAAGAGTCACACGTAACAGATCAAATTTTGATCGCAAGAAAGCATTACGTAAATATGCTCCTGGAAAGTAAACCTTGGCAAGCAAGGTAATTCATCAAGTTTCCCGCCGCCTGAATGACCTGTGGTCGCCGCAATTGATGTTGTCAGCGCCCCGGACCCAGAGAGCCATGTCACGGCTACACGAAAGTCGGCCTTTCTGGCCAATTCCACTCGGGATGCATCCGAGGGGACCTATGGCAGTCATCACCAAAACATGGGCTCCTTAATAAGACCGAACATTGATCGGCTGACCTGATGGTCCATGTCAGGGCACGTCAGGCCTTGGTCCGGCCGACCATGGCACCTCAGGGCATATGAGCCGTCGTCCGGCTGAGCATGCCTTCAGGAGGGAATAGCAGCCGCCCCTCCGGCAGTTATTCAGGCATCCGCCGGCCATCGACTCATATGGGCATCTCTACTAATGACTTGGGCTAATTAATGTGAGAGATTGAGGTCGGCATTGGGTCGGCACAGAAGTGTTCAGGTAAGCACTAGCAATTGCTCCAGCCACGATGTTGGATGAACTTAAAGACTTGGGAATGAGCAGCTCTCCTATACAAGTACGCCTAACACCGCCGGGCGCCGAGAACAAGAGTGCAATTGAATTCCATCTCGATCAATCAATCACTTGTCTTGTCATCATCGCCCACTTCCCCTCCTTCTCTCTCCGAGACTGTCGTCCTCGATCCCCCCCCGGAGCTCCTCAAGATTTCACTCGCAGCCGCTCAGTGCTTAGACTCCTGCACAACCCCGCCCGCAAGTTCTGCTCTGCCTTAGAGCGCACGGTCGGACCTCTTCAAGACCATGCCTCCGTCGTACCTTTTCAAGACCGCCCTCTTCAAGACCATCCTTCTCCAAGACCCATCTCTCCTCATGACCATGCCTCTGGATGCACGCACAAGAGCTCAGAAGACTCAATCGAAGGAAAGATTCAATTCAACGAAACAAGAACCGAGCAGGCCACGCCCCGCAATATCTGGCGATGCTGACTTCAAGTTTCTTCCCCCATGGCCGTAACCCATCAATCAACTCCTCATTCTTCAAGTCCGACTCCTTTGGCAGCAAGTCATCGCTTGCTTGATTCGCTTCCCAGTCTTGTCGTTCGTCAAAACTACGTCGGCCGACTTGGCCGGACTGTTCTTATCGCCTCGAATGCCAATTTTTGTTACTCCAATTTCAAGCACCTAGTCAAATCCTGGAGTCGCACCCATTTCCGAAGAGGCCGGCGCTGCCCCGGGCCTTTCCCTCGCAGCAGCCGTCTATGCGGCTGCGCTCCGAGCGCCGTACTCCCGACTTCTTTAGATAGTATTTCTGTCGTCACACTGCCAATATATTTGATTTTCTTCACCTTCTGTGTGCGAGAGCTGGGGGAACTGGTCTGCTCCAAATTCATCGGCTGGCTCTATATACGTCTGGCTCTTTTATTTTCATCAGGCTGGATGAGCCATACACAGGAATTAGATCTTAAATATGGGCGTCCCAATTTTTCATCAGGCAGACGGTCCATACGTGCTGACGAGCCAAATATGGCCGGATATGGCCATATTTGTTTCTCCACGTTTTGGTGATGGTTGCCCGCGGCCGTCAATACGGCAGAGCTGGACAGAGAGAGGCGCTGAGAGTGTTGGGGACCGGGATAGAGTGGTCAGCATTAGCTCGTGAATTCTGAGGGAAAAGGCCTGGAGGCGAGCTTGAGGTCGGCTTGAGGTCGAAAGGGTAGTGGGGTGAAGTGGTTTGGAAGGGGCTGTAGCACCCCACAGCTCAGTGGAAGAACGACGACGGTAGTGGGGTGAGATGAAATTCGCCAAGTCCGTGTCACGCTTGGCGTGACTGGGCTGTAACCGGCTCAAGTTTCCCAGCCGCTTCGCTTGACGTGCTCGCCGGATCAAGCGAAGTGGTTGGTCGCGAGCCTAGGGAAACCTCTTCCTCGTCGATTGTATCGGGTTTAAGGTGCCATCGTGACAGGATATCAAGAAACTGACGATAAGTTTCTGGATCGCAGCGCTGTTTTACCTTCTGGACGTATTGCACTGCCAGCTCCATTCACAGCGGCAGTTCAACAATAAAAAGCCCATTTTAGTTAGCCGCCCTTTCCAAAGTTTGGGGGACAAATAACACCGGGCCGAAACGGAGTTTGATATGTTTGGTTTAGGTGAGATCGAAATCAGAACCGAAATTGTGCCTTCCGAATCTCGAATAAATGTGGTTCAAACCAGTCATATGAGAATGCCATTCTGAGCACCTCATAGCAATTGTAATATATTGTACAAAGTCAGCCTTCAAGACGGCGCGCAAACCACAAGTAATCTGTTCATCAATCTCCATTATCAAATTCCGGCAATCACATTCCATAGGGAAGCCACTTTTACGCAACAAATGTCATCTGATTTCACGGCTGCCAAAATCTCCGCTGAGATTTTACATTTAAAACAGAATGAAACCTATGTGCCGATGATCTCCGAGTGATCCGCGGATGATCCGGAGATGATCTGCACTAGAGGTGGCCCGCTGCGGAAGATGATCCTCGGATCACCGTCAGATGACTCGGAGATCATCGGCCAATCAATTTCACTGGGTTCGAAATCTCAGGTTTCAACGGAGATTTTGGCGGCCTCGAAACCGGGTTACATACCTTTCGTAAACTTGGCGCCCATATCGGATGTGATTTCCGGACTGTGAGGTTGCGGATTGATAGACATATTATTTGTTGTTTCTGCATTGATTTGGAGACCATTTTTTGTAAAATGTATTCCAATAGCTTTCCACCGCTCAGAATGGCATTCCTATGCTACAGTGTTGAAACTCATTTATTTGGAATGTGAAAGGCCGAATTTCGGCTCTGATCTGGAGCTGAGCTAAACCAAATGTATCAAATTGAATTTCGGCCCGGCCGTATCTGTTCATCAAACTTTCGGAAGGGCGGCTAACTAAAACGGGCTTTTTATTCCGGAACTGCCGCTGTGATTGCCTGCTCGTGACTGGGTTCGAGTGCGGGGGTGCCGGCGACCGCGTGATCAGAATGGGAGACGTTGATGTGGTAACCAACGGGTAAAAACGTGTTGAAGCCTCGGATAAGACTAGGGTTGCCGCGAAAGAGCTGGGAGACGTGCTTCATAACCATGGGGGTGTCAATTCTGTACTGCCTGTGAGTAGACACGTGAAAGGAGAGCGCAAACACGCACTGTTGTTTCTTGAACTCCTTCATTATGTCCAAGAAGTGGTTGTAGACCTCTGGCCGATCCCAGAGCTGGGCCTTGACCGCGTCGAGGTAGCTGAGCGCATCAGCGACATTGACATGGAGTGGGTGATTAGACTCTGGAGCACCTGCAGCCTCCGGCATGCCGTTTGTATTGTCCTGGAATAGTGCTTCCATGTCCGCCCTTGGGTCGGCGGCAAAGGAGAAATCGCTCGTTTCGGTAGCAAGCTCGCCATCCTGTTCATGACCGAATAGCTCTTCCGCGCGCAGGGGTATATCCGAGGTGCTCAAGAAACAAAAGTAACAAATGGACTCGTTTGAAGTGGGGCCACAGTCCCGGTGACTCCACGTCTTGCATGAGCGACATTTGACCGTGGGGCGCAACCCTGGTTCTGGAAGGAACCGAGATCAGGCGGAGTTCTCTCGCGGCAACTTTGCCTACCTTTCTGGCCACAAGCACAACGGAAAACCTCTCCCGAATTCACTACTTCGCGGCATACCGAGCAGACCTCCTGGACAGTGGGCGAATCGTGAGATACGACAGCGCTATCGGCCGTGCGTGTCGCCAATGTCACTTCTTCACGAATATATCCGGGGCAGCGGTGGATGCTCCTACCGTCGCTGCGAACCAAACGATTGATAGCTGCGCGGCGTAGGTCGAGATCTCGAGCAATTTGGGTGGCAATGCTGGCCAAGGATTGTGGAACGTTCATGGTCCGCCAGACGTATTCCCTCCGAGGGGGTACTGGGGTTGCCACATCGCGAGGAGCTGGGATAGCCTCTTCATTGTGTGTGTCAATGATGGTTTGGTCCAAGGAGGGCATCGGCGGGAGTTGGGAGAGTGCAGGAGGGCGAGGAGAAGAGTCGAAAACAGTAGCCGTCCTTTCAATATCCTCATCTGCCGGCGAAGTGATGATAAGTAAGAGGTGATTTCCCAGCATTTAAATGACCATACCGTGTAATAGGCGATTGGCCAACCTGAACACCTACACAAAAGGTCAGCACTCATCGACGAAGCTGTTTTCTGAGCTGGATTGACCTTTTGACACAATTTATTGAACAAGGTCCAGTCGCTGCGTGTATCGTCTCGTTCGTGAACAGGATCAGCGTTGACTGGTGGTGGATTGATACCGAGCAGAAATCGGTCATTCCTGTCGAAGAATACATTCAAGTCCTTTCGCAGTCAGACTAAAGGGATCGCACGAAAAGCAGGGACTCACTTCGGCCCCCAGTGACAGGGATATGCCATGTACAAGGCTGAGATAATTTATTCCGGACTGACAATGAGTGAGCGTAGGGAGTGAAAAGGGCAGTGAGAACCATACGGAAAGCCCAGCAATCTGTTACTATAGCGTGAGATAGATAGAGGATCAGGCGACCAGGCTACACACCAGCTTGAATCCCAAGACGACACTTGGGTAGACTAGACTTTCCTTGAGAGCCTCCGCAAGCGGTTTTTCCGCATTCTTGCAAGATGCTGGCATGCGGTCAGTCGTATGATGAGAGCACGGAGAGACCAGAGTAAGGATTTTACCGTCCTCATACGCTATGAATTGATATGGTGAAGTCGAAGAAGATGTCCCGTGGATCCGCAGCACATTGGGGTGCCTGGAAAGATGTAGATGGCGTTCTCCCCACTGGTGTTTTATACTTACCACAATCCTTCCGACAGTGCGACCGTCGCCTCCAAATGCTATTCGTATTCGGTTCATCAGCAGATGGAGACGTATGTCCTGGGGATTTCACGCACCTCACGAGCACTCGAGCACGAGATGAAGACCTTGACGATGACCGCTCGCTCCTTGTGTCTACCTGTGTGGAGGAAGTAGCCAGGGCCGCTGCCGATCTCTTCGATGAGATTGAGGTCCTTGCGTCGGATGACCTGTTCCATTCGTTGAGATAGTGCATAGCTATGTGGATATCTATGCGCTACGAGTCTTCACGAACCTCCGGCCCATCCTCCTCTTCCTCTTCCGGCTTCACACGTCTCTTCTTCTGGGCAGGTTCTGTCAAAGGGTTTCAGTTCCAGTTCTCAGGAGGACCAAGACCAAATCACCTTCCACATCTGGCGAGTCCTCTCTCTGCCGCTGTTTTTCTCCTAGAAGCGCAGACACCAGCAGCGCTAGCCATCGAGCCGAAAGCGTCAGTACACGTTGCTGCTGTGATGTTAACGAGGATTTCTCACCGACGTCCACTCCCTGGCCCTGTATGTTCACGATATTCCCCTTAACATTGTGGATATCCCTCTGTGCATTGTTGATATTCCCCCGGACTTTGTTGATATCCCTCTGGGCATTGTTGATATTCCCCTGGACGTTGTTGTAAGTGCCTTCGCCCAGAGTGAATCCACTTGCGTTCGAGATGAATGACATTGAGCAGGGTGAGTGGTTGCTAGAGTAGGACTGTAGGAGGCTGTACTTATGTTTGCTGCCGATGGCCGTGAGTACTTGAGTCAATCTAAGCTGTCTGCACCGCCATCAAATCCCGCGAGGCGAAGTTTTGAGGCATGGAGTACCAGAAATGGCGGCAAAAAGACCAGGGGATGAATCGTACGGCAGGAAGCTGACAAAATGCTGTCCAGCGAGGAGGAGAAATTGGAGCTTTTCGACCGTATAACGGGCTTCGGGCCGCGGGCGATCGCATTTTAGACAAGACGACTATTCTTGCTGAGCGCTAAACCGCGACGGTGGGTGGAGGAAGGAATTTAGGAGATGATCGATGATGGTCGAGTTAGTAACAAGTGATCAAATGATGGCTTGTGCTTATCTTCCAACCACCACAATCATGGCTCGGCAGATTCCAGCCTGTCCAACTCCAGGTAATCCCTGCCCAGAGGAAGCGTACAGCTTCATTCTCTTGTGATGCCCGTCCGAGAAAGCGTCTACACGGTACCGAATCCGTCCTTGACCTCGCCGCGCTCGCCACAGAGCAGCCTCCGCAGCAGCTGGAGTCGCAGCCACTCCCGATACAGGTCCCCTACAATCGCACCCTGCGCTACTACAAAGAGCAAAGGGACCGTCGACGGAGCCTTGTACGGGTAGCATTGACATTCACCCCGACACCCCTATCCCTTCCTCCTCCTCCCATCCATCAGCGTAAACCTCAGCTCCCCGCTGCACGCTCACCCCTCGCCCGCGACACCGACTTGCCAATTCCGTCATCACCACTGCCACGCGCCCTCATCGTCCCGGCGGCCACACGTGCTCGTACGACCTGTGGCACCGGCGTCCCCCCAGGCTCCTCACGCCCTTCTCCTTCTACCTCACCACGTCCCTCATCCCCGCCATCCTCATGCATATTACTCCCTCCGATCACACCGACGATGCCGAAAGTGACAAATCCGAAACCGAAACGCACTCCCCCGCAGACGCTCCATCGACGACCGTCCTCGCGAGTCTGCCTGCGTGCGACGCCTCATGGTGCCAAGACCCTGCACATGGGTATACCAACCCCGCACCCAGCGCTGCGGCAACCGACACCGCCCCCTCTTCCAGCGGTGGCGGACTGAGCACGGGTAGTATCATAGGCTTGGCAGTAGCGGACGGCGTAGCACTCATCTGCCTGGCAGCTTTCCTCATATGGAAGTTCACGCGCAAGCGGATGAGCGACTTGGACGACAACGAGAATACCAAATGGCCAGAGCTCAACGACCACTCTGGTGCTGGCAATGCCTCCATACACGGGTCGGTCGGGCTTCGGTTTCGATGGGGGAGAAGACTCGCGTCCGGCGTCGAGAGCCTGCACGTACGATGCCTCCACCGCTGACCTGCATCACGAGGACACCTACGCCGTCCCTCCACTCCCGCATCTCAACCCTAACCAGCCTTATCGAGACGACCCTGGCGCGCACTACGACCCGTACCATGGTCCCGTTCCACAGGTGTTCAACGACGCTCCACAGCAGGAGTGGGGCAACGAGGCTATTCCGATGATACAAATGGCTGTGGCTGGTTGTGCGAGCCCAGGACCACAGGCGGGTCGTATATCTCCTGGACCGCAAGCTGCCTACGCCGCTGGCCGTGCGTCGCCTGGTCCGCAGGCTGCTTATGGTGGTGCAAGTGGGAGGATGTCGCCTGGCCCGCAGGTGGCGTATGGGCTGTAGTACGACTAGATATTCTCCTCCCTTTCGACTTCTTACTCGGATCTCTCGCTCCTCATATGCATGCATTTTGGAGCAAACTAGATGTCATCGTCCATGGAGTGGGACGGTGAAGGAGTTAGGACGGTAAAGAATTCGTATGTGGGAGTACATCAGGCGTAGCGCGCCCTACTACTACAGATAAGGGGAAAGAGACCGATCAACGTTTCGAGGCTGGGCGAGATGGATAGGTAGCGGAGATGGTATGTAGGAACGTCAGCGAAAACGGGCTTCAGAGCCGAAGCCGAATCCACGAGCGGAATAAGCGGAGTACTATGGCGCCAAAGTGGTGGGGCGACATCAACTGCAGAGAGTGTGTGTGCTAGGCGGAAGCGACAAGTTGTGCTCCGAGCGTAGCACTGGTATGCTGCATACCGGCTCCTTGTGCGTTGAGGAGATTTCCTCTACAGCTCCTGGAATGGCGTGCTGCAGTGCTCGGGGTTGTGAAATGTTGCCCGCAACCCTGTTGGCAGGGGTATGGACGGATGCCGTCGTGCGCGTTCTCATGACCTAACAAAGACGACAAGCAGTCTGAGTTAGTGATACAAATAGACGAGTAAATGCCGACTCACGCTTCAAGTTGTGAGATGACGTGAATGTAGCGTCGCACCGAGTACATTTGAAGTGGGCGGCGGGTCGTTTCCTGCGTATGCGAGCAGCGTCGGTAGCGACCACACGTGGGTCCAAATATGTCGTGCCATCCAATGCCCGCCTTGTTGAGATGAAATCCACGCTGCGGGACCTGGGCGGGACCTGCAGGGTTCCAGGGGTAGGGTTATAGACCCCTCGGTGCAACGCGATGTCGCTTTCCAGCTCTTCGAAACCGGAATTGGTGGGCGCGTACGTCGATTGTAAGCCAGGTGGGTTGTACAGCCAATTGTCGGTGTTGTGGTCATTCAATCCCCAGCCCATCAATCCCAAGCCCGTTGGATCATCAGGGGTGCTGGGAGGCACGCGGAGCTCTGGAAAATGATTGAAAGGTACAAATTCGTCTTGTTCAGGGAAGAGTGGAGGGCCGTAAGAGAGAAGGCCGTTGTGGTCGTCGTCGATGAAATCGTCAAAGCTGTAGACGAGGCTAAGCTCGGGGGTAGCTGCGGACCAAGAATCAGCACTGTGAAGAGGGCAGGATAAGGATGGTGGTATACCTATGAAGGCTTGGGTCGAGTGCACCAATTGTTCGTCCGGCAAGAATGCGGCGTTGCTCGTTGCGGCAGGATTGATGGGCGAGAAAAACATCGGGGCTGCGGAAGAAACGACTATTGAGGTGACTGCCGACGAGACTGGGTTCACACGCACCGGAGAGCGGACCAGACTCGTAAGGGTTCTCGGGAATATGCACATTGCTTATGAAGATGCCGCCGTGAACGGTGAGGTGCTGCGACGCTGGGAAAAAGCTCGGAGACCTGCATGCCTGGAGCTCGTCACCCGGTTGCGCGCGCAGGGGTATACGCGAGGCTCTCGAGAAACAAAAATGGCAAATGGATTTGTTAAGAGTGGGGCCACAGTCCCTGTGACTCCATGTCTTGCATGAGCGACATTTCATCGTGGGGCGCGACCCTGGTTCTAAGGAGCAGCGAAATAAGTAAGGGATGTTGCACCACAGCCAGATTGTGCCTACCTTTCTGGCCGCAAACACATAGGAAAACCTCTCCCGAACTCACAACTTCATGGCATACCGAGCACACCTCCTGGATAGTGGGCGCATCATGTGATACAACGGCGCTATCTTCCGGCCGTGTCGCTAGTGTGACTTCCTCCCGGATGTATCCCGGGCAGCGGTGTATGCTTCTGCTGTCGCTCAGAGCCAGCCGATTGATAGATGCGCGGCGCAGGTCGAGATCTCGAGTGATTTGAGCAGCAATGAAGGCCAAGGATTGTGGGATGTCCATCATCCGCCAGACGTATTCGCGCCGGGGCGGTACTGAGGGAGCTTCCTCACGATCAGCTGGGATGGCTTCTTCATTTTGAACGGGGGCTTGGTCCGACGAGGGCATCTGCAAGAATTTCGAGGGCGCCTCCGGACGAGGAGAAGAGTCGAAAACAGTAGCCGTCCTTTGGATATCCTCATCTGGCGGCGAAGTAAGTGAGGTGATTTGCCAGCATTTAAATGAGCCACACCGTGCAGTACGCGATTGGCCGACCTCAAAACCTACAGAAGAAAGGTCAGCGCTTCAAGCAAGGCGTCATGAGCGCAGAACGACCTTTTGACACAATCCGTTAAACAAGGTCCAGACGCTTCGGGTGTCGCCTTGTTCTTGGTGGGCCGTAGTAGCGTCTCTCGGTGGATTGAGACTGAGCAGAAATCGGTCATTGATATCCAGGAAGACGTCAAAGCTCTGCTGGATTGAGACAAAGGAAACCGAGGAAAAGGAAAGCCATACCTCGGGACCCGGCGGTAGTGTGATGTCTTGTGTACGCAGATAATCTATTCCCGACTTTGTAAGAGGAATCAGCATGGCTCCGACAGAAGAAGGAAAGTTTTCGTACAGAGAGGTCGGAAATCTGGTAACCGGTCAGGCAACCAAAACGGATACGACCGAACACACGAACCATTTTGAATCCAAGCATGATACTCTTGTCAAGGTCGTCCCTGAGGGCCGTGGCGAGTGGCCCCTCCGCTGTCTGCCGTTGGGCTAACAAAAGCTCAGTTTCATATCGCGACTTGTGAAATGAGTATTACCGTTTTCATACGCTATGAAGTGATACATTGACGTCGGCGACGAGGTCCCCTCAATTCGCAGCACATTGGGATGCCTGGCAAAACGTTAATGCTGTTCTTCCAAGTATCCTTTTCGCCCACAATAGTCCTTGCGAGAGTAAAACTGTGGCATCCAAGTGCTTTCCTCGTTTCAGTGGCGAGTCGAGAAGGTAACAGTGTCACACACCTCGCGGGCATTCCTTCCTGCGTTGAACACCTTCACAACGACCGCCCGCTCCTTGATTTTGCCTGCGTGAAGGCGATAGCCTAGCCCGCGTCCTATCTCGAAGGCGAGGCTAAGATTCTTGTTCCGGATAATCTGGTCTGGCGTCAACGCTGCTTCAAACAGAGTCAAGTTGCCCCACGAACCTTCATCCCGTCTCGATCCTCCTGTCGCCTCCGTTTTGCCATAGGTTCTCCGGATACATGTAGATCTGAGGATGATACCAATGAGCAACAGACTCCTATGCCAGTACGCGGAAAACTCACCTTGGCTGTCCTCCCGCCGTCGCTTCACGCCGTGGTAGATATTCAGATTCCCCTGAACATTGGTAAAAGTGCCTTCACCCAAGGTGATTCCACTGGCGTTCGAAATGAAAGACATCTGCGACACTCGAAGGTGCGAGATGAGAGCTATAGGCACGAGAACTCTATAGCCTCGGGCAAACAAGGTGTAGTTGTCGATGACACACTGCAAAGCTATGTCGGGCCGAATGCGGCGGGCGAAATTGGAACGGGACGTTGACGGGAAGCAATGACGGTACGGTGTAGATTCTGAGGAAATGGATGCCACTCCGTCGTGTTGGATGGTGCCTCAAGAGAGGGTCAGCGCTCGGGCAACGACAAGTGTTGTGGGATATCAATGACGACGGGGGCGAGCTATTAGTGACCTCCATCCGCGAGAGAACGCGATCTTCTCAAAGAAAGAATTCGTCGTCCGCAACCTGAGTGCGGAGGCCACATGTCGAGATGTGGGGCGAGTTGAGCGAGAAGGCAATGGTATTTGGCCGAATGCGGTAATGTCGCCTCCTCCCTGGTCAAAAACTTGGTTTATCTGCGACATAGTGAGACTGTAAGGAGATACAATTCGAGGGATATATATGTGACATTGAGGGTAGTAAATTCGTAGGTGAGAGTACATCAGAATCGGCGTGGTGCACCTCTACGCCGGGCTCTACGATGAGAAAGAGACTGATGAGAACCGGAAGCCTGGGCGAGAGTGGATAACGAAATGTGGGGAAGGGGCAGCGAGGCCGGCAGTGAAAGCCGCGGCTCAAAGCCGAGAGAACCGGCAGGAGCAGTAACAAGAACGGTGGGATTGAGACTCCCTTTCGAAAGATTAACCGACATCGTGGTTCTTGTACATGTTCGCGGTAAAATGACAGTGCCACCTATGTCTAGAAGGATTTGAAGCATGACGGTGCCCTGCAGAAAATCCGTGAGCGGGTACGCGATACGAAATACAGGGAATAAAGCGCACATTCGCCTGGACTACCACTTGTTGCACCGTCCCGTATTGTGTGTTGCCACAGCCATCCCAGTAGAAAACACGCTCGAAGTAAGCAGCGGTGATGGGGAACGTCATAGTATTAGGTGTGGAAGGGGATGGCGCATTGTATTCGTCAGGTAAAACGTCTTCGACTTCCTTCTGCGGTCCTCCCGCCTGCCAATGGAAATCATAATCCAAATTGTATTCCATTGGTCGGAATTGCCGGATTTCCCACAGCCCACAAGTACCGCACTGCGCTTCGTCCCCCAACGGACCCTTGCGCCGGCGTACAGCGATGCTCTCGGGACTGCCGCAGTTGGAACAATGCCATACACCATCGATCACGTTGGCATGTTGACCCTCTGCAAACTCCTTCTCCTTGGCTTCACGCTGCAGTGGTCGCGCGCGTTTGGCCGACACGGGCGACGAGAAAAATGTTTTGGCTGCGGAGCCAACTTCATCGGCCGATCCGGCCAGGAAGTTGACATCCTGTTTGTGAACGGGTAGGTGTTCCGATCGCAGGGGTATGCCCGAGGCGCTGAAGACACAGAAGGAGCAAATGGACTCGTTCGGAATGGGGCCACAGTCCCTATGACTCCATAACTTGCACGAGCGACATTTGAGTGTTGGGTGAGACCCTGGTCCTAGCAAGGAACAAGATAAGGGGATATATTGCACAGCAGCTCGATCGTACATACCTTCGTGTCCACAGACACAACGGAAAACATCTCCCAAATTCACCACTTCGCGGCAGACGGAGCACACTTCTTGGATGGTGGGCGCATCGTGTGATACGACAGCACTATCTGCCGTCCTGGTCGCCAGCGTTACTTCCTCCCTGACGTATCCCGGGCAGCGGTGTATGCTTCCGATGTCGCTCCAAACCAGGCGACTGATAGATGCGTGGCGCAGGTCGAGATCTCGAGCAATTTGGGTGGCAATGCTGGCCAAGGACTGTGGCACGTCCATTGCTCGCCAGACGTATTCCCGTCGCGGCGGTACTAGGGGTGCCTCCTGGGGATCACTTGAGAGGTCCTTCATGTTGCGTGATGGCTTGGTTCGACGAAAGCACCGGGGAGGATTGCCAGAGCGCCGAAGGGCGAGGAGAAGACTCGAAAGCAGTCGGTGTCCTTTCAATATCCTCATCTGGCGGCGAGTAAGTGAGGTCATTTGACAGCATTGGAATGAGCCAGACCGTGTAATACGCGATTGGCCGACCTTAAGACCTACACAAGAAAGGTCAGTGCCTCAATCAAGGCGTCAAGAGCTGGAGTGACCTTTTGACATAATCCGTTGAACAAATTCCAGACGCTGCGTGTGTCGTGACTGTCGTCCTCTTCTTGATGCGCCGTATTAACATCGACTGGTGGATTGATGCTGAGCAGGAATCGGTCGTTGATATCAAGGAAGACGTCGAAGCTCTGTGTCGGATTGAGACGAAGAAAGATGAGCAGAAGGTTGGCAATACCTCGGGTCTTAGCGGAAGAGTCGTGCCTTGCGTACTCAGATAATCGATCCCGGACTTTGAAAGAGGAATAAGCATGGCTCATCGACTATGAGATGAATAGGTGTCTTACAGAAAGGCCAGAAATCTGGGAATGCATGAGGTAACGAAAGGGGATACGAACGAGAACACGCACCATTTTGAATCCAAGCACAATGCTGGTTTCAAGATCGTCCCTGAGGGCGAAAGCGAGTGGGCCTTCCGCTGTCTTTCGATGGGCTGGCAAAACAGTGAGTTCTATTGTAGTTTTGCGACCTGTGAAGTCGGTACCGTCTTCATACGCGATGAAGTGATGAATGGACGTCGGCGCCGAGGCCCCTTCGACCCGTAGCACATTGGGGTGCCTGAAAAACCACGGATAAGTAAATGTGAATCCAAGTCCACGCTTTCTTGCTTACAGTAGTCGTCGCGAGAGGGTCATCGTGGCCTCCCAGTCCTTTCCGATTGATTTCAGAGTCAATTTGAGACGGCAACCTGGGCGTCACACACCTCACGAGCATTTCTTCCAGCGAAAACCTTCACGATGACCGCTTGACCCTTGATCTTCCCTGAATGAAGAAGATAGCCTTGCCCGCGTCCTATTTCGAGTGTGAGCTTGAGATGTTTGTTTCGGATAATCTGTGTCGATTTGGAGCATTGGAAATCCGAGTCCAAAACCTCCACGCACCTTCAATCCATCTCGATCCTCCTTTCGCCTCCGTTTTGGGACAGGCTCTCCCGACCCGAATACATCTGACGCATCTGGAGACGGGAACGATTAAGCGACCAAGCTCTTGTGTCGATACGCAGAAAACTCACCTTCAATATCTTCCCGTCGTCGTTTCACGCCCTGGCAATCGTATATGACGAGGTTCCCGTGGATATTATTGAATGTGCCTTCGCCCAGAGTGAAGCCGCTCGCGTTGGAGATGAATGCCATTTAGGAGGGGCAAGATGAGAGCTCAGTGCAAACAGGCTGTATCTGTCAACCCGGACCCACACCACAGCATCGTATGTCGGACCCAATCTGGGCCACCGGGTCTGTTGATGGTCTCACGGCGTATATTCATTGTCCGCAACCTGACTGTCTGTGGGGATGAATCGAGAAAGAAGCTTGAAGCAGCACGAAGTAGGATTAAAGCGGGAGTTTGAGCAGCAGTAACTTGAAGAAAGGCAAGAGCCGTGTTTCCAAATCGAGTAATCCCGCCAAAAACCTCGTTTATTCGCCATATGTGAAACAAAAACCCCAAGGAAACAGAATTCGAGGGTACATACGTCGCGGTGAAGGGAAGTTAGGACGGTAATGTAACTCGCAAGTATGTAGGCGAGAGTACATCAGAGTCAAGCGCACCTCTACGCCGGCTCTACGTAGAAAGAAGACAATAAAGGCCCCGGATGAGTGTGGGTAGTAGCGACTTGCGCTCAGTGCGCAATACTAGGGCGTACGCACGGCAAAGATATCGTGGTATTCCCATGATTGGCATGAACTAACACGACAGGGACAGTTGAATCGCCCGCATGCTGTTCCGCCAATTACATGAGCAAGCCGCGCCTCCTTTTGATATTTTCCGAGATGGACTGGGCTGTCTATTCGTCAAATAGACCGACCTACAATGCGTGTTATGTAATCACAACTCGATGATTCATTTGAAACTTACGCGTGCGCGTTCTGCAGGAGGCTTGGCGGCTGATCCTATTCTATTCGTTTCTTGCACTTCACAGGCGGATTTTTTTGAGCGGCCTTTCGTCCATCGGCCAAGGTGCAGACGATGGATGATGCGGGAACCCACCAGCCATCTCGGGCAGGAACATCTTGAATTCGTCCAAGAGATCCGGCGCGTCTCTAAACAGATGCTGGACCCGGACGTACGATTCCTGTATCAGCATCTGGTCCTTCTGATACGCCTGCAGAATATCCAAAAACTGCTTGTACGTAGAGAGATCATCCGTGTAGCGCGCCTTGATCTTGTTCAAGTACTGAATCGCGTGGTTAGACTCGCCGCTCGGAGCCTGGGGCTTTTCCGGCGCGTGGCTGCTGCTGCTGTTCAGGCTCCCGAGGAAGGACGCGGAAGCCTTCGTTTGCGTCTGCGGGAGGTTCGGATTTCCACCACCAAAGGGCGCCTGAGATGGTACTTGTTGCGGGTGTGGGACGTGGTACAGCGGGGTGGGGGAACGCGAGCCTGGGCCGCTGCCTACAGGAAATGGCAGGGGATGCTCGATATTAGGCCCAAATCCAGGGATGTCAAGCGCGATGCGGGAGTGCTCGCCATGGCTATCATCCGTGTTCGGAATGGACGTGCCGGTGATCGTGTGATCAGAATGGGAGATATTGATGTGGTACACAACAGGTAAAAACATGTCGAATCCTCGGATGAGACTAGGGTTGCCGTGAAAGAGCTGGGAGACGCGCTGTATGGCGGCGGAGGTGCCGATTCTGTATGCTTGTGAGCAGACACGTGAAAGACGAGCGCAAACACGCACACTTGATTTTTGAAATCCTTCATTATGTCCAGGAAGTGGTTGTACACCTCTGGCCGATCCCAGAACTGGGCCTTGACCGCGTCGAGGTAGCTGAGCGCATCGGCGACATTGAGTGGGTGATTAGACTCTGGAGCACCATCACCCCGATCCGGCATGTCGTGTGTATTGTCCTGGAATATGTCGGCGGCAAAGGAGAAATCGTTTGTTTCTGTAGCAGCCTCGCCATCCTGTTCATGAACGAACAAGTCTTCCGCGCGGAAGGGTATATCCGAGGTGTTGAAGAAACAAAAATAGCAAATGGACTCGTTCGCAAAGGGGGCACAGTCCCGGTGACTCCACGACTTGCATGAGCGACATTTGACCGTGGGGCGCAACCCTGGTTCTGGGAGGCAACGGGATAAGAAGGATATAATGCGCGGCAGTCAAATTGTGCGTACCGTTTTGCCCGCAAACACAACGGAAAACCTCTCCGGAAGTCACTACTTCGTGGCATACCGAGCAGACCTCCTGGACAGTGGGCGCATCGTGAGATACGACAGCGCTATCTGCCGTGCGTGTCGCCAATGTCACTTCTTCACGAATATATCCGGGGCAGCGGTGGATGCTCCTGCCGTCGCTGCGAACCAAACGATTGATAGCTGCGCGGCGGAGGTCGAGATCTCGGGCGATTCGAGCGGCAATGCTAGCCAAAGATTGCGGGGCGTCCATCGTCCGCCAGACGTATTCTCTCCGAGGCTGTACTGAGGGAACCTCGTCGCGGTCAGCTGGGATAGCTTCCGCTTCAATTTGGATGATGGTCTGGTCCAACGCAGGCGCCAGCGATAGTTGTGAGAGCGCAGGCGAGCGAACAGCAGCATCGAAAACGGTGGGTGTCCTTTCAATGTCCTCATCTGGGGTGAAGTAAGTGAAGTAATTTGGCAGCATTGGATTGAGCGATATACCATGTAATATGCGATTGGCCGATCTCAAGACCTACACACAAAATGTCAGCACTTCGAGCAAGCCTTCATGAGGTAGGTAGACTGGCCTTTTGACACAATGCATTGAACAAGGTCCAGACGCCGCGTCTGTCGTCTTGTTGTCGATGAGCTGCATTCGCGCCGGTTGGCGGATTGATACTAAACAGAAAGCGGTCGTCGATGTCAAGGAAGACGTCAAAGCTCTGTTGGATTGAGACAAAGGAGGAGTAAAACAGAAGAGGGCCATACCTCAGGTCCCAGTGGTAGGGTGATGCCTTGCGTATTGAGATAATCGATCCCCGACTTTTGGAGAAGATTGAGCATGGGCTTTGCATAGTGGTGGATAGCTTTACCGAGAGGCCGGAAATCTGAATCCAGTGAGGCAAAGAAGACGGATAAGGCGGCAGACACGAACCAATTTGAATCCTAGCACAATGCTCTTGTCGAGATCATCTCTCAGAGCCGCAGCGAGTGGGCCTTCCGCCGTGTTCCGATGGGCTGGGCATACATTCAGCGGTATATCGCGACCAGTGAATTGGGAGCGGTACCATCTTCATAGACGATAAAGTGGTGTATGGACGTCGGCGCCGAGGTGCCTTTGATTCGCAACAGATTGGGATGCCTGTGGAAGGTGCATGGGAGTTCCAAGAGTGCATGTTTTTCGCTTACAATAATCCTCGCGAGACCAATGCCGTGGCCTCCAAGTGCTGTCCAGATCGTTTCAGCGTCCGGTCAGTCAACGGGCATGGTGTCACGCACCTCACGAGCATTCTTGCCTGCATTAAACACCTTCACAATGACCACCCGATCCTTGATCTTGCCTGCGTGAAGAAGATAGCCTGGGCCACGTCCTATCTCAAGGGTGAGATTGAGATACTTGTCTCGTATGATCTGGTAGGATTGGAGCATTGCTTCACTAAGTACGAGTCTCCACGAACCTTCAATCCATCTTGATTCTCTCGAGGCAGGGTATCTCGACAAAACGCATGATTGAGCTTTATCTAACAGTGCTCGGCAGAAGAAGAATCACCTTGGTTGCCCTCCCGCCGTCGTTTCGTGCCATGGTAGATGTTAAGGTCGCCGTGAATGTTGTTGAAGGTGCCTTCACCAAGAGTGAAGCCGCTGGCGTTGGCGATGAATGCCATCCAGCAGGACTGAGAGCTAGGTGGCACGGGAGCTCTAGCCAAGCAGCAAGCTGTAGCTGTATAGTTGTCGACGGTGCGCACCGCACCAAAGCTGTGTCGGAACGAATGTGAGGTCCGTCGTGTCGCGTTTCTGCGAATACGGCATTGGGGGTGCCGATTCTGAAGGAGTGCCACTCCGAGTCTCCGACGCGTGATACATACAAGGAGAGGATAGGCGCTCGCGCAACGACAGACTGTTGTGGGAATGGGAACACGGGCGAGCCATTGACCACCGGTCGGAAGAGCACCCTCCCGCTCATTCTCTCCCTCAAGCCCGAGGCAGGGTTCAATTGAGTTCGACGAGCAAGAAGCGAGTTCATTGCCCAATTGAGTAATCCCGCTTTCTCCTTGCTCTCTTTGCAATCTTCTCCTCAAAAGCTTCGTTTATTCAACATATGTATGCGACAGAAGGAAACTCTAAGCAAACAAATTTCGAAATGTAGCGGTGAGGGAGGCAAACTCGTAGGTACATCAGATCGGCGTGGTGCGCAGACTCTACGCCGGGCTCTATGAGCGGGTAGCGAAATGGGCGAGGCAGCGTCGGCAGTAAAAGGTTACGCCTCAAAGCCGAGGCCTAACCAACGAGCGCAGTATGGCGCCGAAGTGGTGGGGGCGAGAGTGTTAGGACCGTGTGCAGTTGTTGGCGACAGGGGTGTGGACGGATGCGCTGAGACGAGCGCTAAGGGTGCGTGGGCCAAGGGTGCGTGGGCGACGGGGCGCGGGGCAGACGTCCGTAGTCGCTGTCCAATGACGAGCCGAAGCCAGAAGTCTGCATGGATCGTTGGTATTGTGAATTCGGGGACATCAACGTGTCGCCGCCGAATGCCGACTGTGGTCGTGGGTAGGGGTCATTGCTCGGGGACATGAGGGTCGCCGAAGGATGACTTCCCGGTATGCGTGTGCCATACGAATTCTGCGTGACTGGACTGAACTCGGGTACTACAGTGGACGAATGCGAAGAGCCCTTGATGGGCAGAGGTCGCACTGATCGAGGTGTTGGGCCCATTATCGAGGCTGAAAGACCCGCGGCAAGAAGGATGTCACGAATGCCACCGCGGCTGTTAGGAAGCGGAGGCACAACACGGCCGCGTCCACCGCCAGGTTGCAACGTCGTGGGGTGGTTCATGGCACTTCCGCGAAGATTGTCCATGCTCTTCGCAGTCCTGGTGAGCCGCCTCCATTGTGAAGCTGAAGTAGTCATTGGTTTCTGCTCCGGGCGGTCAGGACCTTTATAAGTCACTGGCCAGTTGGAAGGTACAGGATGCCCGGCAGATGGTGGGGGGTTACGCGGGGGCGCTGGTATTGCGAGGGGACGACCGGTATAAGGAGAAGTGGGTTTGAACCGGGAGGCAGGGGAGAGTTGCTGCCGAGCGCGGGCAGCAGAAGATGGAGAGTGGTGTGAATCCAACGGTGTCGACGGGTGCAGTTCTGCGTCGCCATTGACGATGACCCAAGATTCGGCAGGGCTGTCTTCGGCATCGCTGTGATGCTGAGACGGACGATTTCGGCGCGAGGTGTCCACTTTCGCCCGGGGGCCTGCTTGGGAATGATTTCGCCACTGCTCCGACTGCTCACTAGGAAGCTTCTCAGGTGCAACATCCGGGACACGGATCTGGGTTCCAGGCGGAGTCAAATTGTTGTCCTCGAACGTTGCGCGGTTGGGCGATAGTGGCGGCGGTGGGGGTGGCGGAGCGACCAGGTTGCTGTTCCGGTCATACAACGGCCGTGGAGGCGGCAGTGGGGAGCTGGGCCGGGAAGGGTCTCGCTCGTAATCAGCCTCATAACCCACTGAAGCATCGGCAACGAGGTTCTCGCTCGTAGACGAAACGCTGTGATTGCGAGAGCGAGATCGTTTGGGCTGGAGTGGGGAAAATGGATTGAAGGGGATCAATGGTGGTAAAATGGTGGATCCGTTAATGGGAGAGAGGGAGGTAGCAGGGCGAAGCGGCGGGGAAGGCTCGTGGACACGGGCGGATGAGATGGAGACGAGGAGTTTGAGAGTGCCGTTGTCGTCTCCAACCTCACGACAAAGCTCAAAGAGTTTTTCGTCGGTCAGGGCCTCGCCAATGGCAAAACTGCCAATCTCGGTGCGATAAAGGGAAAACTGCCGCTGATCCTCGTCGTCGAATATATTGAGCTATGAAAGTTGAGAGCGGCTCGAAACACAAAAAAAACGGAGGCAGACCTTCATAAAGACATACTCGCGAATCCAGGCTGGGTTGGTAGCGTTGCTGATATCGACATTGACATATCGCTCCGAGTCGGCGGTGACAAGGATAAGGACACGGTCGGAAACGCAATGGGACGAGCTAAATTCGGGTGTGGCAGGACGTCTCGGAGACGTAGGATTGAGTGATGACAGAATGTTTTGGGTTGCGGAAGCAGCCTTGCCATCTTGTTCATGAACGAAGAGGTCTTCCGCACCCGAGGTTACATCCGAGGAGCTTGAGGAACAAAAATAACAAATGGATTCGTTCCGAGTGGGGCCACAGTCCCTGTGGCTCCATGTCTTGCACGAGCGACATTTAACCGTGGGGCGGGACCCTGGCTCTGAAAGACAATGAGATAAGGGGATATGGATATATATCGCACAGCAGTTGGATTATACCTTCTTGTCCGCAAACACAACGGAAAACCTCTCCCGAATTCACGACTTCGTGGCAAACGGAGCAAACTTCCTGAATGGTGGGCGCATCGTGTGATACAACGGCGCTGTCCGCCGTCCTGGTCGCCAGCGTTACTTCTTCACGAACGTAACCCAGGCAGCGGTGGATGCTTCCGCCGTCGCTCCGAACCAGACGATTGATGGACCCCCGGCGTAGGTCGAGATCTCGAGCGATTCGGGTGGCAATGGTAGCCAAAGATTGCGCTACGTCCATCGTCCGCCAGACGAATTCCCGCCGAGGCGGTACTGAGGGTGCCTTCTTGCGTTCACTTGGGATAGCTTCTTCATATTGTATGTTGGCTTGGTCCAACGAAGGCGCCGGAGAGGGCCGCAGGAGTTCTGGTGAGCGAGGAGAAGAGTCGAAAACAGTCGGGCTCCTTTCAATATCCTCATCTGGGGGTGAAGTAAGTGAGGTGATGTTCCAACGTTGGAATACAGCCATACCGTGTAGTACGCGATTGGCCGACCTCAAGACCTACACAGGAAACGTCAGCACTTCGGGCAAGCGGTCATGAGTGTAGACTGACCTTTTGACACAATGCGTTAAACAAGGTCCAGACGCTTCGAGTGTCGTCTTGTTCTTGGGGTGCAGCATTAGCGTCGGTTGGTGGATTGATACTGAACAGGAATCGGTCGTTGACATCCAGGAAGACGTCAAAGTCCTGCTGGATTCAGACAAAGCAACACGACCATAGGAGGACAGTACCTCGGGTCCCAGCGGAAGAGCGATGCCTTGAGAATTAAGATAATTTATTCCCGACTGTAGAGGGAATTAGCATGGGAAAAGGGAAAGGGATGGGCTCCCTACAGAGAGGCTGGAAATCTGTGAGCCGGTAAGTTACAGAAGACGGAGATCACAGAGACCACGAACCATTTTGAATCCAAGCTCAATGCTTGTGTCAAGATCATCCCTCAGGGCCGCGGCGAGTGGACCTTCTGCTGTCCTCCGTTGGGCTGGCAAACGATCAGTTCTACAGCACGACCCGCGAAGCGAGGTCTGTACCATCTTCATATGCGATAAAGTGATATAGGGACGTCGGCGACGAGATCCCCTCGATTCGCAACACATTGGGATGCCTGGAAAAACGTCAGTGTTGTTCTCTGAACCGTATCCTTCTCGCTCACAGTAGTCCTTGCGAGATGGAAACTGTGGCCTCCAAGTGCTTTGCTCGTTTCAGTGGCGAATCAAGAAGGTAACAGCAGTATCGCACACCTCACGAGCATTCCTTCCTGCGTCAAAAACCTTCACGACGACCGCGCGACCCTTGATCTTGCCCGCGTGAAGAAGATAACCTGGCCCGCGTCCTATCTCGAAGGCGAGGTTGAGGTGCTTGTTCCGTATTATCTGTTTAGGTTTGGAAACGTTGCTTCAAACCGAGTCCAGACTCTGCACGAACCTTCAGTCCATCTTGATCCTCCTTTCGCCTCCGTTTTCCCATACGTTCTCCGCAGTGGTCTGAGGACAGGAAGAGTGAGGGACTGGATGTACCAGTACTCGGACAACTTACCCTCGTTGTCCTCCCGTCGTCGTTTCCCGCTCTGGTATATGACTAGATCTCCGTGAA
This sequence comes from Roridomyces roridus, assembly GCA_029378245.1. Lineage (NCBI taxonomy): Eukaryota > Fungi > Basidiomycota > Agaricomycetes > Agaricales > Mycenaceae > Roridomyces > Roridomyces roridus. The sequence goes on along the minus strand of JARKIF010000001.1, from coordinate 401,176 downwards.
CGTTGTTGAATGTCCCTTCGCCGAGAGTGAAGCCGCTGGCGTTCGAAATGAAGGCCATCTAGGAGTCGGAGGAGCGAGATGAGAGTTGAGTGCCAGGAGAGCTGTTAAGGCAGCACACCGCAAAGCTATGTCGGACGGAAAGCGGCTTTGGAGTTGGACGCGATGGCGGTCACGGCACAATCCCGACTCTGAGGGATCGAATGGCACTCCAAACGGACAGGAGGTGCGCTAGTCGAGGTTCCGTGAGAAGACCGTGCCGGTGAAGAAGTTCTCGACGAGGATAGGCGCTCGCGCAGCGGCAGACGGTTGTGGGAATGGTGACGGAGCTCATCCTCTTCCAATTTCAACTCCTGATTCACGGCGGCCCAAATGTGTTGCCTGGTTGTGCATGGTCCAAGCTCGAAGCTCGAAGTGGAGAAGGAAATGTTATTGCCAAATACGGCAGAATCCCGCCTCCTCCCGCTCCTCTTCTCGTCAACAACTTGGTTTATTCAGTAGTATACGACACAGTAAGACCCTAAGGAAACAGAATTCGAAGGTGTATGTATGTAACAAGTAACACAGCGACAGCGAGGCTAAAGATACAGTGGAGGATGGATGGATGATATGAGACAGGATTGAGACTCGAGGCAGGAGAGACAGGCAGGTATTGAGGCGCGAGGTGCGTTTGGGTATGTGAATGAATGTAAGGTAAGGTATATGCGCAATTAGCGGATTAAGGTGAATCTGCAAAGGATGGTCAGACACCGGATGAGGGATCAAGGAAAGGCTGACGAACTATAACGATACAAGCCACTATTTGCGGCACTTCTTCTTGTGGCGGTTGAGAACTCCTTGGGTCGTGAAGGTCATACCACACAGGCAACGGTAGGGTCGGTGCTTGTTGTGGCTGTTAATGTGATCTGCAGACGAGGGTCAGACAAAGAAGGGCAAGAACGACGACGAAGACGTACTGATGAGATTGTGCCTCGCCGTAAAGGTCGAGCTACAAGTCGGAACAGGACAACTAAAGGTCGCGACATTGATGCGCCTCGCATTACTCGCTTGCTTGATCTTGTTCGAGGCCACCTCAGCCTTGAAGGGAATCGGAGACGGCGGTTGCGAGACCTGGAACTCCTGCTGCGACCCACCCGGGGAACCATGGCTGCTCAGGGACCCAGTGCTCTCCGCCTTGAACACACCGAGACCCAAGCTAGCCGAAGTCCCTTTCGAGCGCCTGCCCCTCGGCATGGGATTCCCAGTGCTGGAAGCGCGGCCAAGAATGGACACCTGAGGGAGCTGCTCCTCGGGGCCACGGATGGCAGTAAAGGTACGACGGCGTCCAACGGTGACAGCCTCGTTGTCGGTCCCCTCGGCGTCCTCGAAGGCGGGCGAGGTCGGCGACGGGGTCGAGAACGAGGCAGGTGTCTGCACGTCGCGGAAGTGGAAGCTGCCGTGAGGAGAACTGCCACGAGAGCCATTGCTGACGCTGCGGGAGTTGGGGATGCTCAGCGCTGAGCGGTGCGCGCCACGGCCGCGCCCACCCTCAGGATCAAGAGCATTGAGGTCCGAGACGCTGCGAGTCCGCCGGGAAGTGCAGGCACCTCTGCGCTGGAGCCCAGCACCAGGGACCGTCAGGAGGGAAGGACTGGTCGCCTGGGGCTCGACGGTAGCAGAATCCGCCGACACCCGAGTATCGATCGGATATCTCCAATTCATGGCGAGGCCGCCGTTCGTGGACCGCTCGCCGGTCTCGTTCATGGGCATGCCCCATGAGACCCCGTTAGAGAGAGGCACGTCGATGGTGGTACCGAGGTCTTGTACCGAGATCTGGACTTCTGAAGAGTTGTTGCCGTAATGGGAGAAGTCGCCTTGAGATAGGTCGTTCGAATAGAATTGACTGTTGTTGGTGGTCTGCCCGCTGAAAGATGCTGAGCGACCACGACCAACGCCATCGACCCAACTCTCCTCTGGCGAGCCACTCCCGGTAGAGTGACTCGAGCTGCGCAGCCGAGAGAAGGCGGGAGGGCCGGTAGGAAGGATGCTTTGCTCCACGTTGGGATATCCTTCGTCGAGGACAAAGTCGCTTAATGCAGACGTGAGAGGCGACAAGGAAGGCGAGAGGGCAGGCGATGAGTGTGGGGAGTAGTTGTGCTGCGGTGCCCAGTACGGTCGCAGCTCGTCGTTGTAAGACTCTTCAGGAAAGACTGAGATGAAGAATTACATGGCGCCCTGGCGTCTGAAATACAACTTACTGTCACCAGAGAAGCTTGAGGCTGGGCTATAGCCCTCGACGGGTGAGCTTCGTCCAGAGGTGGCAGGGCTGTATCGTCTCATGTCCGTGAACCCAGAATAACCATCTAATGGCGACAGCTCTGGATTGGACGAGTCGGACGTCTGGATGAACAGGGAGGGAACGGTAGAGTAACAGCGGTCGGTGGGGAGATTCATGTCTAGACACCGTTCAGCATACGATCGAGTCCACCACAGCAGCTCGATATTACCGTTATAGGGCTCAAACATGCCGAGATTGAGAGAATCCCTACAGCAAAAAGATGTGAGCTTTGAGCTTTGACCACGCCGACAAGACACCAACATGAGATCCCGCTCTTCACAGTCAGGCGGGGCGGCCTCGATGATGTTGATGGACGGAGTGAACTCCTCAGTCATTGTAGCAGTATGATTTGGTGAGGAGGAGGAGGGAAAGCGCAGCTACCGATACACCACTTGACAGCTTTTTTAAACGAAAGGACTGCCCCCGGAAGCGCATATTTGCCCTTGGCTGTGTGTTCGATGGAAAAGGTGTTAATTTCCTAATTTGAAAGGAGGCGATGTGGCCCCGTCATCAGGTGGCCGCCCTGCAACACATTCTACAGCTTTGCCTTTCCGCCGTCAGTCGAGAACACTACGCACCGCACGCGCTGTCAGGGACCGCGGGAGGGGCATCCTCGCCTTCGGACATATATCATTGCATTGCATTGCAGTTATTTGCAGCTCAAGAGCAGGCAAGGCCGCTGCTAGTTCGGATAATATGACGTGCATAACAGACAGGAAAGCAAGGAACACAATGTACGCAAGATAATGTACGCAAGATAGCAGTTACAAAACAAAGGTATAGTGGCGGTGGGACGGAGATGTGCAAAATTGGATAAGCGCGCACACTGCATGTCGCGCATAAAGTAGTGATACATTACGGAGAATAGACGCCGCCAATCGTCGACCGACGCCGAGGCGAACCATTGACGCCCAAGAGACGCCCATACTGAAGCGGGGACTCCTCGTCCGAATGCCAGAAGCAACGAAAAAAAACAGCTAAGCGCTGCTTTTTAAGGACCCGAAGACGCTCACAAGCGCTAGAGAGTCGTATAAAATCAGTACGAAGCACAGTAATGCACAGTGAATGCTTACCTTCGGGCTTCCATCCTACGAGGAGCATTTCGACCTGTGGCGCTTCAAGACATGCGCAGTCCCAAACCGCTCACCACAGCCGCACTCAAATTTCTTGATATCCAGGTGCGAGTTCATATGGTTATTCAGATTGTGCTTGGCCGTGAAATCGTGCCCGCACACCCCGCAGATGAAGTCCCCGATCTTGGAGGGATCCTTGCGCCGGGCAGTGGACGCACGGACTGTTGCGTCCGTCCCGACTTGAGAACGAATCGGCTGCGAGGTCATCGGGCCCTCCAGGGACATCTGACCGTCCCACAGACTCGAGGCGTCAACGTCCTGTCCTTGCCCATCAGCCTTGCGATGCTGCGGCGGGTAGGGGCTGCGCTCCTTGCGACGGGGTCGTGCTTTACGAATGCCGCCACTGATGACGGTAAAGGAGGGTGCGTGTTCAGCGCCGCCATTATAATAGACTTCGTCGGCGTCCAACTGCGCAGGAGCTGCCGGGCGGGTTATCGGCGACAAGGACGAGGAGCCGGGCGCCTGAGTTGACACGTTGCTCGATGTGTACACCCAAGCTTCTCCCATATACGCCTGAGGACCCTGCGGGGTGACAGAGGGGCCCTCATAGCCCGCCTGACCACCCAGCGACGCAAAACCCTGAGGAATGAGCCGGCCCATGTACGATTCGTCGTGAATGTAACTGGGGTACGGCACCTCCGGCTGCGGCGTTTCCTCGATAGACAGAGCCGCCAAGTTCCTGTCGATGCCATTCACCGACGGGTCGATGGACGGGAAGCGTCTCTGCATCCCACATCGTTCGGCCCGCGTCTTCGACCGTCCACGGTAGGTCTCCAGACCATCGCTAAGATCGTAGGGACTGGGGTGAGGACTACGGTAGCGGTATGGGCTCTGCGACCCTCCTCTGTAAGTGGATCTCTGGCGGCTGGGGGAGACGATCATAGGGTTCGGCAGCTGCAGGTAGCTGGGCGTGCCAGGGGATACTGGGGCGGTCGATGACGTCTCCGATCCCACTAAAGAGGCGGGGGAGTGAGGGGAAGGGCTTGGAGGCGACGCCGGGAAGTATTGGCTGGGCTGCCACCCGGACTCAAGGAGCTCGGGTGTCGTGTCCACACGGAGATTGCGTGTCCAATGGGGCGAAAGAAACTGGGGGCTGAACGGCACGGGAGAAGGCATGGGCTCCTGGAGGTGCAGCTGACCGTAAGGAGGACGAGTGGGAGGAAGGGGTGAGTCGCAGTCGTCGTCCTCGAGGGCGGACTCGGAGGGATCAAACGGATGCATGTGGGGCAAGTGAGTCATTCCTGGGAAGGCCGTATTGTCTGATTGAGCCCGGGGACGCAAATGAGCCTGATCGAAAGAGCTCGTCTGCTGCCCGAAGCTTTGCGACCGGATGGCGGTGACCGAAGCAGCGCCATCCCAGTATATATCTTCGTTCTCTCGATGCCTTTAACAGGGTCAGTAACCACGCCTTCGAGAGACAAGGGCTACCAACGGTGGGGAAGGGGAGTTCTCGATGTTGAACGTGAAGTCGCCATCCTCCTCGGCGGTGCTTGGAGCAATACCCGAACCCGATGTGTGGTGCGCAGGTGTGGCAGACATGTAATACTGCTGGTTTTGCATGGTGAGCGAATATGGGCGTCAGCTGGACGATCGAAAGGGAGTCAGTCGAGTGGGGGGGTAGAGGAGGTGTATAGAGGCAGAGTGAGAGCTATATAGGAGAGCTGTGGCCAGGCCGGTTTCTGCCAAGTGCTGTCGAGGTCTCCGATGCCGAGTCCTCCGGCCGTAGGCCGCTTATCTGGAGACGTATGAGTTTGATGAGGAGTGTGGAGTCGGAGCAACGGTACAGATAGTCCCAGTTTGCCGGGAGGTATTGAGTTGTGAGGATAGTGGGGCGAGAGCGGCAAATTGGGGATACATTTTGCATCAAAAAAATGAGAGAGATTACACCGTCTCTGGTGACAAAATAAGCAAAGATCTCAACAGCAGCGGAGGCGCACGACGCACCAGATGAAACATACGCAGAATCCCGTGGCTGATACGGCAGGGCGTGTCGTTGGATGCACGGGGGTTGTATCCCGTCGTGATAGTACATCCAGGGAAAGCGAAGTGGCCCCAGAATCCGATTGAAAAGGGTCCGTAAATCCACATAGAAACCACAGCCTGCAGGGGCCGTGTGCAGTGTGCACTGGATCGCACTGCCCATTCCAATTTCCCGCCGCCTCAATGCGCCGCAGACTTCCAATCAGAAGATAACCAGCCCCCGAACAAGCTCGGCCCGAACGCCTCCATTCTGCGCAGATAGCGTTCCAAAGGACCAGGGTAAGGAAGACGACCGCAGGAGAGTTCAGTCGTGGTGGCAGATGGAAGAGAGCATTGGCGCCTCCTGTGGCAGAATCTTTACTTCACGTCATCAGGCACAATTTTGCAAAAGTGGACCCGTCCATGCGGTGGCAGACATCTAGCGCTAGCCTTAGACGCTGGGAACGAAGAGAGGCGGTCAAACGCGCACTTTGTAGCGCTGGAGGTACCAGAAGCCGACCGCCGCTCCAGGTTGACTGTCGAGAGCAAGTCAGATGACAAGCGGACGTTACCAAATTGAGACACGCCGCCGGCGCCAATCTAGGCGGCCATGATGGCGGTAACTCAACGGTAACTTGGTTCATTGGGAGTCGGGGTTGTACCTGCGACCACGAGTAGAAAAAGTATTCGTTCTCTTTATTATTTTGTCTCAACTTCTAGAGGAGCTGTACGGTACGAATCGGGAAGCATGCAACAATTTATCGAATAACTAAAACCGCCCCATTAAATACCAGCCTGAGGCGAGTGAGCTGGGTTCAAGCAGCAGACGAGTCTGGAGCAATGTAAGTAAGTGTTTCGACCCAAGAATCACGACTGAAACAAACCATCGGCATCAGGATTCCGCACATTTCTGCACTTTTTTTCGTGCCTTTTGTTGGTACTGGAAGTGTGAAATGACAGGCCACATTTGGCACACTTGAAAGGGCGAATGTCATCGTGCACGTTCATATGGTCTATGACACCGATATGATCAGTGGTCAGGCCACCGTACTACTATTCAACGTACTTTTCAAATTATGGAGGGCGGTAAAATCTTTTCCACATCCGGGTCGGTCGCACTTGTAATTCGCAGGTTTTGTCCGACGTAGGTCCGACGCATTTTTGTTTGCGTCAGAGCCGATTTGGAGTCGTGGAGAGGGTGCAGGGTCAAGACTCGGAATCTGGAAGCTGGAGGGGCCTGGCGACAGGTGGGTTGACGCGGAGGACGGGGAGTAGGTCTCGGGAGTGGATGGGGGGCTTCCATTCCCAGCGAAGAAACCGCCTTCTGGGCGTTGGTTCCCGAAACTCCCTCTCCTGGGCAGCGGCACCGTCAATAACTCCCGGCTCGTAGGCGCCGTGTGAGAGTGTGTCGAACGTCTGCGCAGAAGTGCTCCGGAATACGGATGTGAGGGCGCTGGAGGGAGCAGTCGGTCGTGCGACTGAACGGGACTGATGCCATCGAAGGATAACAATGATCCCGAGCTGCCTTCAAACTCCGCCGTTGTGTGAGAATGCATCGGTGAAGGCCCTCCAGAATACGTAAATGGTGGCGTCGAAGGGAGTAGATCGCGGGGCCGAACGGGGCTGCTAGCATGGGCAGACAATGATGATCCCGAGCTGCCTTCAAACAGGCTGCCATCCGAGCCCAAGAAATTGAGCTGAGGCAGAACTGGCGAGAGAGTTTCACTGTCGTTTGGTTTACGCAGATACGAATCTGTGTTGGTGGGTCCAGCGAGCTGCTCCTGTCTATATGTATCTATAAAAGAAAGTGAAGCCAATGTAGGAGCAGAAAAGAATCGGCGCACCGGCATACAATTGGGAGTAATAACCCCCGTCGGAAGTAGGAGTGGGAAGGAGGCCTACTGCGACGAGAGGAATGTCAGCGAGTGCGGAGAGGACAGATGATATAGCATATGTACGCGAATGTTCCGAGCCCGGGGACGGGGTGTAAAAGTCTACGTCCAAGTTCGGGGTTCCCGTGTCGGGGAACAATCCATGAGTGAATAGATTTGGAACTATAAACGACCATGAATCCAATGCAAAGACCAGCGACAGAACACACACGTGAAGAATCCGGGTGTGCAGGATAAACGAAATTTTGCCCAAATTCGAGATTTTCGGGCACGTATGCTGCATCACCATAGCTGCTGTATGAAAAAAATAATCAGCCGATTCACTGCAGTGACGTGGGACCGTACATGTTACCCCTATTGCTATTGTTGGGGGGAGTGGCGATAATGGTAGGAACCTCAGAGATCGTCTCTTCCGCGAGCGTAGGGTAGGTTGGTTGGGCAGTCATGTTACCGAATCCGACTCGGCGGGGCCTTTTGAATCCTTCAAACACGAGGTGCAAGCATGTAGTTCCCTCGGGCGACGCGATTCCAAATTGGATTGACAGGTTGTAGAATTTCTTCTTGAACCAGTGCTTGGAAAACTCAACTTTTCGTCAGTTCGGCTCGATGGGCCGGGTCACATCCATCTACGAGTAATTCTGCCCCTTCAGCGATCCTGGTCTCATTCCAAAGCCTCAATACGCACGGAATCAAAGCTCGCGAGAGTAAGCCCAAGTTTAGCAGCCTCGAGGATGTGGCGGAGCCATAGCAATGCGTCCAAAGAGAGAGTGGTATATCCGAAAGGGGATGCATATCATCACGAAATCTTGAGGGTTACTTCCCGCCAATCCGGCCTTGCCGTACTACCCAGCGTTCCCACCCGTACGCCACACTAGTCTTCAGGAAATTTTACAATTCCGCGTCATAGCTCGTCTCCGGTGACCATGGATGCTGAGGTGCCGGCGCAGCGGCACATACTTGATGTTGGTTTTTCCCACGGCGCGTCGGGTTCCCTCAACCGAGTCAGCGAACCCATCTATTTCCCGTCTAGGACCTCGAACCCCTCGCCCTCGCCCTCGTCCTTGCCCCGTGTATCAGCCTCCATGAGTCACTGGACTGCCTTGCTTGCAAAACCCACCCGGATTCAGAATCACGGCTTGTTTCGCATTAGGTTTTCACCCAGGCGCCTCCCCGTCCATGCCCTCGTCCCACTCGCCCTTTGCCTCGTGGATCAGCGTCAACGGGCTGCTGAACCGCCTCTGAAATCATTCTTTCTAGAACGCACCTCAATCTGGGTCGCAAATTCCCATCCTACGCCACGAACTCTCATCTTTAGTTTAACGATACATACACACTTCATTTCGGAGGCTTTTCACGCGGCAAATTATCTTTTAAGCCGGGCTTCCTCAAGATCTTACGGCCGAACCCATTCGTCATGATCCCCGCTCTTCTCCTCGGTGCCTGCCGTTCCAGATCTTTGCAACCTGCGTATGCATCCAAAATTGAAGCGATGCACCGTTGACAGACAAGCTTCAAGCCGCAGCGCCTTCCCCGTCAGACTTTCTCGAACGCGGCCGAGCGCCTGGACGTTCTTCTAGCACGCCTAGCCGCGCGCACGAAACAAACTCTGCATCCCCGGCATCCGTGCAACACGCCGTAGCTCGTAACGGTCTCTATTTTTTCACCGAATGCTCAAATCTCCGCATTTTCTTTTGGCGTACACGACGTTACATTCACGCCGTCAAGACTAAACGGATTTGGACTGTTGGCCGCCCGTTCTAGATGTTCCTTCCCAGTCTAACTTTGGGAATTTGCTTTGTATGACTCATCCTGCGCAGCCTTGAACCGAGCAGATACACGCCCAACGGCGCAGGCAAGCTTGATTGAATACACGGTGGTAACATTAGACACTAGAACAACCTCGTACGTGAGACCGAAACCCATACTATGGAACTATAACTTGAGACTTGAGACTAGATTAGCAGACCTGTACAAACAGCAAACGAGCGAAATTGAGACACAATGCGACCTGACCTGCAGAAACCGGGTGCGAGTCGAGTACATATTGGAGCCGGAAAGTAGAGCGGAAACCTAAAAATCACTCGTGTGTGAGTATACATGATTGACGACGGCATCAGAAAGCACGCACCAAGAAAGGATCCAGCGGCAAGAACTAGGCAGAAAATTCGCGTGCATACAGCGGACGAAGGGAAGCCTTACAAGTCTTAGAGTGCCTCGCCGCGGTGCCTGGAGTCGTAAACGTGCCCTCACAACGAGGGCAAGCATACGGGCGGATGCCGTCGTGGGCGTTCTCATGATCTGCCAGTCACTGTCAAGAAAGAATAAGCAAATAAAGAGCGGAACGCACGAGTGAGATTGTGGCGCGCCGTAAAAGTGGCTTTGCAGCGTCCACACTCGAATCTGGCGGGACGCTTCCTGCGTTGACGAGCAGCGTGGGCATTGGCATGCGACCCCACCACCAGCCGCGGTGGGCTCTGCCCACCGGTGTGTGCTTCATGGGTGCTCGAAGAAGGGCTGGGCGCGCTGAGGAATGAGAAAGTGGAGGGGGATACTGGGGAGTGCGTGTCCGGGGTGGAGAGGCCGCTGTCGGGGAAGCTGAGCCTGCCACCAGGGCTCTGGTCCTCAAAGCTAGGATGCCTCTTTCTTCCCAACGACGACCAGATGTCAGGCCACGTGTACGATTCTCGTTCTATATCCGAAGGATCGACGCGAGCACTGCAAGGCGGGGGAAGCAGCCTTGGACCGAGATCAAGGGCTTGGCCGTCGGCAACGATGACTGAGGGAACTGATTGTCGTCCCAAGAGACCGGCGGACGAGAAAAGAGCTGACGGCTGAGGCGGCCTGGTGGCACCCAAGATATCTGATTCTGGGCCGTCGTCGAAGGCGGCGGCTGATAATGACGTCACGCCGTGGCTGCCCATGGCCTGCGAGTCAAGGAGCGGGAGCTGAAGCAGGACTGGTGAAAACTGGGCCAAGTCGTCGAGGACGTGGGTGTGCTGGGCATAGAGGTATTCCGCCGGCGAAAGATCCATGTTGTGGAATGAATCCAGGAAGGGGGAAGTCATTAATTCAGGACTGGTGCTTGGATCTGAAGCGGGGAACTGTGACGGAACGTGCCATCCGGTGTGCGTCGGCGAGCCAGCTTGCAAAGAGGTAAGTGGAGGACGACGCGGGAATGAGCAAGGTCGCGCACCTGGATACGGGGAAGAGTAAGACGCGCCGTCATCAGGACTGCCGTCGTCCGACGACGCCATTCGCGTCCAGTCGTATCTGCAGCGCGTCAGAGATGAATGGCTGCTAATAGTGGAGGGAGATAGACCGACCCAACGCGTCGTTTGTTAGGGGGTGTAGCCGGTATGACCGCGATGTCGACAACGATGTCTTCGCTGGACATGGAGAAGTGTGCTGGTAGGGGGGGTGGTGAATTCAGCAATGGTCCTGCTCATATGAAGCCGCGATTGCGCGCCTTTTCATTTCAATGAGCCTCATGGCAAATGCGTGTTGTCCCAGGTTCCCACCGGGGCAAAGAAGTCAGGCTAGTTGAGGCAATTTTGCTTTTCCTTTTCTGCCGGGTGACTGGCTGTTAGCTACCGTACATAGATCGGTGCTAGGTATCCGTCCGACATTTTGGAGTCGGAATAGCATGCATTACGAGCCAAAAGACACGACGCTTTGAGCTCCGTGTCGGCACGGGGAGAGGAAGTGGGAGAGATAGGGAATATACCAAAAGGGGGGACTTGCCGCGGCTAACGTACCTCGTTCCCACGCACTGTGTAACAGCCGCCGGCCTCCTTTTCGTCCTCCACTTCCTCCACACGGCCACGGCCGTCTGCCTCGCTGTTCGCCACTCTTTCCCACTGGCTAGATGCCATCGAAGTTGGGCGGGTGCTATTGGATACCTTGACCATATCTTTGGGACCAACAGTTCATTGGTTGGCAGACACCGACCAAGACCGCCGCTGACGCTTTGCCGTGGTCTGGGCCGCCCAAGAACGGGTGCAGTCAATCCCGAATTGTTATCCCGTCGCGCTGATTTCATTTCGGACACTTTTCTGGTCAATCATCAATCCGAGTGAAGGTTTCATCCATTCATCTGTCTGTTAAGCTCATTTCTTTCCATCCGCCACGGAGTTGTTCAGAAGTTAATCTACACTTTCTTGCACTTATTGAGGCGGGAGAAGCCCCGACAAACCGGTGCTACAAGACTGCGCCTTCAGGGTCGACGTCTGTCGCGGCCTCGTATGCGATTGGACACGACGACTCTGGGCTCCTCGGAATTGCACAGACATGTGATTCCAAAGCGCCTATCTTGTGGGGCAAGTAGACGCCTCGAGAGCGGGCATGTCGGCGTACGATTCTTTACATACCTCCATTCAGATACCTCAGCAAGCCTAGCTCGGCAGTTTTCAGGTCCCCATCTTCCATCTCTTGATCTTCAAGACGCTGGGCTTGATCGGCCGGGATCCCACTGGTGGGGCCCAACGAAGGGTTGAAACCGTATCCTGCGTGTCCCTCCGCCGACGAGGGTATGTAGTGTATTCAATTGTTCCTGTGCCACGCCACAGTTGCCGTTTGAACCCTCTGGTGGCAATCTCCCACAGTTCAACAGCTTTGCTTGACCGACGTACGTATGCGGAGTCCCGTTCCCGCTCGAGTCAACCGGCTCCGCGTCTCGACCAGAGCGCCGCGATCTTATATTTCTTGCGCTTGCCGCTGAGCGTGGAGCACAAGGAAGTATTGCATTCCGCCGACGCCGCTTGTTCAGCACGCTGTGGAGCGACAGGTATGCACCCATTTTCAAGCAAGTTGCCACACAATTCACAACGTTCAATGCGCGATTCCCGCTCGAGTCAGCCGCGTTTCGGCGAGAGCGATCTTATATTTCTTGGGTTTGCCGGCGGCGACGCTGAGCGTGGAGAACAAGGAAGTTATTTCAATTCGCTACAGTCGCTTGTTCGCCGCTGTGGGTCGGAAGGTATGCTCGATTTTCAAGCAAGTTGTCACCCAATTCACAAGTGCAACTTTCAATATGCGATTCCTTCGGGGTCATTCCAAGATGATGATGATCCAACCTCTGCTGAACATGGACCCATAGTCTTGAGAAAAGGAACCAAAGTTGGATCTGTTGACCGACCAACAGCAAATAGATAAATAGTAATATTAGAGACTAGATTGAACCTCGTAGACGAGACCACAGAGAACCAGTAACTACTATGCGGTAAACTAACAATATGACGGGGCTAAGCAGTAATAATTTGAGACCTGTGGATAAAACGGAAACGAGCGACTCAGCGAAGACACAGTAGCAAATATCTGGATATCTGACCTGGACCGTGTATTCTTGGAGCCAGAGTGGTAAGTACATCCAAACCAGGTATCAACGCAGACGGAAGCGTAGCAGCGGGAACTAGGCAGAAGAATCGGGCACATTCATCAAACGAACGGAAGCCTTACAAGTCTTGGCATGGCGGGTCGCCGTGCCCGCCGTTGTGAACCTCCCACCACACCCATTCTTGCAGGGATAAGGCCGAATCCCGTTGTGCGCGTTCTCGTGGTCTGGACACGACCGATTCGTCGTCAGTGAAAAATTTGGGCGGTTCAGACATGCACACAGATGAAACAGAAAATTGATACACGCACTGTTTAAATTGTGGCGGGCTGTGAACATGCGGCCACATTGCACACATCGGAATTTGGCCACCCTTTTCCTGCGGAGACTCGCGGCGTTGACATTCGCGAGGGACCCCACCACCGCACGCGGGGGATTGGTAGCGACGTCCGGACCTTCATCATGCGAGGAGCCTGGATTGGGCGACGGGCTCATGAAAGAGGAGGAAGACTCGGTCAAGGTGGGTGTATCCGGGGTGAAAACTCCTGCGTTATGGAACAGTTCGAATGGCACTGCTCCAACAGGATAGTCCTGTATGCTCTGAGTACGCAGGAGAGCCCTGTACAAGGTCTCATCCGTCGCAGTCCGAGTCTCCGGCCACGTGCGACAGGCACGCAGCGATCCCCGCGGTAACCCCGAGCTGGCAGTGGGATCGACGCGGCGAAGATCAAACGCAGATGGGGCGTAGGGCGATGCCGTAGGGAATTGACCGGCTTCGATAATTGAAGACTCCTGGGCGGAATGATCAACGAACGAGAACGAGGCAGACTGCGGCGAGGTCGGGTTGAAAGCGACGTATTCTTCGCTTCCAGCGGCGTCAACGGGGGCGGATGAACTCCAACCGCAACCGTGTATCACAGAAAGCTGTTGGACTGGATAGGACAACTGGGCTGTGCCGCCGCCGTGATGAACTTCTGAATCAATGCACTGCGTCTGGTTGCTAGCGAGTGCATCCCCGAGATGGAATTCCGGGGGCAGGAGGTCGGCATGGGTATACGGATATGAATCGGGTGGGACGGTGGAAGTGAGGAAGGGATGCGAAAATCCGGCGTTGGACTGGGTATCTGTGGCGAAAGACTCCGCTAATAATGGGTTTTATGATAGGGAATGGCTAACATCTTGTTGAAGCCTACGAGAGTGTTCATCAGGCGAACTGACGTGGAGACTCCCGTCGGAGCTGGCGATGAGAGAATTGGCGGATCGAACTTCCGCGGAACCGTAAAGAGTCACAGCTGTGAGGGTTTTAGCGAATAAAGGACGATGTCAGCTTGTTAAACGTACGTGGATCATAAACAGAGGGGGGAGTATGGAAATCGGAGGCCAATGTGTGAGGATAGTCGAGCTGGGTTCCGGCTGTTCAGAAATTAGTGAGCGAAACGATACGACGACATGCCATTGGCGTACGTGACTCAAAAGAGTGCAAGCTCTTCCCCTCAACCACCGGCATCAGCGAGTAACCAAACCTAAATACCCTCAGTCACTACAACGTAGAACAAAGAAGATGAGATCTTGAGAACTCACGTCTCGCCCTCATTGCTAGCTGTTACAGGAGGCGTGCAGGTCCAGGGAAGTTCTGATGTCATCGTAGGTTCGGTATTGGCAAGCCATATTTACCTGGAGCCGCAACGCGCCTTTTTATGTGTATTCTGTGGGGTGGCGTTCCTAAATGCTCCGAAAGCCCGAAATAAAAGCTGTTCCAACTTCCAACGTCATTGTCAATATTGAGTGACCCGATCGCGAAGCTCTCGCCTATCTGACTTCTGCTGTGTCTGCTGTGGCCTGCGTCAGCGCCGCATGACGCTGATTCATTTTCGTGGTCCTTTGCTCCCGCATGTAGCATGGGATCTGGATTGGAGCCCATAAAGTACGTCGAAGAGGGAAAGTTCTGAGCCGTAATAACTTGTATTCGGAAGATTCTCGCGCAGCGCAGGTCCCGGGCCGGAGGGTCGACAGCAATTCAACTGGAGGAGGCAAGGGTGTCTAAACAAGGCAGTTGCCATGGTGCCAGGCCCGGCGGATTTTGGGAGAGACGGGGCAGATGTACTTGGCTTGGAGCGCGTGCGTGAAAGCTTTCTCAAGTTGGACCGAGTGGGGCTGCGGGCAAGTCGAAGAAGCATCTGTCTGGCCTGGCGGACTGCGTTTCGCGGAGCTGGAAGTAGTCACCTAGTTCCGAAGTCTCATCACGGCCCTCAAGATTTTCCCAGATAATGGAAGTTGAGTGCAGTGTACCGTATCTCGCGCCTTCTCCGCCGAGTCGCCGATGGAGGATTCGATCGGCCCTGTCTCTCATCTGCGTGTCCACACCAAGTGAGCAGCTCCACGGACTCTCGAAGTGACCTCGAGTAATACGACCGTCTTGGTTTCAAGAAGCCTGATTCAGAGGTGACAAGATATCCAGGCATTTGAGACAATCGTTGGAATACCGAATCCAAGAGGATACCGGGCCACGCAGCAGAGGATGGCAGCCACCGGCGAAGATTAGCAGAGATGTGGCGAGAGAAGACGTCGGACAATGGAATCATTTGGTGGCTGTGCACTCTGATCGAGTCATTTGCTGCGATTTTCTTGACACTGGCCGCACATGCAGGGCTGAGACTCGCCCAGTCTCAAGAGAATAAGTCAAATCATCGTCCCCCGCCGAGAAATGGGTGAAAAGGTCGAAGGAAAGACGAAGATAAAGGAATCAAAGGGCTTTGAATCTTCCGGTTGTCAAATCGACTCCATTTCGAGGTGGCTCGAGCGTCATCTGGGCACGTGCACATCTTCCAGGCCTTTTGGGGGTCAAACGCCACTCTTGTCGACTGCTTTTCTCTCGCTTTCCCCTCATCTACAAACGCACCTCAGACACACCCCGAGTCGATATGGCCCGTACCAAGGTCCGTAGTGCTCTCCAACGTCCCTCATCGCATCATACTGACATCCATCTGCCAGCAAACCGCCCGCAAGTCCACTGGAGGTCCGTCGTCGTCGGCCACGTCGTCGAGGCCACTTGACTCATTTTCCCGTCTTTTTCGTCTGCAGGAAAGGCTCCTCGTAAGCAGCTCGCCACCAAGGCCGCTCGCAAGACCGCTCAGGTGTGTATCCCTTCGCCGTCGTCGTCGACGACGTCGCCTGACCCCGCCATCACCATCACCGACGCTGACTAATACGCGCCCACCCAGACTGGTGCCACCGGTGGTGTCAAGAAGCCCCATCGTTTCCGCCCTGGTACCGTCGCACTCCGTGAAATCCGTCGCTACCAGAAGTCGACGGAGCTCCTCATCCGCAAGCTGCCCTTCCAGCGGCTCGTTCGTGAGATTGCGCAGGATTTCAAGGTGCGTTCTAATCTTGTGTCAATGTCATAGAATCCTGACTCGGACCCCGCGCACGTCTAGACCGACCTGCGTTTCCAATCCTCCGCCGTGATGGCTCTCCAGGAAGCCGCCGAGGCGTACCTCGTTTCCCTCTTCGAGGACACCAACTTGGCGGCTATCCACGCCAAGCGCGTGACTATGTACGTCTCTCATCCGGTCCCCTCCCGTGCCCGACGCTGACCCGATCCACAGCCAGCCCAAGGACCTCGCACTCGCCCGCCGCCTCCGTGGCGAGCGGTCCTAGGCGTTTACGATGTGGAGCACCCAACGATCTCGTTTTACTAGCTCTAGCCTCTTTCTTGTATATGTACTTGCACCTGTGTGCCCTACATTCTATCTAAATGACCTTCGTCGTCAGTGGGCGCGTGATGGCGCATCAGCACTGCCATTCGGCGGAAATGTTCCGAACCCAGCGCGATAAGTACAAAATTCCGGCCATCGTGCAGCTCAAACTCGATCTTGCATGCTCCCACAAGTTGCACACATATAGATATATTAGAGACTAGACTGAACCTCGTAGACGAGACCACAGAAAACCGGTACGTACTATGCAGTAAACTAACACTAACTAATTCGGGGCTAAAAGAGATTAGAGACCTGTAAATAAAAAAGGAAACGAGGGACTGAATATCTGCCCCGAGCCGTGTATCTTGGGATGCAGACCTGGGACTACATCGGATCCGCGTAGTAAACGCAGACGGAGGCGTAGCAGCGAGACTCGGAACTAGGCAGAAAATTCGGGCACAGTCTTCGAACGAACGGAAACCTTACAAGTGTTGGCATGGCGAGCCGCGGTGCTCGCCGTTGTGAACCTCCCACCACACCCCTTCCTGCAGGAATAAGGCCGAATTCCGTTGTGCGCGTTCTCGTGGTCTGGACACGACCGAGCCCCCGTCAGCGAAAAATTTGGGCGGTTCAGACACAGCCAGCACAACACAAAAAGTTGATACACGCACTCTTTAAATTGTGGCGGGCTGTGAACATGCGGCCACATTGTGCACATGGGAATTTGGCTGGCCTCTTCCTACGGAGAAGCGCGGCGTTGACATTCGCGGCAGACCCCACTGTGGCACGCCGAGGGTCGGCAGAGCCAGGACCTTCATCCTGTAAAGAGCCTGGATTGGGGGATGGGCTCATCAAGGAGGAAGCGGAGGATGATCCAGCTGTGTTGGGGGTGGAGACGAACGAGGAAGAGGACTCAGTCAAGGTCGGTGTGTCTGGGGTGGAAACGCCTCTCTGCTCGAGTAACATCCCAGCAGGATAGCTCCGTAAGCTCCGATTGCGTAGGAGAGCCCTGCACAAACGCCCATCCGCTATGGTCTCACTGTCAGGCCACGGCACTGATTCCCGCGTTAGACCCCAACCGAGATCGGCGCGAAGAGCAGCAGGCGCGAGGATCTCCGCGGGACCTAAATTGAGGCCGGCGTCGGGATCGACGAATGAGAATGAAGCAGACTGCGGCGAATTCTGAATGAACAGATATTCTTGGTTGCCAGTGGCGTCGAATGACCTCTCGAGACGCATTGCACCCGCCTCGCATAGAGGAGAAGGCTGGGTCCGCGTCTGGTTGCTGGTGAGTGTATCAAGATCCCCAAGGACGTCCGAGTCGATGTCGAATCCTGGGAGCCAAATGTCGGTATCCACCTGCGAGTTATCCGGTATGGGAGGAGTGAGGAAGGGAGAGTCGGCGTCTGTGTCTGTGGCGAGGTTTGAGATGAGACGGAACTGTTCAACAACTGGCTAAAGCCTACGCCAGGATTCATGAAACAATTGACGGTGGAGATGCCCGTCGAAGCTAGCGATGGGGGGACTGTTGGCGGACTGGATTCTGGCGGAGCCGTACAGAGTCATTGGATTGGCAGCTGTGAGAGTGTTAACGAGCGAGACAGGATGATTAGACTAGACTCACGGGTATCATAAAAAGAGGGAGGAGGATGGAAGCTCCCGTTCGAGGTCGGATGGTGAGGATAGACGGGGTCAACGGGAAGTTGGAAGCCCCCAGGTCCATCGGAGGTCGGGGTGAGAGGGTACTGGGTTCCGGCTGCTCAGGAATCAGAGAGCGAGCGAGAAGACATGACGACATTGTGGCCTACGGGACTGAGGGTACAAGCTCACACCAGAGCGCCCGCCGTCGGACACTGGCGTCAGCGGATAGTCACGATAACTGCACCACCCTCAGTCACTATAACACAAGTAGAGTGAAAGAAAAGCTGACGTCTCGGAATCACAGATTGGTATGGGAGGTATGACAGGAGGGGAGGACATGGTCGCAGAGGCATATTGATCAAGTGCCTCCTCAAGCCTTTTATAATACTCCGCTGTAAGTACGGCTTGCAAGATCGTCGGGATCCTCGTGTGCAACACGTGTTCAATAACACCCCACTTGGTCAAGCGTGGATTCCTGATTCATCTTCTTGCTGTTTGACCTGGGAAGCAACGCCAACTGGGGTTCAGGAATGTGTAGATTCGAGACATGGCAGACACAGGAGTGGGTCCTTATAGTAGCGTATATCCCTCGCAATATGGATATTCGAGTTCGCGCAAAGTTCCCGTTGGAGTGCCAGTGCCACTGTGCGGGGCGCTCGGCGGGTAGTTGCCATGGTTAGAGAACCCTCCACAGCAGTACATGAATAGCATGGGCGAATGATAGGTGCTTGAGCGCTTGAGCTTTCAATAGGTTTTTTCAGGTCAAGTGGATCGTCGTCTTGACTCTTGAAAGCTGCTTCAAAGTTGCCACTTCCAGGCCGCGGCTGGTCGATTCGTCGTGACCACCGTTCTGACTGCAGCAGTGAGCATGTTATCGAGTCCAGAACAGCGAGCTTCAAGTTCCGTGTTCATTTTTGGGCAATCTGGCGGGTGCTGAGGTTAAGGGAAGAGGGTCGCGGATCAAGACTGATGCATCACGTCCGAGAGTGTTCCGTTCCCTGTCAGTCATCACCATGTTATTGTTCTTCGCCGTCGCGCTACTTAGCAGTGCACTTTGCCACTCCCCTCTGGTCCCGGAGGATGTGTGCGGCGCACTGGAAACATCTAATCTCCGTTCTCCGGACAGTATGCGCCACTTCAGTTCATCTCCTCCGGAACTCCGTCTTCTCCATGTTTTCAGCCATCTGGAGTCTGTTGGATTTATTTCAACGGGTCGAGTTCTCACTTTCTGCCAATTTTCAGTTTCAGACCCTTTGCGATGCTCGGCTAGCGTATACAAGGGGCCAGGATGCCATGCCTCGGGAGCGTACTGTCGTGGTAAGAGCCTTATCTCCTTGTCGACGCTGAACTCTCAGGGAGCGGGAACGCGCATGGTCGATTCCAGCGGCGCTCGGCCCACTCTACTTACCTCCATACAAAATGCCACTCCGTTCACCTAGTTCTCGCCGGGATGACCCGGCGGAGCACAACACCAGTGCCGCCACCCTGCAAGTCTTGACAACTCTACATCATTATTTCGCCACCGGAACGCTCAGACACATCGTGGGCGGTGATACTTGGCATTGGATTGGGTTCGGGTCATGTTGATTACATACGGGGTTTCAAATGCTGTTGTTGAACTTGATGTTAGTGGGTTTCGTGTGTGTATCTTGGGATGCGGACATCCAGGCCAGAATCACTAGTAACTGAGAGCAGAAAGAAGCGCGGTACCGAAAACCAGAGAAATTTCAAATCGGGGATGGAGAGGCGTGTATCCGGGAGTCCAGAGCTGTAACTGCATTCAAGTTAGGCAGGAAACGCAGAGGGCAGAGAAGCACCGAGGACGACAAAAATCGGTCATGAAGGAATGCCGAGCCGCCACTGGAACTATATCGAGTCAGGTATTGAACGCAAGCGGAACCACAGCGCCGAGAGAACCAGACAATTCGGTCATGGAGAGAAACGGGAGCCATTATCGGCCGAGGTCTGTAGCTGTATCGAGTCAGGTAGCAAGCGGAGACGGAAACATACACCGATAACCGGAGAATAGGGGCATGGAGAGGAACCAGGGGATCGTGTCTCGGAAACCAGAACTACATTGAAGTCAGGCAAGAAACGCAAACGGAAGCGAAACACCAGGAACCGGACAATTCGATCATGGAGAAAAACCGGAGCCGCGTATTTTGGGATCCAGAGCTGTAGCTACATGGAGTCGGGTAGCGAGCGCAGACGGAAACATACACCGAGTACCAGAATTTGAGGCATGGAGAGGAACCCGAGGCGCGTATGGATGGACAGGAACCCGAGTCGTGTATCTCGGGGGTTCCAGACCTGTAACTACGTCGAGTCATGGTAGCAAACGCAGACGGAAACATACACCGAGAACCAGACAATTCGGTCATGGAGAGAACCCGGAGTCATCTTGTGGCAGTACGCGCAGACGGAAGCGAAGCACCGAGAACCAGACAATTTGGTCATGGAGAGAAACCCGATTCACCTGTAGCCACATCAGAGCCAGGGAGTAACCGCAGACGGAGGCGTACCAGCGAGAACTACGCGGTCACAGTCATCAACGAGCGGAAGCCTTGCAAGTCTTGGTGTGGCGAGCCGCCGTGCTCGCAGTTGTGAACTTCTGGCCACATTGCTTCCCGCAGGGAAACGGGTGAATTCCGTTATGCGCGTTCTCGTGGTCTACGGTACAACCAAACCCTCGTCAGTGAATAATTTCTACGGTTCAGAAATAGACGCACTCTTTAAATTGTGGCGGGCTGTAAAAGTGCGGCCACATTGCCCACATTGAAATTTGGCAGGCCTCTTCCTGCGGAGACGCGCGGCGTTGACATTGGCGGTGGAGCCAACGACAACACGCCGCAGGTTGGTAGGGTCTGGACCTTCATCCGGCAAAGAGCTTGGATTGGGGGAAGGGCTCATCAACGAGGAAGCGGAGGATCCAGGTGTGTGGGGGGTAGAGACAAACGGGGAAGAGGACTCGGTCAAGGCTGGTGTGTCCGGGGTAGAAACGCCTCTCTGCTCGAGTGACATGATTCCGTCAGGACAGCCCCGTAAGATCCGATTGCGCAGGAGCGCCCTGTACAAGCTCTCATCCGCTGTGCCCTCACTGTCAAGCCACGTGGGGAGCGATCCCCGTGCGGGATCGGCGCGAAGAGCAGAAGGTGCGAAGATCTCCGCCAGACCGAAATGGAGGCCGGCATCGACGGCGACTGGAATTGAGGGATCTGAATCGACGAATGAGAGCAAGGCGGACTGCGGCGAGTTCGGAGTGAAGATATATTCTTGGCTGCTAGTGGCGTCGACAGAGGCGAATGACCTCTCGAGACGCAATGCACCCGACTCGTATAGAGAAAGCTGTTGAACTTGCGGGATTGAGGGGGGGCAGGCAGTGCCGTGATGGACCCCGGGCCTGGGATACTGCATCTGGTTGCAGGGGAGTGTATCAAGATCCCCAAGGACGTTTGAGTCGATGTCGAAACCTGGGAACCAAATGTCGGTATCCAACTGCGAGCTATCCGGCATGGAAGAAGTGAGGAAGGGAGAGTCAGCGTTTGTCTGGGTGTCTGTGACGAAGTCCGCTAATCGTGGGTTTAAGATGAGACGGAACGGCTCAACAACTTGCTAAAGCCTACTTACACCAGGATTGATGAGACAGAAGGTCGAGATGGCCGTCGGAGCTAGCGGTGAGAGGAATGTTGGCGGACCCAACTCTGGCGGAACCGTGAAGAGTCATTGAATCGACAGCTGTAAAGTGATGAGAGAGCGACTCGGAGACAAGCTGGTATTGGTGAAGCTTACGAGCGTCATAAGCGTAGGGAAGATGGAAAATTCCATCGGAGGTCGGGGTGAGAGGGTGGGACCACTGAGTTCCGGCTGTTCAGACAGAAATCAGAGAGCGAAACGACACGACGACATGGTGGCCGCGTACGTGACTCAAAGGAGTGCAAGCTCTCCCCCTCAGACATCGGCGTCAGCGGATAATAGTAACCTTGACTACAACACCCTCAGTCGCTTAACACAAGTAGAGTGAAAGAAGAGCTCACGCCTCGGGATCACAGGCTGGTATGGGAGGAGGGGACGACATAATGGCGGAGGCATATTGTCCAAGTTCCGCGACAAGGCCTTTATAATACACTCTGCTGTATGGCGGCTTCCATGATTATCGGGATTACAACACGTGTTGAATCCAATCCAAGCCTAGTCTCGGGACCAGATTTGACGACACAAAGCATGTGTACAATCCAAATCCCACTTGGTCGAGTGTGGATTCCAGTGCAAGGCGCAGCCTGACGCATCTGTCAAATGGTTCCGAATTCTTGGTGTGGAGGCCTGGGACTAAGATTTACAAGGGCCAGCCGTCGGCGGGAATCAAGGGGTAGTCGCCGTATGGTTAGAGCCGTCTTTGACCCGTCGGCGTCTACAGCAGTACAAAGATATTCGCTCGAGCTTCCAATGGATCTTTCAGGCCAATTAAAGGTGATCGTCAGGCAACGTCAGCTCGTCAGTCGTCTTTTGGTCGTCTCGGTCCTTGGAAGTCGTCTGAAGCAATCGGTCGTTCCGACTTTGAAATGCAACTATCCATGTCCACACCAGTCCAGAGAGCTTCCGTACTTCAAGTTCTCTGCAATTCTCGCGGGTGCTGAGGCTTGGCTGAGGCTAAGTGGCATTGTGGGACGAGATGGTGGAAGCCAAGGGCCGCGGATCACCTGATGCTCTAACGTCACGGGATGTTCCGTTCACTTGTCAGTCATCTCCATGTTCGCCTTCAGAATCGCCATCGTGAACTTCTCGGATTCTCTGGTCCCGGAGGATTCATGTGCACCGCATTTTGAACGTCCTATGTAATCTGCGTTCTTTGGACAGTCCGAAATCCAGCTGCTCCAAGCTTGCCTCTGCAACTCGGTCTTCTCCTTGTTTCCTGCCTTCTGTCGGATTTCTTTCAACTTGATTTCTCACTTTCTGCCAACGTTTTCAGTTTCAGGAAATCTGGAGGCATGCTCGGCTGGTGTATACAAGTGGGCCATACGTACCTCGGCAGTCGGGACCGTACTGTGAGTCATGGACCGCCGCGAAAGTGGCCACGGTGAGACGCTTGAGCCTTATCCTCCTTTTGGCGCTGAATTCTCAGGAGCGGGAGCGCGCATGGTCGTCGTCAAGCGGCGCTCGGCCAACTCTACCTCCATTCAGGATGCCACCCCCGTTCACCTCGTCCCGAAATCTTATCATGGCGGGTCGCCCTTTTTTTTGCCAAGATTAGCTAGTGGCGGGAAACACGAGTTGTGCCCCCTCTCCGCCGACGGGAGCCCCACGGAGCCTGCAAATCTTGACAGCTAGTATTTGGCCACCCGAACTTACAAACATCGTGGGCCGTGTGCATTTATCTCATTCACGAGTCTCGACTGGGCGCGCGAATTTGCAACGGATTGCGTTCTGACCATCTTGAATTTCAGGATTCCATGCGAGGTTTCAAGTGCTGTGGCTGAAGTCGGTCCTAGACTCTGCACGGCAATTAAGGCAGGCCTGGACCTCCTACACTGAGGCTACAGCCCTTCAACCCACGCGCGGAGAGCAGGCAGCGGGAACCAGCATGATTATTATATCGTCCCACTGAGCGAGTTCAACATTACCTCATTCAGTCCGTTCATGATTCATCTACTAGTTCTTAGATCCGAAATCTTATCACGCGCACCGAGATTTCCAAGATATTTCTCCGAGATGGAGGTTGGAGCCGCGGAGCGAAAAAAAGAGTGCGTGGACACAGGTAAACACAAACCCGACGGAGGATTTAGTCGGCCCTGTGCCATGCGCGAGTCACTGTCACCCGCCGCGTGCGCACACCTACGGTGCCCCACGGACCCATTCAAATTCTCAACAACGCCACTCTCCCGTCTATTTTGTTCGTCCGCGTCACATTGCCCGCTTGGCCCGCTAATTGACGCGTCGTGGGTGGTGTGCATTCCATTCTATACGAGTCTCGTTCCGTGGGTTGGATTCAACTGGTTTCCTCGCTTATTGACGCGTTGTGGGCGGTGTGCAGTCCATTCCACTTATTTGACCCGTCACGAGTCCTCAGTCCGACTGGAGGATTTCTCAGTACTTTCCCGAATTTAAAGACTGCTTCACTCGAATGAATTTCTGTGCTTGACCGACTCAAAGGTGTGTACGACATGTTCAACTGTTCAACTTCTTGGGGTTATTTTTGATTCATTTTGAATGGTTACGTTCCTCGAGCTTCCATTGCTCTCGCTCAAACGTTAACGTTCAACAAGGACCCACCGACTCACAATACGGCGGTCTTGGGTGTTGGAATTGAACTAAACCCAATACGAGCCTGCGCACAGCCCGTCGAACATCCCCGAGACAAGCCCGAGCAAGATTGCGACAACGGGCTGGACTCGAACGCTCCATATTATTCCATCCGGTTTTCCAGTCCTTTCTATTCGATTCCTGAACGTTCTACTTGGTCCTCGTCCATATACTGCGCTTGTAGAGGTATAGAAGGTCTTCGTACATTGTAGCTCGAACACATTGAATCAACAACTGGCAACTTTCTATATTGGGTTTGAACTTCGAAATGAGTGCTTGTTCAACAAACATTATCTACTATTTAGGTTATGTAACAAATTGAACAAGATGACTTGGCGATCTTCAACGGCAGTGCAAGGCAGACGGGTTGGAATTCCGAATATACTCTACATTATACAAGAGGGATATGTACGAAAAATTACATTGAGGACTGGTATGTAGATACAGGTGGAACAGAAACAAGGAGGCGAGCGCGCCGCTGGCGAGCAACATGTGTGTGTGTAATAAGTTATCAAAATAAAGAAAAAGGAAGCTTCATCGGAGGAGACCAGCCAGCGCAGGCAGCTTCGAAGGCACCCATCGACGCGCACCAGGATCACATTCCTCCACCTCATGCAGCCGTCGTTCCTCCGGGTGGACGAAGAGGCCAAAACAAGAAGAGCACCACAAGCGCCTGGCGGCATGCATCTCCATGTAAATCTCATCCAGCGGCAGAATACTCTCATCCCGGACGCCCTGAAGACCGAGCTTCTCGTAATATGGACAAGAGAATTCATGCCTTGCACGCGAATCCGGGCGGGAGAGCACGGCGAAGCACCCGTTGCACCACAATCTCAGTACATCTTTATCCTCGGCGAAGATCTCCCGTGGAGTGAGGTGGACGTGCGTGCGTGTATAGTGTCGGTCCACGTCGGCTTGTCGGGTTGCTGTCATGCCGCATTTGGGGTAAGGGCAGGAGCGTCGATTGGTAACGTATAGCGAGCCTCGAACCTTCTTCCTCTTCTTCTTGGGCGTTTGAGAGCCTGTGACAACACGGATGCGGGCCACGGGCTCGGGCTCATACTCCGAGTCGGGTGGGGAGGACCTCCGTTTATCCTCACGCGGGGAGTAGCTGTCGACCAGGGTGACCTCCGAATCGGTGACGTACAGAGTTTCCTCCGTGTCCAGGGATCCCAAGTCGCACTGGGGCAGCACGATGGACTGGGGAGGAGGGGAAAGTGGAACGTCGATATCCGACATCACACCATCGGCAGCGATAGTTTGGGATGAGTCAGCGATGGATTCGAAGAGATCGTCGATATCAGACAGAACAGCGTCGTCTGCGATCAACATGGTGGTTTGGGAAGGGTCAACGGTAAATCCGAGAGGCGGAGTGGTGTGGCCACTTGTATCGAGGCGTATGCTAAACGGGCCTGGAGACGAGGGCGGCGAGAAGGAACGCGAACTGCCATGCCAAGATTCAGAATCAGAGGTATCGTCTGCCTGAGATACAGTTAGGGCTCTCGCAAGCGAAGGAGATGGTCGGATCTCACCCATGGTTTGTCCAAAGACGGGAGATCGTTCTGGAGAAGTGCAAATGCAGCATCGTTAGATAGTCCCGGACCATCGTTCTTGTCGTCCAATGAGTCGCTGGAGAAACGGTTGTCAGATAAACGCAAGCTTGGAATGACTCCGAATGCGTACAGTTGGGAGCTATCACTGGACGCAGCATCGAAATCAAAGTATTCGTCAATGTCGGAGGAGAACATATCGAAGGGAAAGATCCTGAGGAGCTTGACGACGCACCGAGCATACTCTTTAAACAACAGGTCCTTTTGTATTCCCTTTTCCATCGAAGCGCCTAAAATAAGGCTTGTGGGCGCATATGTACGGCTTTTTCCTGCTGGAGCGCGAAGGTGGGGCTGGATATTGCTGGTCTTTCCGTGCTATGGCGTCGATTTCTGAACGAGTTGCTGGACCCGAGTACCATGTTGGACTACCAAATGCGAGTTGGTAGCCTCGAGGCAGCCATCCGGGAGTCGGGTGCGGTCTAAGCGAAACGGCTTGTCGTAAGTCGAGTCGGTGACTGAAGATCGATCTGCCAGCGGGGTCTAATTTTACAGAATAATTTGGCGAGGGACAAGAGCTCGAGCTTCTGATATGGAACAAGACCCGCTCATTTGCGCGGGACAAAAGACCGTTCAACGGTAGCAATTGTGGGTGCCGTACGTGCCTTGAAGACCTTCTTGGAATGTGGGCAGTAAGATGAGATATAAACTTCCAGCGCACCTTGACTCTCAACCCCAATTTTCCGGGCATTTCTACGACCAGAGAGAGCTCATGCCCTTCAAGCTACCAAAAAAAGTATAAGGTTCCACCGAGACAACAGAAGCTGATCTACTTACCGTCATGACAAGGTTGAAGGCATACATAAGGGTTTCCATTTCAAAACACAAGAAGAAGAAGCATGATGGATGTGCTACGCGGATTTTGAGTTGTGAGAAATCAAGGTGTACCCACAAATTACCGGGTCAATTGAATTCAGTTCTTTCCGGGGACTAGCGACTCCATGCACGGTTTGGTCGTCGCAGTTCGTCCAGCCAACGTTTGTGCAGTCCCACGTGTCCCCCCACTCGCCTGGAGGTGAGGAATCGCCGAACGCGGAAACTTAGAGCTAGCGCTAAGCGCTTCAGCCATGACGCTTCGTTTGTCCACATTATGGAGCGGCGTCGCCAGGGCGCATTTACCAGCCGACTGGGTCAAGCCTCGCCAAGCTAGCGCCCAGGGCCGGTTGACGCCCACACACGCGGGCTCAAACGCTCATGGGCCGACCGGTGGGCGTATGTCGAGTATAGCAAGCACATGCATGATGTCCGCAGAACAAAGGGAATGACATCCTTGGAAATTCTGTATCTCGGACACTACCGCCGGTCTAGGACACCGTTAATGATTAGAATGGGAGGGACACACAGGGTAAGTGTACGGTAGCTCGACTCTGAATCGAATTCGATCACTCAATGCGCCCTCGCAGCCAACTCAAGAGGCCTTTCGTGCCCTCGCGCTCCCATACCTTTCTCTGAGGCACCCGGAACCTGGGAAAGGGGAGAGTCAATCACAGACCCAGGGAGGAGGAGGATAAGAGAAACGTACACATTCCCATCGACCAGAAACACGTCCAGGGGCAACAACCCCAGCTCCGGATTAAGCTTCCCAATCTCATTGTCCCTTATATCCAGCTCCTCCAATCCCCACCCAGGAACCTCCCGGTTCCCTTTGAAAAGTATCGCAACGCCCTGGAAGCCATCTAGGTCCGTGATGCGGTTTCCTCGTAGATGAAGCTGTTTAAGCCCCTTACGCGCCGGGCCCGGGGACGCGTCGTCAGAGAGAATCAGGCTCGAGACAATGCTCGTGCTGAACGATGCGCTCGTTAGGGTGTTGTACGCCAGATTCAGCGACCGCAAGCTAGGGAAGAGGTCGGCCAGGAGAGGAAGGATGGGTTTCGTCTCCGTAGGGGTGGGCACGATAGTCTCTTCGGGAGAGGCGGTGGAGACGGCGATGAGGTCTCCGAGATTACAGCCTTCCAGACTGAGCTCCTCGAGCCGCGGTAGGAGAGGCTGGCCGATAGGTGTAGTAGGTAGTGTGAACGAGCGGTCCATGCGTCGGTTCGCCAGTATGAGGACCTTGAGAGTATGTGCAAACGGCTGGGCGGATATGACAGCCAGGGGCATCGTAGCCGTGGGCAAAGTGACATCGGTCACTCGGGGTGCCAGTGCAGACTTGAGTGATGTAGAATGGACGGAGAAGGCGCGTGAATGCCCCAAGGCCTTTGGCGCGGTCGAGGCCGGGAGGGTAAGGGTCTCCGTTCGGGCGGCATAGTACTGCGGGTCAGTCAAAGATGGAACCTTTGGGGAAGACGACTGCGATGGAAGAGATGACGCCGAGTCATCATTTGCGGAAGCAGCGGCAGCAGCAGCCGCTCGTGCCCTTCGTTTCCCGCCCTCCGTCAGCAATCCTTGCTCAGCCTCGATTTCCCAGCTCTCCTTCATGACCGGCGGTTTCACTGGCCGGATCTGGCTAGCTGGTTTCTGAGGCGAAGGGGCCGCAGCCGCAGCGGGCTTCCCAGAGCCAGATCCCAAGTCGTCCCGCTCCCCACCATCCACCACCTTGCCCGTCCTCGACTTCGATCGCCGCTCAGCCTCCACCTCCCACGCTTCCCGGACAATCTTCTTCCCAACAATAACACGAATGATGCCCACAGGTGGGTCCTCATTCGTGATCTCAAAGTCGAGCGGTTTGCCTAAATCCTTCAAGGCGAACGAGGCACCGCTCTCCGTGACTTTTGTCGAGCCAAAGTCGAAAACGGAGATGCTGGGGAACGCCGAGGAGGACAGGTTGTTGCCCTCGAATATGCGGTCAGACACGGCGGCCTTATCACATCGGAGAACCTTGAGCTTGCGAAGGGCAGCGAGTGCACCAAATAGCTTGGCACATGGCTCGTGCCCGTCCAAGTCCAGAGGGTTTTCGGAGAGGTCGAGGTTGACGAGTGATTCCGGGATGGACAGATCAATGGCACCCGCGGTGAGCTTGTTATGGGACGCATCAAAGATGACGAGTTTGGGGAGTGGGGCGGAGGCTCGCTGGATATCGCTCCCGAAGAGTCCTCGGGCAGCGCTCTTGGCTTTCGCCTTGGCGGATGAGAAGGGCGCCGAAAACGGAAGGGAAGTCAATGCGTTGTGAGCGACATTAAGATTGGAGAGGGCGGGCAGGGAGAAGAGATTGGCGGGCAAGGAGGTTAGCGCATTATGCGACAGATCGAGTGTCGTCAGCGCAGCCAAATCCGCAAACTGGTCTGGCAAAGACACAATCTGATTTTTATGCAGCTAGTTGGGCTCATTAGCTTCAGCGCGGCATAGAAAAAACTAAGAGGACGCACATCTATGGACTTTAAGGAGCCGAATAGAGATATTTCGGGCTGTATCTCTTTGATCTCGTTGCCCCACGCCTTCAAAATCTCGAGATCCTGCGTCTCGTACCACGCAGGGCTGGCGCGCTGCTGTCGCTTTTCCGGCGCCGGAGGTAGTGGTGGTTCCTCAGGAACCGACTTCAAAGGCTCTGGTGTAATCCCGAGGTGTAAATCAAAGAGGGCGGAGGGTATGCACTGCAAAGATCGCGTGGAAAGGTTCAGAGAGCCTTTCACGACCTATTGAGATGAGCACGACATAGGCAGTGCCATGTGGGACATACCGGTGCTCTTCGCTCGTTCTATAGCCTCTCGAAGAGGCGGTCGTCCAAGTATGTCCTCCGCCTCCGGTGCTGGAGAATCCGGGACGGCATCCTCGAGACTGGAAAAGTCGTCTAGGGAGCTGCTCTTCTTTTGGGCTTTCTTGGCCTCTGCTCGTTTCAATGCGAGCAGTTCTTTGATGGAGAGTGCGGGGACTGCAGGTTTGTCGAAATCGTCCGCAAAGGGTTTCTTTGGGGATTTTACTGGTGTGGTGGATCGTCCGACCGTGGACTTTGTTCGGGCTCGGGGGCTCTCGGATGCTTCTGGTGGCTTGAGAGACGCGGGAGCCTTGCGAGGAGTTCCACGAGAAGGCTGGGGAATACGCGACATGGTCGACGCGCTCGAGGTCGTGCGAGAGAGAGATGTTTGGCACTGATGAGTCTGATCGTCAAGCAAGCCGGTCGGCCGGCATACAAACATCGCCACAAGCAGTAATACACGCGGAGCTGTCAAACGGCTGATCGGCAGGGATCGGCGTTGGATGATGGCGGACAACAACGTCGGCCGCCGAGTGTCACACCAATTTCCACTGGAATCCACTGGCTCATGATGGACTGTGGTGGGTTTTGGGTGGGCTGGTGGTGCGTGGGCTTTTATTTTTTCGAGATATTTCTACGGCCATCTTGAGTTCATGATGTTCAACTTGAACAGCTTTGAGTTGCAGTATGACATCGGCACGTTGAACCAACGTCGGCATCCACTGGATTCCACCGGATTCCAGTGAATCATTCTTTGTTCCTCAGCAATTTGTTGACTGTATCTAATTCCTACGACCAAAGAAATACTTCACTCAATGGAATCCCCTGGAAGCCGTCGGAAACCAGCAAGAAGGAACGGGTTACATCACCTTGAACCCTTCATTCACGCAGATGGATCAGCCAGGGGTTGTAAATCATGAGAAGCAACGATGAACCGAATAAGTTCTCGAAACATTGAGCGAGTCTTTGCTACCTCCCACTGGAACCCAGTGGGGAGGCCGTCTCGTCAACTTGAGTGGGTGATCTGATGAATGCCAACGGCGATCACCAACATTCATCAGATTCGCTGGGAAACAATGACAACCAACGGCCGCCGGTGTCCATCGGTAGCCACCGGTGGCCGCCAGCGACTTTGCTAGCGGCGGGTATATTACTCGCCACAAGCTTGCCACCAACTTGCCACTGTCCACCACGACTTCAGGTTTGAATGGATTCACGGTGAGCTCGAATCCTGCTCCCTTTCTCCCAGAAACACTTGCTCATCTCACACAGACCTTCTTGCGACGCCCTCTGTTCTCTGCATTGTGTCTCAACTGCGTCGCTATCGAGCCCTTTCCCCGAGCTTTATTCCAACGGCGTGCCTTCCGACTCGCAGCATGCCATCATATCCCACTCTATCCAAAGAGCTAAAGAGGATCTCGCGCGCGTCGAGGCCGAAATTGCGACCTTGAAAGCGCAACGCGCAGAGCTGGACAAGTTCATCCGTGACCATACGGGCATGCTTTCAGCGATGCGTCGATTCCCGAACGAGATTTTCGGGGAGATATTCTCTCGCTGCGTAGACCCCGACGCCGCGTTCGACCCCCTTCGTAACGACGTCTGGATCTTGGCCCGGGTTTGCCAACGATGGCGTGCCGTCGCGCTCGATATTCCAAAACTCTGGCGTCACTTCGTCCTCAGGGGAATTTGCTGTCCGAGACTATTGAAGCCGTTTTTGAAAGTGCAGCTGGACCGGGCGCGTTCTACGCCGCTCTCCATCCGTCTCCTGTCTCGGCCGCCACTCGATGGGATGGACGTCTTCCTAGACGTTCCCGCTCAATGGGAAGAGGTCCAATTCAGAGACGCCCATCTCTTGCGTTTCTTAAGCGGGCAATCCCATTTCTCACGGCTCACAAGACTCGAAATCACCAGCTATTCTCCTTTGCTAGAGGGACAAACCGGCATAATTAACATGGTTGATTCACTCCCTGCTCTTGAGCATTTGCAGTTGAACCTCGGGTTCAAACTATTCCCTCGACAATTGCTACTGCCATGGTCGCAACTCGGCACATGTATCCTTTCGGGACTCCGTGCATTGGATATCCTCTGGATACTTTCTCTTGTCTCGAAGGACACCCACGTCTCCATTACCGACCTCGGCCACGGACTCGAGCTTGTCACTAGGCGGTCCCCAATTCGCTCGGTACAGATCGCCCGCAGCAACAGCTTACATACGCATGCTCTTTTGAGGGCAATGACTTTGCCAAACCTCGAGAAGCTCGAAATTAGTTGGGATGAAGGCCCTGATATATCGCAGGCAGTTATTTCCTTGTTGGACAGATCAGCCTGCCGTCTGAGGCACCTACGCCTACCACGAGCAAGCTGCTTTGAACTGTTATTCAGCACACTGAATTCGCCACATGCTCGCGACATTGTGCAGCTGGACATCCCCCACGTTCCGGGCTTGACACATATCTCCTCTTTACTTGCCATGCTTTCGGAAAATGGGGAGCTTGTCCCGCACCTTCGAACTTTGGCTATTCGTGCAGATTCGAGGAATATCGAGGCGTTGAATTGGAATGTCTTGAAATTACTCGCTGATCGGAAACCTACTATGCGTAGGCTTTCGTTCAAACTTTGGGGGTGGGATTTTCAGGAGAGGGAGAGAGATTCGATGGATACTGGACTGGAAGTCGTGGTCCTCGAGGGCTGAACAGGCAAGTAAATTCCTTTCTGATCTCCTCAACTCATTCTAATACTTCTTTCAGTTTAATCCAGGCGATTCGAGGAGAATGGAGTGAGTGCATACGAGGATATCTTCAGAGACTTGACTGAGGTTTGCAGCACAAGGGCTTTTTTGTCGTGTTCAATATACATACGGATTTTTTGTTCGGACTGGAACATTCAGGCAAGCCAGCATTAATTCCTAGGAGCTACAGACTGTACTTGAAGGACGGGCTCTTGTCGCCGAGTTGTCGAGGGCCAGGGTCTTCCTTGATCTTTTCCCTCTCTCTATTGCGCACAGAAAGATACCAAATATTCACCCGCAGCAATCAATACAGAGAAAATCAGTGGCGAGGGTCTGAATACAGGGGGTATATCCCTCACCGGATGTCACATGTGACTCCGACTTCTCCTTTCGCCCACAATGGCCGCCCTCAATCTGTTGTCGCAGCTGAACGGTCCGCCTCCTCTGACACAGGCTATCCTTCCGGAAACGCCGCCTTTCGACGTAGCTCCCCTTCTCAGTGCTTATCGTCGAGTCATTGTCGCCGAAAGCGAGGCCGTCCAGCGCTATGGGCGTTGTCAAGATCAACCCAAGGCGGTCAAGGACGCGGCCGCCTATAACGTTCTCGCCTCACGTGTCGTTGGGTTTCTGTTCCCCGCTCTTTGGAACATGCGACACAGTCTGGGTGATACACCTGTCAACAGAGTTGCGACCGAGGTTGTGTCGGCAAAGGGCGACACCGAAATATACGATCTCGGGAGAAAGTATATCGATCATCTAATTTGCTCCTGTGCGTTTCATTCTTTGATTTCCTTGGGAATCATTGACACGGCCACGATAGTCCGTAGGACCACCATGCCACTCCGTCCTCCTTCCAACCATCCATCGCGCCCTTCGATGAACCGATTGGAGGACATGTTGACCGATGCGGTTCAGGGCTCAGCGACCGATCATCGCAGCGCAAGGACCAGAGTACGTGCTACCAGTTATCTTCCCCCGATTCTCAAGCCTCGCTCCATTAAGGCACTTGCTCGCGATGGCTACCATTGCATGCTCACAAACGCTGTCGACGCCGACTCTTTCGATAACCATGGGGCCATTAAGAAACTTCGATCGGACACTGGCGCCGCGGTTCGTCTTGTCCGGACTTGCCATATATTCAACGAATCTATCTTACAAAACATCGAGCCGGACGACGAGTATCCACGGCAAGCTCATGTTGGTATCTCACTTTCACAATGAACATAAGCGCTTACCTGATTTGCATTTCTGCAGCGCCAGAATGCGGGGGGAGCACTAGAAATTCTTAGGATGTTTGGGCTTGAGGACGTTGTTGAACACCTTATGACCATCATCCCGGGCGACACCGCATCTGCGTCCGGAGTCCATGATCTACTCAACATCCTCTCCCTCATCAGCGACCTTCAAATCCTTTTCGACATGCTCATGCTCGCTTTGGAGCCCACTGCGGACAATGAGGTATGACAGTTCGTTATTTCCCGGGCTATCATACTATTAGCTCAATGCTACCACAGCCCAACACATACGACGTCGTTTTCGCCTGCCCCGAGATAAGTAGCTATCGGCTACTTCGGCTTGAAGAACCGGATCACACTGACCAATTTTGCAGACACGCGCAAATACAAGCGGGCCGGTGGTCAACTTGAACTGCCGCTTCCGGAGCCTCGTCTATTGGCTCTGCATGCGGTGTGTGTACGTGTCGCGCACATGTCGGGCGCCGCAGAAGCCCTGGACAAGTTCGACCGGGATGTGGAGGAGACCTCAGTGCTCGCGGAAGATGGGTCGTCAGCGCACTTGTTGAATATGATCCTTTCGCCGCTTGTTTCGGCTTGAGTCCCCAACTGCGGGCGGAGGCGCTCCTTCTGAGGTCTGTATCAACTCCTTGCACGCAAATCCGGCCTGGTCTCGCCGTCTCCGGGTCGCTGGCATCGCCCCCTTTTGATCTCCCGCCGGCACGCCATCTTCCTGCTCTCCTTCCGGTGCGGCACTGGAGCCTCTGTGTAACTTTCAGTGTGAGTCTTTCACCCACAACCGGATCCTGCGGTTTTGAAGCCTTTGAACTCCGCGGATCCACGAGATTTAAACTGTATAAAAATAAGAGGTACGGGACTGCCCTCTCCCTGCTTCCTGCGCATCAACAGCGCTGTTGTCGCCCTCTTTGTGTCCCTGCGACGCCGGGAGAGCAGCGTCGCCCACCGCGCGAAAGCCGAAGCTTGACGAGATAGCGATGGATTTGGGAGCTTTATGGGGTGTTGTCATTCTCAATTACCATCCCTCCCTATTCGTCCTTGTTTCCTGCGGAGAACGCGAGTTTCTATCCATTGTTCATGGGCACATGCAAGGCTACAGCATCTTCCTTGTACCCCGGATTGCCTGAGGTAGTACTTAGCCTGGACCAAATTTCAGCGCACTTCTTTCCCGTGTCTTGTATCTATTTCCCCGTCTTCAGACCACGCTGGGTTCTTCCCGCGCCCAGGCGACATCCCAAGTGTCTTGACTCTGGGATTGCTGGGTATGTATATGAGGCAAGCAAGTTAAGTTGTTAATGAACGCGGCAATTCATCTAATACTCAAAGGTCACTCCTCCATTGAATCTAAGCCAGGCGATCCTGAGTGATTTGGAGAAGATCAGGTGGAGTGCTGGATACAACTGTGTAGGTTATCTTCAGAGAATCGAAGGAGATCTTCAGACTATGCGCTTTTTCGTCGTGTTCAATGTACATACGGAGTTTTTGTTCGGACTCGAAAATTCTCAAGGCAAGCCAACATCAATTCCTAGGAGCTACAGACTGTACTTGAAGGAGGGGCTTTCGTCGCCGAGTTGTCGAGCGCCAGGATCTTCTTTGACCTTTTCCTTCTGTCTATTTCGCACAGAAAGATACCAAATATTCAACCCAGAAAGTACACCCATCAATACCGAGAAAATCAGTAGCGTCTTGGTCGCTTTCGTGTATCGCGGCGCAGGGGATAGATCGCCGAAGAGCCATGTAGCGAGAATACCGCCTGAATTTGTCATGATGAAACCGATGGCCATGGTTGTTGCGCGGCGGATGTACGGCGCGGAGTTGTTGGCGTTCCATGCCGCCAATTAGGCTCGTAACCATCCTGTCTATGATATGTCGATAGACAGGCTGGTCGATTTGGTCGTGATTAACAGAGAAGCGCGAGATACCATATATGGTAAGTTATGTAAGCACTCTTGCTCCCTGGCTTGCCACCGCCCATGTCCTCCCTCTGCTATCTCTGGATTCTTCAGCACCTCCTGGCACCGTGAACCCAACCCATCCACAGGATCCCACTCTCCTGACCTTCAAAACTCCGCCCTCGCACCGACGTTGCCCATGATATCTCAAGAGTCAAGCTGCCCGCCTATGGCCACGTCTCCGCCCTTCCCTCTCTGTCCTCCTGGATCGTCTTTGGCCCCGTTCCGAGCTGCCGAGCTGCCAGCCTGCTCTGAAGCTGCTGTTGCGCCCTAGGCCTCATCGAGTATCGATGGAGATTCGAGAGGGAACTGGGGAGGGTGCGGCGGGCGTGCCGAATTGCTCGTTTTCGGAGACGAAGGTGAAGGCAGACATCGAGATTGGTGTGCTACTGGACAAGGTGGCACAGCGGAGTAGAGAATGTAATTATTTTTCGCTTAATACTGAGTACAATGGTGCATAAACGCGCCATCAAGACGGTGCCACCCTCGGTGGTGCCGTTTGATGCGTGATGGCCGAAGCTTCCCAGAAAGGAAGGTCCGTGAGTTGGCCCAAAATCCGGGTGGGCCCCGTGGAGTCAGGATCGAGATGCGATGGGGGCGATAACTCGGTGCGTGGCCAGCATAATTCATATCTTCCGGGGCTCACATCGTTACCGCGCCAACCGACCCGAGGACCGATGTCAGCGCCCTTCAGCAACAGCAGTGCGTTACCGTGCTTCTCCGCTCCACATACGCCACCCCGTCCAGCAATATGTGGACCTGGTCGTAGCACCACCCTGTTAGACGCGGACGCGTAGCGTTACTGACCGAGACGGATGTTTGAAGGTGTTTACCGCGGCGTGATATCACGGATGGCAAGGCCATCAATCCCTCACTCGTCTTCCCTCTTTGGTCGCGTGTGAGGGTATGTGCCTTGCCTCTTGTTTCGTTCTCATCTGACCGTAGTTTAGCGTACAGTAACTCATACCTACGGTACAGGTGAATATACAGACTCGTCTTCCCTCTTTGGTCGCGTGTGAGGCGTACAGTAACTCATACCTACGGTACAGGATCTTACAGGTTATGGGCCATTGATTCGCGTCTTTATCGACGACGAATAGGTTCCTGCACCGTTTCCGCGACCACGACACTGGGCGAGTCCGCAGTCCTTCTTTTTTGACGAATACGCGCCGCGCGCCACGACGACGACACCACCTTCATTCTCGTTTCCCGTTTACCGCCTTCCCGAACCGATGAACCCTTCGTTTTCGACGAGCAACCCGCTGGCGCCGAACCCCTGGTCCTCGCTGCCCCCACAGCCGATGCACCAGGCGGCAATGCCGTCGCCGATGACGCCTCACTCTTCCCACATCCAAATGCCCCAGATCCCTCCCCGCCCTCCACGCCGCGCCATGCCATTCGAGGCACCGCCGGGACACGCTGTCCTTCCGCCGTTGAACGTGTACGACACCGCGCCGATGAATCCCCACCAGCAGCAATATCCGCCGCCGCCCGTACACGCACAGCACGCGCAGCCCTCACATGGTCCCCCCGCATACGCGTTCCCTTATCCATACCCGACGTATCCTCCCGCTCACCATCCCGCCGCTCGTCCTCCAGTCGCTCGCCCGCTACCGGCACCGCCATCTCAGCTCGGGACACAGAACGGCCAGTATGGCAGCCAACCGCTGCCGGGTGCATATAGCTCGGTCTCGGGCTTCGTGGGTGACGCAGGGCCTGCGCCGAAGGTTCAGCAACTGTCGACGACGGCGTGGCCGGAGACGGAGAAACTTGCACTGGAACGGGGTAACTGGCTACCTTGGTCGCAGAAACTCTTACGCCAACTCGGGATGGTCCCACACGTATGGCGTTTCATCACCCGCGGCAACCCATGTCCATCGTTTGACATGTACCCGGCTCACCATCGTGCTTGGGTTGACCAAGACATGGTCGTCCGTTCCTATCTCGCGGAGATTCTGACAGCGTCGGAGCGCTCATACATCGCCAGATGCTCGACTGCGTACGAGGCGTATGAGACCCTTGCTGCGCGTCACACGCAACGCGGGCCTATTGGTCAGATTGACGCTCTCAAGAAATTTCTTTCCGTCAAGTTCCCTATCGACCCTTCCCAATTTGGCTCCACCGTCACCGTCCTCTCCGACCTCAATGACGCGATATGGGCGGCGGGCCCTCCTGACCCTGATTCGTTCCTCCTCGCAGGCCTGCTCGTCGCTCTCTCGGCCAATCACTCGGAGTTCGTCAACAGCATGGTGACGCTGCCCAACCTCTCCCTTTCGCTCCTCCTCGAACGCTTAGGCATCAAGCAAGCCTATCACACCGCTGGTATGACGGGCGGGAATGGTATGACGTTTGTGGCGTCGACGGGCGAATCGGTGGGGAAGCAGCTGGGGACCTTCGTGGGTGCTGCGGTGGAGGCGGGAAGCAGTGTGAACGCAGCGCGCGGTCCACCTCCCAAGGGCAAGCGGCCAAGGGAGAACTGCAGTACCCCTGGCTGCCCCACGTCGCAGACGCATACGTGGCCGTACTGCACGGCGCCGGGGGGTGGTATGGCGGGGAAGTCGGTGGAGGAGGCAAAGGCAAAGAAGCGCGCTGAGGCGGAGGCGAACGCCAAGCAGCGTCCTCAGGGACACATCAAGCGTAACGCCTCAGGCGCTGCGTTTGTAACGATTTCGGGCGAAGATTTCCTTCTTTCGCCGATGCCACCGTCTACTGCGCCCGCTCCTCCCGCTCCTCCCGTCGCACCGCCTCTCAACCTCATAAATCTCAAGACCGACTCTTTTGCTTCGCTAGCGGAGGTGGAGGAACCCGAAGTCTGGCTAGCATCTTTACCTGAACTCAAAGCCTCGGTCGATTGGTCGAAATTCACCGTCAACGCTGCGTCGGTCGACACCCAATCCACTGAACCTTACGTCCTATACGCTGATACGGGCGCGACCGTACACATCTCCCCACACCGCTCCGACTTCCTCACCCTGCGTACCATCGAGCCTCGTGCCATCAAAGGTTTCCAGGGAAGCAGTATTGACGCAGTCGGGGTGGGCACTATTGTTAACAGCAAACTCGAGCTCGAGTTTGCGCTGTTCGTTCCAGAGGCCGCTATTCGCCTTCTCTCTGTCCTCAGTATCTGTAAACGCAAGGGGCTCTCTTTTCATTGCGACGACAGCGTCGCAGTACTCGCCAATGCCACGATGGGGGTCGTGTGTAGCGGTACTGTGGATCCTGTTCGACAGCTTTACCGCATGGATTGTACGATGCCCGTCTTGTCTTCCAATGCCGCCTCCGCCGCCGCCCGCGACTTGCGCAGCTGGCACCTTTGCCTTGGCCATGCCAACGAACAATCCATTGTCGACCTCTACCTGGATAATCACGCTGACGGTATGGTCCTCGATCCTTCCTCCGATGCTCCCGTTTGTGACTCCTGTATCCTTGGGAAA
Source organism: Roridomyces roridus (assembly GCA_029378245.1). Taxonomy (NCBI): domain Eukaryota; kingdom Fungi; phylum Basidiomycota; class Agaricomycetes; order Agaricales; family Mycenaceae; genus Roridomyces; species Roridomyces roridus. Next base: position 362,311 of record JARKIF010000001.1, on the reverse strand, counting down.
CAGACCAAGGCGCTCATCCCCAAGATTCGCAAGGGACCGCGCGCATCGAGGAGGCTGGAGAAGGTCAATGTGGATTTGTCGGGGAAGGTATCGGTGCAATCCCGCAGCGGAAATAACTATACACTTGATATTGTCGACGATTTCTCGTCTCGTGGCTGGTGTATTCCGATTCCATTGAAATCCGATGCATTTCCTTTTCTCACGCGGTGGATTCTCATGGCTGAGGCGCAAACCGGGGATCGGATCAAACGCATCACCATCGACAACGGAGAGCTCGTGTCGACCGCGTTCGACAACTGGTGTGCAGACAGAGGCATTGAAGTGGTCCATACGGCTGCGCGCACTTCCAAGCAAAACGGAAAAGTGGAGCGATACCACCGTAGCATCCACAGCAAGGCTCGCACCATGCGCATACACTGTGGAGCCCCGCCTTTCCTTTGGGATGAATTTTGCGTGACCGCGGCATACTTACATGCCAGAACTCCAAGCTCCGCCCAGGGTGGTCATACTCCGCACGAATGCTTCGAGCGTCGCAAACCGGATCTATCGCATCTCAGGGAGATTGGTTGTCGGGCGTTCGTCCTCATGGAGGAGAACAACCCGAAGGTGTTCGCACGCTCAATTGAGTGTGTGCTCATCGGGTACACGCCTCAGTCCAAGGCGTATCGGTGCTGGGAACGCGGGACTAACAAGATATACAACTCGATCGACGTCAGGTTCATTGAATCCGGGGATGTCGCTCGGGTCGTGTACAACAAGGAAAAACTGGCCGCTATCTCTCCCCAACCCACCATTCCTCGATCCCCTCGCGTCCCTGACGACCAAACCCCTTCTGACCCCAATCTTCGGACATCATCGCTCCCTATACCTCCGCCTCCCTCTACCACGCCGCCGCCTGTGGCCGTTCCTCCTGTGTCAACAAGTGACGAGCCTGTCCTTCGCCGATCCTCTCGTACCAAACGCCCCACGGCCAGAGCTGCCGCCAACTCGGCTACAGAGGATGATGGCGTTGCGCTGGCTGCTGACGACGGGGAGATTGAGATTTTGGAGGAATGGGAGCAGATAATTGCGGATACGCCTGAGGACGATGATGGAGAGGAGGAGGAGATGCTGTCGCAGTTGAATGCATATCTCGTGTCCAATCCCATCGACGTGGAGTACCCGGACGACCCGCGCAACTACACCGAGGCAATGGCGGCCCCGGATGCTGAGCGCTGGGTCGCCGGTACACACGAAGAGCTGGAATCCCTCCGATCCATGGGCGTCTACAAACTCGTTCCCCCATCCGACGTCCCCCCGAACAAGACGATACTCGACTTGAAGCCAGTTTACGTTCGCAAGCGGGACATGGACGGGACCGTTGTGCGGAACAAGGTCCGGTACTGCCTACTTGGGAATCGTCAAGTTTTCGGACGGGACTACACGGACACGACCTCCCCAACTGCGCGCCTCGAATCCTTCCGGGCTGTCCTTCACATCGCGGCTTCCAAGGGCTGGGATATTCAGCAGGTCGACGTTAAGACGGCCTTCCTCAACGCTGATCTCCCCCCCGAGGAGTACCAATACGCCCGCCAGCCCCGTCATTTCGAGGAGCCTGGCAAGGAGAGCTGGTTCTGGATGGTTGTCAAGTCGCTGTATGGGTTGAGGCAAGCTGGTCGTGCATGGAATCGCACTCTGCATGCGGCTATGGTGGAGTGGGGCTTCAGACGGCTGATCTGCGAGTGGTGCGTTTACGTGCGTTTCGGGCCTAACGGCGAGGTTATCCTGGTAGCGATCCATGTCGATGACATGATCTCTGCTGCGTCCTCCACTGCTGTCAACGACACCTTCAAAGCCCAGCTACGCTCGAAATGGCAGATCTCCGACCTTGGTGAAGTCCGGTACTGCCTGGGCATTGGCATCGTACGGGACCCGGAACGCCGCACCATCGCTCTCTCCCAAACCGCCCTCATTGACCGCATCATCGCTCAATTCCGCCAAGGAGACGCCCACCCCGTGTCGACGCCGATGGAAGCTGGACTCAAGCTTGTGCGACCTGACCTCTCACTCCTGTCCCCGGAGGATCGTGAGCGTCTGCAACACACTCCCTTCGCCTCCCTTGTCTGCTCTCTGATGTACGTGTCGCGTGGCTCTCGGCCCGACATTGCGATGGCCGTCAGCAAGCTGGCTTGTTTCCTCGACTGCTTCACCGCCGTCCACTGGCAGGCTGCCATACGCGTCGTACATTATTTGAAAGGGACTCGGGACTATGCTCTCTACCTAGGCGGCACTGAACCAATCCATCTTGCGGGCTACACCGACTCGGACTATGCGAATGACCCCCAAAAGTTCCGTTCCGTCATGGGCTACAACTTCTCACTTGGCCTGGGACCCATTTCATGGGCTTCCCGCAAGCAGAAGCTCGTCGCGTCCTCTTCCACCGAGGCGGAGTACATAGCCGCGTCCGAGGCATCCAAGGAAGCTTGTTGGTTACGCACCCTGATCCGCGGTCTCGGCGTCTCCGTTGAGGGTCCTACTCCCATTCGATGCGATAACAATGGTGCCATCGCCTTGGCCAACGACCAGGCTCTCCATCCCACCTCCAAAGCTATCCATATCCGGTACCACCAGATCCGCGAGTGTGTTGAGAAACGCAAGATATTCCTTCCCCGCGTCTCTTCCTACGACAACGCCGCCGACACCCTAACCAAGCCGCTACCAGCCGTGGATTTCGCGCGTCATCGAGCTGCGTTGTTCGTCTCGCCAGGGGGTGCTTCGCCAGGGGGTGCGCCTTCACAGGGGGTGCTGGCATGAGGGGGTGGTTACCGCGGTCCGCAACGAGGGGGTGTGTTAGACGCGGACGCGTAGCGTTACTGACCGAGACGGATGTTTGAAGGTGTTTACCGCGGCGTGATATCACGGATGGCAAGGCCATCAATCCCTCACTCGTCTTCCCTCTTTGGTCGCGTGTGAGGGTATGTGCCTTGCCTCTTGTTTCGTTCTCATCTGACCGTAGTTTAGCGTACAGTAACTCATACCTACGGTACAGGTGAATATACAGACTCGTCTTCCCTCTTTGGTCGCGTGTGAGGCGTACAGTAACTCATACCTACGGTACAGGATCTTACACACCCCGCTTCAGCACAAGCTCCTCGCCCTTCTGTCGGCGTGTGCTTCCCTCGGCAGTAGTACGACTGCGAGAGCGTCCCGGCCTCTTGTACCACATCTTGTCTACCAACCGTCCACGCGCTGTCGAGCAGGAAGAGTTGCCGCACCACGACTCCCCTGCGAGTTCCTCCCGGAACCGAGCGCTCTGGCTGGGGAGACCACGGCGAGGCGGTTCAGACGAGAACGCTACAGCAGCGCTGCAGCACTGTCAATGGAGTCTGGGCGGACAAAAGCTTGTCGTATCGCACAATACTTGTATCAATGTATAGTATACTATAACAAGGACTTATTTTCGCTCTCCCATGGTGTCCTTGAGCTTCAGAACGGTGGAGGGAGGCGGACGAGCAAGGAGAGTGAGCTGCTTACATGACTTACCATATATGGTATCTCGCGCTTGTGGGTAGATCACGACCAGATCGACCGGTCTGTCTATCGACATTTCATAGACAGATGGTCACCGGTCTAGCCGCCAATGCGGGTTGGATGAGGTATGTTCCTGGAATAGAAAGAAATAGGGAACCGTATTGGACGTGGTGGTTAGATGAGCCTGTGTTGAATGAGATTGGGGACTTGGTGCGCATGAGACGCACCGAGGAATAAACCGAAGCCGACGACGCAGATGAGCGAACCGACGATAATGACCACGCCACGGCATTTGTAGTAGTCCGAAATCAACCCTGCTGCCAATGTTACTGAAAATCAAGTCAGTCGCTGCACTCATCGGGCAACAGGCATCATACCGACGGCGGAAACGACGAATGGAGGGACGGTCATCAACTGAGCCGCCGCTGCAGTGAATCCCAGACTCGCGACAATGGAAGGCGTGAAGTATGCCAACCCATACAGAGCGACACCTGAGATTGAATTCAGCACATTCCAGCGGGTTGGCAGTGCTGTACACACCATTCATGAAATAAATAATACCCACAAGGACGACCTGGGGCGACATGAACGATTTAGCCACCTCTGACCACCGAAACCCATCCGCCTCCAGCTCCTTGCTCATCACCCCATCCACGACCAGTGTTTCAGCGACGTGAGACTTTTCTTGTTCGTTCAGAAACCAGGCGTCCGCTGGTGATCTGGGTAGGAGGAAGTACCCAAGCAGTCCACATGCAATGGTGATCGTTCCCTCAATGAGAAATATCCACGACCAACTAGAATGTCCTCGTTTCCCATTGAGATGAATTATCCCGAACGCGAGGATCCCAGAGAAGGCGCCGGAAAGAGAAGCGGCGGAGAAGAAGGCGGCGATCCTGTTAAATATTAGGTGCTTGGAAGAAATGTGGATTGTCGATCTACCGCGTCTGTAATCTTCTTCTAGGATAGAACATGGAAAGATAGAGCACGATTCCTGGGACGGCACCTGCGTAACGGCTTGATATTGAGTTGAAAAGCTGAGGATCTAGCACGCACCTTCAAAAAGGCCGATGAAGAAACGGCAGACGAGAAGTCCATGATAACTCGTTACTATCCCTGCTGGGTGTCAGAAGGCATTCACTCTGTTCGACCGTGTACCTTGCAAGGTCGCGACTAGGCCCCATAAAATCATCACACTGGGTAGAAGGATGTTCGGTCCAATGCGCTTGAAACCAACTAAGAGACGCACCAATCTCAAATTCAGTGTGACGCACCTTTAGCACGAGATTCGAGGGCAGCTCCGAAGCAACGTAGGTAACATATGTCACGGTCAAAGCGATAGTGTACTGCTTGTTGGACATCTTCAAGTCGGTTTGCAATCCTGCTATGCGGGCGTTCCCCACATTGGTACGATCCTGCCAGGTTCGGCATGAGCAAAACGCCAAGGCGCGGGGCGGCTTACCAGAAATGATAGCAAATAAAACATGGTGATTACGGGGATGATCCTGTAGTCGAGTTTCCGCCATGCAGTGCGGCCGGGGTGGAATTTAACGTCGTCAGCGAGCTTTGAACTTGGCCGTTCTTTCGAGTCCGACATGAAGGGAGGCGTCCAATCTGATCCATGGCCAAGGGTTTATATATATGGGCTTCCCCGCCGTTCGCCGCACTTCCAGGGTGTTGGGTCAGCTCGGAAGCACGAAAGTGAATGGGGACCGATATAAGTGTGTGCGATCCATATCTGCTTGAGAAAAAAGAAGTCAAGTGGGTGAGCCAAGAGTAGCTTGAGCGCTGTTCTGGTAGTGGTGGCGTTTCCAAAGTGAATTCCTTCCCAGAGATGGAGCAAGACCAGATAAAAGGACCGCGGGTGCTTCCGGCGACTCCGATTTTGAAAACTTTACATCTATGTAATTTCGCCATCTCAGCGCGCGCTTGGAGCAGTTTGTGTTTCTTGAAGAAGCTCGAGTTCAGTCAGACGCACGGGGAATCAGTTGAACAGGTTGAGCAAATTGACCGGTGATCAGGCATGGAAGAAAGCTGAGAGAGACAGAAAGAGGCTGACCATCATCTGGCGAGCGCGCGATCATCGTGCGCGTGATGCCGGATCCGGATTGTACATTTTTGGCGATGGCCGTGTTTTGCCGCCATCAAAGTGCTTTCCTTCCGTCCACCACGACTTGACCACGACTTGAGCTTTAAAATGAATTCAGGGTGGGCTGAGCTACTGGTTTCTCAGAGACATTTGCTCATCTCACTTGCATCTCACTGTATAGTGCTGGCAAGGTTCGGTTCGGTTCGGTTCAGCAGCATTTTTTCTGAACCCCGAACCTGAACCTGGCATTCGGTTCGGGCCATTACCGAACCTTGAACCTGAACGCGCGTTCGCGTTCGGTTCAGGTTCGAACGTGTTCGAACCCCGCCGGTCCCTGATCCCAAGAATCCTCCCAAAAAAGTGTTCTGTGCTGAGGGTACCTGGGAAGGAGTCAACTGAGGTGCTTTGGGGAACCCGATGGATCATGTACGGCGCTGTAATGTGCAGCCGACACATTCCCGCCACTATTGATGCGCCATCAATCATCTTGATGATCAGTCAGAGGCGTGCAACACGGCGTACAAATGGGTTACAAGGGTGTGGATGTTACCGGATGGGTATACTTGCTACAGATCACACCGGCACTGCCAGAAATGTGGGAAATCCGGCGTGAAATTGACACAATTGTGCTGATGGGGTTCACTTTCAGGTTCAGGTTCGAACGCGCACGGTGCTGGCCGAACCCCGAACCGAACTTGCGTTCAGGTTCAGGGATTTTGTGAACCTGAACGCTGAACCCGCGTCCGGTTCAGGTTCGGTTCAGGTTCGAACCGATTTCTGAACCGGACCTTGCCACCACTAATCTCACACAGACTTTCCTGCGACGCGTCCTCCTGTTCCCTGCACTGTGTCTCAACATCGCCGCTTTCCAGCCCCTTCCCCGAGCTTCATTCCCATAATGGCGTGCCTTCAGACTTGCAGCATGCCATCATATACAATTCTATCCGAAGAGCCAGAGAGAATCCCGCACGGGTCGAGGCCGTAATTGCGACTTTGGCCACGCGGCGCGCAGAGTTAGACAAATTCATCCGGGACCACACGGGCATGGTATCGGCAATGCGTCGATTCCCAAACGAGAGCTGTGTCGACCCCGACGCTGAATTCGACCCCCTTCGTAACGGCGTCTGGATTCTGGGGTGGGTGTGCCAACGATGGCGTGCCGTCGCGCTTGGGACTCCAGAACTCTGGCGCCACTTTGTACTCAGGGAGACCGGCGAGCAGGATCCCCTAAAACCCTTTTTGAACATCCAACTGGACCGTGCGCGTTCCGCACCGCTCTTCATTCGTTTCTCGGCTCGACGGTCAATCGAGCTCATGGACGTCCTCCTCGATGTTTCATCTCAATGGGCAGACGTTCAATTAGGCAGCACGGAGCTGTGCAACCGTTTTCTGAACCAGGATTCCCATTTCCCCCATCTCAAGAGACTCGAAATCTACAGTTATCTTCCCTTGCTAGAGGGAAGAACCAGCAGCATTGACAATGTCATGACAATGACATGGTCGCTTCACTCCCCGCTCTTGACCATCTGCTGATGGATCTCGAGGGCAAACCATTCCCGCCGCAACTTCTACTTCCCTGGTCCCAGCTCCGCACATGTAGCGTGTGGCAATTCCGTGCAGTGGATATCCTATGGATACTTTCTCTAGTGTCCCACGACACCCACGTCTCCGTTTTTGACTCTCGCTTGGAACCCGGCCTTGCTGCGAGGGAGTTTCAAATTCGCTCGATGCGGATAGGCGGTCTTTCTAGGGCTCCGACCCGACCGTCAAAATGACGGGTCAACGAGCCGTCACGACGGGTGCCGGCCCGGCCGTACAGCCCTCTGAAGCCACAATTTTGACGGCCGGGTCCGGGTCCGGTTCCTTGGCTGACGGGGTACCCGTTCCCGGCCGTCGACGGGCCATGACGGGTGGTGACGGGTCCTCGGCTAACTCACCATGCCGAGCTGCCATCATCACTTGATGCTCCAGGGGTAGCGCAGGGTAGCGCACCTGGGTCATCGGCAATCTTCCTGATGGCCCACTACTGCGGTTCTGGAGGCATCCCGAGTACCAATCCGTAATTTTGACTTGCCGGCATCGCGTTCACATCAATCTGATGGTCGATTTAGCTGGAGGCACGGGCTGTCACCGCTCCGACCCGTCATGACGGCCGTGACGGGTCTGACGGGTACCACCCGGCCGTTTTGAGGCCTCGCAACGTGGTCTGACGGCCGGGTGGGGCCCGTCCGACCTCCCATGACGGCCGTCAGAGCGACGGCCGTCGCCGTCAACGGCCGGGTCGGAGCCCTAGGTCTTTCTACCTGTGAGCTCTTGAGCGCGATGCTTCTACCAAACCTCGAGAAGTTCGAAATTGGTTGGGATGAAAGCCCTGATCCGTCGAAGGCAGTTATTTCCTTCTTGGACGCTTCCGACTGCCATCTGAAGTACCTAAGCATACCACAAACAGGCTACCGATCGGCCTCGTTGATCAGCATACTGGAGTCGCCGCATGTTCGCGACATTGTGCGGTTGGATATCTGCCACGTTTCAGGATCCATGTACATCCCTTTCTTCCTTGCAGAGCTTTCAAAAAACGGGCAGCTTGCCCCGCAGCTTCGAACTTTGGCCATTCGTGGGGATTCGAGGGACATGGACGAGTTCAATGTCTTGGAATTACTCGCCAACCGGAAGCCTACTATTCGTAGGGTTTTGTCGTGGGAGTTTGAGGAGAGGGAAAGGGATTTGGTGAACGATGGATTGGAAGTTGTGGTCCGTGATCGCTGAGCGGCAGGTAAGTGAATTATTAATTTTGTTTACCAACTTGAATTCAGTAATATATGGTGGTCCGACTGCACATTTAAATATCCCACACTTTTATGGACCTTCCCATACTTTTATAATGAAAATTTTGTCTTTACCATACTTTTTGAGTCTTTTGAACACCGAAAGAAAGTGTGGGGAAAAGTTGAACCTTCCCCCACTTCTATTGAGTCGAAATCCGACTTCCCACACTTTTATCGCTTAGCCTGCCGTCACTTTGATCGCCTGCCCTTGCTTCGTTGATCCCACACTTTTATTCAACTTCGAATTTTCCCATACTTTTTTTCAACTGCAAAATTTCCCCACTTTCATTCGACCTCGACACTTCCCCCACCTTTTTCAGGCTCAAAGGGTACCATCCCCCGCCTTTGATTGACACCATATACGTGTGCTTTGATCAATCTGGATCCCGTGATCCCGCTTGCTCTGCTGGCCCTTCGACAACGACCACACACCTGGCCTCCTTGAAGTCCTCCGCTCCTCGCCCCGTCTCGTTCACGAGATCCGAATAGTCGGTCTATTGGCGTGTCACAGGGCTATCCATGATCCTTACTACTGCCAGTGGCTGACTGACACCTGTGACCTCTCAGCTCTGCCTTCCGAGACGAGCGTCTGGCCTCATCCTACTGCCGTCGCATACGAAAGGTTCCATTCGTATTTGAAAGTCACACGTCGAACTGCCATTCGAATTGAACGAAATACTACAGTATCTGACATGCTCTGCTCATGCCGCCTCGTCTTATCAAGTCCTGCGTTCTGGCCCAACTGGTCTCCAATCCTGCACTCCCCACGTCGTCAAATCATTGGCTGGACTCGCACCAAAGCCATCCCTCCCCTCCCCTGCTGTTGCCGTTGCTCCACTCTCACCACAGAGCAGGGCTGGGTACCTCGCTCCTCATTAGAGCTCTCTGTGGCCCGTGGGCCAGTCGTTCTCTTTCATAGCCGTGATTAGCCGCCACGGCCCAATTGGCAAGCCGCGCATCTCAATTCTCAACCCTCTTGGCTGGCACCACTGCCGCACCGTGCAGCACCGTGATGATGGGTGATTCTGTCTGAGTCCAGCTGGCCCGTCGATAACTACCCGCCCTCAAGGCCGGCTGATCATGTCACCCTCCCGCCCTTCTAGCTATGGTGTGAAACACACCAGTTGGGAGAGCATGCTGCGCAGTGGTTGGCGTCGTCTGCCCGCCTGTGTATTGAACCAAATAAAAGTGGCGATGTCTCGAGGTTGAATGAAAGTGGGAAATTTTGCAGTTGAAAAAAAGTATGGGAAAATTCAAGAGGCACGCAGATCGAGGGGATGCGTGGTTGAGCGGGTGTGCCACCATCCTAACCAAAATGGTCATTTGGTTGCCCGACGGCGAAAAGCCCGGGGGTCGCAGGTTCAAGTCCTGGCAAGAACCGTAGGCGGTTTAGTGGGTATTCTTCCGGTTGAAATCCCGGTTGCCGAGTCCCACAGTACACGTGACTTGTTCAGTCACGTGTCTGCGTAAATGCATTCCGACCTGGAGTCTACAAGGCAGCTTCTACTTCCTAGAATGCCATAAGTGGGTGTCACGCGGGAATGCTTCTGCAGACCTGAGGGCACTGCTAACACGTCATAACAAAGACGTGGGCAAACACTCCAAAAAAAAAAAAAAAAAAAAAAAAAAAGAAGCACACAGATCAGGAGCTGTCAACATCGGGTTGTCGTGAGAGAGTTTCGGGTCAACACTGATGCGACTGATCATTCCCGCCAAAATTGACGGGATCCGATCAAATCATTACGTAGGGAGGGGTGTCTGACCTCGAAAACTTTTTTCAAAAGTTGCTCAGAATGTCTTGTTATGCACAAAAAACATTGGCATCACTGGACTTCCTTTTTGGGATGTCAAAACTCTCTCACGATACCCAATGTCTGACATTTCTGATCTGCGTGCCCCTTGGGAAAATTCGAAGTTGAATAAAAGTGTGGGATCAACAAAGCAAGGGCAGGCGATCAAAGTGACGGCAGGCTAAGCGATAAAAGTGCGGGAGGTTTGACTTCACCTCAATAAAAGTGGGGGAAAGTTTGACTTTCCCCCACACTTTCTTTTGTGGTTCAAAATGCTCTAAAAGTATGGGAAAGATGGAAATCTCAATATAAGAGTATGGGAAGGTCCATAAAAGTGTGGGATATTTACAAGTCGGACCGCCATAGTAATAGGTCACTCATCGCACTCCAGTCCAGGCGATCCCGGGTAATTTGGAAGAGGTCGAGAGTAATATGTACCACTGTGTTAGAACTGGGAAGCTCCGACTATGTCGGAGAAGACCTTGCTTGCACGAATTTTTGTCTCTCCGTTGATACCCTGGGCTGGAGTATCTGGCAAATCTGTCACAAATGTGTAAAATATTGTGGAATCAACCGTTGGCTTGCCCGACAAATGCCAGAACTAAATAATGAAATTTCGAAAGCAACACCGTTCAACATATCCTGCGTCGGCCGATATATTCGTCAAGTCTAGCCCCGGGAAATATTTGATCGGTATTGGTTACAACCAGAGCGTCCCTGGCTCTTCTCCTCGTGCTCGCTCCAATAAGTACACACATTGCTGGTACTCCGGACAAGCGCAGGGCTCGGTCAGGGAGGGTGGTTCTGAGTTGTGTGTGTGTGAAAAATGAAAGCCAAGACTGGCTGACGTTTGCAAAGTGGCTCTTGGGAGACCAGGTTCACCGTTCAAGGTTCAACCCACATGTTGTTCTGTTGAGTTGATGAATATGAGAAATAAAGACACAATACCATACAGAACGCCCCAAAATCGATAGGAAAGTGTTGAGGTATGCGGGGTGGTCACTTTTCTCTGACTGGATACGATACAGTAATGTACCACCAAATGGGACACGATGATCAGATGGGACAAAGGGAATTTCTGAAGTCTCTGGATACCTAATTGCCTCGGAGTTTTCAGTAGCGCACAGAGCAATATGTCCTTTATATTCTATTAAAGGGCTGGACCTGGGGGTGCAACCGATCTAAGTAGAAACTGCGATCATGCCCCGAAGTGACAAAAGTTGAATATTGTTTGGGCATCTGCAGCCTCCAGTTGTTTATGTATGGACTCATGGAGTTCTGTGAAACATGAATGGTGGTTTAGCAACTACTCCAGCAAATTTCTAAGCATTCAGGCTCCGTGGTGGCTCGCAATTCACATATTTCGACAAGGGCAATCCAAATCAGGAAGGTGTGATGGCACCTTCGTAAATTAGATTTGCTCTAATGCTGTCCTTCTGTGGGCCGATCTCACATTCTAAGTTGGTCAGGATGACCCTAATAGCTTCCCATACATGCACGGAGACACAGGTCTGGTGTATCGAGCTCCGGGACCTTTGATTTGGATGCCGTCCCAAGTGGTGATACTACATTGATAAGGACTTTTTCACTTGATCCCTTTCGATATGACCCATGGGCCACACTCTCACTCAAAATTGTAGCAGATCAGGTAGATAGGACCCTTACACTGTGATCGGCAAGCTCCGATTTTTGACCCAAAGCGAAACTCATGTGTCCCACAACGATCTTGATTTGAGTGTCCCATTTGGTGGTACATTACTGTAGGACTCTGAGGTGAGATGCAAAAGTTGACCCAGATGTAGCGGAGGGGTATTCAAGCATTTCGCGGGGGCCAACTGACAGTTCAGCAGCAAAAAAAGAGAGGCAAGAGCCCGTTGTCGCAGGCGTGTCGCAGATGGTCTGGGAAGTAGATTGTAGGGATCTGAATCCGGAAGAGGGCAAAGGGAGAATGTTGGCGGGGCCAGAAGTTTTCATTTCAACTTTCCATAGCCGGTGGTTGCCGGAATAAGAACGGTTGTTGTCGGTCACCACCGTCGGCTGAAGGATTCAAGGAAAGATCCAGAAGGCTCGATGGAGGGCGTCGCGAGCCATAGATTATGATAGTGCACGAGGCACCTAGCCACTGTAACCGAGGACTGGTCCAGCCTTGAGAGCATTCAGCTTGGTCCCGGCGCCTTGGAGTCGGAGTCTTGGACAAGTCTTGGACGGGCGTTGATGCGTTGATGCGAGATCATGCTAACTTCAAAGGCCTCGACGCGTCCTCGATTGGAACATTATACCTCTGCCCAACTCTCCAGCTTCCGCCAAAAACCCGAGCTCTGAAATCTCCACCGGCTTTGCACCGGCTTACTTATCTGGCTCAGCTGTGATTCCCAAGTGATTCTTGAGTGATTCCTCACGACATGATGACTGCAACCTCAAAAACCTCTGCTTGCTGCAGCAGCTTTCTCATTCTCAGAATACCGGCCCACGAGTTCGGAGTTACAAAAGCAGTGATTGCTGGCTTTGTTATCTCCCTTTCTCCCTGGCCATTTCTATGAAGAAAATCCTTCTCCCCACCTCTGGTGTTGTTGCTTTGGAAGAGTGGTTATCACGTCCCCGGCTCTGTTCAAGGCCGCCTGACGGGGGAGGCTTTGGGTTTGATTCATAGCAAGAAGTGGTTTTATTTCTTTGATGTAGCTTTTATCCATGAACATGAGTATAGTCACCTCCTTGTCCAATGTCCAGCTCTAGCACCTATCCAATTTGGTTGTACATACAGCAACCCTTACACCAATTTTATTTCATGCCTCCGGAAGCTTTGACGATTGCAATTGCAAATCTGATTGATCGGATCATTTGTCGGGTTACATCCGGCTTAGATATTTTGAGGCTGAGAGACCTTGACAAGCAAGGTAATTGACAAGCAAGGTAATGACAAGCAAGGTAATATCTTGGGAGGTGGTTTGTGGCTGACTTTTGTAGACTCAAGTTGACTGAAGCAGCCCTTACATAAGAAAGAAGCTCCCTCAGCCAATAAGCAGGTGAATGTTGATATTAATATGCTCAGCCTTCCCAAAAAATTGGAGCATGGATATAATTCTTCAAATTCCCGCTTTATATATACAAAGGATAAAAGTAAATGTGAACGAGCAACGTTGGACGGGCCCAACCCACTTGATTTACGACGGGGCATCAAGCTGCGAAAAATAAGGACGTGCTGAGAGTTGGGAAGAAATGAACTCACCATTCTCGCGTTCATCGCGTCTTTCAACCAGTCGTTTTTGGATGGGATTTCCATTTTCAGGCCTGCTAGGCACAGTCGGTGGAGTTGATCGACGGCGTCTTCCGAGTCGTCACCATCGCATTCGACACCATCCATTTCCGCATCCTCGTGAAGAGTCAGTTTGAACGAGGTGAGACGGTGGTTGCTTTGAAGCATGTCGACGAGCGGCGTCAACGGAAGCTCTGCCGTGCACTCGCGCAACGCCAGAGACTTCAGCGCTGAGCAGATCGATGAGCCGAGGAGTTCGAGTAACTCCTCGAAGGAAACATCGGCCATGCTGTCGCAATCCAACGTGAGGTTTGAAATTTTCGGTAGGACGGCGAGAATGGAGGACATTCCATCCAAATCATTGGGATCTTCTGTCGAAAGGAAGAGCGTTGTCGGGGAGCATTGGGATCTTTTCATCAGATTCTCCATCATGTTAGGGCAGTCGATGCCGGGGTCCTTTACACTGAGGTCGCGCAAGGCCGGGAGAGTGAGGTAGGGGATGATGTCATAAGTGTATATGCCGGAGAGGTCGAGGGTGTGAAGACGAGCGAGAATCCGAGGTTGCCACGATTCCTCGGGTTCGTCCAACATGTCATCGGCGTAGTGGGAGAGCTCGAGTATCTCCAAATTTGGCGTCTGGAGCACCATCTCTAAACACTCGGCGAGAGACTGCTCATGGAGCCGGAGCGTTGTGAGCTGACTCCACGGAAGACGGTTGCGCCAATCCAGAAGAGTGATACTCTGGAGCTCAAGCTCCCTCAAACGCGATGCGTCGAGCAAAGGAGGGAGAGTCACAGACCCGGAGGAGCCCCCGCGGAAAATAAGGCTGGTGAGGTGCGGCACTTGTACGGGGGTGTTTATAGGGATAGAAGTTGGTGCATATATTTCGAGCTCCAAGCTTCTACACCGCGAGAAGTATTTCCCCACGAGATCTAGGACCCCTGAGCGGAGGAATGATATGTGGAGATCCAATGGAAGTACGCCGGCCCGAGAGATGAAGGTCTGGAGTAGATCAACTGTGCCGTTCGTGTCGAAACGAGTCCACAAGCAAGGGTTCGACAGTGCGACCTCCCGCCACAATGCGCAGACGCTGGCAATGAGTATGGGCCTGCATGTTGAGGAGAGATCGTCATCATCATCCTCGTGTACGTAGCGCAGAAAAATTTCGGCAGTAACGTCGTGCGGGAGGGTAAGAACGGGATACACGACCACCGCGAGCTGGTCGATGATGTCCTGTCGATCGGTCTGCAGACGGGTGAGATGCGACTGGAGCGAAGCAATCTGCTCCTCGATTTGTGCTAGGCGGGAACGGAGATTTGCACCACTCATAGCAAGAAAAAGAGCAGAGAGAGAGTGAAATTGAAATTGTGTCTTGTTTGTCACCATCAACGTTTGATCAACGGGCTTTCCGACCACCACCACGACTTGACCACGACTTGAGCTTTGAAATGGATTCAGGGTGGGCTCAGCTACTTTTTTCCCAGAGGCATTTGCTCATCTCACACAGAATTTCCTGCGACTCGTCCTGTTCCGTGCATTGCGTCCCGACTTCGCCGCTCTCAAGCCCTTTCCCCGAGCTTTATTCCAACGGCGTGCCTTCCGACTCGCAGCATGCCATTATTTTCGACTCTATCCAAAGAGCCAAAGCGGATCTCGCACGCATTGAGGCCGAAATGGCGACCTTGAAAGCGCAACGCGCAGAGCTGAACAGGTTCATCTGCTACCACACGGGCATGATATCCGCGGTGCGTCGGTTCCCAAACGAGACTTTGGCGGATATATTCTCTCGCTGTGTCGATCCCGATGCCGAGTTTGACCCCCTTCGTAACGGCGTTTGGATTCTGGGGCGGGTGTGCCAACGATGGCGTGCCGTCGCGCTTGGGACTCCAGAACTCTGGCGCCACTTTATACTTAGGGAGACCGGCGAGCAAGATCCCCTAAAACCCTTTTTGAAGATTCAGCTGGACCGTGCGCGTTCCGCACCACTCTCCATTCGCTTCTCGGCTCGACGGTCAATCGAGCTCATGGACGTCTTCCTCGATGTTCCAGCTCAATGGGAAGACGTCCACGTGAACAGCTCCGACCCAAGGATGGGCGCGTGTTTTATGAGATGGCCGGACTCCCACTTTCCCCGCCTCAGAAGGCTCGAAATCACCAGCTACCATCCCATGCTGGAGGGGAGAACCAGCAGAGTCAACCTGGTTGATTCGCTCCCCGCTCTCGAATATCTGTGGTTGGATATTGGGTTCAAACCGTTTCCCGGACAACTCCTGCTTCCGTGGTCGCAGCTCCGCACATGCATCCTGCGACAATTTTCTGCATCGGATGTCCTACGGGTACTCCCTCTTGTGTCCCGCGAGACTCACGTCTCCATTATCGACCCTTGGATCATTCCCGCCATCCTTACCGCCGCAGATTCTCCAATACGCTCGGTACAGATAATCGGTCGCGGCACCAATGTTTCTGTTCCTACGGAACGCCTGTTGATCGCAATGATTTTACCAAACCTCGAGAAACTCGAAATCGGTTGGACTTTGGGCCCTGAACCATTGGAGGGGGCTATTTCCCTCTTGAACACATCAGCTTGTCATTTGAAGCACCTATCCTTACCACAAGGACCCTACCCATTGACACAGTTGATTAGCCTATTGGAGTCGCCGCATGTTCGCGACATTGTCCGGCTGGACATACCCCACATTTCAAACTCCGAGTACACCCCTTCTTTGCTAGCAAAACTTGAGGGAAATGGGGCGTTTCTCCCGCATCTTCACACTTTGGCTATTCGTGGAGATTCAAGGGATATCGAGGCGTTGAATGTCTTGGATATCCTCCGCGATCGGAGGCCTACCACGCGCAAGGTTTCGTTCACGCGTTGGGGGTGGGATTTCCCAGAGAGGGAAAGGGGTTCGAGGGATACTGGTTTGGAAGTGGTGGTTCTTCACGGCTGAGCAAGCGGGTAAGTGATTCGTTTACCAACTTGAATTCAGCAATAGTCACCTATCTCACTGTAGTACAGGCGATCAGAGGATTTGGAGGAGGTTGGGTAGAGTATGAGCAGTACGACTGTTGGAATATCTTCAGAGGTGTAAAATATTCGTGTTCTTGCTCAATTTGAAACTTCGAGAACTCTCCATCACGCCGGCTTTGTTGCCGTGCGCCTCAGTCATCATCGACGCGCGTCTACCGCACTTGATTTCATTTCTCTTCCACTCTCACCTTTGGACCCTCACAGTATATGCTGCCGATATTCGGAGAAACCAGACGACGTGAAATCAACCTCGGCGGCTCCTCATCGTCCTCCACACTCTCGTCGATACAAGATCAAGCCAAAGCAAGGCGCGCTGAAAGAGAAGAACAGAAACGCAGGAACGAAAATGCAACTCGCATACAGGCCTGGTGGCGAGGTGTCTCGGCCATCCGCGCCGCCAAGGCAGAGATGCGTCGGGTCTTTGAGTCGGATGTGCAGAGCATAATGGGCCTGCGATGTCTTGTACTGCTCGGGAGGGACCAGGATGCACTACGGATGTGGGCTCGGGCGATGGAAGCTGGAGGAGAGGGTACGCATTGTGCCTCTGGATGTTGCGTCAACTGACTGGGCTTGCAGGATCGTTATTCTCGCCTGCGGTCGGACCACAGCAGGCCAGTTGGCTTGTCCTCATCCGACAGATATCTGTCCTGCTGCTTCGTTCCGTCGCTCTTTCTCCCCAGTGAGCACATCGCCCGGTCTTCTTGGCCCACTTCTCATCTGAGATGTAGATCCCTCGACGCAGTAACGTATCTCAAGATACTTAACCTATTGCTCTCTCCCGATACGGTGACTCGAACTCTGGGACCACAGGGTCGTCAGGTCGCAGCGGACATCCTCATGTATGCCCTCAAACGCGACCTTTACCCGTTGTTGTCCCAGTCCATTTGGTCTATAGTGCGTCGCCATCTTTTTTTTTCTCCAGCCGTATGCTCATGGAGAATCAGCCAGTGGCAGAGTCCAAAGCCTCGTTGTCGCTACCCCTCCTCGTCCCATTGACGACTGTAGCCTTCTCTGCCTTCCCGTCTGGCATGGACGCGTATTCGGCGTCGATTACCGCGCTTATCGCGTACATCCTGACTATTCCGCTGTTACCCAATCGCCTGCCCATCCCAAGCCTTGTCTACCTATCCGCCCACCTCCCGCTTGCATCCCTTGCCGCTACCATGCCATCACCAAACTCTCCAACGATCACTGACAAGATCCATCTCATCGCCAACTTCATGGCCTTCGTGCCACCGCGCTACGGTGCCCTTCCCGCGCCAGCGCTAAATGCGTACCTCAATCTTCTCACGGAGCTTTTCGACTCCCTGCCCGTCAACGCTCTGGAAGGGCATACCCAACGCACTGCCCCCACTCTCTCCACTCCTGTCGACTCGGATTCTGACGATGAAAATCGACCCATCGTGTCTCTCGTCTCTTCCTTCACGCCAGATGCACCACCCCCACCCCCTCTTCCCACCCTCGATGCCCGGACACTCAAGCGCCTAGCCACACTCGTGTCGCCAACGCATGTCGCGTCATTGCTTTCAGTCACGCAGAAGCACCCCGAAGCGACGAGGCGCGCCTTGTTTGGCATGCTCCTTGCGCTGGAACGAGTTTGGCCCGGCAAAAAGAGTGCGTTGCTGGGCACCATCGTGGGCGGTGGTGCTGGGACGGGTGTCATCAAGGAGTTGTGGCGGGGCTCGGTGAGGAGGACGAGTGCGACTGCTGTTCTACGGGCCCGTGAGTTCCCTTTCCTCTTCTTTCGCCTTGATCATGACCAAACTGTGCTTCCAGGTGCAGGCCGCGAAGAGGCTCCCGATGGGACGATACAGCCGTTATTATTCCTTGCGGATCTGTACGCGCATGTGCTCCTTACGATGGGCGACGACGAGTTCTTTGGAACGTCTCAGCAGCATGTGGCCGCGAGGAATCCGATGAGCTTGGACGAATTGGTGGTGTTTAGCCGGTTGTTGCTTGATATCGCGTTTGGGCTTTATCAGGGATCGCAGGACGCTGATGGTGCCGATGCGAGCATGTCGGGGACGGCGGGGCCGAAGGGTATGAGGTTCACGTGGGAGGAGGTGAGGGAGAAGGTGACCAAGTGTTTGGTGGCCATTCATGCGCGGGAGTGAGTGCTTGCTTGTTTCCCTATCGGGCCTGCTGACATTTTGTTATAGCTCGAGGAGGCCGTTTACGCCGCCTGATCATTGGTTGGTGTCTACGCAGGTCGATCTGCGGTCTTTCGTCGAGGCGGCGTTGTAAGGATCTTTCCTTTCTTCAATTCCAATCACTTACATGTAATGCAGATTCGAAGAACAGCAGATCTCCACCTCCAATGCACGCGCCGTCTCCGCTCGACAGATTGCGCGCCTCGCGCCCCGGCTTGGTATCCTGCATAATATACCCTTTTCCATCCCGTTCTCGACGCGCGTCTCGGTGTTCAGGAGCTTCATCTACAACGACGTCATGACACGGCAGGATGAGATGTACGGGGGCGGGAGGCTGCAGGTTACCGTTAGGCGGGAGAATATTGCCCAGGATGGGTTTGATAGGTTGCGGGATGCGGATTTGAAGGGACGGATTGGGATTACGTTCATTGATAAGTTTGGGGAGGAGGAGTGCGTTGTTCTCGTTCTTTTTTTTTCGCTTGACTGACGTGTGATTCTAGAGCGGGTATCGACGGGGGAGGTGTCTTCAAGGAATTTTTCACTTCGCTGTGTAAAGAGGTCTTTGATACCGACCGGGGGCTCTGGCTTGCGAACAAGAAGAATGAGCTGTACCCCAATCCTCATGCGTATGCCGTCGAGCGTGCGTAATCGTTCTTTCGTGAGATTCTGGTGGCTGATGGACGTTGTAGAGCATAACCTTAACTGGTACCGCTTCATCGGGCGGATTGTCGGCAAGGCCATGTACGAGGGTATTCTCGTCGATATCGCTTTTGCTGGGTTCTTCCTTGCCAAGGTGAGGAATCTCTGTTATTGACTCTTCTATCGTCTGACTTGTCGTCAGTGGCTGGGTAAACAGAGCTTCTTGGACGACCTCGCTTCGCTCGACCCCGAGCTCTATAACGGCCTTATCTTCCTTAAGCACTATGCTGGGGACACGGAGGACCTGTCTCTCAACTTTACCGTAGCAGTCGAGGGTGTGTATTTCCGTTGCTCCTGGAGCAAAAGCTGATTAGATGATAGATTTCGGAGTCACGAGGACGGTGGACCTCATTGCGAACGGGAGCAACATCGCGGTGACCAAGGAGAATAGGCTGCAGTACATTTACCTCGTGTCGCACTACCGCTTGAGCAAGCAGATCAAGGCGCAGAGCGAGGCGTTCTTTGAGGGGTTGTCGGAGATTATTGATTCCAAGTGGCTCAGGTGCGTTTTGCGTTTTGCGGGTGGGTGTACGTGGAGTAGGCTGATGATGTGTCGATGCAGGATGTTCAATCAGCAGGAGCTGCAGATCTTGATCGGTGGTACCGACTCGCCGGTGGATTTGGATGACTTGCAGGGCAATACACAGTATGGAGGGGTCTTTGATGCGAATCATCCGACTATCGTTGCCTTTTGGAGGGTGCGTATTGACTGGGCCGCCCTGATAGCGTTGACTCACTGCCGCCGCTTCAGGTCGTACACTCGTTGGACCAGGAGCAGAGGAGGGCGTTGCTCCGTTTCGTCACGAGCTGCAGCCGACCGCCACTCTTGTGAGTGTCTTCTACTTGATATGGACGCGGCTGACGGCGGTGACAGAGGATTCAAAGAGTTGATACCCAACTTTGCGATTCGCGATGCGGGGTCTGACGAGCTGCGTCTGCCGACGTCGAGTACGTGTGTGAATCTGCTCAAGGTGTGTCTTTGTCTTGTCCCTCTTCTCCTTGCCGGTTCTTTGGGCTCACTCTACGCCCGTTCTAGCTCCCTCGATATCAGAGCGAGAAAGTGTTGAGGACCAAGCTGTTGCAGGCGATCACTGCGAATGCTGGATTCGACTTGTCGTAAAGTGTCGACGGGTTTCTTGCATATTGTTTGTACATAATTTCATTCCATCGAGGGAGGGAAGGTGGTGTACGTAGTTGAATGTATCCATATACAAGTCCACATAGAGTAGGGTTTTTTACCGCTACATGCTGGCGATGGCATGCCGCCTCATTGATTCAACAATGGGTCCATACATGAAACCACTTGTGGAGCTACATTGTGCATTCAAGTCACTAAAAACCATACGTAATATTTGTGAATAGGCTACACAAGCATGGTGCGTGCGGCGATCCTGAATCGAGTCAATCCGGGAGGAGTTCATCGACTTCTTCAAAGAGAACCGTTTGAAAACTGTCAGGCCCTTGGTGGCCATTGGCCCTGTGCGATCGCGGCCAACGCCTGGCCGGCAGCATTTTCTCGAGCGGTTTTTCTATTAGAAGCTTGGCCTGAACCCCACTGGTAGCCGTTTACTAGTGTGAGATTAAGCTAGGAGAACGAGGCTAAATGCAGAAGAGCTCACAAAGCACCATGGAGGTCCAGGTTTCACTGTCGATCCGACCGAATCTCACATCCTCATAGTCAACAGACCATCCATAATATTGTGCTCTATTGTTCAAGTCGTTTCTGTGGGTTCGAGGGTAACTTACCCGGTAAGCGATGCTTGTAGCTGTGTTTGCTGCGATATCCGATGGGCCCGTTGACGTGACTTGTTCGACATCTAGTCGCCCCGGATCGGCTTCAGCGCCACCTTCCTGATCTTGAGCACCTGCTGCTCGAGTTGAGCCTGAGGTTTCCAGAAAGCACGGCTGGCAAGCAGACTCGTTGGCAGCGGGAGCACAATCTCTGTGACTCCACGTCTTGCATGATCGACATTTGACCGTAGGGCGCGACCCTGGGTCTGGATGGTGGCGAGATAAGTGAATCGCACGGCAGCTAGACTATACTTAAGTACCTGCTCCGCAAACACAACTGAAAACATCTCCCGGATTCACGGCTTCGTGGCACACGGAGCACACTTCCTGAATAGCGGGCGCATTGTGGGTTACGACGGCGCTATCTGCCGTCCTCGTCGTAAGAGTTATTTCTTGCCGAACGTAGCCGGGACAGCGGTGCACGCTCCGTGCATCCATCCAAGTCAACCTATTGATGGATCTCCAGCGCACCTCCAGATCGCGAGTGATTTCAGTGGCGATGCGACCCAAGGACTGGGGCAGCTCTGGGGTTCGCCAGACGTATTCCCTCCGAGGCGGCACTGGGGGTGCCTCCTCGAGATCATTTGACATGGCTTGTTCCTCTTCAGGTGTGATAGCTTGGCCCTGAGCAGGGGACGATATCGGTGGTGAGGAGTCGAAAACGGGGGTCCTCTCGATATCCTCGTCTGTGGCAAATAAATTATTCAAGTGATAAGTTGTCGGTAAAAGCAAACGGCCACACCATGTAATACGAGATTGGCAGACCTGAGAACCTAGGCACCCAAGATGAGCGTTCCACAGACAAGAGAATTGCGAACTGAATTGACTTTTTGACACAAACGTCGTGGCTCATCACAACAGCTGCGTCAGGGAACTGCCGAAAAGTCGCAACGATGTTTCGAACGGTGTGGACTGCTTACCTTCTGAAGCATGTAATCGTTTATTACTTGGGACGGATGGAAGAACTGCATACACGATGAGCTTTTTGTCCACTGGTTAAGTGCAACTGACATTCTGCACCGGAACTAGATCGGAAATCTTGACGGCGTCCATGGACGAGGGGTCCTCGCTGTCATGCTGTTTCCCTCCAGGAGAGCCGCCTCCAGACAGAAAGCCAAATGACCACGAGAAGGAGAATCCTTGAGACCCAAACGGAATGTAATCCCGGTTGGTCTGTCCCGGCCGACAATCCGCAATCTGCGAAATATCAACGCCCCAGTTGAAGAGCTTGTGCCATATGCCTGCTCCGAGTGAAATCGAGTATCCGTGGATGAAAACTGTCTGATTGAGCGGCACGTCTTTGGCCGGTATTTGACCAGATGTCTGGGTGCGAGCCGGAGCTGATGCGGTCCACCAATACTTGTAGGCGCTCGTGCTACCGTCCAGAACAGATTGAAAGCCGAGTCGGAACGGAGATCGAGCCGCGGCGTTCTGAAAGGAAGCCATTCCCCAGGCGCGGGCCTTTTCCCACCCAGTAATAAGATACAAAGACCCATTGGGTAGTTGACGGCCCCTGGTGCCATTGCTATGCTGGTACCAACTCTCAGCGTTGGCGCGCGCATAGTCCGTCATCTGCTGCAGGCCGTCGCCAAGTTTCTCAAAACGGGAGCCGAAGGGAATGGCCAGGAGTGCGCCTTGAGACCCGTTGCCTTCGAAGAAGAAATCTTGGAATTCTCTGGAATAGATTGGAATAGATGAGAGAGCCTATTGAAATTTTATCGCAAATAACGCACCGTTGTGGATCTGTTGGCAGGTCTAGTCTCTCGACGGAATCCGGCGTCGAGACGAAATCTTCAGGGAGATAATTCCTCAGGACCACGCTTTTGGAATCGTACTTGGTCAAAGGCGAAAAATTATCGGGCACGTCGTTGTCGTTGATGGGGTGGTCCGCAGGTAGGTAAATGTTGAAAAAGAAGCGGAAAACGCCCTGCGGGGTGACCGTTCCGACATCTCCGATGGAAACACCTTTGCGTTTATAGTCTGCAGGAAGATTATCGAGAGGCGCGGGAACGTAGAGCGGAAACCCTCGTTCTTGGTGCAACAACTGGTTACAGTAACATTGACTGGGTGTGTATTGCGTGTCCCCAGCCATTGTATGGGTCTCGGCCGGCGGCCTTTGTAAGACAGCTGTAATGGATGAGATCTGGGTCACACGGAGATATTTCTCATTACCACTGGGTGGAAGATGGAAGTTGACATCTCTCGCGGCGTTCACGAGGTGGGATCCCTCGATATCAATTCGGCTAGATCCTCTGAAGAACTGCGCGGACCTGAGTTTGCGATGAATATCGGCCCTTGGTTTGGAAGATAACATTCACCTGTCTGGAGCGGGTACGGGCCCCGGCGCAGAGCCGCTGGGTGCAGCCTCCATCGAATGATGATCGGCCTCGCTCGACGTGAGAAGACGGTCAAGGGAAAGATAAGTCGACGAAGCGGGAAACCAGTGGACTTATAAGAAGCTTGAGCTTCGTCACTGCCTTAGCAGCCTTGAATGCGTACATTGTCCAGCAGTGCCATCCAGCTGGCTATGCATTCATTCGATAAGATTCGACAGCGAGACTCCTGTGAAATCTTACGGTATTCTCCCACAAAAAGACGGGTGTGACTGCGTACCGATGCCACAAGTGCGATAAAATAAGAGTCAGCCGCGTTTGAAACCTTGAATGCAAGTTATACTTGGAGTAGCGCTTCGAGAGGATTGCAAGGACTTCACTGTGGGGCTATTTGTGATCTTGGCATGGCGTGCGGAAGGAAGTGCCGTGAGTGGCGACCTGCCGAAATTCGAATAACAGCTATAGCCTTTGTGTCCGGATCCTTGGGACAGCTCTCGGCCCTCGGGGGCAGCTTCTTTTTCACTGCGTTCCGAGCTCAAGCTGTATCCATTCTCGTGGACACGGCAGTCTCATGTGGCTAGCCTGGTGGATGTATTAGTGGGGAGGGTGGACATAGGCCGCAGCCCTCACCGTAGGATCAGCGAGACACTGCTGCGAGCGAGAGTCGGCGCGAGACAGAGGTCTGTCCAATTTCCCAGTGGTATAAGATTGGATGGAGCCTGGGCACGACCAGCGGTCTTGGCGAATTACCAGTCAGGCCTCCAAGCTAAGACTCCAACTGTCCATGGCCGTAGTCATCATTGAACAGGACAAAGACGCGCGGGGCGCCGTTGATGGCGGCTCTCGGCACCACGTGAAACACGTGCACGACATCACGTCTCCTCCTGCTCCTTCGGCTTCTCGGGTAGTTCCTGCTTGGTTCCCGCTGAAATTTCGAGCTCTGCAAGGTTTCTGTCATATCTGTATCCGGGAAGTTCCCCTGGCCGCCCCTCAGCGCTCAGCGTCGGAATTGTCATTTGTGATTGCCTTGAAAGTGCCTCACGGCTCTCGCATCTTTCGTTGTGGCACCCTCTGGATCGTATCCTGCGTGGCTTGAGCTCCTTCTTTTCTGCAGTGCCAGCCATGGCCTCTGCGGCTCCTCTAACTCGTAAAATCTTGGCGCGGAGCGACCAGGCGACGCGGCCGCAGAGGACAGGGTACTTGGTGGAATGACGAATCTGGATCTCGGTGAGAGTTGGACCGCTACAGAACCATTCCCAATTGTTGATTATCCTTTATCCTTGCATTCTACACTTCCATTTGGTGCGTTTACGTCAAGTAATACCGCTTGCGCCCGCCGCAAGTCAGCAAAAACGAAAATGTCTTCTTCCCCGACCACCAACTCGTCACCTCTGAATGTCCTCATCGTCGGGGCGGGGATTGGTGGACTGACTGCTTCTGTTGCGCTGAGATGAAACGGCCATAATGTTCAGGTTTGTGCCAAGCACTTTTCAATCCATAAGTACTGACTCGTGGTACTCAGATTTTTGAAGCCGCAGAAATCAAGACGGAAGCTGGCGCTGCGATAACAGTACAAGAAAACTCTATGAGAGTGCACGACTACATCGGTGTGTCCAGAGAAAACTTTCGCGGTGTGCCGTGGGCGGGTGTGCGTCCTTCTCTCTCTTTATTTACCTCTAGGTGACTTTGCGCTAGGCTGAGATCATGTGCAGCGATGGCAGCCAAGGTGAATATCCTTCAAGTGGCTTGTTCCAGGCATGGTTTCAAATGTACGTTCTGTGCATTTTCCAGGAGTGTTTGCGTTCATGAGGAACAGGGATTGCTTTGCCATCGCAGCGACATGCATCAAGAACTAATGCGTCTTGCTGTGGGTCTCGAGGGCCAAGGTCCGCCCGCGCAATTGCATCTCGGGGCCAAGGTGGTCGCTTGCAACACCGAAGAGGGAACCATCACTTTGGATGGCGGCGAAATTGTTCGCGGCGATTGTATCCTTGGGGCTGACGGAATTTATGTGCGTCGCAGGAATATCTTTTCTTCTTCCAATCATTGAACCAATTGCAGTCCGTCATCCGCAACCACGTCTTGGGTTCTGTGGTCAACCCCAGGATTCGGGGCTTTCTTGTTTCCGCATGGTCTTGGAGACCGCGACCGTTCATGACGTCCCCGAGCTTGAATGGCTTCATGGTATCGAATCAGGTATTGCCCGCAGCATCGTTTCCAAGAATGGGCCGCTACGGATGCTGTATGTACATCTATCCCTGCCGCAACGGGACGCTGGTCAACATTGTTGGTATCCACGTGGATTCAACTACACACCTTAGCGGAACAACAGTCACGACACTCGAGGAGTTCAAAACGACGTACGCTGATTTCCATCCCAAGTTTCTGCGTATCCTGGATCTACCGGTGCACAACCCGATTCACAAGTACAAACTGCGGATGTTGCCGACTTTGGCTGGCTGGGTCCGCGGAAGGGCTGCGATTCTGGGAGACGCGGCGCATGCGACTCTGCCTCTGTTAGGCCAGGGTGCGGGCTCCGCTGTGGAAGAAGCTGTAACTCTAGGGTATTTCCTCCCCAGTGGCACGCTGCCTGAGGAAGTCCCGGCGCGTCTGAGGGCCTACGAAGAGCATTGTAAACCGCGTGGGGATTTCATCAATGCCGAGTCGGTCGTGCAGGCGGAGAAGGGGTTTTCGTTTTACACCTGTGAGTGTTCAAAGTAACTAAGGTTGTGTGTTGATTGACGACGTCGTTCCAGCGAGGAGCTACAGATTGAACTCCTTGGGTACGATCCGGTCGGGGCTGCAAGGGAGTTTTCCAAGTCGCGGTTCGGCGGGAAGATACAAATACTAACATGAAGCTGGCAATCTCTAGACCTTTCCTCCGGTGTTAACCCATTTTGCAAGGTGAACCATGAGATGAAGTTTAAGTATATCCACAGGCCGTGCCCTCCGTGGGGAGCCCACTCCGAGTCTATTTTCGTGGAATTGTTGGATCATAAGCGAGTTGGATGTTCGTATGGCCTTCGATTGTAGTTTGTTAGATGAATGTACAAAATTAGAATATGGACCTAAGGAAATCATGCAGCAGCCGAAACAAGCGGCGAAAAGATCATATTCAAGAAGTGCGCTGACGCCCCATTTTCCGCGAGCACTGAGGTCTCCTCCACATCCCGGTCGAACTCGTCCAGGGCTTCTGCGGCGCCCGACATGTGCGCGACGCGTACACACACCGCGTGCAGAGCCAATAGGCGAGGCTCCGGAAGCGGAAGTTCAATCTGACCACCGGCTGGCTTGAATTTGCGCGTGTCCGCAAAGTTGGACAGTGTGATCCGGTTCTTCAAGCAGAAGAGGCCGATAGCTCTCTGGGGGTAGGCGAAAACGACATCGTATGTATTGGGCTGTGGCAGCATTGAGCTAATAGTATGATAGCCCGGGAAATGACGAACTGTCATACCTCATTGTCCGCAGTGGGCTCCATCGGAGTCCAAAGCGAGCTTGAGCGTGTCGAAAGCATTGTGAAGGTTGGTGTTGAGGCAGAGGATGTTGAGTAGATCATGGACTCCGGACGCAGATGCGGTGTGACCCGGGATGATGGTCATAAGGCGTTCAACAACGTCCTCAAGCCCAAACATCCTAGTCTCGGAAACCCAGACGTTGTAGCCGCGCGCATTCTCAGAGCCACGTGAATTATTACCATATATGTAATTGTTTTTTATTCTCATGGCTGTCAAGAAAGAATGATGGACGAGTGGCGGCTACAACAACCGTCCATCATTCTTTCTGACAACCCATGAGAAATCAAAAGAATTACATATATGGTAATAATTCACGTGTTCTGATATAGCTGTGTGCTAGTAGTGAGATTGCGGCGTCAGAACGTCTGGGCCTCCGAGACTACAAACATCCTAAGAATTCACACATACTGGCATGGCGCCTGGACCTTATCGATCCAAGAACGGATCAAACCACCTGTGGAGCGAGCTACATGTGCATTCAAGCCAGCAATGAAACCCTATAAGTAATGCGAATAGGCTACACAGGCTACACTAGATATGCGTGCGTGCGGCGATCCCGAATCGAGTCAATCCGGGAGGAGTTCCTCGACTTCTTCAAAGAGAACCGTATGAAAACTGTTAGACCGTCTGTTTCGTTGGTGGCGGCCATTGGCCCTGTGCGATCGCGCCCAGCGCTCGGGCAGCAGCAGCTTCTCGAGCGGTTTTTTTATTGGAACCCTGGCCTTGACCCCACTGGTGGCCGTTTACTAGTATGGGATTAACCTGGGAGAACGAGGCTAAACGCATAAGAGCTGCTCACTGTACACAATGGCGTTCCAGGGTTCATCGTGCAACGGGGGATCTCTATGCGTCGAATACTCAATGCTCAATCCATGACACTGTGCTAGATTGTTCAATTGGGATCTCTTGAAAGGACTTTGAGCGTTGTTTATGGTCGGTCCACTGTAGAGGCTGGCGTCTTTGACTTGATGAAGCCGGATGTCGCGGTCGTGGTCGCGAAGAGGATCGCCTTCGAGGACAAGCGGCTGCGATGGGTCAATGTGAAACGCATTGGCCAGAGACCCCGCGACCATAGTTATGTCTGCTGTGATATCCGCTGGGCGCTTCGACGCGGTTTGGTCGAAATCCAGTCCTCCCTGGTCGGAATAGGGAGCTTCAGCGACACGGTCCTGCTCTTGAGCGTCTGCTGCTGCTCCCGGTGAGCCTGAGGTTTTCGAAGAACACAGTTGGCAAGAAGAATCGTTGGGAGTGGGAGCACAATCCCTGTGACTCCACGAATTGCATGTTCGACATTTGACCGTGGGGCGCGACGCTGGTTCTTGAAAGAAACGAATTAAGATATATTGCACGACACTTCGACTGTGTTTACCTTCTTCTCCGCAAACACAACTGAAAACCTCTCCCGAATTCACGACTTCGTGGCAGACGGAGCACACTTCTTGGACAGTAGGCGCATCGTGGGATACGACGGCGCTATCTGCAGCCCTTGTCGCCAGCGTTACTTCTTCCCGAACGTAGCCGGGGCAGCGGTGTATGCTTCCGGCATCGCTGCGAACCAACCGATTGATAGATGCGCGGCGCACGTCCAGATCTCGCGCGATTTGAGTGGCAATGGTAGCCAAGGATTGTGGTGCGGCCATCGTTCGCCAGACGTATTCCCGCCGAGGCGGTACTGAGGGAGCCTCCTCAAGATCATTTGGCATGGCTTGTTCCTCTTCATGTGCGATAGTTCGGTCCTGAGAAGGCACCGTGGAGGATTGAAGGAACGGTGTTGAGGAGTCGAAAACGGGGGTCCTCTCAATATCCTCGTCTGTGTGTCAAATAAATTATCCAATTGCAAGTTGCAAGTGATTTGCCGGTAAAAGCAAACGGCCATACCATGGAGTACGCGATTGGCATACCTCAGAACCTAGGCACAAGCTGAACCCTCCACAGACGGTAAAATTACGAACTAAACTGACCTTGTGACACAACGCGTTGAATAATTTCCAAGCGCCATTGGCATCGTCACGGTTCTCAGAGGTATCGGGGTCGCCTGGTGGAAAGTCGATACTGAATAAGAAGCGATCATTGACGTCCAGGAAGACATTGAAGTTCTATTGAAATTAGTGGGAAGTAATGGAGGCAAGCTGTGAGCTATACCTCTACTCTTAGTGGCACAGTTAATCCCTGCACATTGAGATAATTTATCCCCGACTGGAATACATCAACTCCGGGGCGAAGAAGAAGAAGAGTCGCCTACGGAAAGTCCAGCAACCTGGTGAGCAGCCAGTGAGATCAAGAGAGTCAATACAATGGAGTTTCCAGACCAGCTTGAATCCGAGAACAATGCTCCTTTCGAGATCATCCCTCAGAGCCACTGCCAATGGGTCTTCCGCAGCTTTCCAGTAGGCTGGGGCAAGATCAGACACGCAGCGTTAACGTTGCAAAGACGGAAATTGCCGTTTTCGTAGACTATGAACTGGTACGAGGACGTAGGCAAAGATCTGCCTTGAATGCGGACCACATTGGGATGCCTGGATATGTCAGTGAGAGCCTCCGTTCCTTCGGTTTACACTCACATTAGTCCTTTGGAATGTAAGACCGTCGCCTCTAAGTGCTTTTAAATCGCCAATAGTTCAGTAGGGTGCCCACTAAGTGGCATATAATAACCGACCTCCCGAGCTCTCGGACCTACGTTGAAGACCTTCACGATCACCACCCGACCCTTGATTTCGCCCACATGAAGAAAATAGCCCGGTCCGCTCGCTATCTCAAGGGTAAGATTGAGGTGCTTCTCCCGAATAACCTGTTTCGGTTCAAGATTCAATCATCAGTTTCAAGTCGGAAACCTTTACGCGCCTTCAGTCCATTGTCAACTTCCATTTCTCTCCGGCCTGGCCTACAGTCTCCCGAGCCACAAAAATTCGTCGCATCCAAGGAAAAAAGGATGAGATTCCTGTGGGTTTCATCACACAAAAAAGACTCACCTCCGTGCTCATCTCGCTGGCCTTGCACGCCGTGGTTGTAGATCTTCACCAGATTCCCGTGTATATTGTTGAAAGTGCCTTCACCCAGAGTGATACCACTAGCGTTCGAGATGAAGGACATCCAGAAGGGCGGGGATGAGAGTAAGATGATAGAGCTGTGGCCGTGTGAGCAAGCTATTATTGCGCAGTAAAGCTGTGACTACCGGCATCGGACCGAAATCGTTACAAGACACGTTGAATGAAGACGCGCGGGCGTCGAGAGTCGAGACT
Organism: Roridomyces roridus; assembly: GCA_029378245.1. NCBI lineage: Eukaryota > Fungi > Basidiomycota > Agaricomycetes > Agaricales > Mycenaceae > Roridomyces > Roridomyces roridus. The sequence goes on along the minus strand of JARKIF010000001.1, from coordinate 332,092 downwards.
CTCAGCTTGAGGGCGCGCAGCCCGCTGCCAGTGCCAGTGCCACATCGAAGACGTTCCCAGTCAATTCCTTGTCACTTCCCAGTGCTCAGGGCCCGTAAAAAAAATTGGATGATGCTCGGGCACGGCCAGGTCTTGGCGAATTACCAGTCAGTTCGCCAACGTAAGGACTGCAAAGATCATGGAACAGGACAAAGACGCGCGGCGCTAGTTGTCAAGCCGTAAGCTGTGGCCCGGCTTACGGCTAAGCCAAGGCTCCGGCTCAAAAGCACATATCTCTCACCGATTCCACAAGTGCGATAAAATAAGAGTCAGCCGCGTTTGAAACTTTGAATGTAAGTAAGTCATACTTGGAGTAGCGCTTCGAGAGGATTGCAAGGACTTCACTGTGGGGCTATTTGTGATCTTGGTATGGCGTACGGAAGGAAGTGCCGTGAGTGGCGACCTGCCGAACTTCGAATAACAGCTTTGTGTCCGGATCCTTGGGACAGCTCTGGGCAGCTTCTTTTTGTGAAACTGCGTTCCGAGCTCAAGCTGTATCCATTTTCGTGGACACGGTAGTCTCATGTGGCTACCCTAGTGGATGTATTAGTGGCGAGGGTGGACACAGGCCGCAGTCCTCACCGTAGGATCAGCGAGACACTGCTGCGAGCGAGAGTCGGCGCGAGACAGAGGTCTGTCCAATTTCCCAGTGGTATAAGATTGGATGGAGCCTGGGCACGGCCAGCGGTCTTGGCGAATTACCAGTCAGGCCTCCAAGCTAAGACTCCAACTGTCCGTGGCCGTAGTCATCATTGAACAGGACAAAGACGCGCGGCGCGCTGTTGATGGCGGCTCTCGGCACCGCGTGAAACACGTGCACGACATCACGTCTCCTCCTGCTCCTTCGGCTTCTCGGGCAGTTCCCGCTTGGTTCCCGTTGAAATTTCGAGCTCCGCGCAAGGTTTCTATCATATCTGTATCCGGGAAGCTCCCTTGGCCACCCCTGAGCGCTCAGCGTCGGAACTGTCATGGGTGTTGCCTTGCAAGTGCGGCATGCCTCACCTCACCCATACGGCTCTGGCATCTTTCGTTGTCTGGATGACTTGAGATCTCTCTTTTCTGCAACACCAGCCATGACCTCTTTGGTGCCTCCAACCTGTAAAAGCGCTTGGCGCGACGCAGGCGCGACCAGGGGCCGACGCGACGGCAGCGGACAAGGTCGTGGAATGATGAATCTGGATCTCGGCGAGTCACTTGGACCGCTACAGAACCATTCCCAAATCCTTGATTACTTACCCTTGAATCATCCTTGCATTCTACTTACACTTCCATTTGGCGGGTTTACGTCAAGTAGTAGTGCCGCTTGCGCCCGCCGCAAGCCAGCAAAGCAAAAATGTCTTCTTCCCCAACCACCAACTCGTCACCTCTGAATGTCCTCATCGTCGGCGCGGGGATCGGTGGACTGACCGCTTCTGTTGCGCTGCGACGAAATGGCCATAGTGTTCGGGTATGTGCCAAGTACTTCTCAATCCAACAGGCGCTGAGTGGTGGCAGATTTTTGAAGCCGCAGAAATCAAGACGGAAGCTGGCGCTGCGATTACAGTACAAGAAAACTCGATGAGAGTCCACGACTACATCGGTGTGTCCAGAGAAAACTTTCGCGGTGTGCCGTGGGCGGGTGTGCGTGCTTCTCTCTGCGGCATCCCTAGCTGACCTTGCGTTAGGCGGAGATCATCTGCAGCGATGGGAGCCAAGGTGATTCCTTCAAGTGGCTTGTTCCAGGCATGGTTTCAAATGTACGTTTCCGTGCATTTTCCAGGAGTATTTGCGTTGATGAAGAACAGGGATTGCTTTGCCATCGGAGCGACATGCATCAAGAACTCATGCGTCTTGCTGTGGGTCTCGAGGGCCAAGGTCCGCCCGCAAAATTGCATCTCGGGGCCAAGGCGGTCGACTGCAACACCGAAGAGGGAACCATCACTCTGGATGGCGGAGAAATTGTTCGCGGCGATTGTATCCTTGGGGCTGATGGAATCTACGTGCGTCGCAAGAATATCTTTTCTTCTTCCACTCATTCAACCAACAGTCCGTCATCCGCAACCACGTCTTGGGCTCTGTGGTCAACCCCCAGGATTCGGGGCTTTCTTGTTTCCGCATAGTCTTGGAGACCGCGACCGTTCATGACGTCCCCGAGCTCGAATGGCTTCATGGTATCGAATCAGGTATTGCCCGCAGCATCATTTCCAAGAATGGGCCGCTACGGATGCTATACATCTATCCCTGCCGCAACGGGACGCTGGTCAACATTGTTGGTATCCACGTGGATTCAACCAGCGGAACAACAGTCACAACACTGGAGGAGTTCAAAACGACCTACGCTGAATTCCATCCCAAGTTTCTGCGTATTCTAGATCTACCGACGCACAACCCGATTCACAAGTACAAATTGCGGGTATTGCCGACTTTGGCTGGCTGGGTCCGCGGAAGGGCTGCGATTCTGGGAGACGCGGCGCATGCGACTCTGCCTCTGTTAGGCCAGGGTGCTGGCTCCGCTGTGGAGGAAGCTGTAACTCTAGGGTGTTTCCTCCCCAGTGGCACGCTGCCTGAGGAAGTCCCGGCGCGTCTGAGGGCCTACGAAGAGCATTGTAAACCGCGTGGGGATTTCATCAATGCCGAGTCGGTCGTGCAGGCGGAGAAGGGGTTTTCGTTTTATACTTGTGAGTGTTCAACGTGACTGCGGTGGTGTGTGTTGACTTGAACGGAACAGCGGAGGAACTACAGATTAAGCTCCTGGCGTACGATCCGGTCGAGGCTGCGAGCGAGTTCTTCGCATCACGGTTGGCGAGAAGATGTAAATACTAACAGAAGTTGGCAATCCATAGACGTTTCCTCCGGTGCCATCGCGTTTTGCAAGATGAACAATGAACAGCAGGAAAGGTTTCTCCGATTCTTCGAGTTCTCCCATCCCAATATAGGCCCCCATCTTTTCGTCTCACGAACGGACACGAGTCCCGTCATCTTCTCTGCATTCCCTCAGTCTCACGTCAAGGCTCGCTCTGGATCCGCACTCGTGCCGCGTACGACGGCCGACTCGAAGGATAAACGGCCTTGGGCTGACTGCGAAGTTTTCACCAAATCGATCCACGCATGCGCTGTATATAAAGGAATCTAGCTCCACCCAAGCTCCAAGTAGGCTTCTCTGACGACTCGATTCCCATGTCCTCTCCTCCACACTCATCCTCATCACCTCTGCAAATCGCCATCGTTGGTGCAGGTCCCGGTGGATTGGCTGCGGCGCTCGCGCTACGGAGGAGTGGGCATCATGTCCAGGTACTTCCTTCCGTCAATAGGAATAACCTAACCTGAAGTGACGTTGAACTAACCGCAATCCCCATAGATCTTCGAAGCCTCTCAAATCAAGACCGAGCTCGGCGCGGGGATAGGTCTGCAAACCAACGCGTTGCGGGCGCTGAGGGCTCTCGGGTTTGGGAAGGGGAATTTGAGAGGGATGGACTACGACGGGGTACGCATGCATCGCATTCAATAATTCCATACCGTTTGATCCTGATCAAGTTTAGATAGTAGTTTTCGACGCCAAGACGGGAACGATTACGCCCTCGCCGTTGGGAGTCCAAAGGCACGGAGGTGAATTGCGCGTGAGTGCAAGTGGTTGGTTGGTTTGATACCCTTATATTTGTCGACAGTCGGTGGCTTGTCATCGCAGCGACCTGCACGACGAACTCAAGCGCCTTGCTATGAGCCCCGAGGGCACAGGCCCTCCCGTGCAGCTTCATCTTGGCAACAAAATCGTGGGTTGTGATCCCGAGTCTGGAAATTTAACCCTGGCCAACGGGGAGTGCATTGTTGCGGACCTCATCATCGGCGCGGACGGAATCAATGTGTGTACCCTTCTTTGCCCTCTTGAAATAACTCTCCGCTCTGTTCTGACGCCGCGCCTAATGCCAGTCCACAATCCGCACGAGCATCCTAGGATCCCCGGCCAAACCACGTCCCTCGGGCTTCTCGTGTTTCCGCTGCCTTTTCGATGCGTCTGGGTTGGCCCGTATACCCGAGCTCGCATGGCTTACGGATGGCCCGCTGAGTGGCCCCAGGGCAATCACCTGGAGCGAAAAGTCGTTCAGGATGTTCTTCATCTACCCCGTTCGGGACGGTTCGCTCATTAACTTTGGGGCGTTCTTCGAGGATGAGCCTGAGCAGGAGAATCCAGATGGTATTCCGATTCCCGCCACACGCGAGGAGATGCTCGAAAAATACACGGACGCGCAGCCCAAGTTCTTGCGTCTTCTAGACCTGCCGATTGCTACCCCGATTTTGAAGTGGCAGTTGCGAGCGGTTCCTATCCTGCCGACTTGGATTCGGGGTCGGGCGGCTCTTCTTGGTGATGCCGCGCATGGGACTCTCCCGCTGCTTGGTCAAGGCGTAGCGATGGCGATCGAAGACGCTGTCGTCTTGGGAGCTTTGCTACCATCGGGAACGACGAGAGAGGAAATTCCAACCCGGCTTGAGGCGTATCAGAAATTGCGGAAGGAACGGGGAGAGTTCGTCCGGACAGAGTCGGTTGAGCAGGCAGCGGTTCCGGCGAAGAGAGGGTCGTATGCGAGGTGTGAGTACTTGCCATTGTCACTGGTTCTGCGAGGGTTTTTGACCGAACGGACAGCGCGGGAGCTTCAAGAGATGATACTTGAGTATGATGCACTCAAGGCCGCGCAGGATTATTTGGGGACATGTTCGTCGGCTTGACTGTTCGATTTTTCTAAGTACCGCTTGTGTACGCCGATCACGGAGAAATTCAACACGCGCATCAAATTTGATCTTATTTGCATGCTCTCTTCCACCACAAGGTCCACAACCACATGCTCTAGGATCACGCATAGCAGATAGCAATGCTGAAAGGGATCCGGTTCCTCTGGTTACCTTCGATGCCCTGGAGTGCCCTGGATTCGTCCCAGGTTGGTCTAATCGCGGACCAATGATAGACCGATGCCCGGTCGCCGGTGAAAAGCACCCAATGGAATACGCGACATACGTACTACGCCCGTGTGTGACCTCGGCTTCCAGTATATATAGTCCCTCCGGTTTCATCTCCTCTTCAGAACATGCCTTCCCTTACTCTCAGCTTCCTCGTTGCTCTCGCGATCTCTGGAGTGCAGGTTACTGCACAGAACTGTGCTTGTGGGTACAAGGACTCGAGTGGCCATGTCTGGGTACGCCGTGCGCCCTTCCTACGTGGCTTCGCAAAACTCAACGTCGTTTTGCACAGCGGGAAGCTATCATCTCGACCTTTACACAAAGTGCCGGCGCTCTCGCCGCAGTCAACAACGACTGGATCATCGCTACGGATTTCGAAGCCCAGGGCGGCACTGCAACTGCCAACATCCAATACACTACAGCCAATGTCTTTGAATACCAAGACGCGCTGGGATTGAAGGCCTCGGCGTACACTGGCGGCGGCTCTGTCAATTGTGCCGAGATTTTCACCAACAGGAAAGATATCCTGTATGGGTCGTTCAGGATGCGGGCTCAGGTGCCCTCGGTGCCGGGCGTCGTCTTTGGTTCGTTACATTACGGCTACAGCTGCAAGTTTCATCTATTCAATTCTAAATCCATTCACAGGTTTCTTCACGTATATCTCCGACACGCAAGAACAGGACATTGAATTCCTTTCGTCCGATGTTGACTACTACCAGCAAGTGCATTACACCAATCAGCCTGGGTCCTTGAACGGCAATCCGGACCCTGATGCTGCCAAGGTGGGTGCTACGCCCGCCGGTCAATCAATCGACCCTAACGCCGTTCGGTCGCGCAGGATGTAACGATTCCTGGGGCTGATTTCACGTATGTATGAACAAAGCGCAGACTGCATTCCCCATCTTACTCGGAGATATTCCAGGACCTTTGGTGTCCACCGCTTTGATTGGCTTCCTACGCAGACCGTGTACTCTTACGACGGATCGGGGCTCACGGTCAGACTTCGTACAATTACACAGCTGCTCAGTGCTGATCGGTATTACTTGAATTCTCCCAGTCGCAAACCATCATCTCCAAAAACGTGCCAACGACTCCATCTGAATTCATTCTGAATGTGTGGAGCAACGGCGATCCGTGAGTCCCTTCGTTGGTATCTCTCCGCCAGCTGGATTGAATTTATGTACACTAGTGGATGGTCCCATGGCCCGCCAACCGCCGACGCCATCGCCACGGTGCAATACGTCAACTTGTACTTCAACTCGACGAGTTTCTCCGCTACGGCGTTCAACTCTGCATGCAGTGCGGCGGGGAATATCGCTCCTTGCAGTGTTTGAGGTATGTCTTATTATTGCAAAGAGGATCGAGTGTCAGTACGACTAAGATGTAATGGGGATTCAAAGACAAAAAAACTATTTGAGAACGACAACGTCCAATCCACCCTCCAGAACCTTCTCTGGAAAATCCCATTCCCAGCGCATGAACGACTCCATGCGAACGGCAGGATTCCTCGCGGCAAGGACACTGTTGAAATTGGACATATCGACGTTCTTGTTGTCGCGGAAAGCCAAAGTACGAAGGTTTGGAACGATCTCGTTCTTTTCCAAGGCTTTCAACCAAACAGACAAATCCGACGGGTCGCAGAAGGGTATGTCCAGCCGCATAATATCGCGTACGACAGGAGATTTGAGGGTTTGGATCCAAAAGGACGTGTTATCGTTTTGTGCTCCAGAGGGTATGCCGACCTTAGGGAATTCATGAAATGCGTAATGAGTCGCAACGATTCCTGCGTATTCCAGTTCAGCAAAATTTCCATGGGCACCGACTCGGATGGACGTACATTTCGAGCAGAGATCGAGAAGGAAAAGGAAGACCCCTGGAAGAGGGACGAATCAATTACTTAATCAAGAACTCGTGATGTGTGTGATCCGCCTACACGTGATCTTTCCTCGGCTTGTCTTCCTCCTCGATCCCATCCTCGATGCCAGTGGACCCAACACTCAATTCACGTACTCAGGACTTCTTGCAACTCTTCCTGCCCTACCCTTTGCCCCGCGACTCTACCATTGCAAAGCCCGTTTCCTGAATTCCTTTCCAGCAACATCCCACCTTCTACCGATGGCCAATCCGCTGCCATATCGGAAGCCATCCAAGAAGCAAGAATGGATCTTGCTCGTTTTGAGAGCGCAATAGGGCATCTAGCCGCGCGGCGTTCAGAGCTGAACGACTTCATTCGGAAGAACTCGTCGATCTTATCGGCCATTCGCCGGTTCCCTGGCGAGATCCTTTCTCAAATCTTCATCCTGTGTGTGGGTGCTGACGACCACCTCGATCCTCGTCATCACGCTGCTTGGGTCGTGGCCCGAGTCTGCCGTCGATGGCGCGCCATCGCAATCGACATGCCGGAGCTCTGGGGCCATTTCGTTTGTCAGGACAGTCAGTTCGAATTCCCGCAGACGTACCTGAGGAACTCGGTAAAGATGCAACTACAACGTGCCCTTCACGCACCGCTTTCCATCCAGCTCGCCGCCGGGCCAACAATGCTCGATGTCATGGATGTTCTCTTTGCAGCGGCGGCCCAGTGGGAGGCAGTTATTTTCTCTACTGAGAGACAGCTCGCTTTTTTCGTCAAATATCGCTCCCCCTATCCGCTGCTACGAAGACTGTGTTTCCGAGAGCCAAAGTTAACGATGCGATTTGGAGCTCCATCCCAGCCTCTGGACGCTGACATGGCCAACTCTCTCCCCAGCCTGACGGAACTTGTCTGGGACGCACCCAGATTCCCTAATCAGCTGCTCTTCCCATGGGCACAATTGAGCTTGTGCGAGCTTCGTCGAGTTCGCATAGCAGATGTCCAGTGGATTGTTTCCTTCCTTCCACCCACGGCACACGTCACTGCAATCAAAATTGGACGCTGGTTCCACCCCTCGCTGATCGCAAAAGAGTCACAAATCCAGTCACTCCGGCTCGAGCATTCTAGCATCGTCCTCATCGCACTCATCGCGCCGATGCTGAAGAAGCTCGATCTGCATGAGCACCTGACGAACGAGGACACCTCATTCATCACCAGTTTCATGAATCCTTCAAAGTCGACTCCGCCAAGTCTTTTGGAGCACCTACGCATCCGATCAGGCGATATTTCGGCCTTTTGGATTAAAATGCTCGACTCTACTTGCGCTCGGGATATTGTGCGGCTGGATATATCCTGCCGAAATCCGGAGGGGTTCTTGGAAGCGCTAGGGAGCGGCGATCTCGTTCCGAGTCTTCGTACTTTGGCAATCCGAGTGCATGGTACAGGTAACACGGACATCGAGCTAGTGCGTAGAATGCTCGCGGCACGGAAACCTACCGTTCGCACCGAGTCGTTCAAGCGCTGGGAATGGGATTTCCCGGAGAGGGATGATCTTGAGGATGGATTGGATGTCGTCTTCCTCGAATAATAAGTGGTTTTTTACTGTCGTTGTTCATACGTTGGTCAAATTCTGAATACAGTTCCATAACATGGGCTCTGGGAGAGCTTGTGAACAAGGAATCTGACGGCTTTGGTCTCTAGGAATATGAAGCACCACCTCTCGGTTTTACGTCTCCTTCGGACATTTTCCAACTTCGCTGGGATTCTACATACTCTTTTTTTGGTGTGTCTCGCCTAATGGACATAGCCCGAGTGGCTGTGCTGTTCAATGACAGCTTGCTCGCTACAGCCTTGCGCTTTCTGCTTCCCTTTCTCCCTCAGCTTGCTTGCTACAGCTTTGCGCTTTCTGTTTCCCTTTCTCCCTCCCTCCTAGATGGCTTTTATCTCGAACGCCAGTGGTTTCACGCTGGGGGAAGGCACCTTCAACAACATCCACGCGAATGTAGTGAATATACACCAGCCTCAGGGAGTGAAACACCGAGGAGGAGAGCACGAAGGTCCAGTTTCTGCTATCCTGTCCGCAGAGCTAATCCTTTTCTTTAGATGATCCAGATCTCCATGGATTGAGCCATGGAGAAGCCACTCAACGTCTGAAACGAAGGCACGAGGGAGAAAGAGATGGACTCAAGGTGCGTGGTGGTTTACAGCTTCACTCACGATTGTGGGATCTCAAACCGACACAGATTATTCGGGCCAAGCACCTCATGCTTCATCATCAGCTCGACATCGGGGTCAGGTCAGAGTATCTGCTCCACACAGGCGAAATCAAGGGCCGAGCAGTCATAGTCAAGGTGTTTCACGCAGACTCTAGGGCTCGTGAGGTGTGTTAATATCACGCGGAATTCGCCCATTGGTGTTGATCAAATTTGCATAGCATTTGGAGGAGACGGTATCGCTATCCAAGGGACTCTTGTAAGTACATACGGGAAAGAAATTGGACAGTATTTAATGACTCTTCAATTCAGACACTCCAATCTCGCACGGATTGTGGGAATATCCTCGCCTACGTCTCCAACTCATTTCATAGCGTACGAGAACGGTAATGCCCCAACAGAATAAAAGTTGTGCGGCTGATGCTTGCACCAGGTGGTTGGCAAACAGCGGACAGACCGCTCGCAACTGCGCTGAGGGATGATCTTGAGAGGAGCATCGTGTTAGGATTTAAAATGGTCCGTTTCTTCTGCAGCGGCAACCTGTTGCATCGACTCACTGGTTTACAGGTGTCTAACCTCTCTGTAGGTTGTCGGCTGGCGTATTCATAACCAGTGCTGAATTTCATCTCTCAAGTCGGGATTGAACTATCTGAATTTGCAGGGGATGCGTTTGGGAGCTCAGGTATTTTTTATCCCTTGCTCTCGTTTTCCTTGCTTGGAATTGAACAGAGCTTCGACGTTTTCTTGGACATCAATGACCGGTTTTTGATTAGCCTGAGTCCCCCTGCTCCATCCTCAATCGTGAACAGTTCGGAACAAGTAGATGATCCGGGCAGCGTCTGGGACCTCTTCAACGCGTTGTGCCAGAAGGTATGAGTCTTGCCATCAATGGATGCATAATGTTGAACTTCGCCGCGATACCGACGTAGGTTTTGAGATCTGCGAACCGCGTGTTGCATAGTTTGTTAATTTCTTCGACACACATTGGCATTCTGAGATTCCTTGCAGACGAAGATCTTGAAAGGACACCTGTCGATTTCGATTCACCGGCTCCCTCGAAGTCCATCCTTCCGCCTTCTTTGTTCCGGTTTCTCCACAGAAACAAGATCAACAACCAAAACCCCCTTCCCAAAGACAAAGAGGAGCTTGCCCCTGCTCCGTCGATACCTCCGCGGCGAGAGTACGTCTGGCGAACGAAGGGGCTGCCACAACCTTTGGGTACCATTGCCGCCCAGATCAGTCGAGATCTCGACGTGCGCCGGGCCGTTGTCCATAGGCTGACTAGGAGCGATGGCAGAAGCCGACACCGCTGCCCAGGCTATGTACGTCAAGAGATAACACTCGCACCTAGCCCGGCCGATAGCGCGGTCGTATCGCATGATACACCCACGCTCCAGGAAGTGTGCTTGATTTGCCACCAGGTGGTTGACTCAAGTGATTTTGAATGGAGAAGTGTGGATGCTATTGAGAAAGGGGTCTATTTGGGCAAGTCAGTGGTCTCTTCTTCGAGTTCAGGAACTTTTCTGTGCTGAAAACCATCTATTCAGCCTTGTGGCCGCCCGTTCCATCAGATCGTTAACAGGTTTGTTCCTTTCATGGTCGATGCCACGGGACTGACTCGGATCGACAAACCGGTGTAGAGCGGCGCATCACCCATGTCTTATCTGTCTGCACCGATGCATTACCAGCGACGTTGCCGCAATCTGGACTTCAGCACATGCGAATCCCTATCGAGGATGTGGATTATGCAGATCTTCTGGTCCATCTTCCTGCAGCTTGCCAATTCATTGATCATGCCATTCAATCCGGGGGGGTAGTGTTGGTTCACTCTGCTCGGGTTGGTAATTTGCTCATTCAGGCTCATTCCTTGCTTGACTTGACGCCAGGGTTTTTCTCGGAGCGCGGCAGTGGTGGTGGCTTACCGTAAGCTTTTGCTATTTCTAGTTCATTTGGCTGATGGGTCCACGCCAAGTTATGTGGTCTCAACGCATTGGGCCAACGAAAGCATTGGAAGCAGCTCAAAGAGGTCAAGCCAATCCCTCTGGCTCATGCAGCCGGCCCTGATGTTCAAGTAGCGCGGCCCCAAATTTGGCCGAATGCGGGGTTCCAGGAACAACTTGTGCTTTTCGAACTTTGTCAATACGCACCGTCGCCGACATCCGGGATTTATCAGAGCTGGAGATACAAGCTCGATCGCCAGCTCAGGGCAGCAGGTATCCTCAGATAAAGTCAGGTTTTGCGATGGAGGACAATTGACGGCTAGGTAGCGTAAATTTAAATGGGGCACATAAGATTCCGCCAGGCTCAGCAGTGTTTCAAGTCTTTTCGAATTCGAACTTTGAAGAAGTACTTAGGCGACTGAGGTAGTCTGTTTCTGAACATGGAGACGGCTTTGGCTCCAATTATTGCATAGTAGTAAAGACATGACTCTTCGCAAATCGCGAGGATTTCCAACCCAAGACGCTGTTTTTTCCATCCAAATGATGGCTGCCCAGTGCCGATTCGGATCGACTCGTGATCCGCTGGCAGTTTCTTCCTTCTCGATCTCTCCCCGTATGTACATCCAATTCTCGATGCCCGTGGATGTATCACTCAATTCGAATGGACAGGACTTCTTGTGACTGTTCTTGCCCTGCCCATTGTCCCGCGACTCTACCATTGCAAAGCCCGTTTCCTGACCTTTCCAGCAACATTGCACCTTCTACCGTGACCGATGTCCAATCCGCTGCCATCTTGGAAGCCATCCGGGAAGCAACAGTGGATCTTGCTCGTGTCGAGAGCGCCATCGCGCATCTAGCCGGCGCGCAGCGTTCAGAGCTGAACGACTTCTTTCGGAAGAACTCGTCAATCTTATCAGCCAATCGCCGCTTCCCTGGCGAGATCCTTTCTCAAATCTTCGTCCTGTGTGTAGGTGCCGAGCACCAGTTAGATTATCGTCGTCACGCTGCTTGGGTCGTGGCACGAGTCTGTCGTCGATGGCGCGCCGTCGCGATCGACCAGCCGGAGCTCTGGGAACTGGGATTTCCCGGAGAGGGATGATCTCGAGGGTGGATTGGATGTCGTCTTCCTCGAATGATAGGTTGGTTTTTTCTACTCTCGTTGTCCGGATGCTGGTGAAATCTCACGACCGTGCTGATGCGTCGGTCGGGAGATTTTCAGCGCTTGGTTCAGTGGGTCATCTTCAACTTGATTCTTGAACTGAACTGATCTTGAACTTCAGGCTCGCTCTGTAAAGCCCAATGTATATCAAGTTTCCTATCCCAGTGCACTTGGTAACCCGGAAGCGAGAAAAAACGCGACTCCGGCGCGCATTGCCCGAACGAGTGGCGTCGGGACGTAAAAGTTGGCAGCTTCTAATTCGCCAGGTACTGTGTGCGCACTTCTCGGTCGGTCCAGGTCTTTGGCATGGAAACCAGCTCTTGGCATCTTGAGCATCCTCCCGGGAGCTCAAAGGCCTCAAGACTCAAGAGAAGCACGAGCCGCAGAATCTACGTAGGGTCAGCTCTATCAGGTTGAAACAAAACGCAGCCGGACGTAGATATTACTAGGTCCAACGAATTTTTTTAAGCTTTACCAGTCTGCTTCCCTGTCACCGTCCATCTGTTCACGCTGCTTCTTCTCAGCTCTTCACAGCTTCACAGAACCGCATCACCTCAAACCGAACAACTTCGGGACATGCCGTGACTCGCCAATCACGACTTCCTTCCTCCTTCATCCTCTCAGGTCGTCTGCACTCCCCTCTTCATGGACCGCCGTGTTAGAGCCATCGAGCGCGACTTTGTGCGTCTTGCTCTTCCTCATCGTACGCTAGGTTGGGACCTTTCGACAGTGTACCAACTTCAAATGCTGCGCGATCCAGCTCCCAGACCTTCACGCGCTATTCGAGCACCGCGAGAGGTGTCATCCAGACGGCCATATTGAGATCGATTCGGTCTCGACGTACGACTATCCCGCTGCAGCAGCCCGTCCTCCGTCCCCAGCCATCTCCAACGCCGATTCAGACTCGAGCTTCCTTTCGACGCCCAGTCTATCCTCCATCGCATCGTCTTCCGGGTCTTTCTCCTCCGAATCGTCTTTTAGCAGCGTAGAATCAGAACTTATCGAGGAGTTTGACAGACCACCGACATTCGACTCGGATGCAGTATACGATCACTACGATTCACCCCATGTAGACCATGCAGCTGCCTGGCCGACGTGGCCTCCTGCGTACCCATACGCCGTCTACTACGAGCACGTCGCGACCCCCCTTGAACCCGAGCATCCGATCTCCTCCTCCTCCTCGTCGTTTTTATCTTGCCCAATCCCAATCATGTCTACGATTCCCATTCCGATTGCCGTTCCGGTCCCGAATCATATTGTTCCCAACACGCAGAGTCCGAACCATGATCAAGCCGACGCGCAACCCAGCCCAATTAATATTGTTCCCAACCTGCCTACGAGCCATGATTCGTCCGCACAACCCGGCGCCATCCCCGTGGTCTCCAACCTTCCGCCATCGCCCTCGCGCACCCCCTCGAGGAACCTCAGCGCGCTCGTGAGTAATCTGCGGAGTCGGTTTGCGAGTGTGAGTGCGAGTTGTACTCGGCTTGGGCTGGAGGTTGGGAGTTCCGGTGGCGAGGAAAGTTCGACCTCGAGTCTGGAGAGTCCGAGTGCGCCGGAGACTGTGGTAGTGGAGGAGGAGGTGAATACGGTTGCTGTGGAAGAAAATAAGGAGATGGAGACGAAGGTGACGGAGACTGCCGATGAGATGCTGCAAGATGATATTCACGACGGTCAAATGGCTGAGAACGCCGCGCGGATGGATGAGGATGACGCGCCGAAGGAAGTGTTTGAGTTGGAGGTGGACAGCCTGGAAGCTGGCGATGTTGAGCCGCAAGTCGAGTTTGAGGATGTCGCCGATGTCGACGCGCCGGGGATGGAGGACGATGAAAGTATGGTCACGTCGGAGTCTGAGGAAGAAGAGGAGGAGGTGGAGGAGCCATACAACGTCGAGGTGTCGTTAACCTCGGAGGGAAGCCTGAGATGCCCTGTACGTCTACATTCACGCATTTGACTCTGACTTATCGTTCGCAGAACACCACCTGCATCAAAGTGCGTTTCCGTTTCTCGTTTCTTTCATTTTTTATCTAACGATTACCAGGCATACCAAACCACGGCGGGTCTCCGATACCACCTCATGCGCAGCTATTGTGTCAACAAGAAAGGGAAACGGTGCTCCAAGGCTACGCAGGCGGCAGCGAGGGTGGAGATAAAGGGGTTCGTGCAAAGGGCGACGGTAGCGCAGGCTCAGGACCAGGCGAGGAGGGAGAACGAGAGGAAGGCAAAGGCGGAGGCGAGCAGGCTGGCGAAGGAGGGAGCTCAAGGTCAAGCGGATAATGAAGCTGAAGGCACGCTTCCACCCACGCCCACGCTGCCGATCGCGTCAAGCTCTCGCTCCCACTTGAAGCTGCGGCGTCGGACTCCGACTCGGCAGTCCGTGCGTCTGGCGTCTTTGAACCAGGAGTCTACCGCGTCGACGTCGACGTTGGCGCGTTGAGATTCGCTCTGTTCTTTCCGTTGTTTGTTTTTTCGTCGACATGGCCATGGTATCTGAATTCGTGAGTCCGATTCAACTTCCGTTACTTCCTCCCCGAGTCTACTGTTTGCTGAAGATCGTTGAATTTAGTCTGAACATTGAACAAACTAAACTTCGACCTTCCTTGGTACAATCCAACGCAACAAACAATTCGTCTCGAGCATCATTTTTTATTATTCTCCCACTCTTCGCACAGCATCGCATCGCATCGCATTCCGTTTTAAACTTTGGTTGGTGTCGGCCGACATGGCGCACCGCCCCGCAAAGATACGAGTACATACATTAATGTTACGATAGAACAGACTCATACGCTCCGAGTTTATCCAGACCGGTTGAAATTTTTGGAGTATCAAAAAGTTGAACCTGAAGTTGAATCACAGAGTTGAACCAATCACGTGCTGGGTTGAACCAACTTGGCATTGTGAGTTTCTCAGTTAGAACTTAGATACAGATTAGTAATCGTAGATATCAAGTGGCTCGACAGCCTTTAGACAAATAGAACGGTAATCTGGAGTTGACTGTTGCCTCTGGTGCAATGCCGAAATTTGAACCAAAGTTGAACCAAGCACGTGCTATATGATGTGTGATGTCGGATCAATAGATGGGTTGTGCAAAAGCCGCATGAACCGTATGCGGCTCTGTGCGGCTTTTTGGCATTGTGCAGAGCCGCACAAGAAACCTGACTGCCGATCGACTGGTGATGCACATCGGATCAATGTATGTCATCCCGAGAGTGATTATCAATCTTGCGGAGTGCCGGATCAAACGAATCGGCCCACAGGGAGCGCATCTCACGACAATCTACTCGTCATGTCAGAAAGTGAAGGTCCGCAGCCGTTGTTTGATGGAATCACGGACCCGCTGGCCTGGATATGACATGTTTAGCTTCTTTGACATCCATTTAGGCTGCTCATGTACAGAAAACCCCAGTTTCAGATACACATTCTGTCGCGGGAGGGCCCAACATTTTTGCAGCCAGTTTTCAGTAAAATCCGAAAATATCCCGCAGTACATTACCAAGTCCCCCGGTGTGTAGTGACCAAAGGGTAGCCAGAGTGTCCCTTCACTATGTCGGAAAAACATGATCTGAATTATAATTGGACGTGGCTATTATGGGATGATAAGCGATTGTAATAGATTGTGATCAATTTTGATCAACATGCGAGAAAGCCAACAATCAATCAAACTGCGCTGGGGACATGCTGGTCACGTCACGCTCTATCCGGGAAGTGCACAGGTCACACAGCAGCCTTAGTGAACCAGATTACCACCAAGATTGGGAAATCCAGCCCACTTGTTTGTAGATTCTCCTCAATTATAATTCAATTATAAAAGGCTGTTTTGATTATGATATTATTTGTTTATAATTGGTGTATAATTGATTATAATTGGATTATAATCAAAAACGGCTTTTTCCGACATACCCCAAATAAGCAGGAGTCATGGATTTGCCTTCATAACTCAGAGCAAGGCCTTCGAGAACCATGACCTTAGCAGTTTCTGAGTCACATTGTCATTCCATGTTCAGAATGCTGTAGGACCAGGAAATGGATGTCTACCACAGTTTATACTCATAGGGGCACGGGCACAGGCTAGTTAAAATGCCCCCTGCCATATTTTGGATCAGCCAAATCCATCAGGTTCCAGCCGAAATGAGTGACTTTGTCAAAAATGAACAGTGTAATGTTTTGGCTCAACTCGAGACCATCGGGGAGTTTCAGTTAACATTTGAGTGTTGTATGGGATGCAGAATGAGCTGAATTTTACTCCTTGGGTCACCAGACGTGTTAGTCTGCAGGTTTGAGAACTGTTTGGGGCTATTTTTCTGGACGAATGATCAAACGATGTCATTCCACCGGGTATATTGTTTTTTTTTGGGCTCAGTACTGCCCTGGTAGGGTGATTCAATGAGAGTAGTCTTTCGAGTGGACTCTTCACATTCCAAAGTATCCCCCAGTACCAGGACTTCTAACTGTGTGCAGTGGTCCATCAGTTATAACACCGTGGACCTTTACTTTTTGACATGACGAGTACAAGAGCTCCACCATGACCTCAACATGGTGTTCAAGCGCAATTCATCAAGTCTCGCTTCACATGGGCCCCACACTCGCCGTGGACGAAGACAGGCCGTGTTCGGCACTCTCTCGGCATGATGTGCGGCATCAGAAGCCGTGTAAACGAGAAATCACCACCGACGACAAAGCCGCACGCGGCTGTGCACAATGCCATAAAAAGCCGCGCGGCTTTTGCACAACCCATCTAATTACCAAGAGGGGAGATCAAAGTTACTCTGGTTGAGGCTGGTCGAGGCTACGATACGTCATGCTGCACAACGGAAGCCGCAGGGATAACGAAAAATGTGCCTGGGCTTTGCCGGAGCGAGTTCGCCTGGTCGCCAAATCGGAGTCGAAGTTGAATCACCGAGTTGAACCCGGCACGTGCTGGGTAACCTGAGTGGAACCAACGCTGATGTATTGTGATTGTTGGGATTGCGAGTTGGATACAAGTTGTTGTTTCACCTGTCGGCGAGCAGAACATTTGAAGCCGACTGGAAACTGAGTTTATTGCGTGCAGATGTTCAGAATAGTATGATAAACCAAATTACTCACTTCCCGGTCGAGAATCGAGATGAATCCTGGTTCGGAAAAATCGCAGCAAGCTCCAGAGATTCCTTGTTGACGACTTTCTCCCCTCGCTCCTTCCTCGGTGTCTCCGAGGGGAAGCTGTACGCCCAGTGCGCCGGCGTCTTCTATCGCCATCGCTGGTCGAATGAGAATTCTAGGTAGATAGCGATAAGAACGATTGTAGATACTTGTCCCATGAATTCCATGTGCGGAATCACCGAGGAGCACCGCGCGGCTTCGGACCCAGGTCAGTAGTGCGGGTGGTAGGTACTGTCCCGAAGTTTCCATTTCAAGATGGGTGAGACGATGGGCAGATCCAGGAGGCGTAGGAATTTGGGGTGCGCGTCGTGGAATTTGTCGAGCACGTCCTGGCGAGTGGCACTGGAGCCCCAGTCTGGCTGTTCCTGGTCCTCGTCTGCGAAAGAACCAACAAAGTTGATGAGAGTCCCATCCCGCCCCGAAAGTTCATTGTCACGCCAACACCAGTGATGCCGGCCCTGATTTCTGTTTTGACCTCGGCAGGTTCAAAGACCTGGGACGAGGCTTTCAAAATATATAGTACGGTTTGCTGCGTTGACAGACCTGGACAATGTGGTCGGATTTTCGTAGTGCGATAGCAGCAGCCAGTCCACCGAGACCGAGACCGACCGACGATTGACACCTTGCAAAGGACGCAAGGAAACAACTTCGTGAGCGGACGCCATCGAGTCAAGCCAGTAGCACAGTCCAGACCGCCGTTCGAGGCACTTCAGTGGCCGCTTATTACGAGCGAGATGAATTCGAAGCCACAGTGTTCAGGAACGGACTCTGAGCCAGTGAATAGGGGTTAGTAAGGCCTTGAAGTTCATGCCTGCGTCAAGGCCATCTTGCTGATTGCATGGCCTCGGATATGGTGATGTACTTATTGGCTATTAATCTAAGTGGGAAGTTGTCGAAGAGCAATTCAAGAGAGGGGCTGCTAGTGAATCCGTCATGGATTTGCAGAAGGAGTACCTGTCTTACGCAGGAAAACCCGGATACGCTCTGCAGGGAGTGCGCCACGCCAAAGTTTGACTTTTTCTGGTTCGCGACGGGCCGTGCCTGGACGGCGCGGTAGATCTTTCCCTATAGGTGAGCGACTCGGACTGCGTGCAACTCACTGCGAGGAGTTCTCACAGGTAGTTGGATCCGGATAATCCTTTACTCGAGAGCGGGGGCAGCAGAGTCTCTTCATTGGTATGTATTTATTACCGCTCCCTTCGCGGGGCTTCCGTGGACCTCCCCAGCCAGCTTTATCGCCGAGCACTATATAATAAATTGAATTCAAAAGCGCTCCAAAATACATCCCACAACCCTCACCGTATCGCTGCAGCCTGCATGCAGGTCCCATTTTTCGGAGGCCATGGTGCCGGCACGACAGGGACACCTGAGGCGTTCGTCCAAGCTGTTCAGGACGTGTCTTGTTCTTCAGCGGCGGCAACTCTGCTTGCTGCGTGCCACCAAGCATTTCGCACGGAAATTGCGACACTCTCGACCGGCGAGTTTTCTCTGTGCGGGATTTCGTTGGAGGACTTCAAGATGCCGGAATCGTTACTCGACCTTCCCACTCGCTATCACCATAACACTATTCTTTCGTGGGGCTTGCTCATCACGCAGGCAGTGCGGTACTTGCGTTTCGTCGAGAAGAGGACAGAGGACGCGTCCAGTGTGAGCCCGTTCGCGGAAGTTCTCGGCCAGACGGGTGGCGCGGGCATCCTTGGATTCTCGGCCGGGATCGTGATGGCGAGCGTGGCGGCGTCGTCCGAGAGTTTAGGCTGCTTCCTCGCCAATGTAGTGCAGGCGTACCGACTTGTGCTTTGGACCGGGGTGCGTTCCCAGATTTACCGCGCCACTATCACTCGGAGGGACGAGCTGTTGCCGTTTGCGGAGGATGAACCGTGGGGCGTGGTCGTGATTGGGATGACGAGGTCGGAGATTGAGGAGCGGATTCGCGCGTTCCAGACGGTGAGTGCCTTTTCACCAGAGTTGAAACCACGTCTGGACCATCTTCTAGCCCTCGAAACGCGTGTATTTGACGACGATTATGGACAGCAAGTGCGTCACCGTCTCTGGACTGCCAGACGTTATTGCAGAGTTCTCCGGTACTTTGAGCTCCCAGTATGTCGTGCACAAGACGAGCCTTAATATGCTTTACCACTCTTCGGTGCACGTTGATGGCGTTCGCCAACAAGTTCTTGCAGATGTGGCCAGGCGCCGAATCAAGTTCCCCGAACTGGAAGATTTGATAGTCCCTATTTGGAGCACCGAGACAGGCGAGGTCTTGAATCTAATCCGCGGAGGTAGCCTCGTGGAGCTGGTGGTCGACATGATTCTCACTCGGCCCCTCAACTGGGACGTCCTCGTTAGCAAATTCTTGGAGGCACATCGAGACTCGTCGATTCGGCTCATTAATTTCGGGCCAGGGACTGGGTTGCCTAGGACCGTAGAACGTGCGTTTCCAGCAGGGCGCGTCGTGAGCGTAGACGAGACGCGTGGTGAGGGACATGGTGGCGGGAAGCAAACGCCCATCGCAATCGTGGGAATGGCCGTAAATGCACCCGGCGCATCAAATGCCACCCAACTTTGGCAGCTCCTTCAAGATGGCCGCAACACGATTTCAGAGGTGAGCTCTTCTCTTTCTCTTTTGAGGATGGGTTCTGACGCGCTGGTAGATTCCTGGGCATCGCTTCAAGGTTTCGGACTACAATGACGGCAAGTACCCGGGCCGCCAGATGAAGACTCACACGGGAAACTTTTTGGACAACATCGACGAGTTCGACAATGCCTTCTTCAAAATCAGCCCGCGGGAGGCCAAGAGCATGGACCCACAGCAGCGGATACTACTCCAGGTCGCATACGAGGCCTTGGAGGACTCTGGCTACGTCCCTAACGCCACTCCAACCTCAAATCCCCATCGTTTTGGCTGCTACATCGGCGCCGTCGCTGATGACTATGTACACAATCTTCGGGACGAGATAGATGTGTACTACAGTACAGGTGCGTTGGTTTCGTCTGATTCTTTTATCTGAACTGATAGTCGCAGGGACTTTGAGGTCTTTTTTGAGTGGGCGGGTTTCCTTTGTCATGCAGCTCAGCGGCCCGTCTATGGTCGTCGATACCGCGTGCTCGTCTGGAAACGTGGCGCTCTATCAAGCTTCCCGCGCTCTGATGAACGGAGACTGCGACGCTGCGCTTGTCGGTGGTGTCAATACCATCACCAGCCCCGATGTATGTCTTCTCTCCCTCCTTTATGAATCTCCGAACTCACTTTTACGGATTTTCCTTGGCTTGGATCGCGGTCACTTCCTCAGCCCCACAGGCCAGTGCAAACCCTTTGACGCCTCCGCGGACGGCTACTCTCGGAGCGAGGGCTGCACCGTCTTCATCGTCAAGCGCCTTAGCGACGCCCTTGCGGAGAACGACAACATCCTCGGTGTCATCCGGGGTATTGAGGTCAATCAGAGCGGGCTTGCCTCCAGCATCACCTACCCGCACGCAGAAACGCAGGCAACCCTCTTCCGTCAGGTCCTCGCCAATGCGAGGATTGAGCCCAACCGAGTCAACGTGGTGGAAGCACACGGAACGGGTACCCAAGCGGGCGACCCCAACGAGGTGCAGAGTCTTCGAGCCGTCCTCGCGATCAACCGGTCCAAGGACAACCCGTTGCATCTCACCAGCATCAAAGCAAACGTCGGTCACCTCGAGGCTGCGTCCGGCGGTGTTGGCCTAGTCAAGCTTCTGCTTATGCTCCAGCACAACAAGATTCCGCGCCAGATCTCGTTGAAGAACCTCAATCCCCTGCTCACGGCGCTTGACCACGACAACGTCGTCATCGACACGGCGGACGCCGAGTGGGTGTCGAGCTATCCGGGAAAACCACGCGTGGCGCTGCTGAATAACTTTGGTGCCTCTGGCTCCAACACCGCATTGATTCTCGAGGAGCATGTCAAACCCGTGACCGCCCTCACACCTAGCGACATGTCTTTCGTCTTTGGTCTCTCGGCCAAGACGCTCACCGCTCTCGAAGAGCTGCGAGTGAAATACCTAGACTGGCTGCGCAGCCCTGCTTCTGCCGCACTTTCCCTCGGGGATATCGCCTACACGATGACGGCTCGGAGGCAGCTTTACAGCTATCGCCTCGCTGTTACGGCTTCCAGTCACCAGGCGTTGCTCGAAAAGCTCACGACAACAGCTCCGGTTCTCGTCCCACCGCCGGATGGCCCGCCATCCGTTGTCTTTGTGTACTCGGGTAACGGGGGGCAGTACGTCGGCATGGGTGGCCGGCTGTATCACGAGTCTCCACTCTTCCGTGCCTGTATCGACGAGTGTGAGGTGATTCTCGTCTGTGCTGGGTTCCCTGGCATGCGAGACGATATTATCTTGGGGTCGGGTGATTCTGGATTGGGGCCTCTGCAGGAGTTTGAAAAGTACCACTCTGCGATCTTTGCTATCGAGTATGGCTTGACGCAAATGTGGACTTCGTGGGGCGTAGTGCCGTCTGCGGTCGTCGGGCACAGGTGCGTTCTTCTTTGATCTATATCCGCATTCTGACGTTCTATAGTCTTGGGGAGTATGCGGCCCTGGTCACCGCTGGCGTTCTCAAGCTCAAGGACGCCCTGCTCATCGTTGCCCATCGGGTCCGACTCATGGTGCAGACATGCGCCATCAACTCGAGTACCATGATTGCTGTCAATCTTGGCGCAGAAGCCATCCAGGAGATCCTCCGTCAATCGAGCGACTTTGCGGACCTCAATATCGCGTGCTACAACAGCCCCGTCGACTGCGTGGTCGCCGGCCCGCTCACCCAGCTCATGGATTTCAAAGAGCATCTCGCTGCTGAAGTCGGTTGCAAGAGCGTCATGCTGCCGATGCCCTTTGGCTGTCACAGTCCTGCCATGACACCGCTCCTCGACGACCTTACTTTATTTGTCAAGAACGCCCCGCTTCGCGCGCCCACTATCCCTATCATCTCCAACGTCCTGGGTGATGTCATCCTCCCTGGGAACGCCTCCGTCTTCACGCCGGCGTACTTTTCCCGCCATTGCGCTGAGCCGGTACAGTTCGACCGAGGCGTGCGGGCGTTGCTGTCCCGGCCCGAATTTAGCAATATCGCTGCCTGGATTGAAATTGGGCCTCATACGACCTGCCTCCCAATGCTCAAGTCTAATCCCGCCGTGCTCGCTGCGCCGGGAACGCTACTTCTCGGATCTCTGCGAAAGAAGCAGTTGCCATATACGACGATTGCCAGTAGTCTTGCGCAGCTGTATACTTCTAACCTTGCGCTCAAATGGCGTGCGGTGTTTGCGCATCTCCCTCGTCCTGGCTGTGTCAGCCTGCCTTCGTATCCGTTCGCAAAGACAAAGTATTGGGTCCCATACCGAGAACCCGCGGCCTCCTCTACGTCCGTCGCAGCCGCGCGGGATTTGATTACAGAGTATCCGTTGCTCTACAGCTGGGCGCAGTACCCCTCCGCTACCAACGACTTTGAAGCACGTTTCGAGACGCCGATCAGCAACCTGGCCAAGTGGATTGTCGGCCACCGAGTTGGTGGAATCCCGCTCTGCCCCGCATCGCTGTACAGCGAGCTCGTATGGGCGGGGGTGGATCTCAGCGAGCGGCATCTTCAGACACTGCGCAATGGAAGCCACGTCGTCATTGCCCATATCGAGTTTGACAAGGCACTGCCGTATGACGAGAAGGTGGAGCTCACTGTGTGCACGCAGATCTCGCTGGGCAAGGACGGGGGCACGTTCAGTATCAGCTCCAGGCTCGACTCGACGGGCGAGGAGTCTATCTCTGCTCATGGCGAATTCGGGTATCGGTCCACTTCGGAAACGACGGCCAAATTCGATCAGACGCTACTCGATATTACTCAGCGTATGTGTACTGTGGTTTCGCCGTCCGCAGAAGTCGAGATCATATCGACTGAAGAGGCGTACGAGGTGATCTTCCCCCGCGTCGTTCAGTACGCCAAGCCGTACCACACGATTCAGACTCTCACGCTCGCTGCCCATAACATGGAGGGCTATGCGACCATCCAGCTACCCAATGACTATGAGCGCGGCAAGTTCGTCATCCATCCCGTCTGGCTGGACACCCTCGGGCACGTTGCGGGCTTGATCGCAAACAAACAGGGCAACGCCAACGACGCCTTCATCTGCACACAGATCGGGCTTACGGAGGTCTTTACTGAGCTGGTGGACAACGAAGCGCCATATCTCATGTATTTCAAGAACGTTTGGCTGCCTGGCGAGAAAGCCATTGTCGGGGAGGTGTATGCGGTGCAGGTGGCGGGAGAGGAACGTCGGATTGTCGCTCATATGCAGGGCATTCATTTTCACCGGATACGGCTCAGCAGCTTCAAGAAGAGTCTGACACGCCCAGCAGCCGTATCCGTGCCAGCGGTCCCTAAACCTACGGTCATCGCGGCGCGCTCTCCCTCCTCAGTCGATGCCACCATTCTGAAGCTCGTGTCTGACGCCTGCGATCTTCCCTTGAGCGCCGTTAATCTTACCACCGACCTTGCCTCGATTGGTATTGACTCGATGATGTCTATCGAGATCTTTGGTGGCTTGCGGCTGGCGTTCCCGCAAGCTGGCCTTGACGTGCACTTCTTGGGGTTGTGTGCCGTTGTTGGGGATATCTGCCGTGAGGTCTCCAAGGCTTGCTCGGCGCTAAGAGTAGACATGCCACGCCCCGGCAGTGCGACCGACTTTCTGGCCGATATCTCCGAAGCAAGTTACGCCAGAATCGCGGAAGCTCTGCAGCTCAATACCGTCCCCCTGCCCATCCAAAACCCGCAAGTGGCGACCGGCCGTCTTCCTCTTTTCCTCGTCCATGACGGTAGCGGCCTGATCAACTCTTATCATCACATTTCTTCGCTCGACCGTGCTGTCTGGGGTATTCACAATCCCAGATTTATTAACGGGCAGCCCTGGGACTCTGTCGGTGATATGGCCGCAGCCTATGCAGAGTACATTTTTGGCGTGACCACCGGTCCTGTCATATTGGGAGGTGAGCGCTTGAGCTTCCGTGGCCCTTCTGTTTCGTTCTAAGGTCCCGTCAGGATGGTCATTTGGCGGTGTTGTTGCCTATGAGATTTCTCTCCAGCTCGCAAATCGTGGTGTCGCTGTCAAGGGCATTGTGCTCATCGATTCTTCTTGCCCTGGAGACCATACCCCTCTCTCCGACTGCCTTCTGGACGCCATCCTTGGGCTGGACGAGCGCGTGGTGTTCTCTGACCTCGGCGTCCTGGTCCGGCGGCAGTTTTCCATGAATGCGCCTATGCTACAACGATACACGGCGGAGTGGGCTCCGGAGCTGTCTCCGCCCCTGGTCTTACTCCGATCCACAGAGGGTTTCCGCCCTGAGGGTGTGCCGGATGTGCCGGCGTGGTTTTCGGACCGCACTAACCCCCAGGCGTCTGTGCGGGGGTGGCAGAAGCTGACGAACCGCCCGGTCAAGGTTCTCGACATTCCAGGACATCACTTCTCGGTGTTCCATCCTTCCAATGTATGTGAATCTCTGTTGTGTTGAGCCTTTGCTGAACTGGTGTACAGATCTCGGAAGTATCGTGTCGGCTTGCAGAAGCGTGCGAACACATAGAAAGTCTAGAAGTGTAGGGTTTTAATTTGCAAAGTTTCTGTTAGTATCTGGTCATCTCTCGGGTCTACACTGTTCTATCGTCTTTTCGGATATCGGCATTCTTGTAAATAGAAAGCGGTCAGTGGTCGGAAGAAGGAAATGCATGTTATGGAAAATTTCGGCAACATTAACCTGTTGAACTTTCACTCGCGCCTGTGTTGTCTGTTCGTCAAGCCAGACTGCAAACGGGCCAACACTCGCGATGAGTCAAATTGCATGGGTTTCTCGATGGAAAATGGGCCGAATCTTGTCTCGTTCGCAGAGCTTCAGGAAGGACTTCGTCGGAGAGGTCGAGGGGACGACGAGAAATCGGATCATGATGGCGGAATTTAGACTGACAAGGCAGCAGAATTGAACTTGACCCAACAATCAGAATCCGACCTCACCACAGGTTGCTACGAGCAAGATACGGGATTAAATTTCTACCATTTGGCACACCAATGATACACCTAGCGCTGAGCAAGCGCAGAGAAGAAAAATGAATGTAGATAAGTAGAGATTCACTCAGAGCCCGAAGGCGATAGTCTCAGTACTGTATATTTCCGTTATGAGGCGTACAGCGCCACCATCGCCTGCCCCTGCGGCGACGTAAATGGGCACAAAGTGCTCAGCTCGCGGGTGACACTCGTGGAAGCCGGGGTGCTGGACGAGGTTTATCAGGGCGGTTTTACGAGCTTCGTCCTAAAGAGTAGTCAGTACTGCAACCAGAAAGAGGGATAGGAGAGCGTACATCCTCGACCTTCACCGCCTGTACAACGGCGCGGTCGAATTCGATATGCACAGGCTTGGCGGTCTCTGGTGCAAAGCAGCCGAAGTCCTGAAGGTTATGCACCGTAAAACCGCCCGATAGGACGAGAATGCCTTCCTCCCTCGTCCCAGTTGACCTCGGGGCTCAAGCTCGAGTCGATTGAGACCTCCACAATCGGGATATCTTTGAAGACGTTCCCGAACATGATGCGGAAGGGGATGAAGACGCCGTGATCGAACCCCGGTCCACTGAATCCACGACCGTCTTTGCCGCGGGCCTCAGTTTTGGGAGTGAGGCGCGCGCGTTGCCCAGCGGCTTTGTAGAGGTCTACAACGCGTTGGGCGAGGGCAGTGTCGCCGCGGGATTCAAAGTCGATTTCGTAGAAACTGGGCGCGAGGCAGACCGAGTAGTCGTACAACAAGGGGTTCGTCTCGCCATAGTCGGTTACTGAAAGATTCAATTAGCAAGATACCAAATTTGAGGAGAAGCAAGGGGACGCGCCTAGACGTTCCCCGTCCGTTTCCCAATGAGCACTGAACACGACGATGCCTTTGGGTTGGTATTTCTTGAGGAGTGCGGGCCCGAAGTCCTTGAGAAATGTCGCTAATGGCCCGCTCGCACCAGCCCAGGGCAATAGACGCGGGGACGGGACCAACCGAATCAGAGTCCGGACCTATTGTCACGGACCCCCCATGGCCAAAGAAAAAGGCGGGGATCTTCTTTGGAGTATCGGGGAGCTCGTCGAGAACTTTTCGCCATTCCATTTGCATCGCCGGGAGGTCGAAGGTTGCCATGTGTCTCTTGGATGTGCGGTGGAGAGGATGAGACATCGAGATTGGAAGTGAACTTTATACGGCTGCCAGAAAACGTACGATAGAAGGCAACTTCGTTATTTGATAGGTGAATTAACTCATCTCCCAGGTATCAACGCTGTCCGAGGAGTAAATGTTCGTCTCTTCTCGAACGGAGCGGCCGCGGCTTTATGGCCGGTAAAACGGATCCTGATCTGTATTAGGCTAGGGTTAATAATACTTGACTCGCGCAATGAGGACCACACGCGTAGATAAGAGTCCCAGGTAATAAGAAATGAGCAAATGAATGAAGCTAAAGGTGCTAGAACGACGTTCTAGTTTTGGTTTCAAGCAGGGACTTTTCCAAAGGAAACTCCGTTTAGCCGAGCGCAAGTTGTTTTACCGATACAGGGAGAAAGACACAGGAGGATTAAGACAAGGTGATAGCGGGTTCAGAGCGGGTGTTGGTATATTTAAGGCATTAGCCCATCATTACGAGGATGGTGGTAATAATACCACTTGCAACATGGTTTCTCTAGTACACCTTATTTTGTAACAGCGGAGTTGAAGTTGAATTTTGAACCGATCACGTGTTGGGTTGAAACCGGCAAGTTGGGCTATTGTCGTTTCAGATTTGTCAGATTTATCATTTGAAGCCCTTCGACGAGTAGAAAAGAAGTCTGAAGTCGACTGCAGGCAAGCATATTGACTATATTGACGAGGGTTCAATTGAGCCACAAGTTGAACCAATCACGTGTTGTAGTGTCGTAGTGTCGTGATGGGTGATGTAGGATCAATTACGAAGAGACAAATCAAAGTTACTCTGGTTGAGGCTGGTTGAGGATACGATACATGTTGCACAACGGGAGCCGCAGGGATACCAATGTACTGATTATTTTGATTGGCAATAATCACTCGAAATTCAAACGACGCCGGCTCCGCCACTGAAGTGTGTGCTGAAGTACTCTTGCGCAACTTGAACGGCGTCGTAGCCGAAGAGAAAAGTCTGTAACTCTTGGCCTTGGACTAACCAGATGTTCAGACAAGTCCGAATAATGATACACAAAGTTACTCACATGGCGGTCCAGACTGGTTCGAAGCACGCGCCAGAGATTGCTGGTTGACAATCTCTCCCCGCTCCTTCCTCAGCGTCTCGTACGCCGCTAGGCGGGCGGGGACCTCGTCTTTCGTGGTTCCGAGGGGAAGCAGTGCGCCCAATGCGCCGGCGTCTTCTAGTGCCATCGCTGCGCCTAGTAGCCCGCCAAATCAGACCTCTAGGCAGATAGAGATAAGAGTGCATGTACATGCCTTGTCCCATGAAGGGCACTGTGGCATGCGCGGAATCACCAAGGAGCACCGCGCGGCCTCGCACCCAGGTTGGTAGTGCGGGTACCGTCCGAAGCTTCCATTTCGAAATGGGCGAGACGATGGGCAGATCCAGGAGGCGGAGGAATTTGGGGTGCGCGTCGTGGAATTTGTCGAGCACTTCCTGGCGAGTGGCACTGGGAACCCAGTCTGGCTGCTCCTGGTCCTCATCTGCGAAGGACCCAACAAGGTTGATGAGAGTCCAATCTCGCACCGGGTACGTGAATATCATCCGGAACGACTCTGAGCCAGTCCAAACGATGGCTTTGTTGGCATGGGGGTTTTCTGTGTACCAACCAAGATCAGGGATGTCGTCCAAACCCGAGGCATCAAGGAGGAGACGGAAACAGGATATTCCACAGGCAAGAGGTTGCACCGGGCGTCCCATGATGCTGCTTCGTATCGTTGACTTCAAGTTGGGAGCAGCTCAGTTTCGAAATGTATAACAAAGCAAGATACGCACATGAATTCCGTCAGCGCCAACGACAACGTCCGCCGCAATGGTCTCGCCATTTGCTAGAGTGATGCTCCCAGCGTCTGGATCGCAAACCACGACTTTGCTGCCAAGGTGGAGCTGCACGGGCGTGCCTTCACCTTCCCCGGCAGTCGCCAAATGCCCGAGCTCGTCGTGAAGATCACTTCGATGGCAAGCGAGAGGTAAAGAACCTTCGGCCTTGTGAACGCCCCAGGAATGCACCTGTCCTAATCCAGTCCTAGCATCAAACCGTGCCATCTGAAGTGGAATCAGACTTGAACATTTGAAAGTCCACCCGGAGCAATTCGGAGACGTACCCCATCGTATTCTACGCCCCGCAAACTCATCACGCGAACGCCCAGGTGGCGTAGAACTCGCACAGCACTGCTTTGCACAGTGATGCCGGCCCCGATTTCTCTTTTGATCTCAGCAGATTCAAAGACCTGGGTGGAACAGTTTCAAGAAATATAGTGAGGCTGGTTGCTGAGTTGACGGACCTGGACGTTGTGGCCGGATCTTCGTAGTGCGATGGCAGCAGTCAGTCCGCCGAGACCTGCACCGACGATCGACACTTGCAAAGGACGTGGGGAAGCAACTTCGTGGGTATGCGCCATTGAGTCAAGAAGGATGATGCTCACAGCGTCCCTTCAAGTATCGTCCAGCCCATCGTAAGATGCGTGGACGGCCTTCGGGGTTTGAGAGGCATCTAGAAGGACTTCAGGGGGCCCATTACGAGCGAGATTAATTCGAAGCTCAGTTAATGGACGGACTGTGCGCTAGTCCAAAATCAAGGCGGCCGTTTCAAATTGTATTCAGAATTTGACCAAACGGACATGGAGGTAGAAAAACTACTTATTATTCGAGAAAGACGACATCCAATCCACCCTCAAGCTCAAGATCATCCATCTCCGGGAAATCCCAGTCCCAGCGCTTGAACGACTCGGTGCGAATACGTATACTGGGATTCCGGGCTGCAAGAAAAAGTCCTCGGGACTTGAACGTTCGTGTTACCTGTACCAGTACCCGTACCGCGAATAGCCAAAGTACGAAGACTAGGGAAGAAATTCCCCTTCCGAGTCGCCAATGCTTCCAACAGTTCCCCCGAATCGCGGCACACGTTCAAACACGTAGAATTAGACGCAGAATGAGAGCGGTTTAAAAAATCGACGGGTAGGCCTGATGAAAACTGCTGATGGCTGTCGGCTATCCACTTGGAGGGGTTTCCTGTCAGAGAGGTCTGCGTCGCGATCAATAAGATCGCTCACCTCTGGCCCTGAGCTGGCGATCGACCTTGTATCTCCAGCTCTGATAAATACCGTTTGCCGGCGACGGTGCATATTGACAAAGTTCGAAAAGCACAAGTTGTTCCTGAAAGCCCCTGTTCGGCCAAATTTGGGGCCGCGCTACTCGACACATCAGGACCGGCTGCTTGAACCAGAAGGATTGACTTGACCTTTTCGAATTGCTTGCAATGCTTGAGTCAGTGCAATACGCTGAAACCACATAACTTGACGGCGACTCGTCAATCGAATGAGCTAGCAATAAAAAGAGCCTACGGTAGGCCGCCACGACTGCGGCACTCCGAGAAATATTATCAGCGACTGCCTAGTGGGCCACTAGGCAATTATAACGGTGTCGAGTTGAGCTACCTCCCAAATGTTGTCGGTATAATGAAGGACATATGCAGACGTCCTCGGACACCGATTTTGGTGAAGATTGGTGAAGTTGACGTGAGGCTGTGGCTGTCAGACGGAGGCGCGTGCGAACAAAAAACGTGATTTCTTAATTTGGTCTCACTCATCAGCCTCTTTCTCCACGACCACGGCACCGTCTCACGACCTGCGGGACTCATTCTTCTCGGAAGACCCCTGGCTACCCACCAACACTCCTCCTACCCCCCGATTTGCCCGCTCCATGTCGCCAGACGCAGTGAATCAGAGCTTACGTGTCGACATGGGCGCCCGCTTGCCACCCTTGCATCGGACGACGTGCTGGTCCTTTGCTCTCAGGTCTTTGCACACCCACTCGGCACATGTCAAGCTTAGATTTGGCTGCTCTCGCTCCCTCTCAACTGTCTTCGTATCTTGTCATCACCGTAATCTTCCGCAAACCCCCGATTTTCACTATGGCGCCATTTGGAACTTTTTGCGAGGAATAGAGGACCTCGGTGGTGGAGCTAGTGAACCAGGTGCGTTCCGAAAATATTGAACTTGCATCCATGAGCTTACCCCGCTCTCCCCATCTCTTTCCGGGCTGGATGGGAGCTCGCCGTCGGACCCATCAAAACCCGGTTTTCCCTACCTCCCGAATATCGTCTCGGTTGTAGCTAAAACATGTCCTACGTTGTTCCAATACACCATCTATGACCCCCTGGTCGATATCCGACACAATTCGAGAGGCCTAGACTTGAAATTCTCCCGTGTGATATGTGCGACGTCCAGTTCGTGCCAACAGCGTTCGGGCTTGAGTTTGGCTGAGATGAGGGGTAATAATGTGTGCATTGGGACTCCCCATGCCCTCTCAGTGTCCCTAATTCAAGTTGCAGCTGCGCCGCTGCCTCTGCGCGCCACAGGCGGGGTGCTTCCCACAGGCGGGGTGCTTCCCACGTGTGGCCCACTAGCCCGTTTGAGCCAATTTTGGACCTGTCTCGGCAAATTTCTTCCCATGACCTCAAACCTTGACAGAATGCCAAGCCCCGGGCCTCGTTCTGCTCGTAGGAACCTAGTCTACCTCCCTGGGGTCCAAAACAACCAGCAAAACAAACCTATCCCTCGCAAAAATCGTCAAACCCCTTAGGTGGCCCAGATCCCAGTCTCAGATAATACCCTGGCGTCAAGTCATCAGGTCAGCTGAACCCGAATAAACAAATCACGAGCCTGAACAGAGTGGACCAAAATTGCTCCCCCGGTTTGCAACGCATGATTAATGAATTGGCAAGCTGCAGGAAGATGGACCAGAAGATCTGCAGAATCCACATCCTCGATAGGGATGCGCATGTGCTGAAATCCAGATTGCGGCAACTCCGCTGGTAATGCATCGGTACAGACAGATAAAACATGGGTGATGCGCCGCTCTACGGTTTGTCGGTCCCAGTCAGTCGAGTGACATCGACCATGAAAGGAACGAACCTGTTAACGATCTGATGGAACGGGCGGCCACAAGGCTGAATAGATGGTTTTTAGCACCTGATAAAAGCTCTTGAACTCGAGGAAGAAACCACTGACTTGCCCAGATAGACCCCTTTCTCAATAGCATCCACACTTCTCCACCACTCGAAATCACTTGAGTCAACGACCTGGTGGCAAATCAAGCACACTTCCTGGAGCGTGGGTGTATCATGAGATACGACCGCGCTATCGGCCGGGCTAGGTGCGAGCGTTATCTCCTCACGTACATAGCCTGGGCAGCGGTGTCGGCTGCTGCCATCGCTCCTAGTCAGCCTATGGACAATGGCCCGGCGCACATCGAGATCTCGACTGATCTGGGCGGCAATGGTGCCCAAAGGTTGGGGCAGCCCCGTCGGTCGCCAGACGTACTCTCGCCGCGGCGGGATCGGCGGAGCAGGAGCAAGCTCCTCTTTATCATTGGGAAGGGATTTTGGTTGTCGATCTTGGTCCTGTGGAGCTACCGAAGACACAGAAGGCGGATGGGTCGAGTTTGAGGGAGACGGTGAATCGAAATCGACAGGTGTCCTTTCAAGATCTTCGTCTACCGGGAATTTCAGAATTTTGTCAATGCGTGCCAGAAATTAACCGACTATGCAACACGCGGTTCGCAGATCTCAAAACCTACGTGGGTATCGCGGCGAAGTTCAACATCGTGCATCCATTGATGGCAAAACTCATACCTTCTGGCACAACGCGTTGAAGTGATCCCAGACGCTGCCCGGATCATCTACTTGATCTTGTTCCGAACCGTTGACGATCGAGGATGGAGCAGGGGGACTGAGGCTAATAAAAAATCGGTCGTTGATGTCCAAGAAAACGTCGAAACTCTGTTGAATTCGACGCAAAGTAAACGAAAGAGCAAGGGATGAAAAATACCTGAGCCCCCAAACGCATGCCCTGCAAATTTAGATAGTTCAATCCCGACTTGAGATGCAATTCAGCACTGGTTATGAATGTAACGCCAGTAGACAACCTACAGAGAGGTTAGAAACCTGTAAACCAGTGAGTCGCTGCAACAAGCTGCCGCTACAGAAGAAACGGACCATTTTAAATCCTAACACGATGCTCCTCTCAAGATCATCCCTTAGCGCAGTTGCGAGCAGTCTGTCCGCTGTTTGCCAACCACCTGGTGCAAGCATCAGCCGCACAACTTTGATTCTGTCTGGGTATTACCGTTCTCGTACGCTATGAAATGAGTTGGAGACGTAGGCGAGGATATTCCCACAATCCGTGCGAGATTGGGGTGTCTGAATTGAAGAGTCATTAAATACTGTCCAAGTTTTCCCGTCTGCACTTACAAGAGTCCCTTGGATAGCGATACCGTCTCCTCCAAATGCTATGCAAATTTGATCAACACCAATGGGCGAATTCCACGTAATATTAACACACCTCACGAGCCCTAGAGTCTGCGTGAAACACCTTGACTATGACTGCTCGGCCCTTGATTTCGCCTGTGTGGAGCAGATACTCTGACCTGACCCCGGTCTCGAGCTGATGATTGAGCCTGAGGTGCTTGGTCCGCATGATCTGTGTCGGTTTAAGATTCCACAATGGTGAAGCCGTAAACCACCACGCACCTTGAGTCCATCTCCTTCTTCCTCGTGCCTTCGTGTTCGGCGTTGAGTGGGTTCTCCACGGCTCAATTCAACATCTGGATCATCTGAAGAGAAAGGATTAGCTCTGCGGGCAGGAGAGCAGAATCTTGACCGTCGTGCTCTCCTCGCCGGTGTTTGACTCCGTGGTGTATATTCACCACATTCGCGTGGATGTTGTTGAAAGTGCCTTCGCCCAGCGTGAAGCCACTGGCGTTCGAGATAAAAGCCATCTGAGAGGGAGGGAGAAAGGGAAGCAGAAAGCGCAAAGCTGTAGCAAGCAAGCTGTCATTGTGTGAAGCGCCAGAACAGCCACTCGGGCTATGTACCGAGACACACCAAAAAAGAGTATGTAAGTAGAATCCCAGCAAAGTTGGGAAATGTCCCAAGGAGACGTGGAACCGAGGGTAGAATTCGGGTCGTCGGTCGGCAGATTTGGTTGATATTCCTGGAGAACCACAGCCGTCAGATACCTTGTTCGCAAGCTCTCCCAGAGGCCATATTTACTATGGAACTGTATTCAGAATTTGACCAACGTATGGACAACGACGGTAGAAAAAGCACTTATTATTCGAGAAAGACGACATCCAATCCACCCTCAAGATCATTCCTCTCCGGGAAATCCCATTCCCAGCGCTTGAACGACTCGGTGCGAACGGTAGGTTTCCGTGCCGCGAGCATTCTACGCACTAGCTCGATGTCCGTGTTACCTGTACCATGCACTCGGATTGCCAAAGTACGAAGACTCGGAACGAGATCGCCGCTCCCTAACGCTTCCAAGAACCCCCGAGGATCTCTGCAGGATATATCCAGCCGCACAACATCCCGAGCGCAAGTAGAGTCGAGCATTTTAATCCAAAAGGCCGAAATATCGCCTGATCGGATGCGTAGGTGCTCCAAAAGACTCGGCGGAGTCGACTTCGAAGGATTCATAAAACTTGTGATGAATGAGACGTCCTCATTCGTCAGGTGCTCATCCAGATCGAGCTTCTTCAGCATCGGTGCGATGAGTGCGATGAGGACGATGCTAGAATGCTCGAGCCGGAGGGACTGGATTTGTGACTCCTTTGCGATCAGCGAGGGGTGGAACCAGCGTCCAATTTTGATTGCAGTGACGTGTGCCGTGGGTGGAAGGAAGGAAACAATCCACTGGAAATCCGCTATTTGGACTCGACGCAGCTCGCACAAGCTCAACTGTGCCCATGGAAGCATCAGCTGTTTACGGAAGATGGGTGCGTCCCAGAGAAGTTCCGTCAGGGCGGGGAGAGAGTTGACCATGTCAGCGTCGAGAGGTAGGGATGGAGTTCGTGATCGCTGCATCGTATCTGGCTCCGAGAAACATAATCTCTGGAGTTGCGGATAATGGGCTGAGTGATGTTTAGCGAAGCGATGGAATTGGGCCTCGTTGAGAAGGGTGACTGCTCCCCACCGAGCCGACGCAGCGAGGATATCCATGACATCCAGCATTGTTGGCCCGGCCGCAAGCTCAATGGAAAGCTGCGCGTGACGGGAACGGTTCAATTGCATCTTCAAAAGGGTCTCCAGGTTCCTCTGGGGCAACTGGGGAAATCGGCTGTCCGGAACGACGAAATGGCACCAGAGCTCCGGCGTGTCCAGGGCGACGGCGCGCCATCGACGACACACTCGAGCCACGACCCAAGCAGCGTGACGACGGGGATTGAATGTGTCATTGGGGCGGACGCAGCGGCCGAAGATTTGCGAGAGGATCTCGGCAGGGAAACGACGGATGGGTGACAGGATGGACGAGTTCTTGCGAATGAAGTCATTCAGCTCTGATCGCCGCGCGCTCAATTGCACGAAGGCGGTCTCGACGCGAGCAGCATCCATTCTTGCTTTCTGAATGGCCTCGTAGATGATGGCAGAATGGGCATCGGTGGAAGGTGCGATGTTGCTGGAAAGTAATTCTGGAAACGGGCTTTGTAATGGTAGAGTCGCGCCGCAATGGACAGGGCAAGAAGAGTTGCAAGACGTCCTGCGTATGTAGATTGAGCGATGCGTCCATGGCTGTCAGGGATCGGACGTACATTCGAGGTGATGGAGAAGGAAGAGGACAAGCCGAGGATAGGCAGATCACGCGTAGCACAGTGATTAATTGATCCGAGTCCGTCACTCTTCCTCTTCTTTCTCACTCTGGAAATCTCCCCGAAATGTGCGTTCAATCGGTACCCGTGAAGATATAGCGGAATCCAGAATACCTAGGACTCGCTGCGACTCTTCCTGCCGTGCCCATTGTCTCATGACTCCACCCGTGCAAAGTCCATTTCCCGAATTGCTCTCCAGCAACTCGGCGCCTTGCACCGATCTCCAATCTGCCACCATCTGGGAAGCTATCCAAGGAGC
This sequence comes from Roridomyces roridus, assembly GCA_029378245.1. Lineage (NCBI taxonomy): Eukaryota > Fungi > Basidiomycota > Agaricomycetes > Agaricales > Mycenaceae > Roridomyces > Roridomyces roridus. The sequence continues at coordinate 296,702 of JARKIF010000001.1, read as the reverse complement.
AAGAATGGATATCGGCCGCATCGAGATTGCCATGAAGCAGTTGGCCGCGAAACGTTCACAGCTGAAGGTCTTCGTTCAGAAGAACTCGTCCATTTTATCAGCCATCCGCCGTTTGCCGCCCGAAATCCTCTCGGAAATCTTCGCCCTCTGTGTGTGTGGCGACCCTTTCAATCCTCGTCGTCGCGGTGCTTGGGTCGTGGCACGAGTATGCCGTCAATGGCGCGCCGTCGCGATGAACACCGCAGAGCTATGGCGCCACTTCTTCGTTCCGAAGAGCGGTTTCTAGACCAGCTACTTGAAACCCGTTCTCACGGTGCAGCTAGCGCGTGTTCGTCGCGCACGCCTTTCCATCCAGCTCCCCGCCGGGCCAGCAATGCTCGATCTCATGGATGTTCTCCTTTCCGCGGCTGCCCGGTGGGAGACTGTAGCTTTATCAACGGAGACCCAATTGTCCCGCTTCACAAAATATCATTCCCACTATCCGCTGCTCGGGAAATTGAATTTCTGGGAGTCAGAGCATTCTTGGTCAAGGCTAACCCTGCCTCTCGACGCTGATATGAGCGGCTCGCTCCCCGCGCTGACTGAACTCTTCTGGAACGCTCCCGCCTTCCCCAAAAAGCTGCGTCTTCCATGGTGGCAGCTGACCTTGTGCGTGCTTCGGGGGGTTCGTGTAGACGATGTCCAGCAGCGGATACTCCCCTTCCTCACATCCACTGCCCGCATCATCCTCGTCGACGCCAACCGATCGGTCAGCCCGACAACAATACTCAGAGCGTCCAAGATCCGGTCCCTCGCGCTCGAAAATTCCAGCGTTGTCCTCACGGGACTGGTCGCCCCAATGCTGAAGAAGCTCGATGTGATCGAACGCCTCGCAACCGGGCAGGACGGAGGATACATTACTACCTTCATGAGTTTCCCGAGCGCGCCATGCCATTTGGAGCGCCTACGCATCCGACAAAGCGATAACACGAGCTTTTAATTTGGATTGGAACCCTCGATTCCCCTGTCGCACGCGATATTATGCGGTTGGATATATCCTTCTGCGACCCGTCAGATTCGGCTGTTTGGTTGAAAGCCTTGGCGAGGACCGATATCGTTCCGAACCTTCGTACTTTGGCTATCCGGGGTAACAAGAAGGTCGAGGTGTCTAGATCCATATTCAAGAATGCCCTTGCTGCCAGGAATCCTACCGTTCGCATCGAGTCGTTCATGCGCTGGGAATGGGATTTTCCGGAGAAGGATCTCGAGGGTGGATTGGACGTTGTCATTCTCAAATAGTTTTTTGTCTTTGAATCCCCATTACATCTTGGTACCGTACTGACAGTCGATTCGCTTTACAATAATAAGACAGCCTCAAACACTGCAAGGAGCGATATGACCAGCCGCACTGCAGGCAGAGTTGAACGCTGTGGCAGAGAAACTCGTCGAGTTGAAGTACAAGTTGACGTATTGAACCGTGGCGATGGCGTCGGCGGTTGGCGGGCCATGGGACCATTCGCTACAAAAATTTAGTTGAGGAAGAGATACCAACCAAGGGACTTACGGATCGCCGTTGCTCCACACATTCAGAATGAACTCAGATGCAGTCGTAGGCACATTTTTGGAGATAATGGTTTGGGACTGGCAAAGTTCCAGAAGTGCCTCAGCACTCAACAGCTCTCGAATTGCACGAGGACTTACCGTGAGCCCCGATCCGGCGTAAGAGTACACGGTCTGCGTGGGAAGCCAGTCGAAGCGGTGCACACCAAAGGTCCTTCGTGAGTTGTAAGATCAAGGATGAAGAAATGCAGAGTGAGACTGCTAGACGTACGTGAAATCCGCCCCAGGAATTGTTACATCCTAGGCGACCCAACGGCGTTAGCTGGTGGCTCGATTGACCGGCGGGCGTAGCACCCACCTTGGCAGCATTAGGGTCCGTATTTCCGTTCAGAAGCCCAGGCTGATTGGTGTAGTGCACTTGCTGGTAGTAGTCAACATCGGACGAAAGGAATTCAATGTCCTGTTCTTGCGTGTCGGAGATATACGTGAAGAAACCTGTGAGTGGATTTAGAATTGAATAGATGAAACTTGCAGCTGTAGCCCTAATGCAACGAACCAAAGACGGCACCCGGCACCGACGGCACCTGAGCCTGCATCCTGAACGATCCATACAGGATATCGCTCCTCTTGGTGAAAATCTCGGCACAATTGACAGAGCCGCCGCCAGTGTGTGCCGAGGCCTTCAATCCCAGCGCGTCTTGATACTGGAATACGTTGGCTGCGGTGTATTGGATGTTGGCAGTCGCAGTACCACCCTGGGCTTCAAAATCCGTAGCGATGATCCAGTCGTTGTTGACTGCGGCGAGAGCGCCGGCACTTTGAGTGAAGGTCGAGATGATGGCTTCCCGCTGTGTCGAACGACATTGAGAGTTCTGCATCGAGCCACAGGAGAATTGCGTACCCAAACGTGTCCACTCGAGTCCTTGTACCCACAAGCACAGTTCGCAGTAACCTGCACTCCGGAGATTGCCAGAGCGACGAGGAAACTGAGAGTAAGGGAAGACATGTTGCGAAGAGGAGGTGAAACGAGTTATATACTGGAAGCCCGAGGTCACACGCGGCGTAATATGTATGCTGAGTATTCCATTTTGAGTGCTTTTCACCGGCGACCGCGCATCGATCTATCATCGGTCCGTGATTAGACCCAACTGGGATGAACCAAGTGAACAACAGAGGCTTGGCAGAGGCACCGGATCGCTTTCACCAGGCCCCGGGACACTCACTATGAGCTACCTCCGTGATAGAGTAAATCAAGGCTTCAGAATGGGTGACTTTCACTCCGGGAGATAGAGTAAATCAGGGCTCGGGCCGGTCGAAGTTGAATCGAACCGCTCCGGGATAGAATACCAGGGTTTTTTTTTCGTTCTTACAATTTAGGTGGAGGGGCAAACCGGAATTTGCGGGTGAGAACCGCTCAGCGGGGCAAAAGAAAACAGAATTGGAAGGGCTAAAAATCAGGCAGAGAATGGCGAGGGCCGCGGAAATTACCAGAAACGGAACCGTGGAAATGACCCTTCCGCTTCGGGATAGAGTAAATCAAGCCTCGAAGGCACAGAAAAACAGCCTTGGATCGAGAAAAAAACCTGGAGGTAGCTCGTAGGGAGTGTCCGGGGCCCCTTGGCATTGCTATCTGCTATGCGTGATCCTGAAGCATGTGGTTGTGGTGGTTCTGGAAGAGAGCATGCAAACAAGATCAAATTTGATGCGCGCATAGAAATCAAACCCACGAAACATGCCCAAGTAGTTCTGTGCAGCCTTGAGCGCATCACACTCAAGTATCATCTCTTGAAGCTCCCGCGCTGTATGAAACCCTGGATCAAAAACCCTCGTAGAACCAGTGGCAACGGCAAGTAAATACTCACTCTTCGCTCTCTTCGCCGGAACCGCTGCCTGCTCAAGCGCTCAACCGCCCTGTACGGACGAACTCTCCCCGTTCCTGCCGCAACTTCTGGAATTTCCTGTCGTCGTTCCTGGGGAAGCAAAGCTCCCAAGACGACAGCGTCTTCGATCGCCATCGCTACGCCTTGACCAAGCTGCGGGAGAGTCCCATGGGCTGGGATTTCGTTAGGGTCCGCAACAATTGTGCCTTATAAACTTGAATGCGTATGAAACTTCGGTGTCTCCCCCGCTGTAATGCACAATGCAAAGTTGAGTGCCGTAGAAAAAACCCGTCGACAGAAGTATTGAACCGTCCGTGGCGACTCTGGCGGCGGCGGTGGGCAGACCACGGGGTCATCCACTACATAAATTCAGCCGGGGTAAGAAAACAAGCTTCCTCTCCCTCTCGGTACTAAGCTCCCGAGACTCAACTCGCCCTCACTTACACAGTTGACCACAAACAGCATTGCACATTGACACCACTGCAAAGTACCAACAAAAGAAAAAACACTAGTGAAGCCTGTTCCATGAATCGAATCGAAATGAATGAACGAATTCGCCAAAAACTCAAGGCGCAGAAATGGCGATCTCAATGTTCCCGCTGGGCAGAGCGCCACCGCCGATGATCATGGATCCGGGGGAAGGTCCACAGGCGGTGAGGAGGTTCTAGGAGAGCGATGAGATGCGGTTGGGAACCAAACAAAAGGGAGCTTGGAACGCACGTCAAAGCCACCATTCGTCGACCCGTGCCCTTCGAGACGGCCCTTGCTGATATCAATCGTCGTGCCTGCGGGTCGGATTGAGAATCAACTTGTCGTGTCGATGGGTGGAATAGAAGGGGCTGAACATACCACCGTCGACCGCGGTAGCGGTGACTCTGCAGGTTCCACTAACAGCAGTAGTAGAACTTGCGCTTACGCGGAGGAACTCGCTGAGCAGGAAATAAGCACACAGAAGAAGGGAGAGAAGTAATAAAACGTACATGGCGCCTGCGATTCCTCCACCGAGCTAGCGAGAAGGTCAGCTTGATGATACTTGGCACCCAGGAAGGGACATACCCCAAGCAAGGCCACGTTACAATCATGCTCGACAAACTGGGTCGACGGGGAGGTGCAAGTCGCAACATTGAGAGCAGTAGCGCGCGGCCTCACAGGGAGCGCAGCGGCATTGCTGACGGAGAAAAGGGCGAGGGCCGAGACGAAGACGGAGAGCTGGGCGAAGAACATCTGGAAAGGAACTTTGTGGGCGGGAAACGTAGAAGGGGGGCGGATTGGACGTACCTTGAGATGAGATTGAAGCTTGAAAGAACGGGGTTGAAAGAACGGTGAAGGCTCAAAAGCGACTTGCGCGGATGCAGGGAATGTGGAAGGAGAGAGGAAGAAGGGTGAAAAGCTGGAAAGGCCACGCGACGGGATTCCGCGCTGTCTCGCGGCCGCCGGTCGTCGTGACGACGACGGCATCAACGAGACTCGGACCTTTTCGAAGGTTTGCCGAGATTGCGGCGCCATCAGTTGAAAAAGTTGAACGGACTCCCTGGGGCCTCCCCGAGTTTTTCCAGCTCACCATGTGCATATTGTGTTCGCCTTCCCTTGGTGGAACAGAATACCCCACATTCCAGCTAACTGCATAACTCTGGAGCGCTTCGAAAAAAAGTTCACCGGCCATAAATGGCAATGAATGACATCGACCTTCCTAATGAGGTCTCCGCTCCACAGTAGCAAGCACGGAGATTGCTGGAGAGCTGTCAAAAGTTCGAGTGAACTTTTTTTTGGAAGTGCTCCAGAGTTTTGCAGATAGCTGTCACACCACCACCAAAATCTCGGCCCAGGGGAGGACATCGAGGCTAAAGCCAGAAGCAACGGACGGAGCTGATTAGTGATGGCCACGGGTGCGGTGACCCGCGACGGGTCACGGGTACGGGTGGCGGCGGGTACGGGTACGGGTCAAGGACTCGGACCCGTGGACTGACCCGTGGCCGACCCGTGGGTCTCTGGCATCTGCAAGCGACGTCTGTGAGAGCTGAAAGCGACGCCAGTAATTTAAATGTACCCTTACTTTGCATTTTGAATGCCAAAGAGCGGTGCCAGCAACCGCCAGAAGTCACGGCACACCGGCGATCAGCCACCCGTGCCTAGCCGACGGGTACCCGTACCCGCGACCACGGGGACGGGTCAAGCGCGGGTACGGGTACGGGTGGGTCCTCGGCACCTCACGGGTTACCCGTGGCCATCACTAGAGCTGATCTCCAAAGGAGAGCGAGAGTCGCCTTCTGAACGCTGAAAAAATTACTTGCCCGCGAAGACCGCACGCTTAACGCTTTCCACGGGAACACACTCGGTTCGAGCACTCAGTGGCCCAGCATCATCTACGATAAATAAAATAAATAAAAGACGAAATAAAGCAAACGAAACCCTCACTCCGACACCTCAACGAACCCCAACCGATAATGAAACGTATACCCCACAACTCCAAACATCCCAATCCTCCTCCTCGCCTCCTCCGCATCCGCCTCCCTCACATACATCTCCTCCCCAAGCTCACGCGCCTCCAACCCCTTGAGCTCCTCCAACCTCCTCTTCGCCTCACCAACAAGCGCCCTCACCCGCGCATGCTGAGTCCCCACAACACAATACACAACAGGCATCTCAGACCTCCTCATCCCCCTCGGCAACCTCGTAACAATCCTCAACAACGTCCGGAAAATATCCCTCCGGTGCGTGAAATAGTCACCGCCCCCAGACGCACAGTGAACGAACCCGAGCTTGTCGTCCGTAGCTAGAATCGCGAAATTGGCCGACGTGGGCCGGAGGTATAACGGCCGTTTGGCTGCGGCTGATTCGGAGGCTGCAGGTGTCCCGGATTGGATGTCGTCCAGTGGGAACGTGCCGGCGAGAGTGCCTGCACCGAAGATGACCGGTAGTCGGACGCCGCGGTTGAGCGCACGGTGGATCATTCCTTCGAGGAATTCGCCTGCGACGGTAGACGTGCTGGGCGCGTCGAGCGCTGCCCCGAGCTGGCCCTGTATCCGCTCGAGATGGTCCTGCGCGATATCGAACGTGAGGTGTGCTATACGGTCAGAGACGAATTCAGCCGCATAGTCCGTCCGTTGGAGACCGTTCGTGCTGACACGAGGCTGGATGATGAAGATGGGTGAATCGCCAGAGTCAAAGGCAAAGATGTTGTCGCGGAGGGCAGCTTGGATGTCTGTCTCCATCGACTCGCGGGTAGGGATCGGTACGCCGCCAAAGAGGCTGCGTGCTACGGGCCCGCCCATGGCCAGCCGTTCCGCGACCCTCTTGCGTTTAACCGAGAGTCGTTCCCTTCTCGAATCAGTACATAAAACGAGGGCCAGAGGGTAGTAACGCACGTTAGAGCCTCGATTTCCGTCGATGACCACCCCTTCATGTACCACTTTTCCGCACCAAACGTCTTGACGAACCTCCGCGTGCCATCCGACTCTGACGCCGTCCAGACGATGCAATGTGCGCGATTGAAGATGGAAGGCGGCATCCAATTGGGTTTATCGTCGACGTCGATGAGGACCCAGCTATTCCGGAGGGCCTCTACCATCCTTGGCCACGCCTCCGACACCTCGCTCGCTCGTTGGACGCCGTCGCGCGAAAAGTAGTAGACGTTGCTGGAGCTGTTCAGGAAGAACACCGACTGCCCTGTAGCAAGCAGTCTGAACAGCAGGTAGTAGCAGCCCAGGCTCTTCCCTGTAAAATTGATCAGCGTCATCCAAGCCGCAAACCACTGCCACACGCACCGATGCCAGACTGCCCTGTGACAAAGAACCTGCCGCGGTAGCTGTCGTCCGGGGGGCTGGATATGCGGGCCATCGCGTGCTTCATGAACAGCACATATTCGTGTCGGATGACGAACGAAGCGGCGTCACCGCGCCAGTCGAGCTCCGTCGCGAGCTTTTCGACTGCGAGGTCGGGATGTGCTGCAAGGGAGATGTAGCGGATGCTCTGAGGTCCGGGTTCGCGGTCTGGGTCTGCGGCGGAATTGCGACTGTTGCTTGAGCCGGTGTGATCAGGGGTGAGCCATCGCTCCGAGTCGCGGGTGAGGGTCTCGATGCGGTCGAAGAGGGAGCGGGGTTCGTTCCATGCAGACTCGACTTCTGCGGGGTCAGCTTCGGCGGGCCAGAGGGAGAGGTGGAGGGCGTCGAAGAGCGAGTCCCAGGCGAATTGTGGCAAGGCTGCAGACATCAAGCGATTGTCAGCGGGCGCATCATTTGATCTACCGACAAAATATTGATCCGTCTCACAGCACACTTAGGGGCTTTGGGCTCTGCCCATCTTGCCATTCCCTTTGACAACAAAACCGTCTAATATCTAAGCCAACCACAGTCATTCCCCACCACACCCTGGTCAATCAGACCACCGCAACCGGGGGAATAGAAACGAAAGAAACAGAGGACGCCCTTCGATGCCTCGTCGGTCTCTCCACGCATGCGTGTACAGATCGGAAATGATGAGGGGGTCTGGGAAAAATCCTTCAGCATGCACTTTTCATAAAGTCCAAGAGAACAAGAACTCACAGCTCCGGTTCAGAATATTTGGTTGCGACTTGTGTTTCACATACAATGGAGATGCCAACTCGCGCCTGGCCTGGACCCGCCGCTCATTAGTATGTACATAAGGACGATCCTATCAAGGCGCAGGCCGAGTAAGTACTCACCGGCGGACCGCCCACGGAATATACGCATGACTGCTTTGAATCGAGAGACCACAGTGGGGAGCATAATGCGAGTGTGGGTGTGCGTGATCAAGGGCAGGGAGTGGGAGTGGGAGACGGAGAGGAGCAAAAAAGCTAATTATTTACTCAGACTGAGAGGGACAGGCTAGCTTTTCGCATCGTGGGCCTGTCAGACAAGCGAAGGATCCGGGCAGGAACCAGAGACGATAAACTCTGGCCTTGGACGTAAAAAGGAGGCCGTGTGCCGGAATTTTGCGAAGACGCGTTGACTTGGCCGTTCAGGAGGAGATTCTTGGTGTGGAAGCCATGGGGGAGGAAGTACTTCCCAATCGTGGATCAACATGAAGAATGGAGCAGCCGAGCGTGGGATCATTTCCGTACCTTTCTCTTGAACCACCACCATCATCCACAACGGAGATGCGAACAGCCAGCCGCAGTCCCGAGGAGATACTTCCCTTTCCAGACGCGCATAGAAGCATCTTACACAATCGTGGGTCATGTGTGCGAGCCGGGAAGTACAAGTAACGGAATGATCACACACTCTTCTCTTCCCCCGTCATGTCTTCCCGCGAGCTCAGGATCGCAGCTGCTTCTCTCACCGCTGTGCTCGTCGCCATCCTCGTCCTTCGCCCGCTCAAGAAGGCCAAGGATCTACCTCCCGGTCCTGGTACGTACTGGTTCTCAGACGAAGAAGACTCGACTCACTCGCTCATTCGGCGAATCAGCGCCCACCAGCTGGCTCGTCGGTAATCGAAATCAGGTTCCTCGAGAGAAACCGTGGCGGTGGTTCTTGGAGCTTAACGAGCAGTATGGGCCGGTGGTGTATCTGCTGCTGGGTCGGACGCCTACCATTGTCATCGGGTCGGCCCAGGCCGCTTGGGATATTCTTGAGAAGAAGTCTCCCGTGACCAGCTCCCGACCTCGGTTTATCATGGGTCAAGAAATCATGAGCAACAATTTGCGTGGGCTAATGGCGAGCAATGGTCCGTTCTGGAGACGATGGCGTCGGGTGAGTGCTTGTATTCGACTGGAAATAATGACTGAATGAAACCAAGGTCCTTCACGGTATGCCAGCAGCTCCTGTATGACCGGGGATTGACTTGAAATCAGGTTCTTTCATGCAGAAGGCATCGGACACGTACAAGCCAATCCAGAGCCTCGAATCCAAGCAACTCATGTCCGAACTCATCAAAACGCCGCTAGACTACCGCGAGCACCTCGAACGATACGCCACCTCCGTCGCCGTCGTCATCACCTACGGCAGAAGAGTGCATGATATCTACAATGATGAAGTCGTTTGTCTCAATCGAGAGACTCAGAATTATTTAATGAGCATCAAGTGAGTTGCCGTTTCTTTTATTAGACGTGTTCCAACCTCTTCAAGTATCCCAGGAAAATACCTCGTGGAGAGTGTCCCCGCATTACTCTACCTTCCGAATTTCCTGACTCCCTGGCGAACCGAAGCCCTCGCACAGCGCGAACGCGACAAGGAATACCTCACCCGCCTCGTCAGGGAAGTAAAATCCAAACTGGATTCCGGCCGCGCCCAACCGTCATTCTGCCGTCAACTACTCGAAGACCGAGAAAAGCACGGCATGTCCGAGCTCGAGATGGCCTATGCATGCGGGACACCCTTTGGCGCGGGTGTGGAGACCACAGCTGGGACCTTGGCGTCATTCATGCTCGCCTGTGCCGCTTTCGGATCTTCGTTCATCCCGAAGGCACAGGCGGAATTGGACGCAGTCGTAGGTCCAGACCGGATGCCCACATTCGAAGACTCTGATTCGTTGCCGTACATCCGCGCGGTGGTGAACGAGACGCTGAGGTGGCGCCCTGTTGCTGTACTTGGTGGAACGTCGCATGCGAGTACGGAGGATTTCACTTATGAGGGGATGTTCATCCCCAAAGGGAGCACGATTATCGCGAATTTGTGGGGCATTCATTTGAACCCGAAGGATTTTCCTGATCCACATCGGTTTGATCCTGAACGGTGCGTAGCGCTGGTTCTTGGATTTCATTCAGACTGAATATAGCGACTTAGGTTCATGACGAAACGCGACTACCCCGGTCCATGGCAGCACTCGGCCTTTGGTTATGGACGGCGCGTCTGCCCTGGGCAGTTCCTCGGGGTGAACAGCATCTACATCAAGTGCGCAGAGTCATTCTATCTATCCATGAATATTTTTCTAAACAAGTCCACAGCATCGCACGCATCCTCTGGGCCTTCAACCTCGGCAAAGCGCTCGACGAGCACGGGAACGAAATCGACGTCGACACGATGGCGTATACGGATGGATTTAACAGCATGCCGAGGCCGTTTAGGATTCAGATCACGCCGAGGTCGGCGGGGCATGTTGCGATTATCGAAAGGGAGAATGCGATGGCGCAGGAGGAGATGAGGGTGTATGAGTTATAAATCTACGTTGTATGAAACTATTCGAATTCGCAGTCGCCATTGAAATGCTCCTTCAAGTAATCCTCCCCTACCTGAATTGCATCGTATTCGAACAAGAGGGCCTGCATCTCCGCAGCTGGGTCAATGTCAGTAAGTATCGCAACCTGATACCCACGTATCACTCACATCGCGAAAAGAAGCCCCGCTTTTGTGGGACGGTTGCTTGCTCAATGGATTCAATGTTGATGAACTCTCCTCGTGCTTTCCTTAGCTCTTGGTACGCTTCGAGGCGAGCGGGGATGTCTTCTGCCTTGGTTCCAAATGGAAGAAGGGCAGAGAGGACACCGGCGTCTTCGATTGCCATCGCCGCGCCTTTGAAATTTGAACAGGTTGAATCATTGAAGGTAAGACTGCCTACGTACCTTGACCGAGTAGCGGTAGAGTCCCATGAGCCGCATCTCCGAGGAGAGCCGCCCGACCCCGGATCCAAGTCGGCAGCACAGGTACCGCGCGCAGCGGCCACTTTGCGATGGGGCCAACGAGAGGCAGGTCCATTATGCGTAGAAACTTGGGCTGCGCGTCGCGGAAAATCTCAAGCACTTCTTCACGAGTCGCCGTTCCCGGTTTTCCGGATTCCAATTGGTCCGCGTCCTCGAAGAATGCGGCGACGTTGATGAGAGCACCATTTCGGACGGGGTAAACGAACAAGAGCTTGAGTGATTTGGTTTTCCAGAAGATGGCTCTGGGCCCAGGGACACCGCTGTCCGTGAGCCACGCGAGATCGGCGATGTCAGGCAAGCTCGATGCATCCAAGAGGAAGCGGAAGCAGGTGTACCCCGAGAGGGGTGGATTCACCGGGTATCCCACAATGCTGGTACGGCTGGTAGACTGCTTGTTGTTAGACTACTTGTGTTGCAGCGAATTGTGAATACGCACATGCAGTCCGTCGGCCGCAATGACGAGATCCGCAGCGATTGTTTCCCCGTTGGCCAGCGTGATAGTCCCAGACTCAGGCTCGCAGGCCACGGCTTTGCTATCAAGATGGAGCTGCACGGGCAGGCCACGACCTTCTCCCATTGCCAGACGCTTGAGTTCGTCGTGAAGGTCGCTTCGATGGCACATCACAGACTGAACAGACCAAGTAAGCCACAAGCTGCGTTTGCGTCCATCGAAACTCACTCGAAGCTCCAGATCGTGCACATTCTTGTGTCCGGACCATGGGTGCGCTGACCCAAGTCCTGTCTCCGCGTCGAAAACGGTGACCCCTTCGTTTGCATTGCATTCCAAATTGTCTTTAGAAAATCCAAAGGCGCGCAAGACACGCAACGGATTGGTCTGAATCCCCAGCCCGGCGGCGGTTTCTGTCTTGATTTGAGAGGCTTCGAAAATCTGTAGATAGCATGAATGTCTGTTTCATTTAGAGTTGAACGTACCTGGACACTGTGGCCGCTCCTACGAAGTCCCAGAGCAGCGGTTAGTCCTCCAAGGCCTGCACCGACGACAGACACTTTCAAAGGGCTCGGACGCGGGGGAGTTACTTGAGGTTGCATCGTGGTATGACAGTCAAGCTCAGCCAGCGCATCCTTATAACCAGAGACGGCGCACTGCGGGCCAGTGGGATAGTTTGACGAAGACCCAGAGTCAGCAGTCCCCGTTTTTCCTTGCAGTAGACATGAGCGATTTGAGAGGCGTAAGCGGCCGAATTTTTCGCCGAAAGAAGTTCAAAGATAGTTTGACGGGAGGAATTGCGGTGGACTGCGGTCAACAACAGCGTCGGCACGAGATTGAAACATTGACAAGTTGGATTAGAATCTCAAGGGCAAGGTGAACACCGAGACTGAGAACTGAGTCGCCCATGAAGTCGCTTGAAGCAGAAAGCCCGAGAATATTTGGAGAAGATGAAAGTTGATGACAAGAGTTGATTCGGAACACCGCTTGTCGAGGCTCGTCATCAACGGCTACCAGTCTGAACTGGCCACCCAAGCTTGGGACTCCATGAACGACAATATAGGCTCATGCAAGCTCACTTTAGCTCTCCATCTACCACTTCCCTTTCAGTCACGACCACGGCTTGTTTCGGGCAATCTCGAATGGAGGCAATTTTTTTAAGGGCCTCACCAAGGGGGCATCGGGATCCGAATTTCGGATATAGGGTCGAAAAGTTTTTTTCGACCCTGGCTGGACCCCCCCTCCCCTCCTATATAAGGCAGATAATTTCCACGGTCATGTGATTTACCGGCGGTCCGAGCAATCCGCAGCTCCCAACCATAGGAAAAATATGTATTACAAACTTATTAGAGGACCCCAGTGTCAATTAGACCCATCTCATGTGTACTTGAGCAATGATACAATTGTTGTCTGTGGCAATTTCTTGTGAGAGTCAGTGAGATCAGCTGTATTATGTAATATATCAGTCCCGATTTGGAAATTTCAATCACTTTAAAGCTTTGGTGGTTGAGAGGCTACACCAAGAAGCTCTGGCACAATCTGGACTGGTAGAAGGGTGTCCAATATGCTCCAAAACACATTTACTAATATACATATAGAAATTTTTTTCGAGCCTTCTTGGGACCCTCCCCCGGTACGGATTTTCGATCCCGGTGCCCCCTTGGGCCTCACAGGATGCTCAACAATCGACCGAGGAGGCTTGACTGGACTCGGGGTGGTGGCAGTGGATGACGAAACCTGCGTGGTACTAGGGTGACTTTTCTTTGCTTTTGCGCTTCGTTGTTGCTTCGTTGAGATTGCGTTGAGATCGACATGACGCAACGCGTCGGTCGGATCACCGATCATGGGACCGTGCGGGATGTCACCTGACGATCTCCTTCGTTGCCACTGTCCTCCATCATCCCATGGTGCGCGTTCTAGCTTTCCCTGCCCCAAAATCTCACCAAATTCACGATCCAGGCCTCTCTGCAAGTCCTGCTCACAGATACCGAGAGCGTCTCCGCTTTCAGTGCACACGACACGAGACTGCAACTCATCCGGGACATCGACCTTGCGCTGGACGACATCGCGCAGGCTAGCACGACGTCACCCGTCCTGCAAGCCTTGAAACTCTTCCGCAGTCGCCCGACCAAGCTCGGCTCTGACTCTGCACCCACCGCGGAGGAGCTCGCACGGGAAGTCGTGTCTGGGAAAGATTTGGATTCATTCCCGTCTTTCGAGCTATCGATACTCCAACAGGCCCTCTGCGCGCGGAGGAACAGCCTGGCCGTCGTCTCCCGCCTACCTCCCGAGCTCCTCGCTGTGATTCTGGAGCTGTGCCGCTCGATTGACGATGACGAGCCGAAATTTCGGACGCGGAGATTCATCCCTGTCCTCAAGATCACCCATGTATGCCGCCGATGGCGGCACGTTGCGTTGGCGAGCGCGGCGTTCTGGTCGTGCATCGTCCTTTCTAGTCCTCGTTGGGCCCTCGAGATGTTGGAGCGGTCTCGAAATGCACCCCTCACGGTCGGCGTGGATATGGCTTCGGGGGAGAAGAAAACGGTCGCTGCCCGCCATCAAGTTCTGGGGCAGGTACACAGAATTCGTGAGCTGCATCTCACTTTGCCCATGTTCGACTCTATGCTCCCGCCTTCGCTTTTCAAGCCGGCGCCGGTCCTTGAAGCTTTTTATTTTTGGAGCTTCGGGCGGGTCAATTCTATAGCACCCGCCTCGTTGTTCGGCGGTGAAGCTCCTGCGCTTCGCCACCTCTCACTTCGGTCTTGTCAAATTCATCCCGACTCGCCCCTGTGGAACAACATTGTATCGCTCGAACTCATCAAGGTCACCCAGCTCCCCACGGGGTGTGACCTCTTCACCTTCCTAGCCACCCGAATGCCGCGTCTTCGTGCGCTGTCCTGGTGCATGACGGAGACCTCTCTGGCTTTCTTTGGAAAACCTTTGGAAATGCCTGTTCGACTCGACTTGGAAACGCTCGAGCTCAACTCGAGCAACTGGCCCATCTACTGGTTCCTGCGGAACCTCATCCTCCCAAAATGTCGCATCACCGTTCACGTGCCGTACGCTGGCGATATCAAGCACACCTGGCGTGCGCTCGAAGAGCAGCGGGTCCGTGCCGACCAATTCCAAATTTGCGCCGTCACGCTCACCGACCTCCCTCCGACAACCAAGGAGGGTACGCTGGAAGTGGGTTTATTTGATCGCACATGCGAGAGGCTCTCTCGTTACACAGCCCGCTTTGATTACGATTTATCTCCCATGCAGCCGTGTAGGGAGAACATCCTGAGCGCCGCGGCACTCGTGATGTCTCTCGATTCGCTCACCACCTTGACCATCAACTGTGCATCCCTGTGGAGGTTCCCGCCGCCGATTATCCATCACGCGACTGTGCGGACACTCATACTCCACAGACACGTCGAGCCGTTCACGCAGCAGCTCGACTCGGACCCTCTTCTGGCCGCAGGCGATCCGACGAGGTTCGATGCGGTGTCTAGGGTGTACTTCCCCGCGCTCAGGAAGATTCATTTTCACGACATTGTATTCGAGCAGGAGATGGAGGCGATACTTGATTGGTTGGCGCAGCGGAAGAGGTTGAATGTGGGTATTGAGGAGGTGAGATTGATTAGGTGTTCTTTGAGTGGGGCGGAGCTGGGGTCGTTGAAGGAGGTGGTGACGAGGGTTTCTGTGCAGCGAGTGTAGTTGCAAAATGATATCAAATTCAAGCCAACTTTCCAACCTTGATGGCGTCGCAATCGGCAAAGCAACTGTGAGTGAGGGCGAGTGGAGTCTTGGGACCGAGCGGTACCATCGCCTCGTTGTTTGTTTTCCTTGAACTTACGAGTGAATGGTCCCATATCCGACGCCAGACTGGTCAAGGTTCAATACGTCGACTTGTACGTGTATTTCAACTTGACGAGTTTTTCTACTAGGGCACTCAACGTTCAACTCTGCATGAATCACAATCTGGCCCGAATTCACCTGACCTGCGCGACTTGTGCGCGGCCCACCTCAAATCTGTTCTTCCAGCTTCGATCGTGGACCCAATCAACTCAGACTTCGAACTAGTCTCGGCCAAGATCTTTTGACGCCTCTTAAAACCGCTGAAGCGTAGCATCTTACCATGGGTTGGAAGGTACTTGAATGGCGCCATAGACTATGCTACAGTGCTACTGCCGTCCAGCGAAGTTGCTTCTCCGCGTCTTTTGCAAGTCTCAATCGTCGGTGCAGGTCTCGGCGGACTGACTGCTGCGATGCCATCGCATTGCGAAAATCTGGCCACGACGTCCAGGTCCGTCTACTCAGTAACGAACGAGCACTGAATTTTTGAAAGCGTTCCCGCCTGGGAGGTCTTTGAAGCTTCCGAGAAAAAGACAGAAATCGGGGCCAACATCACTTTGCAAGTCAACGTTTTGCGAGTACATACATACATGTATATTTGCGTGTGAAGGTACACATCGGACATCCTTTCCTCTGTAACGCCGCCTCGAATCACATTTCCTCGCTCCGGATATCGTTGACCTCCCCGGTTCGAAGGTACCACGGAACACGAATCCCACGGCTGGGCGGAAGTGACTGCGATAGTACCGTCGTGAACTCAATGGAGGTACCCGCTACGGTTGAATCAGTGTGATAGGCCAGATTTTTTATGTTGAGTAGGATGCGTGCCGCGAGCACGGCTGGTATTCTGTGCAAGTGTTCAAACGGGGATCAAGTTCAATGCGGGAAAAAGCTGACGCTGTGGCAGGACTGTGTGATTGGATGAGATTTAGAGGATGGAATTAAAGCTTTCAGACACGCACATGATGGGGATCTCAGCCAGGGTTGGGCGGTCCTTGCGCCAAATGATAATTTCCGCCGTGGCAACCACTTTGCGCAAGGGTCATTCGCAGTTAGGTAACTCCGCAGACGTGAAGAATTGTGGCAACTTACCCACAAGCCACAAGAACAAAAAGACACCGTCTCTCAGAAACAGGGTAATCATGGACATCGGTTCCGTGTTGCTTCTCACCCGCATGATATACTAACGAGGTACCAATTAATGCTATACAGTGTCTGTTTGTAAGAGACTAACCTGTATGTGCTGTCCGCATTTGTACACAGTGATGGAAAACATGAGCAGGGCCATCAAGAAAGGGGCGACGGGGTAGAAGGTCATCACACGAGGGACCTCTGTGCGATGCATTAGTCTTTAGGAAGGTTACTTCAAACTTGAACGTGAATGCACACCGAATGCATAGCAGCCGTTTAGAATTGGCCTGTCCGTATTGCTGTCAGTCGGATGGGAGGTTGAAATTCAAGCGAACTTGCCCGACGTCTACAAAATCTACCTCCGTTGTGAGTCAGATTGAACTGCGATGTTTCGGCCTGTATACCCTTTATAGGGAGAATTGTAAGGATACCAAAGGTGACCCTGACGTCAACTTGGTCAGTTTTTCCAGAAGATTCAAATAGGAAAAGGCCGACATGACCAGCCCCTCGACTGCAGCACTGAGTAAATACAGATAGATATATTATAGAACATGACCTGCCTATGAGCAAAGGAATCATGATAAACGGAAACTTCTTTGCTCTGCCAAGTAGCAACCAAACCCTAGCAAGCACTTCACATGGAATCAAAACCAGAATACCTGGGTAATAGTTACCTGAGGACGAGAACGCAATCGACGCTGATTATCATCATCGTAGACGAAAACACTTCAGACTGCGGAGTACCGATTGAGAGACAACTCTTTTCACTGTCCTGAGAATGACTGTACCAGGAGAAGAGTTTGGCATCTGCATTACAAACTTGTCAGCAGGTATCCAGTCACCCAAATCCCGAATGCAGACACTCACAACTGAGACGACGGAGAAAGGTAAATTTGAATGTGTTCAATATTTTGCCGGCAAGAGAGAGAAAGCCACCAACTTTGGAGGTGCTCATCGGTCGGAACATAACTGGGAAGGGACTCATCTCGTGAGTTTGGAGATCCTGGCAGATGAACTTACAGATAGCATCGACCCTGGAAGCAAGGTCTTCAGGAGTAGGAGTGCACAACAAGCTTCTTTGACGCACACCAATAAAGTGAGTGTTGCATAGCGAGTCTGTGTCAATGAGTCATTCTTCCCGTGCGGTCACAGACGAGTCTGAGAGGACTCACCCACACCTAAGACAAAATCAGCATTGAACGAGAGCCTTAGAGTTTGCTTACATAGAGGACGCTCCAGAGACTGAGTCGACTTTTCCAGACGTATTCGATCTGCCTCTCATCGTCAGCTGTTTTTCGAAGGATCAGAAGACCACGAACCTCCTCTTTGAACGCAGAGATATGCTCAAGACTGTGATTCGAGTTCAGCCACGCGCTGCAGAGCAGAATTGCAGACGGCTGACATGACCAAAGTAATAGCCGCCGCTTCAGAGCACCTGAGTTTCGATACATTAGATCCACGAGAGAGCTCACCAGCCAAGTAGTTCGTCGTCTGCGAGTCCGCGATTAGCTGGAATAGCGCCGCTTCCCCAGCGGCGGTGGTGGCGGGAGAAATGGTGGACATGAGAACGGTTTCTGGGACAGGAACGAGTTTGAACAAGTCCGGTGGACGTAGCACAACGTACTGGGGCCGGCGTTGGCAGTAGCTAGCAGGCGCAAATTGGTAGTGTGCATCGCCCTTGCCTTATAAACCAAGATCGTACTTGAGGGGCACGAAGATAGCCTAGGGACAGAATCAAGATGAAGTGAAGAACAGCTCGAGATGGAGTGGAAAAAGGAAGCTGGTTCAAAATCGGACCTTGAGAGAATGTTTCGGCTGAAACCTGTACCGGACCCCGTCCGCGAACATCGTGCTTCAGATCGCAGCGTCAGAGGAATCCGAGTCACTTACGACGACGGCTCTTTCAACTCTCCCTCCTGCTTTGACCACCTTGCCTTCCGGGATGCCTCGGAGGCAAGGCATCGGTCAGAAACATGATTTGGCTGTGATCAAGGGTCATGCAGTAGACAGACACTATGACATGGATCTCGTTCCTCGATCTGTCAGGGTTAGGAAAAGAAGATTTGCTCGACCTGTTAGAGTCGTCGTCTGTCACGGTCCATCGGAAGAAGCGCAACTTACGACAGGCCCCAGCCATTGGCTGGCAGCTGCAGACAGATCGTTCCGGTGTCTGTCTAAATAGCAGATCCTGTTTGTCGCCGGTCTATGATGAAATATTAATGAGATCCGTGGCCAGCACACCCATGAGCTCGGGGGCGCCGATAACGGAGAAGAGAGAGTTGTAGAAGCCGTAGAATAAGTAATCTCTTGCTGCGGTCGGACTCTCGCTGGGTGTGAAGCCGGGGCCGTGGCTGCGCAGGAAAGAATAGGCCCGAGCCCTGTTGGCTTCGGAAACCCCTCATCTGAAATAGAGCTGTCCCAACCGGTCAGTTGTTTCCGCCACGTCATCTACTTATACCGGTCCTTGATGCATGAGGCCTGATCATGAGAATTTACATGCTTCAAGTTGCCGCAACGTTGGTCTTCACTGTCACTTGACTCACTTCATGATAAGTAGTGTATTTGGCAGATCGTAGATGAGCAGATGGAAGCCACCAGTGGAGGCGGAGTTGTCCGTCCGTGGTCCGTGGCCGTTTTGAGTGCACACTCGGTATCCGAATCACTTGGATGATCTTGAGGTTTATTGTTGGATGATGTTCGATGAGTGTGAACAAGAGAAGAATAATGCATTCAGTGGTACAACTACATATGACGGTCGCTTTGTACATTTAATAAATGCACACACACACAAGCAAACTTTCTCTCACACACAAAGCGAACCTTCTCTCTCACACACACAAAGCACCTTTTCACACACTCAAAGAGATTTCTGTATTTTTCACACACAATAATTGATTTGCGCACACAAAGAGGATTTCTATTTCTTTCTAAGTCCACTTGGAAGGTATTCCTAGCGCCTGGAGCAGCTTCTCGACCTCCCTGTCCACTACACCCTCTTCCTCCTTCAAGATACTGACCTTCTCGGGCGTGTCCTGGAGGCCCTCGCAAGTGCGACGAAAACATTCCTCGGTGGTGCCGCCCCTGTCGTAGGTTGCTAGGTTCTCCAATATTTGCGCACCAGGAGCATCCTCTTTAATCAAGGCGCCCAGCACCCCAGACATGGAAGTCCACATCTTGGTCCACTCAGCCTGACACCAGGTATGGTTGTAGCACCAGTTGACGTGGTTTACCACGGGGATGCGTGCGACTGCAAGGCGGAGACGCACATCAAGAACTTCCGCTTGAGCCCTGGCCAAAGCCCGGTAGGCTTTCCACCCCATTGTCTCCTCTTCCTCCGGCGTCAGTTCATTGATTGGGACAGACATCAACTCATCGAATGCCATCCTAACCCAATCCCCGAAGCCGTAGCTGAATCCGAGGCTCAAACGCTGAACTGCAGGCAGAGCATCTTCTTTGTCCAGATGGCGTTTGGCGAAGCGGATGCCTCTGTCGACAACCAGAAAGTGGCTTATCTTGAGAATAGCACAGGCATCCACAGTAGCGGGTTGCGCATCCATCCACCTAGTATTCCGTGAGTCAGTTGCACCAGAGTCCCAAGGCTTGCCACTCACGATCCATAGAACATTAAATCAAAGAAAGCGTCAAGCTCTTTTGTAGCCAGCTGAGCAGGAAGAACCAGTGCAGTCTCATCCGTGGTCCCATCCACCCCTGCCGCTCTCACCTCCTCCAGCCATTTCTTTCCATCCCCAGCAAGAGAATCCACCTTGGAATTGGGCAAGCTAAGCAATCCCTCAAAGAATACGCTCTGATTTTCCAGAACGGCTCTGTAGACTCTGTAAAGCACTTCCGAGCCGTCTCCAGCCTGAGGAGAGTTAGCAGGGACATATTCCTCTTTGACCATGGATTTACCTTCAAGACGAGAGTCCCGTCTCTCATATAAAACTTTGGATGTCTCGGCATGGAGGTGGGATGAAGAAAAGGCACGCCGATCACTTATTACATTTTACTCCTGACGACCATGGAAGCTTTTGATTTCCCTCAAGCACTTCCTCCTCTACCTCCCGCGGAGCACAATGCGTGGAGTGCCAACGCCGTGGCTGGTCGCCAGGCCCTCAACAATGCCTACACTCACTCTTTCCAAGCCTTGCGCCAAGAGGAGAACGATTCTTTGCGCTACAAACTCTTGGCTTCCAACATTGTCGACAATATGGTTCCCATTCTGGAGGGACTGGAGGGGGAGGTACCAAGGCAGTGGGTAGAAGACTGCGCCAATATACTGGGACCGCTAGTCTACGAGCTCCAGGTTGGTGCGCTTGCAGCAGAAGGAGTGTACGCTATCTTTTTCCTCTTTTGATTCCACTCATTGACAACCATTCCTTGCAGAGAAAGGGACAATATTGTACTTCTGGAACCCGTGACGGCTGAATCTACAGGCAGCAGAGGACGGCCGCGGAAGGAGATTTCCTCCGAATACCTCAGGGAGGCTGTAGCCGCCAACAGGGATATCAAGCTGGGCGCACTGGCTTCTGCTTTGAAGATTCATCGCCATACTTTGCGTAAGCGCCTCCGGGAGCTGGGTCTAGCCAAGCGCTTTGATGACCTGCACGATGAGGATTTGGACACCCTCACGCGGGAGTACAAGTCGAGGAAGCCCACTTCCGGTCTACGTTATCTGCGTGGCCATTTTAGGAGGCATGGGCTCCGCATTCAGAGAGAACGTGCCCGCCATTCTCTCAGAAGGGTTGACGCCCTTGGGCAAGCCCTGCGCCGCCGTGTTGCTCTGCGACGCCGCCGCTACCATGTTCCAAGGCCAAACTACTTGTGGCATGGGGACGGACATCATAAGCTCATCTGGTGGGGAATAGTCATCCATGGATTTGTGGATGGGTTTTGTCGTACAGTGCGTATGTGATACCTTTCATCTGAGCTTTGCTAACAGCCCTTCCTCAAGATTACTGGCCTACGTGCGAGCAATAACAACAAAGCTGCCACCGTGCTGGATGTTTTCATGGAGGCAATCCAGAGGTACGGCACGCCGTCCCGTATGCGGGGGGATAGAGGCGGGGAAAACACCAAGGTCGCCATCTGGATGGTCATGCATCGTGGACCAGGAAGGGCTTCCTTTATGTGGGGCTCGTGCGTGCTCAGGTACCTTTTTAATTCTGCTTTTGCGTCTCATTCACACCTAGGTCTACCCGCAACACCCGCATAGAGCGTCTTTGGGTTGAAGTCGGCACTCAGTTCGCCCGTGCATGGAGAGCTTTCTTCACACGTCTTGGAAGGCTTCACTGCCTTGACCGCAAGAACCCAAGTCATCTATGGCTCCTCCACCTTCTCTTTCTTGAGGAGATCAATCAGGACTGCAGAGACTTTCAAGACGACTGGAATCTGCATCCCATTGAAGGCGTCCAGACCAAGAACCAGAGCCCAGCGGTAATTCTATCATGCTCCGGCTTGTCTCCATCTAACTTGTAAGTACAGGACCTCCGCTTCCTTGGACAGCTCACGGAGGGCGTCTACCGTGAAGACCCGTTGGATGGAATTCATCCAGACGCCATCAACCGTTACTACGGGGTGCATGGTCCCCGTCTGCGCCGTCCACGGAATCAGACTGGTGCTGGCAATGACCCGGAAGAAGTTGAAGAGGAGGACGTAGGCGCGGTGGATGTCTCTGATGAGGAGGAGCTGGAGAATCAGATAGGAGCCGATCTGCAAAAGAACATTCGCCATGAGCCTGTCAAAGTTCCCCGCCACCGTTCACCGTTCAAAGATGCAGAGCTCCAAGATCTATTTGTGCAGCAGCTTGAAGCCCTCCAGTTGCAGCCCGACGTCCTCCCCGAGGACTACGGCATCTTGGAGGAAGAGTGGGAGGAAGAGGACTACCCTGAGATTGAAGTATTCCGTCCTGGTACCCAAGGGAAGGAGCTTTCAATTATTCTCCCTAGGCAGATATGGTATCCTCGGGCTGCGCGCTGGGCTCAGGCTCTGGACTTCATGTCGAGGATTCTACACGAGCTGGAAGAGGAAGACGTTTCAGATGCGGACGGTGATTCAGATTGATTGTAATGTAGTAATGCTATTCTTCTCGGTGTATGTACATGTACCGAAGTTGGAGATTGTATTTTATCAAGCAGGAATGAATATGCGGGTGTCCAGATCTATGCCAGGATTAGGGATATCTATGCAGGATTGTAAGAGTTGACTTACTTTTCCAAGCGCCGCTGCTGGACATGTGGCTGTGGAAAGACGACGCCGACCAAGGACCGCGGTACGGCGGATTATGGCCTTAGGTAGTCGTTGAGAGATCACTCAGGAATAGGAAAAATGCCGTGGTGAGGACAGATGAAGAGAATTGGAATTAAAAACACTGACTTTGACGAATGTCTGTTCTGTGTCTTCCATCAAAAGCATCGCCGAAGAAAAGCGAAACGCACGGGTGACCCAAACGAACTGTATGCATGCATCAGGGTTATTCCAGAGTACATGTGGTAGCAA
Organism: Roridomyces roridus; assembly: GCA_029378245.1. NCBI lineage: Eukaryota > Fungi > Basidiomycota > Agaricomycetes > Agaricales > Mycenaceae > Roridomyces > Roridomyces roridus. Next base: position 273,778 of record JARKIF010000001.1, on the reverse strand, counting down.
GACTCACATGAATTGGTTGAGGCACGGTGAAGACCGACTGACTTTTGTGCAGAAATCTGATTCTTGGTCATGTGATGGGCTGTAGCGCCGACGCCGAGACCTCAAGACCTTGCCGGCCCGAGCGGTCTTGGGAGGGCGTTGGGGAGTAAGCTGAGGAAGGGGAGAGTACACATTTCAGCTCGAATGAATGAGAATTGGACGTGCAGTACTTACTTTTGTCCGACAGCATAAACACTGGTGACGTGTGGCTGTGGGACGACGACGCCGACTGCGGACTGCAGAACTAACTGTATGCATGCATGAGGGTTATGCCAAGGTACAGGTTGGTGCAAGACTCACCCGAATTGGTTGAGGCATGGCGAAGAACAACTGAATTTTGTGCAAAGTCTGCCTCTTGGTCATGTGATACACTGCAGCGCCGGCGCCGAGACTTCAAGATATGGCCAGCGCGAGAGGTCTTAAGAGGGCGTTGGGGAGTATGCTGAGGAAGGGGAGAGTATGTATTTCAGCTTGAATGGATGAGAATTGGAGGTACAATACTCACTTTTGTCATACAGCACAACTGAAGTAAGATCTTCGTTTCCAAAGTGGCGTGGGCGTGAGATGATGAACGAGAGCATCGGAGCGTTATATTTGGGCGTATGGAAACGTGCAGAGGCTGTAAAACGCCCAGTTAGACGAGACAAGACAAAGGTGCAGCCAGGAGTCTTACTTTGTGTAAGATGCATGTAGTCTGGTATCCTACCAAGGCACATACAGGGCAGGGCCGGCCAGCGCGCCCCAAGGGAGTCGATTGAGAGTGCCCAATATCCATTGGGAGGTGGAGACTGGGGTCCAGTCACAAGAGAATCCGAAAAAAAAAAAAGATCATAGGACACACACCTCTTTGTCTGCCGCACCACATTCATCTCCTCCTCTCTCCTTCACTAGAGGAATTCCCCACCCAAGGAACAGCGTTGTGTATCCATTTCGTCTTCTTCGTCCGCTTGACTACAGCCATTCAAGTTCCAAATCATTGCCGAAGGTTTTGCTCTGAATTTGGTGCACCGGGCAATGCAGGTTCTTGGGGCTGGTGGGCCTTGGTAAGCGACGTTCTGGATCGTTTTGGGCATGTGGATGAACAGCAGAGAGGTTGAGGGCAGCAGGAGGAGACCAAACCGAGAGGGTGAAGGAGGAGAGACGGAAGTAAAGACGGGGTTTCCCTTTTGGGACATCAACAATCAACAAACGCGTTCTCCTCTCCCTCCTCCTTGCCTGCTTGTTTACTGAGTCACACCCAGGGCTGTCTGTGACCCCACGCGTCAAAAACTCGCGGACGCCCGCGAGAATCTGCAGCTCCCTGCTGTCCTTGTCCATCAAGCTCTTCCGGCTACCGCTGTCTACAGACTATGCCCTTCATTGTTCCAGACGACCTTGCCGACCTCTTCACCGCATATGTTGCTTCCCAGGGCGACGCGTTACCCCCTTCCTTCGCCTCCATTGGCAACAGGCTCAGTGCAGTCTTTACTGTGCCTGCATCTGTCCCGCGGAACGATGTGGCTGCTACTAGGCGCCATCCCTCCACCGAAATCCCTTCCACCACGTCGCTATCAACCTTGCAGAGCGCTCCGGTGCCGTCTGTTCGACGTGGCCGTGTCTTAGAGAGGGCACGCAGCGTACCAATTGAGAATAGTTGGGCCTCTCGGGGTATATGCTTGTCGTTTCTTTTTAATCTTCCCTGACCTTGGCCATGCAGACACGCTCTCCACACCGCCCCGAGAGTTGTTCACTCCTCTTCCCACGTTGCCCGCACCGCGTCACGCGCCTTTAACGCCGCCCTCACCACAGGGTTCGCTGGATACTCAAAGTGTGTACCTGCCGACCTCATCCAGTCCACAGCTGCTCAAAATGGCCACAGATACTCTTGCAGCACCACCTGGAGATACACCCCGTATGTATCCACATTGTCTCTCTGAAGACCATCTTACTCAACATCTACTAGCACGTTTCTTGTCGCCGTTGATCGTACCTGGATCTCCCGTGTCAACGCTTCCCCAGAAAAGAAGCTCTACTGCGGCGGGATTTGGAGAAGGCGCAGATGACGATGATTATTGGCAGGGAGATGAAGATGAAGACGCTGAAGACCCTGAAGACGCTGAAGACACGCCTTCACGCCGATTGTGGCCGCTCCCAACAATGGATTGGGTGCGGAGGGAGAGGGAGCGACAGCAGAAGGATGACGAATGGACGGGAATTAGGATGGTTATTCGTGGGGGTGCTGGTGGTGCTGGTGGTGGTCATGGAGCTGGTGCGGCAGGTGGCCCAGTCAATGCCCAACCAACCAAGAAATGCAAGGGGCGACGTGGAGACGCTCCACGCCGCGGACAAGCAGCGGATATTGGGTATATGCCAGCCGTTGGGGGCGCGCAGCAAGGGGATGAGGAGGAGGAAGATAACTCATCCGGAATGGGCCGTGGTCGACGTGGGCTTGGAGGGCGTGGGCGTGGGCGTGGGGGAGCGCAGGGAGGCAGCAAACACAGTAAAAAGGGAGGCAAAGAAGCTTGGCGAGTGGATGATGTGGTTGTGCCAGTTATGCAGGAACCGGGGATTCTCTTGGCCAAGTTACTGGCCATCTTTACCTCCGCCCACCGTGAGCGTCTAGACAAGCTTCTTCAAGGACCGCCGGATTCCTCTGTCTTTCAAACGACTTCCTTCGACACCGCCAGTGTGGCAGCTAGAATTCATACCTACCAGGCCGACATTCATTTCAAAGAGCTCCATCTTATGCTGGATTATATTCAGCTGGCTCTGAACTGCGATAGGTATGGCTGGAATATCTTTCCTTGATAGTCACTTGATCAATTCTGTAGTGAGCGTGCGGAATATCAACTCAAGAATCTGCCCAAGAAACACAGTTCTTATGAAGTTTTGGCCACCAAATATGCGCCGCCCGGTGTTGCTGCTAGAACATTCCAGGACTGGGTACATTTCGGCAAGAGGCTGGTGATTCTTTCTGCCGCAGGTCAATCTCGTTGCCGTTATGTATGATTAGAAGCTGATGTCTCTCGAGGCTCTTTGTACCTCCTTCCCATCCTTGCCGTGCTCAACCTAAGAACGGATTTCCTTACACACGCGGGGCCTGAGCAGCTTCTTGTTCTTGCCAATGCTTTGAGACGGGTGAAAGGTGAGCCAACCTGCTCCTGCCACTCTTCCGCCTCATGTTTATCCTTCTCAGAGGGACAATGGGACGCCGGGGTACAGCAGTTAATGGTACCTCTATTCCATATGCGGCATTTGTCTGGCGGATATCTTTCTACGCTCCGCCTCCACCGCAATGTTCCCAAAATGGAAGGAGCGCCGCCGGAGGTTATTTCCTTTGGATTCAGTGAATGGGAGACCAGCGACAAGGTTTTTGATAGCGTTGAAACCAAGTAAGGAACTTCTTTGACTTGCAAGCGTCCTTGTTTCTGAAGAAGTGCATGCAGCTATCCCAGACTTGCTCGGAGATCTGATGCATGGACGTCTTCCTCAGTACCCGCATGGCTGGTGCTTCCCAGCCCTTCCTTGGGGCCTCTACGTACCATAAGAACACCTTTACGGTTACAAAAGAGCCCCAGCCCTGTGAACGAGGAGAACCGGGACGAATTTACTGAAGAGGAGCGTTTGAAAGCGGAAAGGGGGGAAGTTGCTTCTAGTCTGGATGATTTGGAAAAGAAGGTGTGTTCTTTCTTGAAAGCGAAGGTTGTCTAGCTGACGCTTACTGTAGCTGCAAGATCTGCACTTTGGAGGAACATGTAAATTAGGGCAGTACGTCAGAATAAACACCGACATCCTGGAAGGGTATGTATCTTGTCTTGTAGCTCAAGTCCCTCTAAATCTGCTCCTCAGGCAAGCTCTCCGTATTGAGGATGCCAATGCCAAGCTTCTCGCCCTGGTATTCAGTGTCCCACCGGAATACCGCAAACTCTTGGAGGATGCTATTCTTCGTATTCATATCTGCATGCCTGGTGAATTCACAGACGCCGATTCAAGAGAAAGGTTTTTTCGATATCTGGCCTGCCATTACTCCTGGTATGCGCGTTACGGGGAAAAGGTAATCATTCAGCTCTGCCGCACCTCAGAGTTTGACGTTACTGAAATAGGGTACTGGAGCCCCAACGGATGCTCATCCTGACACCCTTCGCAAGGGACAAGGGCGTGTCAATTTTGAGCAGCGTAATGCTAGGCGTTCCAAAGACATGAAGAATCCAAACGAGTATCCTTTGCTTGTTGAAGCGTATATGGACTTTTTCGAGATTCTCAGAGTAGCGGTGCGTGTTTACTCAAGGTTCCTTTCCTTTATAACTTCTCTGTAGCTCAAGCAGTACCTGCCCGCGGAATACGATGAGCTCAGCATATTTGTTGAGCACCTGCCTTTGGGCGCATCCTCTCCTTGCTTCCCCTTTGGTGGCTTCGTCATCAATCTACGTGCTTGTACCTGGGCGCACCGTGACGTCGGGGACAAGATCCTCTGTTTCGTCATTCCCTTTGGGAACTTCCAGGGTGGCGGCCTCTGTCTGTACGAGGCGGGTTTGTGCTTGGATTTGAAAATGGGGGACGGCTTGGTCTTTCCTTCTTGTGACCTCACTCACTTTAATCTCCATTTCACGGGGATGAGGGGGACACTGGTCCTTCATTCTGACCGCCACGGGGATCAGTGGGTTGATGACTTCAATGGATGGGCGTCTCATTTTGTCAGGCATTAGCTTAGAACACTTGGTATAATGAAAAATTAGGTTTTATTAATGGTACGGCAAGTAAGAAGAGAGAAGAGAAGGCCGAATGTAAAGTAGGGGAGAGAAGGTAGCCTAGGGACAGAGGTCAATAAATAAATAAGTAGAAGGAAGCGTAATCAAGGAGTAGGGGTTATTCAAGATTCAATAAATAGATAATGCGGTATATGTTTTAAGCTTTACTCATGGCGGCCCCTGCCCATTCTGCGGAAACGATGGGTAGCTGAGGAGCCGGCAGAAGGAGGAGCCGGCGTCTCCCCTCCATTGTCTGGCATTTGGGGGATAACCACACCAGCAGCGGCAAAGCTAGGAATGGTGGGGAATAGAGCTGCCAATGGGACTGCTGGAGCGGGTGCAGGGGGAAGAGGGGCCACGGGAGCTGCGGTCAAGCTGGCGGGAGTAGCAGGCCCAGCAGTGGCGGGAGGCGCCAGTCCCCCTGTAAAAGAGGGCGCCGTGCTCATGCCACCAAAGGTGGAGGCATGGGGAGTCTGGGTCATGAACGGCGGAGGAGAAGGGGAGGGAGGGGAAGGGGAGGGAGGGGAAGGGGAGTTCTGTGCAAGGAAAAGAGGGGGAAGATCCTCGTCGTCGCTGATGACCGTGACCTCCTGGCTACCGGAAGCCTCGGGTTCGGGGCTGCTACCAGGGATGGAAAATGTCTGTTTCTCAATAGCGCCTAAGACTGGAATGAGCAATGCATTTAGAATATGTGAATGTCACACACCACTAGAAAGGCGGGTTCTGATTCTGGCAGCCTTCCTCATGTCAGACTCTGAATAATCCACTAATGCAATGCCGATGAATGGATGTGAATTGGAGAAAGATAAAAAAGACGCACAAGAGGTGAAAGACTTTTCTTCCTTGACGGGGATGTCCTCAGTCTCCTCTTTGATAGGGTCATTGGCTTTCCCTTTGCCCTTGCCTTTGTACGCTGGACAACAAATCAGAAGGCGAAATGTGGTGGTAGGAGTAAATACCAGGGCGGGCTTTGACGGGAGTGTGTTTGATGTCTTCAGAGGGAACGGTGTCAATGTCACTTCCCAAATCGCTATCCAGCATGTACGTATCCCAGTCCTTCCAGTGAGCCCGTGGTATTCTTTCCTTGGAAACTGTGTAAAAAACATTAGAGTATGGAAGCTACTAGGAGATGGATGACTCACCAAGGTATAGAGTGCGGTCTTGTATGACACGGCCTTTAAAAGGCTCCAAGACATGGCGACCAAGGTCTTCCCCGTCAGGAAATTGCTCCCCCCGCAGAGTAAGGACACTCTTGAAAGCAGTCACCACCGACCAAGGCTGCATCTCCCAGGGGAAATGGTGTTCCATGTAACGGTGGGCTTGAGGGAAGAGGTCGGCCACTGCGGCCTTGGCAGAATCGTTGTTCCAAGTAGTATTGATGATGAACGGGTTTGCAGTGCTGCGATGGACAATGAGTTTGGCAGACTCCAGCTTTTGTCTTTCCGCAGCATCAGGAAGGGTGCCCTTGGAAAGTGCACCATCCGCTGTCTAGATATTGAAGTCAGATAAAGAATTGGGGGAGAAGCAAAAGACGCACAAGACCGTAGGGAAGTAGGAAAGCGTGGCAATATTTGACCTTGGTCTGGGATGAGGTAGGGGGAGGTGCAGCAGGCGTCTGAGGAAAATGGATAAATAGAAGATCTTTCAAAGGGAAGAGAGTCAGTCACCTTTTGAATCGGGGGGTTAGGCTTCTTGGATGAGGACTCTCCCGAGGTAGCTTGGGAATCCTTCTTGCGCTTTTTGTTGACAGAGCCTCCACGGAGCCCAGCTGCTGTTTCAGCCTCAGCGTCCGCCTGGGAAGCCTTGAGAGGGGTAGAAGAGGGGTTGGGAAGCTTGGCAGCATCCCGGAAGCCCCTGATGAGAGTGCTGAAATTGGCCTTGGCCTGCGGGTGAGCACTGGCAATATGGTCGCAGTCGGTACATTTGGTTTTGTTGTTTTCATCCACATAGGTGGTGTCGGCGCGCAGGCAGATGCATTGCTGGCCGTCAGAGTCCAGGCCGCGGCAGCGTGTAGTGTCAGACATTTTTGGGGAGGGGAAAAAAGCGATGGTGGTGGTTAAAGTCCAAGTATGTTTGTTTACAATTCAGCCGAGTTGTGACTGACTAGTTCCAATTTCAAGTCCTGAGTTTTGCAGTAGTAAGCGTTGATGTTGCCCACTGAGAGGCTAGTAATTTAGTGTATGAAATATAGAGGGTCCTCAAGGCCTTCTTTAGTCTGAATCATCCTCTTGCATACGCCTCACGCTCCAAGGTATGCAGGTTGTCGGGGACTCTGATCATGGAAATGATGGCGGCAGAGATGATGGCGGGAGGCGGGCGGATAAACTCCGGGCCTTCCAAATAAGGTAACTATCCGCTTTAGGTGTTTGTGTGTGAAAATCCAGGTGTGTGTGTGTGTGAATTTATGTCCGTGTGTGTGTGTAAATTTAATATACAAAGTGACCGTCATAACTACAGGCTTATATACCATGGATAATATCTAGAATATTCTACTATAGTGAAGAGAGACTTAGTAATAGCTGAGTAAATAGAATCAGGTAGAAGGTCGGGGAAATAATCATAATTACAACACGGTTGCAGTCCCGAGCGGTAGCTTTCCCGATTAATATTCCCGCTTTGGCCTCCAGAGCTCCTCTCATAGACGAGACGAGAAAAACGGAAGTTATTGAGAGCATCGACGAAGGTCTTAGGCAGGCGTGAATGTATGATTATGCAAGATGGTGGTCAAGAGGAAACGGTGGCGTGACGCAGTGTTTCAATGGATCATGATCAAATCAGATCGCGTCCAAGTCACGTCCAGGTATTTGATCCAACTCTTTCTCCCACGATAACACTTGTTTCAGCCGAGATACACACCCGCAAGATCGAATATTAATGGTCGGACATTCGGGACAATTCCCTGCTCTCGCTTCAACGCAACAAACAGACCGGGATCGCCGCGTGAAGAATCAATGTCCAGCCGGACGGTGATATCTGGAACCCGATCTAGAGATTCGAAGATTTGGAGAAGAACAAACCACCGAATGCCACAACACTTGAAGCGCGAATGCTCCGCCGAGCACGCAGACTTGGCCAGGAAAGAAATCATGTCCGGCTGACGATACCAGGCTCTTCACCCCGCCTCGAATCGACGAGGAGTCAAGTTCTAGCGATCGGAGATGGATGATTGCGGGCACAGCATCTGTGCCTAAGCAACTTTTCACGGTGGCATCTCCGGTGAATAGAGAGTCCAGTCTCTCTCAACAGACCGTGGCTCCGTAACCTCCTAGTCGCCGCTAAAAACATACTCATCATAATCTTGCCTCGAAATACACAACCGTGGGAATGTACTCAGAGCCGCCCAAATAGAGCCGCCGATCCAGGCGAGATCCTGTCGCTCGGGCGGAGCTTGGACCTATTACAAATTCTGATTCATTCTCGTTCCACCGGGACAACAAGTTGCGTACCTTGACATTTTGAGATGCGAGTAGATTCAGTTCCTTCTGCATTCTCTCCGCGAAACCGGGGAACATGGTGCTTCCACCTGAAAGGAGGACATTCCCGAAGAGGTTTTTGTGCAAATCTGCATCGCATTTCTGGATCGAGTTGTATCTGGTAGGAAATATTTGCGTCAGGGACAAGTGAACAAAATTTTAACTTACGTCGCCTCGTGGATGCCCAATGATTCGCTCCCCATGAAAGATGGCTTGAATAGAGCCTCCGGTACACGAAAGCTAGAGACTCGGTCAATGAGGGCAGCAATTCATTCGATGATACCCACCGCTCATTCCCGACGCTGAGTACTTTCCCATCGGGAAGGGCATATTCACTCGTCCCAATCCTTTCCTCCTCAAAATCCAGAGCGACATAACACAGCCGTTCCTTGATATCCTGGACGATCCTCCGCTCGACAGAGTACAGCTTCCCGCGTTCGAGAGAGCACAGCTTCCCCAGTTCCTCAGTCAGCGCCCGACCAGCGATATCCACCTTCGAAATAACATGCGGGAGCGCAAAGCCCTCGTAAATGGGAACGGCGTGAGATACACCGTAGCCAGAAGTCACGACGATCCCCGTCGTCCGGCCGGATGCACACAGCGAGAGGGCGGCTTCGTTCATCACGCAGAACGCCGGGACGTCAAAGGTCTCGAAGAAGATCTGCATCATGAGCTTGCGTTGCGATTTGGGATTAAGAGGCGGTTCGGTGATGAGGATTGGATGCTCCGAGTGCTCTAGCTCCACATGGAGCAAATCGTGGAATGTGTGCCACCAGACTTTCTCCATGTCGTCCCAGTTGATGATGATACCGTCCTCGAGGGGGCATTTCATGGTGAGGACGTGGGATAAGGCAAGAGCCTTGTCGCTAGGAAGAAATTCAAGGCAAAGCTGGCAGCTAAACAGCGATCCCACCCGAAGTAATACCACAGGGGTCCCCATCCCGGTCCCATTCGAGGTGCCCCATGACGAGGGCGACCTATCACTGGGCTGTCCGAGCATGCCAAAACGGTGGAGTATACGCATGCTATACTCACGGGAAAATCGCCTGGGGTGCCTTTTCACCAGCGACTGTAGAGAATGAGTGCTCTGAAGATTTCACATTCGCTAACTCACATCCAGCTTTGAATGACGCTGAACCAGCGTCGATGACCTGCGGAAAAAGTGTCGTGAAAGGGTAGTATAGCGAGTTCGTGTACTGACAACGGCTTGTCGGAAGTCGCTGACCATATGTAATCTTTCGTTGCTGCGCGATTAGTGAGAAGAGAAGAGGTCGGCTCAGGGCGTAGCGCCTGCACTGCCTTATCCTGCAGAACTTGGTGATGGTGCGAAAGAAAGAAGTTTTGATCTGATTGGCGGAGGCCGCAGTCCATTAAATATTATACTGCTATACTCTAATATACGATAGATGTCCGTCAGAATAACCTCTCAGAAACACTCTAACGAAAACGTCAATGATAAACAAAAACCCGCAAAAAAGTTTCCAACTCACTGCGATGCACAATGCCAGGTCCAGACTCGTCGTACTCCTGCTTCGAAATCCACAAATTCTGGAACGTACTGAGAGACGCCAAGATTGACCCTCCAATCCAAACAGAGTACTTCCTCTCCGGCGGGGCGTAGATCTTGACCTTCATACTCGGCGGCGCGAGCATCGTCAACTCTTTCTGCAGACGGTCGGCGATGCCGGGGAACATGGTGCTTCCGCCAGAGAGCACGATGTTGCTAAAGAGGTCCCGCCGGACATCGAGATCGCATTTTCGGATCGAGTTGAATCTAAGTGGACGATTTAGTACGAGGAAAGGATAAAGTTCAAAGACCTCACGTCGTTTCATGAATACCTGCTGATTCGCTACCGATCATGGACGGCTTGAACAACGCCTCCGGCGCTCGGAAACTAGCTGGGTGAGTGAAAATCAATTGTGAAATATTAGGACCTACCGTTCGTTCCCGACAGTGATAATTTGCCCATCAGGCAACTCGTAATCCTTCTCGATCGCCGAAGACTGAGCCGCCGTCCGGAGCTCTTCGTCAAAGTCCAGCGCAACATAACACAGTCTCTCCTTGATATCCCGCACAATCTCGCGTTCTGCACTCGTATGGAACGGGTACCCTCGTTCCCCGAGATTCTTGACGAGGTGGGCAGTCAGATCCCGCCCGGCGATGTCCAAACGGGAAATGGCATGCGGGAGCGCGAAACCTTCGTAGATCGGTACAACGTGAGAGACGCCGTCGCCAGAGTCCATCACGATACCCGTCGTCCGACCCGAGGTGTACAGCGAGAGGACCGCCTGGATTTGGACGTAGAACGCCGGAGCGTTGAAAGTGTCGAACATGAGCTGGGTCATTTTCTCGCGATTGGATTTGGGATTTAGTGGAGCCTCGGTGAGTAGTACGGGGTGTTCCTCGGGTGCGACGCGCAGCTCGTTGTAGAAGGTGTGGTGCCAGATTTTCTCCATGTCGTCCCAGTTCGTGACGATGCCGTGCTCGACGGGGTACTGTAAGTTGAGAATCCCGCGCTTGGCTTGTGCTTCGTCTCTGCAGCTAGTCAGTTGACGGTCGAGCATAGCATATAGATCACTCACCCAACGTAGCAGTCTTTGTGCCCAGAGCCAATCATGACACTCGTATATCGAGTCCGTCCCACAACTGACCTACAATGATTCATCAACGGTCTGCCGCGTTTAACAGAGATTCCAGACTCACGGAAAGATAGCGCGCGGTGCATCTTCCCCTGCGACTGTGGAAAAAAAGTCAGTCCAGGACGAAATCCAAGAACGTGAACGGCCTACATCCAGCTTTGCACATGCCCGAGCCATTGTCGATTACCTGAAAGATGCTGTTGGTGAAAGGAATGGACAAGAAAGAAATCACGGACGAGGGCAGCTACGTCGTCGTCCATAGTTTGATGATGATAAGGCGTAGAGGGAAATGGAAGTCAATGCCCTAGATGACTGCCGCCCCATCTCTTATAACCGGGGCCCACGACTGCGAGCTGCGGGCTTGGCCAAGTCAAAGCGAACAATGACGACTGGGGCGCAGTCCAAATTGAAACGCCTTCAAGCTGTAGACTGAGCGCGCGGGCAGACTCCTGTGGCGGCCTGCCGCCTGCGGATCGTCGTGACTCGGAAGGGGTACTGAAGGCTGTGTCCGCAGTGTTGCCGCCGCAGTGAACACCATGCAAAGAGAGTCATCGAACGAGCGCGCGGCTCGGGATGCGCGCCAAGCTGTCGACAATGATGGTCAGAAACAAGTTACGACGGAGATCAATTTGAGATCAATGCATCATTGATGCGCCAACTCTCGACCAAACAATTTTGCCCATGGGCCCACACGACTAATCTATCCTCAAAAAGGCCGGCACCCTCTGAGCCTTGACAACCTGTACCACAACCTTGATGGTCTCGCCATCCGGCTCCCCAGGTGCATGCGTCAGCCCCAAATCACACATATAACACTCCCTCCCACTGCTCCCTGTCGGGAAAACAGTGTAAATTGCAGCATCCGATGCCATCCTTGTCTTCACCTCCGCCGGAATGTCCTGTGAGTTTGTAGACACGACAGGGGGGAACACCGTGTAGTCGATCCCGGCCACGAGCGGGAGCGTCCCAGATTCGAGCCACTTCTCGCAGACGGCGACTTTGTGCTTTTCGAAATCGTTTTGTGCGACTCGGAGTGCAAAGTGGGTGTCTTCGGATGAGAGGTCAGGAAGGATGCCGGCTAGGAGATATTGAGCAGTGGAAGAAGTGGGAGATTGTTTATCCTCACCTTGACGAGCCGCTTGTTTCTTTGCGCATGGCAGACGATGGGCGTTCCAGGCAACAATTTGGCACTGCTGCGAGCAGTATGCGGCTTCCCAGCAGGTACTACAACGCAAAACGGCCCTATGGATCGTGCACTGAAATATCGTCAGTAAGTATGATGTACAAAGACTTTGAGCTCACCTCGCATGTAGGCTCTACAAATTCGTTGCCGATGGCCAATTTCGATGTAGCGTGCACATGTGTTTCGAAAATGCGCCATTTCTCGAGAAATGATTCCTCGATGTTGTTTTTGAGGATATACTCTTGAATGAGGTGAATAGGTTGGCGGGCTTGGCGGAGGACAGAGATGTAGATCAGGTACGGTGGGAGGTGGACGGTTAGGAGGGCAGCAGCTTCCTCATATAGCGCTGTACTCGACTGGCTCTTGAGCCATGGATGTGCCTTTAGCAGCCCAACGAGAAGGCCGGCCTCGAGGGATTGGTTCAAGGAAACCAGTCCACCCCCGGCTACGTATTTGCACAAATACGCACACATTCTTCGAATGCATCGCGTCGTACCCTGCGCTGTCGCAGAATCGAATGGCTGCGAGGTTACAGCCATCAGCGCCTCGGTCACGATTCGGACAGAATCTTGCAAGAGGAGATGATGGGCCGCAGTCGTGTGGAGTGCAGTCAAGTGAAACAAGTGGGCATGCATAGCGTCGGCGGGGATTTCGCCGTATTGGTAGATGCTGAGTATGCTCCGACGCATGTGCTCCAAAGGCACGAACGCGCTCCCGCGCTGGTCGGATGCAAGTGCCTCGACAAGTTTGGGACCATGGTCGGCTGGATCTTTGCGTGTAACGAGGAGGAGAACGGTCGCGGTCGGTTTGAAAGATTCTGGGAACATTTCCGCGAGCTGTGTTGAGAGGTGAGGGTGTTTTATTTCGAAGACCCAAAGGTTGAAGATGAGATTGAGTGCTTCGGGTGTATTGCGGACTAATGCCAGCAAAGACTCCTCTCCAGCGTAGATCTGGAGCACCGTAACGATGGCAGTGAACGTGTGGCCAGGCGACTCGTTTTCGGTCGCCGGAGCAGGCTCGCCTTTCCGGTAAAGTACTCTCGCATAGAGCAATAGTCCCATGCACAGAGTCGTCCAGCATTCCCGCAGCTTCCCGAGGATGGGGAGGCGGAACGAAGGCGCACTGAGCTTTCGGACGATACAAGCCAGTGCGGTGATGGCTGCCCCCGATAGTTTCGTGTGGTACATGTCTGTTGGGGTTTCCTCGGGTACAGCGTCGCCGTACTGCATCCCCACGGGCGCGTAGTAAGGAATCAGAGCGTCTAGGCACTGGGCTGGTTCAAAATCGACGACGGTACATGCCTCAAATGCTCGGATTAGTTCGGCCAGAAGAAGGATGAGCGCGTCGGAAGTGCTTGCTCGTCGCCGCGGCGAGTAGTACCGTTCGGACGATATAAGCTGTTTGGATGTCAGTTCAGACGTCCTGGTCCTCGAAATCTTCGATTACATTTCGAGTGGCAGCCGCTATGGATTGGGCCATAAGTCTCACAGGGCAAGTGAACCAAAGTGAAGGGAGTGAAGGAGAAGAGTCCGCCTTTTGATCCGTGACCACCGTCATCAGTCGTGTCGACCTCTTTTCTCTTCAAGGCCCGGTTAGGGATATGAAGTACTCTGGAGCTGCTCATAACCAGGCGTTTTCGTCGGGAAGCGGTGCAGTACGTCTCCTTCACACTGCATATCGACCCTTGGCAGACTTTTCCAGTAGCGGATGGACGACCAGAGTGGAAGGCTCTCCGAAACTTTCCTGCAGTGTTCTGAAGCAACATCTCACTCAGATGCTGTTGAATTCGGCAAGACGTGCGCGTCTTGAACGCGTTGCGAGAAGGCGGCTTGAAGACGGGGTCTGCTGTATCCGTCCTTCAGCTCCAGTTCGCGCTTCCAATCCCGCGGCGACTTGCTACGACATGACACCTCTTGTGGATGGTCGGCTAGCCGCTCGATGAACAAACTCTTGCTTGCACGCTTCGGCACCTCACCACTCCACCGTCACACGTATCGGACACATAATGGATCGCTTCGAATTCGATGTTTCCGACACCCTTGCTTGGTCGCAGTTTTCCACTGGGTCCACGAACATGCACCCCCACTCCTCCTCGGAAACAGGCACGGCCACATCGTGTCTGTGTCGAGATACACGGCGTCAATATCTCCCCTCGCTCATATCCACACCTCGCTGCGGTGAAGCGAGTGTTTGCCCGTCGCGCCATGGCTCGCACCGATGGCGCGGCGGCCTCGAAGCACGGCCACAGGCGGATTCTCCTCCTTGCGCCCTCGGAGCCGCCTCGTCACATCCTTCTCCGCCGATTGGGCGGCGTGGGTGACTCCTTCACTCCTTGTTCTCAAAACGGGCGAGTGACGCGAGTGACTGATGGGTGGACGCACCAAAGCGCCAGGGGTATAAAAGGCCGCCTCGCTCCTCAAGCGACCTCAAGAGCTCTTTCTCTTCTACCACCACCTTCCCCTCTCACGTGGGGAAGTCGTCGCTTATCGTGGTATGCCCATTCTCCTCCTCATCGTCGCCTACCAGCTCATCTCCCTTCTAGATTGTCGTCGTCACCCTCATGGACCCAGACGTCCAGTCGACGCCATTCTCGACATCGCTGGCATCGCTGTAGGGTACCTCGACTTCCCCCCAGCTCCTCTGCTCTCGCTCATGGCCCTCAGCGCTCACCGACCCCGTCGCCATCCAGCGCCACACGTGGACCCACAAATATCGTCGACGATATTATCGGCCTCACTCTGAGGTACCCGAGCCTCTTCATACTCCCTGACGTCGCTCATCACACCCACAGACACTCGCCGTCGTTGCTGGCCACACGCTCGTCGATTATCGACCAGTATCGTGCCACCACTCATTGGCCCCACATCAATGCCGACCACGACGACCAGTATGTCCTCTATCCTGCATCATCCTTCCCACAACTAACGTCCACCTAGAAACCCATCGACACCCCCTCCTTCGTCGTCGACATCCCCCACATCAGCCTTTTAACCATCTGATTGCCGGGTTTTGGCGGTCGTGAGGTTGTGGACAACCTCACGAGTTCGAATCCAAACGGAGACCTTTAATTTTATCTTTCCACAATGTAATGGGGATCCATTAGAGTTCACAAAATACATTGCAAAGACTGTCCCCGCATTTTTCACCAGCAGACTGACAGTATCAGAGCCTCCACGGAAGAAATAGAAAAATGAAATGATGCGCTGATCGAGAGTCGAACAGTGGACCTCGTGGCTTTTGGACATAAGGTTGTGAGGTTGTGGAAAATCGGCTGGTTGTCGCATTTTGGCAGAGGTTGTCAGGTCGTACGACCTGACAATCAAACTGTTAAAAGTCTGATGCACCCTCAAGCCCGTCTTATCCTCAAGAAAGATCTCGGTCAAGACATATTGGCAAGCCCGTGCGCGGTAGATGTACACCCGGGGTGTTGCACGGGCACACCTTCGGTTCGTTGAGCATGCTGCGCACGGGTCCGTCCAGCTGAAGCGGTGTATGTACTCTCGGGGGTATCATTGCCTGTCCGGTCGACGCGCATGCTGCACACAGTTGACGCGATATCCGAGTCGAAGATCGTAAGACGTCCGACTGGTGGGAACGGCCAGTGGGTGGGTCTCTTTTGGGAACGATGGGTCGTGGTCACTACTGTTGCTGCCCGTTCCTTCGTCCGTTACCTCTGCCCACTCTTCTTGGACCTCTGGACTGATTTGCCCCCAGCTCTCTCTCGTGAAGTTGGGAAGACAGTGTACACTCGAATAGTAATAATGTGACCTTGCTTCATGCTCAACGACTCTCGCAATCCTTGTCTCGCAATCAGTGTCTTGTAACGCTTGGATGGGTATAAGTGCAGTAGATTCAATGGGAATCATGCCCATGCCTTGTTATGCATGTGCCTGCACTACGCAGCGCCGTCAAGCATCTCCCCGCGCGCGAGGTCACGCACGACGCCTGGACGAGGTGCCTCCATCGCGAGCGCAGGGGCAAGGGGCTCGGCGAGGTTGCGATCAAGGGGGCATCGGGATCCGAATTTCGGATATAGGGTCGAAAACCACTCCTGACTTTCCGCCTCACACGTGCCGCTCGATATGGTAATTTGATGGGGGCAGTGCGAGGCGGTGCTCTCGGCCAACTCTCGGCCATCCTTTCGGCCGTCAATGGTCTGTTTGTGTGCGACAAACACCCTGTCAGTCGTTCTCACCGCCATCCTCCCTCGATGCTGCCCGCTCATCGCTACCCCGCCCGGCGCCGCCCGTCGCAACCGCTCGCTTTCGCCGTACCCTATCAGCTTCGCGTCATGTCCTCTTCCTCGCACATTCGACGCCAACTTTCGTTCCACCTGCCCCTTGGGCCTTCACCAAGGGCTGTATTGCGCCCACGCCCGTCGTATGGCGCTCATAACCCGTTTGCAACACACGCCGGCCCCCACATCTCTCGCACACCCACACCATGACGCTACACCCGCCCACGAGCTCTTGACTGGACCGTGCGCCACCACTCGCCTGCACGCCCGCCCAATCGTTCGTCACACCTCGCTGAATTGCTCCCCCGCGGATTTCGTCACACACCTTCATCCTGTCCATTCCTACTCGCTGCGGCGACGTTTGCTCGGGAAGCGGAGGCGGGCTGCGTGAGGCGCTCACGCCGTGTCAGTCATGCCAATCTCGCTTCACAGGCTCGCTCGTCCGTATGTACACACCCACGCCAGTTGCTACCCTTTGTCCACGCTCCCCACTCGGCCGCCGAATGGCCAGGGCCCAGTACGCTCGTGGCGGCGGTTGTTTTGGCTTGCCACATAGTTATCGCTGTATCTGTGTATGTTTTCAATGTATATGATTCCGTGCTCTAAGTACCTCTGGCTTGTAAATTGCTTTGGCAAAGTACTTGTGCTGTCTGTGGACTTAGTGATTTGTGTTTTCTTGCTGTTTGATCTGATCACCTCTAGCTGTTGCCGATTTGTTGCCGATCATGCACAGCTAAGCACTGCCCCCATCAAATTGCCATATCGAGCGGCACGTGTGAGGCGGAAAGTACGCAAGTGTCGAAAACTTTTTTTCGACCCTCGGCTGGACCCCCCCCCTCCCCCCCCCCTCCCCTCCTATATAAGGCAGATCATTCCCACGATCATGTGATTTGCCGGTGGTCCGAGCCATCCACGGCTCCCAACCATACAAAAAATATTGATTACAAGCTTGTTGAAGGGCCCCAGTGTCAATCAGACCCATCTCATGTCTGCCTGAGCAATGATCCACTTGTTTTCTGTGGGAATGTCTTGTCAGGACAGGCTGTATTATGTAATATATCAGTCCCAATTTGGAAATTTTGATCAATTTAAAGTTCTGGTGTTTACATGCTCCAAAACACCTTTACTAATATACAGGTAGAAATTTTTTTCGAGCCTGCTCGGGACCCCCCCCCCCCCCTCCCCCGGTACGAATTTTCGATCCCGGTGCCCCCTTGGTTGCGATGCTCGCCCATGAAACTGCCACCACGCGGGGGACGCGGAGACCGCATGCCAATCGGGGCGGCACCCTGAGTGGGAGCCGCCTTCGTCGCGATTCCCGTCAGTAGAAAGGGCGACGCGCAGGATTTTGACACCGGCGCGCGCAGCCCGGCATCCTCGTCTACCAGACGGTTAAATCCAAGATCGCCTTTTCCGAGGACACATGGACGACGCGTTTCATGATGTTCACGTTCGCCGGCTCCATTGGTTCTTGGATCACCGAGGACTGGGAGCTTGTTGAGCGCGTCCTCGACTTCCATCCCATCGAGGACAAGGAACACGAGGGTGCGTACGCTGCCGCGGCGCTTGCGCGGCGGCTTTCAGAGTTGGGAATCCTGGAAAAGATACGTCTCTCTCTTTCGTCCTCTTACTCCTCACGCATTGGCTACGATATCATTACATCTCCGCAGGTACTTTCGACAGCGCCTCACCCAATGACGTCCTAATCGCCGTACTCCCGCGCATCTTGGCCGATAAATTCAACATCCAGTTCGCTCCCGAAAACTCCCAGATACGCTGTCTCGCGCACGTCGTCAACCTCGTTGTCCAGAAGATTCTTTCGACGCTGAACGAGGCCGACGACCCGGATGTCATCGACTACTACCTCCCCAACAAGGAGCTCCCTTTCTACTACGATCCAGACGACGACCCCGATCTCAAGCAAATGGAGAACGAGGCTCCCCCAACGACCACGGACTCGGAGACCACGACGTCGGATGAGGAGGATGCGGATGTCGAGGTCATGCAGGATATGGCGGCTGAATTGGAGAAGCTAAGCCCTCTTCAGAAGGTGCGTGATTCGGTTTTGCGGCGGGGTTTATTCATCATTCAATGTTGCAGCTTCAACTAACCACCACCAGGATATGTCACGCGCTGACCTATTTGCGCACGTGACAACGCCAAACAAACCCGATATACATTGGCGCCGCACAGCGTTAAAGTCATGGGAACCCTGTCTCGATCGGATTGAAGAAGAAGCCGAGGAAGACATTATTTAAAGACGTGGGATAAGTTTCATATTTATGCACGACAGCGTGGATGAGGGATGAAGTTTTCGATCAGTGAACTGTCAGATCATGACAGGCTTCTATGAAGAACACGGTGTAGACATGACAATAGGAAACGACAAAGATGCAGAACAATAGTGCATGTCGGAAGCCAGGACAATTAGTGTAGCATCGTAGATCTATTCCTCATAGTATAAAAGCAGTAGCTAGTCGTCGTATTCTGTACCCTCTCCTAGACTTTTATTCAGTTCATTTTACGAGCTTTAGTAGCGCACTACCCAATCCACAGCATCTTACCGCTGTTGGACGCGTGAAACAAGTCTTGTCGTGACAGGATATGCGCCTCTCCCCAGCGCCGCGCCCGCTTCAAAGCCATCGCCGCCGCCATCTACAGGGACGAACTCCACAAGTCTGGTCGTAAGATCTCGAGCTTGGTGGTCATCCGCGACGTCAAGCATCGTTGGAATTACACGGAGGCGATGCTGAAACGGGCACTGATCCTACCCAAGGTGAGTACTTACTCACTGTGTTCGACGTGCCGCTAATTGATTCACCGTTGCCAGGCTATTCACCGTTGGCTGATCGAGCGTGAGGAGCTCCACCCTCTGCTGTTGAAGGACGAAGATTGGAGTATGCTGGCTTCTCTACGGACGATGCTCAAGGTGTGTTCCCAATATATTTTTGTTCTGCCGTTTATTGTTTCCAGCTCTTCACGCAAGTTACTCTTCAAATGTCCAAGTCCTCTACGCCGACGCTTAGTGTGTAGCACAAATGTTCGTGGCTGTGTATTCGTGAATAACAAATATTCGTATTTATGAATGGCTGTGGCTGTGCTATTCACGTGAATGCGAATATCAGGTTTTGGAAAAGTCACTATTCATGAATATTCATTGGCTAATCCTGGCTTGATCAACGTGATATCAGAGCTCAATTTGGAAGATTGATCCGTCGGCATCACTCGGCATCACTGAGCCAACTCGGCTTGTTCCATGCACCCACATCAGTCATTAGAATATTTTGTGTACAATGACACATACCCAGTGATCTGTCCATTTTGACATGCCCTTCTGTCAATCTGTCAAGATCCAATTCCCACTGCGAGCTACCATCACTGAGAACTTGCTGGGAACCTCATTTGAGACCACCACACTGCTCTCTGAAGCTGATATAGCACTTTGAGTGAGTCTTACCTCTTACCTGCAAACAGCTTGCAATAAACCATTTCAAATGGGTATTCAGACTTGCTGAATCTGAATAGTTGCCACTCACGAATATTTGCGGATGTGTAAGCCTGCCGGCTTACTACTGACGGATCACGGACATTACGTAGTCAGTCATCCCTTGTCGTCTACCTTCGTCTCGTCTTGTCGTACGTGCCTCGCTCGTCGTCTGTTGAATATACTGTGGTTCTGTTGAGCTCGGTGTGTTTCTGCCTTTAGTGTTGTCTGTCTGGCCGACAGTCTTCCAGGATGCTGTTTACTAATCCATGAATATTTGCCATCAATATATATATTTGTGCTACACACTACCGACGCTGCCATGGGTGATCCCAATGCACGAGAACATGCTCATGCACCTCACCACAACGTGCGACGATGAAAGTCAACTACAATCCCTCTGTGTTGCAGCCTCCGCCGGTTTGGAGAAACTGACGACATACTACAACAGGGCTCTGAAGTGCCAATTCAACGACCAGTACGTGTCTGTTATTCTACGTTTAGTGCTGATTCGATGCTGGTTGCAGTACCCCACCCGAGGTTCGGCCTGTCTTGGTTCGGTAAGCTCCCAAATGGCAAGGATCGAAAAGAGAAGGCTCGCACAAGGGGGCATCGGGATCCGAATTTCAGATATAGGGTCGAAAAGTTTTTTTCGACCCTGGCTGGACCCCCCCCCCCCCTCCCCTCCTATATAAGGCAGATCATTCCCACAGTCATGTGATTTGCCGGTGGTCCGAGCAATCCGTGGCTCCCAACCATAGGAAAAATATGTTTTACAAACTTATTAGAGGACCCCAGTGTCAATTAGACCCATCTCATGTCTGCCTGAGCAATGATCCACTTGTTTTCTGTGGGAATGTCTTGTCAGGACAGGCTGTATTATGTAATATATCAGTCCCAATTTGGAAATTTCAATCAATTCAAAGTTCTGGTGGCTGGGAGGCTACCCTGAGTGGTTATAGCACAATCTGAACTGGTTGAATGGTGTTTACATGCTCCAAAACACCTTTATGGAAGCCTATCGGCCGGATAGGAAACACTAAATGAGAAACTCGCACCGAGATCAATAAGACCACAATATATTTGACGAACGAAGCGAGGAGGTACAAAGACGTGGAGAACGACAAGGAGCTAGCTACTGATTATGTGATCGATGATGTAATGTAAACAGGCGGCTTTACACTTTACTAATATGCAGGTAGAAGTTTTTTTCGAGCCCGCTCGGGACCCCCCCCTCCCCCTCCCCCGGTACGGATTTTCAATCCCGATGCCCCCTTGGGCTCGCATCTGTGGAAATTTGGTACAAAACTTTTTCTTCAGCCCTTGGAGGGACCCCCCTCCCCTCCTATAACAGGAAATTCCTTATCTTTGGTGCACCCTGGATGATTTTGAGTCTACAGCAGCAGTAACTAGTAAACAAAACTCTGGGTTCAATATACCAACAAATTCATGACCTGGGATCACACTCTGTTGTCAGTGGGTACAAGGGATGGACTATGATGGCTAAGAGCATACATCACAGAGTTCATTCAATTTTGAATGCTATGAATTTTTCCAATTTTTCGGACAGGTGCCGTACACATGAATATGTCCCAAGCTTCAGGGCAACCCACATCACAGGGACCCAGTACCCTCAGTGAATGTCACGCACTGACCTATGAAAGGCTGTCGTTCTCACGACAGACACTAACGGACGAACCAAACGTGCAGTGACGCACACGTTGACAGGACCACGGTGTATTCCTACGGCGAGACAAAGGAGGCTACGAGCAACTGGAGGAATACAAGGGGGAGGTGTCGGGGTGCGTGCATTGTCGGCGGAATAAATCGATTCCTAGTGGGTTGGTAAAATTAGTAAATTTAAACCAATACCACTTTGAGTTCGGGGAAGGCGAGTTGTGACGATTTGGATTTAAAATTAAGAAGATCAGGATGCGGTGGGTTGAACTTGATTTGGTTGGGTAACTGTACTTGTTGTTGGTTTTATTAACAACCGTGACGCGTCTTGGTCAGGCTTGAACAATAAAGATGAAAACTTCGGGATCGGTGAGCGGAACGGTTGTGGTGTCGATTGGCAGTACAAAAACAATCCTTTGGATGGTATGGATCGCGAGACGAAGCAAGCAGCTGGCTTGAAGCAGGCGAACAAATAGAATTTGAAAGTTAATGTTGAATTGCACCGACTACAATTGTAGTGGTAATAGATTCAAGAGATAGAGAGAACTTGGTAGTGAAAAGTGGTTCACTGTATTCAGGTGTCGATAAGGGTAATTACGCTGGCCTTATATACCTTTACAATACTGACTATGTAAGCGAATATGAGTCGTTCGGCCGGTACGCATCATCTTCTGGAAATTTCTCCATAGTTCCAAAGAATGTTCTGGAAACCTCTACAATGCACCACCAGTCCATCTGATTCATCATTAAGCCGTGCTGATGTCACCATGATTTGATGAGACACAGCCACAACTGTGTACAGCCACCCAATATTCTTTTTAACGCTACCTTCACTCCGCGTAAATTCTTGCAACGGCAGGTTTCTTGATAAATGTGAAATACCTCTTCTGCCCTTCCTCCTAATGAACACTTTTCAAACACGACATCCGCGGCGGACGGAAAAATTCCAACTGTCCCCAGTTGGGGAGAAGGGCAGATCATCCATTTCGCAATTTGTCAGGATACCGAGTCGTACATGAAGCGAAAGCATAGGAATCTAGAAGGAGGGTGTGGTGTTTGGTTCAACAAGGGTATGCGAACTGTCGTAAACAAATCGGGTGAAGGTGGATAGGTAGTGAAGGGATCGAACAAGGAACAAAGAATCTTGTACGTGCTGCTGGTCCATAGTCACAGCTGGGAGCTCGTCAATGATCGGAATCGGCGATGGGTCACGAAACGAAATGCTGGATTCCAAATCCTCCACATCTTCTGCATTTATCCGGAGCTCCACGTGTTTGCCGCTGTAGCGCGTATGGTCATCGAACTCTAGCTCCCACAGCTGCAAGTAAGCACACCCTTCGATAAATGCCGCGCCCCATCGTCGTACTTCCCAGAGCGTGTTCTCAAGTGCGCCCATCAAGTGAAGGAGGGTCCCAACTCGAACAGGCCCTGGGAGACGATGTGTGCCTTCGTAGACGAGTGTGTGACGGCTATCGGTGGAGATGGAAACATAAAGAACAACAAATCCATCGGCATCGCGAGGGGTCTCGGGATTGGGACAGGCAAGGATGTTTTCTGCTGCCAGAGCAGCTGCGGTATCTTCCATATGATCGTAATGCTCTGGCCGCGGAATTACTCTGTACCAGTGGTCCGGATGCAAACGAGGAGGTTCAGCACCAGTAACATCACTCATAGTGTCTGGATATAACTCCGAGTGGAGTGAAGCGGGCGGTGACGAGTACTCGGGAATGAGCGCGCCGTATACCACACCATCATACGGGACCAAGAAAGGAATAGCGAGGTACTTTGGAGGTTTATCCGTAGGTCGACCATGAAGCATCATCACCGAACCTTGGAGATGCGTACTGGGCCGTGCATCGACAAACGACTCCTGGCCATCAGCACCAGCAACAGGTTCCACGGATTCATGCACACAGCACAAAAACTTGAGTAAACACTGGAAACGGCTTTTCTTGGAAACTGGAGCATGGGTGTCGACAGGGGGAGGAAAGTGGGGAGCAGTGGTGGGAGCGGACGACGAAGGCTCGTACGTTGGTGGGGTCAACTTGGGTGCTATGATCGTAGCAAGGCGGGATGAACTGGCCCACGGCCGACTCTGTTCATATTCGACAGCTTGAGTTATCTATGAGCGCCAGTGTGTTAATAACCCATTGGAACCCAGACACAATCATCCTACGTCTGATGTGAAAATTCGGTCAAACTCATTGGCAGCAGCTGCGCGTATGGGGGAAGCCAGGCAACGAGGATGCTCATAGATTTCAGGAGGAATGCGGGGAAGAACGAAGTCGTCAGCAAATTTTTGGTTAGCCATGGTGAGGGCGGGGGCGAGGAATACTCCTTAACTTGCGCCGCTAATTAAAGGACTTGAATAGACGGGGATCAAATCTGCATGCTGGACTTTGAGTCGTGCGAATAGCTTCGCGAAGTCAAGCAAGCTTAATCGTCCCTAGAATCCGGCGATGTCTCCATTTCTGATGGAGATTCTCCATCCCCATTTTCATCATTATCGTCATCCGGCACCATCCAACCAGAGTGCATGAACCAATGGTCACGGGTGATATAGGGGTATAGTCGAAAGGCGGCAATAGGATTGTGTGCAAGTGGCGATCCATCCAATTCTTGAAGGAGATATGCACCTCCCATGTTCTTGCGCACCACTTTGTATGGTCCCATGTACCTGTCCGATGTTTTCCTCCTCGAACTCACTTCCATTTCCAAACTCACATTTCGAATCAACACCAACTCACCCGGCTTGTATTCATCCCTCTGCAGCTTCTTGATGAACTTCCGTTCAAATTGCGCCTTTGAATAGAAACGGGACTTCTTCAGGGTCTCTGCTGCGTGGTGAATATCTCGGTCGTGTTTGGACAATTGCCGAATTCGGAGCTTCAGTAATTCTGCCGTTGTCATGCCAGAATGAAATCCCTCGACCAAAAAGGTAGCCTCTGTCAAGTCGAAAGGCAAAATTGGGTCCGTCCCATGCAGAAGTTGATAAGGGGAAAAACCAGTGACGCGGCTGACGGTGATTCGATCGGCAAAAATAGCCAGTGGTAATTTTTCTGGCCACTGAATTATTGCACCACTGCAGGAGGTCACCAATGCTTCTCGCAATGTGAAATGCCCACGTTCCACAACACCATTGGCATGTTTATTGTACGGAGAAATCTTGATCTGTGGAATATTGAGTGTCTTCATCAGCTGCTCAAATCCGGCGCGTACTTCAGGACCATTGTCAGTGATGACGCGGCGAGGGCATCCATAACGGCAATAAACAGCTGGTACAGTGAATTTATCGCGGTAAATAGGGTTATCAGCCAAGGGTCGAATGCGTTAAACAGGGCTATATCTGTGGGGCTCAAAGGGAGCCCACGGCAAGGCTGCCGGGGCTTTCTCTTGCCGAACACTCGACTCTCGGCAAAAAAACAAATGGTTTTCACAATTAATTAGTAGAATAATATACAAAATACAAATATACCCGTGACCCGAGCATTCAACGCGTTAATTGAACTGTTAACGCGTTGAACGCTCCGGTATTTAACGGTATTTAACGCGTTGAACGTTGCCCCGTTCAATGCGAGAAACATCCGATTAAGCCACGCCGCCGCCCGCTCGCCGTCCCGCCTCCCCGCCGCATCGACACGTGACTCTTGCGCTTAACGCGTTAAACACAGTTAACACGTTGAACGAGAGTGCACTGATTAACGCGTTGAACGTGAGTTCAACGCGAAAACCGCGATTCGGTTACGGCCGCTGCCCCGCCCCGTACCCCGCCGCCCGCCACGCCGCTTACGCTCCAGCCGCCGCTCAGAGAGCCCGCACTGCCCCACCACATAGCTTTCCATCGCACCTGATTGCATCCATATTGCGGTCGGCAGCGCACCGGGAAAGAATCCGGCATTGCCGGCATGCCCGGGTGCAGGCGCGGCGTTTCGGATGGGCGGGTTGGTCGATGAGATGGGGAAGGGCAGAGCGTGTGGGCTCAGGTAGCGATACGATTTCGGCATCCGAACTGAGAACAAATGGGACTCAATGGGACGTGCATGAGATTATTCGTTTCAATTGAGGAACCATCCACAGTGCGCGTTGATGCATGCATGTAGATCGATTGATGGGATGATCGAGAGGTAGGTGAGGCCAGGCAGCGGTGGTGAAGGCGAGAGCGAGAGAGGGTTAAGATTTGACGGCGAGAGACTCGGAGAGAGAAAGAAAAAAGAGGATGGCGCCATCTCGGAATTAGGTGCGTTCAAAGTATCCGGAACGAAAAACTCGGAACGAAATCGAAACTCGGAAAACTCGGAAAACTCGGAACACGTTCCGAGTTCTTTGTCTTACCGACTTTTTATCCGGTACGCAAAACTCGAAACTCGAAACTCGGAATGATGGCATTACTTAGTGCCATCGTATCACGCGCTGATTACGCCGTGGCTCAAAGGTGTGCACGATCCCCGACTCCCGACCCCCGCCCGCATAGCCTCCGGGCATGTTCCCAGCAGAGCAACAGCAGACAGCTCAGCGAGCCCTCTGAGGGTACTTACTGGCGCTTGACGCTCCAACGCGGCGAGTCCGGCGGCGGTGTCTCTGTGCCTACGACGAACTTGATATCAGAGGGGGCCAGTCGTCGCGGTGGCCCCAATGACTCCCCGGGCCCGCCCGAGGCGCGTATCCACCATGCACGCAAATCACCCTCCATCAAAACGAGTTCCAGGTTTGAGAGCACCCGTTTGAAACTCGGTACAGATTCTGTTCCGGATTTCAGAATGAGTCTCGTTTCTAGGAACGCGTACCGAGTCGTTCCGGGTACTTTGAACGCACCTATTCCCGCCGGAGATCCGGATGTCGTCACAGCGACGGTTTCGCATGCATGGTCCTTGTCTCCCTCCTCGTTCCTCCCTTCGTCGTTGGCTCTTCCCTCTTTGCACGACTCCGAGTTTTCATGAATCAACCCTGCCCGGCTGGTGGCTCGATGACGTTGCACGCTCTCCACCTTCACCGCTGCCGGCGACGGTCTCCCTGCCTCCCGGTTCTCCGCGCTGGCTGCTGCTCACTCCCCAGGTCTCATCTCATTCCTCCCCACTCCAACTCGTCCTCTGTGTCTAGGGCTACGTATCAATACGGTCTTTGACACCTTTGGGCTCAATTCACGGGGATTTGGGCTCAATTCAAATTCAGGTTACATAGGTGCGTGCGCAAAGTTCTGTGACCCAGGAATCCTGCTAACGATGACCACAGGACCTGGCTGTGTCGCCCTCGTCTCGTCCCACCCGCCACCTCGTTCTCCGCTCGTCTCGTCACCCGAAATTGTTTCACTCCCAATCCATCCGACGGGCTGCAAACAGAGACGTTGAGCCGTCGGAGCATTTCGAGCTCGTCCGCTGCGAACGCTGCGAAGACGGCATGAGGTCGTCGAGCGCGTGGATCCCGAGTGAGAGGATCTCGGGCGCGGGAGTGTCGAGCGCGTGAATGTCGAGTGTCAAGTACAAGGATATCGGACGTGGGAATTTCGATCCTGCGCTTGCCGAGCATGGGGATGTCGAGCGCGCAGACGTCCAGCACAGAGAAGTCCAGTGCGGAGTCATCGAACGCGGAGTTGTCGAACGCGGAGTTGTCGAACGCAAGACGTCAAGCGTGGACATGTCCAGTGTAAATCCGATTCACGCGAAGATGGACTCGGAAACGTGGTGCTCGCAGCTCGTGGTCAAGCACTCCGTTTTGTTTCGCGTGTAGGGACGACGGGCGCGGCGATGATGTGCGATGGGAGTATTGATGGCAGCGGTGTCAAGTATGCGGACGTCGAGCACACGAGGAGCCGTTGGATGTCGAGTTCGGGTTTCTGAAGAGATCCAGCGTATCCGGACGTTGTGGCAGGGATATCGAGCCTGGTGAGGTTGAGAACGTGGTCGAGCACTCTTGTGCTTCCCTACTTCTCGTCTTCAACTTACACGGCTCGTTTGTACTATTACTATTGCGCAATCCATTTCCTTTCCTTTTGTTTTTTCAGTGTGTGTTGAGTGCGGCCCCCCGCTGGGCATCCAGAATCGGACGCCCAAATCATTTAATTCGGGAACTGATTCACTACTGTTCACTTTCTCAGAAATTTACAGGGCAGGCTGGTGAGCTGTGAATTTTTCTCTGAGTAGGTGTTGTATCCATACATCCACAGAATAAAATCTGGGACAAACAAAGGGATGTGGAAGGTGCTAGGATTTAAAAATCATCATTAGTTTCCGTCGGGAACTGATATTGCCAGCCCGATTCGTTTTGACATTTGGACTGGATCACCACTCCGTTTCTCTACCTTCATGTCTCACACATTGTATAACTCGGGCCCAACTTGAAAGGGTACTTATGACCCGTGGCTTTCAGCCTTCAAACTCGTCTCCTGAGAAATGTCCGGCGTCTCGAGGGATTTGGCAAATTCATGGCGGCCTCACTGTTTCCCAAACTCACTGAGGTATGTACATCCGTTTGTCTGCAAGGTCTGGACCGGAAGAGACAACTGTGGCTTTATTCATCTCAAAGTAAGTGTCCTTTCTACTTCCTTGGAATGTATTTGCCGTGGTGGAGATGGTTGGGACAGTCAAAGAGTAGAGTTTTACTGCGGACTGAGATTCAGCTTTGCCTGCCCCTTGGGTCTTCAGCCCTCAGCTCTCAGTCGTTCAAAACTCCAGGTACAGGATACACTCAAAACGAAGCTGTTGTGTGGCTCTGGCGACGGGTTTTGCATGCATAAACTTGCGTGAACGCAGATATTGGGCCTTTTCCGTTCAAACACCTTTCTAGATGCGGTTTCAGGTCCCGGTGTACGCAATATGGTGCTCAGAACATGGGCTGACATCCTAGATACACGATTTACAGCGAAAGTGAGTCACAAAAAGTAGAGAGAACACCGCAAAACGCGCTCGAGCGGCAACAGCTTGCTTTGTTGATGGGTCATGTGACGGTGTGCTCTCCCTTCTGCACCACGACCTTCTCCACACCTAGGCCGCCGTCTCTCGTTCTCAGAACCGCAGACTCATTCCAACAACATCCCTTACAACTAGAATTCGATCCAACGGCTTTCTGAGGGGTTGCTTTGCGAAGGAAAAGACGCTTGCGTGGCATACACCAGGTGCGTCATTGGCACTCAGACCCCGTCTCCTCACTCACATGGGCTAGAATGTGGTCGTTTTACGTCGCCGTGTACCTCCGTTGAGCCCTCGACACCCTATGTGCAAAACTGTGCATCTTCCGTCGTCAGAGCACACCCCGAGTACGTCCAGTTTTTTCACCACAAAACCCTTCCACCAAATCTTCCCTTTCACGGCCCGACTCCCACCACAGAGCAGGGCCCTCATCCCCAACTCTCTCTCCTTCCCTCATTGGCCATTCTTAGCTGTTTTCTGACGTCTTGCAGGCGCCGCGTCACCGCTCATTGCGTCGAGGTGCCGAATACAGACCGCTCATATGGTATGTGGTTATTTCCTCCCTCCTCCCTCTAAAGAGACTCGCCCCGTGGGACTCCCAAGCCGCGTCTGCGAGTGCTCCTTCCCCTCCACTCCATATCCTAAAGGCACGCTGACGTTCTCATGCAGAACTGAGTTTTCCATATTCAGCTCACCGTCGGCAGCGCGTTCTCGCGCACAACACATTCATCGTCTTCCATCTGCGCGTCCCTGGGTGCTCATCCCCACGCACCTTTCGATCGTGTTCTCATCGCCCCGCCTCAAACGTCATCCCCTCGCGCCGCACCGTCTTCGCTTATCACCGCCATAGGCAGTCGCATCGAGAAGAGTGCCTCCGCATCAACACCTGCGGGTAATTCCACACCACACCGTCGCCGCCTCCAATGTGCGTGCACACCGGCCGTTACACACCCTCCATCCTCCACCTCGCCCGCATCAACGTGGCCGCTGCTGCTGCTGAAAACCCCCCGGATGATCCTCGCATCGCCGTCGCGCTTTCCAGGCTGAACGTCGATAACCACACGGCGTTTAGATGCGGCAGCGTGTGCGGACGCTGATTTTCGAAGAGGCCGGTGTGCACGAACGGCCCCAAAGGCGTTTTCGGACGGTTCTGCCATTCGACTGTTCTGCCTGGCTGTGGAGGAGGGACAGTCCATTTTGGACCCGAAGAGCGGTGACGACAATCGGATTATCACCAGCGGGAGCTGCTGGGTGCCAGGCACGGCTTTTTCGCCACTTTTTGGTCCCGTGCGTTTAACACGTTGAGCTCCGGCTGCCGTTTAACGCGTTGAAATGGGATCAAATTATTTTGTACTCTTTTTTGTTGCACTTAACGCGTTGAGCCGTTTAACGCGTTGAGTGTATTTAGTAATAGATCAATTTTATGTCTCTTTTTTTTTTTTTTTGGTCATGGGAGACTCGCAGATGGGAGGGTTTTCGCGTTGAGTGCGGACAGGTCATCAACGCGTTGAGCTCTGGCTTAACGCGTTAAGGATAAGTAGGGTTATTAGTGGGCAGATAAGTACTCACCAGGTGCCGTGGGTGCCGAAAATGAGTGGGGTGATAGAGTTGATTGATGCCGCCGAAGCCGCGGGGAACCCGGTTCTACCCGCAGAAGCCCGGGATTTGGCACCCTGCAGCTAACCGCGTTTAACGCGATTGACCCGTGGCTAATAACCACATTTATCCCGAAAATTTAGCTGTAAAGGGTGCAATAAATGTGAGTCCAAAAGAAATTGGAAAGGGGTTTAGCAGTGGCGACACGTAAAGCTTTTGCTTCACAAGTCCCCGACAAATCGTCCCGAGCAGCAACAATCATAGAGTACGGACCGGCCTTGGGCATACGCATAATGTCGATATACACCTTCTGGAATAGCGCGACCGGTGTTGAGACTGTAAGCGGAATTTCCAGGCGTTTCATATTTCGCGTCTGGCAATTATGGCAAGACGCGACGTGATGCTGAATATCGGCGTACATTCGCGGCCAGAAAAATCGCACTTTGAGCATTTCCCACAAAGCTCGAACTCCTTTGTGCCCCAACTCTGTCAGAATGAACAAGCCGGTATCCCCGAGGCTATGCTCGGGCATCGGGCTCCCCGAGATGGGACTCATATAGAATACTAGAGAACATTGTAGACTACTTATATGACTCACTGTAGAGGTTTATAAGACCTCCGTATTATCCCAATCATCACCTAGATTTCTCTCTATCCCACTGCGTGATATACTTGTGCTGCCAACAGGTTATGGGCCCCGAGCATAACTGACTTACATCAACACTACTCACCGCACACCACCCACAAAGTTCAACACCTTTCGTACTACGCTCACAGTTAAATTCAAGCTACCGCCACCACTGACCGTCAACAATGTCTACCAACACGATGTCTTCTACTCTTAAGCTCTCTGAGTACTTCGCTAGACTCCCCGCATGTGAGAAAGACGGCAGCAACTGGATTTTCTTCCGCGATCGCTTCGTATTCGCTGCTACTGCAGCCGGGCTGGACCATCATCTGGAGAAGGGCGCGTCAGCAGCTGAGCCAACCGCTCCGCCTGTCGCGAATCCAAATACTCCAACTTCGGATGAGACCAAAGCCGCGAACGAATACTTTGCCAAGCGTAGAATCTGGCGATCTGAGCAGGCAGTTATCAAACAGGCCATTGCATCCGGAATCTCCAACTCACTTTTCTTGAAGGTGAAGGCAGAGAAAACTGCTCTGGACATGTGGACGAAGGTGAAGGCGGAATTTGAGAAGAAGTCCAAGATGGTCACGGTTGACCTGCGACGTAAACTTCAGGATGAGCGTTGCTCTGAAGGCGGGGATGTGCAAGCTCACCTCGAGAAGTTGCAGAAATACCGGGAAGATCTCATCGCGATGGAGGCAGACCCCGGCGATGATGATTTTGTCGCAATACTACTCGGATCTCTGCCAGGTTCATGGGAGACATACCTTTCCGCACTCACTGGCGCCGCATCACTACTCGGTAAGACGCTTGAACCCGACACGATCTTACAAGGGATCAGTGATGAAGCGGAGCGTAAAAGCGCTCGCGCTCGGAATGAGGCTGCGTTCAACGCAAGCCATCAGTCCTCGGGGAATTCGCAGTCGAAGTCGAACGCCACTTGTTTCAACTGCAACAGGCGTGGACACTTCAAAAGTGAATGCTGGGCAAAAGGTGGAGGCAAAGAAGGTCAGAGGCCCGACCGAGGAAATGGTAGATCTCCCCGTCGGAACGGGAGAGGCAGAGGGAGTGCCAACACGGCGGACGCCGATGACTCGGATGAGTTTGACGCCGCGTGGTGCACCTCGGTCGTTGCAATTGACGACGATATCGAGTTTGATCTGGCCGATGAGCCAGAGGATGGTCAACAGGGCGAGAATGGTGAACAATCGGTTTCGCGCGACATGATCGCGCAGAGGTTGTCCGAAGTTGACGATGAAAAACTCGTCAGCGAGTGGGAGGAGACCCCGAGTGTAGGGGAGACCTCACCGCGCTCGGATGTTGTTGCCGCCGCCGCCACTGAAACAAGACCGGAGTACGAAACGGCAGTCATCGATTCGGGTGCTAGCCAACACATGACACCGTCGAGGGATTTGCTTACCAACTACTCGACGATTGCGCCACGAGCAATTACCGCGGCAGATAAAGGCATATTCAATGCCATTGGGAAGGGAGATCTGCAGTTGCAGGTTCCCAACGGAGACGGCAAGACGTCCAAAGTGATAGTACGCGACGTACTACACGCGCCGAAGCTAGGCGTAACATTGATCTCCATCGGCAGGATAAGCCAGATGGGATATTCGGTCCAATTTCGGGACCAGCACTGCCGGATCCTGGATAGAGACGGACAGAGAGTCGGGAAGATTCCCATCAGGAATGGGTTGTACAGAGTTCAAATCCCGACGGCGACCCTCACAGCGCACAGCGCAGAGACGGGTCCGCAGGTGGTTACCCCAGATGAGTTGCATCGCATGATGGGTCACCTTCCAATCGACACTGCGAAGAAGTTGGTGAAGAACCAATTAGTCGAAGGTTTGGAACTCGACGAGACACAACCCACCTCAACGGATAATTGTGAATCATGTCTGCACGGCAGAATGACTCGCGTCAGGATGTCGAAAGCCGCCGAGCGCGACGCGGACGGGAAAGTCGGCGATCAGGTTCACAGCGATGTGTGGGGACCTGCGTCAGTCGGTACACCACAACACCACAAATACTATGTTACCTTCACTGACGACGCCTCCCGATATACCGTAGCCATGCTGATGGGCGCCAAGGATGGAGCCTTCGATGCCTTCAAGCAATTGGACGCGCGCTGGAAGAAGAACGGAATCGACATCAAGATCTTACATTCGGACAACGGTGGCGAGTACAAAAGCCACGCGTTCGACGCCTACCTCGCCGAGAGAGGTATTGAGCGTCGGCTCACGGTACACGGAACACCAGAGCACAACGGAGTTGCCGAGAGACTCAACCGCACGCTTCTGGAGAAGGTGCGAGCTATGCTTCACGGCGCTGGATTGCCCAAGACGCTCTGGGGCGAAGCGCTGAAGCACGCTGTATGGCTCACGAACAGAACCTCTACGAAGGCCGTAGGAGGCCGTACGCCGTACGAGGTATTCACTGGGGAGAAACCCGACTTGCGGGATTTGCACGAGTGGGGGAGCAAGGTTGCGGTGCATACGACGGATGCGAAGCTGGACGGACGAGCCCGAGTTGGGCGCTGGGTCGGTTTTGACCTTGAGAGCAACGGACATAGGGTTTATTACCCAGATACCGGTGCGATTCGTCCAGAGTTAACCATTAAATTCGAAAAGGCTACGCGAAGAACAGGCGGGAGGATGTATAGATTGCTGAATGAGGGGGAGAATGAGCAGTTAGCATCCAGAAATCCGCCGAAACTCGATAACGCACCTACGCCTCCGACGACCCCCGTAGCCCCTACTCCACCTACCACAAACTCCACCACTCGTCCACCACCGAAAGCCACCGCACCGCGGGACATATCATCCAAAATCAACCCAAAGAACATCGTGGAAGGTTCCCGATTGAGGAACCAGGCCACACTTGCGGACGCAGACGGCGACGGACTGGACCGGACTATCAACACGGAGTATGCATACACGGCAGGGGGAGTACTCACCGATACACCCACAGTCGAGGAGGCAATGCAGCGGGAGGGTTGGCCGCAGTTCAAGGCGGCGATGGACGACGAGATGGCGGCAATGAAGAGGACGGGCACCTTCGGGCATAGCCTCGTGACTCGACCGCCGGGATCAAATGTCGTCGGATCAAAATGGGCGCTACGCATCAAACGACAGCAAGACGGAGCCATCGACAAATACAAGGCGCGCCTCGTCGCGCGTGGATTTACGCAGGTCCAGGGCGTGGACTACTACGAAACATTCTCACCAACCGCCAAACTATCATCACTACGCACGTTACTCTCGATTGCCGCTCGCTATGACTGGGACATCAAAGTCTTCGACTATTCGGCCGCGTTCCTGAACGGAGAATTCTCCCAGGACGAAATCATCTACATGGAGCAACCACCCCATTACCACAACGGAGACAACACTCAAGTCATCCGTCTCGTTCGAACAATCTACGGCCTCAAACAGTCAGCGCGCAAATGGTACGAGAAACTCACCGCGGTCCTTTCCACGCGCGATATCCATCCACTTTCATCAGACCACTCCGTATTCCGCTTAACTCGCGGAAGCGATATTGTATTAATCGCAATCCACGTTGACGACAGCACCATCACGGGCAGCTCGCCTGCACTCATCGATGAGGTGCAGCATCAAATTGGCCAACTACTCAAAATCACTCAACTCGGCCTATCAACTGGCTTCTAGGCATGGAGGCCAAATGAAACCGAGAGCAGCGGACTCTATCCCTCACCCAAACAACATATATCAACTCCCTGCTACAAAAGTTCAGCATGGCTGATGCCAAGGCCGTCTCGGTGCCTCTCGACCCCAACGCCAATCTTTCTGTTAGAGCCAGTTCGGCTGCCACCTGCAGGAGGATTTGGGACATGCAAATTTACTTATATGGCAGGTGAAAGTGAGATGGCGCAAGTGCAGATTCCCATGTCATTCCGTTGCCGTTCCGGCGTGACATCCAAATTTGCTCAATCCCTGCATGACAAACAATTGGTGATGCCGTCCGCTCGGCCTCCCGGCATATACTTACCCACTGTCATTGACTAGATCAATTTTTCCCCTTTTCCACCTGGCACCATCCACATCACTGAATATCTCTGCTGGAAGTAATTGGAGCTCGTATTCTTGCACTCGGGTGTATCAGATCCCAACCGGCCATCAGATCCGAATGATATCACAGCGGCATGGAATGGCATAGCTGACAGGTCACATAGAGTGACTCAATCACGATCGTTGCCGTTTCCAAGAGCCTTCGCGTATTTGCCGCATATAGAAATTGGCATGTCCCAAATCCCAGAAGGTGGCAGCCGAACTGGCTCTTAACCAATGCCCCACAACCGACGCCGCAAAAGCCGACATGAAGGGCATGCCGTACCGCGAGTTACTCGGCGCTCTTGTCTGGCTATCAACCGCTACCCGTCCCGACCTCGCGTTCACCGTCTGCATTTTATCACGCTTCGTTTCTAATCCGGGACGCGCACACTGGGATGCCGCCAAACGAGTTCTTCAATATCTCAAGGGCACCAGGAACGTCGGGCTTACCTACGGGGGAGCCGAACACAAGTCCGGATTGCAGATTTACGCGGATGCTGACGGTATGTCCATTGAGAACCGCAAAGCTGTCTCTGGCTATACAGTCAAATTGAACGGCGGAGCAGTATCTTGGTCTTCAAAACAACAAGAGATCACCGCGCTCTCGACGACAGAGGCGGAGTATATCTCGCTTACCTATTGTGCGAAGGAGGCACTTTGGTTCAAACACCTCATCTCGGAGATGTTCGGTTCAATGAACACCCCGTTCATTATCTACAGCGACAATCAATCTGCCATTCATCTTGCTTACTCCGAACTCGGGCAGTTTCACGCGCGCACGAAACACATCGACGTGCGGTATCATTTTATTCGCGACCACATTCAAAACGGAGACTTCCAAGTTGTGTATTGCCCCACCCACGAGATGCTGGCTGATATCTTTACCAAGCCGCTCGCTTCGTTCAAGTTCAAACCACTGTTGAAGGAACTGGGTTTAAGTCCGGCTTGAGGGGGAGTGTCAGAATGAACAAGCCGGTATCCCCGAGGCTATGCTCGGGCATCGGGCTCCCCGAGATGGGACTCATATAGAATACTAGAGAACATCGTAAACTACTTACATGACTCACTGTAGAGGTTTATAAGACCTCAGGATTATCCCATTCTCTCTATCCCACTGCGTGATATACTTGTGCTGCTAACAGAGGAGGTCGAATCGCGTGAGGAGCACCGCGGTCCAGGAGAGGAGTCGGGTTCAGACTCGTCAGACGACCTCGGAGAAGACGGCGCAGACGGGTTCGGTCAGTTGGTGCAGTTGAGGCAAGGTACCCCGGAAGTCTAGCGGTCGACTGCTTGTAACATATGATACGTCATGCGATATTTCATTCCACAAAGTATCCGCGGTCAGGAAAACTGTCCGTCGTCCACGAACATTTCGGCACAACAGTCAGTAAGCAGTCGACTAAGAATTGGGTTGCCAGAAAGCGCCCGGTATCAGCGGATAAACCCGAAGTGGCCGAAGAAATTAGACGATGGGAATGCGGCTTCCATGGAGTATACGTTTCAATCTTGTATTTCGAACAGACATGAGGGAGCGCCAATACAGGGAGAGACAACGTACAAAGACCAGTACGACGCGCCCCTCCTTTTCGTCAAAGAGCAAAAAATTCGTGCCAAGGCCCGGGCGGACTGTTTCTTCCTGGTCTACGAAATAAATACATAAATATTAAATAACTCGGGGAAGGAAGTCAGTAAATACAGCTATAAGTTACTACTCATATCCCTCTACTACTTACTGCTGATATGAATGCGGATAGGGATACGAGTACGACTGACCCGATCCGGAGCCGGCATCATACTGAAACCCATCATACTGCGCACCCGAACTGTTCAAACTCTGATTCAAATACTGCGGGTCGATAAACTGAGGCTGTTGGTCATATGCATGATCTCCCAAGGGAGGGAGCTGCTGGCCGTAATACCGTGGGCGACTGCCAGCCGGGGGAGGCCCAGTGTAAGGAAGGGGTGGCGGCGGTCCCGGCATGTGTCCGCCGTAAGACGCCGGAGCTAAATTGTTCCATGCCAATGATCCGTCCGCGTCGGATTGCTGATGATCATTGGCAGAAGAGACCGCGGTGTATTCGCAGGGAAGGTTTTTCCGTGCACAGCGTTCGCAGGGATGTACAGGGGGCTGTTCCGTTGTTATGCACTTGGGGTTCAAACTTCGAATCACGATTACATCACTCGAAAGAGGGGACGCACTCGAATTTTCATTCTCCGGCAGGTATGGCAAGCGACTGTACTCCGCCTGGAGCTGGGAACATCTCGGCGTTCACCCCGTGGTGTCGAGTACGTGGGAGCATACGACGAGGCGTAAGCATATGACGGATACGATGGTGTCGCAGTCGTTCCAGCATGCCCCTGCGTCACAGGTGGTGCATAAGGATTGTAGGCGGGCTGCGTCGGAGGGTTGACGGGGACAGAACGATTGTCCACGGGAGCAGCATACGGGGCATAACTGCTTGCGGCCGCGTACGGTGCATATCTCGCGGCTGGCGTTGTAGTATCCTGCTGCGACTCTGAAAATTGAATGAGAAACAGATACATACAGAGTCTGCGGGCTGGGTAGTACCTGTAGTCGGGGCCTGGTACTGCTGCCATTGAGTAGCAGCCTGCGGGTATGAATCCTGTTGTGGAGCATAATCCGGCTGAGACGCAAGCGGCTCTTGAGACGTGTACGGAGGGGTCTCTGGCCAAGAGCTGGCTTGTGAGCTGTCTGCCGAATTGGAAGACGGGTGAATGGCGCGACTGGAAAGCGCTTCTGCGTCGGTGGGAGCAGTCATGTCAAAGGGGGCGATAAAGCTCATCGAGTTCCGGACTGATGGAGTCGGGGATTCCTCCGAAAACGCAAGTTCCCGGCGGGCAGATGCAAGCACTGAGACTTCAAGGATTCGATCAAATTGGACGGGGGAAAGACTTACGACTGTGAGTCGGGGAGTTGCTGTCGCTGGGTGTCCTCTGGGTAGTCCATGTCATTGGGTCGTCAGGCTGGCGATAAAATTCATTGAGTTCGAGACTGACGGAGTCGGGGATTCCTCCGCAAACGCAAGTTCCCGGCGAGCAGATGCAAGCACTGAGACTTCAAGGATTAGATCAAATTGGACGGGGGAAAGACTTACGACTGTGAGCCGGGGAGTTGCTGTCGCTGGGTGTCCTCTGAGTAGTCCATGTCATTGTCAGTTTCTATAGAGGACTCTGTTCCAAGAGTATCTGCTGGAGGCAAGACCATCGTGTCATCGCCATAACTTTCGACTCTCGAAGTCGAACGACGCCGGATCCTAATCAGACCATTCGCCTCTTCTAGCAAGAAACTCTCGCAGGCGCCCTTTAGCAGGGACACTCCATCTTCATTGGTATTATCCTAAGCACGAACATGTGAGCGTGGATGAAAGATCATTGTAGTGGACGCACAGCTCGGAGAATATCCCGCCAATCATCGTCGTGGCTCATCACAACAGCGGCATGCGGAAACTAGAACAATACTTCAATACGAAAATTTGGAACGGTCTGAGGTACTTGTGGATGGCTCACCTTCTGAAGCATGTAATTGTTTATCACTTGCGACGGATGGAAGAACTGCGGACACGATGAGCTTTGTGTCCCGTGGTTACGCCGTTTTCAAAACAGTATACGGTTTTTGATCCAGTGCTCCACCGTCGGTTGTGTTGGCCTCGGTGTGCCGGTGAGTCTGCTTCCACTCCACTCACCTGCCCAGAAAGGGAAATGCCGTCTAGCCACGGCACAGATCTTCAATTGAGTTGTGGAGGTGAGTGGAGCGGAAGCTCAGCTCTCCGTCAAACAAAGGTCAGCAACAACGTACGTGGAGCGCGGCTCCAAGCCCATATACAGTTTTGAAAACGGCTGTATGTAAATGCAATGCAACTGACATTCAGCACCGGAGCTAGATCAGAAATCTTGACAGCGTCCGTCGAGGCAGGGTCCTCGCTGTCCTGCTGTCCCCCTCCAGTAGAGCCGCCTCCAGAAAGAAAGCCGAATGACCACGAAAAGGAGAATCCTTGAGACCCAAACGGAATATAATCTCGGTTGGCCCGTCCAGCGCGAGAATCCACAATCTGCGAAATCTCGACGCCTCTGAAGAGCTTGCCCCAGATGCCTGTTCCAAGCGAGATCGAGAATCCATGGATGAAAACCGTCTGATTGAGCGCTACGTCTTCGGCCGGTATTTGACCAGATGTCTTGGTGCGAGCTGGACCCGACGCGGTCCACCGATACTTGTAGGCGCCAGTGTTACCGTCGCAAACGGGTTGAAGCGCGAGTCGGAATGGAGATTGTGCTGCCGCGTTCTGGAAGGATGCCATTCCCCATGCCCGGGCCTTTTCCCACCCAGTAATGAGATATAAGGACCCATTGGAAAGTCGACGGCCCCTGGTGCCATTGCTGTGTTGGTACCAGCTCTCAGCGTTGGCGCGCGCATATTCTACCATCTGCTCCAAGCCACCGTCGAGTTTCTCGCCTTGGGAGCCGAAGGGGATAGCCAGCACTGCGCCTTGAGCCCCGTTGCCTTCGAAGAGGAGATCTTCGAGTTCCCTGGAATACATCAGAAAGGCCATTGATATTCTTGTGCCAAATAACGCACTGTTGTGGACCTGGGGGTAGCTCTAGTCTCCGAACAGAAGCCGGCGTCGAAACGAACTCTTCAGGGGGATAATCAATCGGGACCACGCTTTTGGAATCATACTTGGTCAACGGCGTAAAATTATCGGGGACGTCGTTGTCGTTGATGGGGTGGCTCGCGGGTAGGTAAATGTTGAAAAAGAAGTGGAAAATGCCTTCTGGAGAGACTCTTCCGACGTCTCCAATGGAAACACCTTTGCGTTGATACTCTTCAGGAAGATTCCCTCGAGGCGCCGGAACGTAGAGAGGGAACCCTCGTCCTTGGAACAACAACTGGTTGCAGTAACATTGACAGGGGGTGTATTGCGTGTCCCCAGTCGACGTCGTTGTATGGCTCTCGGTCGTCGGCCTGTGTAAGACAGCTGTAACGGATGAGATCTAGGGCAACACGGAGATATTTCTCATTACCACTGGGAGGAAGATGAAAGTTTACGTCTCTCGCCACGTTCATGAGTTGCGATCCCTCGATACCAATTCGGCTCGAGTCCCTGAAGAACTGCGCGGACCTGAGCATGCGATGAATGTCGGTGCCTGGCTCGCAAGATGTGATTCACCTGTCTGCGTCCGGTACGAGCCCCGGCGCGGAGTCGCTGGGCTCCATCGAATGAGGTATTAGTCTCGACCGGAGGAGACAGTCAAGGGAAAGAGAAGTCAACGAGGCGGAAAACCAGTGGACCTATATGGAAAGCCACTGCTCCCGTAAATTTTACAGCAGTGTACAGCCCATGGCTATGCATCTATAAGAAGATTCAACGACGGGACACCCCTGTGAAGTTTTACAAGTGCTCTATTTTATGAAAAGGGCTATGAGTTCGTACCGGATTCCCTTGCGAACCACGAAGCCGATAGGTGGAACCCATGGATATTCGCGGAGGTGTCAGTATGTAGCAGTGTAATGAGCCTAGATTGTCCGGCTGGCATTTACACGGTTACAACGGCAGAGCGAAAGCTGAAGAACGGGTCAATGCGAAGGCTTGTCAACAGACGATCAGGGGTCTAGTAGATGATCAATCCGTGCGGAGAGAGTGACCGAGGATGCTGCAAACCTTGTAGCAATCCTGTTTTCATGAGATGATTTGGAGATGATGGGTGTCGGAACCAACAACGGTCAGCTGATATACAAACAAGCAAGCACAAATGCCCCTGGAGTGACTTGCGCATGCACAGCGAAAACAAGCTCACTGGAGTCACTTAAAAGGATCTACATACATGTACCGAGCGACTGAATTCTTTACGCTAGTTCTTGTTCTGAATGAGCCCTTGCCAGGGCCAACGTCTAGCATGCTTTATTAAGTAATATTATTCCTTCAAGTAGAAGGAATTCTACCCGAAAAGCGAGACATTGTCCCCAAAGATGCACTTATTGGAAACGCCAGCAACATACTTGATTACAGTCCAATGTATATATCGTCACTAATGGGAGTTTCTCATCGCCGTATACCTGCTGCTTGAAGTTGACGGTCGAGCTTGCGTCTCCAACTCTTATAAATCTCATTTGAAGGAGACGGTGCGTATTGACAAAGTTCAAAGAGCACCAGTTGTTCTTGAAAGCCGGCATTCGGCCAAATTTGGTGGCGAGCTACTCGAATTCTCACAATCAGAGTTTATTTTGAACATGGAGACGGAAATGACCTTTTCGAACGTCTTGCCAAGCTGGTGCGGCCCCAATTCTCCGAGACCACATAACTTGACGAGGAACATGAGTTAGTTCGGCTGAATCAGTCCCAACGAGACCCACGGTAAGCGGCCACCACTGCAGCACTACGAGAAATCCCCTATATAAATCCATCAGGCACGGTTGGATGCTGAGGGATATATAACTGGCTTGAACACCGTGTACCAATACAACTCCACCCGATCGTAGCGCTTCATCAATGAACTGGCAAGCCGACGGAAGGTGTATCAGGATGTCTGCATAATCTACATCCTCAACTGGAATGCGCATGTGTTGAATACCGGATTGCGGTAAGTCTGCCGAAAGGGCGTCGGTGCAGACAGATAAAATATGCGTGAAGCGCCACTCTGCGGTTTTTCCGATCAGTTGGCAAATCGACAAAGATGTTTTGAGCTGACCCTTCAGCGTTCTGCTTGAGCGAGCTGCCGTGAGGCTTTATGAACGATTTTCAGCACCACTGGAGGACTACACTCGAAGAAAAGGAAAAGAATACCCACTTCCCCAAGTACAGCTGATTTTCGAGGATAGTATCTAGATTTTTCCATCTTCGGTCTTCCTTGGCCTTTTCGCTGGTTTTCCTCCGAGCCGGAGCACAACAGACTATGCTAAACTCATCCTCAGAGTCTTCTTGATCGTCTTGACTAGAAAAGTAAGCTGTATTCCAACGATCATTTGCCGGCGCTACTCGGTCGTGGTCCATTGCCATGTATCCGGGAGACAGCGAGACTCCGAGCTCAGCAGGCACCCCAGAGCTGCTCGGAATCTGCCGCTCTCCCGGTGGCGATGTTGTAGTCGCTGTGTCCGGGTTCAGAACTTTCGCTCCCTGGGCCGCTTTTGTAATATGTCGAATGGTAGCAAGGCCATTTTCTTCCACCACGCTGAACGCTTTACATGCGTGATGCAGAAGCTCGACAACTGTTTCGTGCGAGAGTGCTCCATCATCCTGCAGAAACATGAACACGAGATGATGGTTGTCGAACTATAACACACGTTGCGCAGAATATCCCGCCAGTGGTCGTCGTGGCTCATGGCCACCTCTGCATCAGGGTACTAAACATAAGGATGTCCGCTATTCAGATCTGCCCACAATTCAGATGAAACAACTGACCTTGCGAAGAATGTAGTCGTTCAGCACCTGTGAAGGATGGAAAAACTGGGGCATGGTGAATACATCATTCGGAAATCAAACCTAGAAACTTACGGGTTTCTTTGGCGCGAGCTGAGATAACCTGACAGCATGTGCTGAAGCATCCGACTCTGCACTGCCAGTCTGCTCCAACTCTTTCTGGCCGGATCCCCCAAATAAGCCGAGGATCAATGAAAAAAAGGTCGAGGCTTGTGAGCCGAATGGAACGTAATCCTTGTTGTGCTGTCCTACTGGTGAATCTTGGATCTCGCAGATCTCGATACTTTTGAGAAACCTGCCCCATATACCGGTTCCAAGAGCGATTGAATAGCCGTGGATGAATATTGTCTGGTTGAGGGGCTCGTCATCCTGCGGCACGGACACTGAATTCTTCGTTTGCGCAGGCCCTGAGGCACTCCATCTATATTCTGAGGAATGTGCCCCATCCATGGAGCTGGCGCCAGTGAACGAAATCCGAAAGGGAGATTGAGTGGCAAGGTCTTTGAAGGTAGCGATACCCCAAGCTCGAGTTTTTTCCCATCCAGTAACGAGATATAGGGAGCCGTTGGGTAGTCGGCGTCCCCGGGGACCGTTGACATATCTGTACCAGGCCTCGGCGTTCTGGCGTGTGTATCGAAGCATGGCCTCCAAATTGTCCAATTTTTGGACGTGGGATCCGAAAGGATTGACCACAAGTGCACCTTGGGGTCCGTCGCAATCGAAGACGAAATCTCTCGATGCACTACTGTGATTGAGAACTCCAAATAGTTCGGTAAGACGGTCAACGCACTTGGCTGCCAGCTGCTGATCCAGTTTTCGTATAGACCAAGGAGTCGATACATGGTCGGATGAGTAGTCGAACGGAGTCACATCTGCCGAATCGTAGTAGGGTGTGAGGGGATGGTAGTTGTCAGGAGTGCCCACAGCGTTGATTGGATGGTCCGCCGGGAGGTAGATATTGAAAAAGAAGTCGAAGATTCCATCGTCAGTGATCCTTCCAACATCTCCGATGGCCACGCCATGGCGCTGGTATTCCGTGGGAAGATTCCCTCGAGGCTGTGGAACATACAGAGGGTATCCTCGGCCTCGAGTTGTGAGCTGTGCAGAGTAACTCTCGCAGTCCGAGTATCTTTCTTCGTGTCTGTTCTGCGGAGAGCATTGATGCTGAGACTATGTCGCCATTTGTTCACTACGCACCGTGTTTCCGACTGGTAGCGCCTCATGCAGACTGGGTGGATGGTAATTCACATCGCCCGACACGTTGATAAATTGTGAACCGGTGATTCCAAAGCCGCTGGCCTGTGGAAACATCTGTGGCAAGGACCTGGGATTGCCGGCTGATGCACGACAAAGGTCTGTAAAATCAGCCGTACCTCGAGGGGAAACCAGGTTGCTCGGTGCTAGCCATCTCCATGGAATCTCTGATGGTTTGGGGGATGCTGGGGTCCAGAAGAGGGAACTAGCTGTAGTCATTCTAGCGCTTCCTGAATTTAAATATCGTCGCTCTGCGGCTGTATACACAGCAATGGAGCTGTGGTTGACATATGGCACGCACCTTCCTGCTTCGGTGGTCATGATGGCGTTGGTAACACCACTCAGCTCCAGAGGGCAGATGAACAGTTGAACGACTGTCTGTAACAGTCTCGGAAATGGCGGGATGCGCGATCATGCAGACACCAGAGGATAATCATAGTGGGATTCACATTGGGAAAGACGGGAAGAACAAGGAAAGAGGAAGAAGAAGCTGGAAAACGAAAGTCCGGAGGCGGCGCGTCGCGTTATGAGATGATGAGCGTTAGAACCAAAAGCAAGAGGTGAGCGATCTCGGGATCTCTCAAAAATTCCCACGACCACCCCCCCCCCCCCCCCCCCAGAAAAGGAAATGTTGATCAGTGGCACGTGCGGCAGGCTGAGGCAGCATTGCGTTGCCTTGCATGCAGCTCCCTGTACTGCACGTCTCTGAAGCTCAGATTTGTCAAAAGCAACCTTCCAGTTCACCCGCAGCCGTGTCATCACGACGTTCGTCGTTGAGGCCTCTTCATAGCCTCAGTCAAGTCGTTGTCACCCCGCTTGAAGCCCACAGAGGGGAATTTTTCGGACGTCCATGTATTCCACGATGTATGTATATATCCATTGAAGTAGGACAATGTAGCGGTAGCTAGCGGTAGTGGCTACTGCGACTCAGGAAGGGCCGCGCGTCCTTTTGACAGATCCAGAGATCGCTCACCTCTTGACCAAAAGGGTTGATGCCGGGGTCAGCTGATAGGCAAACACCCAAACACAACGCGTCAACAACGGGTCAATACTCTGTGTCATTATCTCAGAGGACCACCCCGTTCGCTCCTGGGCTCTTCTCCCCTCTCTCGAGCGCCTGAAAATATCAGAGGATCGGGTGAACCGCCGCCCCCATCTTCTCGACAGGCTCTCGGGTGAGTCGTGCGTTTCAGTGATGGTGCGACTCGAATTCGTCCCAGCCCCTCGGAACGG
This sequence comes from Roridomyces roridus, assembly GCA_029378245.1. NCBI lineage: Eukaryota > Fungi > Basidiomycota > Agaricomycetes > Agaricales > Mycenaceae > Roridomyces > Roridomyces roridus. Next base: position 229,193 of record JARKIF010000001.1, on the reverse strand, counting down.
GCCCTCAATCGAGAAGGCCGCACAATCTGCCGCATCATATCTGCGCACGAATGGTCCGTCCTTCAAATCGCTCAAATCTTAGGTCTCTCGCGGAAGGTCGTCACAAAGGCCCGCGCACCGGATCAAGGCTCATCTTCAGCCAATCAAAGCAGCTGGGTTCTTTGTGTGGTCCGCATCGGCAGCTGCAGGATCGGTGCCTTCCCTTTCGAGTCGACTCGGAGCCTTCACAAGAAGTAACTACATTGAACACCGATACATAGACTAACATAGTACACAGATTTTGCCTGCTCGTTTACTGATCAAATCACCAACCCGAAGCGAAAACAGAACCAAAACTGGAACCTTTAGGGATCAGGACCCACAATTCTGCCCCAAAGTCAGCAATCCACTCGGGCGCTTGAATTAAACACGCACTCGAAGGCCCATTCCAAAATCCCCGCCGGGATGCCGGCGCCGGACGGAGTAGCGACGCCCACAGTCCCGCCGTTGACAATGCACCCGTTGATCAGCTCAGGGCCGAGGAATCCCTACATTTGAATCCCATGAGTCGATCTCGTTCTTCAAAAGGAGCACTGCGCCTACAGTGATTTCCGAGAAACAAAACTCCAAGGTGTCCGTGGGGTTGTCGTTGATCCATGCATACCCACAGGTGCCCAGCGAGAACTGTGCCACAGTATTGTTGGTGACACTGAACAAATCCACGTCTAGTGGAAATGTGAGGTAAGCATCATGAGTAAGCCAAAAGGACGAGTGACCTCCTGCAGCCTCGAAAGTTTCAATTATAGCCGCGTTGAGTTTGTTGCAATCGGCAGCGTTGGGGCCGACGCCGTTTGGAATGTTAAAGCACTGGAAGTTGATGGTCTCGTCGAGGACGCAGGCGTCGACGACTGTCTGTCTCTTGCTGTGACCGGAATTGGTGCTTCTGGCCCCCGAGCAAGCCCTGTTTTCGACACGGAGGATATCACCGGCGGAGGTGGTGAAGTTGCGAGTTTGCAAGAGGACACTGTCGGTTCCCAAGCACGAACTAGGGCTTTCAGCTTAGAACGACGACGGGTAGTCAGTAACCAACTTTTCCCACATGTGAAGCTATACTGACAAATTTGAGGCAAAGCTGCGACTGTGGTGGCTCCGACAGAGACAAGGACAAGGAGAGGCTCGGAGAATTTCATTGCTCCGCTTCAGTGGACAACCGTGTTCAAGTGGGGGTTTTTATAAGGCTCACAGGGATTACACCCGCATGAGAGTAAGGTACCTGGTTGACATTGGAAGACTGTTAGAAGTTGAGTGAGTGACATCGAAACTGCGGGGAAAGTGTTCGAACCGTGGAACCAGAATTGCCGCCTAGGGATGAAATTATTTCTAGATCGAATTGATTACTCGTGCAGAAGGCATGAACATTCCCTTTTTCCGCTGTGGTTGACTCTTGACGGCTCGCAGTGCACCTGTTGCACGCGCGTCGCACAGGGAGTAAGCAACCCGAAAATCCATTAGCGTACTGCGCAGCGTTTACTACAAGTTTGCTATTTGTTTGTCTTGTCAAGATGCAATGTCACCTGCGCTGAGAGGACAGATAGATAGTGTTGACATGAGAATTGTGCCTGCGTCGTCGAACGGGTGCTCGGATGGAACTGCGCTCATTGGCTATCACCACAGGTTATTCGGGCCCAGGGGTGACCGCCTGTGAATAGATATCGCAACTCAGGCACATTGCTGATATATTCTCCGGACAGAATCCGGCGTCGAGACGAAATCTTGGGGCAGATAATCCAACGAGAGCACACTCTTAGAGTCGTACACAGTCAAAGGTGAAAAATTATCGGGCACGTTGTTGTCGTTTATCGGGTGGTCCGCAGGAAGATAAGTAGATGTTGAAAAAAAAGTCAAAACCCCCCTCTGGGGTGACCCTTCCAACGTCTCCGATGGAAACACCTTGTCTTCCATACTCCGCAAGAAGATTGCCTCGAGGCGCCGGAATGTCGAGAGAGAATCCTCGACCTCGGAACAACGTCTGGTTGTAATAACATCCACCAGGAGTGTATTGTGTGTCCCCAGTCGTCGTAAGAGTCTCGGCTGATGGCCATGTACGACAGCTGTTATGGATGAGATCTGTGGTCACACGGACATATTTTACATTAGGTACCAGTGGGCTGCTGATGGATGGGTGTGTACATACGTCCGAGTCTCTCGCGACGTTCATGAGGTGTGATCCCTCGATACCGATTCGGCTAGATTCTCTGAAGAACTGGACCTGAGTTTCCGATGATTGAGTGAGAAAAAGAGCCGGCATTTACACCGGCAGACTCAACGAAAGCTGAAGAACGGGTCACTGCGGCTTGCCAACGTGAGAGCTTTAGTAGTCAAGCAATCGCTGCCAGAGAGGCTGAGGACTCGTGCCACAAACCTTTGCAGCAATCCTGTTTTCTGATGGGCGTCAGAACCAAACAACTGTCAGCAGCTGATACACAGACAAGACCACTCAGCCCCAGAGCCTGGCAGACGAACGACGGTCGAAATGGTGGGATGCGCGATCGTGCAGACACCAGAGTCCAGACAAATCATGGTGGGATTCACATTGTGAAGGACTGGGAGGAACAAGGAAAGAGGAAGAAGAAGTTGGGAAACGAGAGTTCGGAGGCGGAGAGCGTCGCATTCTGAGATGATGAGCGTTAGAACCAAAAGGGCTGATGCCGGGGTCAGCTGATATGCAAATATCCACACACAACGCGCCAGCAACGGGTCAATACTCAGTCGCGAGGAATGTCATTTTAAGTGTAGTACAGGCACAGCGGATTACAGCAATACGAAAACAATTTTGACAACGGAAGGAATATTTGGACTATACAGGCGAGCTCGGTGCAATTTGAAGAATTTCCTGTCCCGCGGTTAGTCTACGTCCAAACAATATCAGTGAAGCACTGACTTATACAATCCCCGACTCATTTTCGCTTTCCTGTTTGTACTCTTCGCTTTCTGCCGCTGCGACGGCCTTTTCGTTTGGCAGTTGTAGCCCCAAAGACATCCCTGCTCTGATCAGAAATCGAGATGGAGAAGAAAAAAACTCGGACGCACATTGCAGCTTGGCATCGACTGCGGCCTTCTTCACGGCCGGGTCGCTACCGGCACTGTCCTGCACAGAGTTCGCCAACCACTGACTGCCAGTTAAATCGAGCGGCCAAAATTGTAAAGTGGACACACCTTGTGCTGCAGCGCCTCCTCCGCCGTGGGCCGAAGCGCAGGATCGACACTGAGGCACGCGCGCACAAAGTCGCGTGCCGTCTCCGAAACGTTTGCCCAATATTCCTCCGGGGTGAACGAGTACACGCCGTTTATGATCGCAAGCTTCGCTGCCTCGGGGGTTTCGCCGTCGAAGGGCGTGTAGCCAGCCAGAAGGCAATACGTTACTACGCCCATCGCCCAGATGTCCACGGGTTTCCCTTGAGGACCTGTAGCCCCAAGTCACTACAAATCCCGACTTGCTGGGATTACTCACGTCCGAGGAGAATCTCCGGCGCCAGGTATACAACAGATGTGCCACAGATCGCAACGAGTTCGTCTACTTTTCCATCCTCTATGATATGGCTGAGCCCAAAGTCGGCGATCATAATATCCGCATCTGCCCTGGTCCGGAAGAGGAGATTTTCGGGCTTGAGATCACGGTGGACAATGTTAGCTGAGTGAATGTGATTTATGGCGGTGAATATCGTGCGGGCGAGAGCGGCAGCTTCACTGAACAAATATGGTTGGACGGATGTGAAACAATATCGAAGTGCACTCACAACTCATAGTAGCTGCCTTTCAAGAATATTCGGTCAATCAGTTCTCCCCCTGTGCACAGATCGAAGCACAGATAAATGCTGTCGGCCGTCTTTGCGCCGGGATTCAACACCGGCCGGTGGAAGGGGAAACAACATAACACACCTCAAAGTAGTCGCGGAGCGAAACAATGTTAGCATGGCTGGAAATTCGCTTGAGCGCGGCGATCTCGTTTCGTATCTGCACACAAATGTCAGTACGCGATCTTTCAACACATGAGCCGCGGTGCACCAGATACTCTCGACCTTGGATGAGCTTTTTGTTTATGATCTTGCACGTAAATCGTTCGTCCGTGGTGATGTGGATGGCTTCTCGCACAATCGCGTACGTTCCCTTGCCACGCGCCTTGCCTACTATTCGATACTACCGCCAAGACCACATCAAAACGGGGAGAATTCGAAATAAACCACGACGTACTTGACATGGCACCATTTTGGGTACAGTCACTTCTCGGAGGCGGCTGAATTCCGCTAAAAAGGGTTCCTTGTCTTCTGTGAAAGACAGCGTGCCAAGGCTCTCCACTAGACGTGAGACCGCCGTGCCATATGAACGACCGTTCTCACGGATTGTGACAAGACCATTTTCCTCGACGAAGGAGAAATCCCGGCAAGCACGTTGCAGTAGTACGATTAAATCTTGATCAGCATCGATATCGGTACTATCCTGAACAAAATATATGAGTACAAGGAAAGATTATCGTAGGAGACCCACAGCTCGAAGGACATCCCGCCAGTCGTCGTCGTGACTCATCACAACAGCGGCATTCGGGAACTGGGATGGTTGGAACAAAATTATTTCGAACGTTTTGGATTGCTTACCTTCTGGAGCATGTAATTGTTTATTACTTGGGACGGATGGAAGAACTGTAGATGTCATAAGCTTTCTGTCCAGTTGTTAAATGTAAATGCAACTGACATTCTGCACCGCAGCTAGATCGGAAATCTTGACAGCGTCCGTCGAGGCAGGGTCCTCGCGTCCGTACTGTTTCCCTCCAGTATCTCCACCTCCGGAAAGAAAGCCAAATGACCACGAAGGGGAGAATCCTTGAGACCCAAACGGAATGTAATCTCGGTTGCCCGTCTGTCCAAGCCGAGAATCCACAATCTGCGAAATCTGGACGCCTTTGAAGAGCTTGCCCCAGATGCCTGTTCCAAGCGAGATCGAGAATCCGTCTATGAAAACCGTCTGATTGAGGGGAGTGTCCTCGGCCGGTATTTGACCAGAATTCCTCGTGCGAGCCGGTCCCGACGCGGTCCACTGATACTTGTAGGCGTCCATGTTGCCGTCGAAAACGGGCTGAAACGCCAGTCGGAACGGAGATTGGGCCGCGGCGTTCTGAAAGGAGGCCATTCCCCAGGCGCGCGCCTTTTCCCACCCAGTAATGAGATATAACGATCCATTGGGGAGTTGACAGCCCCTTTCGCCATTGACGTACTTGTACCAGCTCTCAGCGTTGACGTGCACGTATTCCACTATCTGCTCTAAGCTTTTGCCAAGTTTCTCGACATGGGAGCCAAAGGGGATAGCCAGCACTGCGCCTCGAGATCCACTGCCTTCGAAGAGGAAATCTTCGAATTCCCTGGAGTAAATCAGAGAGGTCGAGAATTGTATCGCAACCAACGCACATTGTTGAAGATGGCAGATCTATTCTCCGGACAGAATCCGGCGTCGACACGAAATCTTCGGGCACATAATCCAACGAGAGCACGCTCTTGGAGTCGTACACAGTCAAAGGTGAAAAATTATCGGGCACGTCGTTGTCGTTTATCGGGTGGTCCGCAGGAAGATAGATGTTGAAAAAGAAATCAAAAACACCCTCCGGAGTGACCCTGCCGACATCCCCGATGGAAACACCGTGTCTTCCATACTCTGGAGGAAGATTGCTTCGAGGCGCTGGAACATACAGAGGGAATCCACGACCCTCGTGTAGCAACTGGCTGCAGTAATTTCCGCTGGTGGTGTATTGCGTCTTCCTCGTCACCGGATGTGCCTCTGTTCGTGCTGGTTGGAGAGACGGGGGATAGATGTTGACGTCTCCCGAGACGTTCATGAGATGCGATCCATGGATAGTAAGTTGGCTACAGTCTGTGAAAAACTGCGTGGACCTGAGGATGCGATGAATGCAAGTAGGTGTATTGAAGATAGAATGCACATATTGGGGGCTAATTTGAGCGCCGAAGAGTCGGTGAGCGCGGCCTCCATCGAGATTGATAGCCTGTAGGCTGCTTGAATGGGACTCGGGAGGAATTATCGAAGCAGAAGTGGACGTGGTGGGCGAGGGAAACCAGTGGAGCACTGGAGCTCAATTTAGAATTTTCGGCATTATATGACCCACATAGTTGCGCGCACGGCCCATTAGTTGGACAGCTCAACAGCCTTTTCGGCGGCTGAATCGGGTATCAGACCAAGTTCGGAAACCAGGGTAAGTAAGTAGATTGACCCTTGCCGGGAAGAAGAAGCAACCAGTAGAGCGAGGCTTCAAGCTTCCAGCTTCAAGGGCGGGAACGTCCGACTCAGAACTCCGGTCAAACCGTAAACGCCGGTGCGGAGAGAGAGAGGCCCAGCGTCAACGTGCTTGCGACGGTCCGGTTTTTCATTATCTCAGGATGATGAGCGTCGGGCATGGCATGGTCAGCCGACACGCAAACAATCAAACACAACTGCCTTGGGCGAAATTCCCATTGAAGTGTTACTGAAAGCGAATAAATATTTCTATCCACCACCCAGGGTCCCGGTGTACCAACTTGTAGAAAAAGAATGTATGTATGTCTACACAAACGAAGGATGATAAAAAAGTTTTCAACTCAGAAGCCATTATCATAATGCGTCTCCTGCTTGACCGAAACGACCATGGGCAACGGCATACCCCCGACCCCAACCTCCGAATTCCCATCCCCCGACTCGACATCCTTACTTATGCTCTTCTTGCCCCCATATTGCGTGTCGTTCATCGGGATGGCGTCGTTGTCGTACTGATAGTGCGTCTCGACTTCTTGGTGGATGCGAAGCACGGTGGCGGTGGTGTCGGCTCCGTGGTGCGTCTTCTTGGCTCCGGAGGAACCCTGCGCTTCGCCGAGGAGCGTTCGGTTGTTCAAGTTGGACAACATGGATCTGTGGGAGCGGTGAGCGGGGATGAGAGAACGGAGAGTCAGGGAAACTTACATGGTGTAAATCCGGCCGATGGTCATCTCGATCATGGTGGCCGCTAAATTTCGTGTTAGCATCTCGAGTGAAAGAGTAGGGAGGGTAGACGTACAGTTGGTCTCGGGCTGAATCGAGAAGATAATGACGGTGACAACGGTCATGATAGTGGTGATGGAGCCGTTGCGCACGGACGAGATGAGGAGTCGGTGAAGCAGCTGTTGGGTGCTCGCGAACGACGTCTTGATAGTCCGGAACTTCCAGACGATGACGGCGGTGATGAAGGCATCGGCTGCACTGCACCCCGAGAGCCAGACTGTGCGTTGTGTGGTCAATATCGACGCTGGATACAGAGAAGCGAATAATACTCACTTGTTACATATCGAACGAGGGCCTGCCGTCCAGTGTACGACGAGTCGAGGAAGATCTGCGAGGCGGTGGCACCCCCACCCACGAGACCAGTGAGGATGAACAGAGCGATGATGGGTAGCCAGAACCATTGTTTCGTTCTACACATATATGAGCGGAAGAATGGAAGAATGGTGGGCCGTACTCACAAGTTGAACACCAAACGCGTGAGCCATACCTGCACGACGGCGGCTCCGATAGCGGTGCCGATGATGTACATTGGGATGGAGTAGGGCTGCGTTGCGAGGTACTCAAGGCTGCCCCAGTTTGTAACCATGTACAGGTAGCTGGTGGCGAGACAGGAAAAGACGGTCAACAGGTCGGCGAAGACGCAGATGACGACGGATAATTTGTTGAACAGCATGTCTGGAGGGTGAGATTAGTACTCGAGAAATGTAGCCGAGTGGAAGGGAGAGGAACGCACCCCGCGGGTACTTGTCGAAGTACCGATAGACTCTAGAGAGGGTTGGGTGAGAGGGGTGTAGGAGGCTGAGACAACGGAAACATACTGGATGGCCCTGCGAACGAATGTTTAGACGAATGCAGAGAATTCAAAGCACAAGAAAACTCACTCGATGGTAAAGAGGCTGCAAAAAATCAGTAAATTGTCGAGCAATACCAGAGAAAGGAGACGCACATGAGGTTGGCCCACGTCGCGAACAGAAGACATCTATGAGGACGTTGGTTCTGTCGCTCTTGATGATAAAAACGAATGCGTACCCGATGGTCAAGTTGAGATCTCCGGTACCGCCTGGCATGGTTGAGAAGAAGTGGGTGGAGAAACCAGGAGGGTCGCTCCGCAAGTGTTATATAAGTCAGCAGTGCGACACCCCTAATAGTATATCTCTCACCCGACGATCGTTTCAGAAAGGTTTTGCAGCGGGACCTCCTGAGTAGCTGCTCGATCAAAGTCATCGGGGAAGATTTCGTGTGACGGTGATCCACAATGAGAACGCTGTTGAGTCGTTGTTAATGGTCGGGAACACACCCTTCAAGACGCATAATGAACGGATCAGGTCAGCAGCAATCCCCAGATTAGCAACAGATTAGTCGAAATGGACGAACCGAAGACTCGCACCAAGGCCTAGGCCTAGGCCCCGCTCTGCGGGCTCTCCGGACAGGGGCCAGGAGAATTGGACCTAATTAGCATCCGATGGTTCCGTTTTTTAATAGCTCGGAAAAAAGAAAGCAGGCTCGCGATCTGCCCTAGCGCCTCGGGCTGGAATCAGCCCGCCAGACCAGATGGCATTTGTATTTGGAAGTGAGACCAAGCAGATCCATCCTGCTTCACGTATCAGTGTGCCACATGGATTTTGAAGGAATTTTTTGATGTCGAGCGTTGGAAAAGGTTGGAAATTGACGTGCATGACGGTGCAAGGAAAGGATATCACGCCATCAATTTCCTCTTTGGGCTTCCGATTCCACTGTGGAGAATCCGAGATTTCCTGGCAAAGGTCTCAAATCCCTCTACATATTCTCGATAAAACGAAAAGAAAAATCTACATCCCGCCGATCTAAGGAATAACAGCGGCAGCCGTCCGATCTCTAACCGCCTTCAGGAACCTCGCCAGGTCCGTGCCGCCGGTGCCCTTGAGCGGCACCTCCTCTGCCCCCGTCAAGTCGGTCTGGCCCTGGGTCTCCGCCACCCGGCGTGCGGGCTGGATGATATACGACGTCACGATGCTGATATGGTAATCCCGGAACCGCTTGAGCGCCCCTACGGCCTCATTGTAGGCCTGACGCAGCTCGTCCCCTATCTCCTCCCCGACGCGTGTGCTCACAATCTCGCGCAGCGGACGCGGGTTCGCCGCCAGGTGGTTGAGAAAGTTGCGATGGTGCCGCGGCATGTAGAGCTGCATCCGTACGAGGAACGCGCTCTTCTTGGTCGTCTCGGAAGAAGAAGAGGAGGAGGAGGCCCCAGTGAGACCTGACGCGTGAGAGAATTCGTCTACGCCCAGGAACATATCCAGCGCATGAATGAGCGAGCTCTGCCCCGCACTGGGACCAGACAGCTCTGCGGGGTACTCGAACGACGGGTCGCTATCGAGACCCTCAAATGCCCAGGGCCGCTTCCCCGAGTCTGCACCGCGGAACCAAGGCCGTATGTCGTTGTAAAAGACCATGGGCTCGCAGCCCTGCCGGACACCCGCGATGATCGTCTTGAGGTCGTCAATGACGCTCGCGAGGCGCGTGAGGTAGGTCGTTATGCGCCGCATGGCAAGGTCGTCACCGACGAAAGCTTCGTCCATGGTTCCTCGCATGAGGTCGAGCGCTTCCACGCCGCGCAACTCCATCCGCGCGGAGGTGAGGTAGAATTCCTCTTCGTCGCGTGTGCCGGTGAAGAGCGTCCGACTCTGGAGGTTGTCGAGATCGGGTGTGGCTTTGGAAGAGGGAGTTTTGAGCTTCCAGTTATAGAGCACCGTGTCCGAGTACGTCAGGACGGGCGGGAGCTTGAGTTGGGCGCATATTTGGAAGAGAGGAATCGTGAGAGGAGCGGGGACGACGACAGGGACGTCCGGAGGCAGGGAGTGGATGTAAAAGTGCATCGTCCATGCTAGGACCACATGCGCGCGACGCAGGTCAGTCTCGGACCTTAGCAGACTGGTGATGGGGATTACAGGTAGCTGCGGGCCGGCGTTAGCTGCTAGTTTCAGGGCAGGGTGATATCGCCTACTTCACGGACAGACGTTCTCCAAGCTTCCGATCGACGCTTGTCTGCGTCGGAGAGGCTGGGCTTGTCTCCCAGCTGCAGCGGATCCGCGATCGCACTGTCCAGGAGCAGCTCCCAGGCCTCCCAATCTGCGGGAAGCCTCCCCGGCGGAGCCTGGGGTGGCATAAACCCCGTTCGGTTGTCGACGTCAAAGTCATGCGCAGCGAGCGTCGAGGTGTCGTAGACGGCCTCGGCGGAGGTCCCGAGAAACGCGTCTAGGCGGGAGAGGGCGAGAAAGTGGTCGGGCGGGAGGGCGTCCATGGAGTACGGCCGGTAGGAAAGGAAGGAAGATGGATGACCTGTATCACATTTTATCGCGCAATCTTGAATCTAGACCTCGGCGAAAAAAGGAGAGTTTGTCAGGGTTTGTCATCGTCATAGTGATCTCTCGGACCGGTGATCCGTGTAATTTCCGAAGTGGCGGTGCCAGCTCGGAGCAGAACGAAGAGAATATTCAGTTCAGTACACGAAATCCGGGAATTCACACCAGAAATCAGTTCACCTGCACATAGGCATTGCCTCGCTGGCCCGGAAACTTGAACAGGGCATTAGCAAGCAAGAAAGGCCGTATAAAAAGCATGCTTACTACTTTGAAGCGTTCGAAACGGAACAGAGATATTTGCACGCAGAAAAATCTGGGCATCCGCATCAAGGGATAACCGTCAAGCGGTGAGGACACAAAGACGCGGGAGAACCATGTAACCAGTCGAACTTCGCCAACACAGTTTCTAAAGAAAACCATCAAACGATGAAGAGACGTACTGTATGTACCCACAAAGACGAGAATCAACTTTGTGTGTTTGCTCGGGACCAAATCTGCTCGGTATTTTGCGGAAACGATAGATATAAGGCTGTGGAGAGCGCCGTCATCCGGTGCAGAGAGGAGTAGATGGATGTAACAATGTCGAAACATCAAGGGCACAAGAATAAATTCTGTGGCGAACGCTGCTCCAAAGATGAGAGTCGGAATGAGGATGGCGAGGAGCGCGGTGGATAGAGATATTGAAGCGCAGACGGGGCGTAAGAAGAAGGCGGCAAGAATCGATGCGTGGCTTTTAGTACGATAATTTTGGGGCGGGCTTCGACGAAAACATATGTCAGCCAATGCTGTGGAATGGCGCATCCGCGGAATGACGCGATGCATGCAAGAACAGAAGTCCTATGCACCCACAGACGCCGACTGAGACTCGTGAGGCAGTTCGGTACCTGGTGTATTCTTGAAGGAGTGGGGATAGAGTTCCTCCCAAAAACTGGCTCAAAGCGCAGGTCTTGTGCAAAATCGGCTCGAGACAAAGAAAAGCGTCATATCGCAGATCACAAGTAGCCGACTTTCAGGGCACTCGGATGGCTTGAATCTATATCCGAGCAAAAGACAAAGAGACGCGCGTCGGGCATATGTAGGGAAGGCAGTTCAGCACATACTTGGATGCTGTTGAGGATGATCGGGAAAGCAAACAGGATCTGCAGGCGCGCGCTCATCATGTCGGTTTCCTTTCCACCGTGACCGCGACAACACACCTTTCAGGATCTGAGGCGGGCACCGCCCTCTTTCAACACCACCCGAGTAGATTTGCCGTCATTCAATTTACGGGCGCGTAGCAAGCGAAGATCGAGACAAAGCAGCCGACGCATGGTGATGGATGACCGCAAGGACCGAGACAAAATCAAAGCATGACGTGGAATTTGAAAGAACAAAAAGGTGCTCCGGGGACGCAGGGAATGGAGAGCAAGTGCTTCAGGATTCTTAATTGGTGAAATCGAAGCAAGAGCCCAATTGTGTTTTGAGATCACATAGCCACGGGCTCTCACCTCTATTGTCTTTGCTTCCTGCACCCATCACCTCTCACACATCCTTACGATATCTCCGACCAGCATGCCCATCTGGTCTCTTGTCTCGCGAGCGCTAGACAATAGCTTTTTTGTTTCACGATCGGGAAAACCCACTTGGCTATTGCGCACAAAGAAAATAGCCGCCTATATAATGGGAATTTCAAACAGCCTTCCAAGCCAGATCGCGTCTCGATCCCTCCTTCGAGTCATCTACCTCTTCTCCTTCGAGGACAACAATGGCCTACTACTCCCAGCCCGCCGCTGCCAACTATCACACTCCTCCTACCCACTCGGTTCGCCAACGTGGCTACCGAATCTGTGACCAGTGTGGTGCTGCCGAGTCACCCTCCGTGTCGAAATTCAGACTATGTGGCGGCTGCGTGCGTTACCCCGTTCCTGTCCACCGCCGAGACCTTGCTGACAAGATACATCTCATCTAGATGACGACTCAATACTGCGTGAGTTTTTTTTTATTCCAGTGCTCGAGCCTGGAGCTCATCGTACCCCACAGTCTCCCGATTGCCAGAAGGTCCACTGGCCATCACACAAGGCCATCTGCCAACACACCGCCAGCCAGGTTTCCGCTGCCAAGCACCCATCTTCGGGCTACGACAACCTCGCAAAGAGCCTCCGCAAATTCACCTCGGCGCACGCTCCACTCCTCGGCTGGGCTGGCTTCCAAGCGCTCCAATTGAAGCGTATCCCCGCCAATGTCCGCCAAAACGCCCTTCTCGTCGAGCTGACGCCGTCTGACCACCACGAGTCCCACCGCCGGTGCGTTTACTCTCTCTGCTTCCCGGATCAACTTCTCATCTTTATCTTTCAGATTCTCGGTCGCTGCGACCCACGTCGTTCCCCGAACGTACATCTGCGACCCGCTCGTGATTGCTGACATCCAGCGTCGCGAGCAGAGGTGCAGGGCCGATGGGGGTATCGGGACTGCCGTCATTATCATCCAGTGCGGCGACGTCTCGCAGGTGATGCCTGTCGAGGTCGACCCGCCGTCCAAGATCGCGTGGGACTCGAGGGACGATTGGGCACTCGTCTTGCACCACTTTGTCGAGTCGGGGCGTACGGACTTTCAGCCGATATCGACTACGTCAAGAGGGTGAGTCTCCTTTCCTGGCGTTGGAGCTTGACTGACGTGTATGTAGGGTCTACTATGGCTATTAAGCCTCCCCCTCCCCACGCTTTCGCCTTTCACGACCGTCTTCTTCAACCGCGTGCGCGCGCTGGCTAGCTAGATACGCGTTTTCGCCGCCGCCTGACCCATATCTTCGATCGACGACTCAAAAGCTGTTATTTGTACACCACCACACCACTGCTATCTGTATTCGCATCTATTCGTATTCGCACCACTGGGCATACTGTATTTATCTCCATCATACATACCCACCGCAATTGCCTGCTGCTTTGAATGACCTTTTGTCGTATGTACATACTTGATAATGGAATCGCATCTGTACACCTTCCGAAAGCGGTGTAGAAATTTCCGTTCTTGCCAACATGACTCGCGGCTCCGAGCTTCGCGCTATACCTTTATGTCCCCTGCAGGCCCTGCCATCCAATCTAAACAACTCGGAGTCTATCGCATCGTAACAGAGAAATACTCGGTCAACAACCAATGGTCGAAAAAAGTCAGCCAAGGACTCCGCACGCTGCTCCGCCTGACGAATGACATCTACGACACCGCTGGCCCGTGGTCGTTCTTCCTTATGCTGATCTTGACGGTTTGGGTGGACGTCTTCGATCGGACGGTGGGGTTGCATTTGGTGGGGAGGGTGTTGGCTGTGATTGAGGAGGGTCTGAAGGCTGGGCGCGTGGATGGCGCGACTCTCGCGTGGGCGGTGGCTCTTCGGATGGTTGGGCTGGGACTCACGACGGGCATTGGCTATTGGGGTGCGCGGCTTAGGATGAAGATGGATTCGAGGTTCGAGGCCAAGATGCAAGAGTTTGTGCTCAAAAGTGCGTTTTTATTACCACCCTCTTTCCATACTGACTGTGCCCAAAAGCCAAGCTCGCGACGGACCTCACTGGCGTCTCAGCGAACCTCAGCACAAGCCAAGCCGCCGAACAAGTCTCATATTCGGCTTTCATACAAATCCTCCGCGCACTCACCGTCTCGCTGGGCACGGCGCTCCAGCTCGGCTATGTCTTTCGTCTGGTGCGCTCCCCCGGCCACGGACCCATCCTCGCGTTCGTATGCCTAGCGCACCCTGTCCTCGAATTTTTGATGCAGCCGACGCTTTGGACGATTTCACACATCGTCGAAGCTACGGATCCGCATTATTTGCGGATGAACAGTCTGCGTAGGCTTGGTGAGGCGAGGTACAGGCAGGATATCCTTATGGGCGATGTTGTGGGGTATATTCTGCGAGGTATGCCTTCATTCGTTGCGAGGAAGTGGTCGCTCAGCTTTGCTTAGAGTTCCGGAGATCGGTTGGGCTGCTGGGGGACACGGAAATTGGCCAGCCCTACGTGCAATACGAGAGGATGGGCTACTCTTCGCATCTTGCCCTCAAAATCGCGAAAGAACTCCCGATGGTATGCGCGTCGACTCCATAAGCAGCGTGTCTGAAGACAATTACAGCTCTACTACGCCTCAATAGCCATCCTGAACCCCGGCGCATTCACTCTGTCTACGCTAGCGACTCTGCATCAGAGTGAGAGTATGCTCTCGCGGATGTTTGTAGAGATCGTGTTTTATGTGCAGCATGGAGCACCCCGGCTGGCGTCCGTGCAAACGGTGTACGACCTCGAAAAGTCGGTGCACGAGATGCAGGATGGGGATCTTGCTTACTCTCCGCATGAGAAGGGCATGTCCTTCGAGCTCAGGTGAGTTCTCTTCGAGAGGCACGACGCAATCTGACCGCCTCGAAGGAACGTCTCGTTCTCATACCCAGGGACGACAGCCAAGGCGCTGAACGACGTCAGTCTCTCCATCAAGCCCGGGCAGCTCGTCGTCATCGTCGGGAGCAACGGCTCGGGGAAGAGCACCATAATCAAGCTGCTCACGCGGCTGTACGATGCGACTTGTGGCTCCATCCTCGTCGACGGGCAGGACATCAAGGACTATAAGGTAGCGGATTTGAGGATGGCGATGGCGAGTCTGACGCAGGATCATCATCTTTACCCGCTTTCACTGGGTGAGAATATCGGGCTGGGGAATCCTGCGAGGGTGGGTGATGTGGAGATGATTTGGGATGCGGCGAGGCTGGGTGGGGCGGAGGGTGTTGTTGGGAAGATGATGGATGGGTTGGGGACGGTGCTCGAGTGGCCGAGGGGGCTGCAGTGGAATAATGTGGGCAAGGGGAATAAGGCTGTGGACCCGGAGCTCAGTGCGGCGGTGGGGAACATGAAGAAGCAGGTGACTGTTTCTGGTGGGGAGAGGCAGAGATTGGTCGCGTATGCTCTTTTCCATTTTCTACGCATTCCCGAGCTCATGGGTCTTTAGATCGCGGACATTCATGCGGTTCACCTCCGGCACCGTCAAGCTCGTTTGCGTGGACGAGCTGAGCAGTAATCTGGATCCTCAGGCTGAGTGGCAGTTGTTTGAGAATCTTAGGCGGGTGAGGGAGGGCAAGACGAGCATTTGGACAAGGTGCGCGCTCTTTGCTGCTGCCATCGATATCGCTAACGCTGGCTAGGCATGGGCAGAGGATCCGGCGATGACTCTCAAGATCATATGGAATCTACGTAGTATCCACGAGGGAAAGGGAGAGAAAGAGGCTTTCTACCGGTATGTACTGAATTCCATGAATGTGGCAGCTACTAATTGCTCTCTAGTATTCTGGCACTCGCTCCCGTCGACGAGCTGAGTAACATCTCACGGCCTGCCGTTTTCCTGCACAATAAAGGAAAACCGAAACCGAAACGTCGCCAACGTCACGCCCATCCGCGCCCTCCCCGACTCGAAATTGACTTAAAACCCGTCATAAAAGCTATGCGGTCTGCCGTTGGTGCAGCGAATCACGCCCGCTTACATCAGAAGCTCGCTGACCCCAAGTACCGCGCCCTCTATGTCGCGGTAGCGCGCCTCTTCTCCGCGCGGCTCCTCGCAGACTCGAGTCTTTGGAAGTCCGGTGACCAGGCCGTTCTTCGAGATATCTCACTTGCACCAAAGTGGGCTCCCAGCCCGCTCGGCACGCACGACCGGCATAGTAACATCTCCACCGCCATCGCCCGCCTCGTCTACCACGACGGCTCCGCACTGGCGCTTCCCTCCGCCACCTTCCCGTCCGCGCTCAAGGACCTCTCGCTCGACACCCCCGAGGCGACGGACATTCTCCGCTCGTACTACCGCCGCTGGGTGCTCACCCCTCTCCGGGCAGGGACGCGCGTCACCGAGACGCTCATGTCGGCCAACCGGTGGAAAGACATCTCTTACAGCGGCGTGAGCTCGGTGTGTATGAAGAACAACAAGGGCCACTTCTTCCGGCACGACCCCGAGGGGTTCCAAAAGTACCTTATCTCGGTGGAGAAAGGGAAGCGGTCGATTACCGGGGCGACACTGAAGCCGCACGTGCGGCACACTGTGATCAGCGACTCACGAGTGTGCCGCATTTGTCGTGGTTTGATACACATCAACTGAGTGTGTTGCGCCAGTGTTGTAGATAAGGGTCTTAATAAGGGTGGCTTCTGAAATTAAGGGCTTTGCTCAATAATAAGGGTTAATAAGGGCGGGTCATATTAAGGGTTATTTCCCAAAATGGAAATCCCTGCCGGGCCTGCCGGGTCAGCCGACAGCCAACTCAGGAGCCTCGGAAGGCCAGGGAACAATTCATTCTTGGCTCATCCAGTTATCCAAATGCCCACACCTGCTCTGTGCATCAGTGGTAGCTCATTCACGGGTGGATCAGTCCGTGGGTGTGGGTCGATTGTGCCATTGGCATTGCATCACTACATACCGTCTGCCCTCATCTGCCTCGGTACAATCACTAGTGATCGGCAACCATGGAAGGTGGATGATCATCAAATCTGATCCCCGGCTGATCGCGGCATCAGCGGAGATCGAAGTACAATAACCCTTAATAACAACTTATCATCGTCAAGGTCCCATGTTAAGGCCTTAGCTTATCATATGATAAGCCCTTAGTAATAGTGAGATAAGGGCTTATCAACTTATCTCCAACACTGGAACTTGCCGCACTTGTTACATCCTCCTACACACCCAAATGGTTGCCATGTGTACTCCAGCTCTAACGTCCAGCTGGTGCCAGTTTTTCGGCATATCTGTCAGCCAGGCTAATTCCGACTGTCATCCAGAGGGTTGTTCGGCTGCTTGAACTAGCTGGAAGCTTCGCATCGGCTTCTTCGGGTCTGTCAACGACAGCGTCTAGGCCGGCTTGCCGGGTGATCGGATCAGACGCGGAACGGCGTGGGTGACATGGCCCAGTACGACGAGAAGGTTGCACCACTGCCAGTAGTCACATTATAATGTGCACCGGTCTGCCCACAGGTGCACATTATAATATGCACCCTACCCAGAATCACCCAGGTATATCTCATCACCCCCCGGCATCCCGGCAATCCAGCAGGTGTTGTTAACCCCCATTTCCAGTGGTATTTCTTTGTAGTTGTTATCCAATATTGCGATCTTGCAATTGGAACGCATCACGCCTTCCCAATCCGGAAGTGGAACAAACTGAGTCCAAATACACAGCCCTTCGGCAGCACGGCACTGTCTCAGGCTGCCGCAAACGCTGCCGGTGACTCATTACACCTTTTCCTTCTTGACCACGACGACGACACCCTGCATCTTCGCCCCAGCGCTTGCCTACAGAACCCACTCTTCTCGCTCTGTCCCGCCACGCTCGCTGCTCGCCCATGCTCAGCCCCGTCGTCGCCTTGCTACCCGCCATGCCACGCCACGCCCGACACGCACTAGCATCTCTCTCTCGAAGATTCGCGCCGATGAACGACGAGCTTTCACTGTACCACGCTCACCGCCCATCGCCTCCTCACCCTACCCTGTCTAGCTTCTCTCACATACGCCGACCACGAGGCCCACGCCACGTCGTGACACCCATACCCATGCCCATGCCCACGCCATCCCCACTCGCTTCGCGCCCTTTGCACGAGCTCGAACACTACACGCCGATGGGAGGCGGGCATTGCGCAGCGGGCGAGGCAGGCAGGGCAGGGGTAGACGTGAGCGTCGTGCCTGGGCGTCTTTCCGGCCGAGTTTCCGCGCATCGTGGGAGAGACCCCGGGCGATCGACGTCTGTATCCTTAATTCATGTTCTATAGTATGTACAACCTCGGCGTGCAATACAATGACTGTTCTTTTCTCCTTGCGAGGGACTTGGAGACGAATTTTGTCTCAGGAGCCGTCCGATGTGAGTCGGCGCCGGCCGTTGCTGCCGGCTGATGTCATTGTTTGGCCAAAAGTTGGTCCATTTCTAGATCGGGAACTAGTGATGCGTTCCAAAACTCGCTTCTCCAATATTGATGGGAAATGTGGCAGGCATCAAAATCGGAAATCGATGATCACGATCAAAATCTGGTGCACTGATATTGATGGCATCATTATATAGCCGGACTCATCACACCCATATCAATTATTGATCAAGGCAGATTCAAACAGTCCCACATTACATCGGCCATCAAATAATGATGTACATCAAAGTTATAGCTGTTGCTTTGGGCCACATAAGCACTCTATATACTTGTGCCTGAAAATGCTTGCTTAGCCTTTGCAATGCAAAATACTGTGGAAAAAGCCAGCATCATGCAATGCCATCTCAATATGCCTGCTTGAACTGTGGAGAGTGAATACTGATCCCCATCAACATCTTGACATTATGCCGGGTCACGGTGATAATCAAGGAATGGTGAAATAGAACTCTGATCCTGTACCATGGACCCTCGCCATGCCCCCAGTTCAACGGCTTCTTAGGCTAACTGTTATCTCTGCTGGTTCTTGTAAGTCTCATCTACCTTTTGTCCCGAGTTCAATCCCTGCTGCATCTTTTTCTTTTTCTTTGGCCTTTCCTTCGGTCTGTATTTCCAATTCCCATTCAGCAGCCATTTAGTATGCACGTAAATGACCCCCCAAACCTCAATGTGAGTAGAAGCTTGTGAGCTGCTTCAACTTTGAGTTTTGATGTCAGCCTTGATTGACAGGAGCCACTACGCTTTCTTCCCAAAAAGGAAATTTTCGCGTTTTTAAAGGAATCCAAGCCGAGATCTCTCCATTTTGGGAAGCATCCTGCCTATGAACTCTTCTTTGAACCATTCTACATCTTTTGACTGCCATTGGAGGGCAGCAGAGCATGAACAGGACACTGTATGGATTGAACAGAGAGCACTTTTCTCAGTTCATGATAACATTTGCTGGCCTGCTTCAATCCTTGAGATATTTCTCCTGAGTGTTTTCACAAATCATTTAATGAGCTGGGTTGCTCAATACCGAGGACACAGACCATTGAGGAACAATACAGGATGCATCAACCCAGGCAGTGATTTTCTGGTCTGTGTTGATGGAGGGAGTATTCCTTGTGATCTCAGGAGTTCTCAGATGCCTAGATACTATCAAAACTCGAATTGAAAGTCAGTTTCATACAGGCATATGAGTCCAAAGAGATTGTTGGATGGAAAATCGTACTTGAGATCTGAGATTGAGATTGGAAACGGAGATGCGCGGGTTCGGTATGAGACGGACTTGATAAGATATGATTTATGTCGGGGCTTCGGACGGATCAGGACGGAGTCAATAGAGTATATAAAGGAGGGATTGCAACGCAATTCCCTCAGTCTTTTGTACTTTTTGTACCTGCCAATTCATATTTTCTTCTTTGACTTACAACAGAGATTCTATCATAACTTGATCAAAATCCACTCTGCACCAATTCTCCTTCTGTCCAGTTCATGTGCTCAATCCTATGGTCTAAAGGGTATTCACTGTGTCCAGATCACCAGTTTAACACAAGAGATCAGACAGTAAGAGGGTGTAACTTGAGATTCAACCAACATCATTTTGCCCTGATGCCCAAAGTTCCTTCTCTGGGGGGTTGTGTAGCCCCAATGAAAGACTGAAACTGAAGTGGAACATGATATTAGTAGCCAATGTATCCATCCAAGATGAAAACTCCACAAGTTGCCTCTGGTTGGGTGGTGGGATGTCTTGGTTGTAAGGTGAAATTATGGGCATTTGCTCGGACACCACTTGAACATAACTCTCTCAGTTCTTCACCAAATGTGATGAAATAGGACATTTTTGGAATGTTCTGAATATCATCTACTTATTTGTGGTCTCCAGTCTACTCTACTACTACTCCATGGTGCTCAATCAGTGAATTGATCAAGAAATGTATGTGCATTAAACTCATGTTTCTGAGGAGGTTGTGGAGTGATCTCTGGCTCTGAAGGCTCCGTTTCCACTCCCAAAGGGCTCCTGAGCTGGTAACATCACCAGGGAAAATCCAGAGAATGCACAATGTAGGCAACAGTCTTTTTCAGACACTATCACACATTGGCCTGGTTTGTTCAATGGCCTTAAGGATACAGTGACTTGAAATGTAAAGAGGGGCATCCCATCGACTCCAGGATACCTGGGATCACAGGTTCCATGCATGCTATCAATGCCTCCAGCCAGATCAACATTTTCATTTGGCTAAGCCTTAGCTTGGAGCCTGGTTTTCAACCTAAGGCCTGAGGCTTACCAATGGGATCAATTTTGATGGATCGGCATCCGGCAAACACCCGGCACTCCTGTTCATCCCACTGTGAGACACTGTGAGTTGTTGCTCCTGATAGGGACATTGGCTATAGCTCACAGATGACACACTTGCCCGTTTCGAGTTGGTTTCGAGCTCAATAGTTGTTGCTTGAATGGTTCCAGTTGGTCTGTGTATGATGAGAAATTATTTCCTTTTTGGGATCTAAGGGCTGAGGCTGCCTAAGCCCTAAGGTCTTAACCTAAGGCCAAAGGCCTTAATTATTCAGAGGGTCTATAATTAAGGCCTTAGGGCCATCACTGGTTAAGTGGAGCGCCTCCGGTAACCCTATAGGTAACCCCTCCTTGGCATGATCACTTGGTCATGCCGAGGATGTTGTGTGACATGTGTTTAAACCCCTCATCTGACATCGGGTTCTAACACGGCACGTCGGGTTCTGTCCTAGCAACCCTTCCCACGCTGGACAAGTACTGCTGTCCTATCATTCGAGTGACAGCTCTTGGGCTGTCCAGGACCCCTGGCAATGCCAAACGAACTTTGATCGCATGTCCGGACAAAATTTGGGCAAAATTTTCAACAATTCTTTTGGAAAGTTGCTCGGATAGGGGAGCAAGTCGTTTTGCACACCTCAGAAAGCGTGGGAAAATTCTGATGTCCGGACAAAAAGCTCCCAAATCCTGGAATTTCATGATCAAAGTTCCGTTGGCATTGCTAGGGGTCCTGGCTGTCCTCCTTACTTGGGCGGGCGACATCCCTCTCAAGGGCATTGTCGTGCGTAGACCGAATGTACATTTTGTTGATGACAACTGATCTTGTGATCCGTAACTGATGGCGGTGGTGGCACATCAACGGATCAGTCGGCAAGCGCTGGTTTCATGACAGGGTCGCTTGAGATTCCCTCAAACGCCGCTGCAGCCGCAGAGTATAATATCACCGCAAGACAGGCGTGTGACATGTTGCTTGTTTCTTTCCCTCTTCTCCCATCTCCCATCCTCCTGCCTCAGCGCTTAGCGCAAGCCACCAACTTCTCAACGGCCATTGCTGCAAGGCTGGCCTCCGCATGCGCACGCTCAGACACTCCACCCGCTCTCTAGCAAGCAGGAGGGTGACTGACACTGACTGTCTACTATACGCCATGCAATCCAAGTCGGAGTCGACTCCTCCTCAAGTCAGCAAGTTTTCCCCTGCCACTCACAACTCTTTGGAACATACGCCGCACCTCAGCTTGGATGTCGGCGTCGTGGTTGCCTGTCTCCCTCTGTCCTCGTCGCCGTCGCCCGTCGAATCGGTGTTGCCACAAGATTCTCGTCAAATACTACCATCAAACCCCAAGATCGGGCTCGCTCGTTTCATTGATGCATCAAGTACAAGCTCCAACTTTGAAGGCTTCAAAGATTTGTTGAAGACTCTGGGGATGCATATCCGCAAGACCGTATTTCCAGCTAAATGCAAAATACTAGGCCATCACGACTCCAACAGCTGTGGAGCTTGAGTGATCCGGCCGAACTACGTCATACAATCCATACGCACCGTCTTGCTTGCTCTCTTCAATAAACGACCATGCCCTTCCGATACATCCATCCCCAGCAGAAGGCGCTGCTTCCCACCATCAAGAAGACCGTCGAGAGGAACCGTGACATCGCTGAAATGACTGAAATCAGCGCCCGCACGGTCCGCCGAACGCTGAAGAATTACTACGACTACGGGGACGTCGTACCGCCGAGGATGGGCCAAGTGGGGAGACCGAGAGCCTTGACAGGACTAGACATGTTGGTAAGTTGCTTGGATGGTTTCCTCCACAAAACTCACTCATATTGCAGTATCTCGAAGGTTTGATTGAGCGTCGCCCCGACTCTACGGCGTCGGAGCTGCGTTGGGGGCTGTTCGATGGCATGAGAGTCAATGTGGATGAGTCGACCATCACTCGTGCACTCCACAGGCATGGCTATTCGTACAAAAAGGTGCGTGCTGGTGCTTCTGCATCCCGTACGTCTCAACCTTCTTTCCAGATCTCAAGGTCCGCCCTCGAACAAAGCCCGGAGAAGAGGGATGAATACGAGGCCACCGTCGGTGACTTTTATCACGACTGGCAGCTGGTTTTTCTCGACGAGTCCCACTGTGACCGTCGCACTTCGCAACGCAGCAGCGGCTGGGCACCCATAGGAGACCGGGCTCGTCGCCGTGACTTCTGGGTCCGAGGAAATAAGTGCGTGTGCTTGTTGCATGCTTTTGGCGTTAACAACCGTTCTGCAGGTACTCAGTGCTGCCCGCGATTTCGCTCGACGGTGTTATACACCTCGATATCATCACGCGCTCGTGGACGGCTGAAGAATTTGAACAATATGTCGAAACCTTACTCGACAATATGAATCCTTACCCGCAGCGCAATTCCGTGCTTGTCATGGACAACGCGAGCACGCACCATTTTGAAGGAATCCGGGAAATTGTCGAGGGCCGGTACGTTCTCTGATAGGCTTATCCTGTCCACGCCATTGATTATTTTTTTTTCAGCGGGATGCGTCTCCTCTATCTTCCACCATACTCCCCGGATCTCAACCCTATCGAGGAGGGCTTCTCGGCAATGAAAGCCTGGCTTCGCCGCAACAGGGACTACGCGTTGTTCGAGTTGGGTGGTGATGTCGACACGAACCCGTTGGCGTTGTTGTGGTCGGCTGTTTTTGAGACGATGACTCCAGAGAATATTGCCGGTTGGTTCGCTCACTGTCACTATGGCCCTTAGATTTGTACTCGTACTTGTATATACAGTTGAATTCAATGAAAAACGCGCTATGGATACACTATCTACAGGGATACACGACTGAGCAAGTAAGTAATACACGATCAACATAATCTTCCAAGAAACAACCAAGAAATGATACCGATGCAAATGGGCGATGCACGCACGCCTCATCAAGCCTCACCGGCCTCCTCCGGAACGTTCTCCTTCTCTCCCTCTTGTTCCTCAACCTCCTGCCGCTTCTTGACCCGTAATATCTTCTTCGCTCCGTGAATCAAATCCTTGGCCGGGGCACGCCCGACATTGAGCTCAGCCTGAAGTTCCGGCTCGGAGAAATCCAGAAACTGGTGGCAGTAGCGAATTTCAGCCTTGTCGAGCGCGGCCTGGTATCCCAAGAAGCCCACCGCTGGCATCTTGGCATCGAGATGCGCCAGCAGGTCGGCGGCAGGTACGATGGGCGGCTCGTCGTCCGGTGACTCCGACCTAGCACGTTTCCCGAGCACCGCGCGCTCCTGGTCATCGCGCTTCGGTCGCCAGACCTGACCAAGCGGAGTATCGGCCAGGTTGAAATGAGTGTGGGGTGCGGAGTCGACCGACGCGCCGGGACGGGAGGTACGCTGCCTACGTTCCTCGTGCCTGGTGATGATCTCATCCGTCTTGAGCGTGTTGGGGGCAGCGCTGCAGTCTCGAGGAACGCTCCCGTTTTTCTGATGACGATGAACGGCTGTAATGAAATGGAAATTGACTAGACGGCGCACCATTTGCCTCGCCCAGAAGGTGATATCCTGCATAGTCAATTGGATGTGTTGACCGACACGGGGGCCGGATGAGGGGATGTAGCAGAAGGTGTGGTTGGAGCTTTGGCACCGAAGCTTGTCCTTGACGATCGTGAGCTCCTCTCGGTAGGCCGCCTCCGGTGCTTTGGTCTCGGCTTTAGCAGGTACGGCCTGTAAAATTGTGAGATCGACGGGAGTAAACACTGCGGATGGCGCACCTTGATTTTCTCGCGTGTGTCAACAATCTTCAACATGACCTCGTTTCGACGGTTAGGGCTGTCAATTTTCTTGAGAATCGTGTCCACCGCCTCGCAAGCGTCCGCCAGAGTCGAAAGTCGGCGGACAGTGTTCTTGGCCTCGTTCGACACTCTCCATCCCAGCGGTACATCCTCGCCAACCTCCATGTTCGCGCGAATACGAGCAAGAAAGTCACCCGGATCGAGACCGTCGCGGTTCACCGTAAGGGTCGCATCCGTGGGCAAGGCACCGGCTGGTCCGGGAGTGGGTACAAGAACTTGGAAGGTCGTGCTACGCCTCTTCCGCCCCGTCACATCGTTCGCTGATCATGATGAGTTAGAGTTAGGGTGCTAAGGAGAGGCACGAATATTCGCGCCATTTCATTCGCAAATACGAGTATTCATATTCGTGAGTGATGGTGGCGGTGCTATTCGTGCGAATGCGAATATCGGTTTCTGGAAAAGTTGCTACTCGCGAATATTCGTCAGGCTACCGTAAGCTCACGGCACAAACCTAAATAGGAAATTTGATGATCGGCTGATCACGGCATCATTCGGCATGCCGGCACTTGGCAATCACTCTGGAACATATGTTAATTCCCATGCAAGATTCAACGCAAAATCAGTCAATGATGTGTTCATTGCCTGTGAACATTTGTATTGACTGTTGATAGACCGCTGATTAGCTGATTGATGACTGAAGAAACACCTGTTCTCAGTCAACTCAATAAAATTACACCTTCTAAAGCTACTATGAATCAAGGATTTGTGGATTTGTCACCACTAGAGAGCATTCAAGCTTGTTGAATGGAAATAGTTGCCACTCGCAAATACCCGTGAATACTCGCGAATAGTGCTTACTAATCCACGAATACTCGCCATCAATACTCGCAGCGAATGCAAATATCATTTTTTGAACTTTGACGAATATTCGTATTCGCGAATGTATACTCGTGCCTCTCCTTATAGGGTGCCGTCTCGTGTAAAAAAGACTCACCATTGCCCTCAGACCCAATCTCAAAGGTGCCGCTGTCCAACGCTTGCTGCATTCCGGCTACCGCCCTTTCTTCGGCAGTGAGGGGTGGGAGTCTATCAGTCATGCCGAGGAGGAACTGCGTTCTATGCGCGGGGAGGGGTGGTTGCTGCATGGGCTGTTGCTGTTGCTGCATGGCACCGGGATGGAAATGAGGTGGATACGGGTAGTAATAGTAAGGATATGGAGGCATTCCGCCTCCAGGTTGGTTGTGGGCAGCCATCGTCGTGGTTGTAAACGAGAGAGAACGTGCTATGTTGATGTATGACGTAGTTCGGCCGGATCACTCAAGCTCCACAGCTGTTGGAGTCGTGATGGCCTAGTATTTTGCATTTAGCTGCAATTTCTACCTCTACCAAAACATGAGCATGAGCTAGAGTTTGGCCAGTGCGGCAGCTGCCAATTCTGGTGAATACCAGAGATAGTTCCAGCTGGTTCCCATGTCCAGCTGGATGCAGGTAGAATCCATTTATGGGAAAGTATGGAATCTAGCTTTGTGCCATGTCAGGTCCAGCTGACGGATTTATGTGTAACACAGATCATTGCCAGCTGGAATCCACCCGGAATATCTTTGGGTGTGTAGTACGACCTGGGTCGTACTAAGTACATACCTACAGTATGCTACATATCCTATCCTCGTTTCAATACTCCTTTCCTCTCCGTCTCCTTATTTTGTTTTTGTTTTCCCTTGGTTTTCCCAGGTGACTCGACGCGACGCGAGTCGGCGACAACGAGCGTGTGATCGAGCGACGAGGCATGTGATCGTTACACGGATCAGATCCGGCCCATAAATCGGACCAGAAGTCCGAGCAAAGTCCGAGCTCAAGTTGCCGAGCTTTCGCTTGGCTTTTTGCTCTTGCATTGCCCGGCTCTCCTTCATCTTACCCTTCGTCTTTCTCCTTGTACACTTGATGGGACACGGACCCATGGTCAGGCACTCACCATGGCACACCCTCATCTGGTATCCCCAATACGCGGCCACGCCGGGCGGTTCACAGCAAGAATAACAGCGTTTTGGGGTTTGCGAAGCGAGAGTCGCTGAAGACTTGCATCAGGACTGCGCCTCTGTGTTTGCAGTCGCCCCCCCCCAGAGCTGTCCCAAGCTTCTCTGACCACCTGATACAGCGCTGAAGCTGTTATTCGAAGGTCACAAACTCGCCACGACATTCGCAGACGCCATCTCATGGGGAGATTTCCTTGGGGCCACAGAACCGGCCTTGGGTCTCCCGAAATTTTGCTGTTCCGCCAGTCAGATGCGGCTCATCTCGTTCTCATGGTACGAACTCATAGCCCCTTCCCATATGGGAAACATCAGAGCACTGGAGGACTTCCCAGGAGTGTCGCTGTCGAATCTTGTCGAAATAGATGCATAGCCATGGGCTGTACACTGCTGTACAATGTGCGGGAGCAGTGACGAAGCTTCTTAAGTCCACTGTTTCCCGCCTCATTGACGTCTCTTTCTTTCGATCCCTCAACTCTGCCCAGGTCGACGAGAGCGTATACATATATGTCTCACGGGATGGAGGCCGCCCGCACCGACTCCGCGGGGCTCGTACCGGCTCCAGATAGGTGAAGCATACCTTCCAAGCCGAGCGCTGACATTCATCGCATCCTCAGGTCCGCGCAAATGTTTCCAGAAGCTAGCCAATTCAGTATCCGGGGTTCGCATTTCATGAACGTGTCGGGAGATGTGAATATCAATCCTCCGCCCACTGGTACTCAGAAATATCTCCTTTGTGACCGCAGATGCTCACCCATTCCAGCTGTCGTACATAGGCCACCAGCAGAAACCATTACGACGACTGGGGATACACAATATACTCCTAGCGGATGCTACTGCAACCAGATGTTATTCCAAGGTCGAGGATTCCCTCTCTACGTGCCGGCGCCTCGAGGTAATCTTCCTGCTGAGTATGCAAGACAAGGTGTTTCCATCGGAGACGTTGGAAGGGTCACCCCGGAAGGGGTTTTCGACTTCTTTTTCAACATATACCTACCCGCGGACCATCCCATCAACGACAACGACGTCCCGGATAATTTCAGGCCTTTGACTGGGTACGACTCTAAAAGCGTACTTCCGTTGGATTATCTGCCCGAAGATTTTGTCTCGACGCCAGATTCTGTCCGGAGAATAGATCTACCATCACAACAGTGCGTTTGTTGCGAAACAATTCTCTACCTCCCTGACTTATTACAGGGAGTTCGAAGATTTCCTCCTCGAAGGCAGCGGATCTCGAGGCGCAGTGCTTGCCATGCCGTTCGGCTCCCGTGTGGAGAAACTTGGCAACAGCTTGGAGCAGATGGTAGAATACGCGCGCGCCAACGCTGAGAGCTGGTACCAACACAGCAACGGCACGAGGGGCCGGCGACTATCCAATGGCTCCTTATATCTCATTACGGGGTGGGAAAAGGCCCGAGCATGGGGAATGGCCTCGTTCCAGAACGCGGCAGCACAATCTCCATTCCGACTTGCGTTTCAACCCGTTTTCGACAGTAACACGGGCGCCTACAAGTATCGGTGGACCGCGTCGGGACCGGCTCGCACCAGGACTTCTGGTCAAATACCGGCCGACGACGCTCCCCTCAATCAGACGGTTTTTATCCACGGATTTTCGATTTCACTCGGAACAGGGATCTGGGGCAAACTGTTTAAAGGTGTCGAGATTTCGGAGCTTGTGGATTCTCGGGCTGCACAAGCCAACCAGGATTACATTCCGTTTGGGTCTCAAGGATTCTCTTTTTCGTGGGCATTTGGCTTTCTTGCTGGAGGTGGCTCTAGTGGAGGGAAACCGCATGGACGCGAGGACCCTGCCTCGACGGATGCCGTCAAGATTTCCGATATAGCTCCGGTGCAGAATGTCAGTGTTGCATGCAACCACTGCACAGAAAGCTCATCTTGTCCGCAGTTTGTCCATCCGTCGGCAGTAATAAACAATTACATGCTTCAGAAGGTAAGGTGTCCAAGCCGTTCGCAATTTTGAGACAATGCAACTATTTCGCAGTTCCCTGATGCAGCGGTTGTGATGAGCCATGACAACGATTGGCGGGATATTCTTCGAGTTGTGCGTTCACTACTTACGACGATTCCTCATTTGCACTGATGTGTTCGTCAGGATAACACCGATCAAGACCCAGTGTCACTGCTGAAGAGCGCCTGCGAGGGTTTCTCGCTAGAAGAGTGGAATGGTCTGATTACGATCCGTCGCTCGAGAGACAAAAGTGAAGAGGATGTCGCCATGGTCTCACCTTCAGAAGATATTCGGGGAGTAGAGTCTTCTAGTGGAGCTGAAAATGACATGGACTACCAAGAGGACACCCAGCCAGAGCTGTAAGTCTTTCAGTCGTCCAATTTGACCGAATGATTAAGCTTCAGTGCTTGCATCTGCTGGCCCCGGGGCCCTTGCCTTTGCGGAGGTCTCCGCCACTCCATCACTTTAACTTTAGAACTCCATGAAGATAGTCAGCTTGAAGACCTCCCCTTTGAAATGACTGCTCCTACCGGTGCAGAAGGGCTGTACAAGGCCGCCACCGCTGACAACTCGGAGGACATGGACATGGAGGTCGCCCCGCCTGACCTTCTTCCACGGTCGGGCGATGCACCACTTGCGTGCTTGTTTTGTCGTGACCGCAAAATTGCGTGCGGGCCTCCCATTGGCGGCGCATCTCAGGTTGGATGCAAGTACGTGTCTTTCCTTCGCGTTTTTCCCTTCCTTACTTTCCCCCGCTGTTTCTTTTTCTTTACTGAATCATTCTTTGCAGCCAATGCCAGCGGCGCGGGCTTAAATGTGAGTATCCCATGGAGAGCTTGAGGGGGATGAGGAAAAAGAGGAAAGAGCAAGAAAAGATTCCCGCGTCGGTTGCATGTCTGCCGTGGTATGATTTCCCGCAAATAACAGATGTCCTTGTTTCAGCTGAGCAAAATGTAGCCGAACTCGTCGAATCAATTGCGATGGAGCCAGTCCATGTCACAGTTGCGAGAGACTTGGGATTGGCAGCACCTGCAACTATGATTCTCCAATCCCGAAAACTCCCCATGGATTGGATCCTGACGAGACACCCAATGTAACACGGCTCGGAGTGCACAAAGGCAGCTACGGAACTCAGGCTTACCCACCGGGCGGCGACAACCTCGCCAAGAGCCTCCGCAAATTCACCTCGGCGCATGCTCCACTCCTCGGCTGGGCTGGCTTCCAAGCGCTCCAATTGAAGCGTATCCCCGCCAATGTCCGCCAAAACGCCCTCCTCGTCGAATTGACGCCGTCTGACCGCCACGAGTCCCACCGCCGGTGCGTCTTTCTTTCTTGGTTCCCGGATCAACTTCTCATCTTTATCTTTCAGATTCTCGGTCGCTGCGACCCACGTCGTTCCCCGAACGTACATCTGCGACCCGCTCGTGATTGCTGACATTCAGCGTCGCGAGCAGCGGTGCAGGGCCAACGGGGGTATCGGGACTGCCGTCATCATCATCCAGTGCGGCGACGTCTCGCAGGTCATGCCTGTCGAGGTCGACTCACCGTCCAAGATCGCCTGGGACTCGAGGGACGACTGGGCACTCGTCTTGCACCACTTTGTCGAGTCGGGGCTTACGGACTTTCAGCCGATATCGACTACGTCAAGAGGGTGAGTCTCCTTTCCTGGCCTGGCGTTGGAGCTTGGCTGACGTGTAATGTAGGGTTTACTATGGCTATTAAGCCTCCCCCTCCCCTCGCTTTCACCTTTCACGACCTTCTTCAACCGCGTGCGCACGCTGGCTAGCTAGATACGCGTTTTCGCCGCCGCCTGACCCATATCTTCGATCGACGACTCAAAAGCTGTTATTTGTACACCACCACACCACTGCTATCTGTATTCGCATCTATTCGTATTCGCACTACTGGGCACACTGTATTTATCTCATCATACATACCCACCGCAATT
This sequence comes from Roridomyces roridus, assembly GCA_029378245.1. NCBI lineage: Eukaryota > Fungi > Basidiomycota > Agaricomycetes > Agaricales > Mycenaceae > Roridomyces > Roridomyces roridus. The sequence continues at coordinate 198,914 of JARKIF010000001.1, read as the reverse complement.
GCCTGCTGCTTTGAATGACCTTTTTGCCGAACCTTCGGTTTGGCTCCTTACAAGAATGTTGTCCTAGCACATAGCACGTGACCTTCCTTTTCGGGACATCTTAGACTGAGGGGACGAGTTTGCCCAGCACATTTCCCACGGTCTGTATTTGGGCGGCACGTGCAGGTGATCACGCCGCATGCGGAGTATGGGGTTGATTGGTCTTCAGTTGATGGCACGTGATAGCAGCGGCGTTCTTCTAGCCCTCACTGCCGCCGCCACCGTCCTCGATATCCGAGTCTCCTGTCTGCTTCTCAACTAGGACACCCAAAAGCATCCTTCAAGTCGCGCTTTCACTGGACCCGACATCGTCAGGCTGGCAGCGGCCGCGAGTCCGATACGGCGATATTGAATCATTTCGCTATTCCAGTTGGTTGAGTTGGCGTCTCAGGCTGGCTTTACTTATCCTTGCGGCTTTTCCAAGGTCCGGCCAGAAAATTATCGACCGTCTCACCTACTCCTATGCGAATACCACGTCTGGAATCGGAGCCCTAAAGTTTAAACTGGCGTATGTCAAGGAGGAAATTGATAATTGAACGGCTACCGTTTGTGGAGTCTATGCTTTTTGTGTCCGCCGTCCGGCCTATGTTCTCGAACTGTCTTGAATCTGCACGAAAACCGCTGGCCACTCGAGACTCTTCTTGACTCGGCCGAAACCCGAAAGTTTGTGCGCTCTGCCTGGCAGTATGTACTCCAGGGCAACTGCAACAGCACAAGCAGGGTGGTCCGATTCGCCATGCCACACCATCCTGTACAATATCTGACTTCTGGACATCCTGCCGCCAATTCGCTCCCGGAGTCCACTAGAGGCTAGAGCTCATTTGTCTGAGTCGCGACCCTGCATTTCTTTTCACGGCGAGGCCACTGCTCTCAATTTGTATGGAGCTGCCTCAGAATCCGGATCCGTCTCCAGATCTTTTTAGTCACCTCCCCGCAATAGTTCCAATCCGCAAACTTCAAGGTTATCTTCTCAGCGATTCGGACTGCTCGGACAATGTACAGCCAGAGCAGGCAATTGACTCGGACACCACTTGTTTTATTTCTGGTATTGGCAACGGTCAGTCCAATGGTTCGGGCTGTGTTCTTGTATCTCGCACGTCGGTCTTCCGAATATGTAGTCCTTATGAATTGATTGTTGTTGCCATTCTGTAACGAAGTCTTGCAGATTTGTAGGAGGACATTGTGAAGAGGATATACGCTGCGAGTAGCTGAATGTCAGGCTTCAGCACCAACGATCATGGACGAGATCGTTGTGTACACTATAGAGCACACAGCGAGTAGATTGGCCCAAACAATTCGCATTTATTATTATGAGTACTAGTGTAACACAACCTCCATGAAAATTGTACGCTATGTATCTGCGAAGTTTTACCCGACGCTGACTGTGAGATGAACCTCTTAAACAGCGAGCAATCGGGGGATTCGGGGCCTTCAAGAGCGTCGATGAGAACGAGACAGGGAGGACGGTGAGCTGTGGTTCCATCCCAGTAGATCCGAGTCGCGCACCCAATTGGTGGGTCAATTTGGCCCAGCCCGGGCGTAGATGAATGAGCTAGGACACGAGGCTCCGTCAATAAGCGCACAACGCTCAGCTCCATGTACAACGCTCGGCTCCACAGTGCCAGCCACAGGGCGGAAAGTAGGCAGTGAGCCCGCACACGCGTGGTTGGAACGGACGCAGACAAGACGAAGACTGATCGTGGTCGGACTTGGCCAACCAGGATGACGCGCTCCGTACCAGGGATTGACCAGTCAACGCGCGTGCTGTCGGGCATGGATAAGCATGTTGTCATTTGCAACTAGCGATACAAGAAGCAGCAGATCATAATATTAATTCCCTTGAGAGACGAATATTAGTTTAGAAAGTAAAAGGAGAGAAGGCGCATACCCCCCATCCGCTTCGTCGCCCCGCCCCCGCCCCCGCTGAGGTTATCGTTGGCATCGCCTTCCGCATTGTCAAAGTAGTTGTCCGCGTAGTCTCTTCGTGGCCTTCATACTCAAAGTCGGACGGTTGGGCCCCTGCAAGATTGGTATAACTTCTCCTCTTCATCCCTGAGGTCGTCGACGTTCATCTTTGATTCCCTTGTGTTCTTGCTTAAGGTAGGCGTCGAAGAGGTTGGGCGGAAAGTATGAGGCATGTACATACGCGGTCGACAGGTCGTTCGAGGTGCGAAAGGCGTAGTCGTTTGGAAACTGCAAGCACCTTCAGCGGACGCAGCGGCGACAAGTATACGAACGCACCACCACAGTAGTCCGCCTCGCACACCTCCGAGATAATTGGCACGCACATAGAGCCTTGGTCGAACGACATAATCGAGTTGTAAGGGCCGCCGGGACGTATGCATCAAGCCTCCACAGGCGGCCGTGCATGGCCGACCACCCGGGAAGGGCCTGGTGGGTTTGAGGAATCGAGTGACGAGTCAGCAATGTCCAGAGGGTCGGGCAGGTGTTGAGGAGAGCGAGGCGACGCGCTGGAGTGGGCTGTGGACCAGGACGACTCGGAACGAGAGGCGAGCAACGGCTTCCAGCAAGCTTCTAGTCCGCTGCCGAAAGCCGGTGGCGGCGGGGACCTGGGCTAGCCTCACTTCCGCCGTTATCTTGACCCTTCCGAAGCCTTCTGCGGGTAAAGCTGTCCATCATCTGAAGACCAATCAACCTACGGCTCGCCGCATGCGTCATCGGCTCTCTCGGACTCTCCCGCCGCCCATGCTTGCGCCTTGTGCCCACTCGGTCTGGCCCCTCAAAATCAGCTATTCAGCTCACCCCACCCTCGATATCCTCTCGCTGTCCTCGTTTGCCTTGGCGATCTATTTCGGCATGCGTCTGGATCCGCCGCACGGTTCTTTTGAGCTCTGCGGCTACAGTGTTCTCCCTGCCCTCACTCCTCTGCTTGTGCTCAATCCTGCAGTATGAGGCTGGAGCCTGAAACTGCTTCACCCTGCAGGCTTCACCCTAATCCATTTGGTACATTTGGTTCTGGCTCGGACGATGTAACGATGTCATTTCTGGCTGCATGCTTCTTGCATCTCGTCCTGGAGTCCCGGCCACGCGATGACTCTCTATCGTGGCCCGCGACGACTTTGCCCGTGGACCTGGTACAAGCTCGGCGATTCTCCCACAGGTTACTTGGTCCCTCTCTTCTCCTCTGTCGTTTTGGACTCATTCAGATTCTGATAAGGTTACTACACACACAATGCCCGAAATTCTACCTATGTCGTCCACGCCGTCTGGTACCTCCACCCCTGCGCTTCGACGGCCGCCGTCTACGTCCACACCGCAACGAGGCTGAACGAGCATGCAGCACTCCGCGTCGCCCTCTCCCTCTCCATCTTCGTTTATCTACGAACACAACTCCATTAACGATGAATCATCACGTCTGTCTCAATGTGGATCGCGGTACTCAAGCTACAGGTTCTGCTCGCAATTTTGTTTCTTTGGATGTTGATTTAACAACACAGTGTACCCATGCCCCGGTTCACCGACACTCCATATTCACAATCTTTCTACTAGACTTTTTTTATGCAGAAGGATGTCCTCAATAGTCGTTCCAACAGTAACCTGAAGTGTGAAGCCTTCCTGAAAAGCTCGATGACGATGGAGGTAGCCCAGAAAGCAGCCTTGGACCAAGGAACGGATTCAAGCGAGCTTAAGCTTTACAATTATATCATGTTTCTCTCATCAAAATAATTATTCGTCTCTGCATAATTGTGGCCAAGCTACGTTGTTGAGCTAGCTGTGAGCATTATGGGAAGGTTCGGCACTCGCCGCCTGCGGCCCTATCCCAAAGTCATGTCGTATGTACATACTTGATAATGGAATCGCATCTGTACACTTTCCGAAAGCGGTGTAGAAACTTGCGTTCTTGACTCCCAACATGACTCGCGGCTCCGAGCGTCCATACCTCCATGTCCTCTGCAGGCCCTGCCATCCAATCTAAACAACTCGGAGTCTATCGCATCGTAACAGAGAAATACTCGGTCAACAACCAATGGTCGAAAAAAGCTCGCCAGGGACTCTGCACGCTGCTCCGCCTGACGAATGACATCTACGACACCGCTGGCCCGTGGTCGTTTGCCCTTATGCTGGTCTTGACGGTTTGGGTGGACGTCTTCGATCGGACGGTGGGGTTGCATTTGGTGGGGAGGGTGTTGGCTGTGATTGAGGAGGGTCTCAAGGCCGGGCGTGTGGACGGCGTGACTCTCGCTTGGGCGGTGGCTCTTCGGACGCTTGGACTGGGACTCACGACGGGCCTTGGTTATTGGGGTGCACGGCTTAGGACGAAGATGGATTCGAGGTTCGAGGCCAAGATGCAGGAGTTTGTGCTCAAAAGTGCGTTTTTATTACCACCCTCTTTCCATACTGACTGTGCCCCAAAGCCAAGCTCGCGACGGACCTCACTGGCGTCTCTGCGAACCTCAGCACAAGCCAAGCCGCTGAACAAGTCTCATTTTCGGCTTTCATACAAATCCTCCGAGCACTCACCGTCTCGCTGGGTACGGCGCTCCAGCTCGGCTACGTTTTCCGCCTCGTGCGCTCCACCGGCCACGGACCCATCCTCGCGTTCGTATGCCTAGCGCATCCTGTCCTCGAATTTTTGATGCAGCCGACGCTTTGGACGATTTCGCACATCGTCGAAGCTACGGATCCGCATTATTTGCGGATGAACAGTCTGCGTAGGCTTGGTGAGGCGAGGTATAGGCAGGATATCCTTATGGGCGATGTTGTGGGGTATGTTCTGCGAGGTATGCTTTCATTCGTTGCGAGGAATTGGTGGCTCATCTTCCTCAGAGTTCCGGAGGTCGGTTGAGTTGCTGGGGGACACGGACGTTGGCCAGCCCTACGTGCAATACGAGAGGATGGGGCACTCTTCGCATCTTGCCCTCAAAATCGCTAAAGAACTCCCGATGGTATGTGCGTCGACTGTATACGCAGCGTGTCTGAAGACGATTTACAGCTCTACTACGCCGCGATAGCCATCCTGAACCCCGGCGCATTCACTCTGTCTACACTAGCGACTCTGCATCAGAGTGAGAGTATGCTCTCGCGGATGTTTGTGGAGATCGTGTTTTACGTCCAGCATGGAGCACCCCGGCTCGCGTCCGTGCAGACGGTGTACGACCTCGAAAAGTCTGTGCACGAGATGCAGGATGGGGACCTCGCTTACTCTCCGCACGAGCAGGGCATGTCCTTCGAGCTCAGGTGGGTCCTCTTTCACCGGCACGACGCAGTCTGACCGTGTCGCAGGAACGTCTCGTTCTCATACCCAGGCACGACAGCCAAGGCGCTGAACGACGTCAGCCTTTCCATCAAGCCCGGGCAGCTCGTCGTCATCGTCGGAAGCAACGGCTCGGGGAAGAGCACCATAATCAAGCTGCTCACGCGGCTGTACGATGCGACTTGCGGTTCCATCCTCGTTGACGGGCAAGACATCAAGGACTATCGGGTAGCGGATTTGAGGATGGCGATGGCGAGTCTGACGCAGGATCATCATCTTTACCCGCTTTCACTGGGTGAGAATATCGGGCTGGGGAATCCTGCGAGGGTGGGTGATGTGGAGATGATTTGGGATGCGGCGAGGCTGGGCGGGGCGGAGGGTGTTGTTGACAAGATGACGGATGGGTTGGGGACGGTGCTCGAGTGGCCGAGGGGGTTGCAGTGGAATAATGTGGGCAAGGGGAATCAGGCTGTGGACCCAGAGCTCAGGGCGGCGGTGGGGAACATGAAGAAGCAGGTGGCTGTTTCTGGTGGGGAGAGGCAGAGATTGGTCGCGTATGCTCCTTTCCATTTCTACGCATTCCCGAGCTGACGAGTCTTTAGATCGCGGACATTCATGCGGTTCACCTCTGGCACCGTCAAGCTCGTTTGCGTGGACGAGCCGAGCAGTAATCTGGATCCTCAGGCTGAGTGGCAGTTGTTTGACAATCTTAGGCGGGTGAGGGAGGGCAAGACGATGATTTTCGTGACGCATCGGTTTGGGCATTTGACGAAGCATGCGGATGTGATTTTGTGTATGAAGGAGGGGGATATCGTCGAGTCTGGGACGCATGAGGAGCTTATAGAGATGGGTGGGGAGTATTGCAGGATGTTTGATATTCAGGCCAAGGCCTTTGATTAGATTTTTGCAGTAGAATGCTCATGAGCGTATGTGAGCGTCATGCGAATTGATCCATTCCCTTTCTCGTCCACACCACCATCTCTCAGAAACAACTTTTGCCTAAAGCATGGCCTACACTTCTGCACGCCGCAGACCAGGCACCTCCGCCCCTGGAGACGGCTCGCGAACTATCACAATAACAAACGCACAACCTGAGGAAGATGATGCTGGTGGACCTTCAAATCCAGAAGACCCTATCGGTGCACTGCATCTGACGGGTGGGGCACCCCGCAGATCGAGGCCCCGTGTTGCTTGGGACGAGGGTGTCGTGGATAACGAGGGATGTGGGCGCAAGTCGTCGAAGAGTGCGTTTTGCTCGCTGTCTTACTTGGCTCGATCTTGGTGCTTATGGGGCGTCAGTATGCTGCATATATCACAAGCCGAAGCGGTTTGACGAGTCTTCGGATGAAGATTCCTCGGATTCGGATGAGGACTCGGATTCGTCGGTGGATGACGGGCGGGCGAGGAGGAGTAATAATAATTCGAATCCGCATCGACACCACCCCCATCCTCACGCAGACGACCACGACCATGGCGGCGCCGCTGCTGTTCGAGACCCTTCATCCTCTTCTGTCACGGAGCTTGAGGAGCCTTCAAGACCTAATACGTACGAGACGGTGCCGGCTGGGAAGAAGGGCAAGGGAAAGCGGGGATCTGGTATGTCTGCTGTGCTTATACTCCTTTGCTGTTCGCTGAAACTGTGCTCACAGGATAGTGACGTTCTGTACCTTGTATTCTTCCTCATCTGTACACACGGCGCAATAGAAGTTTGCATTCTACCACGCTGACTCAGGACAATCACTTGCTCGTTCGCTTATTATGACTCGACCTACAACCACCATTGTCGTCTTTGACCCTGCTGACCCAGCGCACACCGCCCTCTTGCCGTCGTTCGCAGACATCCACATCGAGTGCATCGAGACCGACGGTGCAGTCGCCACCTTTGTGCGCCCGGTAGAACGAGATGCTGTCCTCGCGTATTGGAACGAGCGCGCAATGGATGCCGTGTCGGAGAAACGGGTCATCATTATGGCGCTCGCAGAAGCAGCCGATGAAGGGGCGAAGCAACTCGCGGGGTGTGTGGTGCTGTACAGGCCTTTGGGACAGACGGTGTGTATGATCCTAGTGTGCTAAGTGTGGATGGACAAAGACGTTTGTAGGCCCCAAAGAACGGATGTATCGAGAAGCTGATGGTTTCGCCCAACTTTCGTCGTTTGTGAGTTACTTGGATTCCTCCAGGCTTGGGACTTACGTCGATGCTAGGGGACTTGCCCAGAAGCTCATGATCAAGGTCGAAGTGGAGGCCAAAGTCTATGGACAGACCATACTCGTACGTCGTCCGTCTCTGTACCTACCGCGCTTGACTTGGGCAGACACTGGACACTTACGCGGGCGGCCCTGCTGTGACGCTGTACCCAAAGTTGGGATACAATACGGTGCGCTGCTTGTATTTACAGCCACTTCTTCCCTTCGCCTCACCCAGGGACAGTTGGGCGTCATCCCGAACTTCTTCGTGGGCCCGTTGGATGGTAGACCGTTGGATGGGATATTCTTTTGGAAGCAGATTTGAGAATTTTCAAAAAGATTTTGGTGTTAAAGACTTGACTGTATACATGGTGGCATGATATTGAGTACCGGCATTAATGGGGTAGTGGTAACCTGGGTCGTTGCCATTAGAAGATTCAACTGGAGTCTCGACCCGCCGGGGGTTCGATTCCCCCTTAATGCATATGTCTGGTGCAAGTACCTTCTTTTTGTCTGCTCACCTGGTCCCCGACATGTTCTCTTTTCTGAACTCTGACTTTTCCACAAAAACCCGTTCCATTCTCTTGCCTAACATCCGTCTCGGAGTCCACATATTCGTCGTCAACTTGCATGACCAATCCTCTTGGTTGCCTTGATTGTGGCTGTGTCACCCCTGCGTCCTTCCCTATCCTTCCAACTTCCTTCAAGCTTCCTCCTGCGCCCTTGCTTCTTACCAGTCTGCGCTCACCGCCATGATTGGCGGCAGCCGTGCCTCCAATTTTACCAGGGCCTTATGTCATCCAACCCTGCCCCCCTCCACCCTTTTTTCGCGCGTCAGGTTTTCCCCCAGCACCCGCTGCTTCCATCACACTAGGCGCGACGCGCGGCCTGTCTCCCGTACACGGTCATCCCAGAACCCTCTGCTCCCCGAACTTCCAGAGCTTTTCGATCCAAACTTTCTCGATGCTCTGATCCCGCCTTCAGCCGACGTGAAGCCTGCCCGTGTGCAAGTCGATGCCTCGAACCCGATGATGGATGCCCTGCATACGTTTTCGCATCGCACTTTGACGGAGAATGGGGCGCAGGCGTATGACTCGACGCTTTCGCCGACGTTGGATGCTTTCAATTTTTTGACGCATTTTACTTTTGGGGAACAGATCGGAGAGCGTTTGGACAAGGTGCGCGCTCTCTTGCTGCTGCCATCGATATCGCTAACGCTGGCTAGGCATGGGCAGAGGATCCGGCGATGACTCTCAAGATCATATGGAATCTACGTAGTATCCACGAGGGAAAGGGAGAGAAAGAGGCTTTCTATCGGTATGCACTGAATTCCATGAATGTGGCAGCCGCTGATTGTTCTCTAGTGCGTTTGGCTGGCTGTACGACAAACACCCTCGTACCGCTATAACCAACCTCCCTCTGCTGGTTACACCGGTGTGCGAGAAACCGGGTCAGGCGTACGGGCTTGCGCATGGATACTGGAAGGACCTTTTGAATATCCTGGCACTCGCTACCGTCGACGAGCTGAGCAACATCTCACGGCCCGCCGTTTTCCTGCACAATAAAGGGAAATCGAAACCGAAACGTCGCCGGCGTCACGGCCATCCGCGCCCTCCTCGACTCGAAATTGACTTGAAACCCGTCATCAAGGCTATGCGGTCTGCCGTTGGTGTAGCGAATCACGCCCGCTTACATCAGAAGCTCGCTGACCCCAAGTACCGTGCTCTCTATGTCGCAGTAGCGCGCCTCTTCTCCGCGCGGCTCCTCGCAGATTGGAGTCTCTGGAAGTCAGGTGACCAGGCCGTTCTTCGAGATATCTCACTTGCACCAAAGTGGGCCCCCAGCCCGCTCGGCACGCACGACCGGCATAGTAACATCTCCACCGCCATCGCACGCCTCGTCTACCACGACGGCTCCGCACTGGCGCTTCCCTCCGCTACTTTTCCATCCGCGCTCAAGGACCTCTCGCTCGACACCCCCGAGGCGACGGACATTCTCCGCTCGTACTACCGCCGCTGGGTGCTCACCCCTCTCCGGGCAGCGACGCGCGTCACCGAGACGCTCATGTCGGCCAACCGATGGAAAGACATCTCCTACAGCGGTGTGAGCTCGGTGTGTATGAAGAACAACAAGGGCCATTTCTTCCGGCACGACCCCGAGGGGTTCCAAAAGTACCTTATATCGGTGGAGAAGGGGAAGCGGTCGATAACCGGGGCGACGCTCAAGCTGCACGAGCTCATCGGCGAGCTCGTCTCCGTCCAAGCAGAGTCCTCCCCGTACCCCGAGCTGCAGGAGCACCGCGAGGCCCAAGCAGCGATGCAGCGCCGAGTGATTGAGGCGCAGTGGAACTCGTTGGTGCAGAATCTGCGCGAGGCGGGGACAATTGACAATAGGGGAGGTCAGAGTGGACAGACCTCGAGCGAAACTGCGACGAAACTCACTTCGAAACTGCATTGAGTTTCGACCGATAATCGAAGGTGATCTTTGACCGCCTCGTCACGGATTCGAAACTGCCAGAATCGATTCTCGTCGATTCTCGGCTAATAACCGAGTTTCGTTCGAGTTTCGATTCAGTTTCGAATGGAGTTCCTCCTCCCGAGGAGGAACTGCTCAAGATTTCGAAACTCGCCACTTCGAAACTCGAACGAAACTGTAGTCTCTCTCGACAGACTATCGCTCCGTAACCTCCGCGAATATAACGAAACTGCCTCAGTTTCGAAATAGTTTCGAGAGTTGTTTCTTTGCTGTTTCCTTTGGGTTCCATCCACTCTGACCTCCCCTAATGCTATCGCGGTGTGCGACGTGTCGGGGTCGATGGGGTGCTTGCATCACTACGACCCCAAGAACGTGCTGCCCATCTTTCCATCCGTATCGCTCTCCCTCCTCCTCGCGCAGCTCGCCAAACCGCCCTTCAACTCCGGGTTCATCACGTTCTCGCAGGACCCAGAGTTCGTGCGGTTGGATTCGAGCAAGGGCTTGGCTGAGGTGGTGGGGGATATGGTGCATTCCAGCTGGGGTATGAACACGGACCTCAATGCCGTGTTTATGAAACTCATCCTCCCCTTGGCCGTCAAAAACAAAGTCAAGCCGGAGGATATGATCAAGCGCGTATTCGTGTTCTCCGATATGCAATTTGACTCATGCGTCGTCAATAGGGGGCCGAGGCGTCCGAAGTCGTCGAGGGACTTGTACGTCATCGACGAGGATTATTCCAGGCCGGAAGTGGAAACGGAGTTGTCGTGGGAGTCGAATTATGATCGGATTGAGAAGGCTTTCAAGGAGCGTGGGTACGAGGTGCCTGAGATTGTGTTTTGGAATCTTGGGGCGCAGGGGACGGTGGAGGTGGAGAAGGATAGGAAGGGTGTGGCGATGATGAGTGGGTTTTCGCCTGCGATGCTCAAGGTGTTTATGGGCGAGGCGGAGGTCGAGGTCGAGGTCGAGGTCGAGGCTGAAGGTGAAAGTGAGAATGGCAATGGAGAGGAGAAGGGAATGAAGAAGCGGACGAAAACGGAATTCACTCCGCTGAATGTGATGAAGCAGGCGTTGGAGACGCTGGACTGGTCGTGGTCGATTGAAGGAGGAGTACGTATTACATTAACCCCCGTTGCATAACCCCACATTGTATCAATAGCACCGACTGCACAATTCTCACAACTCACATCTTTCGAGTACAACTCGCAGATCCTGAGATTGACAATTCGAGGATTACATACTGCCTGTATTGCACGTTTTCCTTCCCATAAAGGTACAGCAAGAACGAGCTACCAGGGGCATCAGTCAAGGACGCAGGTGAGATCAGCAAACGGACTTTACGAAAGAACAAGAAGCCATGGGTCCAACCCGCCACCCGCCAAAGAAACCCACTCGCTAACCCACTCGCTCGGACGCTCCCATCAGTCGGACGTCTTACGATCTTCGACTCGGATATCGCGTGGCGGCGTCAACTGTGTGCAGCATGCGCGTCGACCGGACAGGCAATGATGCCCCCGAGAGTACATACACTGCTTCAGCTTGACGTCCACGAGCCCGTGCGCAACATGCTCAACGAACCTAAGGTGTGCCCACTGCGACACCCCGGGTGTACATCCACCGCGCGACGGGCTTGAAGATGTCTTGACCGAGATCTTTCTTGAGGATAAGACGGGCTTGAGGGTGGGGGATGTCGACGACGGAGGAGCGGGTGTTCGATGGGGTTCTACGTGGAGGTTAATGAGTGGTGGAGGATGGTGGATAGAGGATCGAGGACCTACGGATCGTGGGTCAGCATTGATGTAAGGCCGATCATGATTAGCACGATCGTTGAGAATGTGGCCAGCGACGACGAAGAGCGTCTGTGGGTGTGATGGGGGACGCCGGACAGTATGAGGAAAGTCGAATACCCTGCCCATGACATCGTCGACGATATTTGTGGGTCCATGTGTGACGACCGACGGCGACGGGTCGGTGGGCGCTGGGGGCAATGAGCGAGAGCAGAGGGCCTTGGGGAGTCCAACGTACCTTACAGCGATGCCAGCGATGTCGAGAGCAGCGCCGGCTGGACGTGTGGGTGCATGAGGGTAACGACGACAATCTAGAAGGGAGATGAGTTGATGGGCGACGATGAGGGAAGGAAGGGGCGTACTGCAGTGAGAAGCGACATCCCTTGAAAAGAGGAGCAGGTGGTGGTAGAAGAGAAAGGGCTCTGGGAGTCTCGTGGGGAGTAAGGCGGCCTTTTATACCCCGAAGGTTTGGTGGGTCCACACACATCAGTCACTCGCGTCACTCCCTCGTTCGAGAGCAAGGAGTCATCCACGCGACCCAATCGGCTGAGGGCGATTTGGGCGGCTCCCGGAGCCGGAGGAATGTCTTGCAGAAGCGGATTGGGGCTTCCAACTCTCTCTAAGGAAAGAGCGACGGCGTCCAGTAAAACTGGCGGAAGATTGCCATCCGCCGGGGCAGCCCCCGACCGCGACGTGCCGGGTGGTGGGAGCCGTTTCGCGGTCGAGGGGACGAGCGACTATCGTCAGTTCGTTGACGCGCTGTAACCTGTTTTCCTCATTGCCCACGCGAATGAGCCAGATTTGTTTGCGACACGCCCAAGCCGCCTACTGGACAGGCAGTGGACAACGACACGTGGATGCCACTCGTTCTGCCCTTTGGTGTTCCCCACAAAATCTGAGCAGAGGCCCCCTCCCCCCCGCGTGAGCGCTCAGCGAAGGTTGGCGAAGGACGCAGTTGATCAAGCGCATATTCGATCCAGGGCGGTCGAGTGCGCGAGAGAGCTCGGTGAGCGCGGAGGCGGGGAGGAAGTGCTGCCGACTAAACCACGAGTCGAGGTGATCACTCCGGCTTGATTCCGGCTCTCTTTCACTTGGGGTTCTGGGCCGTTGCAAAGCACGGCATGGACGAGAACTTACTTGGGTTTAAGTACATTGCACTCGGATCAAGTGCTTGTGGCTGCTGAACAGTGCAGTGTGAGAGTGAAAGCAATGTAGATCTGTGGCTGTGTAGAGAATCCGATTCGCTGTGACGTGACAAATGTGACACATCTGTTCTGATATCTTTGACCCTTCCAAACTTCATTTTGCGCCTCACAGCAGTGGTTGAAAAACTGAACAGCCTAATTGGAAGCCAATACTTGAGTAGGACTCGGAATCAATCACAAGAGCATTGGATATATGCCACTGGATCATTAGAGACTTTGTGGTGAGCCACCCGGGTGGCTCCAACGGCATGCGATTCCGGGTGGCTACGTCATGGCTGGTGGCTGGGCTTGGCTGGTTGTATTCCACCGCGAGGGTCCCTTTTTGCCTGTGTACTCCTCAATTTGCCTCCAGTATGATGTCGAAGATGGAAACCGAAGGGCTTGTGGGTGTAGCAGTAGAAATGGCGAGGAACGGGATACGGGAATGCAGCCACCAGTCGGCCACCAGATGACGTAGCCACTCATTACCGCATGCCGTTGGAGCCACCAGGCGGCTTCTGGTGGCTCACTGCAAAGTCTCTATTGAAAGTACACAAGAAGTCCTTGACAGTTCAACTAACAGTTTGGGCATACATTCCTGCAGTCAGTGTTTCCTACACTGCACTGCCAAGCCGGCTCATCAGCAGACTGGTGCTGATCATGGATTGCTAGTGTTGTCAAAGTCCGGTTCGAGTAAATGGTTCGAACCCGAACCGAACCGAACTGAACGCGAAGTTCAGGTTCAAAGGTCAGCGCATGGTCGAACCGAACCTGAAGTTCAGGTTCAAAGTTCAGCCATCGCAGGGAAGTTTGAACCCGAACCGAACTTGAACCCGAAACCCACTGTTATTGATCATTTTCTCACAATTTTGCCAACTTTTTGAATAGATTTTGATTGTACTGACCCTCAGAGTAGAGAAAATAAACCAGCATCTTGCCTGAGACTGTTGGTCCTAGTGCAAATGGAGCCATCGACAGGTGATGGGCTTGTGATCCCATTGTTGTCCCATTGATGCGACTAAATTGGGGCTTGTAACTGGCTCAGAAGGCATTCAGGCATTTCGTGGAGCTAGATATATCTACCATATGCTTTCTTGAACAATATTTGACGGCAAAACTTGCTTTGAACCTTGGTGAAACGCAGGAGGTTCGAACTCAGTCCGAACCTGAACTGAACCTGAACCCAAGTTCAGGTTCGGAGTCCATGATCCTGCCGAACCGAACCCGAAGTTCAGGTTCAGAGTTCAGAGGAAGGGCCTCCGAACTCGAACCGAACCGAACTTTGACATCACTATGGATTGCAAGTGGATGATCTCCGACAACGGGACCCCAGGTTCTGAATCTCATGATACTTACCGTGGTGAGCAGTGAGGAAATAGCCCAGCCAGGATAAACAGCATGGGGAGCAGCCACTGAGTCCACAGCTGGCAGAAAAAAAAACCAATCTGTGGTCGGGAAGCACAAATAAATCAGTGTTGATGTATACATGCATCCACACAGAGTGGATGTCATGTTGGATGCATGTAATTTTTCTATTTTTTGTGGAAGGTGCCCTGAGTAACAGTATACTCCCTGGTTCAAGCCTACCCACAAACCAAGGATCCCAGGTGTCTAGGGAGCCTAGAATGGGCTGATCACAAAGATTAAGTAAATCAGAGATATCACATCCAATATTGTAAATCAGACCTCAACCTTGGTGAACAAACTTTAAGTTGAGCTACCAGGAGTGTCCTTCCAAATTTGCAAGTCAAGAAGTCACCAATTGTATGCCCCAGAGAGAAAGGAAAATTGTAGTGATCGCAGCTGTCAAAATCAGTGATTGTGGCCGCAAAAAGGAAAGAGCACTGCCACCCTCATCAAAAGTGGAACAGACAGAAAAAGTTGCACAGAATCTGGCCCCACTGAATTTTAAAAGAACGAGAACTTAGCAAGTAAGTTCTCGTAATCTTCAGCTTTCCTTTCGTCTTGCGCTCCTTGTACAACGTGGTACTCACCATTACCATCCCAATAGCAGCGTTTTCAGCTCTGTGGGCGACCTCAAACACAGAGGCCCAGTTCTGGAACAAGTCTTCAGCGACCGAAAAAAAACTTTCAAAGAGCGTACAAAATTTCATACCAACACGTTGCAAGGCGCACCGCTCAGTCACGATTCCCGCTTCGGAAACTGTCCCAAGCTCCTTTGACCACTGTATACAATGCTGAAGCTGTTATTCGAAGGTCGCAAACTCGCCACGACATTCGGAGACGCCGTCTCATGGACAACGCGACCAAGATTTCCGTGGGCGACAGAACCCTTTCCGCTTTTGGTCTCCCGAAATGCTACTGAAAGTTTGTATTAGCGTCCTCAACCAGTCCGCCAGTCACATCGGGAACTGGGAGCCCCTTTCCTTGTGGGAGCTGGAGCACTGTATGTCGAATCTTCAAATAGATGCATTCAAATGCATAGCCATGGGCTGTACACTGCTGTAAAATGTACGGGAGCAGTGACAGAGCTTCTTAAGTCCACTGGTTTCCCGCCTCGTTGACGTCTCTTTCCTTCAATCCCTCAACTCTTTCCAGGTCGAGACGAGAGTCTATATCAGTGCTACTCGATACTCGATGGAGGCCGCCCGCACCGACTCCGCGGGACTCGTACCGGCTCCAGAAAGGTAAATCATATCTCCAAAGGCCCAGCGTCGACATTCATCGCAAACTCAGGTCCACGCAGTCCTTCAGAGAATCTAGCCGAATCGGTATCGAGGGATCACAACTCATGAACGTCGCGAGAGACGTACACATCCATCAGCAACCCACTGGTAATGTAAAATATGTCCTTGTGACCCCAGATGCTCATCCATGCAGCTGTTGTACATAGCCCATCAGCCGGGACTCTTACGACGACTGCGAACACACAATACACTCCTGGTGGATGTTACTGCGATCAGTTGTTGTTCCAAGGACGAGGGTTCCCGCTTTATGTTCCAGCGCCTCGAAACAATCTTCCTCCAGAGTATGGAAGACGCGGTGTCTATCGGGGATGTCGGCAGGGTCACTCCAGAGGGGGTTTTCGATTTCTTTTTCAACATATACCTACCCGCAGACCATCCGATAAACGACAACGACGTCCCCGATAATTTTTCACCTTTGACTGTGTACGATTCCAAAAGCGTGCTCTCGTTGGATTATCTGCCCGAAGATTTCGTCTCGACGCCGCATTCTGTCCGGAACTAGACCTGCCACCAAAACAGTGCGTTAGTTGCGATGAAATCTCAACCTCTCTGATCTATCCCAGGGAATTCGAGGATTTCTTCTTCGATGGCAATGGGTCTCAAGGCGCAATTCTGGCTATTCCGTTCGGCTCCCATGCTGAGAAACTTGACAGCTTGGAGCAGATGCTAGAATATGCGCGCGCCAACGCGGAGAGCTGGTACAAATACGTCAATGGCGCCAGGGGCCGTAGACTCTCCAATGGGTCGTTGTATCTTATTACTGGGTGGGAAAAGGCCCGCGCCTGGGGAATGGCCTCGTTCCAGAACGCAGCGGCCCAATCTCCATTCCGACTTGCATTTCAACCCGTTTTCGACGGTAACACGAGCGCCTACAAGTATCGGTGGACCGCGTCAGGACCGGCTCGCACCAGGACATCTGGTCAAATACCGGCCGAAAACGTAGCGCTCAATCAAACGGTTTTCATCCACGGATTTTCGATCTCGCTCGGAACGGGTATTTGGGGCAAACTCTTTAAAGGCGTCGAGATTTCGCAGATTGTGGATTTTCGGGTTGGACAGACAAACCGGGATTACGTGCCGTATGGATCTCAAGGATCTACCTTTTCGTGGTCATTTGGCTTTTTTTCTGGAGGCTCTACTGGAGGGAAACAGTATGGGCGCGAGGACCCCGCCTCGACGGATGCCGTCAAGATTTCTGATTTCGCTCCGGCGCAGAACGTGAGTTGCATTTAACCGCTGCAGAGAAAGCCCATCGTGTCCACAGTTTTTCCATCCGTCCAAAGTAATAAACAATTACATGCTTCAGAAGGTAAGCAGCCCAGGCCATTCGAAATATTGCAACAATGTGACTGTTTCCCAGTTCCCGGATGCCGCTGTTGTGATGAGCCACGACGACGATTGGCGGATATTCTCCGAGCGGTGCGTCCGCTACCACGATCTTTCATCTGCAGATGCATTCATATGTTTGTGCTCAGGATAATAACAATGACGATGCAGTGTCACTGCTGAAGCGCGCCTGCGAGGATCTCTCGCTAGAAGAGGCGGATGGTCTGATTACGATCCGTCGTGCGAGAGACAAAGGTGAGGAGGATGACGCCGTGGTCTTATCTCCAGAAGATATTCTTGGAACAGAGTCTTCTATAGGAGCTGACAGGGACTACCAAGAGGACACCCAGCCACAGCAACTTCCTAGCTCACAGCTGCAAGTCTTTCACTCGCCCAATTCGACCGAATACGTAAGTTTCAGTGCTTGCATCTGCCCGCCGGGCCCTTGCATTTGCGGAGGAATCCGTCACACTAGCACCTCGAAACTCGATGAATATCGCCAGCTTGAAGACCTTCCTCTTGACAAGGCAGCTTCCATCAGTGCAGAAGCGCTTCACGATCCCACCATTCACCCGTCCTCCGTGCCCGACACAAGCAATGCCAACATTGGCAGCGCCTGCAGTTATGTAACACAGCTCGGAGTGCACAAAGGAAGCCCGGGAACCCCACCGGACGAATTTGAGAGTCAGACGTCCAGCAGGTCGGAAAACTTGCTGGATCTTTCCTCCGACTCGGAGGCCTGGTTTCAACCCTCTGCCCGCCCGCGCAAGTCGCGCCGCGAGAAGCCCCGTATCGAGCTCGCACCAGACCAGCCTCCGACGACGCAGGGAAAGCCCAGAGCACGAGTATATGTTGCATGCGTCCAATGGTATGCATCTCCGACTTTCTCTCTCTTTGTCCCCTCCGCTTACTGTACCATTTCGATCAATTCGAATGGCACTTTGGGCTGTGACTTTTCATACGAATGGAACCATTCGTAGCCGAGCCCAAAAAGGCAATTTGATCCGTCGGCTAAGCTCGGCTATCACCGGCACGCCTCGGCAGAGCCAAAATCGCCTCAGTGACCCTGTGACATACGAAAAATTCCGTATGAAATGGGGCTTGTGACTTGTGACCATTCGAATTGATCGAAATGGTACAGTACATGCACCTATGTAGTCGGACTCGCAAGATTCGCTGCGACGGGGCTAAGCCCTTTTGCCACAATTGCGGCAAACGCGCCAATGGCGGCTTTGGCTGTAATTACGACGCATTACCCAAGCGTCGGGGCCCGGACAAGCGACCTGGTGCCCGTCAGCGTGTGGCGCGGAAAATGAACGGCGAGCCGAGCACTCGTTCTCGACGAGCCGCATCCTCCTCGCAGGACTATCCCCCAGACGATACTGGAAACCAACTCCCGCCCTTCTCGTTGCCGTCCCCGACGTCCAGCAGCGGGCACACTCACTCTCCTGAGCTGCACGACGCTCGCATGCCGGACTCCTACATAAGTACTTGTGCTTGTCACGGGCTAGCGCACTGTCCGTCACCACGTTTCCAAGGCGGATCCCTTCCCCTGCTCGACCATGTCACTCCGGGACCTCAGGTACGTCATACACTGAGTCGGAAAAAGTAATGGATCACCAGATCTGGAAAATTGGACGCGGTGTCGAGCCCGATGGAGGGACATTGGAAACTGGTTGTGGGGTGTAGTAGGAGCACTAGGAGGACCACTATTAGCAGGTACAAATCGGAGTCCGAAATCGGTTCTGTTCGGCTTCAGTGGCGTGTCAAACGCGAACATGTGATCCATTTGTTATTCTGCATTTGGTTGACCCACGCTATTTCCCGTGAAACACTGCAACGACTGGCCCAAATGAGTTAAAATGCTGTACAGCTCCTCTTCACTATCCCATCTTCCATCTGTGACCCAAAGCAGTGCACTTCCGGCCTGCTCAGGGACTCAGAAACATCAAATGAAGAAATCAGTAAAATAATCCTCCTGTGCGCCCAGGACCCCCTACCTATATGGTATAACTTGTCAGTGGGAGCTCATGGATGCCAGAAAAGCTTAGTTGACCTCAAAAAGTGGAAATTCAATGTGCAGAGTCCTCCATTCAATTTTCATTGCCAAACTGAACATTGGGTTGAAAGTTCGGCACTTGTTCTGAGGTGTCGTGAGTGTCAATGCCATACAGAAACTGACCAGGATGAAGCCTGGGATATTCTACTCCATTAATCCAATCTCCCAGGTACAGGAACAGAGGTACATATATGCCCCGAGACCAGACAGTGTTGTGTTTCAGCATTGATCTGTGGCCGGATTTTCCCATAGGGTCAACCATCACACCATTGAGTCTGTGCATCTTCTAGGCATCTCATAGGATCCCAGAGGGGACAACTGATCAATCAAGACCCAGAAATATGGCTTATTGGGGCTGTTGGGAGGCTCCTTGCTCAGGCTGTATATACAGATCATGCAAAAATCAACATCAGGCAACCACCCACCATGCACATCTGCATGAGTTGCCTTTCTTACACTCTAGGTGTAACTCAGTGACCCACATCTACTGTATTCAGCCGGACTTTCACATCATGCAAGGCCCTATTCCAAGATCGAGGCCACCAAAGAGCCGTGGCTAGGCATCGGCACGGGTACGGGTAACGGGTACGGGTACGGGTAGCCGAGTTGGATACCCGTGACCCGCGGGTAAGCCGCCACCCTGGGCAAACTGCCGTGTTGAAATTGAGAAATGGTGTTTCGAAGTGTGAGCATGTTCAATTCACCGTATCGACCATTGAATCACATCAATTCAGCCGGAAAAAATCCTATAGGCTCCAAACTACCGCCATCTCGGCCACCAACCCGTGGGTAACCCGTACCCGTACCCGCGGGTACGGATACACAGCCACCGCGGGTACGGGTACGGGTAGACCCCCACATACCCGCGGGTTTACCCGTGCCGATCCCTAGCCGTGGCCAAACGGTGGTTGAAGTTCTTTGACTCTGATAGGGTGTGAGGTGGTCACAGTTACCTTTCCTGTGTAATTGGGGTACTCCTTAGAATTGGAAGAGTTGCCCTATACATGCTTGAGACCTCTCATTAAAGACTACTGGCAGGCCATGGGCACCTTTGCCGTGTTAGTGGTCATCAGGAAACACCTCCCCAGGTATTTTTGGCACATTTTGCCAAAATTTGCCAAAAATATTGAGAATAGCTGAATATCCAAAGAATGAGCAAGAATATGTTAGTCCCAACAAAAATACCAAAACTTTTGGCACTTTTGGAGTGGATATTGGCATTGGTTGAACCTTGCCAACAGAGCAGAAATGAAGAATGAAGCAGAGGGGGAACATTGCATCTCAGTGGGAGCAAAACATTTACCATCAGCCCTGCTCACTGATTGTTGATCAGGAACAGCTGATAATCAATGATTGACAGGGACTTACAGAAGTGATTGAGATCTCAGTGGCTAAGTCTATTTATTGTATTTAAATGACAAGGATAATTAAATGGTGCTTCAAAGGGGAGTCAAACGAGTGACCTCTTGCAAAAGGTACAGACAACACAAAGGGGGAAGCTTACTACTACACTACAATAGAGACATGAGTCTGGTCATCTTAGCTCCCATGATGTGACCCCATGAGTCCAACAGTATTATGCACCACCAGAAGAGCACTCAGGGATGGGCTTAGTGAGAGATGAAAGCCAATCAAGGGCAGATGTGCCTCCACTTCATATTCCAAAGAGACTGATCTTGTTTGAGGTGCACCACAGACGCTATACCAGAAGACTGAGGTGAGTTGGTGACCTGGAATACAAGACTTCCTGGCTGTGGATGGATGACTAGAAAGTTTGGCAAATTTGCTGAAACACACCTCAAAATATCTGGCCCACTAAAAAAAGTTTGGCCAGTTTGCTGAGAAATACCTCAAAATTTCTGGCTCACCAAAAAAAGTTGTGATGTTTTTGCAAAGCTTTCAGAAATTTTGGTGGACAAGCTCTGGTCAGTTGGAATTGGTACTTTATACAGGTGTACAGCAGCTACCTTTAATGTACTACATTTTGATCAGGTTCCCAATATCATACTGATGAAAAGCAAAATCTCCATTTTGGAAACTTTGTCAACATTGGGCAAAAGTTTCGAGAATGACTGCAAAATATTTGAGCTGCAAGATATTTTTGAAAGATTTGCGATAAAATATCCAGGGAGGTTTTTCCTGATGGTCACCACTTCATTGACCAAGGGCTTCACAACCAACCCACTTGAGACTCGATTTTTGGGCCCAGAATTGCTCAACAGACATCAAACTATCATTCAATCCAATTTCGAGTTGCACCTGCAGCATTAAGTCCAGATAAAAGATCAAACACGTGGATTTGACGGAAACCAGATTTTAAAATGGATCACTTTCATTTTTGTGATCGCTCTGCTACAGCAAGGAGAGGGTCAGGTAACTCAATATTTTACGGGTATATACTAGACCCTGTAAGCTTCATTCGAAGACCTTAACATTGCCCAGAAGTGGCATGGCTGTGAAGCAATGCATCAAA
This sequence comes from Roridomyces roridus, assembly GCA_029378245.1. Taxonomy (NCBI): domain Eukaryota; kingdom Fungi; phylum Basidiomycota; class Agaricomycetes; order Agaricales; family Mycenaceae; genus Roridomyces; species Roridomyces roridus. Next base: position 177,467 of record JARKIF010000001.1, on the reverse strand, counting down.
CAATTTCAAACCATGCGTGATCCATTACTTTTTCCGAGTCAGTGTATGGTCCGCGTGTATCATGATGAGAGGCGATACCTCCACTCCCATTGCTGAGAAATGTCAATTCGCAATGAGAGCGTGGCTCGAGGCCGATGCGATTGAAGAAGCTTTGAATCGCCATACTTGTGGTATCGAAAAGGCTTTTATATACCATGGTCGTGAATACATCTTCAAGTGAGACTCTCGCTCACCTCCTTCTCCATTCTCTGACTCCCTCCTCCAAGTACCCGCTTGTGCATCTCGTTCGACTTCCAGCGTTTCGTGCCCCTCGTCTCAACGAATGGGCTCTTCCGAGAGAAGGCTGAGGACTGGTGTACGTATTCTTTTGACTAGCCAAGTTGGTTGTTGATCCCGCGTAGTGAGACATCAAGCCTGCGTCGCCCAGCAGTTTATGGCCGGCTTGGACACCATCACCGGCAATTCGGGCAATACTCTGGCCAAGCGACCCTTTTTTGTGTTCTGGTTTATGGCACAAGTGTCCAGGTGCGGCCTTTGCCATTTTCAGCCATGTTTTTGCTCAAGTTGATTGTAGGGGAATCACGCTGTGGCAATGCGACAATACCATGAGTATTGCCTTGGATGTCTGTAAAAAGCTGCTGGCTCCGATTGACTATCTGACGGCGCTGTGGCCTTGTCAAGAACAGCGGATGCGTTATGAATCCCTTCGGGGACGTCTCCGTGACGCTTTTGAATTCGCCGGAATTGCGCCCCTTCCTCCTTTGAACCTTACTTTACCCACCCCTACCTCTATCGACGAATTCATGTAGCCTCTGTTTTCTTTTTTATTTCTTCTTTCTTATTGCGGAACCGTTCCTCGTTCATGTACCGGCGCACGGGACGGGTAATGTCGTTGACCACACCACGAGAAGATGGATCTGTTCTGTGTTAGAAGAGGACAGAACTACCTACAGTTTACTACGTATCCTATCCTCGTTTTCAATACTCCTTTCCTCTTCGTCTTCTTATTTTGTTTGTTTGCGTTTTCCCTTGGTTTCCCAGCGTCCAGTGTCAGACTCTGGCTGATTCAAGACGGGTCTTGTTCCTCTTATCTGTTGCCACTGGCCGATATTTCTTTTCTGGTGTATGTAGTAGACTCTTGCCAGGCCCTCCCCTCGCTCGCTCGCTCGCTCTTGACGTGTATTTAATTTTCTGCCTTTCTTTTCTGGCGCGTTTTATTTTTTGTATTCGTGCACAACTTCAGGAATGAAAGGTAAATTGAAAAACATTCATCGAGTTCAAGGAAGAAGGGCACATTAGGTCTTCAAGCTTCAGGGCTCAGGCCTTAATGACCGTTGACGTTTTCACTATTTCCCAGTTCCCTGACGCAGCAGTTGTGATGAGCCACGACGACGATTGGCGCGATATTCTCCGGAGTCCGAGCTGTGCGTTCACTACGACGATCTTTCATCCGCGCTCAGAGTTTCGTGTTTAGGATAATACCAATCAAGATGCAGGGTCACTGCTGCAGCGCGCCTGCGAGGATTTCTCGCTAGAAGAGTGGAATGGTCTGATTACGATCCGTCGTTCAAGAGACAAAAGTGAAGAGGATGTCACCATGCTCCTACCTCCAGAAGATATTCTGAGAGTAGAGTCTTCTATAGGATCTGACACGGGCTACCACGGGATGCCGTTTGATCCAAAAACTGGAAAAACTGGAACGAGCGAATCCTATTATAACCCCATACAATACGCTGTTCACCATATACAGTACCTGCTTTTATGGGCCATTGCTAGCGCATGGCACTCCGAGTCTGGGGGTGTGGAGACAGGAAGGGAAGGCAGTGGCCCAAGGTCACAGGTGTTGTGGTAGCAAGGAGTGTGGATTCTAATGAGGCGATCGAGTCCAAGGGCAGTAATTGATTTCGAATGATGAGGATGTTGCGAGGACGTCGACAGTTGAGAGTCCGGCCTGAAGCAAGAGGCGCGCAGCCGCTGTCAACGGAGTCAACGGCTGGCGTTGGCGGGTTGCCGTTTCACCGCCGTTACCCTTCGGTGAAGATCGCAACCACGGCGGAGAGAAACCAAGAGATCCATGTTCCGGCTCAACGCTTACTAAAAGCAAATTAGTAGTCAAAGACGTCATCAATCAAAAATTGGACCCCATGTTGGCGGAAAACGGGCCGATAAGACCGAGCTTAAAAATAAATTTTTAAGACTCGGAACCCCTATGCCAAAGACGCCAACAACATGCAATACACGTCTGATGCGGCAAGCCTCAACGTCTCTCCCCAATCCCGCTACTCCGACCTTCCTGACGATCCCACCGTCCCTGTTACTGCCCCGATTCCCATGGCGGGGTCGAAGCAGAACGTCACATCTATGCGTACATCCAAGGCATCCATCAGGAAAAATTGCCAGAAAAATTGCTGCCAGCCAAGTCTATGATGCCTGTCATAGTTCAATATTGCATCGAGCTTCAACTCTGTAGTCTATGTAGGCACAGTAGCTCAAAGGGCTAGCTCTGTAGTGAAATATTGCTCTCTGTACTTTCAGTGCCATGAAATGTTGCACAGAGCATCAATTACTGGGGACTACATAGTCTATATATTGAGAAGAGCTACATATATCACCAACATCAGCAACAACTGCTCTGGAACAAAATGTGTAATGAGTTCAGTGGGACTCAGACTGGATTGAAGGGTTTCGGCACATTGATGCCAACTGATCCGGATGTCGGCATCAATGCTCCGATGTCATCATCCATGATCCGATGTCGGCATCTTTGATTTTTAACCTGCAGAACTGTTCCCAAGTAATTAACAGTTTTGAAATACAGCACAAGTGGCTTTGCAGATGGACTGACTGCAGTCTCAGTGAATGACTTAGCCAATTTGACCAAGAACCACCAAAAAGTTGTCAAACCCCATAGTGGTTGCATTGATTCTTAGCCTCACACATGCCTGTGTAGCTTACTTGTTATTGCCCCATTATGATATCTTCTCCCACTTAGCAGTGGTCTCCTGTTCGAGTCCCACCAGTTGCAATTAAATAATCTTCAGATTACTTGCCCAGCGAGAAATCCCTCAAGAAGGTTGTAAGGCAACCACTAGGTGAGTGAATCTTTTTGACTTTTTGACTTTTGCCCCTGTTTTGAGACCTGCAATGTAGCTCCCCCAGTCATCATTGGAGTGCATCATAGTACTACATTGACTACCTGTCTACAGAACTATGAAACTATGTTGCACTACAAACCTGTGGCACAGGACTACAGTGCACAATATTTTAGGGGGAAGATGATGGTACTACACCAAGTATGTTGCATACATAGAGCTATGTCTTCATCGGAATTTTTCCTGATGTCGCACCAACAGCACAAGCAAGAGGCCACTTTCGTGTGTCCTGTCCCAGGATGCGGTGATGTATGTGCTCTAAACCTACTATAGAAATCAACCAACTCGAAACAACAAGACTAGATGAGTCTCGATACAGACGAATCTATATCTAAACAACCCAATCACGAAGCTCCGGGGCGAGTGACAACTATATTGACAGCAGGCAAAGGCGAGTATAAGTCCCTAGTACAGGGCCTTATGAAAGGTTGTAGGGAATACTGTGATATTGTCTCGATATGATTGGTCGAGTTTTGTATTGCGAATCAAAATCCTTGATGAAAACCAAGGATGGCGATTCTAAAGCGTTTTGTAGATTTTAAAGCTTCACAGCTAACACAAAAGATAGATTGAGTTTGGCTAAAGCCGGGTTTTTGCAATAAAGCAGGTATTTGGGTCTCTCGATCCCTTTTACACTGGTATCTGAAGACGACAGCAACCGATACAACACGGATTTCACAAATTCCAACAATTCCTGAACCAATTCCTGACACTGAACACACAACCAGACCCTAACTGACACACAAACCGTACCAAGCCGTAGCAAGCCTTCCAAAGCTGCCACTGAGCTGAAACCCTAATCACAATCCAACTTGCACTCGAACCAAACTATGCTTCAAACTCGATTCACACAACGGGAGCCAACAAAACAACAATTTAGATTTTCAAGGGCGATTGCTTATTCTACGCAATGCACCTTCGAAAGCCTCGGACAAATCCCGTAGTCGCAGCTGGTAGCTTGCTAGTGGGGGAAGTATCCGCTGCCCTCTTGGGTAACACTCTATCTACTTTATACATGTCCGGGAATCATATGATAGTACAAACGAATGGCGCAATAATGATGAATCTCCCACGTATCCTGAATAGAAACGACCTGATTGGTTGATCTGGCACTGGTGCTCAGTCAGCCAGAGCGCCAAGCCATGATTCAGCATGTTATCTCGTGATTCCATCGCTGATCCATGACTCGGACAGTTTGGATATCTTGTATCCCTTCTTCCCCTCCAGAGTATGGCCTCAAAACGTACTCCCACGTGTTGTAGGTCTCGAACGATACCCATATCTCCCACTCTTGGTCTCGGATACCAGCAGATACTTGACTAAAAGTCCGTATCCGAGCCGGAATCCACTTGTTCCGGCTACTACGTCACTTCCATCGGACCCGTCTCGGCGGTCTGCTCATGTTTCAGGTCATTCGGCCGACTTGTCCATCATTCCGTGAACTCCCGAACCTCCGAATTGCACTCGCACCAAGGTTCGAACTGCTGACAATCATACAACGGTTAAGAACTGTTTAATTGGTGTATCCCATTGGTAAGGCAGGTATCCACACCTCCTACATGTTTCGGAGTGAGTCCATCAGTCGTATCCAGGTAAATACCCTTCAACCTGTATAGTACTCTAAAGTATCCACCGTACTGACTGTCTCTGGGCTCGGCATCAGCTCTCGTATTGAGATCATATAGTATGGAAACCACATCTGAAATCGTGCAAAATACGCGTTTTCAAGGGCAGTCAAATTCCATGCTCATCAGCGGCTTGACCTTCAATCGCAGCTTCAATCTCAAGGGCTATATCCGTTCGCACAACGAGGAGAAGCCTTTCTTGGGCAAGTGGCCAGAGTGCGGCAAGGGTTTCGCGCGACAGCACGATTGCAAGCGGCACGAGCAGCTGCATACGAATCACCGTCCGTTTGCGTGCGATGGGTGTAATAAGCAGTTTGCGAAGATGGATGCACTCAATCGCCATTGTGCGTTTTCTGTTTCTCCGCCTTTTCTTCCATCCTTTACTGACCTCTTGTGTAGTGCGTTCGGAAGGTGGAGCCCAGTGTCAGCGGACGCTCGAGGCCAACGGGCGCATGCCCGACCTTTCTGCGAACGGAGGGGGCGGGCTGATGCCAGGTGGCCGGGATGCTGGTGGTCATGCGCGCTCGTACAGCACGGGGAGCTACTCTCCTGAGCCGCCGCCGCCGACGTCGCTGCGGCTGATGACCAAGCAGGAGGATCCGTGGGCGAATGTGCATGGCGTCGCGCTATAACCTCCCTCTCTCCCCTCGACCGTGACGTTCCGTAGCCCACACTCACCGCTCACTGCTGTCTGTCTAGTGTTGGATGAGTCCGGTTCAAAGAAACGGTTCGAACCTGAACCGAACCGAACCGAACGGCCGTTCAGCGTTCAGGTTCAGGAAACTGCTGAACCTGAACGCAAGGTTCGGTTCAGCGTTCGGCCGGGAGCACTCGCGTTCGAACGCGAACGCGAAATTGAACCGAAAGCGGCCATCTTTCAGATTTTGACGGCACTTCCGAGGTAATTAGCAGGGTGATACTCGATAGAGTAGAGAGAAAACTCACACAGTGACCGTTCATTTCACAGAATCTAGGTTGGAGACTGTGGTGGGTCGGCGCTGGCTGTCTCAGCCTGTCTGATCAGTCTTGATGGCACATCAGAGCTGCGCGAGTCCTACTGTATGGGCGCTGTGGACCTCAAAGTGGGCTAAGTGCTTGGTCTGGGGTATTCAGTGATTCCTTAAGCACATTTGGCCATCATATACCTTTAGATTCTGTGTGGACTATCGCCGGGAAAATCCGGGGTTCGAACGTGTTCGAACGCCGAACTGAACGTGAACGCGCGTTCAGGTTCGGCGTTCGAGGTTTTGCTGAACCGAACGCTAGGTTCAGGCTCGGCGTTCGACGAAAAGTGTCCTGAACGCGAACCGAACCGAACCGATCCATCACTATGTCTGTCCCCGCCTCAAAATCAAATCCTTGTACTTTTATCATTCTGAATCATCACTCTCAGTCGCTCGTAGCTCTATGATCCATACCTGCCTGGACCTTCTTGCAATGGGTCGTACTACCTACAGTTTACTACGTATCCTATCTAGGGCTGGGCACCGTAACCGTATCATACGGAATACGGCTCCGTAATACGGACACGGTGCCGTGCCGTGGCCCCTGGTAGTGGTCTTAACACGGGCCGTGTTGGACACGGCCGTGTGCCGTATTTCCCGTGGAAACACGGCCGTTACGGCCGTAATACGGCAATGCGCGGCAATCTCCTCTAAACAGTTATCGCGGGTGATTTGTGTCAGAATTGTCTCACCAAGCGATGTGGGAGCTTCGGACAACTGCGGAAACAACATCCCCTTTAGATGAGCGAGCAGCTGGGGGCTGCCGCGGGGATCGTCGATGTTTACGGTAGCTACATCAATGCATCAATCCGCCATCACCCTTCAAAGCCGACGGTGGCGGATGTTCTCCGCCCACATTTTGCCCGAAGAAGGATGGCCATGCATGGGAGAGGTGCTTCATATTGTAAGATTCAATGCCGATGGTCATAATCATCCAGGAATTCTGACTCCCATGAGAAATGATTGGCCATCAATTTACGGCCGTGTTACGGAAATACGGCCGTATACGGTGCCGTAGCGTACCGTGAGTGATTGATACTACCATTCTACGGGCCGTAATGTCACGGCCGTGTCTCAATACGGCCGTATCAATTACGGCCGTGTCCGTTACGGTACGGTGCCCAGCCCTAATCCTATCCTCGTTTCAATACTCCTTTCCACTTCGTCTCCTTATTTTGTTTTCGTTTTCCCTTGGTTTTCCCAGGTGACTCCACGCGACGCGAGTCGGCGACAACGAGCGTGTGATCGAGCGACGAGGCATGTGATCGTTACACGGATCAGATCCATAAATCGGACGCTCAAGTTGCCGAGCTTTTCGCTTGGCTTTTCGCTCTGGCATTGCCCGGCTCCCCTTCATCTTACCCTTCGTCTTTCTCCTTGTACACTTGATGGGACACGGACCCATGGTCAGGCACCCACCATGACACACTCATCTGGCATCCCCAATACTTACGCCGGGCGGTTCACAGCAAGAATACTTAACAGCGTTTTTTGGGTTTGCGAAGCGAGAGTCACTGAAGACTTGCATCCGGACTTCGCCGCTGTGTTTGGAGTCGCCCCAGAGCTGTCCCAAGCTTCTCTGACCACCTGATACAGTGCTGAAGCTGTTATTCGAAGGCCACAAACTCGCCACGGAGACGCCATCTCATGGGGAGATCTTCTTGGGGCCACAGAACCCTTCGGCCTTTGCAATTGGTCTCCCAACATCCTGCTGTGCCAGTCAAATGCGGCTCATCTCGTTCTCATGGTACTAGTACGAACACATAGCCCCTTCCCATATGGAAGACATCAGAGCACTGGAGGACTTCCCATGGGTGTCGCTGTCGAATCTTGTTGAAACAGATGCATAGCCATGGGCTGTACAGCAGTGACGAAGCTTCTTAAGTGCACTGTTTCCCGCCTCGTTGACCTGTCTTTCCCTGAACTCTCCCCCAGGTCGACACAACACATCGACACGCCACATCAGATATGATACCTCATTCCATGGAGACCCAGCGCACCGACTCCGCGGGGCTCGTACCGGCTCCAGACCGGTAAATCATATTTTCCAAGCCGAGCGCCGACAGTCATCGCATTCTCAGGTCCGCGCAAATGTTTCCAGAAGCTAGCCAATTCAGTATCCGGGGTTCGCATTTCATGAACGTGTCGGGAGATGTGAATATTAATCCTCCGCCCACTGGTAAGTACTGAGAAACATCTCCTTGTGACCGCAGATGCTCACCTATTCCAGCTGTCGTGCATAGGCCACCAGCAGAAACCATTACGACGACTGGGGACACACAATACACTCCTGGTGGATGTTACTGCAACCAGATGTTATTCCGAGGTCGAGGATTCCCTCTCTACGTTCCGGCACCTCGAGGCAATCTTCCTGCGGAGTATGGGAGACAAGGTGTTTCCATCGGAGACGTCGGAAGGGTCACCCCAGAGGGTGTTTTCGATTTCTTTTTCAACCTTTACCTACCCGCAGACCACCCGATCAACGACAACGACGTCCCGGATAATTTCACGCCTTTGACTGGGTACGACGCCAAGAGCATACTTCCGTTGGATTATCTGCCCGAAGATTTCGTCTCGACGCCAGATTCTGTCCGGAGAATAGATCTACCATCACAACAGTGCGTTTGTTGCGAAACAATTCTCTACCTCCCTGATTTATTCCAGGGAGTTCGAAGATTTCCTCCTCGAAGGCAGCGGATCTCGAGGCGCAGTGCTTGCCATGCCCTTCGGCTCCCATGCCGAGAAACTCGGCAACAGCTTGGAGCAGATGCTAGAATATGCGCGCGCCAACGCTGAGAGCTGGTACCAACACAGCAACGGCACGAGGGGCCGTCGACTATCCAATGGGTCCTTATATCTGATTACGGGGTGGGAAAAGGCCCGAGCATGGGGAATGGCCTCGTTCCAGAACGCGGCAGGACAATCTCCATTCCGACTTGCGTTTCAACCCGTTTTCGACGGTAACACGGGCGCCTACAAGTATCGGTGGACCGCGTCGGGACCGGCTCGCACCAGGACTTCTGGTCAAATACCGGCTGAGGACGCTCCCCTCAATCAGACGGTTTTTATCCACGGATTTTCAATTTCGCTCGGAACGGGCATCTGGGGCAAACTCTTCAAAGGTGTCGAGATTTCGCAGATTGTGGATTCCCGGTCTGGACAAGCCAACCGGGATTACATTTCGTTTGGGTCTCAAGGATTCTCCTTTTCGTGGTCATTTGGCTTTCTTTCTGGAGGTGGGTCTACCGGAGGGAAACAGTATCGACGCGAGGACCCCGCCTCGACGGATGCCGTCAAGATTTCTGATCTAGCTCCGGTGCAGAACGTGAGTTGCATTGAACTACTGGACAGAAAGCTCATTCTGTCCGTAGTTTTTCCATCCGTCCCACGTAATAAACAATTACATGCTTCAGAAGGTACGCTGTCTAAGCCGTTAGCAATATTGTAACAGTGTAACTATTTCCCAGTTCCCTGATGCAGCGGTGGTGATGAGCCACGACGACGATTGGCGGGATATTCTCCGAGTTGTGCGTTCACTACTTACGACGACTCCTCATTCGCACTGATATGTTCGTCAGGATAATGCCAATCAAGATGCAGTGTCACTGCTGAAGCGCGCCTGCGAGGGTTTCTCGCTAGAAGAGTCGAATGGTCTGATTACGATCCGTCGTTCGAGAGACAAAAGTGAAGAGGATGTCGCCATGGTCTTACCTTCAGAAGATATTCGGGGAGCAGAGTCTTCTATGGGAGCTGGCAATGACATGGACTACCAAGAGGACACCCAGCCACAGCTGTAAGTCTTTCACTCGTCCAAATTGACCGAACACTCAAGTTTCAGTGCTTGCACCTCCCCGCCGTGCCCTTGCATTTGCGGAGGAATCCGCCACTCCATCGTTCCGGAACTCGATGAATATCGCCAGCTTGAAGACATCTCCCTTGAACTGGCTCCTCCTATCAGTGCAGAAGCGCTTTACGATCCCACCATTCACTTGTCCTCCGCGCCCGACTCAAATGATCCCAAAACGACTCGCCGGAAAGCGTGTGACAACTGCAGGTATAGGAATCTTTCATCTGGCCATTAGTACCTAATGTTTACCCCCCGCCCAGGCGTCTGAAAATTGTATGCCCTATGAAATATTTTTGTTTCGTCTCTGATTTCCGGACCTAGAAATGTGGTACCTCCTCACGATGCGAGCGTTCGCCGGCGAAGAAACAAACCCCGTCAAGTGGCATTGTGGCCGGGTACAACATCAAAGCATGTTCCAACTGCAGGTATTTTGTGAACCTGTAGTTTCTTCTTCTATGCTCATGCACTTTTAGACGTCGTAAAATCGTACTCCTTCCCTTTATTTTTATTTTTTTTCATCTTTCATCCTTCTAACGATCCGGTATGAAGAGTTGCAGTGTGGTTCGACCGGTGTGTACGGAGTGTCAACTGCGTCCTCCCCGTTCGGGAGCGCCATGCGAGTACCTGGACAGCGGATCAAGTGTTGATAGGCTTACCCTGGCACAAACCCCTCCAACACAAGTCAAACACACTGCCAGTGAATCAAACATTCCCGCTTCGGTTGCATGTCTCCAATGGTAGGAATTCTTTCAAATGACGGATGTCCTTGTTTCAACTGACGAACATGTAGCCGAACTCGTCGAATAAACTGCGATGGAGCCAGTCCATGTCACAATTGTGAGAGTATCGGGACTGGCAGCACCTGCAACTATGATTCTCCAGTCTCGAAAACCAATGATAGACTGGATCCTGACGAGAAACCCAATATAACCACTGAAGCTTACCCACCGGGCGAATTTCAGATCCCGGCCCACTCATCATATGGATTCTCCCCACCTGGGACGCCGTTCGATCCAAAAACTGAAACGAGCGAGTCCTATAACCCCATCCAGATCTCATCATATGGATTCTTCCCACCTGGGACGCCGTTCGATCCCAAAACTGGAACGATACAATACACATCTCATGCGGCAACCAAATTAACAGACCGGATCCGTCGTCATTGCTTCAATTGTTCTTGCCAAGATACAAGCACATGGCGGCGCAGCACACTGAGCCCCGGGAAAATTCTATGCAACAAGTGTGGGCTGTATGAACGCATACACTCCCGGACTCGACCAGTGCGATTCAGTTCGGCTAAGGCCAGATGACGCATATTCAACAACCCACGGGCCGCCGAGCACACCGAGCCAGCGGAGCATATGGGAGGCTTTTGCCGCTCCGAGGGGAAGTGTTGGAGAAAGGTTAGAGCCAGATCCCGACCCTCCTGATCCCTGTGTACTTCTAATATTATTTATACCGTCGATGGATTAAGCAGTTGCATTTCAGTATACTGAGTTGAGATCCAAGTGACGCGACCAAGACGCGACCTAATCCAGACATGTGATCGATATCCGGATCAGATCGGTTGGTTACCAGAAGTCCGACCTCTTGCCAACCTCTTGCACTGCGATCCCGTTCATCATCCGTTCGTTTTCTGTCGCATCCAGTTTGTACCAAGAGAAGTACATAGTAAAATTCGAAATCCTGGACCTTCACTTAGCCCTTGTGGCACTTGGGCCGGCCGAACCAGCAGATTCCAGGAGTAATATACCCGCCGCTGGCAAAGTCGCTGGCGGCCACCGGTGGCCCCCGATGGACATTGGCGGCCGTTGGCAGACGATGATTGTCATCGGTTGCCGACGGATCGCTGACACATTTTGGTGATTGCCGCTGGCTTGCATCAGATTATATTCTCCCAACCTGCACAGCTCAGCCACTGGATTACAGTGGACTTTTCACGAATATTTGACAGCTTGTTCGAGATGTGACTATGAGAGAAGCCTGCATACATGTTATTTGTAAACATCGATGGGGATCCCATCGGTAAGTCTCAGACCTTAGGTTGAAAACCAGGCTCCAAGCTAAGGCTTAGCCTCAGGCCTTAATTAAGGCCGAAGACCTTAGGACAAACCTCAGGCCTTAGGCCTTAGGGCCAACACTGACACAATGGCTCTGCGCAATTTGAACATGAAATGACTCTGGAAATTCAACAGTGGCATCACACTCGACGGAAGAATTTGATGCATTGGAATCCGGTGGATCCCACCTAGACCAGAGCTGGTCTGTCTATGAGTTGTCGATAGACAGACCAGTCGATCTGGGAAATGATCAAAGGGAGGTGCGGCTTGCCTTTTTGGGCGATTTCGGCATTGTCACGTGATTTTAGCATCGAAACGGTCGTTTCCGGTCTTTACGACCTCTGTAGGCTGAAATTCATGTTGTATTGCCTCCAAGGTACTCTTAAATACACTAGGAGTAGGGTGGGAAGATTCAAATTGCTGGTACATAGGATTTAATGATACAATAGTAACAATACAGGAAGAATTTGGGGAAGAAGGGAAAGGGATCCAATTCGGTCGGGGCCTAGCCAGACAACCTGCCTGTCTGGCTAGGCGCCCACGTACGATGTCCACATTCGACGGGCGTCGCGTTCGGAGGGAGTAGCGTAGTAAGCCGCGGTAACAACGGACAAAATCGCGCCGTCCGGTCTGGACTCGCGATCTTGGCTCCGAGTTGTGTGACAGCCAGGGCGCCGGTGTCGGTAGGAAGTTGGAAGGGGAGGAAATTGGGGCGTAACGTGCGCTGCAGGCCGCCTGCGCGCATTCGAGGCGGTAGGCGCGAGCAGGGTGAGGCCAGGTGGCGGGAAGTGTGGGGAATCCCATGCATGGAAGTCACGGCGAGAGCGATTTTAACGCAGTCTCTGGAAAGCGGGCCTTCGCGAAGGAGGCATCTTGTGTTTAGCGACCTCGGATAGAGAAAGAGAATGAGAACGCACCTTCACCTCGCCCTGGCTACCCCAGATCGTCTCTCTCGAGCACGTTCCGCCCTCGCGTTGAGACTCGTCGTGTTTCCACCGGCGGCTAGTCAGGCGTGGGGTCGCCAAGAGGTGCAGACTATGGTGTGGGTCGAATGCGGATGAGGTGGCTGGTCGTGCTCGTCGGGGTCTTGGTGGGTCCCGTGGATTTCTGATGGTCTCCAGCGAGTTTGGGGAGGTCTGTGACGGCTGTAGTCGTTGGGCTGAGTCGGACGAGCCTGGGGAGGTAAGGGGAGAGCAAGAGGAAAGGGAGGTGGTGTGCTGGCAGCAGTCACGAGACAATGCCGAAATCGCCCAAAAAGGCAAGCCGCGCCTCCCTTTGATCATTTCCCAGATCGACCAGTCTGTCTATCGACATCTCATAGACAGACTGGTCCTCGAGTCTAGATCCCACCGAGTCCCGCCGGAAGCCAGCGATAACCGATGCACAGCGGCAATGGGTTTGCTGGCCGGCACTGGCTTCCGCCATCATCCACTGCCGATCAGCCGTTTGACAGCTCCGCGTGTATTACTGGATTCCAGCAGACCAACTGCATCTTGATGCTCCACGGTGTCAGTTTGGACACTCCGAACTCTTTGCTTCCGCTACACCCGCCGTTGGGATTGGTGCAGGTAAGCGCCGCACCTATAAATGACTCTGCACAGCTGTCCATCTCTGCACCGCCCGCGGCCCTGATATCCCTCTCCCTCACTCCCCAACTCTCTCTCTTTCTCTCATCTTCAGCCCATCATGGAAGACCCTCAGGCCATCGGAAACCCGTACTCTACGGAGAATCCTTATCATCCAATTGCAAGCTTGGAGTCGACATCAAATCCGAGTCCGCAACGAAGGCGAAGACGGAGGAAGCGCCGGAGAACAACGAGAGACGGGGAAGAGGAGGATCTTGAAGAAGATGAAGAGGAAGAGGAACGAAGGTGTGTTTCCATCCCCTTGATATGCAGGTCTGGGTGCTGAAAGGGCGCTTAGCCATGCCCAAATCTTTCCTAATTCTAGCGGCTTTGGCATCGAAAGGTCGAATTTCATCCTGGGAAACATGCATGTTCATCGAGCGGTGCCTGCCGGTAAGTTTTTCTTGGATGCAAATGATAAAAACGATGTGATTCGAGTCTTGTCAGTCCAGAACTTGCGGAGCGTAGCTGTGGTGCGTAGCATCTATCGAATTCTCCCTTTCTAATTGTTTTCAGGATCCCCCAACAACGACGGCCCTTGCATTACCTTCGGCCACGAGTTCAGGGAGTATAAACTCCCAGAGCGCGCATTATTCCAGTCAGTTGTGCTTTGAAGGTCGCGGATTTCCGCTATACAAACCAGGACCCCGAAGGAACTCTCCCCCTCATGAGCATGAGAAGGAGGGTGTATCAATCGGCGACGTAGGGAGAGTAAACTCTGACGGAGTATTCGATTTCTTCTTCAACATTTACCGTCCTGCGGACGATCCAATCAATGCCACAGGCACTCCTGAAAACTTTCGTTCATTAACGCCGCGATACGACTCTGCGGACGTTACTCTAATGGATTGGTGCGCGGACGATTATGTTTCGACGCAGTCTTCTGTGGAGCGCATAGATCTTGGGCCTTCCGAGAGGTGCGTAGACGAGTAAAGCTACTGCTACCGTTGACCAATCGACATCGTAGTGAACTCCAAAAGTTTGCCTTTGAATGTAGCGGTCATCAAGGCGCACTTCTCGCCATTCCTCTTGGATCTCTCGTTCAGAAACTGGATAGTTTGGAGGACATGCTGCAATATGCGCGCCAGAACGCCGAGTCGTGGTACAAATATGTCAACGAAGTCAGAGGCCGACGCCTCGCCAACGGTTCTTTGTATCTCATTACGGGATGGGAGAAAGCCCGAGCTTGGGGTATGGCGAATTACCGCCAGCATACGACACAACGGCCATTTCGACTCTCATTTGAACCCACAACTGGCGATAACATGGGCGTGGTGCGCCCCAAGTATCGTTGGACGGCCTCAGGACCAGCACGCACAAGGACCTCGGGGTTTATTCCTACAGAGGATGCCCCGCTCAATCAAACCGTCTTCTTACACGGCTTTTCGATTTCCCTTGGTGACAGCATATGGGGAAAACTCTTCAAAGACGTAGGAATTTGCCAGATTGTGGACTCTAATGCGGGACAGCACAACGGAGGTTATGTGCCTTTCGGCTCCCCGGGACAGTCTTCTTTCACCTGGGCGGGTTTATTCGGGGGATATGGCTCCACGGTGCCGGGGGGCAAGCAATGTGCTGCGGAGAATGATCGCCTCAGGCAACAAGCTGTCACAATATCTGAGCTTTCCCCGACGAAGGAGGTGAGCTTTCTTCTGGACTACACACTTGCAGGGGATTCATCGCACGATATAGCTTTTCCACCCTTCTCGGATAATCAACGACTATATTCATCGCAAAGTGAATTATGTTTCATTCACTCCCTCAAAGTCGAACTTACTCTGCCTAGTTTCCTGATGCAGCGGTGGTCATGACCCATGATGACGACTGGCGGGATATCCTGAAAATTGTACGCTTAATTATTATTCGGCTCGCATGCTTACGTTCGCTTAGAATCGTGTCCGTTCTGAACAAGAGGCGATTGCATTGTTGATTCGCGAATGCGAGGGTTTCCCATTCGTTGAACATGATGGTCTGGTTACCATGCACCGTTCTAGAGAAGCCCTCGCATTCCCTCCAGAGAATCTTCATAAAACCGAGGCCCAGGACACGTCAGGCCCACCAAACGCAACTTCCAGTCGACTTGACCGCGACGAAATAGTTGTCAAGGTTGAAGACGACGAAAATCTACCCTCACTGACATTGAGCGCGAAGACACCAGAGCTGCAAGTGTCTTCTTGCGCGACTCAGTCCCAGCTAATGTATCGCAGCGACTACACCGGCATGAGAAGCCAGTCGGCACCCTGCAAGGCAGAATTCGACGACGACACTGCTTCAAATTTGCGGGGGACTCGTGTTTCACTTTCGCCGATGAACTGGGAACCTTCGGTACCGACTAGAAGCAATCACGTCCGTGAAATCCGCTTAACTTCTTCCTCGAGTCAACGATTCCATCCATACAAGCCACCCTCGACCTGGCCATTAATGCGTGCTCAAAGTTTGAGTGGCCTGCGACAGAGGCGGCAAACTTCGCCGTGTCAGGACGTACTAGTACCTGCCTTTTGGCGCTCAGCTTCACCTCGGGATATAAAGACCGAACCTCAGGACCCACCTGTACCATCAGGTTCAATTCTGCGGCCACTCGTCGGGACTGCGGGCACACTCCGTGCATCTCGAGCACGTCGAAAAGATCCCTCCAGGCGCGGAGCCTTCGTTTGCGAGTTGTGCGGACATGACTTTACCGCGAAACACAACCTCAGGAATCATATGAACTCACACAATGATGTCAAGAAGTATGAATGCACCAACTGTGGCGAGAGATTTGGGACTTCCCATGTTTTGAAACGGCATTCCGCCAAGTGTGAGGCGGGTTCCTCGACAAGGAAGACGGTACGTGTGCCGGTGGCTTGATTGCAATTCTTGCGTTGATGACGACTTACAGCGTAGCGTGTCCGCTGGCATGCCATCCTCCTCTGACACTGGTCAACGATGCAACGTCTCCGTTGGCGGGTAGCGGCCCTAACGGTCGCTCCTCGGCTCTGCAGCCTGGGTATAACTACGCCCTGGACTGAATTACATATCAGCCGTTATTTATCTTCTATGTTTGTAAGGATAGCGCTCTGAATAGTATTTGAACACTGTCAGTTTTATGGGCCAGTGAGAAAGGCGTCCACTTGCAAGTAGTGAGTAGCGTCAGCGATTGAATAAGAGAGCAGGCAACTAGCCAGAAGTTGTCATGGCCCCAGACTCTCGCTGTTGAGTCTCTTGAGGGCTTGATCTTCACCCGCAGACCAACTTGCGAACCGAGGGTCCGAGACGCCGGGCTGCTGAGCATGCGTGCGAGGACACGGGGTGCCGAAAGCCGTTCATATTTTCGACAGGGTTGTAGCCTTGGCCCTTCGGCGGTGATATTGCGCACGACTTTTGGAGCGCATGGAAGACTCTTGAGGCTCGACGGTGGCAGACATCTTCTGTCAACTCCGAAGTTCAAGTTCAAAAAGCGCTGATCGGAAGGACACATAGCAATTGCAATACTGGTACTAGTAGCTGTAAGTAAAACGTCAAGGCCATGAGAGTTAACAGCGCAGATCTAGGCGTGGACGCATACGTTGAAAGGCTCCAGCAGCTCATGGTGGCACGCATGATGGCGGCCATTGGCCGGATTCAGATCAGAAAACAATTGTCACAAACAAATCTGCTCTTTCTTCCAACGATCAACTCGATGGCGCTCAGAATGTTGTCGGCAAAAGGCCCGCGCCCCCGTAACTCATGCTAACCGGCCAACGATCAGGACCATTCAATCAAACGAAGATGTCTCAGGGACTCTGGAAGATCTTCCTCATCGACTACGTCCGTCGTCTTCTCAGCCGACATGCCCGGTCAGCTTTTGTTTCAAAGTTGTCAACCCAGTGCCGGGCTAGTCTCTCTCGACAGACTATCGCTCCGTAACCTCCGCGAATATAGTGCCGGGCCAGCGGGTGCAATTGCGCTGAACTCGTGATGATTTCAGCCCGCCCTCCTCCCACGGTCCCAAATAAACTCACTTCAATCATCTCGCCTTGCAATTGGTAGCAAATGGCATGGCCATGGATCGCTGTATGTGTACATATATTCCATCTGACCGCAATCTGGCCGTCTCAACTTGTACTTCCTTCTGTTGAACACTCATGCGGTTTCCTGCAGCTGAGAGTATCATCGGCTGCACCTGGGCGCGTGCCAGACGATCCCGCTGATTCGTCCCGTCATTCAGGCACCAGCAGGTCACCCGATTAAAACATATAAAGGCGTTTTCTCATACACCGCGTCAGCAGAGAAATGCTTCCCATCCTCCTCGGCATCCTACTCTGCAGTCTTGCTGCCAGTGCGGCGCCGCTGTCCTCTGTGACTCTCGATTGTCGGTCGTTCTTGTGGCTCCTGCGCTGTCCTTACTGAAAGCCGCAGATGGAACGTTTACGGGGACAACGAACACGACCAATGGCCTTATCTACTTTCAGGGTATTCGGTACGCCGACCCTCCCGTTGGAGCTCTGAGGTGGCAAGCACCCGCTTCGCCGCCGTCCGGGCATCTTGGGAATGTTAATGCCACAGAGGTACGACTTGTTCTCCGCAGCATTTCCGACTCAATTCCTGTCCGCCAGCCTGGATTTGCTTGCATCGCAGATACACAAACGAATTCCGGTGCAACGACCGATGAGGATTGTTTATTCGGCAATGTAGGTACACATCGTAACTCCATGACGAGGAAATGAATCCCTTTATAGGTTTTCGTTCCAATTGCTACAACGCCAAACAGTAAACTCCCGGTCCTGGTATATTTCTATGGTGAAGATCTAGATTATCTCTAGTAAGTATACCAGACTGATATCGAACAGGTGGTGGGTTTGAGTCGGGCAGAAGTCAGGACTTTCCACCGGAGAACATTGTTCTTGGGTCTGCGAAACCGTTGATTTTCGTGACTTTCAACTATAGGCTTGGACAATTTGGTTTCTTATGTGAGTGGTGTCGCCTCTATTAATTTATTGTGGGACGTCCCTAAATCTCTCTCGCAGCTGGCACGCCTGTACAGCAAAGTGGTCAGTTGAATGCCGGTTTGTTGGATCAGGTTCGTTTTTCCGCCTTCGTTAGATGACGACTGAATTCTAATCCTAGAGAGCGGCGTTGGAGTGGGTTCAGTCCTATATCAGCAAATTTGGGGGAGACCCGAGCCGTGTTACACTATGGGGGCAGAGTGCCGGTGCGGGGTCCGTCATGTTCCATGTGAGTGAATCCTCGTCGTCCTAAATGAAATTCTCAATCATCCAACAGTTGATCGCCGAAGGGGGCGAGAACAAGCACCTCTTCCACCAAGCCATGGGGGACAGCCCGCCGTTAATTTACCTGGCTGAATACAATGCTCAGCACACCGAAGACCTCTTTGCACAATTCGCAGGTTTTGCGTCAGTTTCAGTTTCATAAGTGCTACCCGAGTTCGCTCGTTTACCGTTTTTCTCAGCGGTTGCGGGAACGCAGGCGACGGCCAGGCCATTATGGCGTGTCTGCGCGCTGCGAGTACCGCTACGATAGCTACCGCCGGCAAAAACACGCTTGGCAACCGCACCTCGACGAATTACCCTATCCAACCTGTGCTGGACGAATCATTCCTCCGCCAACGGCCCATCGAAGCGTTCAAAGCCGACAACTTTGTGCGCGTGCCGATGCTGTTCGGATCCAACACGGACGAGGGCGCCAACTGGTCCGCCAAGCTACCCAACCCCAGCGCCAACACATCGTCGCCGTCCGCCACGGAGACTACCGTGTACAATTTCATCGCGGGGCAATACGCCGGATTCAGCCAGACTTCATTCAATGAGGCGTTGACGTTGTATCCGTTGGCGGTTTACGACGAATCATTCAGTTTGCAGGGCCAGCAGATGTTTGGCGAGATGCGATTCATTTGTACGGCTTTGATGATTACGGACGCTGCTCGCAAAGCTGGGTTGAAGGTGTATCAATATCAGTGAGTCTTTGTTCTCCGTCTCTCGGTTTTTTCATCGGCCGAGTCTAGCTACGACAATCCGATCCTAGGGTCCGACCACGCGGCTGAATTATCTGCCTTCTTTGACGGACCCACCTCTAACCCGCTTTTCATTGCGATGCAGCAATACTGGACTTCATTCGTCACTTCTGGCGCGCCCGTAGCGAGTTCATCCGCTTCTTGGACGGTTAGTTTCACATCCCTCTCTCTCACACAGAGAAGGCTGAATCATCTATTAGCAACGCGGGTTGAACGGCAGCCCGCGCCTTCTTCTTCATCCCGGAGAAGTGAAGATGGAAGCAGTCCCTGCGTCGTTGACTGCACATTGTGCATTTTGGCACAGTCTTGCGACCGAGATTTCGACCTAGTCTTTTTTTTTTGTAACGGATAGGAAGGAGTCCATGAAATTATTCCACGAATCTACAGCCTCGGACGTTGTAATTTCAAACAAGATTTGAGTTCATTAATACAAGCTAACGAAGTATGAGCAACAAGGAATGCAAAAGTTGGACGAACGACATACGATTGGATGATTTCACTCCTCGGTGACCAAGATTGCGCCCAGAGACCACCCAGCGACCGAGAAACCGCCGGATTTGGGTAGCTCCAAGTCCACAATCAACCCGTCGAGGAAGAGTGTGAGACTGATTTAAAAAAAGGAAAGATACCACTGTGGAATTTGTGTCCATTTATTATCAAGAGTTGTGATCGCTGGCATTAGAGTGTATTAGCAGCGACGATCATTTTCCCTGCATCATCCGGCGTTCTGCTGCCGGTGTAGAAGAATTCGACTCCACTTGAAGGGCGAGGGTCGGAATTTCGATGTTGATGACCCTACCTTCTCCCGCAGACGAAGCCACCGAGCTTGCGTGCGAGGACACGGGGTGCCGAGAGCCGTTGGCATTTTGACGGGGTTGAGCCTTGGCCCTTCGGCGGGGCTGGGGTGAGGAAACCCAAGAGATTGCGCACGAGTCTCGAAGCGCCTCGAAGACCCTTGAGGATAGCCCGGCTCGATGGCAGACGGGGAAAAAGAACAACGTCAAGGAAATTGGGTGCTGATCAAAAAGATACAGAGGAATACTGTCAAGGCCACGAGAGTTGACAGCGCAGATCTAGGCGTGAACGCATATGTTGACCAGTTCGAGTAGCTCATGGTGGCACCAAGGTGGCACGCATGCTGGTTTGATTCAGATCAGAAAACAACTGTCACAAACAAACCTGCTCTTTCTTCCAACGATCAACTCGATGGCGTTCAAAATGCTGTCGGCCAAAGGCCCGCACTCCCGCAACTCAATCCTCACCATTTGTATCATGCGAACCGGCCAACGATCAAGACCATTCAATCAAAGATGCCTCAGGCACTCTTGAAGATCTTTCGACTCATCGACTACGACCATCCTCTGTGCGCATCTGCCTTCCCGAGTCTTGCGACGGCTTAACTCTACCACTGCACCAGTTGGCTCCTGCGCACCTGTACACGAGCGGTAGAGCCGCGTGCCGTCCCCAGCGAGTGCGTGCCTGAGCTCGGTCCATTTTAACACGGGCGGCTCAAATCCACGATTAGAGTGATAGTTATGCAGGCTCCTCTAGCTGGGGGACAGCGGTGTGAATGAAATTTCCCATACCAACGCAGCGGGCATCCAAGAAGATTTGTCCCTGAGTCACCCACTCTTTCCTCCCTTTGCCATGCAACGTACGGGCCCCGATGGACCTGTCTTGATCCCTTCCGGGTAGGAGATATCCTCATATCTGGCTATCGCTCACGCTCCCCTCAGGTCCACCCAAATGTTTTCCGAGTGTAGGCGCTTGGACATTAACGGCTCGCATTTTACGAATGTGTCGGGGGATATGAACGTCTATCCGCGGTCTGATCTTGGCCCTGGCAAGTGCATTCCCGTCTCTCTATCCAGATGTTCATCGTGGTCCCGCAGCACTGCGCGAGTCATCCGCCCACTTACCAGTATGTCGAAACTTCACGCCCTCTGTCCCTGGTCTCATTATTTAGGACCTCTCAGTTGCCATAAACCAAGCACCTGCGAGACAGGATGGTGTATATTCTGACAGCGAGAGCTACTGCGGCCAATTGCTTCGTTGCGGGCGAGGCTTCCCTCTCTACCTTCCAGGACCGGGTGGCAATCTTCCTCAAGAGTATCAACGCCAAGGTGTTGCCATTGGCGATGTCGGAAGCGTCACCCCAGAGGGAGCATTCGATTTCTTCTTCAATATCTACCTGGCCGTGGACGATTCAATCAACGCCATTGGCACCCCCGAAAACTTTCACCCGTTGACACCACGCTATGATTCGGCGGATATGACCCCTGTGGAGTACTCCGCGGAGGATTATGTCTCAACTCGCCCTTCTCTCTTCAAGCTGGATAACCGCCCGCCCGAACGGTGTGTCCTTCATGGGTTTCCTCTTCCCCCCCTAACCTAACAACGCCCGCAGCGATCTCCCCACCATGGAAAGCTTCCTTTTCGATTGTTGCGGTCCTCAAGGAGCGGTCTTGACTATCCCCTTCGGATCGCGCGTCGAGAAGCTGGCTAACCTGGAAACCATGCGTCGCTACGCTCGCGAGCACGCCGAAAGCTGGTACAAGTACGCCAACGGCGTCCGCGGACGTCGACTGACGAACGGCTCCTTGTATCTTGTGACCGGATGGGAGAAAGCGCCGGTCTGGGGGCGAGCATCGTTCCAGGAACTCACAGCTCGGTCTGCATTCCGACTCGCATTCGAGCCCTCTCCCACCCCGGCCCCGGGTCCCAGCGCAAGCATGGATGACCGATACAACTTCAAGTACCGCTGGACAGCCGCGGGACCCGCTCGAACGAAGAGCTATGGCTCCGTCCCGGGGGATGCTCCGCTCAATCAGACTGTCTTCATTCACGGGTTCTCGATCTCGCTTGGCGCTAGTATATGGAGCAAGTTCTTCAAGGACGTCGAGATCTCTCAGATTGTGGATTCGAGGCTGGGACGGTCTAACAAGGATTGGGTGCCGTACGGGCCCCAGGGCTTTGGCTTCTCCTGGATTTTTGGTTTTTCTGGAGGGAGCGGATCGGCTGGAGGCAAACAGCATACGACGCAACGAGATGGAGGAGACGGAGAGGCGGTTGATGATGTCGAGATAGCCGACCTCGCCCCGATGAAGGATGTAAGTTCCTGCATTGTTTGGCCGAGTGGGACATTGATTCGTCCGTTCTGCAGCTTTTCCGGCCTTCGCTGATCATCAATGATTATATTTTCCGCAAGGTACATCTACCCCGATCCCCACCTTGTTGGCTTATTCCATCCGTCCAGTGTCCTGATGCGGAGGTTGTCATGAGCCACGACGATGACTGGCGGGATATCCTTAACAGGGTGAGAGCACTTTACCCGACACGGATCAGTATGTCTGGTATTCACTCAGCCCTTTCAGGACTGTGGCGTTACTTCCGTCTTGGATTGGCAAGAGACGACGGACGTGATATATCGAGCATGCGAAGGGTTTACGGTTGTGGAAGAAGATGGACTCGCTACCATCCTGCATGGGGGAGCAGACCGAGACACTCAGTCTAGCCAGTTTGGCGACGGGGCAGTTCATTCACGGAGAGGGCATCTGGCTATCCGTAGATCCCTACGAGGACGAACGCGAGTCTGGAGCTGCCACCCCTCTTGCGGGCATGTACCGCTCGTCTTCCCCCGAACCCTGGCTCCAATCACATCCGTCCCCTGGCGGTGATGAAGTGACTTCTTCCACGCCTTCCACCAGCGCCGACTCTTCCCCGCCAATCGGAGAAATCGCACAGTTGGCTTGGAATCTTTACTTGCAATGTGAAGAATCGTGCGTCTTCGTTTCCACCCTCGTTTGACGTGCTAACGCATATGTGCACGCAGCTCTCGATTTCAAGCACTATCGAAGGAGCTGGGATCCTTGCATTCCGTTCTCTCGGACCTGGGAGAGCACCTGGAAGAGCGTCGGCAGGAGAACGATTTACCGGAGCACCAGATGGCCAGATTCACCACGTTACTGGAAACCTGCAAATACTCACTGGACGAACTCCATGCGCTACTCCGTCATTCTGACGACCTCAGTATGACGGCTCAGCGCACTCGGGGAAAGATGCGCTCCGGGCTCGAGGGTTCAGGCATCTCGGAGATCAGGCGAAAGCTGATTTCCAGCGTGACGCTCCTCGCTAGCTTTCAATCTACGTTTCTCAAGTATGTACGCTTTGAATTCTCTTCTTTCAATCGTCATGCTGAGAAAATTCCAGTTCTTCTACCGCACGAATCGAAAGGAGACTAAACGACATTATCCCTCAATATCGAGGGCGCGCCAGCGGTTCCACGACATCACGTAGCGATTCAGGGCTCTGGACTGGGTTTTTCAGCGAGCTAGAAGATATGGGGATCTCACGCGAGGTCCTCGGGGAGCGTCAAGACTTGATTGTGTCGTTACTCCAGCAAGCGGTGACGGATAGTAACTCACCCCAACGCTCGAGCAATCGCAGCCTCACGCCAATCGCCGACGACCCTGATGAAGCCCCTCTGTATGCGGGTGGTGGCAGCCGTTGTCCGACGCCGACGAACAATCGCAATCCAGAGTCTCGCTGGCAGCATCGGGTGGAAAGCTGGCCTGGCGGCAGCTCGGAGCGCGTTGACGACGAGGTCAATGGAACGCAGCGTCGGCGTCTCTTGACCTGCCCCTCTGTGCAGTCATTCGCGACGTCATCATCCAAGACACTGGGCAACTCATCATCCGCCTCGTCGATATACTCCGCATCCGCATCCACTTTGGATCTTCCTTCGTCCAAAAAGCACCGGTGGGTCTTTATCCACGCAAGGCTACATTATTTCTGATTCATTACATTCATAGACCCAAGAAGCGCATTATGAGGCTGGTCAAAAAGCTGTTTCACAAGCAGACTGAGATCGTGCAGGCTGCGTCTGATGAGGGCGACGTAGAGCGCGTCTCACGTCTCGTCGATAAGGGAATGGACGTGAACGCAGTGGGACGCCTGCTGCACAAGCTAGGCGAGCTCAATGTGGAGGCGGATGGGAACACGCCGATGGCACTCGCTGGACAACGTGGGCATGCCAGGTGACTGGTGAGGCGAGGAAACGGCCATTCGGCAGTGGCTCAGAAGGATGGAGGAGAGCAGCGACCGCTTCATTCAAGTATTACATGCATCTGATCCTTTTCCCTATCTCTGGATTTTGACAAGTACCATAGATATACCCGACCTTCGTCGATTTCGTACACTATCAATCTGTAATCAGCCACGACAGTAGAACGTCAGAGAGGGAGAGAACGTACCACAGGAAGATGACTCCGCTGGGTGCCTCGCCCTGCAGACCCTGGTGGGTCTGGGAGCGCTCGCTGAGCTGCTTGAAACCCTACACCAGCAGTCAGCACGAAAAGGGAGAGAGACGAAAGGCTTAAACGCACCAGTAAGCAAGGAACACGCAACGAGTAACCACGATCTCCCATATACCGCTCCCAAAAGAAACCGACTCACTCGCCGTTCCCACCGGTCGGACGTCTTACGATCTTCGACTCGGATATCGCGTCAACTGTGTGCAGCATGCGCGTCGACCGGACAGGCAATGATGCCCCCGAGAGTACATACACCGCTTGACGGACCCGTGCGCAGCATGCTCAACGAACCGAAGGTGTGCCCTACAACACCCCCGGGTGTACATCTACCGCGCGACGGGCTTGACGATATGTCTTGACCGAGATCTTTCTTGAGGATAAGACGGGCTTGAGGGTGGGGGATGTCGACGACGGAGGAGCAGGTGTTCGATGGGGTTCTACGTGGAGGCTAGTTAGATGTAGAGTGGATGATGATGGATAGAGGACGTACTGGTCCCGGGTCGTGGTCAGCATTGATGTGGGGCCAATGTGTGGTGGCACGATACTGGTCGATAATCGACGAGCGGTTGGCCAACAACGACGGCGAGTGTCTGTGGGTGTGATGAGCGACGTCAGGGAGTATGAAGAGGCTCGGGTACCTCAGAGTGAGGCCGAGGACATCATCGACGACATTTGTGGGTCCACGTGTGGCGCTGGATGGTGATGGGGTCGGTGGGCGCAACTCGTGTTCCCCGCCGCTGGTTCATCCTGGCGAAAAAAAGGTGGCCCGCCATGATAAGAATTCGGAACTAGGTGAACGGGGGTGGCATCCTGAATGGAGGTAGAGTTGGCCGAGCGCCGCTTGACGACGACCATGCGCGTTCCCGCTCCCTGAGAATTCAACGCCAACAGGAGGATAAGGGTCAAGCTTCTCACCGTGGCCACTTTCGCGGCGGTCCATGACTCACAGTACGGTCCCGAGGTATGGCCCGCTTGTATACACCAGCCGAGGATCGCAAAGCCTCCGGATTTCCTGAAACTGAAAACGTTCGCAGAAAGTGAGAGATCAAGTTGAAAGAAATCCGACAGAGGGCCGGAAACAAGGAGAAGACCCAGTTGCAGAGGCAAGTTTGAAGCAGCTGGATTTTTCGGACACCCTGTCCAAAGGGCGGAGATTACACGGGATGTTCCAAATGCGCTGCACATCCTTAGCGACCAGAGGAGAGTGGCGATCCACGACTCGGATGGCGAAAACATGGAGATGACTGACGAGCGAACGGAGTTAAGGCATCAGGTCACTGCGGTGATCCCGGTCCGCAACCCTTGGCTTCCACCATGCCGTCCCACAATGCCACTTAGCACCCACGAGAATTGCACCGTATCTGCACGGAAGCTCTCTGGACTGGTCTGGATATCGATAGTTGCATTTCAAAGTCGGAACGACCAACTGATTCAGACGACTTCCAAGGACCAAGACGACTGACGAGCTGACGTGACGATCACCTTTAATTGGCCTGGAAGATTCATTGGAAGCTCGAGCGACTATCTTTGTACTGCTGTAGACGCCGACGGGTCAAAGACGGCTTTAACCATATGGCGACTACCCCTTGGTTCCCGCTGGCCCTTGTAAATCTGAGTCCCAGGCCTCCACAGCAAGAATTCGGGCCATTTATGATTTGACAGATGCGTCAGGCTGCGCCTTGCACTGGAATCCACACTCGACCAAGTGGGGTTTGGATTGTATACATGCTTTGTGTCGTCAAATCTGGTCCCGAGACTAGGCTTGGATTGGATTCAACACGTGTTGTACATCCCGATAATCATGGAAGCCGCCATAAGTGTATTATAAGGGCTTTGTCGCGACACTTGGTCAATATGCCTCTGCGACCATGTCCTCCCCTCCTGTCATACCTCCCATACCAATCTGTGATTCCGAGACGTCAGCTTTTCTTTCACTCTACTTGTGTTATAGTGACTGAGGGTGGTGCAGTTATCGTGACTATCCGCAAGGCATGAATTCTCTTGTCCATATTACGAGAAGCTCGGTCTTCAGGGCGTCCGGGATGAGAGTATTCTGCCGCTGGATGAGATTTACATGGAGATGCATGCCGCCAGGCGCTTGTGGTGCTCTTCTTGTTTTGGCCTCTTCGTCCACCCGGAGGAACGACGGCTGCATGAGGTGGAGGAATGTGATCCTGGTGCGCGTCGATGGGTGCCTTCGAAGCTGCCTGCGCTGGCTGGTCTCCTCCGATGAAGCTTCCTTTTTCTTTATTTTGATAACTTATTACACACACACATGTTGCTCGCCAGCGGCGCGCTCGCCTCCTTGTTTCTGTTCCACCTGTATCTACATACCAGTCCTCAATGTAATTTTCGTACATATCCCTCTTGTATAATGTAGAGTATATTCGGAATTCCAACCTGTCTGCCTTGCACTGCCGTTGAAGATCGCCAAGTCATCTTGTTCAATTTGTTACATAACCTAAATAGTAGATAATGTTTGTTGAACAAGCACTCATTTCGAAGTTCAAACCCAATATAGAAAGTTGCCAGTTGTTGATTCAATGTGTTCGAGCTACAATGTACGAAGACCTTCTATACCTCTACAAGGGGCCTACAGAAACTACCGCACTGCTGCCGCAGCGGTAGTTGCGGTAGTGGTGCGGCACGCAGCTGCGGTAGGTAAATTCCCAGCAAGGTGTTTTATATGGTCGAAGACTTCCCTGAGCATGTTGAACTGTCGTACATTACAGCTAAATGCGGAACATAAGGCGCGGCTCGATTTTTGTCAAATTTCGTGACATTTCGATCACCTTCAGTAATTACGCTGTTGTGGGCTCGTTTCTTTTCCGAGTGTCTTCGGACATGGACCAATCGATTCCCACTGTCGTTTTACAGTGCTTAGGCTACAAGAATCATTTGTGTTATTGCATCATTCTGTCAAATCAAGGGATCCGATGTTTTTCAACCATTGACACTTTAACTGCCTTTGGAATGTTTTTGTGCACTAAATATTGAACCATTAGTCTCTCACAGGTGCCACAGAGTGCGTGGGATGGTCTTTGCAGTCAGATCTGCCCCGGTTCTGTGTCCATTCAACAGAACAGAGGTGCATCACAACATGACCATATTGGCAGCCACAGGACTCCGCGGCAGATATTCTGAGCATGTCTGACTACAGTTAAGGGTCACATCTCAACGTTCCGGGCTATCCGGAGGCACCGGAATGTGTTGATTCGATGCGGAGTGCAGCACAACCACTCGAGTGATTGTGCTTGTCACGCTTGTGTCACGCATCCCGAGCTTCTGTCGGGCAGCGTTTTGCTCGTTTTCCGTTCCGTAAATGGCCCTCGGATGGGACGGGATGTTGGTACGGGATGCCTTTGAGTGGCACTACATGGTTGGTTTGAGAAAATGTGCCAGCCACGAGCTGAGATACAACTGAACAGTGATGGCAAGAGATATTGATACACCTACTTCCTCCTCATTGATCTGGACGCAATTTGAGGCCATGGCGCACTGTATCAAATGTAGGAGAGTGCCCAGGTCAAATATTGGGACCCCAGTACATTCCCCTCAACTGCTGGTGTGTCAATAGCTAAAATTGATCATTTGCTTCTCTGAGGTTCATATTCATATGAAAGCAATTCATTCAAGTACTCCAGGCACTGTAAAGGACCCACACAAATCGATTGGTCTATGTCCGAAGACCACCAGAGAAGAACCGAGCCCACAACAGCGTAATTACTGAAAGTGATCGAAATCTCACAAATTGTGACAAAAATCGAGCCGCGCGTTATGTTCCGCATTTAGCTGTAAGCCATTGTATCTCGAGTTACGAAGAATCCGTAATTAGCCTGTTTCCTCTGATTTTGAACTTGGATCTATGGATTTGGAGCCTTCCCTCTGCACGAGTCCCCTATCTAGGTAAAGGTATTGTAACTGGAATCCCAAAGAACCTGAATCGAACTAGTGTTTTGCCGGCTACGGCTTGAAGCCTGAAGCCGGCGGAGCCGGGGTCCGGCTAAGCCGGGCCAAGCCAAGCCCAAGCCGGGTGTGCACCCCGGCTTACGGCTCCGGCTTGGGATTTCTCAAGCCCCAAGCCGGCGGCTAAGCCCCGGCTTCCAAGCCCAACTTCACAGTCATCTCGGGAGTGTGTTGAGCAGACCACTCTGCACCCAATGTAACTGAAAAAATACTCAAGATCAGCCATTATTGGACTTTGAGTTTCTCGAGTCGAACGACAGTAGAAACATTGACAGCTGATGATCATTATGATCCCATCAGCTGCCGGCTGGTAATCCGACTCTCAGAAACAGCTCAGAAATCCCACTTTCAATCTTTATTTTGGCTTTGCATCCGTCAATCTATACTACTGATTCTCCATTCTTTGAGGGTCCTTGGTGGACAAAACCTGGAATTGTGCAGGGCTGTGTGGTTCTTTCTTCAAATCTCAACAAAAGTCTCAAGATCTTGAAAGATTTGGCTGATTTTGAAAGTTGAATCAAGTTCTTGTAACATCCATTGATATCTTGCTAGTTTTTGCACAATGTGGTATTTCAAGCAGGGTTCAGATGATATTTTCTGCATTGCAAGGCTGCAAGATCTTGTAAGTCAGACAACAAATGGGAAAAGATAAAAAATTGATACTGGAATCACAAATTCTCTGGTGTGTCACAAGATCTTGGAAGGTTAAAGGCCGCAAGTGTCGGAGCAAATCCCACATGGCAATCATTGATTTTCTGATTGCCACCCACTCGGGCTGCTGATCCGTTGGCAGCCGACCCGCCAGGAAACGGATAGATCACACTGTTGCACTCTTCAACATAAAATGATAGATCACAGTAGCGGCTTGAACTTGGCCACCATGGCACCACCAACTCTAGTGAGATCTTGCATCCCTATTAGACTTCATGAGCCATATTTTGTCTTTCGATCTTTCAAAATCTTTGAACATTCGCTGCAAATCAGTGGCCTCAAAATGAATCAGTGGAACTTGCACAAACTTTCAAGGTCTTGGGGGGAAGAAAATTCACAAGATCTTGCAAGATGATGATCAAATAATGCCCGGGCAAGTTGACAATCATCCAATATCATCCAAGATCTTGAACAAACTGGAAAATCTTGCCAAATCTCGCAAGATCTTCAAAGATGTCACGGAAATGATGGTGGCGGCAACAAGAAAACACCTTTTGTCCACCAAGGGCCTTCATACCATTCAACAGTAGTCATCTGTAGAGGGTGACAAAACAGGTTTCAAAAAATCGAACAAAGCCGCCGGCTAAGCCGGAGCCGGGCCCAAGCCGGCCGGCATATCCGGCTCCGGCTTGGGCTTGGGGATTTCGAAAGCCGGAGCCGGGTCAAGCCAAGCCCAAGCCGGCGGCTTTAAGCCAAGCCGGAGCCGGGAAAACACTAAATCGAACATAGATCATCCAAATTTTCAACTATACTTGCATACTTAAATCGGTCCAGTGCGGCACCTTGCGGTCAGCTGCGGCAAAGTACCACTTACAGTGCGGCAGCTGAACGAAAAAGTTGCGGCAACTTTTTGGAAGCTGCGGCAAAGCGGTAACTGCCGCACCGCAGTGCGGTACCTAAGCGGCGTGACAGTGCGGCAGTGTGACACTGCAGCAGCAGCTGTGAACTGCCGCAACTTCGGTCTATTTTTTTCTCTCTCGGGACATGGACGTAGGGTGTAGCACGAATGGCGAATGTCATGAATATTCGTGGCTGTGTATTCGCGAATACCGAATATTTGTACTCGTGAATGGCTGTGGCTGTGCTATTCGCGCGAATGCGAATATCAGGTTTTGAAAAAGTCAATATTCGCGAATATTCGTCGGCTAATCCTGACTTGATCAACGTGATATCAGAGCTCAATTTGGAAGATTGATCCGTCGGCATCACTCGGCATCACTCGGCCAAATCGGCTTGTTCCCTGCACACACATCAGTCAATAGAATATTTCATGTACAATGACACATACCCAGTGATCCGTCCATTTTGGCATGCCCTTCTGTCAATCTGTCAAGATTTGACTCCCATTGCGAGCTACCACCACTGGGAACTTGCTGGGAAGGACATTTGAGACTACCCACACTGCTGCCTGAAGCTGATATAGCACTTTACCTGCAAATAGCTTGCAACCACCCACTTTAAATGAGTATTCAGAGGTGCTGAATCTGAATAATCACCACTCACAAATATTCGCGAATACTGCTTACTAATACACGAATATTTGCCATCAATATTCGTGCGAATGCGAATATCAGTTTTCAAAGTTTGACGAATATTCATATTCGCGAATATGTATTCGTGCTACACTCTACATGGACGCCATTGGATGGACTGTTTGTCCTTATGCAACCTGCCGTTGACCGTTTCCGAGCGCGAAAGTTCAAACATGAGATACATCGATTTCAGGTAACTGTTTCGAACAAAGTGGTAGCTGTTCCAAGTGCCTTAACTGCACCGGGGCACTCAAATAATCAATTTTGTGATCGTTTTAACTAATCTGACGCTCAGAGCAACGGTTGCGGCAGTTGTGCGGCACCTGCTTTTGAGCAAAAAGCTTCTACCAAATAAGACACAATGCAATCAACATTTATGGCGAAAACCCAAAGTGTATTTGCCGGCCGTGAGATCACCTTCGCGGAGACAACTTCGGCACATAAATTTCGGCCGACTGGATCCTTACAAGCCCTGAGCATGTCCTTACGGTTCCATAGCTGTTCATTGAACATTGCTGCCGGCTGTACTGACGTGTCACGCGCTGACCTATTTGCGCACGTGACAACGCCAAATAAACCCGATATACATTGGTGCCGTACAGCGTTAAAGTCATGGGAACCCCGTCTCGATCGGATTGAGGAAGAAGCCGAAGAAGACATTATTTAAAGACGTGGGACAGTTTCATATTTATGAACGACAGCGTGGATGAGGGAAGGAGTTTTCCATCAGTGAACTGTCAGATCATGACAGGCTTCTATGAAGAACACGGTGTAGACATGACAATAGGAGACGGCAAAGGTGCAGGACAATAGTGCATGTCGGAAGCCAGGACAATTAGTGTAGCATCGTAGATCTATCCCTCATAGTATAAAAGCAGTAGCTAGTCGTCGTATTCTGTACCCTCTCCTAGACTTTTATTCAGTTCATTTTACGAGCTTTAGTAGCGCACTACCCAATCCACAGCATCTTACCGCTGTTGGACGCGTGAAACAAGTCTTGTCGTGACATAATAAAAGTCTACCCTCATACCGCTCTTACCTCCCCCCGACATATCCTTTCCATACGCCTCGGCGTCCCTCCCCCACTACTTGGTCTCTCGTAATTGAAGATCCACTCATACCTCAAGCGTCACGTCGTTAAATCGCGACGTTAAACAAGCGCCAATCTCTGGTCGAACTATTTTGATAGACAGTCGCTGTGCAACGGGAAACGTTGAGTCCGTCCCCGCACAATAGCAGACGTTGGCGTTCGGGTGGCAATCTTCGGAGAGTACCCTCGCGCAGATACCGGGAGAGTCGTAGAAGGCCCGGGTCTGTTCTATCGGCAAGCGTTACGACCGAGAAACCCACCACCGGCTTCGTGCCGCTCCTACCCAAGCCGCGACGGCGTTTCGCGCACCATCATCCTCCTCTTCCGGCACCTCTAGCCGTGAAGCCCGTTCCGTAGCGGACCAACTCTTGGCCGCTTCCGCCACCACCCACCACACCTTTCATACCACCGCCCCTGCCATGTCCCACCACGGCAGCCCCATCCACTATGACCAGCCTCAGGCGGTCTACCCTCCCCAAATTTACCCATCCCGCCCTCCTACCCGCTCTCCCCCTCGCCCTCTTCCTACCCGACCCGACTCCATCCCTGCCCAGCATGGCCTGACTGAGTTACTTCAGGCCCTCCCCCCACGCCCGGCACCAGCAAGGATGACGCTGGCCCGGCTTCCCCCGCCGTTTGACGGCAATGACAAATCCAAGTGGGAAACTTGGATCGACAGTGTCACGACCTACCTCGTGGCATACGAACACGATTTCAATACGGATCATAGACGTATTTTCTTCGTGCTCTCGTTGCTGGGCGACGAGAAGAGTTCTCCGTGTCCAGCCGCCAACTGGTCACGGAACTGGAAGGCGAAGCACCTTCGCCTTGATCAGCCCTGTCCCTCCTTTGAGGAGTTTATGACAGAGTTGGAGTCGACGTTCGCGGATCAGAACGTCAAGGAGACGGCGCTGTTGCGCCTGATGAACACTCGGCAGGGAAATTCCACCCTGGCCGATTTCCTCCAGTCGTTCGAGCTGAACGCGGAGCAGGCGGGCTACGCGCCCGGAAACGAGTTGCACGACACGTTCCTGTGTCAGGCACCGGAAATCCTGGTCTCGGACCAGGTACGCAAACAGCTTTATGCTGGTGGCGTTGCGATCCCGGGGACCTACTCGGGATTGAAAAGCCGGTTGATGACCATCAACGGCATCATTGAGCGCGGGAAGCTCATCAACTCTCGCTGGGGAGCGGGAGGTGGAATGTTCTGGACGCCGGTGCAGCAGCAGCCGCCGCCCAAGTTCCCCAAGGCCACGGCACTGGTGCCGCCGCCTAGACCCCAGGGGACAGCCCCCCATCTGGCAACCCGGTGATACGACTGGTATCCGCGCAGGCGTGAAAACAGCGTAAAATCGAGATTTGGTACGCATACCAGCACCCCTCGATCCGGTGGTAGAATGATAGGAATGGAGCCGAGCTCCGAGCTGCTATTCAAATGTGTTCACGATGCATTGAGAGAGTTTCCAGTACACTACGCTTGGCTGTTCGATCAGGAGTCGGTTGTAGTGACTCGAACAGGCTTCCCGCGGGGACTCAGATATGCGGAGATACAGTTATCAAGGAGGATTAACAAGCCCAGACAATAGTCAGTGTTGGTCGAGAGTACAATTGAGTATCCTCTAGAGTTAGCGTGCAGTTGCACAGAGATCAATGTATTAAATCAAGTGGGAGTGCTTTCCTTGGAAGGGATGGCCTCCGCGGAAGTGTCCGAGATGATGTATACAGTTGCTGTTGCAGCGGGATGGTGTGTCAAGCGGTTGTTGAGCAATGTGGACTCGAGCCACAGAGTGGTGTTGCCTTTGCAGTTTAGGATCCAAGAGGAGAATGACCCCGAGGGGTACTTCGCGGACTGAACATCCAGAAAGGAAATGACAAGTGGGCGAGTCGAACTCGTGCACTGGTACTAGTGTTTGATCATGTGATCACGGAACGGAGCGGAGCTGCGGCAGACGATCAAAGCGATGATCGGACATCACGGTCTGGACCAGGGCACAGGGTTGGCCCAGGGTTTCACCGCAGTCATGGCTAGCATGTCAGGATCTGCGCCAAGGCGGAGTTGGACCAATCAGAAGAGCTGTCAAGGAATGACACACACGTTGGGAGCCAGAAATAGCCTCGAGGACATAATCAGGGTGATGTACACCCGAGGGAAGGGACAATCTTTAGTCATAGTAGTTTAGACACGCCAAGCATCAAGAGGTGTCGAAGATCTGGATCTGTCCCGCGATCAACATCACGTGCTGATGAGGAGGGGCCACAAACAACTTTGTTTGGTCGCACCGGATATGCCCTCTGCAACCTCCTAAAGACGAGTCTCTGTACTAGAATACACTCATGGATACGCTCCCTACACCCCCCAACATCTATATGGCGACAAGGGCACTTTGGCTGCCAGATTTAACCAGCCATCAATAGGTGGCCAAACAATCTTGTTTGGCCCCCTCATCAGACAACATTGATCACCTCGACAGGAAGTCGTTATTGGACCCAGAAATCATTATTTGAGGTCGGAATGCATTAGATTGTCGTCCTGAACTCGTGAATTGGCACACTTGGACATCCTCTCTGACTGAGAGGCTCATTCTCGCCGGAGTTAACTGAATATCACGTGTTGTTGATGGCAGGCAAGATACAGATCTTCGACACCTCTTGCCAAGCATGTAGAAAAGTATATAAACCCCACGGAACCTGAGGGTACATCATCACATCATGCCCCCCCTTCTAGGGACTCATGGGTATTGGTGTGGTCTTGTGTCTTCCTCGGAGATTTGTTGATTACATTCTTCTTGGTAGTAGCAATAGAAAAGCATTTGTTTGGGTATAACTGAGGGATCTAAAGTCAGCTATAGACTTCTTGAGTTGTATTGAGTGTGCCTCTAAGGACACTACTCTTCCTACACTTGCATTAAAGGTACCCGGGCTCTGGTCCAACCTGGGTCAGCTGCAGAAGCATACTTAAGGGGTAGTGGGTTGCCCTCTGCTCTGTAGTTCCTCTCCATGTTGTATTGGGGTTGTATTGGTTTTGATTTGGTCGATGATAAACAGGAACAGAGTCAATTGGGACTTGGTGGTTCGGGTCATCGACTCCTCGAACTGGTTCGAGGCTTGTGTTTGGTTTTCAATCTACAATATAAAAAGACTTATTGCTGCATTGCAAACCCTTGTGTCGTATTCGAGAATAAAGCCTTGCAGTAGGCCTCTTGAAAGAGACATTGTTGGTCCGAGGACTTGTTCGAGAAGCTGAACAAAGACCAAAACCGTTGATATCAAGTGAGCTGTATGCTCCGAGGAGATGCTTGAAGTCGAGCGGGACGTTCAATCTTACCTATATACTTTAGGGTGACCCCGAACTCAACCGTAGTCGAAGTTGACTGGCCCTGGCTGGGGTGTTGGATGTTTTGGTAGTTGGTGTTATGGTGTTGGGGTTTTGTGGGTTTGTTGCCTTTTGGGTAGCACTCCGCAGACTCAGCCATTGCTGCTCCACATTCACACTTCACTGGTGAGCAGTTACAGACGTTTCACCGGGTCACTCCCGGAAACCCGGTGCCGATGGACGTCGACCGAACGCGGCAGGCCGTGTTCAAGTGCTATAATTGTGGCAAGGAGGGCCACATGAAGCGGGAGTGCCCGGAGCCTCCCAAGAAGAAGTTTAACATCCGGTCGATCAAGACCGATGATTATTCGCAGGAGGACCTGCAGGCTCTCGCGACCATACTCCGTGAGAAGGGTTTTTGTTAGGGCGCCCGGTCAAGGCCGAACCGGTGTGTCCTCCCGTACCTATTATCCATGGACAGTTTACACTGCTAGAGGCGGTTACGGACAGCACGAACAATGTGCAAAATAATGTACCTGTAAATTATGTAGAAAAAACTAGCCTACAACGTAGTATACAAGAATTTCTTGTAGGCGAAGTACAAAAGCCACAAAAAATACGTATTTTGGAGAATCAGAACCGGAAACGTAATTTAAAAAATCAATGCATGGATGCAGAGAACAAGCGCTGGAGCGCTTTTAAAAAGGCCCCTGGAACCCAAACCAGTGATAAAAATAGTGAGAAGAAAAAGGGCGGCGATGCCGCGGAGGCTCAATCCTCGAAAGAGGAGGTAGCGCCTAAGCATACACGGGTGCCGTTCGGACTCAAGAAGAAAGAGGCCGCACAATGGCTTGCACGCCGTGCTATGGGAGAATCGGAACAGCGCCTAGCTCAGGAGCTATGCGAGTTCCAAAGGCAACGTGTCCACCATGAGATGTTGGTGGCCGTCCAGCTGGAAACACTGGACACGGGGAAAACACGTTCCATTCGTGCGTTGCCGGACAACGGGTGTACCACCACGTGCATGGACAGGGACTATGCCAAGGCCGAAGGCTTCGAGCTTAAAAAACTCGACATGCCGATTGTGGCCAGGAATGCCGACGGGACCGAGAACACGAAAGGCAAGATCACTCATTACGTGGAGATGATCATGTCTATCGGCCCGCATGTCGAAAGACAAAAGTTCCTGATCACGGGCTTAGGCAAAGCACGTGTGTTTATCGGGTACGACTGGTTGTTTAAACACAACCCAGAGATCAACTGGCGGGACCAGACTATGAAGTTCAGCCGATGTCCGGCAGAGTGCGGCATGACCGGACTAGAATCCGGAAAAGGTGTCACACGGGAGGAAGCGGTGGAAGAAGGCGAGTCGATCCTTTTGGTCGACTTTGCGCCTGTTGTGGAGCTACGAAGCAAGGCAACGCAAGCACAGCAGATGGCCGAACAGGCTTCGGCAGAAAAAGAGAAACTGACGGAAGACAAGATCCCGGAGCAATACCGGGAGTACGTCAAGGTCTTCTCAAAAGAGTCTTTTGACTCATTGCCAGAAAAGCGGCCCTGGGATCACACAATCGAGTTAAAGCCTGGATCAAAGGCTGTAGATTGCAAGATCTATCCACTCTCGTTAGGCGAGCAAGAGAAGCTGAACGAGTTTCTTGAAGAGAATCTCAAGAGTGGACGGATCAGACCATCCAAGTTGCCGATGGCTTCAGCATTTTTCTTTATCAAAAAGAAGGACGGGTCCCTTCGACCGGTGCAGGATTACCGGAAGCTCAACGAGATGACGGTGAAGAACAAGTACCCGTTGCCTCTAATCTCGGAGCTGGTCAACAAACTCCGAGGAGCTCGAGTCTTCTCCAAGCTTGACATACGTTGGGGTTACAACAATGTACGGATCAAGGAAGGAGACGAGTGGAAAGCGGCGTTCCGAACCAATCGGGGATTGTTCGAACCGCTCGTGATGTTTTTCGGGTTGACCAATTCACCGGCCACGTTCCAAACGATGATGAACGATATCCTTCGAGATCTCATCAACGAGGGCCATGTGATCGTCTACCTGGACGACATTTTAATTTACACGGACTCCCTGGAGGAACATAGACAGATTGTTTCACGCGTCCTGGAGACCTTGGAAAAGAATAAATTATTCTTGAAACCTGAGAAGTGTGAATTTGAGAAGACAGAGATCGAATATCTCGGGGTGATCATTTCTCACAACTCCATGCGGATGGACCCGGTGAAAATCAAAGGGATCATGGAGTGGCCGATGCCAAAGAACGTCAAGCAAGTGCAGGCGTTCCTAGGCTTTGTTAACTTTTATCGGCGATTTGTTCGCGGTTTTGCCGACATTGCCAGGCCCCTCACTAAGCTGACAGGGAAGGTTGCGTGGTCCTGGGGACCGGAACAGGAGAAGGCGATCAACAAGTTGAAGGAACGGATTGCGGAGGATGTCATCTTGGCATTGCCAACGGATGACGGGGAATATCGGCTTGAGGCCGATGCATCAGATGGAGCGGTTGGAGCAGTGCTCAGCCAGCTCCAGGAGGGAGTCTGGAGGCCTGTCGCTTTCATGTCTCACGGCATGAGTGACACCGAGAGGAATTACGAGATCTATGACAAAGAGATGCTCGCAATCATGCTCGCTCTTGATGAGTGGAGGCAGTTCCTGCTCGGTGCAAGGCACACGTTCGAGGTTCTGACGGATCACAAGAACCTCCAGTACTTCAAAAAGCCGCAGAAGATCAATCGTCGGCAGGCACGATGGATTATCGAGTTGTCGCAGTACGACTTCTCGTTACGGCACCGGCCCGGAGCTTTGAATAAGCAGGCCGATTTGTTATCCCGCAGGGCGGATCATGATCAGGGGAAGGAAGACAATCAGGAAATTGTCTTACTTAAGCCCGAGTATTTCCCAGCGCAGGAAATCACGCTCGAAGGCGTTGAGAAGGATCTACTGGAAGAGATCCGAGCGGAACGCAAGAGGGACGGCAGCGTGAGGTCTGCCTTACTGAAGAAGCTCCCTAGATGGGAGGAGGAGGACGGCATTGTTTATTACAATGGCCTTATTTATGTTCCGCATAACACGGAACTTAGAAATAAAATTATTGGACTTCACCACGACCCGGCGATCGTGGGACACCCCGGAGGGAACCGGACCCAGGAACTCGTGGAACGAAACTACTGGTGGCCGAAGCTCGGCAACAATGTTTCCGAGTATGTAAAGTCGTGCGAAGCGTGTCAGAGGTCACGAGTTCTTCGGCACAAGCAGGGCAAGCTGAACCCGCACAAGATTGCGGAAGGACCCTGGCAGATCATTTCAATGGACTTGATCGGGCCGCTACCGATTAGCAACGGCCACAACGCGATTCAAGTTTGGGTGGACACCTTCAGCAAAATGATTCACGTGGAGCCCACAACCATGGAGATCACGGCTGAAGGAGTTGCGCGTTTGACACGCGATCGTGTGATTAGATATCACGGGGTACCTCGAAAGATCATCTCGGATCGGGATCCAAGATATGTAGGAGGCTTTATGCGGGAGCTCAATAAGATCCTGGGGATCGAAATGAACCCAAGTACAGCACACCATCCGATAACCGACGGGCAGACGGAACGGATGAACCAGGAGATTGAGAAATATCTCCGCATATTTATCAATTACCATCAAACAGACTGGGCCGAATGGCTCTCACTAGCGGAGTTCTGTTACAACGACAAGGCCAGTTCGGCAACGAAGGCCTCGCCATTTTATTTAAATACCGGCTATCACCCTTGGAAAGGGATCGAGAATGCCGTGGAGACGAGGAATGAGGCTGCCGACGAGTTCGGCAAGAAAATGAAGAAGATCCGTGATGAGGCAACCGCGGCACTAGAAAAGACACAAAAAACAATGGAAAAATCATATAATCTACGACGGCGACCAGCGCCAGTATTTAAAAAGGGAGACAAGGTCTGGATTGAGGCGACGAACATCCAGACAGATAGACCCTCGAAGAAGCTGGGAGATAGAAGGCTCGGACCGTACGAGGTCCTGGAGAAAGTCGGAGCATCTTCCTATAGGTTGAAATTGCCGAGCACGGACAAGTCACATCCGGTGTTCAACGAGGCGATTCTCACACCGTATACGGAACCACCCGAGGATCGAAGGGAGAAACGGCCGCCGCTGAAAATCATATCCGGCGAGGAGGAATACGAGGTGGAGGAGATTCTGAAACACCGCAAGATGGGGCGCGGGTTTCAATATTTAATAAAGTGGAAGAACTATCCGATGGGAGAAAGGACGTGGGAACCATCGCGCAACTTGACACATGCAAAGAAGCTGTTGGACAAATATAACAGGGAACACAGCATTGATGTCAGGACGCTACCCATGCTCCCGGCTGGATATTGGGACGGCGAATGCAAAAGATTCGTCCCAAAGGAGGAGTCCCGACAATACTCAAAGAAGAAATTATTTATTCCCGATGAAAATGGGTTTGTCAACATCGACGAGGACGTCGATCCTAGAGAGGGGGTAATGTCACGCGCTGACCTATTTGCGCACGTGACAACGCCAAATAAACCCGATATACATTGGCGCCGTACAGCATTAAAGTCATGGGAACCCCGTCTCGATCGGATTGAGGAAGAAGCCGAAGAAGACATTATTTAAAGACGTGGGACAGTTTCATATTTATGAACGACAGCGTGGATGAGGGAAGGAGTTTTCCATCAGTGAACTGTCAGATCATGACAGGCTTCTATGAAGAACACGGTGTAGACATGACAATAGGAGACGGCAAAGGTGCAGGACAATAGTGCATGTCGGAAGCCAGGACAATTAGTGTAGCATCGTAGATCTATCCCTCATAGTATAAAAGCAGTAGCTAGTCGTCGTATTCTGTACCCTCTCCTAGACTTTTATTCAGTTCATTTTACGAGCTTTAGTAGCGCACTACCCAATCCACAGCATCTTACCGCTGTTGGACGCGTGAAACAAGTCTTGTCGTGACATGACGGACCTGAATACGCGTTAGTACTAGTCAGACTGAGGTAGATTCACTCAGGGGATATGAAGTGGCTTGTTTAGAACCCATTTGACCCGGTTCCGCCGCCGTCAATTGGTTGAAACAGGCTCTGCTTCATAGTACCCCGTTTTGCAGATGTTGCTTAAAATTGATGTGACATGCGGTGTACTTGCTCTTTTCAAAAACGGACACCACAGAGAGGGTCCTCAGATAGCATACTAAAAATTGGGTCATTCATCTCATTTTTAATTTGGTACTACCTTTAAGCAAACTGCCGCAGCTGCGACCAAAGCGTGACACTGCGGTAGTGTGACATCAGTGCGGCACCCGGACGCGGTTCAGTGCGGTAGCTGCTGCGGCAAAAGTGCGGCAGTGCGGCAGTTTCTGTAAGCCCCTCTACAAGCGCAGTATATGGACGAGGACCAAGTAGAACGTTCAGGAATCGAATAGAAAGGACTGGAAAACCGGATGGAATAATATGGAGCGTTCGAGTCCAGCCCGTTGTCGCAATCTTGCTCGGGCTTGTCTCGGGGATGTTCGACGAGCTGTGCGCAGGCTCGTATTGGGTTTAGTTCAATTCCAACACCCAAGACCGCCGTATTGTGAGTCGGTGGGTCCTTGTTGAACGTTAACGTTTGAGCGAGAGCAATGGAAGCTCGAGGAACGTAACCATTCAAAATGAATCAAAAATAACCCCAAGAAGTTGAACAGTTGAACATGTCGTACACACCTTTGAGTCGGTCAAGCACAGAAATTCATTCGAGTGAAGCAGTCTTTAAATTCGGGAAAGTACTGAGAAATCCTCCAGTCGGACTGAGGACTCGTGACGGGTCAAATAAGTGGAATGGACTGCACACCGCCCACAACGCGTCAATAAGCGAGGAAACCAGTTGAATCCAACCCACGGAACGAGACTCGTATAGAATGGAATGCACACCACCCACGACGCGTCAATTAGCGGGCCAAGCGGGCAATGTGACGCGGACGAACAAAATAGACGGGAGAGTGGCGTTGTTGAGAATTTGAATGGGTCCGTGGGGCACCGTAGGTGTGCGCACGCGGCGGGTGACAGTGACTCGCGCATGGCACAGGGCCGACTAAATCCTCCGTCGGGTTTGTGTTTACCTGTGTCCACGCACTCTTTTTTTCGCTCCGCGGCTCCAACCTCCATCTCGGAGAAATATCTTGGAAATCTCGGTGCGCGTGATAAGATTTCGGATCTAAGAACTAGTAGATGAATCATGAACGGACTGAATGAGGTAATGTTGAACTCGCTCAGTGGGACGATATAATAATCATGCTGGTTCCCGCTGCCTGCTCTCCGCGCGTGGGTTGAAGGGCTGTAGCCTCAGTGTAGGAGGTCCAGGCCTGCCTTAATTGCCGTGCAGAGTCTAGGACCGACTTCAGCCACAGCACTTGAAACCTCGCATGGAATCCTGAAATTCAAGATGGTCAGAACGCAATCCGTTGCAAATTCGCGCGCCCAGTCGAGACTCGTGAATGAGATAAATGCACCGCGATGTTTGTAAGTTCGGGTGGCCAAATACTAGCTGTCAAGATTTGCAGGCTCCGTGGGGCTCCCGTCGGCGGAGAGGGGGCACAACTCGTGTTTCCCGCCACTAGCTAATCTTGGCAAAAAAAAGGGCGACCCGCCATGATAAGATTTCGGGACGAGGTGAACGGGGGTGGCATCCTGAATGGAGGTAGAGTTGGCCGAGCGCCGCTTGACGACGACCATGCGCGCTCCCGCTCCTGAGAATTCAGCGCCAAAAGGAGGATAAGGCTCAAGCGTCTCACCGTGGCCACTTTCGCGGCGGTCCATGACTCACAGTACGGTCCCGACTGCCGAGGTACGTATGGCCCACTTGTATACACCAGCCGAGCATGCCTCCAGATTTCCTGAAACTGAAAACGTTGGCAGAAAGTGAGAAATCAAGTTGAAAGAAATCCGACAGAAGGCAGGAAACAAGGAGAAGACCGAGTTGCAGAGGCAAGCTTGGAGCAGCTGGATTTCGGACTGTCCAAAGAACGGAGATTACATAGGACGTTCAAAATGCGGTGCACATGAATCCTCCGGGACCAGAGAATCCGAGAAGTTCACGATGGCGATTCTGAAGGCGAACATGGAGATGACTGACAAGTGAACGGAACATCCCGTGACGTTAGAGCATCAGGTGATCCGCGGCCCTTGGCTTCCACCATCTCGTCCCACAATGCCACTTAGCCTCAGCCAAGCCTCAGCACCCGCGAGAATTGCAGAGAACTTGAAGTACGGAAGCTCTCTGGACTGGTGTGGACATGGATAGTTGCATTTCAAAGTCGGAACGACCGATTGCTTCAGACGACTTCCAAGGACCGAGACGACCAAAAGACGACTGACGAGCTGACGTTGCCTGACGATCACCTTTAATTGGCCTGAAAGATCCATTGGAAGCTCGAGCGAATATCTTTGTACTGCTGTAGACGCCGACGGGTCAAAGACGGCTCTAACCATACGGCGACTACCCCTTGATTCCCGCCGACGGCTGGCCCTTGTAAATCTTAGTCCCAGCCCTCCACACCAAGAATTCGGAACCATTTGACAGATGCGTCAGGCTGCGCCTTGCACTGGAATCCACACTCGACCAAGTGGGATTTGGATTGTATACATGCTTTGTGTCGTCAAATCTGGTCCCGAGACTAGGCTTGGATTGGATTCAACACGTGTTGTAATCCCGATAATCATGGAAGCCGCCATACAGCAGAGTGTATTATAAAGGCCTTGTCGCGGAACTTGGACAATATGCCTCCGCCATTATGTCGTCCCCTCCTCCCATACCAGCCTGTGATCCCGAGGCGTGAGCTCTTCTTTCACTCTACTTGTGTTAAGCGACTGAGGGTGTTGTAGTCAAGGTTACTATTATCCGCTGACGCCGATGTCTGAGGGGGAGAGCTTGCACTCCTTTGAGTCACGTACGCGGCCACCATGTCGTCGTGTCGTCTCGCTCTCTGATTTCTGTCTGAACAGCCGGAACTCAGTGGTCCTACCCTCTCACCGAGACCCATCCTCCTTACGCTTATGACGCTGGTACGTTTCAACAATACCAGCCTGTCTCCGAGTCGCTCTCTCAGCACTTTACAGCTGTCGATTCAATGATTCTTCACGGTTCCCCCAACAGTCCTCTCACCGCTATCTCCGACGGCCATCTCGACCTTCTGTCTCATCAATCCTGGTGTAAGTAGGCTTTAGCAAGTTGTCGAGCCGTTC
The DNA here is from genome assembly GCA_029378245.1 of Roridomyces roridus. Lineage (NCBI taxonomy): Eukaryota > Fungi > Basidiomycota > Agaricomycetes > Agaricales > Mycenaceae > Roridomyces > Roridomyces roridus. The sequence goes on along the minus strand of JARKIF010000001.1, from coordinate 133,988 downwards.
CGTCTCATCTTAAACCCACTATTAGCGGAGATGTTCGCCCCAGACACCCAGACAAACGCCGACTCTCCCTTCCTCACTTCTCCCATGCCGGATAACTCGCAGGTGGATACCGACATTTGGCTCCCAGGATTCGACGTCGACTCGGACGTCCTTGGGGATCTTGATACACTCACCAGCAACCAGACGCGGACCCAGCCTTCTCCTCTATGCGAGGCGGGTGCAATGCGTCTCGAGAGGTCATTCGACGCCACTGGCAACCAAGAATATCTGTTCACTCAGAACTCGCCGCAGTCTGCTTCATTCTCATTCGTCGATCCCGACGCCGGCCTCCATTTAGATCTCGCGGAGATCCTCGCGCCTGCTGCTCTTCGCGCCGATCCCGGTTGGGGTCTAACGCGGGAATCAGTGCCGTGGCCTGACAGTGAAACCATAGCGGATGGGGCTCTCCTACGCAATCGGAGCTTACGGAGCTATCCTGCTGGGATGTTACTCGAGCAGAGAGGCGTTTCCACCCCAGACACACCAACCTTGACAGAGTCCTCTTCCTCGTTTGTCTCCACCCCCAACACAGCTGGATCATCCTCCGCTTCCTCGTTCATGAGTCCGTCCCCCAACCCAGGCTCTTCGCAGGATGAAGGTCCAGGCTCTGCCGACCTTCGGCGTGCCACAGTGGGGTCCACCGCCAATGTCAACGCCGCGCGGCTCCGCAGGAAGAGGCCAGCCAAATTCCGTTGTGACCAATGTGGCCGCATGTTCACAGCCCGCCACAATTTACAGAGTGCGTGTATCAACTTTTTGTGTTGTGCTGGCGGTGTCTGAACCGCCCAAATTTTTCGCTGACGGGGGCTCGGTCGTTTCCAGACCACGAGAACGCGCACAACGGAATTCGGCCTGCGGAGTCTTTAGCCACAGATACCCAGTCCAACGCCGGATTTTCGCATCCCTTCCTCACTTCCCCCGTCCCACCCGATTCATATCCGTATACCCATGCCGACCTCCTGCCCCCGGAATTCCATCTCGGGGATGCACTCGCTAGCAACCAGACGCAGTGCATTGATTCAGAAGTTCATCACGGCGGCGGCACGGCCCAGTTGTCCTATCCAGTCCAACAGCTTTCTGTGATGCACGGTTGCGGTTGGAGTTCATCCGCCCCCGTTGACGCCGCTGGAAGCGAAGAATACGTCGCTTTCAACCCGACCTCGCCGCAGTCTGCCTCGTTGGAGGCCGCACCCGGAAACTCCGCGCCGAGCCTCATACTGGCTCCAGACAGGTGAATCGCATCTTCAAATCCAATCGCCGACATTCATCGCAGACTCAGGTCCGCACAGTTCTTCACAGGATCTAGCCGAATTGGTATCCAGGGATCCCATCTCATGAACGTCGCGAGAGACGTGCACATCCATCATCCACCACCCACTGGTAATGAGAAATATCTCCGTGTGACCCCAGATCTCATCCATTACAGCTGTCTTACACAGGCCGCCGACCGGGACCCATACAACGACGTCGACTGGAGATACGCAATACACTCCCAGTCAATGTTACTGCAACCAGCTGTTACTCCAAGGACGAGGGTTCCCTCTTTACGTACCGGCGCCTCGAGGGAATCTTCCTGAAGAGTATCAACGCAAAGGTGTTTCCATTGGGGACGTCGGAAGAGTCACCCCAGAAGGCGTTTTCCACTTCTTTTTCAACATTTACCTACCTGCGAGCCACCCCATCAACGACAACGACGTCCCCGATAATTTTACGCCGTTGACCAAGTATGACTCCAAAAGTGTGGTCCCGATGGATTATCCCCCTGAAGAGTTCGTCTCGACGCCGGCTTCTGTTCAGAGACTAGAGCTACCGCCAGGCCCACAACAGTGCGTTATTTGCCATAAGAATATCAATAACCTCTCTGATGTACTCCAGGAAATTCGAAGATCTCCTCTTCGAAGGCAACGGGTCTCAAGGCGCAGTGCTAGCTATCCCCTTCGGCTCCCAAGGCGAGAAACTTGACGACGGCTTGGAGCAGATGGTAGAATATGCGCGCGCCAACGCTGAGAGCTGGTACCAACACAGCAATGGCACCAGGGGCCGTCGACTGTCCAATGGGTCTTTGTATCTGATTACTGGGCGGGAGAAGGCACGAGCATGGGGAATGGCCTCCTTCCAGAACGCCGCGGCTCGGTCTCCATTTCGGCTTGCGTTTCAACCCGTTTCCGACGGTCACACGAGCGCCTACAAGTATCGGTGGACCGCATCAGGACCGGCTCGCACCAAGACATCTGGTCAAATACCGGCCGAAGACGAAGCGCTCAATCAGACGGTTTTCATCCACGGATTTTCGATTTCGCTGGGAACAGGCATCTGGGGCAAGCTCTTCAAAGGCGTTGAAATATCGCAGATTGTGGATTCCCGGCCTGGACAAGCCAACCGGGATTACATTCCGTTTGGGTCTCAAGGATTGTCCTTTTCCTGGTCATTTGGCTTTCTCTCTGATGGCGCCTCTACTGGAGGGAAACCGCATGACAGCGAGAGCCCCTCGTCGATGGACGCCGTCGAGATTTCCGATCTAGCTCCGGTGCCCAATGTCAGTTGCATTTAACCACGGAACAGAAAGCTCATCGTGTGTCGGCAGCTCTTCCATCCATCCCAAGTAATAAACAATTACATGCTTCAAAAGGTAAGCGGTCCACACCCTTCAAAATTTGCGAATATATGTAAACTATTTCCCAGTTCCCGGATGCCACTGTTGTGATCAGCCACGACGACAATTGGTGGGATATCCTTCGAGCGGTGGGTCTCTTACGATAATCTTTCCTCGGACTCATAGTTTGTTCAGGATGACACCGCTGCTGATCAAGATCTCATGGTGCTACTGCAACGCGCTTGCCAGAATTTTCCCTTTGTCGAGGAGAAGGGTCTTGTCACAATCCATTGTTCCAGAGAGAAACACAGGTCTACTGACACCACGGTCTCACCTCCAGTTGATGCCCTTGCTTCAACGGAATCCCGACTCGAGTCAATGGCGACGCAAACGACTGGGAAGGGTAAGGCAAGTACGTCATCCCACACCCTCAAATCCTCGAATTTCCGGACTCCGAAAACAATACCAAGTCCCGAGCCAAAAAACAAGTCAGACAAGAAGGTGCTACATAAGCCCATCGTGTCCTCCCCGGCTGGCCGTTGACCCGATTGCTACAGGCCATGTCTCGCGCGCTAGGGGCCGCATTCCTTGGCCATCAAGTGGAGCAGCTCGAAAGGTCCGCTGGATCAGGCAATTGGCGGAGCCGCACACCGAACCCACAACAGGCGTCCCGGGCCAACCATGGCCGTGGCAAGGCTGGTACTACGAAGACCGTGGCTACTGCCGAGCCCGCACTGCTGAATAAGGATGCAGACGTCGTCGTGGTGGACGCCAGCGTCCTCGTTCACGCCATCCACCAGGTCAAGAAGTGGTGCCGCGACGGGTGCACCGAGATTGTGATTGTGCCGCTTGAGGGTCCGTCGCCACACTTATCAGTGTCAACCTGGGCCGCTAACAATTTTGCAGCGCTGAACACCCTCGATCTGCTCAAGAAAGGAACATCTGCTGTCGCGCAGCGTGCTCGCGCCGCTTCCCGGATCCTTGAAGCTCAGGTGGGCAGCAACCCCCGTATTCGGGTCCAGCGGGACGACGCCTTTGCTCCATGGGACACCATTACCTTCTCCAGCCTTGAACCGTCCCCTGCAGCTGCTACCCCTGAGGCGACTGACGGTCCTACCCCGGTTGCCGCTGCCCCATTGCCCGTCGAGTCGGCGCCAGAGTGGGTCCGCCGCACTGTCTGTTGCGCCCGCTGGCAGGTGGAGAATGTAGACTCCACCGCCGCCTCGGCCGACTCAGGCAGCGACAAGCCTCAGCCCCGTACCGTGTGCCTCGCCATCGCGGCTTCTACTCCCGCGCCAGCGAGTGCCGCGGATGGTCCCGTCAACAAGCACGAACCCCGGGCAACTGGCACTCTCGTCAGCCACTGGGCTGCGCGCGCCGGTGTCAAAGTCCTGCCCGTGGCTTGTACTGAAGGGAATCGTGGCGACAGCACTCCCGCCCAGGGTGCCTCCCCGATTGGCATCCAGTCCCCGCGCCGCCCGCGTGCGGGTACTGCCCCGAAGCCGGGTGGTGGTGGTGCCAGTTTCATGGGCGAGCAAGGTCGCAACCTCGTCGAGGGCCCTGCCCTTGCGTTCGCGATGGAGGCACCTGGTCCGCGACATGGTCCTACACATACCAAGGCATAGGCACGATTCACATTGGATCTACTCCTGCATGCGTTACAAGACACTGATTGCCAGGGCGTATACACATCGCCACCGAGGACGGATGGACAATTAAATCAGAAAAAACCGAGCAATTTCTTGCGATTGTGTAAGTTGCAGTAGTCGCCACGTTATTACTATTCGAATGTACATCGTCCTCCCAACTTCACGAGACAGTGCTGTGGGCAAATCAGCCAAGAAGTCCGAGGACAGGGGAGAAGAGGAAACCGATTTCAAGGGAACAGGCAGCAACAGCAGTGACCACGCACGACCTTCTACCCCTCCGTAAAGAGACCCGCCCACTCGCCGTTCCCACCGGTCGGACGTCTTACGATCTTCGACTCGGATATCACGTCAACTGTATGCAGCATGCGCGTCGACCGGACAGGCAATGAAGCCCCCGAGAGTACATACACCGCTTCAGCTTGACGGACCCGTGCGCAGCATGCTCAACGAACCGAAGGTGTGCCCCTGCAACACCCGGGTGTACATCTACCGCGCGACGGGCTTGACGATATGTCTTGACCGAGATCTTTCTTGAGGATAAGACGGGCTTGAGGGTGGGGCATGTCGATGACAGAGGAGCGGATGTCGATGGGATTCTAGGTGAAGGTTAGGTGCGGGAAGGATGGTAGAGGATGGAGGACGTACGGGTCCAACGTGTTCAAGACGCGCACGTCCTGCGCATTCAGCGGCAGCTAAGTGAGGCCTAGCTGCAGAAAACGCTGCATGGAAGCTCCGGAGAGCCTTCGACTCTTGTCGCCCATCCGGAGGCTACTACAGAAAGTCTGTAAAGGGTCGATATGTGGATCTCAAAGACGTACTGCGTCGTTAAACGACGAAACCATTTAAGGATGAGCAGCTCCAGCGCTCATGACGGTCCCAAAATACGAGGCGGTCGGAAAGATGGTGGTGGTAGCGGATCAAGTGGTAGCGTAACTCTTTCTCTTCTCTCACTTTGTTTCGGTTCATTCAACTCTTCTTCTCCGTGAGACTCATGGCCCAATCTGTGGTGTTTGCCACTCATAATGTACTGGGGAGATTTCGACGACCAGGACGTCTGAACTGACATCCAACAGCTTATATCGTCCGAAAAATACTACTCACGGCGAGCAAGCACTCCCGACGCGCTCATCCGTCTTCTGGCCGAACTAATCGTCGCAATTGAAGCATGCACTGTCGTTGATTTCGACCCAGCTGAGTGCGTCGCGGCTCTGATGCCTTTCTACGCGCCTGTGGGCACGCAGTACGGTGACGATGTACCCGAGGAAACCGAAACGGACATGCACCAAACGAGACTATCGGGAGCAGCCGTCACCACACTGGCTTGTGTCGTCCGGAAGTTCAGTGCTCCTCCGTTCCGTCTCCCCATCATCGAGAAGCTACGGGAATGCTGGACGACTCTGTGCATGGGACTGCTGTTCTACGCCAGAGTACTGTACCGGGAAGGAGAGCAAGTTCCGGCGACGGAAAGCGAGTCGCCTGGCCACACGTTCACTGCCATCGTTACGGTGCTCCAGATTTACGCTGAAGAGGAGTCTTTGCTGGCACTAGTCCGCAATACACCCGAGGCGCTCGCTCTCATCGTGAAGTTTTGGGCACTCGAGATACAGCACCCTCACCTCTCGATACAGCTCGCGGAAATGTTCCCAGAATCTTTCAAACCGACCGCGACCGTTCTCCTCCTTGTGACACACAAAGATCTTGCCAACCATGGTCTCAAACTCGTCGAGGCACTTGGATCTGACCAGCGCGGGATCGCGTTCGTGCCTTTGGAACATATGCGGCGCAGCGTATTCAACATCTACCAATACGGCGAAATCCCCGCCGAGGCTATGCGTGCACACTTGTTTCATTTGACTACACTCCACACGACCCCAGTTCGCCATCTCCTCTTACAAGATTCTGTCCGAATTGTGACTCAGGCGCTGATGGCTGTAACCTCGCAGCCATTCGATTCTACGACAGCGCAGGCTACGACACGATGCATTCAGGGAATGTGTGCGTATTTGTGTAAATACGTAGCCGGGGGTGGCCTCGTTTCATTAAACCAATCCCTCGAGTCCGGCCTTCTCGTCGGGCTGCTAAAGGCACATCCATGGCTCAAGAGCCAGTCGAGTACAGCGCTATATGAGGAAGCTGCTGCCCTTCTCACCGTCCACCTCCCACCGTACTTGATCTACATCTCTGTCCTCCGCCAGGCCCGCCAATCTATTCATCTCATTCAAGAGTATATCCTCAAAAACAACATCGAGGAATCATTTCTCGAAAAATGGCGCATTTTCGAGGCACATGCGCATGCTACGTCGAAATTGGCCACCGGCAACGAATTTGTGGAGACTACATGCGAGGTAAGCTCAAAGTCTTTGTGCATCCTGCTTACGATATTTCAGTGCACGATCCATAGGGCCGTTTTGCGTTGTAGTACCTGCTGGGAAGCCGCATACTGCTCGCAGCAATGTCAGATTGTTGCCTGGAACACCCATCGTCTGCCATGCGCAAGGAAACAAGCCGCTCGTCAAGGTGAGAATAAACAATCCTCAACTTCCTTGCTCAATATGTCCTAGCCGGCATCCTCCCTGACCTCTCATCCGAAGACATCCACTTTGCACTCCGAGTCGCACAAAACGATTTCGAAAAGCACAAACTCGCCGTCTGCGACAAGTGGCTCGAAGCGGGGACGTTGCCGCTCGTAGCCGGAATTGACTATACAGTGTTCCCGCCTGTCGTGTCTACGAATTCAGCGGCGATTCCGGCGGAAGTGAAGGCAAGGATGGCGTCGGATGCTGCGATTTATACTGTTTTTCCGAAAGGCAGCGGTGGGAGGGACTGTTATATGTGTGATTTGGGGCTGACGCATGCGCCGAGGGAGCCGGATGGCGAGACTATTAAGGTTGTGGTGCAGGTTGTCAAGGCTCAGAGGGTGCCGGCTTTTTTGAGGATAGATTAGTCTCTCATGTGAGAAAAATTATTTGGTCGAGGTCGGGAGTTGGCGTCAATGATGCATTGATCTCAAATTGATCTCCGACTTAACTTGTTTCTGACCATCAATGTCAACAGCTCGGCCTCACTCATCCGGACACTGCGCGCTTGTTCAATGACTCGTTACGTGGCGCTCACTGCGGCAATACTGCGGACACACTCAATCTCCAGTCACGGTACTCCTTCGCTCGGCCTTTGAATACACACACACACACTCTCTCTCTCTCTTCCGAGTCACGAGGCTCCGGCCTCAGCCTGAGTCAGCCCGCGCGCTTATAAGTAGAGCTCACTTCGGTCTTGAAGGCGTTTCCGAGCTGCGCCCCAGTCGCCATTGTCCGCCTTGACTTGGCCAAGCCCGTAGCTCGCAGTCGTGGGCCCTGGTGTAAGAGGTAGGGCGGCGGTTATCTAGTAGAGCAGACTTCCCCTTCCACCTCCACGCTTCATCAAACTATGGACGACGACGTAGCTGCCCTCGTCCGTGATTTCCCTCGATCTATTGTCTATGCATGTTCACCAACAACATCTTCCAGGTAATCGACAATGGCTCGGGGATGTGCAAAGCTGGATGTAGGCCGATCGATTTCTTGGATATCGTCCTGGCCTGACTTTCTTCACAGTCGCAGGGGAAGATGCACCGCGCGCTATCTTTCCGTGAGTCTCATCTCTCTTGAAAAGGCGGCAGATCGTTAACGTTGATGAATCGCTGTAGGTCGGTTGTCGGACGGACTCGTGTCATGGTAGGTTCTGGGCATAAAGACTGCTATGTTGGGTGAGTGATCTATATGCTCTGCTTGACCGTCAAACTGACTGGATTCAGAGACGAAGCACAAGCCAGGCGTGGCATCCTCACTCTGAAATACCCCATCGAGCACGGCATCATCATGAACTGGGACGACATGGAGAAAATCTGGCACCACACATTCTATAACGAGCTGCGCGTCCCACCCGAGGAGCACCCCATCCTACTCACCGAAGCTCCACTGAACCCCAAATCGAATCGCGAGAAAATGACCCAGGTCATGTTCGAGACCTTTAACGCTCCTGCGTTCTATGTCCAAATCCAAGCTGTACTCTCGGTTTACGCCTCGGGTCGGACGACGGGTATCGTTATGGACTCTGGCGACGGCGTCTCCCACGTCGTACCGATCTACGAGGGCTTCGCTCTCCCGCATGCCATTTCCCGGCTGGACATCGCCGGACGGGATCTGACTACCCACCTCGCCAAGAATCTCGGGGAACGAGGGTACCCGTTCCAGTCGAGTACGATGCGCGAGCTTGTGCGGGAAATCAAGGAGCGGCTGTGTTATGTTGCGCTGGACTTTGACGAAGAGCTCCGGACGGCGGCTCAGTCTTCGGCGATCGAGAAGGATTATGAGCTGCCTGATGGACAAATTATCACTGTTGGAAACGAACGGTAGGTCCTAATATTTCGCGATTAGTTTTCACTCACCCAACGCTTAGTTTCCGAGCCCCGGAGGCCTTGTTCAAGCCGTCCATGATCGGCAGCGAATCAGCAGGTATACATGAAATAACGTGAGCTCCTTCCACTTTATCCCACTGGGTACCCAATCGTCCACCTAGATTCAACTCAATCCGAAAATGCGACCTCGACGTCCGGCGGGACCTCTTCAGCAACATCGTCCTTTCCGGCGGAAGCACCATGTTCCCCGGCATTGCCGACCGTCTGCAGAAAGAGTTGACGATGCTCGCGCCGCCCAGTATGAAAGTCAAGATCTACACCCCGCCGGAGAGGAAGTACTCTGTTTGGAACGGTATAATATTCAATGGACTGCCTTCGCGAATCGTATGTATCAAGACCTCTTTCGCACCATCACCAAGCCTGCAGAGCGAGGCAGTGCGAGCGCTACACGCTGGTCCGTCTTCTATTCACTTCCGAGCAGCTGTTGTCAGTTCACGCAACTGGCCTATACTACTATTTCACGACACTTTTTGCGCAGGGTATCGATGCTGGTTCAGCGTCATTCAAAGCTGGGTGTGAGCCAGTGCATGTAAAAATCTTCATTGTGAACTGGGGTGATTTCCGTGCGTTCCATGGCTCTTCATGTCCTCATATACTACTCTAGAGTGTTTCTAGCCCCATTTCACCACCAAAGTGTATTCTCAAGTACTCTTGCGCGACTTGAATGGCGTCGTGTTTGATCATACGGGCCTGCGTTCCCGGATCCTGCGCTGACGAGGACACGAAAAGGTCAATAGTAATGATACACCAAATGACTCACAGTGTGGTTGAAATATATCGTCACCGTTGTTCGCAAGAGCCCAATCCAGAGATTGTTTGCTGACAAACTCCGCTCGTTCTTTCCTCAGCGTCTCGTGCGCTGCTATGCGGGCGGGGATCTCGTCTTGCGTGGTTCCGAGTGGGAGAAGCACGCCCAATACGCCGGCGTCTTCTATCGCCATTGATGCGCCTAGCCAGCCAAATCAGAACCGAGTTAGGGATAAGAACGCTTGTACATGCCTTGTCCCATGAAGGGCACGGTGGCATGTGCGGAATCACCGAGGAGCACCGCGCGACCTCGAACCCAGGTCGGTAGTGCGGGTACCGTACGAAGCTTCCATTTCAAGATGGGTGAGACGATGGGCAGATCCAGGAGGAGAAGGAATTTGGGGTGGGCGTCGTGGAATTTGTCAAGCACATCCTGCCGAGTGGCATTCGGGGACCAGTCTACCCAATATCAGTTGAATGTGTAAACTCGGCTACAAGGCCGCAGGATACTTGTATCAAATCAACTCACCTGGCTTGCCCTGGTCCTCGTCTGTGAAATAACCGACAAAGTTGATGAGTCTTCGATTCCGCACCGGGTACGTGACCATAGTCCGCAACGACTTGAAGCCAGTCCAAACGACGGTTTTGTTGACATGCGGATGGTCTGTGTACCACCTGATCTCGTCGTTCACGCTTGAGGCATCAAGGAGGAGGCGGAAACAGGATATTCCACATGGCAGAGGCTGCAAGGCCTTCCCCAGGATGGTGCTTCGTATCGTGGACTTGCAAGTAACTCAGCCTCGAGACTAACAAAAAAGGAGGATAGGTACGCACATGAATTCCGTCAGCGCCAACCACGAGATCCGCCTCAATGGTCTCGCCGTTGGCCAAAGTGATACTTCCAGACTCTGGATCACAAGCCACGACTTTGCTGCCCAAGGGGAGTTGGGCGGGCATGCCTTGACCTTCTTCAGCAGTCGCTAAACGCTCGAGTTCGTTGCGAAAATCGCTGCGATGGCAAGTGATAGCCTAGGTAATGTTGGTAACGCTCCCAGGAGGCGTGAACGAAACTCACTCGGAAATCATTTCCCTCTGCACCGCCAGCGCCCCACGAATACAACGTCCCCAATCCAGTTTGAGCATCAAACCTGACTAACTGGAGTGGTGTGTTAGACTTGACCGTACCGGGGCTCGGAGACGTACCCCGTCGTATTCCACGCCCTGCAAGTTTGCTGTCTGAATGCCCAGTTGGTGCAGAACACGCAAAGCGTTGACTTGCACAGTGATGCCGGCGCCGATTTCTGTCTTTTTCTCGGAAGCTTCAAAGACCTGGGTGGAACGGTTTCAAGAAATATAGTGAGACTCGTTGCTGAGCGCTGAGGACGGACCTGGACGTTGTGGCCGGATTTTCGCAATGCGATGGCAGCAGTCAGTCCGCCGAGACCTGCACCAATAATCGAGACTTGCAAAGGATGCGGGGAAGCAACTTCGTGGGACACTATTGAATCAAGTCAGGAGCATAGTCCACGGTGCCGTTTAAGTACCTTGCGCGCCATCGTAAGATGCTGAGTCGGTTCCGCGGGCCGTTTTAAGAAGCAAGCAAGATCTTGGCCGGTTATAAGCGAGATTAATTTCAAGAGTCCATGGCGGTCCACGTCCGAATTGCGTCTGAAGCCGAAAGAACGGATATGAGGACAGCCCGAGCCGCAGGCAAATTAATTATGGGCAAATTCTGGCTTGACTCGGATATGGCCGCGCTGGGTTGACGCCAATGGGTAGGTACCAGGTAGGGCAGGCAGAAACGTGCGCGCTGCTTGCGCGCATGCAAGGAATGAGGAGAAGATCCGGAAAGCACGAGAGGACTGTCTGGTCATTGGTCAAGCGCAAGAGGCACAGGCACGTGACCACGCCACGCTTCTCAAAACACACCGGGAAAGGGAAAATACTCCCTAGGCTGAAAATGCAGCAGAAACTTAGCACGTGACCAAGACCTTCCATATAAGGTTATTCCCCAGTCACGTGCAAGTTTCTGCTGCATTTTCAGCCTAGGGGAGGTTTTTCCTTTTCCGGTGTGAAAGCGACTCTGATTCCTCGGCTATTTTCGGCCGAGTGGTCCTTGAGTGGTCCTGTTGCTTTCTTTTTACTTCTCATTTGCTTCTTGTCCTTGTCAAACTTGCCATACCGCCATACTGCGACCTGCCCTATTTCCGAAACGTTACCGCGGCACCGAGCCCAACGACTCACAAGGCACGCCCCCGTGTGTCACTGTCGTGGCACAATGAAGATTTCGGAAAAGCATGGATGGACTCCGACGGAGGAGGGCCAATACTGAGGATGACGCTAGGGATCGGCCAAGGCGACTAATGCGAATCGGGATTGGAGACGAATCCGATGGAGTGTTAGAAGAGCTGATATAACCTCTTCACCACTCGCGCGTTATCTCTTCCAACATGCGATGCGTCTCGACTCCCGTTTTTTTGTCCTACGTGATTCATTTTGGAGCCACAAGCGGGTTACAACGAGACAAGGACGAATCTCAGTGTGGCAAACGATGCTGTTGAGTGTTCCATGATGTTCTTTGACGTCGTTTTGTGGGCGTTCAATGGCAGGCACTGGTTGATTCACACGGGTTGTATTATCTTGTGTGACGGGGTAACTGCACGACGCCACACTAGAACATCTAACGATCTTTTGTTCTCGAACAGGCCTCCTTGTTGACCCACTTTTATTCTCCCGGCGGAAGGCTATATAAGACGTGGCTATAAACCAGGCAGCCCAGGCTTCACCGTTTCGATCCCCACTTCATCCTCGTGATGCCTCCGGCTCCAGACCCAGGACTCTCCGTATTCCAGGACATCAACGAAATGCATCCCGGCCAAACGATCCGTTGCCACATCGATTTCTTGCATTCTATTTCATCCACTCCGGTGCTCGCCCTCGTCGTTGAGGTCCAGAATGACGAGGGGCTTCTCACCGTCGCGCCTATGATTGTAGAAGGGAAACCTCCTCATCCGAATGTCAGTAATTCGTTCACTTGCTCCAACAATACTGACTTCTCTCAATTTGAACATAGCTGAATGACCCTGCGTGGCAAAGGATGCGATCTCTCACCCTGGGCCTGCTGGCCTTTTCGAGTGCGGCGAATCCCACCGATGAAGACAACTACATCTGTAGGCTTGCCAATTCGAGTTCCTTTCCAAGCGTGCAGCGAGAGCATGATGTTTAGGAGCAACGAAACTGACGAAGAGATGGACGAGAACATGCTTGTATACAGGGTTCGAAGGATGGCGTTTCAGTCGGGTGAGTTTGATAGCTTCTAAGTGACTGAATCCAATGTTCTCCGGACAATTTTTGAAGGGTTGGACACTACTCGAGGTGTGTGCCTTTTCCACCAACTTGCCACAGCTCAAGTAATATCACATACACGCAGCCAGCAAAAAACGCCTGCCCGCATCGTCTTCGAACTCCGCTGATACGCAAGGGGTAGAATCAGAGCTTGTACATCGTCCGCCTAACGACCGTCTTATGCACACCGCGCCTGTTCAGACGCAGGCTACCGCGTCGAACAATATCAACTGCTCCGACCCCAGCAGATGCGAACACATCGTGCGTTTTATTCGTTTCCACAGATTCTGATCCTCGCTCCAAGTTTCCCCAGAATGCCCAGAATCAACGCCGTCACGGTGAACGCCAGCCAAGGCCAAAATTACGGGTGAGGCCCGGGAGGATTCGATAGGCTGCCACATCTAAAAAATGGTTCCAGGATTCGGCTTTCTTGAACTCGTATCTTTCAGAGGGTGTTAGTGACCTATGCCATTAGCGGTGCCTTCATCTTGACGCTTCCCAGACCTCGCAGCAGCCTCCTGCCGCAGGCAGTCGTATCGACTCCTCGCATTCTGTATGTTGTGGACGATATCTTCCCTGTGAATTTGTTGAACGAAACTTTTGCAGCCAGAACCCATGGCCATAGACGTATCCGGTCAGACCTTCATCCTGCAGCGGCCAGGTCTTTCGGCGGCAGATGTATGTATGTTTGACCTATCTGACGCGCCAAGAAACTCCAACGATGAGAAGAGGGAGCTTTATGGACTTCCACGGCGGGGAATCAGTATTTCCGATCTCATCCATCCGCAAAATTCCCAGGTATGTACTTGTTGCTCTTCCTTGACGAACGTTCTTTTGACGGGAGAATAAGGCTAAGCAAATCTCGCCGGAGAATGGACAGATGCCGCTGGTTCATCCAATATCTCAAATCCCTCATCGTGTCAGTAGATTTGAATCTTGATTGAACCGTCAAACCTTCAACTCATATCAATTCGACAGAAGAAACCTCTTTCAGAAGCGGACCCGGTGCATCTGCAAAGGCAAAGGCCGAACCCGGTTGGACCTCACCGACAACGAAGAATTGATCAGCACAGACCTTATACTCGGGCGACTCCCCCAGAATATCCTGTCAGTCCAGGCTCTAGTTTCTACATTTCAAGACACTCACCAAACTAAATTGCAGCCTATGCGGCCAACGTATCAACCGGCACCGCAGAAGTCTCCGGATTTCTTGGTCGCTCGAGGTCCGCCGGCAGCCTTCCTGTAGGATGGCTATTTAAATCGCCAACTTGTCGTCAACAAGAATCTGCAGGGACACACAGCCCGGAGCCGTTTCTACCCTACAAATATCCTGAGCTTTAGCCGAGCCTTGTTGCAAATCGTTTATTGCTTCTGAGATCAAGTGGGTTGCAAAGTTGCCTTGGAACCGGCAAAACCTTCAAGGAATAAAAAGAGTACTTACGGCAAATGTCGAAGAGGTGAGAGCGTCAAAACAAGTGTCAGCGGGGTGAATCGAACACCCGTCTCCTCGGACCGACGTAGAACGTAACGATGACCACAACGAGATGCTCTAACCACTAAGCGACGCCGACGATGACAAGGAAATTTAGCTGTGATATCAAACGACACTCAAGGATTGGTTCATAATGTGCAGGGCAACGATGATGTCGAGGCAAGTACGATACACAAAACCGACCTCAACAAAAGTCCACCCATTCAGGACGGTAGTAGCTAACCTCAAGTAACAGACCCGCCTCGATAAACGTTCGAACATCTTCCAGCTCCCGAATATCCACCCTTTCGTCGCCGCTCTCATCACGTAAACAAACCGCAACCCTCGCAAGCGGCACACGAGACGCCATCCTTGACCCAACAAACGCCAACAACATCTCGTCAGAGAAAGACGCGTCGGCTTGGAAGACCTGCAAATTAGGGCATCCAACCTGGGACCCGGACTCGTAGGAGGAGGGGATGAGCACCGCCAGTGCCTCGTCGTCGAAGATCTTGGACCGCTTCTGGAACGAATGCGGGGGCGCGCCGTTGATACGGAGTTCCTCGATAGTGGGAGGCAAACCGCGCAGGAACTGGGGGAACGAGCTCGCCGTGAATAAGCCCACGTTCACATCCAGGCTCGTAACGGCGGGAGACGCAGCGAAGATAGGTCCATAGTCGATATCGTCTTGAACTTCCCAGCCGCCGCTGTGCACTTTGAGTCGTCGCAACTTTGGCAGCGAGAGACGGGCAAACTCGATTTGAACGGTCGATTGCAGGGTGAGTCTGGCCTGAAATTGAATGTCAAGGGATTCCAGATATTCGCACACGATCGTCGGGGGAACATCCGGGGGACCACGACGTCCACCAAGGACCACCTGACAACTCCGCAATTGCGCACACCGAGCCAGCACCCAGGACAATGCGTCACTGGGCATCATACCAGTCATTCGTAGATCAAACAAGTGATCCCACAGAGGCATTGGCAAGTCCCGGTACCTGTGCCCAACGCCAAAAGCACCGAAAGAGCGCAGAGACGCGCAGTGCAGGAATTTTAATGAATTCCAAGCAAATGTGTCTCCCCGGCCTTTTGCTACGACCTCGGCCTCCCGAAGCATAGGCACATCCGCTGCCTCGAGCAGCAAAAGCTGAGCAAGTACCGAGATGGGGGCCTTGATACTGGCACGCTGCCATCGGGATGCGAATAGGAGGAGGGTGTCAAGCAGAGGACTCGTGGCGGACGCCCCAGAGCCGTCAAAGAGAGGCTCGGATTCAAAGGTCAAGGATAAGGGGCACTGCCCAGATCGATCCAACCAGGCCTTCACGGCGTCCGCCATCCTCGCGAGCTTCTCCGAATGAGATGCCGGAGGAATGTAGTCCGCCAAACCCCTAAGATTGAGGTCCGCGATAGTGATTGGTGGAGGATGCGGCTCTGCAATACGGAGACTTGTCCAGAGACGCGGCGCTGACAAGGAGACGGTCCTCCACTGGCGGCATATACGCCCCAAGAGGAGAGGTGCTTCGCATGCGTTGATCTCGCAATCGTTCGTCGGTGTCGGGAGGCAGGCGAGGAAGATCTCTTCGAGGACATCATCGGGCAGTCCATCGGTGGGCGAGCTGGGCGAAGCGAGGGAAGACATGAGTGGCTCCGGAGATGATGAGCGCAGAAGGAAAGGAGCACAAAGGCTGTGTTGCGTCGATCGAGGCTATCAAATCGGATCACACATTGAATCTGATGGCCACTTTCCAACCGGGATCGAATCAATCGATTTATGTAGAGTAACATGGCTCAGCTAAAGCCCGGGATATCTGGCCGGCGCGGACTGTTGTTGCTGGTATCTCGGATTCATAGGGGCGGCAGACGGACCGCCAGCGGCCGAAGGAGGCGTCGGCGGAGCTGGTCGATGCTTCATCGGCCTCGCTGTGGCACGAAAGAATATCCCGGCGACAGCATTGACGGAGGCACCCGCACGTAGGGTCTGGTTTGCACCATCTGAAATCAATCAGACTACTATTCCACCGTGACGAGTCCTAGATGAAACGCACCGGCCATTCGTCTCTGCTGGCGTTGGAGGCCCGAGCAATGTCTCTGTTCATGAGATCCATAATACGCACCGTCATTGTCAGGCATCCTTCCACAATCTGTCCGCAAAAAAAAAAAAGATGAGCGCATAACAAAAGGATCTCGATACATACGAAATTTAAACCCACACCACGTGCACTGATACACCCTCCGTCGAATCTCATAGGCACCGAAATTATGCCTCATCTCCTCTTCCGTGTGGACTGTCATAAACATCATGGTCTCCTTGCGCACTTGGAAAGGAACGCGGGCAAGTTCGCCGAGCCAGATGCAAGGTTGACTTCCGAGCTGCGAAACCTTCGAATCAAAAGCTGCAGGAATTCGAAGGTGCCTTTGGTATGTAATGACGTGTACACTGGCACGAACCTCCGCCCGCGCTGGTCCAAGTCCAACCCAGCTGCTCGACCAGCCCTCTGCCTGCGGTCGATTCACAGAACAAAAGAGAGTCAAAGTATGAATTTTTCAGCCACGAAGCCCCAACTTGAATCCCACCTATGGCAACTTTCATCGCCATCCCCACCAAAGCCGCCGAGACCCTCCTCCCAGGACCCACCAACGCCGACGGCGGCGGACCCAGCGGCCACTGGGTTGCTTGTGCTTTTTTTCTTTTTCTTTCTCGGTGGTATTCTTTGTTAGGCTTCGACCCGGCTCACGACGACGAATAGCACCCATCAAGGACTTCGTTCTTCTTGTCGCGTTGTGGGAGCATCCTCGGCCGATCAATGCCGACCCGGCAGTTGATGTGCCGGATCATGTCGGCGAAGCTGTGCCCATGTGCTCGGCATCAACAGCATTCCGGCCAGTTCTATCTGCACCTCTCCCACGAACACTGCTTTGAACGCTTCGCCTCTTCTTCTTGCCACCACTACCACCGATGGACGAAACTACAGCTGCAACCCCACGGAACCCCTCTCAAGGCCCAGATGACCGCCAAGTGAGGTCCTCCGAGTCACTTCGCCTCACTCGCGACCACCGGCGGCTAAGACACGATACAGCTCCGTCAGCGCCATTTTCACCCAGGCAAGAGACTTTGTCATTGCCGGAGGAAACTTCACGAACATCAACCACCCACCTGCGAGCGCTAGCGAGATCTTTGCCGCTCGTCATCCCCATTCTCACACACATACCATCCAAACGCCGACGACCAGCCCAACGCTGCCTGAAAAGATGTGCGGCACCATCGTGTCGCGTTATCCGCTAATACACGACGGCATCGCATGCATCGATCACGGTGGGCGCAATTGGGAAGCGGCGAGAACACGTCGGCAGATGAGGGACAAAGTGCCTTGATATTAGTGAGTAGAGACGCTCAAGAGTGAAAATTTATCTATTACTCACCCGACGTCCACCCACCCCATGTCCATGTATCCCTCCGCATGACTTATCTCCCCCCGCGTGCCTGCATCACAGCCTGTAAGTATGTATCACCGTCTGTTAGTCGACGGACGCATCCAGCCCAATCCAGAGGACCAAGGCAGCCTGAGGGGGCACAGACAGAAAGTGAGAACCCCGGGCGAGCTGAAAGGCAGCGGGTAGCCTGAGATTTTGGGCAGTGACTGTCATGGGGGTGGTGGACGAGAGCGGCGCAGGGAGTAGCAACATTGATCAAGGAGCAAGCAGGTGGTGAACCGTGACGTAGCATGTAGTCCAGCGAGTGGGCGAGTCCGATAGCTGTGGCAGCGTCACCGACAGCTTCGCGGTGGCGGTGAGCTCATCTCAGGCGGCGGCCGCCGACGGCGTCGAGGAGCAGAGGAGGGCGGGACAAGGACGGGGTGGATTCGGGAAATGGGAGCCGAAATGATTGATCTAGTTAGCCGAGGAACAATGGCAACAATATACAACAATTGATCAGAATCCATCCGCGTCCTTCCGGCAAACCGTAAGCGAGCCACCCAGTATGTAGCTAGCTCTCGGCGTGCATACACCAACCGCAACTAGAAGATTTTCGTAGGATTCCGCTGGGAGATCTCATATTGAACTACGAGATATGCTATCCAACCAATACCGCCGTCGTGCGTCTGCGCAAAACTCGGACTTATATGCGCAAGATGTACTCGGCGGAGATCGTCGGTTTGCAGTCCCCGACAACCGTGGCTGTTATCACTGGGCCCGGTGCAGAGGAGGTATGCAAACCACCGGTGTCTCGGACCGTGATTCATACACCCCCATCTTCATCTCTAGCAATGGAAAAGCGAAGTAGCGCGTTATAGCAATATTCGGTGCGCCTCGCGAGACAATTGTCTTGACTACCGAGGGGGCTGAACAGCATGATGATGAAAAGACACCCGAATTTATTCCATCTGTACGGCATCACAAGCAGCGGCGGGATTCACGCCCTCATTTTTCATGACGGTTCGTTTGTTTTCCCAAACTGAGCATGTGCACTGAAGTCCATTTGTGTGTTTAGATCTTGTTCCCTGGCCACCCTACTTCTGTCACGAATACGATGCTTCCCATTTCTTTCAAGTCTTTTTCTGCATAAGCATGGTCAGTGCGAGTGCGGCACATCTCCTGGGGTTCAGTACTTCTGAAACACCAATAGAGAACACAGGTACATGTGAGTTAATAGAACTTATGCTCTGGATGGCGACTTGCTCAGTTTTTGCAGGGGGCCAACCAACATGTGCAGCATATCTCGGGACGACCACTGGTGATCTCTGTGTCATTTCCGGCGACGATGTGATTCTCACCGATTTCCGTACATGTAGGGACTAGGAGACTACACCGTGTGGATCCGACCCTCCAAGGGCGCCCTCCACATCGAACTTACACCACCCGAATCCCGAGCCAATGTTTTCGACCCTGTAGAAAAGCTCCACGCACTTCTCCCACCGTCATCCTCCTTACTAAATCCGCCTCATCCATCCGAGTTGATGCGCTCAATCTCGCTGGAATCCTATCACGGCATCTGCTCTTGGGATCTCGCCTACGACGATTGGTTCACACCTCCAACTGGCATGCAGACCCAGCTGGGATCCATCGTTCATGTTCCGAACTTGGCTGATGGAGGCGGGAAATTGCACGAGGGGTTTCAGGTTGCGGCTATCCCAGGCTTTGACGATATAACCAGCTTTTGGTGTACAGAGGACACCCACGTAGATGGCGCTTGGACTCTGTCAGTCTGACTCGCTGTTTCAACCCTGCAAGGACGCTCATTTTGTTTTGAAGAATGCTGCTCGAGGAGGGGACTGTGATTTTGCCTGAGGGTTGGATTCGGTACCTGCGCCGTGTCGGTGTTTTCGTGGCTCAAATTCATTTAGGGTTGATTCGACATGCGTTGTGGATAGATATTGCTTGTGCACTGATGTGAACCCAACTATTCTCAAGGCTTGGGTGGCACAAGCATCACATGTATTCGCCTCTCTGGAGATCACCGGAAACCGACACGAATACGGTCAGATTGAATGTCATTATCACTGCGTGGCTGACGATTAGGCAGTATTCCTCCACTGTTGGCGGGTAATCATGCAGCTCTCGGGTCCAGTAGAGGATTTACCTCCGGGATATGTCTTTCTCTGTCCCCCAGCCTATCAGCTCACTGGGAATGGCCGGTACCAAGTACCCGAATGCCCCGCATACTGGTCCCTCGACCCATCGGGTGCTCAACGGCTCACACGGGAGGAAGCCGCTCGCATGGGATTCCCGCAATTTGAGCTGGATATCAAGATGGGTGGCTTTTCCTGGTCGGAGGAAGACTATGCTGGAATACGAGAATTTCATGTGGCTAAAGGGTATGACCCTGATTCGCTGCACGTGGCGAAGGATTTAAGATATCGGCTGTACGACCTGGCTTGCGAGAAGGATGAACTGCATGCTTTTTGTAAGCTTTTTTTCGCCAAGTTGTTGTATCTGACGTTGGATATCAGTGCGGCATTTTGGAAAGGACGGTGAATCTAACGCTTCAATCGAAGTGGCGAGTAGTGAGATGGATAAAACGGGCTCGATCTTTGGAGAGGAGAATGATTCGGTTGAGGACGGTGCGTCGACTGGATTGATTGAACCCATCCGAGAGATGAGCCAAACTCAGCAGATTCAGAAGCTCCGGCAACCTCGGGCGTGGATGAATCTTACGCTTTTATTGAGATGACGGATAGTGAGATGGATCGACCGCGCTGGATCGTTGGAGAGCAGGATGATTCGGTCGAGGACGGTGCGTTGACTCCATTAAACCCATCCGTGATCTGAGCGAGACTCAAGAGATTCAATAGTGCCAGGCGTCTATCAGTCCAGCCAGTTCGACGAGGCTGAGATAACCCAACCGTCCCCGCCCGGGATGTTCGTCATCTACGTTCAACTTGCACTCATAGGCCTGTGTTTTGCACTCACTCTCTGTGGTCTGTAGTTCTTGTACAGTATAAATAAAGTTGTTGAACTGTGGACTGCGAGAAGGCAATGCTCTACGCCGGTTAAGTACCTCTGACGCCGCCGTTCTTGTCTCGCTCTCGTCCACTCACCTCACTCGCTGTCTCACGGTTCGCCGCTCAGTTATGAGTCGGGAAGTCCTTATTGGGCGAGACTTAATGCGTATTATAGATTCCAAGTACATAGCGCTCCAGGGTTGATCCGGAGGACTCGGTCTGCATTCCCTACTGTAACTGAGCCCCACCATAGCGACCCTCAAACACGCCCTCTTCCATCGCTTTGATCTCTTCAAACACGTCAGCCGCACATCCACAGTCCTGCACGCATAGTACTCACGCAGCGCAACGTGTTTGGAGTGAAACCGGCTCATCTGCAGATTGCCTGCACGACATCAATCAGTCAGTGGTTGCTTGGGATTGAGGGGTACTCACCGAGCATGTACCACAATCCAGGCACACCAAGCCCACGCCACGCGCCGTGTAGCTCACCTTGCTCATTCAAACCCCATATCTTGCTACATTGGTCACCGATGGCGTCTCCACACAACTTCCGGACACCATTCCGCGCGTCGCCCAGTCTGCAAATTGTGAGTTTTGAGGAGAGGAAGGAAGGAAACTTACCCAGTAGCGAAAACAACCACATCCGCATCCAAACTTGTGCCATCCTCTAACTTGATGCCCGTTTCATCAAACTCCGCAAGTTGGCTCCCGTTCTTAACTTTGATCTTGCCATCGACGATGAGTTGGCTTGCACCGACGTCGACGTAATACCCTCCCAGACGCTCCAACGCCAACAACGCGAACCCTGTCTCCAGGGTTCCGTTGTTCGTCTTGAAGCCGCGTTTGTTCAGGCCGTCCAGGAGCTCCCTGCATTGTGTGCATTCAATCATGTTTAGTCGTGGAGAATTGGACACAAAGGCACCTCTGATCCTCTTGAATTTTAGCCGCCAGCCGCTGGTTGAGGGGTATATTCATGAGATTCGGGAACGAGGCGGCCATCCGGTCGAGAAGGTCCGCAGGAGGACCGCCTTCCCAGTACGCCTGCTTCATGAGTCCTTCAAGGCTCGCTTTGGTCACAACGTAGGTCGAGCTGCGTTGATACATCGTCACGTCTGGTGTGCGTAATGGAATGAAATACATTGGCGAGAGGGGAGCACGAACCTATGCCGTGGTTGTAGCATTCTGCGGCTACATCGTGCCCTATAGAAACGTCAGACTTTGTAGCGTTGATGAAAGCGACACTCACCCGAGACGCCAGCACCTATGACTACCATCTTCTTCCCAGCATGGTCCGCCGGGCGTTTGTACTGCGTCGAGTGCAGTATCTGACCTTTGAAGCGGTCCTAAAAACATCATCCCTAAAGTCTCATGAACAGGGCTCTGAAGACTCACCATACCGGGATACTTCGGGAAAACCAACGCCCGTAGCAAAGACGACGTGCTTGACTTGAAATACTCGTTCTTTACCTGCGCGATCGACGACTACGTCCCAGCCACCGGCTGAATTGGGGCGCGCGCTCTTGACGGTAGACGAAGTCCATACGTCGAGGTCCAGCGCCTCGGCATAGCTCTCCAGCCAATTAGCAAGCTGGAATTCTCAGTAGGCTGTGGTCATTGCAATCATCTGACGTACCTTCAGAGCGGGAGCGTAGACCGGCCACGTCGCAGGAAAGCTGGGTGAAATTCAGAGTACGAAGACGAACACACAAAGCAACGCACGGCATATACGGAAGGTGATCATACCACACAGGATCGTGCAAACATAATCCATCATAACGCGTGCGCCAATTATCCCCAACGCGGGCATGTTTTTCGACGACGAGAGTGCTTACATCGAGGTACTTGAGCCGCGCAGCGACGCCGAGCCCGCTGTGTCCGCCGCCGATGACGAGGACGGTCGGACTCGTGTCCATAAACGAAAGCGCCTCGCGGCGTTCTTCCGCATACGTTGTGTGACTGGCGGCATTCTTGCGGAGTGCACCGACCTTCTCTGGGAAGCCTTTGAGCTCTTCGAGGTTGGTGTACACGCAGTGGGCTTTCCACCCGGAAGGATGGGGTACCAAGCGTGCGATGCCCAGAGCAAGACCGGTCTTGGTCTCAAAGTCAAAGACGAGGTTGATCCACGCAATGTCTGGGTACGGCCGGAGGAGCATCGTCATTTCGTCCCTGATGCGAAAGTTGGTCAGGTGGGAAGCGGCGAGGCGGTCGGTGAGGAATTGGCGGATGTCGGCGAGGCCGTTGAAGGTGCGAAAGTCCCATGTGAGGGCGAGCATGTCCCGCCAGTGGGATTCGTCGATGAAAAGATCCGCGAATTCTGCGACGTTGCCAGATTCGGCGCACGAGACGAAGGACGCCATCCAGTCTGCTGCGATCTTCTTGGCATCCAAATCAGCGGGCACAGTCGCGTTGAGCTTGTCGAGTGTGGGTAGGCTGTAGATTTTCATGGCTGGGAGATTACCAGGAACTCAGTGCCTTGTTATATTGCTGGCGCCGTGGAGACTTACTCGGGGTCGCGCGTCATGTGTCGAGCGAAATAAATGTGGGAGCTGATCGCTCCGCTGAGCTCGGTTAGCATCCTATTGAGTCGGCCGCCTGGTTATCGTTGCCTTGAGCCACAGCGGAAATCGAGCGCGGAGCGGGATGAGGGGAGAAAGCAAGAGGCCATGATTGCCGAGAGTGGTGATCCGAACCACGGTCTCATGACTCTCATCGAGCGAGTAATATACCCGCCGCTGGACCTGTGCATCCAGTGATTCCATTATTCCAGTCAGGCATTGGCTCTGCACAATGCGAACATCAATGGGTTCAGCAAGTGAACCATGGCCAAACACCCGACGGAAGAACTCGATGGATTCCACTGAGTCCCGCCGGAAGCCAGTGACATCCACTGCAGAGCGGCAATGGGTTTGCTAGCCGGCACTGGCTTCCGCCATCATCCACTGCCGATCAGCCGTTTGACAGCTCCGCGTGTATTACTGCATCGAGCAGGGTTTGATTTCGGCTGATGGAATATTGATTGCCGCCCGACGGCAGCTTGGCCTGCGCGATGTGTATGCACGCTGCGAAAGATGTGGCCTGGGTGGACTTCGTCTATGGATGTGTGGTCCAAATGGATCGGGCATGGAGGTGTGGTCTTCAACTGCAGTCATGTCCGCCTTTTGACCCTGAACGCAACAACTTACAAGATGCAGCATACCTTTCATAGCAACTGAACTTTCGAGAACAATCCCAGTTGCAAAACAAGACCATGTCAAGGGTTGAAGACCAAGCAAATACCACGGCAGTCAAACGGCAGTACTCTGCTGCGGGCCAGCGGCGACTTGAAGCTCGGTCTACTTGAGTTCTGTCCTTGTTGTCTTGTTGTTCACCAAGGCTAGCGCTATCATACTTACTCCGATACAAGGTCGGTGTTTTGATCATGCTGTTGGGAGCAAAAAGAACAAGGAGAAGGTTTATTGCTCTGCATTTCAAAATTCAAATCTACGATTGAGAGGATGCGGCTTCAACCGTGCGAATTTGATCGTTCATCATACTTTCCACGGTTGAAGTGCTTAACGTTGGCTTCTGGCGATTTTCTGGTTTCAAAATACAAATTAAGTTCCCTTCAGAGGCCGCGGTGGCCCGTCACCTGAATCTACGGGTGAAAAAGTACAGGACACGCAGGGTGCCATGGATTCCGAGGCTGACACTGGGCGCAAACAAGTCGACATGTCAAATTGACATGTGCTCACAACATGTCGCTCCCAGTGCACTCAACATGTGGCTTTAGCCTCGTGTCGTTCTGTGACATCACATGTGGGAGGATTCAAATTGGTACCCACAAATCGGCATCTAAAATTGTGATCCTCATCGCCGGCCAGCTGATCATCACAACCCATATTCTTGTGAATGTTTTTTGCCCGCTTTCCATCTGAGGCTCTGTTTTTTTCTTGCTTCCCTGAATGTACATATGCCTGAATTCCCCCAACTCAGTGTCCATTAATGAGGTAATTGATGGTCTGATTGCAGCTGCCATCGATCTCCAATAGGTTTTGTGCCGTGCATACGGCAACAAGCAGAATAATCATTATCAACCGGGAATCGCACTGCACTTTAGCAGCACAAAAATTCCCAACCTCTATGAGGGGTTGGCCCGGACCAGGAAAATTCTGTGTGATTTTGATTCTTGGCTCATCATTATCTTTGATCGAATGCTGAAGCACTTAGTTTTCCAGCTCGGAAGCATCAGGCACGGACGAGATGAGGAACATGAGATTGTGCAATTTGGACACATGCATCGTGAGGTGAATTTCCCTCTTATGTGATACAAAGAGAAATTTATTATTTAGACCCCTGCTGAAACAAGTACTCTCTATGCAAAAGGAATGTGCGGATGTGATGCACGGCATCTCGGCGTGGATGTGTTCTGAGCATCGAGATATCCCTTCCATCAGATGCTTCGTGAGAATAGTGAAGCTAATGGGAAGGAAATCGCCATGCTGCCGAGCCACGTGTTTTCCGCATGTCGAGGCAAGTGGGAAGGGAGTGGGGGCGACATGTTGTGAGCACATGTCGATGTGACATGTCGATAGCTTTGCGCCCAGTGTGATACCTCCCTGGTTCCTATTCTGTGCAGGAGCCTGAAAGAACGACGCCGGCGGTGGATGGGGAGCTTGAACAATCACTGCGTTCCCGACCCCCGTGCACAGACATGTGGCTCCTTGAGTGCACCCGACGTCCACCCTGTGTCCAGGCCCTTCCCGTTGGGTCCATCACTGATTGACATCGGTCTAGCCCCGTAGACAGACCGAAGTGGACACACGCTGCCAGACCTCTGGCTCCTTGAGTGCACGTCGTTTTTGAGGGCTCTGTCCACCCTCCGTCTCCCCCTTCCTAGCTCCGTTCACCCCCCGTCCACCGGTGCCTCCGCTAGGGTAGCCACAGCCCATCAGACCCCCGTGTCCACGAGGGTAGACACAATCTCTGTGCACGAGGGGTCGGAACGCAGTGAATGAACATGCACCGGATACTGTTGCTGATACCCCTGGCCATATGGGGGGTATCCGGCCTGTGGCGGCGCCTGGAAGGCTCCTGGCTACGGATAATCTTGACCTTGATAACGTGGGTCCTGAAGTCAACCTTGATGACAGATGGCGTGCGACGCCTGAGGCTGACCGGCTCGCTGCTCGGTAGACAGGGTTCTGCGGCGACGGGTCCAAATTGTAGATGAGCACCTCGACTTGAAAAACTCACCAAGGCATATTCCTCGCGAGATACTCCTGTGGCATTGGGTTGGGCTACAGAGTTAAACCCCGGATGCGAAAAAATCGAATTTCTCGTCCGTCAGGTGGTCGAATCGGCTCAGGTTTTTTTTTTTTATTACGCGTGCAGATGCCCTCTACACTCCTACATACTCAAAGAGGCAACCGGCACGCATCCGGATCCATATAAAATCAAAAACACGCCAAAAATGGAAATTTGACGGTGATTCGGTCTCCAACAGGACTTTATGTGTGCCTACTACGTTTGACAGAGCGAGTCTGGTATGGAGGAGACACTGCGCGTCGCTTATGAGCACCAGCAGCCCCCGCAGGTGATTGACGGCACCGTGGTGTGAAGCTCCTCCTGTATGTCTGCTCCAGAAGCTGCTCGGCTTTCTGGGCGCGCTGTGCTTTAGTACCGCGGAGCCGGCCTGGTGGGTTGCCGGTGGGAGCCATTCAGTAGTTTTCGAGTTGTCTTGGGGGTAGTAGGTGGGTGTTGGGAGCAAACAAGGACGCGTTTGATCAATTTTTCGCTTCCAGGTCCCACGCCAAAACGGATCACAAAGGCGACGGGCTCATGCTCCACAACGAGCGGCCCGAAAAATCTGAAAATATTCGGGCATATACCTCATGGCTGTAACATGACTCACACAAAATTCTGGGTAAAGGGGACATGGCGTTGTTGAGAAATAGGGTCCGAGTTTCTATTTTTCGCATCCAGGGTTTAACTCTGTATACCCTCAGCCTCCCGTAGTATTTTATATGCTTCGTAGTTTCGTACGATTGCATGGTTGTGTTGGAATCAAGGTGTCCACGTCCTTGAGTCGGGTATTGGCAGAAGACCCTCGCAAATGCGCAGGGGATTCATTTGTGTCTATGAGTATCAATACTGTACATGAACTGCTATCTACGGGGGCTGGGAAACAGTCGGGAAGCAATAAGTCTAGAATAAGTAGGATGAAGGGGCAGGGGCAGGGGAATTATTAGGAGAAGTAGAAAGTACCTGGATACCAGGGCCGCGTGCCCGTGAGCATCGGACTCGATATTCCAACAGGTTGCTCTGTTGTGCATTCCACACAAATTTGGTCGTTGTGAAATTTATCTCGTCAGGCCTGCCTACTCGGGCCCAAACCGTGCAGGGCATCCCCGATAGAACCAGTTGCTGCCAGGTATGACGATCAATCTGTCAGGAAGTTGGGGAAGATATTTGTATACGGGGAACCACTTGCACTTGCATCTGGTGTTGCATTTGGCACATGACGACCATGATTTTAACGACGAGTGCGCAGCAAGGAAGTTGAACTGCGGTGTGTGGGTCCTTCCTCGTGTAGCAAATGACGTGGCCCGAGTGGACTTCATTTATAGATCTATGTGGTTTGAAGAGTGGGCTGGGCATGGAAATGTGGCCGTCCACCGGAGTCGTCTTGGCTTTTAATCCTGGATGCAACAAGATGCGAGGTATTGAGATTTAAGACAAGCCATAGCAACTGAACTTTCGAGAACAATCCCAGTCGCAACAAGACAAGACTCGGTGAACAAGCATCCGAAGCTTTTCCGTAGCAACTATAAGTGAGAAACAATTGAAACAAGACCATGTCTTGAAGGGTTGGAGAACAAGGAAATAAGACAGCAGTGCTCTGCAGCGGTGGCTTGAAGCTTGGTCTACTTCAGTTCTGTCCTTGTTATCTTTTTGTTCACCAAGGCTATTAAGTATACTGTCGCTAAGTGCGTAACGAAACGCTCCGCATTAAATTGATCATACTGCCTTGTGTCCAGCATGAACTTGGCCAACCTTCGAGGGTCATAATATACACCTTACAATACACCAGTCCATAGAAAATACGGGGGCCACATGCAGCACCTGCAGAGAGGGAGACCAATCTTTCGTGATTGTTCCGAGTCTTAAAATTCATTTTAAGCTCGGTCTTATCGGCCCGTTTCCTGCGAAAGTGGGGTCCCAGTTTTTTCGATGACATCTTTGAGCCCGGCTTGTTTGTACGCTTACAACTGCCTTATAAGGTAATTCTGAGGGTGTTCTGGCTCCTCTTAGTCAATTACTCTTACGACTCTTGATTCTTGCTCACTTCTGCCGGCCTCCGTGTTATAAAAATCTCTGGCGACGGCGAGTCGGACGCGGAAGGGGACTGGAGGTCTGGCAGCCGATGAGTTGTCCGTTACTTACGTTGACTGCTTCCCAACCACGGACACGCATTTCCAACCTGCAGACGACAACGTCCTCCAACTGTCTGGCCTCAGCCAATTTTCATTCCTGGCATTCTACCACTCGACATCCACTACTTACATACGTACGCTGGCCAATTTCAGGCTTCAGCCAATTTATTGGTTTTTGGCTCACTTACTACAGGTCTTTGGATGCTTGTGTCCGCGCGTCTCGACTCTCAGGGTCTCCTGGTTCAACAAATCGAATTCCCAGACTCGGATTGCCATGCAACAGCAATGGCCCTCAAAAAGCACGTGGAATTACTACTTTTAGGGTGTACCGAAAACGGCACCTAGTGGCGTGCTCATTGGACTTCGGTGCTCACAGATCGTACATGGGGGCCTTGCTTAGGTTCCATTCATTGCCTCAAGGCAAACTGTTGGGGTCCCAACAGCGCGTGGGGCCGTGGTGAGCGCCCGTTTCATCCACTATATCTGGTGATGCACCAAAAACAGGAGATTTTCAAAGATTGGACCGTAAATCATGGGCCACTGACTCTGGATACTAGATATTTGGTACACGTGGGATTAGGATAGTGGGCAGCCCCCATAAAATTTCCCGCGGCATGCCGGCGATCAACGCGTCAATGGCACCCGTGATTTCGGTACACCCTCGATTTCGTTACACCCTTAGCGACAGTACCCGATACAAGGTCAGTTTTGTTCATCCTATGCGGAGAAAGAACAAGGAGAGGATTTATTGTTCTGGATTTCAATTTAAGAAAATGCGGTGTTTCAAGGGTATGAATTGCTCCCCAAACGAATGGTGCTCAGGGTGAACCGAAAGATGTCTGCATGGATCATGGACGTTCAACGTGAGAATCGATGAGTGATTGAAACTGCAGTGGCGGTGCCGATGCATAATGAATCAGAGCTGACAAAAGAAAGGAGGATTGCAGCGTCAAATGATGAAGACACGCACACACCTATGTCGGAGTCAATGTCATAGACTCGAGCTCCTCGTTCAGAATGTCACCAGTCGCCTCAATGTCTGCCGTTGCATCTGCGACAAACAGCGGCACCATAGATGCGAGTGAAGATTTCTTCAGCATTTCTTCGGTTATTTCCTCAGCCATAGCCATTTTAACAGTTTCACTGCTAACTGCCAGCAAGGCACCACAGATATATGGTGCCTTGTCACGCGCTGACCTATTTGCGCACTTGACAACGCCAAACAAACCAGATAAGCATTGGCGCCGTACAGCGTTAAAGTCCTGGGAACCCCGTCTCGATCGGATTGAGGAAGAAGCCGAGGAAGACATTATTTAAAGATGTGGGATCATTTCATATTTATGAACGACAGCATGGATGAGGGAAGGAGTTTCCGATCATGACAGGCTTCTATGAAGGACACGGTGGAGACACGACAATAGGAGACGACAGAGGCGCGGGACAATAGCGCATGTTGGACACCAGGACAATTAGTGTAGCATCGTAGATTTATTCCTCGTAGTATAAAAGCAGTAGCTAGTCGTCGTATTCTGTATCCTCTCCTAGACTTTTATTCAGTTCATTTTACGAGCTTTAGTAGCGCACTACCCAATCCGCAGCATCTTACCGCTGTTGGACGCGTGAAACAAGGCTTGTCGTGACATGCCTTGCCTATTGGCAGGGGTTGTTGGACCCATTAGGTGCAAGAATTGAGCTCACGACAGCGTAATTAGTGAAAGTGATCAAAATCTCAAGAATTTTGACAAAAATTGAGCCGCGTCTTATGTTCCGCAAAGAGCTGTAATCAGGAGGCAGCAGATCAACTGATGTGCGACACAAGATTGATACCTCCAGTTGACCCTGATGCAATCAAGAAATCTCCAGAATGCATCGAGGAGCGTCAAATGCAAGACAGTAGGCTCGAGTCCAGCCTGTCGTGTCGAAAGTTTTACTGTCGACAGACAGGCTGGTCGCAGCGGGTTTGGGGTTAATTCTCGCAGTTTCTCATGTATACTGAGCATTGAAATACATTGAAATACCTATCTGAGCCTCCACTGGGGCTGTAAATGGCCCAGGGAGGACAGCCAGAATGCAATGTTTACATGTGATAGGTTAAGCTGATGCCGCCGAACAGCCTTTTATGGGTTAATTCATCAATGATCGCGCGACTCGAATCCATCAACCGAAATCGACCGGTTTGTCTATCGACACCTTTCATAGACAGACCGCATTCCGGTCTAGCAAGACAGCATAGGTATCAAGTGTAGAGCAATGTATAGTAAGTCATATTCTGGCCGAGTGCATGCAGGGAATTGGCATACAGGCCGACGACAGCTTTCAGATTTACGGAACGGCACCCAAAACAGGAAGGGGGGGTCCGTGGGAAGACATCAGTCAGTGTCATGGATCAATTGATCTGCTGCATCACCAAAACAACCGATCACCAATATGACCTGGTGATCTTGATCAGGCACGGCGGCAATCACGAGGCAATATAAGGCATTCACCAGGCTTGCAATATGTTCATCAGGGTGGTATAGGGTTTATAAGGAGAATATCACACTTGTTCCTTCATCTCACCATTACATTGACATATATTCTCTTTCAATCTTCCCAAACCAATCCCAAAATCAAGTCAGCCGCGCCCGAATCGTACAGACAAGGAGGCATGATGCGGGAACTCTCAAGGATTTTCAAGGACATATGCACAAGATTGTTGGTCAGTATGGGGCGACTTGGGTGCGGGGGTCGGCACTCAATCGGCACTTTGACTCAATGTGATACAGCGATTGATCAAATGAGCAATGACTCACAATACACAATACAAAAGACGAAACAAAAGGGATGGCAAGTGGCGTGATCTCAATCAACCAGGAACTTCCTTGCTTTCGCCCACCATCTTGTCTCTTCATTCCCTTCTCGCCCACTTGTTCCCCATTGCAAGCCCGCGCTCGGATGTAGCACCTCCGACTTTCCAAAAGCCCAACGCAATTGGGTGTCTGAAGCTTGATAAGATAGAAGACTGAAGGCCGCAGCGCGCTGGACGGGAGTCCCTCAAACTATGCAAGTCGACACCATTATCAAGTCTCGATGCCGCGTTCCATCGCGAAGCTTGTGGCTGAGCGTCGAGGGTCTGTAAAAGAGACTAGTGTTCCCTGTTGCTCGTCAAGCCCTGCAGCTGCCACTCATCAAGCCCTACCGCTCGTGAAGCCCTGCAAGCCTTGTGGACCCGGTCACTGTACACTTACCACCTTCTACACACACGCCACTCGCAAACGCCTCTTCCCATTGTGTTCCGAACATCTGTCATCAACAACCAAGTGCACGCCACATAACGCGGCCTTCTTCCCATCCTCCCCTCCGCGCGTCAACATTTGTGCCCCATTCCTCACTACCTCTTTTGTATTATTTACATCGTCAATATGACACTTTTTTCATGACATTTTGTGGGCAATATTGGGCCGATTTCGGTGGGCAACGATTGTTTACTGGCTCAAAATGGAATATAAGGCTCGTAAGGCTGGTGAAGGTTGGCAAAGATCTCAGATAAGGGTTGGTGAATTTTTCATCAGGCTGATACCAATTTTGTGCCTGGTAGGGTATATAAGGCATTGTATTGCCTTGTCAACATCAGCAGGATTTGCCGATGTGCCTCTTGGCTGTAATACTGAATAGCAGCAAATATTGCACAAATGTCTGTCTTTTTGACAAGGCTTTTGGACCATGCATGGTAGTGTGTGGCATACAAAGGATGCCCAAAGCAGTATATTGCACCACACACTAATGGACATTGGATACATAGGTAGGTACAACCGTACAAATCCCTAACTCAACTCAACAGTGGAAGCGGGCATATTGATGTTGGGATCAGTACATATCGGCCTAGCTGTCGGCAACGGAATAAGTGTATTGAGAAACTTAGAGTGAGTGCGAGGATAAAGAAACCGATCATTGTATTGCATAAAATCTACTCTACTTATACTACTGGATTTCCGCAGCAGACTGTGGGCACAGTGTTGAACTGCCTCATGCGCAGGGCTGAACTGCCTTGTGCTGAGTAATTGAACTGCGGTTCAACTGCGGACTGCGCTGGCTGGGCGCAACGGTGGGTTGAACCACCAAATTCCAACAAAATGAGGGGAGGGTGGTGATATAATGTGGAAGCCCAAGCTGGCATGCGAGGACAGGTTGAGAACTGCAGAACAATGGATAGATGAGCATGAGGAAAGAACGACACATACAGAGGAATACAAAGTTCCATTTATGAATGAAGTTGTACACAAAATAAATACTGTTCACTTGAAGCCTGGGGACAAGGAGAATGAGAGGGGAACGGATAGATCATGAGAGTGCTGTAGGTTGGATTACGGAGGGGCCATATTCGAGGAGGCATGGTGCAGCAGAGTCCGGCCATCCTTCTCAGCAGCATCAATGGAGGCCCCATAATCTATCAGCAACTTTGCAATATCAAGGTGGCCATTCAAGTAGGCATAGTCCAGCGGAGTTGAGCCAGCCTCATCGGCAGCACGAACTGGGGCTCCATGTTCTATCAGCAGCTTTGCAATATCAAGGTGACCGTCAGAGGAGGCATGGTGCAGTGGAGTCCAGCCATCCTTCTTGGAAGCATTGACTGGGGCCCCATGTTCAATCAGCAGCTTTGCAATCTCAAGGTGTCCAGCCCGGGAGGCATAGTGCAGCGGAGTCTTGGTATGCTTCTTGGCAGCATTGACTGAGGCCCCATGTTCTATCAGCAGCTTTGCAATCTCAAGGTGGCCATTGTGGGAGGCATAGTGCAGCGGAGTACAGCCATCTTTCTCGGCAGCACCGACTGAGGCTCCATGTTCTTTCAGCAGCTTTGCAATATCAAGGTGACCATTCTGGGAGGCATAGTGCAGCGGAGTCGAGCCATCCCTCTTGGCAGCATTGACTGAGGCCCCATGTTCCATCAGCAGCTTTGCAATATCAAAGTGGCCATTCTGGGAGGCATAGTCCAGCGGAGTCCAGCCATCCTTCTTGGCAGCACCAACTGAGGCTCCATCATCTATCAGCAGCTTTGCAATGTCAAGGTGGCCATTCTGGGAGGCATAGTGCAGCGGAGTCCAGCCATCCTCCTCAGCAGCACTGACGGAGGCCCCATGGTCTATCAGCAGCTTGGCAATATCAAGGTGGCCATTCAAGGAAGCATGGTGCAGTGGAGTCCAGCCATCTATCTGGGCAGCATTGACTGAGGCCCCATGTTCTATCAGCAGCTTTGCAATATCAAGGTGGCCATTCGAGGAGACATAGTGCAGTCCAGATGATCCATACTGGTCAGTGGCATTGACTTCCACCTTCCCAGTATGGAGCAAAGACAACACACCTCCTTGAAAACCCATTTGTGCACACATACAGATAGCTGGCAAATCTGGCTCTTCCCACAACTTGCACAGTGCTATGTACTGGATACTCCCATCATCCAGCAGATGCATTGCTGTTTGGAGTAGCTGCCCCTGAGCTGTATCATTGCAGTTCTGAAAGTGATGAAACCATTCTGTTGCGGCATACGATCCAAGTGGGTAGCTCTCCAGGCTCTCCTCAGTCATTGCATGATCATCCTGAGAAAACAGAAGAAGATATCTCAAACAAGTCTGTGCAATGAACTTTTGCGAGATGTTTTGACTGAGATCAAAAGTGCCATGCTCTTGCTCAAACTCTGGGGAAAGGACATAGTCTCGCACTGAGGAGTGTGCAAAACTAATTGTTTCAATGTTCATCACAATGAGGCCATCCAGCAGCTTGAAAATCCCAGAGTTCCCTCGACGCCTGCTAGGGTAGTGGATTGATGCATCCAGGTTGGAAAAGTCGAAATTTGGTAAGTCCAACCGAAAAGCAATAGCATCTGCAAGCTCTTCTGGAGCCAGTTCTCTTGCTGAGAATACAAGCCACCGTAGTATCGCCTGAATGAAGGATGCCAGTTTGGGTTGTGCCTTTGCACGATTAAGGAAACGGCTGTAGATGCTGAAGAGATCAGCAGGCAGAACTGCAAGGACCTCATCCCATTCGTCCTGCCAAGGACAATGATCTAATTCCCTGATCAAGCAATCTGCCATGCGGAACCTATGAATATCTTTTAGTTTAAGCCAAAATAAAGAAAGTCTGTCATACATTCCATTGCTCTGTGTCACAATTTGTGCAGTGACTGCATTGGCATGTTTAATATCAGTTGACATTGCCAAGATTTTGCTGTTGACAAAAGATTTTATGTCCTTGTCCAAGATTGATGTGTGCAACTGTATCAAAGGAATAGCCTTGAAGCCTGTTTGGAATTCCTGGCAAGGTTGACTTGTGAACAGCAAGTGCAACCCTTTGGTGGAAGCGCTGAAAAGATTGTTGACAAATCCAATCAGACTTGTCCAATCATCCTTGTGGCATTCATCCAGTCCATCCAGGACAATGTATGGGTGTTCCAGCTCTCCAACCAGGCTCTCAAGGAGTTCTTGGAGATCCTTAATCCGTGGTTGCGTGGTTCCATTTCCAAGCCTCTCATAAAGGTGCCGCAGTGAATGATGTTGAGTGGCTAACTTTCCGGAGAGCTGCCAGACAATAGAGCGCAACATGATGTTCAGCCTCTGTCTGTCATTCCTGAAGTCAAAAAAGAAATATGAGACTGTGTTACCAGTCTCAACAAGGTGTTGAATGACTGTTGAGCTGTTCATGTCAGCAGAGATAGTGCAGTAAAACAAATGAAGTACCTGAGTACACTTTTCCCTGTTCCAGCTGAGATTGATCAGATATGAAAGAAACTAAATTAAGCCAACATACAGATTCCCTGGATCCACAAGATGCCTGGTGACTTTTCCCACCTGATGACTTGATCATTGCATAGTAACCAGCTCCCGGTATCTTCATAACGCAACTCTTGCAGCTGAAGCTGTCTGTCCTGTGTATCAGGCGGCTTTCCCAACCACTTGAACAAATCATCATCTGATCTACACCAAATATGAGCCACAACAGCTATACCAGGAGAAAATGTGATTAACCCTTGGATACTGACATACAAGAATGAGTTAACTTGACAGTGGTGTTGTCAAAAAGCTTACACATTGACGATGGCATTCCCTCCAGGACCACCAGTACCCCCGGTTGCATCACCTGTTCCACCACTACCTCCTGGGCCACCTATAGCCACAGATCATCATTTATTCAGGATCTACTCTGAGATTTCACGCACCATTGACATTGACATTCCCCCCTCTTCCGACTCGGTGGGTGCTAGACATCACAAAGCTTAGCTGCAGATGGTGAGTGAATGCATTCTGGAATCAGCCAAGAGAGTAGCTCACAGCAAGCAGATAACTTGAAGAGATGGTGGTAGGAAGCAAAGGAAGATGCCAGCATAGACTCGTAACCAGTCTGTCTATGAATTGTCGATAGACAGACTGGTCGATCTCGGGGAAATTTGATAGGACGCGCGGATTTCCTAATTTGGCGAATTCACGTGATCCCTGCTACATGGCTCTCTTTGCTCCTCCCTCTCCCTCCCTTCGCTGGAACTCGTCGTGAACCGCGCTAATCCCTTTCAATCCCAGAAAGTGACGCCCTATCACTCCAAGATACCCGGAATCCTTCTCCTCATGCCGCCCAGGGCTGTTCACGGACCGGCTGCAGCTCCAACTCGCAAGTCCACGATGAATGGTCAAAGATGTACAACACACGGTGGTCGGGACGGGATGGGATGTGTGCATGCGTGCGATGAAAGGGAAAAGGAGGACAGACTGGGGGATTCAGGTGCGTCACTGTGACTCCCTCGACTCGACAATGACGCTGACGACGACAAGCTTGCACTCTGCCACTCCCACACACCTTCTACACCTCTCTTCGTCGTCCTAACCACTCGTTCCGCACGGCTATAGACGTTTCTCTCTCTGTAATCCGAGCTCCTACCGACCCAGATCGACACCACACGGCCAGGCGTCGAACCGCCTACGCGCGCCCATATCGCGGCATGAGGCGCATCGGAATCAGACCCAGTACACCATACTTGCCGCCCGTCTACCCCTCCTCAACTCCCATCATCTCTGCATGCGAGGCTGGCGCTGCCGTTCATGCGTGTGCTTCCCTCCAACTGCGGGCGAGGCTTTGTCTTGCGGGAGGAGGGTACTGCTGGGTGGAAAGGTGGAGATCCTTCGTATTGGACGTGCCCTGTTGCTCAGGGATGTGTTTAACACGGAGTCGGCGCCGTGTCGACCAGTGCGTCGCCTTTTTTGCTGTCGGGTTGCTTGTTATCGTGGTACCTACAAGTTTGAATGTAATTCTACTTGTATCATTGGATGAATACAATGTATATAAACCATTTTTACTCTGGAAGTAGTCTTCTCGCGGCCGCGCGGCGCAGGGAAAGCCTCTGGGGAGGCAAAAGCTGGTAGATCACGTGAAATCGCCGAATTAGGCAATCCGCGCGTCCTATGAATAATCCCCGAGATCGACTGGTCTGTCTATCGACAATTCATAGACAGACCAGGTTCGGGTCTAATGCCAGCATGCAGGGACAAATATGTACAAGCCTTCTGCAAAGACAAATATGTACAAATATTCTCATAAGATTCTTCCACCAAAACAAGACCGTTACATTATCTATTCTTTAACAAGATCGTTCTGGATTCTTGGTCTTTTGTTTGTTCAATCCCGATTTGTACTTACTCCTTCGTCTCCTCTCTCTCTCTCTGTACCGTGCTTCCTCATCTGGGTCTCTATCATTTCAATCAGCCTCTACTATTACAGCACTTGCCACAGGCCCCGGCCCACAGCTGTCAGCTTCGACATACTGTACTATTTCGACCATAGGTTCCGGTGACGGATGACGGCGGCTTGTGAACTGAACCTATTTGGCCTCGGTGACGGTGGCGAGCAATTTTTGGCCCTCGGCAAGTCCAAAATTGCCGAAATCGTGTGATCCGCGATCAATCCGAGATGCCGACTTACCAAATAAGGAAATTTGAACTGATTGCCATGTGATTTATGATCTGTGAACATCTTACCCAATGAACTTGGTAGGTGACGGGTGACACCCAGTATGGTCAAAAACGGAGCCGTCGAACCCGCACCGAACCTGAGGTTCGGTTCAGGGTTCAGAGAATCTTGGATACTTTGCTGTGTGGGTGCGAACCGGTTCGAACCCCTCCCGAATTGGCTGCTCTGGATCACTAAATTGAGCCCTCATCCTTCAGCCAGCAGTCACGGGTGATTTCCGGCATCATCGGCTCCATCCGCCGTCGGTTGACATGGATGATGGACATCAAAATGTCTCCATTCTGGGCTCGCCAGCCTCGGCAACATGTGATCTGAAACGTTTGAACATTCGACGCCCGCCGAGTGCCGTTGAACGCTCCGGACAGACTGCGCATGCTGTAAAACAACGATACTGGGCATGGATACTTGCACTGGCTGAGCTGAAAGATTTTGTCGAGTGGCAGTGGGACGGTCCTGGCGAGGAGTTTCTTGTTCCCATCCTGGGCCACGCAACGCGGCCCCCAGATTGACTTGCGAAAGGCCCCGCGCCCGAGTCGCCCGACCGACCCAATGCGGACTATTGTGCAGCCCCCAGATGGAACAGGTTGCGATTGATAATCTTTGCGAGTTTCACCAACGGCGTCTGAATTTGAAAAACCTCGTGGGATCGGTGCTCCGTGCAGCACACTGAGAAGCGGAGAGATGAGATTAGAGCTGTTTCGCTTTCGTCGGACATTGTCTTGAAAAATGACGCTGCGCTTTGTGTGAAAGATACGACAAATCGTCACTGAAAGACGAACATGACCTTTATTACGCAGAAACCTGCGTGAGGTCAACGTATGAGATTATATACCATCATTCAGAACCTCATCAGTCGTGTCAATGTCTTCGCTGACGCCTCCAACAAACAGCGGCAGCATGGATGCGAATGAATCGCATACCTCCGACGCGGTGTACCTCTGTATCGTCAACTCTTCTTCCTCAAACCTTCGTGCTGGATGGAGCTCGTGTACGGTCGAGAGGTCGAAATTGACAGCCACATGGATGTCCGGAAGGGCCTGAAGGGCGCCGGGGGCTTTTCTCGCCGCTCTGCTTCGCACACTGAAGGCCGTCCAAACCTCGCAGTAATCCTGGGATGGAGCATCCGGGCTGAGGTAACCCGCCTCAATTCGTCCTAGTCGTGCCTCCGCAGACTTTCGCTGGTAGTCACGCCACAACGCGCTGTCGTAATCTTGCCAATGCTGCGTCACGAAGGAGCCAAGGGTTTCCACCGGGATAATGTTACGGGCATCCGGCTCATTGGTGTATGATGCAGTAAACATGAGCGTCCGAGTGGTGTCCACGACACATTCGCCGAAGGACGAGAATGAAGGCGGAGGGATGAGGGGTGTTGTCGAGTCGACAGTGGAAGGATGGATGGGATAGATGGTCTCTAGGTCTTCACTATTGGGCGGTTGAACGAGATACACACCCAGTCCTTAAGTTCTCCCGAAATCAAAGGGAATTTTGTGACGATGAGAGCGAGGTATGAGCTGCACTCGATCTTGGCCGCAGCAGACAAAGCAAGTTCGGAGTCTAGATACTCAACCGACGCGCGCGGTGAAGGAGTTGACAGACTGTGTCCGAGGGGTCCATCGAGTGAAAAGAAAAGACGCCGATCAGATCAGAGTCACCACTTGACCATACAGAGCGGATCAGTCCGGCTGTCACCGAGTACCTCGTCACCTGCGCCGAATCAACTCAAGGCCTTTTGCTGAGGACTCTCCTCTCCCAACCACTTGATCATCGATCATCTCCCGGCAGATTTGGCGAGCTGTGAGGCTACATTGAATACCGGATGGACGCCGATCTACTACTAACCGGGCTGATGGTCTTTGGATGGTCTGCGACTGGACAGACTGGGAGAGACACGAGCTCTCAGCTTGTTAGCTAGGACCCAATCCCAACTTGCCTCTCGAATAGGATCGCGTCAACATCCAAGCCCGTCATCCAGCAATGCTCCGAAGTTTGAAGCCTACCGAAGTCTGGAGACTTCCGCCCCAGCTTACCCACTGCCCAGTGCCACCGATGGACCTGCCAACGAAAAATACTCGGAGGCCTGCCTTGACTCAACTACTCGCCTCAAGCTCCTCCGTCTCCGTACACTCCTCCTCGATCTTAATGGCCAACGAGTGCAGCTGCGAGCGTCAAATCGCACGCTTAACGATCCTCGTCACGACCTTCTCACTCCGAGTTTCAGTGCCACAGCTCCAACACGGTCGCTTCCCGCGGACGTGGAGCTTTGCTACCTTTCTGGTTCTGGAATCCACGGCTGTCTTGCACTTTGATCTTCTGCTTCTTTTGGCTGGAATAGCGTCCAAGTACTTTGGGTCACCAATAATCTTGCAGCTTCTCTCTCCCCGTACTTAGGAATGTCCCGGGAACTTCTCTGGCAATTGCACGTTCCTCAACTATTTCATTCATCCTTTCCTTTCGTCTCTTGTGATCTAGACTCTTCTCTGGACTGGCTCCCGAACAGCCAAGCTCATTCGCTTCTCCTTCAAAAAGGCGGCTAGATCACCTCTTTGCCGCCGTATTTCTCAGCCAGCGCGCATCGGCCGACGATTCGACCAGCAAGTCGCTTCTCGTGATTTGCTCTGGCTTTCTGAAACGTGTCCTCGTCCTTCTTGAGAGTCGACCCACCACCCACCCAATACAGCGGAAATATCTGAAGACCTGTCTTATCGTCCCCGGCAGTCCCCGCACTGCGAACTGCGCAATTGACTAATTGGGCGTCCTTGGGCCCCGTACTGTGCGCACGGTGTACTTTGCCACTACCGTGGGTAGCAGGTCACTTCCCATGCCCCAATTAGCCGAGATTATGGGCTGATGACTCGCTTGGACTACTCCAACATTGCTCGGTCTGGGCTGCTCCAGAGGCAAGATTTTCCGAGTGAGTCCGGGGGAGTGACTTCCGTATTACTTCCGAACACGAGCTCCAATTAATGAGGTCTCATGGACTCCAAACGACTAACCTGCGCAGTGGCGTCGCAGGCGACATTCGATCGGTATTGCGCGACGGCAGGGCAGAGGAGGGTAAATGGTATGTTGGGAACGACTCCGTGGCGTCCCTTCCATATACCACGGAATTCCCCATCCGTACGACTCTTCTGTCGACAGATATGCCACTCACACTCTTACACGGCCCCCGCTCTGGCACTTTGCCAGCTTATCATGCGTCCTCCGCCGCTTTGCATTCGAGTCTTCTGTATTTTAAGATGCGGAAGCTTGATACGCATGCATACCAATAATGGTACAGTGCGTCTTCTGTCTGTCTGTCTTCTGTCCGGGCGGACGAGCTGGTTCACTTTGCAGCGACGGAACTCGGAGTCGATTCGTCGTTGTCCAGTATGACGATCCTCTTCTCAACAACCGCCTTTCGTCATGGCGTCTCATTCATCTCCGAGTCGGAGTTGTTCGTTCTTCCGAGGACCAAGTTTTTGCGGGACATGAACATGGTACAATTACCTCAAGTGCTCCCGTAGCTGCGATTGACGTTCTCTCCGTGGCCAATCGTGATGCTGATTCCTCGTCGCAGTGCAGTGCATTCAAGATACGGCGTCTCGTTGATCGTATTTCCGCGCAGTTGTCGTAATGAATTCATATAGGCAGGTCTTCATTCAACAGCTTTTTTTCGCGCCGCTAAATTCATCACAACAACCACAGCTTTTTTTTCATATGACGCCGACTGTCTTGTCTCACGGGCGTCGTGAGTCTTTCCGTCCCCCGTCCCGGGCCTTCCATTCCTCGACTAAACAAGCAGCGGTCGAGACGCGTTATCAGCACTTGCGAAGCATTTATGATCCAAATACAGCAATCTGCTGTTCGTACACCTTCGTAGCCTCGTGCCGCCGTGTCGTATCGTGTGATTTCTAGGTGCGTGTTTGCTTGCTTCGCGGCACGGAAACCAATCCTATACCAGGCCTACGTAGTAAACCCCGGAATTCGTGCGATGAATTCCTGTTCTTCTGAGTAGCGGGGTCGTCGTTGTCGGAGACAACCTTCAGTTCTGGAAGTAAAACAGGTAAGTAACTCACAGCTTTTTGAATGCACGTTGCTAAAGGATTTCTCTCCTTCGTTTAGATACAGCGTGGGTATACCCACAATCTTAGTCTCGCATTCACACCCTCGTCCATACGCGTCGATCGGTCTGCAGCCGACATGGCCAGTACTCTGGCTCGTGAGACTCGGTGAGCAGGGTGCAATCCATCCTCCAGTAAAAAGTCTGCAAAGCCGTCCTAACCACGAAAGAAATCTAGATTTTGCGGCTTCTATGCCAGTCACCTGGACGCCCCGGAGTTCGGATGCCGCCCGCGTCCTAAAAATGGCGTGTAGGGCGGGTGGGTGGCAACAAGTTCTATCATTGATCCTG
The DNA here is from genome assembly GCA_029378245.1 of Roridomyces roridus. Classification (NCBI taxonomy): domain Eukaryota; kingdom Fungi; phylum Basidiomycota; class Agaricomycetes; order Agaricales; family Mycenaceae; genus Roridomyces; species Roridomyces roridus. The sequence goes on along the minus strand of JARKIF010000001.1, from coordinate 92,455 downwards.
CTCGGACACCCACGATAGCTGTACTGTGACAGAAGCAACCGACTCGGTGGTATTCAATTGAATTGCAGAGGCTAACGGATCATGGAGGTACTCCGTGCCCTCAATTAACGGACCTCAATTAAAGCGGCTGTCCTGCTGACGTGCCCGTTGGGATTGGTTCTTTGCGCGCCGACGGAAGATCCAGCAAGTAGGTCTTGAAAATAGGGCAGTGGTGGCACGAGGCTCCCCGGAAGGAAGGAAGGAAGCAGACGTGATACTTCCAGGTTAGTTGAATTTCCAGTTACCGCGCTTTCTGGATTTTCCCGTACTGATAATCTCAAAGAAGCTGTGGGCATTTTAGGATATCAGCCTGGGGTGAAAACGCCACCCTTTCTCACACACACGCTAAAATTGTGAGATTGGTCGAGTCAGACACTGGGAAACGGATCTCACGGCGGTGAAGGTGGCGTTCGCCGTTGATTGGTTTCATTGGTGCGTATGGATATCCACTAGAAATGGAATTTCAACCAGGGCTCGACATAATCCTCCCTCCGGAAAATCGGCATCCTCACGCCCGCAGTTTAAATTTTCTTCCTGACCTGACCGAAACGTCGGGATTGAATTCGGGAACGAGATACGCCGACTCAGTGACTCGCCCGAAGACCCGAATTGCGAATTGCCTCGGGCAATTTTGCTCGTCCGTCCGTCGTCAATGTAACTGTTCGACGTTCAAATTCAGGCACCAAGGCACCTCCCGCACCGATTGATCCTGTCATTATCTCTGACACTGACAGTTGAACGGATTTCCAGCTATCTGCAAAACTCTGGAGCACTTCCAAAAAAAAGTTCACTCGAACTTTTGACAGCTCTCCAGCAATCTCCGTGCTTGCTACTGTGGAGCGGAGACCTCATGAGGAAGGTCGATGTCATTCATTGCCATTTATGGCCGGTGAACTTTTTTCGAAGCGCTCCAGAGTTATGCAGTTAGCTGTCAAACTGTGCTGCGTAATTTCGATATGACCTGGCCGCGGGCGTTGCGACGGATTGTATGGGCTACTACTAACGCAGCTTCGGATTGGTGGGGCTAAAGGTCCCCGATGCCGCAGGAAGCGTCCCTTCTCCGCTGCTAGTCACTAGCATAGTGATTTGCTCGTGCTTCTGCTTCTCTTCGCGTCCTAGCAGCCACGCAGGGATCCGCGGTAGGTACTTACTTGTCGTACGTTTCGGAGCCTGGGTGGGTGAATTACCCCCAAAATTCTAAAAAAAAAAAAGCCAGAGCGGATCTGACCAATAAATGATTTTTAATTATGCTGCACCGCAATTTCAATTGAAAATGCAACCTTGCGATCAGATCACTGGTCTGCACAGGTTCGGGTTACGGACACTTGTTCCGACTCTGAGGGGCGCCAAGGCCGTGATCGTGCTCCAACCTGTGCTCCAGCATCCACTAGCATCCACTCCGGTGTCGGCGATCACCTGAACACTCTGGCTATAGAAAAAAAAAAAAGGCACCACGAGGCCTGAATGGGACGGCGTGCTTATTTCTCCGAGTCTTGCTCCGCAATATGTTCTCTTTAATTCATTGCCCAGGGACATTGAAATCCAACGCGATCGCCCGGGCCTTCAATTGAATCAATTGTGATTCCGATCGGGGAAGGACATGTATTAGACGATTTGGCAATAACAGGTGTTTTTCACCCCTTCGTACCTCGACATCAGAATACAGTTGGGGTTCCTCGGGGACTCGTGACATGTGAGTTCAAGTTGAAATCGGTTATTGTTCCGGGGTGGTGTGTACACATTCGAATGCACATGCGCTATGTGCGATTTCGACGGTGGAGAGTGGGGAACGACGTCAGACCCAAGCCTGCCTGCGCGCCGTTTGATTTATTATGCACGCCGAGTTGAATGTATCAGCATTTCGAAGCTCCACAAAAATAATGTATCTCTTCTGTCCGTTTGCCTCCGAGTCCTTCAGGAGCCGTGCGTGGGTCCTCGGAGTTGGGGTGTTATGTCCGTTGACTGACTGAATCCGTCAAAGAGTTTGTGGAGCTCCACGAATTTATACTGTGTGGTGTAGATTGTACATTCAAGTCGTCTGGGTTTCGTGGGGCGGAAGAATGTTGAAGACAAAGTGAGTCGGTAGCAATGTTCCTTCAATCGCTCCTGGAAGAGTTTTTCCGCTTTGTACGGCGAGATGATGTATTAACCACTCCCGGGCTACGCTTTGTTCTCTGGACCTGTGTACGGATACAATGTCCTGAGAGTGTAGCCTTGGTTACCCCAACAGACTGGACGCTACGCTTGTACGTATGTATATATGGCACGCCTTTTAGAGTTGGTTACGATTTTCTCCCGCCGTGCCCCTATTTGTGTCGGGTGCAAAAAAACAAAGTAACTTTAAAGGGATGACGGTATACTCATTGTGGAGAGGGGGCGGCGCTACCACGCGATGAAGGGGTTATGTATGTATGTTGGAGAGTATGTATTCAAGTTGAATATACAAGGACCGCTGGGGACGCATCAAAAAGTTAACGAACGGCGCATCATTGATGATTTGCACCCCGCGCTTGTTCCCGCTCGCTTGCCGACACAGGCACCGCACCCGACCTGCTTCCGCGGGGCAGTTATCATGACCACTACAAATTCCTCGACATCATGTTGATGGACGATAATGAAAGAGTTGGACGGATGCAAGTGAGGTTGGGTCTAGGTCCCGGTCTCGGCCTCGTCAATTGTATATACGTCGGCCCAACGTCGAGCAGTCCTTCTGGCTTCAAGTCCGCCACCATTCAGGCTACCTGTCCTTTCGCCCGCTGTTTTCGAGTAGTACGACATCAAGACAACTTCGCTGGAGAATTCCTGTTGTTTGCGGCGATTTCATATAATATCTGCAGGACCAATGCAGGACCGCTCTAATCGCGGAGAGGTCTTGAGATCTGTGATGGGGATCTCGGGGAACCGGATGATGTCCAAATGGGGAAACCGAGCCTGACAGGCACCGCTGGGAGAGGAAGCCGTTTTTGGCTACCGTTGGCTCGATTTGCAAGGAAGAATGCTGCTATTTGCACGGGCTGGCTCACCTCTTTTCTTTTCTTCTTCTTTCTTCTCCGAATCCTTCACCAGCACCGCCCCGCCTCCCCGCCGCCTCTGCCCTGTCTCACCACAGCGTGGAGTAGCCCTGCCTCTCGACGATCGCAGACATTTCGATCACATCCGCCTTGTATTTCCTCGAGAAATACTTAATTAAACAAGTCTCTCCGTCTCGATTACCCGCCAACCCCTCAAATGGCTGCCCACTCTGCCCTCGTCGCCCCTCCACCGATGGCACCCACAATAGCAGCCCCTGCGTCGCCCGTCTCGCCCACCTATACCGACTTTTCCTCTTCATCCAGCAGCGACTTTACTACCGAGATCCGTTCCCCGCTCGACGATACCTTTGCCCACCACCAGCAGCAGCAGCATGATCATCCCGGGGCCGCCTACGCTGCTCGCAGTCAAGGCCACGCCCAGAACGAGTTCTTTGCATACCAGACCCTTCCTTGGTCATCTCCCGTCGATCAGAAGAAACCTTTGGCGAGTACCGGGTACTACGCTGCGAATGTCGGCTTTCCCGTATGTCTTGGTGCCTCCTCACGTATACGTGACTCATAGATGGACGCAGCAGCAGCAGCAGCAGCACATCCTCCCTGCACTCGATCTCGACCTCGCGGGAGAGTATGCTCCATACCGAGTTGTCAAGGACTACGGGCACCACCAGCAAGCTCCGATGTACTCTAGCAACAGTGGGATTCAGCGCAGCTACAGCGCTGCACCGACGTATGGGTACCATCAGGTGTGTGCTCTGGCCTCCAATCTTATCACATCTAATGTCCGTCTAGTACGACTCTCCCGTTTCCCCTACCTCTCCTGCATCGCCATGGGACGGCCCTGCTTCTCCAGTCGCCTTGACTCACTCGCTCTCGCACCACGCGGGCTTTGCCTCGCATCACCACCATCAGCAGCAGCAGCAGCAGCAGCACCGTCAGCAGCAGCTCGCACATGCGCAATCCCACCCGACACTGCAGACGCAGCACGCCCACCAGCTCCATCACTCTCACTCGCTGGCTACCTTCCCCTCCTCGAGCTCGCCGCAGCCCAATGCGACGTACTCCCCGCAGCAGACGAGTCAAAGCGTCGACCCGCGCTATGTGCTTTCGCCCGCCCAGCAGCATGCCCAGCCCGAACAGAGTCTGAGCCCTAGTCCTGCGTTGAGCGCCCGGAGCATCGCTGCAAGCCCACGAAGTGTCCATAGCAGTCCTGTTGCGAGCCCAATGCAGCAGACTGTCTCGTACTCTGCGCACGAGGAGGAGGAGGAGGGTGACGTGGAGGCAGACGACGGTGGCGATGATTCCGAGTACGTTGATGGCAGTGAGAGTGATGGGGAGGATGGAGAATTCCTTCCTGGACGTCGGCGTCGCACGGGTCGCAGCACGCGGCGGTATGCTCCGTATGCCTATTCACCCAGCCCCAGCACGAGTGCGAGCGGGAGCACGAGCTACGACTACCCCGCCTATCCAGGTGGTAAGTCATCTTGAATTCTGATTCGTTTCTTCGGAAAGCTTATGGTGTTAAGGACTTGTACCCTCGAATTACCCCGCGGACGCGGCGTACTACTCCGGCGATGCTGACGCTGGCCAGAAGCGTTCTCGTGCTCGCCCGACTACGACCCTCCCTGTGCCAGTCCCTGTCCCCAATCTGACGAAAAAATCGCGCGGGAGGCGGGTGCCTACTGTTAGCATGCTCTACGCCGCGGATGGCACTACTGGCGGTCGTCGGGGCAGTGCGAGTGCCAAGGCCGCTGCTGCGCGGTTGTATACGTGCAAGGTGGCTGGGTGTGGCAAGTGTTTTGCGCGTGGGGAGCATTTGAAGAGGCATGTGCGGAGTATACATACTTGGGAGAAGCGTGCGTTTCTTTTTTCTTTCTCAAGTGATTCGGGTGTTGACTTGGTATTTTTATTTAACAGCGCACAAATGCCCTTACCCTGGATGCGGCAAGGATTTTTCGAGGCATGATAATCTTGGGCAGCACATGCGCGTGCACAAGGATTTTGTGGGGCGTGTTTGAGCCTCCGTCCGTCATGCGTTCCTCCCGTCCATCCTCTCAAGACCAAACTCAAAAGCACTGCCATACCACACCCCATCCACGGGGCGCCACTCTACCCCATGTATACTGCACGCCCGCACCCGCAATCATTCGTCCATCCATCCATCATCACAATCAACTCTCTCTCCCTCACTCTTTCTCCCTCATCGCGGATTTGGATTTTTGGAATCACTTGTTTCGGGTTCAGTCGGTTACCTCATTCGTCTTCTTCCTCTCCATCTTCGTCTTCGTCTTCTTCCTTCCCACCCACACATCCAAAAAAAAGTTGGCACACCATTACATTACTACATTACAGGATTCCCTCCTACTCCCACTTTACCTTACAGCCGAGCGTCCATTGAGCGTTCTAGATAACTAGCGTACCAGTCTTTTTCTGTGTTTATGAACTATGTGTATGTGTATTTGTGAATCGAATTGGAAGCGCATGTATCGGATTCGTGTCTGGTTCGGGATGGAGGACTGGAAGCGATTATTTGGTTCGGTGGTTCAGATCGGCGGAGTTTGATCGGCTGATTCAACACCAGTTCAACTTCGTCTGATCACTGTCTTTGTGGACAGTTCTGCTTGGAGTGTTAGGATATTTTCTTGCTTCTGAACATACCACTTCGTTTCTGTCTCGTTCCGGCATCTCAATTCGGGGTGAATGATGCAACTTGACGAATGACAGACCCCATCGTCTGTCTATAGCAAGTGATTGTGGTCGAGCGTGGCTGCAATACATTCCCAATGAACTATGACATCGCCTTTCCCATGGTTGGACTGGCGGCAGGGCTAACGGCTACTAGCGTGCGTGCCCGAAATTCATTGGTCAATCCTGTTTGGGATTGCTCTCTCCTCGAGACGCGCAACTCATGATCATACGTCAGAGCGGGTTTCTGTCGCCGGTTAATTGACTTATTCACCAAGAAACAATCGCTTGAATGTTAAACGACCGAGGAATCAATCATTTGGACCTTGGTTCCACCGACCGCTTTTCGAACATGGGAGCGGGATGATTCAATTAAGCGTGAGTCTCACGGGTCTAGCTTGGACGCGCGATTCCGCCGAGAGATAGATACGCAGCAATCCCGATCAGACAAATGAACTACTCGACTCGGGTCGGAGATTCTGCGAGCCGAGGCAGCGAACTTGTTCTGCTGCCGGATTGTCATCCGAAGATGGTACTTGACTTGAAGCTTGAAGTTGAAGGGCCGAGGCAGAAGCGTGGGACTCCGAGGAGATGCCCCGCCTCTTGATGAGGAGTAAATCCCAACGGTTGAGAGGTCGTTATAAACTTATAATTGACCAGCTGCTGAAGGGGATTCGCCGCTTGCAGAGGAGGGAACTACTACGGGATAAATAAAGCTGGCGAGCGATTGCCTGAGGGCTGGCAGGCATCACATGCGATCTTGAGGTCTAGGCCCACTGGCGGCAGGGCAAAACACACCGCCTGCCGAGGAGAAATTCAAGGACCTGTACCGATGCAACGCGACGGCTAAGCGGTACATATCCTCTCAGCGGGATGACGAGTTTAAGAATTTGAACGAGCCCTGTGTGGACCGAGGGCCAAACCAGGCTCAGCTGGTCAGAGATCGGCGTCCATCCAATAAGTAGCGTCACAGTTGGCGATCTTTTCTGGAAGAGTCAAGCCTCAGGCCTCAGCGTCATTCGGAGAAAGAGGCCTGAGCAAAAGGCCTTCAGTTGATTCGGCGGATGATGGCAAGCAGAGACGGCAAACTCTCGGACTGATCCGCTTTGCTTGGGCTAATTTTGAATTTGATGCGATCGTTTTCTCTTTTCACTCCTGTCCATGGACCGCTCGGACACAGTGTACCTCTGGGCTGTCTTGACTCCTTCACCGCGCGCGACGGTTGCGTATCTTGACTCCGAACTTGCTTTATCTGCTGCTGCCGAGATCGAGTGCGGCCGATATCTCGCTCTCATCGTGGCGAGATCCGAGTTAACTTCGGGAAACGGACTGCGCGGGTATCTCGTTCAACCACGTAGTAGCGAAGACCTGGAGACGTTCTATCCCATCCATCCATCCACTGCGGAGTCGAACACACCTCTCATCCCTCCGCCTTCATTCTCATCCTTCGGTGAATGCGTCGTGGACACCACTCGGGCGCTCATGTTTACCGCATCATACACCAACGAGCCGGACGCCCGCAATGTCATACCAGTGGACAACCTTGGGTCGTTCCCGACGCAGCGCCGGCAAGATTACGACAGCGAATTGCGGCGGGACTACCAGCGAAAGTCTGCCGAGGCACGACGAGGACAAATCGAGGCGGGTTACATTAGCTCAGATGCTCCATCACAGGATGGCTACGGGGTGTGGACGACCTTCAGTGGGCGAAGCAGAGCGGCGAGAAGAGCACCCGGTGCGCTTCAAGCCCCTCGGGGCATCCATGTGGCTGTCAGTTTCGACCTCTCGACCGTACACGAGCTCCATCCAGCACGGAGGTTTACCGAGGAAGAGTTGATGATACAGAGGTGAGTCAAATCTGTCGACCTGTTCCTACGTATACTGACCTAACCGGGGAGATTGCGAGGTCGTTTTTCCCGATACGGGACGGAACGAGCAATTATATGGGTGCGAGACCAGGCAAGTCTTAACACAGCCTTTTCCTTCTTTACTTGACCATTGTACAGTCCGAACATCCTTGCAGCGAGCCGGTGCTCGACGATCCCATCGACGATCTCCGCCACCCAGAGCTCATCGAAATGTCGGCCTCGCTGGAGCACCCAGAGGATTTGCCTGAAAATCCGAACGCTGAGGAAGACGACTGGTCGGACCTGGCTGGCCACTTCGGAATCCCTCTGCCGCGCATGGGTCGAGAAATGCAGCTGCCACCGCCTCCCTATGCAGATCCCGGTGCCTTCGAGGCGATATACTTTGATGTTTATGTGTTCATTGTGACTCAACAGTCTCTCTCCCGCTTCGAAGAGTTAACTTGATTCCGTAGGACCACGAGAACGGCATCTGGGACGCGCTGCAGTCTCTCTTGGGTCGGAGTCACAAGAATCTTACCCGACTCCAAGCTCTTTCCCTATACTTCGATATCGAACGAGAGATCAAAGATGAGACATCACACAAATCCGACCTTCCACTTCTGCACCGAACATATCAACGGTTCTCGGTTCGCCTCGGCCTGACATGCACCTCATCCGAGTCGGCAGCGTTTGCGGCTTCTATCGCTAATTGGTCACTGGTTCCAGGCGCCGTCGAATGCCTACAACGAATCCATCCATACCATCACCTCTACTGCCTCGCTGACATCAAGAAGGAGTCCATTCTATCCTGCGCCGCATTCAACCTGATCCATCCGTACTTCGACACAGTTTTCCTCCCTCCACCGGAATCCCCCACCTACCGCCCCCTTTTCGGCACCTACCCAGTCCCGCCGATCGATGACTTCAAGAACCTCCCCCCTACAGCCAGTTGCCTCGTCTCAACGAGCGTGTTCCAAGACATCGAACCCGCTCGATGCTTCTCGATGCCTTCCCTCTGGGTTCGCCGGCCGGGTAGCCTCGCTGCGAGCGCACCGGACGATTTGATATACACCGCGTCGGAGGTGTGCGATTCATTCGCATCCATGCTGCCGCTGTTTGTTGGAGGCGTCAGCGAAGACGTTGACACGACTGATGAGGTTCTGAATGATGGTATGGAATCTCTTACGTTGACCACCACGGAGGTTTCTGCGTAATAAAGTTCATGTTCGTCTTTCAGTAACGATTTGTTGTATCTTTCACCCAAAGCGCCGCGTCATTTTTCAAGACAATCTCCGACGAAAGCGAAACACCTCTAATCCCATCTCTCCGCTTCTCAGTGTGCTGCACGGAGCACCGATCCCACGAGGTCTTTCAAACACTCAGACGCCGTTGGTGGCACTTCGAAAAGATTATCGGTCGCAAATTGTTTCATGTGGGGCTGCCCAATAGTCCGCATTAGGTCGGCTGGGCGCCTGAGGCGCGGGCCTTTTCACAAGCGAATCTGGGGGCCGCGTTGCGTGGCGCAGGATGGAATAAAATTACAAAAGAAACTCCTCACCAAGGGACCGTCCCACTGCCACTCGAAAAAATATTTCAGCTGAGCCATGCAGGTACGATCAGGATTCCACGCCTAGTATCGTTGTTTTACAGCATGCGCAGTCTGTCCGGAGCGTGCAACGGCACTCTGCGGGCGTCGAATGTTCAAATGTTCATAATAGAGTATTATCAACATGCCGTACAGTCTAATCTTTCACCCGGTCAACGAAGACCGCCGGATACTGTCCGTAGGCTGTGCGCTAGTATGCTAGTTGAGGGACGTGAGCAGTCGCTTTCATTTGGAAAGAACGACTCACGGGCGCGCGGTCATCAGGGTATCCAGTATTCAACCATTGCACTGGTTCCACATATCTCGCATTCACGTCGGAGACTTCTGCCCGTGGCTTGTGATAGTGGACATTTGAACGAGTCAAAAGAAGAGCATTGAGAGATTCCCAGGATGATCGGTGGGAAAAGAAGCCAGGAGAAGTGCTCACGGTTCCGGTGTCGAAGAAGCGCCCCACTACGGCCGGGCCGGAATTGTTCTTCAAACACACGAATCGTGCCAATACGAGGACCCACAACGAGAAATTCCCTTGCGTGCTCTCGTTGCGCAGTGTGCCTGCGACCGCGAACTCATTGCAATCACTTCGTATCTTGCGCGCAGCGCCGGTACAAGCCCCACGAACCTGACCCACCAGTAATTTCGAACTCAGACGCCGTCGGTTGATAGGAAGCCTAGTAGATGCGTAGCTGGGAAATTCAACGAGTCAAGAGAAGCTCACGAGTATATTCTCACAACTTTATTGGCGATCGCTGGGAACAAAAGCCTCGAAAAGTGCCTGGTTCTGCCCGGCGGAACGGACGCGGGACCCGGCGAGCCTGCCAGCTGCAGAGGTGGATGTCGTACTGGGAGGACCGCGTGGCCCAGGGAGAAAGACCCCGATTCCATTCCTCTGCGGCCGGGTGTTCTTTTGCGCTTCAGCATTCACTGGACGACGAGACCGCTTGGCCTGCGAAAACATTCCTTCCGCACAGGACAACGTAATCGCTGGCACTTTTAGCTTTCGCTCTCACCTGCTCTCACCGATCATGTTGACAATCTCTCGATAGTCTTCTTTTGACTCGTGCAAATGTCGCTATCACGAGCTTCGGGCAGGAGTGTCCGAGGCCAGTAAGGGCCAGTAGAGGGATACGTAGAACCAGAGGCATGGTTCGAGAACATCCTGGCCGCCGGTGACTGCGCGTTCCTAATAAAGGCGACGGCTCTCATGGCACAATGACGCACAGCCTACGCGTCAACTAGTAGTAGATAAGTAAGGATAAGTATTACCCGGCGATCTTCGTTGAGCGGGTGAAATACTTATTAGACTGTGGACGCACATGGCACAGAGTGCCGTTGAACGCTCCGGACAATACCCAGTCTCAGCCTGCAATTATTCCTTTCGGTCTCAACTAAATGTTTTTGATTTCTATCTGCTCTTGTTCCCATCCTGCGCCACGCAACGCGGCCCCCATATTGAGTTGCGAAAGGCCCCGCGCCTCAGACGCCCAGCCGACCTAACGGGGACTATTGTGCAGCCCCACATGAAACAGGTCGCGACTGATAATCTTTTCGAAGTTCAACCAACGGCGTCTGAGTTTGAAAAATCTCGTGGGATCGGTGCTGCGTGAAGGACACGAGGCAATTGAAATCATGAGCGGAGAAATAGAATTAGAGCCGTTTCGCTGCCGTACGTCTTCGTCGGAGATTTCGTAGTGTTGGAAGAGCTCTCTTCCAACACGTAGCAATGACAGCAACTGTTACATTGGTAATGCGCAGGAGAAGCATGTCGATACAAACTAAACAACGGACATGAGTTCTAGTACGCACAGACCTCCGTCAAAGTAAGAGATTCTATGCAATCGTTCAGAACTTCGACACTCGCCCCATCATCCTCCCTTGCTTCTCCAAGAAACAGAGGCAGCATGGACGCGAGTGAATCGCAGACCGCCGATGGGGTGGATACCAAATCGTCGGGTGCGCTCGCAGAAAGACTACCCGGTGGTCGAATCCACACAGACGGCATCGAGCAAAACCGAGCCGGTTCAATGTCCTGGTAGGCACTGGTGGAGACGAAACAGCTGGCGGTAGGAGGGAGCTGCGATAGGTGGTCGAACGGGACCGGGTAGGTACCGAAATCCGGCCGTCGTAGAGGACACTCTGGCGGGGAGATGAAGACTTCAGTGAAATACGGATGGATGGTGTTGAATGCGACGCAGGATAGGATGGACTCCTTGTCGATGTCAACGATACTGTACATGGGGTAGTAAGGATAGAGTCTTTGGAGGCATTCGACGGCGCCTGGAACGAGTGCCCAGTTGGTGATAGAAGCCGCGAACGCCGCCGATTCGGATGGTTTGCATGTTAGCCCGAGACGGCAGGAGAACCGCTCGTGCACTCGATGGAGAAGGGAGAGAGAGGATGAGGGTGCTGGGTCGTCCTTGATTTCGCGTTCGACGTCAAAGTACAGGGAAAGAGCTTCGAGTCGGCTCAGATTCTTGTGACTCCGACGCAGAAGCGGCTGCAGCGCGTCCCATATACCCGACTCGTTGTCCTATAAGACGAAGTTAATTCTTGGGAACGGAAGACCGACTGCTAATCGTACGATGAAGACGAAAATATCGAAGTATACAGCCCTGAAAAGACTAGGATCAGCGTAGGGAGGCGGTGGAAGCTGTATCTCTCGAGCCATGCGCGGCAGAGGTATCCCGAAGTGGCCAGCCAGATCTGAACAGTCGTCCTCTTCGTCCGGATTTTCCGGCTTTTCGGGCAAATCCTCTGGGTTCTCCAGCGACGCCGACATTTCGATGAGCTCCGGGTGACAGAGGTCATCGATAGGATCGTCGATGACCGGCTCGCGGTAGGGACATTCAGACTGTGCACTGGTCAAGTAAGGAAGGGAATCGGTGCGCTAAGACTTGCCTCGTCTCGCACCCATATAATTGCTCGTTCCGTCCCGTATCGTGAAAAACGACCTCGTAATCTTACCGGTCCAAGTCAGCAGATGTGGAAGGCAACTAAAGTCTGAACTCACCTCTGTATTGCCAGCTCCTCCTCTGCAAACCTCCGGGCTGGAAGGAGCTCGCGTGCGGTGGAGAGGTCGAAACTAACAGTGACGTGGATGTCCCAAGGTGCTTGAAGGGCACCGGGTTCGGCTCTCGCTGCCCTGCTTCGCACGCTGAAGGCGGTCCACACTCCGCAGGAGTCCTCCAATGCAGTATCTGGGCGAATGTGACCGGCTTCGAGCTGATCACGTCGGGTCTCCGCAGCCTTTTGCTGGTAGATCCGTCCCAATTCGGCTTCTCGATCGTCCCAATGCTGAGTGGGGAACGAGCCAAGGGTGTCCTCTTGCATAAGGTTACTGGCGCCTGGTTCGCCGGTGTATAATGGTTTTAAAAAGAGCGCCCGAGTAGTATCCACGACACATTCGCCGAAGGACGAGAAGGAAGGTGGAGGGATGATGGGTGTTCTCGAGTCACCACTGCACGGATGAATGGGATAAAACGCCTCGAGAGACTGACTACTGCGCGGCTGGACAAGATATGCACGTAGTCTGTGTCCTGAAGTCAAATGGGATGTCGGCCGTGTGACGAGTAGCGCGAGATACGCGCCACACTCGATTCGGGCAGCAGCAGATAAAGCCAGGTCAGAGTCCAGGTAAGCGACCGTTTGACACGCCGAGGGAGTCAGGACAGCCCAACGGTACACTGTGTCCGATTCTGAGTCTGAATCCGAGTCCGAGTCCATGGAAGGGAGAGAGGGAGTGGGTGTGGGCGTGGGCGTGACTGTTTGTGACTGTTTACGGGACCAATAGCTCCTGATTTGTAACACCGGCGCCGCGTCTGACTCCCACTTACTTACAGATTCCATAACAGAGCAGATCTCTTATTCTCAGATGAATCTCATTCGAATCGGGCAGCCGATGGACGACTAAAGACCCCGAACGTGGGTATCCCGAGTCCTCTGCTAATCACTTAAAAGACGGCCGATACTTACTTGGAGGTCGCATTCAACGCCATGTCAGTAATCGCCAGTATGAACGACCTGAGGAAGGGTCAGATCATCATGGCCAACCTCAGAATCCCCCACATCGAGGAATCGACAACGCGTGCGGTCGACAAACCTGTTCGCCCGTGGCTCATCGTGGGCATCGACAAAGAGGAGGAGAAAATCCTGGTTACTGGTATATCCCATATCAACCCCGGTGTACCTTTCCGTCTGATCTCATCTCCCGGCGCTGATCGTTTTGCTGTAGAAGAAGAACCCAGCGTGGCAGCACACCTGTTCGCCTGGACTTCCTCAAATCAACACCACCGACAAGTATTCAGAGACGGCTCACATATGGCTGGGCCAGCCAGGTATCGTCGACGTGATCTTCAACAACGCCACCGAGACGGGAATGCAACGAGTCATACAAACTGCCGAAGAAAAGCGCAACAACAATAAGACCTATCAACTTCGACGTGCGGCATATGTTGCAGGTACGTGTCCCTCTGCTTGCGCACCATAACCCCTGTAACTTGTTTGCTTCAGTCTATGGCGAGTCACGCGTCTGTAAGATATGTCGCCCGAGTTTTGGAAAGCAAGCTCATTTCGTTCTTCCGTAGGCCCTGGAGCGGTTCCGGTAGCCGAACGAGGTACGCAACTTGAAGTGCCCTTTCTTCCAAACTCACTATCTCTGAAGAAGACCCGATTAGGAGACGTGCATGGATCGAAGGCGTCATGGGACCGAATATCCCGACCCAGACTGTACGCTTTTGCTTTTTCTCCCTTGATTTCGAACGTCTCTTTACGTATCACATTCGTAGACGTCTGCTCAACCTTCGGGCAGTGCCCAAGTGCAATCTCAGTATCAGCATAGGCAGCCGTCTGCCAGGGTGAGTGTTTGTCCACGAACAGTTTCGTTGTTCTCTCATGAACGTGCGTTGACAGGTCCCAATGCCCCCACCGTCTCATGCCCAGCCCGTTCAAGAGACGTCTGCCCCACCTTCTGCCCCCCCAGTTCAAGCTCAGTATCGGAACACGCGGCCGTATCTCAACGTGAGTTTTTGTCTACGGAGAGTTTCGTTGTTCACCGTCACTTACTCCTACGGGCGTTAGGCCCCAATGCCCACGCCCTTCCATCCCCAGCCCGTTGGAGCCTCGGTTTCTGGGTCGTACCCCAACCAATACGCCGCTGGTGTGAGTACCCAGACTTCCAAGCGGTTCACCGTTGACGTATTGTGTAGCAGAACCCAGGCCCGGCACCAGGGCTTTCTCCATTCTACTCGGGCACCCGTCAGTACCCCTCTCAGAATGTATGTTCTATTTTGCAGCGCTCGTGTTGAGTTGATTCATCTTTTTCTAGATGGGATTTGCTCCGCCTACGCAGGAACATCAGGTGCGGTAGCTTCTTGTCTCCGATTCCTGGAGCATCATTTGCTCACGGTTCTATAGTTTCCTCCTCTGCAAGCGGGGAATCCCTTCCAGCAGCCGGCGGTTAGTGATCCTCCCACATTGTGGATTTGCCTGACATATTTGCAGCGTTCCGCGCCGCAGCCCTCAGCCTTTGGAGGACCGAATCCCAACCAATTTGCGGGTGTAAGTTTCTTCCCTCAGTCGAGCATCTGTGTTCTAACGATCTCCCAGTTCGCTGGCCCGCAGAGTATCCTTGTCGGGCATCCGTCGGGGCCGCCGGTTCGTAGCCTTGCTTAACATCTCTTCCTATTAACGCTGACTTGTAGCCAAAACAGATTGTCCAGGCTGGAAACCAACCTCCACGTCACGTAAGCACATTCGATCTTCTCTTTTCCAAGTCGTTCATTTTAAACTTTTGTGTTCAGCCGGCCCCACCTATAAATGCAAGATTCTCCGGGGGAGGGGGCGGACCAGCGCCCAGGCAACAGGTGAGCAAGCTGCCTTGAATAGATGTCCTTCATTCACCTTCGTACAGCCGACCCAACCTCACCGTGTGTATCCAACACAGATCCCCCAACAGCAGCAGCAAGTTCAACCAAGATTCTCGGGGGGCGCGTTGGGACCCGGGCAAGCGCCCAGACAGCAGGCAAGTGGGCTCAAAACTGACGAGATGCCATTCATTTACTTCGTACAGCCTGCCCAACCGTATCGCCTGCCTCCACAACAGGTGCAGCCGCAGCAGCAAGGATTTCTCCCCCCTACCGCCTCGTGGGCAGGGGTTTCCAATCGCCAGCAGCCGAATTCCGGCGGCGCCGGCGGAAGTCAATATCCACCTCCTCAGCACCGGCAACATGGCGGTGAGCTGCTTATTGTGCCCCACACGACTGATTCACTCACTTTTGAACTCCCAGGGGCTTAATGGGAACTGAAACGATAAGAGTGACTTGTTCTATCCCTTGTTCTCGAGTATATTTGTGTGTACTAGGTACTAGGTTATGAACTGTGAAGTTGTTTTCGAAGCGCCGCACCTTACTGAACTTGCAATTTCCGGTTTGCGGCGAAAGCTGTCATACCCCCCGCGGCGGGCAAGAAAGATACTGATTCCATGGCTCTGGTTAGCATAACAAGGGAACTGAATGAGCCAAAAGAAGGCCCCCACAGTACAATCGTAAGACTCGTTAAGTAAGTATTGGTGATCGGTGGACGGCTAGTATCGCGGACGGGAGAAGTTCTGTGCTAGTGAAATACTTAGTAATCCCAGATTTAAAGTAGTGCGTGACTCACATTTTACAGCGGCGAGCGACACAGTTGATCAGAATCCTAGGTAGACGTGTCACATCGCGGAACGTGTCCATCCGATCCCATCAAGCGCCACTTCAACCGTGTGAAGTTCAAATCATCACATCATCGACGCAACAAACAGTGACCTATCTCCTCTGGCCGCCAGTCAAGGGGCTGCAACTGGCATACAGTGACTCGCCTGGTGAAAGCCCTCTAACCAATACGGATCAGGTCTCACTGATCTCATCCAGTACTCAACCATCAACCGAAGCCGAAGTTCAACAGTATGTCTTGAAAATCCATTTCTCCGCTCACCGTTGCAATCCCACCGTGTCCTTTACTGTGTCGTGCAAAGAAACAACGCCACAAGGGCCTTTCGTGTCTTACAGAATTTTGAACTCAGACGCCGCTGGTTGAACTTCGAAACACACCCAACCTGAGGTGCAATTTCCGACTACATACATAAGGTCGTCAGCCGGGACTCTTAGCCAGCCATCGGGGTCAGTGAATCCGGAGTCAGTAGCGTGGCGCAGGCATGGGAATCACAGCAGATGAAAATCACAACAAGTGCAACGCCCACAAAAGGATGCCCTTGTCAAGATGGCAACGAGTCAACCGAACACAATAAGTTCAAGTTCAAGTTGCGGGGCAGGGACACAAATAACTTCATTGTGCAGCGATGAATTCCACGAGATGCCGTACCATTTGAGTGTTTCACGTGGCGGTCACCTACTATTCGGGGCAGGAGAAGCTCTTTCAAGCGCCGTAATTCCTGTCCCACCGCCCCAACGCCGCCTTGTTTTTGCCATTCACACACAGCCCGTACACCTTTGTGGACGACCTTGACTCGACAAGAAGACCGATCCTGTGCAAGGTTGCTGCGCTCAGCGACCGAACATGACTCAAACTTCGAATCCCTCTAGTATAAACCGCCGCTGCAAGAAATCAATGCCCCCACCCCAATCTCCATCACAATGTCCCGCTCTCACTCCTCATTTGCAGCCTACGAGCATATCGTCGACATCGGCGTTGGTCAAATCGTCTACTGTTCCATCAACGCAGCACACATTCTGGAAACTCTGTTCAACGCACAGAAACTGCGTTCCTATGCAATGGTTGTTGGAACTGATCTCCGGATAGCCACGATATATGTAGCACCGATATATGTGTCGGGTACTCCGAATGTAAGCCACTGTGTATCTTCAGCGACTTGAACATACTCGATCCAGGCGAGGCATCCGGGATGGCAACCGATATCAAATGTACTTGCAGACCTTCCACAGTACATTCCCTACAACGCGACTATTTGGATGGGCAGGCCTTGCGACATCTTCCTCCCACGGGGTGCCATCAGAGGCTTGAAATGGGACGCGAGACTCTCAATTTCCACGATCAGCGTTCATTCGTACAATGAGAAAAGGCATTTCTTTCGGTCTGGTATGGACTTATTTTGTCCCCTCGGAGATGCAGCGCTGACTGACTCGGCTGCTTCAGCATTTGGGGACAAAGGAGTAGCCGGTAACGATTTGATTATTCTACGCCGCTTAGCCTCTGACAAATTTACACAGAGACTATTGACCATCATGAGCGACAACTTGCCCCAGGAGGTACATACCATTTCTGCTGTTCTATTATCTAAACGGTTTCAAGGACACCCGAATTTTCCTCCTGCACCTTCTGGGGTAAGTCCCGAAATGATCAACATTCTCATGGGAAACTTCGCCCGGAGATTGAACCCAGCACCGCGCAATCACGGTATCAATGCTCCGAATGCGCACCCTCCCGTTTCAACTCGTCCTCCCAGTGTTCAGCCAGAAGCGTCGAGTTCATTTGATTTTTCGGCAAGTCGTTCTTGAGCCAACAATGACTTTGCTCCGCCAACTGCCTTTCTTTTCTTTCCAGGACCCTTATGTTTTCGATGATCAGCCGGTGTGTTTCATACTTGCCCAATGCTATTCACAAGCTCACCTGTTGCGATCCCCGCTTTGGAAAAGTATATTGTACGTTCTTTCCACCAACTCACCTGCTCTTACGATGTTGAATCTGTCTTAGCCGCGCCCGCGCCCACCAGTTATGTCAAACGTGAGCCTGATCGGAGTAGGACCGAATGTCGAAAACAACCACTAATCCATCAACAGAATGTGTATCCCACGCACACGGGTTCCTCAACCGTGTCACCCAAGGGCCAAACATCGTAGACGCGTGCGTTTTCCTCCGGCGGTGAGTCTCATGGTCGCTTTGATCTGTTGCCAAGACAAAAACATATTTAATCTGCGCTCAGAGGCCAACTCCCACGGTCGGTCCCCCTCCGATGTCATTGAATCTCTATCCACAACCAATGCCTGGATCGGCGCCGCCATATCCACCTTTCAACAACCATGAGGTCCAAGATCCTCGTCGGCAATAGGTAAGTGTCTGTGAATAGTCAAGACGTGCGCAAGCCTTGTGGGACGACAATGACTGCTTGAATTTCCTCTATGCACTTGCCATTGTGAACGGCTCGGACTCAAATTGGACTTGGATTTCCTCGACTTACGATCAAAATGCCCTCCTTTCTCGACCGCTCCCTATGTATCTCCTCGGATTCGCATTTCCGCCTCAATCGACTGGGCTTCCTCTACGTACAATTAGGTAGCGCTTGAACTTTTTACTTACATATACTCGATACCATATGCCTTCCTTACTTCATGTACTTGGATTGTATTCTACTTAGTAGGCATGTACATGCATGAACAATTGTATATGTTATTTATTGCGATCGGCAGTTTTCTCTGGTCTCCGGCTACGGCGATGAGTGATGGAGGCATTTCTGTCGCTGCGATGCAAATTATCTCCTGAATCTGTTTTGTTCTCTGAGATATTGGATGCTTCAGCGTCGAAATGTGGCCGGGGAATTTCCTATTTGGGACTCGGGCGTTGAGTCTGTGGCGATGCTTCATGTCATCTGATGTGGCACGTGTCAATGCCAACCTTGGACCCGACGACAATTGACAGAGGAGTATATACGAGAACGGTGGGACTGGGACTCGCTTAGCGTTCGGCTAATTTGCCGAGCAGAGCCCGAGTCCCACCGTGATGGCGCGAGTCCCACTATGTGATCTCGGCGGTTGATGTTGCCGGTAATGTGATCACTCGGCCGTCCGGCGAGACAAACTCTGGGCAGTAGTTTGAAGGACAGCGAGAGCGCATCGTGTTGGGATATTTCATCTTGCTGGAAGGCCCGAAAAAACCACATCGGTGACTTGTCAAGGACACTGTATGTGTGCACTGTGGTGTGTGCGGCGTTGACACAATTCCCTCGTTTTGGTTCCCAGCATCTCTTCAGTAGCCTATCGGTTACGCACCCACCTCTTATTGTTTCCTCGTCCTACAGCCACCCTCGGTTCAAGACACCGTGCTGTCATTTTTCCTGGTCAGTATGCCAAGTTCATTTCACTCAAATTTCCCTCGATACCCCTCCTTTAATACGACAGCAGAAGTCTCCTGTTGTTGGGATGCGATTCCGTAAATTTATTTTGACTCCAAGGAAGTACACGTGTGTGACGGGCAGACGCGCGCTGCCAGAGCTCATCCTTGACTTAGTAGCGGGGAACGCGCTTCGCGCGGCTTCGTTGCGCTCAGTGCGTGCCCATCCGGGCAGCCCTCCCGGAATGGGCCAGGATATTTCGCCGCGTCTGGGGTGAATCGGCGGGGAAGCGGCGTGAATTTGGCAGTGACGCGGCGCAGAGCGCGGCAGTTGACCGAAATTGCTGCCAATCAACTGTTCCTGTTCATTTTTCTCCGGCACACATGTAACGCAGGGACATTGAATCCGGTGCACGACGATGGTCAAGGAATGAGCTCCCTTGAGTGTATGGATCCCGAGTTCGGCGCTAGTGTTCAACTGCCAAAGATGCGGCGACGCGGCGATGACGCGGCGATGGTGCGGCGATGATGCGGCGGACGCGGCGAAGTTGACCATAACTTCGCCGCGTCGGACAAGTTTGACTCGGCGATCCCGCAGCGTGCCGCGGCACCTTCTCGGCAGTAGCTTCTTTGAATTCGGCCCTTCCTAGACATGACGCGGCACCTCTCCCAAGGTCTGCGGCGATGGTCATCGGAATGCGGCGTTGTCACGGCACTTCTGCGGTAGCATCGCGGCGTGAATTAATACCTCGAAAACTTTGGAGTGGCTTTCAACAATAGTCAAACCTGTCATAGATAAGATATCAACGGCACTCCGCCCACGGACCGTGTGTTTGATTCCCGGTCCCGAAAGCGTTGACAGCGCTGACACATCACACCTGGCTTTACACCACCATGCACTCACCACTCGCCTCGACATCTGTGCATCTCGCTCTCGGCCATGCTGCATGCATCACTCCGTCCATCCAGCTGGGTTGCTGTTCAATGAGATAGAAGAATCTTCAGGTTGCACATCTCTCTCTCAAATCTCTCTAGAGTGTACCTGCCTTTAAGGGCCATTGCTTCGCATGGCAATCCGAGTCTGGGTGGTTTAGCTGGCACTCGGGAAGGTAGGGGAAGGTTGCCGACAACCATTGATGATGGGGAGGGTGGGGGGATGTAAGGGGAGAACTTTGATCAGGGGAGCACTGTAAAAATATTTAATAGCAGTGACGGTGGAAGTGTACAATTTGTGGCCAGAGCTGGCAACAGGGGACAGAACAATGTTGGAACTTGGCCAAATGGCGACAAGGCCCATGAGCCAGGGAGATGTGCAAGGCTGCACACGAGTACTTGGTAGACCGTAGAATCCAGACAGTGCCGTGAAAATGGTAAAGAGCCGAGGGATTCATGAAGTGAACCAGAGTACTGTACCGGAGAAGGACAAATTTGTCGTGCATAGAGTAGCAGAGATTTGAAATGGCCGTCACGGTCGAGCACTGAGCACTCTGCATAGTGTTGGCATGGTGGTGGGAAGCAAGAGGCGTGCCGAGTGCCAACGGACCTGTCATCGGCAGCCAAACATGGTCCGGTCGGACCGATGCCGTTCTGCTTCCATCAACTTTGGGCGGCGGAGATGGTAACACGCAGACCCAACGCAGACCGGCGGGTTCAAGGCGTAAGAGAGAATGACTGAGGAGTATCCAAAAGAGCCAAAATGATCGGAAAATTACCTTAAATGGAAGTGATCCCACCACCGACACTGACGTCATCGAAAAGGATGCGACCCCACTCTGGCGGGAAAACGGCCGATAAGACCGAGCTTAAAATAAATTTTAAGACTCGGAACCATTTCTGTGTCTCTCATTTGCTCTGGTTGTTGGCTTTCCTTGCTGTTGGACTTGGATCATCAATCCAACTTTCCTGGATTCCCCAGACATACATGACTACAACCTGGGGATTCCAGTGACGAATGTATCTCAATCAAATAAATCTGTGTATTGTCTTGCTGTATGGACTGTTCTTACGTTCCATACGCTCGTGCTACTCTTCCTGACTGTCATGGTGCTCAATCTGCTTGTTGTAGTGCATAATTTGCAAGTACACCGGCCCGGGCAAGCACAGCGAACCCGTCTAACCCCTTATTATGCCGAAGATAGTACGTTCAAGTCGTCTCATCTCACCGCTATTCACATCAACTCTTTTCCAGGGACAACACTTCTTGGATATGTGCGCGAGGAGGAAGATGTTCTCGCTGCAAAGACTTGTATGTGACTTGTTCTATCCTCATCCTCCTGTTGATTGTTGGAAGTGGAAATATCGGCCCCGGCTTCGGACACCCCTCACAAAGCTCTCGTCTCTGCTGCTTTACCCCAGGATGGCACTGCGAGCAGAGACAGCATCCCTGATTGTGTCCTCAAAACCTGGGATGGATTCCCGAATGGCAGATTCCGTGTTCGCTTCACACGGGAACAATTTACGGCCACCTCGAAGGTCGCCTTGTACTGGGCCTCTCACAAACTGCGTGGTGGTCGGCGAGGGTCCACATCCGCCGCGACGCCTGACAAGGGGCGTTTATCACTTCATGGCTGTTCAGGTATTATTGAATGCAACTCCGGAGAGTGCACTGTTCAAATTGGGCCCGGATTGGACGTGTCGAAGGAGATCAAGGTGGGATGCACTTGTGGGCTTGCCCTTCGCCACCGTCCCTGCACTGCGGAATGGTCTCTGGTGCAGTACAATGAGGGCGCAATTTTCGAGCACAGCGTGAATTCCCTCGATCTGCCACCTGGGTGCCCTGGTGAGTGCAGGAACATTGAACGGACATTAGATTCCATATTTCCAACCTGAAAATGAAACCTCTGACTGGGTTCAAAAATCACTGTTGGCATCAATGTTCCCATCAAAAAAATCATGTTTTTTCGAAGAGTGTCCCAAAAGTGTTTTTGAATGATTTTGAACAAGAGTCAGAAAAGTGGATTAAGGACCCCCGGACCCTACCCTACCTATGAGGCTGTGTCTCGGCATCTCCCGGCGGATACCCCTTGCTTTGTTGATCTGGCCGTCTCCGACGAAGAATTATCCTCCGACTCCACTGACACAGAATCAATCGACGCGATGCTGCTTGACGCCGTGGCTCAATAAAGTATCCTTGAACACTCGAACAAGCAGCGCATCAAGAACGTGACGTTCTCGGACAGTGATTCGGACTCTACGAATGCGGAGGTCACATTGAGTCGCTCAGCATGGAGGGAGGGGAAGCGTTTCGAGCTATGTATATGGCCACAAAACCGAAGTTACTGTCTCATGCAAAATTCTGGGACAGAGCAGCATTTGTGGAAGAGTGCGGAGAGTGCATCATCAGCCACCAGCTGAACGACGGAACATACCGGCCTGCGACCTACGGCCGTGTGGAACCACCGGAAACTCGGCGACCCCGTATAGCCGTGGAGATTTCCTCAGACGAGACGTCGAAGCGCGCTTCACGCAACCGCGCGCGAAGCCGAGCCGAGGATGAGGGAACCGATGAAGATGCTCCGCCTGCGAAGAGAGCGGCACCATCAAACAGGGAGCTGAGGCCTCGCAACCAGGGAGTTGTCGTGTATGCACCGGTCGTACCTCCCGCACCTCCCGTGGACGAAGCCAAAATTACAGGACAAGGAAGGGGATGGTTTACCATGGAAGAGTGAGGGCAGTGGATCAGAGTCACGGGAATCGACGAGTAGCGGGTAGTTACATGTAATGTGTATTTCCTCGATTGAAAGTCACTGTATGTATTGCAATTGTTTGGAACCAGGGAGCGTGGTGCAAGTTGAGTACAGGGACCTGGACGCCCAGGGCCCCGAGCATATCACATCAACGGTGGCGGAAGTGATCACGCACACTAGTGCGGTGCTGCCTCGGCGACACGAAAGTAGTGCTGCGGCGACGCGCATAGGTGACGCGGCGGTCACATATGGGGACGCGGCGATGGTAGGGCGGTGCCTGGCGATGATCAGTTGAAATATGGCGCTGACGCGGCTCCAATCAGCCGACGCGGCGAAATATCCGTGCCCTCCCGGAATCACTTGGCCGGGCGTGCCACGCTGTTAACAGTTCAAGACTTCAAGTTGAATCCCTTGAAGAGTAGTTTAGACAGATTCAATCACGCGGAGGCGCTTCGCACCTTTGCTGTGCTCATTTCATTGCATGGCGTGGGGCAGGCTGCCTGCGGCAGCCCCTCGGCCTCACTGATCGTATCATCTCGTGGGATTCGAGTCCTTGGTAACGTCACCAAGCGAGTCCCACTTTGACCTCGGCTAGCGGTCCCAAACGGGAAGACAGTGGGATTGGGACTCGCTTAGCGAGTCCCAGTCCCACCGTTCTTGTTACTCCTCTTGACGAGTTTGACAGACAACGGACGACTGCGTACACAGACTCTTTTACTGTGTGCTGTCGGCCCCTTCTACCATCGACGTTGTTGCCTAGGCTTACACGGATGATGGACTTCCTTCAACCAGTGGAAGACTCCGGACCATCGGAAGAGCCAAGGAAGAGCACTTTCGCAGAGACTCCCTCACGTTTCTGTCAAATTGACTACACTCGTGTCGCTGGCAGTTCTCGAACTAGTTCCAGCCCGCAAATTCCGAGGAGGAGCACGAATTCCAGAACTCACAAATCCCGCGAGTCATTAAATGATTCTTTCAGGCGTGCCGCGTTCGCGCTCATTGTTTTTCGAGCTTCAGATACGGGACCACTTGATAAATCATTCGCAGCCCAGCGCGTCAAACTTGGAATCGCGGATGAAATCACCAGACCCTTCGAGCCATCAAGATTGCCCCTATTTCTCACGTGGACAGAGGCTGTGTTTGCCATTTTTCTTCTTCTTCTTCTTCCACTCGCTCACCAATGCCACCAAGAACAGACGATCCCGGCAGAAAATTCTACTGGGTCGTGTTGACCCCTTCCGCTGTCGAAACCATCGCCTACCTCTCTTCCGACATCGCCTCCTCTGTCGCTTCCACCGTTATCCAAGGGGCACCAAAGATAAGAGACTAGCACATCACCTCGATTTTTTTTTTTTCAGCCAAATCAGCAGACCCTCCCCCCCTCTATAAAAGGAAATTTCCTTTTTGGGACACATCAAATGTCATTATTTTGAGTATTTTGGCCCCCCTGCTCCCTGTACATGCCTCCCAAGGGCTTCCAGTCTATTCTATCAGCTCTGGAGCCCAAGATCAGGGTTTTCCATCAAAATTTTGAATTGACGAAGGTCCACATGTGACCAGAGCACGTGACTAACTGGACACGTGACCAAGTCGGGACCATGTACCGAAAAAATTGAGAAAGTCCTCTGGGGCTCTTTCCAGTGGCCTACTATGCAAACAGGGCCTTTCCAGTGTCTGCAGAAATTTGGTACACAACTTTTTTTTCAGCCCTTGGAGGGACCCCCCCCTCCCCTCCTATAATAGGAAATTCCTTATCTTTGGTGCCCCTTGCCGTTATCACAAACAGCTACCTCGCTGTCCTCATCGTTAACTCGCAGTGGACTCCGAAAAGAACAGTGGCTGCGTACTTCGTCGAGCACCGTAACAGCGCCGAAGAGCTGGAGACTTTTCATCCCATTCATCCATCTATGCTCGAGTCGAGAGAGCCCATCATCCCGCCCCCGTCATTCGCAGATTTCGGCGAGTGCGTCTTGGACACGAGTCGACGGGCTATGTTTGATGGAGTCTACGAGGGCGAGCTGGACAGTCGGAACCTCATCCCACCAGAGTGTCTCGGTTCCTTCCCGACGCAAAGGTGGCTGGATATGGATCTGGAATTCAAGCTGCGCGATGAAAAGCATGAAGAGGAGAAGCGGTGCGAGGAGCTGGAAGCCCGCCGCATCGGAGCGGATTACGACAAGTGGACGAACTTTAGCTGCAGGAGCACTGTCGCGGTGCCTCTGCCGCATACATTTACTGCGCCGAATGACATCAAGGTGGTCGTCAGCTACGATCTATCCGCTGTGCGCCAACTGGTGCCTGCGAGCCAGTTTTTTGAGGAAGAGTTGAAGATTAAAAGGTCTTGCGCCTTTCTGTACTGTGCTGAATGAATCGCTGACCTGGATCGATAGATTTCGATCTTTTTGTTCGCGAGAAGACGCACTGGCAGAAAATACATTTTTATGGGTCCAAGAACAGGTAGCGTCTCATTGGACTTTCTTTCTTATTCTAATGTCGTTAATCTAGTACGCTCGGGTGTATCCCATTCGAGAGTCTTTCGACGACGACACGCACTGCGTTCAGAGGTCTTGTCGGCACATGTCGGCGCAGGCTTGCCCAACATGTGTCGAGCCACATGATGTTGGCCTGTCTTTAGCCTTGGCTAATGCATGTTAACACATCTTTTATGTAGCACAAGGGCAAGAGGGAGTAGGGGCGACCCCGAGGAGCCAAAAATCTTCTGAAATCGTTGGCAACAGCTGACGTGGGAAGTGTTTTTGCTCCCGAGGTCCAGCTGTCAGGCATTGAGTCGGCCCATGTCGGCAATGCTGTGCATGTTTGATGTCCGCAGCACTGTTCCCATGGCTCGGCTAATGTCGGCCACGCATCGGCCATGTCACACTGGGCGCAAACAAGTCGACATGTCAATTTGACATGTGCTCACAACATGTCGCTCCCAGTGCACTCGACATGTGGTTTCAGCCTCGTGTCCCTGTATGACATCACATGTGGGAGGATTCACATTGGTACCCGTCAATCGGCATCTAAAGTTGTGATCCCCATCACCACCCAGCTGATCATCAAAACCCATATTCTTGTGAATGTTTTTTGCCCGCTTTCCATCTGAAGCTCTATTTTTTTCTGGCTTTCTTGAATGTGCATATGCCAGAACTCTCCCAACTCAGTGTCTATTAAGGAGGGAATTGATGGTGTGATTGCAGCTGCCATCAGTCTCCAACAGGTTTTGTGCCGTACATACGGCAACAAGTAGAATGGTCATTAACAAGTGGCAATTGTGCTGCCGAAGTGCAGCCCAAAAATTCCCAACCTCTATGAGAGGTTGGCCCGGACCAGGAAAATTCTGTGTGATTTCAGTTTTTTGCTCATCATTGTCTTTGATCCAATGTTGAAGCACTTAGTTTTCCAGCTCGGAAGCATCCGGCATGATCGACATGAGGGATATGAGATTGCGAAATTTGGACAGGTGTACTGTGAAGTGAATTTCTCTCTTGTGTGATACGAAGATAATTTTATGATCCAAACCTGTCATAAAACGAGTACTCTCTGTGCGAAAGGAACATGCAGATGTAATACACGGCATCTCGGCGGGGATGTGTTCTGGGCACCGAAATATTCCTTCCATCAGATGCTTCGTGAGAATAATGGAGCAAACGGGAGCGAATTCACCGTGCTGCCGAGCCACGTGTTTTCCGCATGTCGAGGCGAGTGGGGAGTGAGTGGGGGCGACATGTTGTGAGCACATGTCGATGTGACATGTCGATAGCTTTGCGCCCAGTGTCAGAGCCAAGTTGCCGACAAGACCTCTGAACGCAGTGACGGTTGAGGATCTGAGTCATCCGGCCCTCATTGCGTTGGCGGCTTCCATGGTGCACCCGTACGACATGGCCGAGGAGTCATCCTCCAAGTCGTATGGAGGTTGGTGGGACGGACCCGACATGGGCGAAGCCTGGCTTCCGGATGGTCCCCATATCGACCCTCACTCTTTCGCCGTGATCTATTTTGATGTTTTGGGCACGCTCATTGTACGTGTTTTTCTTATCGTCCTCAGGCGCGTAAGCTCACCCAATCATTCAGGACAATGAGACCGGGATATGGAACGCACTGCAGCCCTTATTGGAACGCAGTGGAAAAGACCTTTCGCGGATCGAGGCCCTGGGCCTGTACTTTGAGGCAGAAGAGGAAGTCAAAGAACGGGCGTCGTCCGACGAACCTCTCCTGCAACAATGCTACGAAGAATTCGCTCTCCGACTCGGTTTAACCTGGACTTCGTCCGAATCCTCCGCATTCGCCTCTTCCATCGCTTCCTGGCTGTTGTGCCCAGGCGCCCTTGAATGGATCCGAAAACTCCACCCCCACTTGTCCCTCGTCGCCCTCATCGACATCGACGCCCAATCTCTCTCCTCATGTACCGCATTCTCCCTCCTCAGACCATACTTCTCGGAAACGATGATGCAGTTTGACCACGAGAAGCTCAAGGTCCCGAGCACTGGTCAGTGCATCGTCTCGAGCAGCCTTTATTGGGGTATCGAACCGGCGCGGTGGGTCGACGTACCAGGGGTATGGCTCCGCCTGCCTGGTAGTCTTGCCGCTACTGCACCTGATGAACCCGATGGGCGGGATCAGTGGGGTGGCCACGAGTTGTGCATATTATCATGGAGAGAATGCTATGGGCTCGAAAAGCTCGCGCCCTTGTTGTTGGGCAAAGAGGAGCACACTACGGCGGAGGTCAAGGGTGACGATGCATTGGACTTGGTCGAATTGAGTCGGGTCGATAGTGGATATGCTTCTGCCTAATCACAAGATCTTTTCTCAATCCCGTCGTTTCGCGTGAAATTGAAAGATACATATTGGAGACAAGTAAGGGTACAGAGGGCACTAGAATACAAGTACACTAAGCGTACATTCAAGAAAGGACGAGATAAATAGACCCAAGAGAAAGAAGAAAGAAATCACCGCTCCCAAGCCCCATCGACCCACCACCTTTTATCAGCACCCCTGACACCCCACTCCGCCACGCCCGTATCGCTCGCGACATACACGTACGAGCCCGTAGGGTCGAAACACGCGCCAGCGAGGTTGCGCTCCACATCCAAGTCCTCTTCCTCCTCGCACATATCCGGTGGCGGTGCAGGCGGCTCGGGCTCTAGCTCGGGCTCCTCGATAAAGTATGGAGGCCTACCCCGCACCTCCTCCATCTCCTCGTCCTCCTCCTCAATGCGAAACCGCGATGGCACGCCATGGTACCCAAGCACCCGCCGTACCTCCCGTTCGACTGATCGGTCGCCCAATGGTGGAATGACGAGCACCTCGTCGTCTGCAGCTGCAATACGAAACGTCTCCTCCAGCGTGCGCACGATACGGGCTGTCGTGCTGGGTGATCGTCGTGGTTGCTGACGCGCTGGAGGCGGCGGCACGGGAGGTGGGGCGGGAAACCCGGGCATACAAATCACTTCCTCCGTCTCAAACGTGCGTGCATCCACTACGTGCACGAGAGACGTGTGCTCCGTGAACAGCATCAACTCTCGTCCTGGCCTGCCTCCAAACTTGACTGCCCGTGCACTCCATCCAGGCCCCCGTGTCTTGTGCTGGCTCCATTCTTGCGGGTCCTCGGAAAGCCAGGTGGTGTCGTTGGCCCCAGATCGAGAAACGCCGCGCGTCTTGTCGGTGTGGAAGACTTTGAGCGGCCGAGTGCTGCGGACGTCCCAGACGGCTACAGCACCTTCCTGGGCTGCAACGGCGTACTTGCTGCCGTCGGCAGAGAATGCGGTGGAGAAGGAGGCGACCAGCGCAGGGGAGGAGAAGGGATTGGATGTCGGAGGAAGCGTGAGGGTGGCGATGGGTGAAGCGGTGACATGGGCGCCTCCAGTAAGGCGGTGGAGGAAGACTTTGGATGAGTCACCAACAGATAGAAGAGTACGACCATCGGGAGATATGGAAGCTGCGGGAAACGTTGGCGTCGTCGTCGGCGGGGGACAAGAGAAAAGCTACTCACAGTGATTAACGGGTACATTGAATCGTACAACGCCGGACGGTGTGATTGAAGTCGGGCGCGCACGAACGGGAACGTCAAAGAACATGACTACCCGGTCGTTGTTGCTGATGGCCATCCGGGGCTCGACGCTGCTCTCATTCGAGTCCGTGAGGCTGAGCGACGTCAGCAGAATCGAGTTGTTGATAGACCCCTGCAGCTGCGTATTGAAGGACCACTCGCGCTGGCTGTCGGGCTTGAGAAGCGAGAGGTGTATTTCCGCATCCTGGCCGCCTGCTGCGAGAAGAGTCCGATCCGTTCCTGGCACGGGGAGCGAGGCCAAGGTGTTTGGCAGGAAGGGGAGCTCTGCAATCGTGCGTGGCGGCTGTTCTGGACCGAGGAGGTCGTGCTCCAGGATGGCCTTGGACTGAATGTAGTTGACGACGCCGCGTTCTCGAGGACATATTATCACGTCCCGCAGCTGGCTGCAAGTCTTCAGTGACGAAAATGAGGCCGTGGATGGCGATGTACGCACACATGGCCAATGGTAACCGTCGTCGCAGCCCTCAGAGTCGGCGTCGAAGATGCCAGCAAAGGTGGGTCTCTGGCCATCGAGACAAGAAGATGGAAGGCGGAAGCAAGACCAAGTACATAGCAACACCGCTTCCGGTCTTCCGCTGTCACGCGGTCCCACCAGGGCGTTTGAAAATCCTGACTGGGTTTGGCTCAGCTCAAAAGAATCTGGCATGGAACTAGTTCTACAGCTCGTAAGAGGAAGCGATCCTCATGGTGGTCTCATTCCGGCAAATTTCCATGATTAGCGGGTTTGAAAGACCGAGTTCGGAGTCGGCGACTACAGGCCGTCTACCGACCCCGAGGCTATCACCGTTAAATCCAGCTTCAAAGAGAAATCTATCCCATCCGAGACTTCATAGACAGAACCCACGCGGGCCTGTTACAATTAAGTATTAGTACAAAACAGGTTAACCGCTTAATTGAGTGGCACCGCAAGCCGTTGAGGGATAAAGTGAATGCGGGGAAAAGGAGGCGGTATACTTACGGGCACTGGATTTACTGCGGCATCTTTCCGGGAGCCCCGAAGCCTCCGATCCGACTGGTTGCCAGAAGAATGGTAGATCTGCCGGTGGGGACTTTTTACATAGAACTTCGGAGGATTGACTCCGCTGCCTGCCTTCTGAACCAAAATAGGTGGTTCAAAAGTAGATACGCTAAGTTGGCTTGGTCGTTTCCTTGTCCAGCAGCACAGACACGACATTCTCGAGCCCGTCGCAAACTCTCCACGGCCATCAGGAAAACTGGGGGACGCTGCATAGTGCTGGAGAGTGCTGCATAGCACCATAGTGCCCATAGCTACATCCCTGCTATGCAGCACTATGCAGCACTATGCAGTGCCTGCTTGCCGACGCTTCGCTTGGGCAGTTCCAAAATTAAGTACACCGAGATGCAACCGAGAGACCGAGATGAAGCAAATATAACGGAGAGGTAGAACAAAAAATGTCTGAATTCACTAGCTAATACATCCACGAGCCTCAGAACGTACTACAGAACGTACTACAGAACGCACGCCACCGACTCGAACGACAGATGAACGTTGACATGCGGGCCGCCGGCGGTACTGCCACGCACGAATCGCGTGTCGCGGCGTTGAACGGGCCAAACGAATAAAAGGACTGCTCGACATGTTAGCTTAAATGCAGCTCGCGAACGGAGGATGGACGACTTGCCTGCGGGGAACTGCAAGAGGCTGCGCCAGAGCGTTAGATTGAACTTGGACTTGAGGAATCGTGGTGCAGACGAAGTTGGGAGGAGAGGGGAGTGTCGAGGCGTCCCACGACATAGACCTACCGTTTAAATGGATGACAGCTTTGTTGCAATCGTGTCAAACGGGTTCCCTGGAAACGGACAAGGAAGTTAAGCGACAGAGATCTCAAAGCACTTCATAGTGGCCATAGTACTGCATAGTGCTATGAGCACTATGGCACTATGGCCGAGCTATGGCTCGGCTAGTGTTTTCCTGATGGCGTGAATGACTCGGAGTACCCGGAGATGCATGCGGAAAGACTACCAGGTAATCGGAGTCATACTCCTGGCACCAGCTCGTGCTCATTGAAACATCAATATGTAGTTATTCTGTAACAACCATGTAGCGGTGTTGATTTGGTTCAAGAATCTTATGAGAATATTTGTACATATTTGTCCTCTGAGAAGGCTTGTACATGTTTGTCCCTGCACGCTGGCACTTTGCTTCCTACCACCATCTCTTCAAGTTATCTGCTTGCTGTGAGCTGCTCTCTGGGCTGATTCCAAAATGCATTCACTCACCATCTGCAGCTCAGCTTTGTGATGTCTAGCACCCACCGAGTCGGAAGAGGCGGGAATGTGATTGTCAATGGTGTGTGGAATCTCAGAGTGGATCCTGAATAAATCATGATCTGTGGCTATAGGTGGCCCTGGAGGTAGTGGTGGAACAGGTGATGCAACTGGGGGTACTGGTGGTCCTGGAGGGAATGCCATTGTCAATGTGTAAGCTTTCTAACATAAATACACTGTCAAGACAGTCAAGTTCACTGATCCTTGTATTACAGTATCCAAGGGTTAATCACATTTTCTCCTGGTATAGCTGTTGTGGCTCATCTTTGGTATAGATCAGAGGAGGATCTGTTCAAGTGGCTAGGAAAGCCTCCTGATACACAGGACAGACAGCTTCAGTTGCAAGAGCTGCGTTATGAAGATACTGGAAGCTGGCTACTAGGCAATGATGAAGTCATTAGGTGGAAAAATTCACCTGGCATCTTGTGGATCCGGGGAATCTGTATGTTGGCTCAATTTTAGTCAACTTCATATCTGATCGATTTCAGCTGGAACAGGGAAAAGTGTACTCAGGTACTTCATTTATTTCATTGCACTATCTCTGCTGACATGAACAGCTCAACAGTCATTCGAGACCTTGTTGAGGCTGGTGACACAGTCTCATATTTCTTTTTTGACTTCAGGAATGACAGACAGGCTGAACATTATGTTGCGCTCTATTGTCTGGCAGCTCTCTGGAAAGTTAGCCACTCAACATCATTCACTGCGGCACCTTCATGAAAGGCTTGGAAATGGAACTGTACAACCACTGATGAAAGATCTCCAAGAACTCCTTGATAGCCTGATTGGAGAGCTAGAACAGACATACATTGTCCTAGATGGACTTGATGAATGCCACAAGGATGATTGGACAGGTCTGGTTGGATTTGTGAACAATCTTTTCAGTGCTTCCACAAAAGGGTTGCACTTGCTGTTCACAAGTCAACCTTGCCAGGAATTCCAAACAGGCTTCAAGGCTATTCCTTTGATACAGTTGCACACATCCATCTTGGACGAGGACATAAGATCTTTTGTCAACAGCAAAATTTTGGCAATGTCTGGTGATATTGACCGTGCCAATGCAGTCACTGGACAAATTGTGAAACAGAGCAATGGAATGTACATCAGATTTTTTTCCTTCTCTAGCTTTAACTAAAAGGTATTCATAGGTTCCGCATGGCTGCTTGCTTTATCATTGAGCTAGGGCATTGTCTCTGGGAGGGTCAATGGGATGGAGTCCTTGCAACTTTGCCAGCTGATCTCTTCAGCATCTACAGTCGTTTCCTTAATCGGGCAAAGACACAACCCAAATTGCCATCAGTTTTTATTCAGGCAATACTACGGTGGCTTGTATTTTCAGCAAGAGAACTGGGTCCAGAAGAGCTTGCAGATGCTATTGCTTTTCGCTTCGACTTACCAAATTTTGACTTTTCCAACCTGGATGCCTCAATTCATGACCCTAGCATGCGCCAGGGAAATTCTGGGATTTTCAAGCTGCTGGATGGCCTCATTGTGATGAACACTGAAACAATTAGTTTTGCACACTCCTCAGTGCGAGACTATGTCCTTTCCCCAGAGTTTGAGCAAGAGCATGGATGCACCTTTGATCTCAGTCAAAACATCTCACAAAAGTTCATTGCACAGACTTGTCTGCGATACCTTCTTCTATTTTCTCAGGTTGATCGTCTAATCAATAAGGAGACCCTGAAGGACTGCTATCCACTTGGATTCTATGCAGCAACAAAATGGTTTCATCACTTTCAGAACTGCAATGATACAGCCCAGGGGCAGCTACTCCAAACGGCAATGCAGCTGCTGAATGATGAGAGTATCCAGTACATAGCACTGTGCAAGTTGTGGAAAGAGCCTGGTTTGCCAGCTATCTGTATGTGTGCAGAAATGGGTTTTCAAGAAGGGGTGTTGTCTTTGCTCCATACTGGGAAGGTGGAAGTGAATACTGCTACCAAGTATGGATCCACTGGACTGCACTATGCTTCCCAGAGTGGCCACCTTGATATTGCAAAGCTACTGATAGAACATGGGGCCTCAGTCAGTGCTGCCAAGAAGAATGGCTGGACTCCGCTGCACCATGCCTCCCAGAATGGCCATATTGACATTGCAAAGCTGCTGATAGAACATGGGGCCTCAGTCGCTGCTGCCGAGGAATATGGCAGGACTCCGCTGCAATATGCCTCCTCAAATGGACACTGTGATATTGCAAAGCTGCTGATAGAACATGGGGCCTCAGTCAGTGCTGCTGAGGGAGATGGCAGGACTCCGCTGCATGATGCCTCCTGGAATGGCCACCTTGATATTGCAAAGCTGCTGATTGAACATGGGGCCTCAGTCAATGCTACCAAGAAAGATGGCAGGACTCCGCTGCACCATGCCTCCCGGAATGGCCACCTTGATATTGCAAAGCTGCTGATTGAACATGGCGCCTCAGTCAATGCTGCCAAGAAGGATGGCGGGACTCCGCTGCACCATGCCTCCCGGAATGGCCACCTTGATATTGCAAAGCTGCTGATTGAACATGGTGCCTCAGTCAATGCTGCCAAGAAAGATGGCGGGACTCCGCTGGACCATGCCTCCCAGAATGGCCACCTTGATATTGCAAAGCTGCTGATTGAACATGGGGCCTCAGTCAATGCTGCCGAGGAGGCTGGCTGGACTCCGCTGCACCATGCCTCCTCACATGGCCACCTTGATATTGCAAAGCTGCTGATAGAACATGGGGCCTCAGTCAATGCTTCCCAGGGGACTGGCTGGACTCCGCTGCACCATGCCTCCTCGCATGGCCACCTTGATATTGCAAAGCTGCTGATAGAACATGGGGCCTCAGTCAATGCTGCCAAGGAGGCTGGCTGGACTCCGCTGCACCATGCCTCCTTGCATGGCTACCTTGATATTGCAAAGCTGCTGATAGATTATGGTGCCGCAGTGGGTGTTGCCGAGAAGCATGGCGGAACTCCACTGCACTATGCCTCCTCAAATGGCCACCTTGATATTTCAAAGCTGCTGATTGAACATGGGGCCTCAGTCAATGCTGCCATGGAGAATGGCGGGACTCCGCTGCACTATGCCTCCTTGAATGGCTGCCTTGATATTGCAAACCTGCTGATAGATTATGGTGCTTCAGTCGGTGCTGCCGAGGAAGATGGCGGGACTCCGCTGCACTATGCCTCCTTGGGTGGCCACCTTGATATTGCAAAGCTGCTGATAGAGTATGGTGCCTCAGTCAGTGGTACCGAGGAAGATGGCGGGACTCCCCTGCACCATGTCTCCTCGAATGGCTGCCTTGATATTTCAAAGCTGCTGATTGAACATGGGGCCTCAGTCAATGCTGCCAAGAAGGATGGTGGGACTCCACTGCACCATGCCTCCCAGAATGGCCACCTTGATATTTCAAAGCTGCTGATAGATTATGGTGCCTCAGTCAATGCTGCCAAGGAAGATGGTGGGACTCCGCTGCAGTATGCCTCCCAGAATGGCCAGATTGACATTACAAAGTTGCTGATAGAACATGGAGCCTCAGTTGGTGCTGCCGAGGAAGATGGCGAGACTCCACTGCACTATGCCTCCTTGAATGGCTACCTTGATATTGCAAAGCTGCTGATTGAACATGGCGCCTCAGTTAATGCTACCATGAAAGATGGTGGGACTCCACTGCACCATGCCTCCCAGAATGGCCACCTTGATATTTCAAAGCTGCTGATAGATTATGGTGCCTCAGTCGATGCTGCCAAGGAAGATGGTGGGACTGCACTGCACTATGCCTCCTGGAATCGCTACCATAATATTGCAAAGCTGCTGATAGAACATGGGGCTGTCAGAAGAAACCTCAAATGATTACATCGGCTTGTAATTGATTAGGGGATTACCGCGGATTGCAATCGGTTGTAATGCACTCCAGGTGGATTACAAGTGCTCGGAGCTCATTCCAAAGCACCCCCTTGTTTGTAATGACTTGAATTCACTTATCGGATTGTCATTGACACCTAGTCCTGGTGACTGTAGTTGTTCAATGCAAATTAAAAATTGTTGCACCAATTTTGACCAGGCACGCCAACTCATAGAAATAGAGCATACATTGAGGTTGCACAAATTCAGCTCAATGATCTTGGCGCCACTAACTCTGCAGGATATTTGGTCGAGCACCTCCTTCTCGAGTCCCTTTCTCTCCCGGGGTCTGTCAAACAGAGTAAGAAGCACACAAAGATAACACATGTTGTGTCGTTCGAGGAAGGAATAATGTTGAGTAACTGAAAGTGCTGCTATGGTGAGTATTATTGTTCTCATGTATATGTGCTATGATAGTCTACTTAGTATTCAGTCCTCTTCTGTAATTCATGAAATCCATGAGGTCAAGTGCTCAATTCCTGGTGTGAACGGTCATAAAAATAAGCAGAACATCCTTGTGAACTCCCCGGTAATTGACCACTTCACTACTCAACATCAGAACATTCAACCACGGTGCAGATGGCCGTTGGGGGCCTTCAAAAGCTTTTATTGTTCTCCAGCATATGCATTACAATGCATTACAAGTCAACAATCCCTTGTAATCCACCCTGGAGATCCTAAGCGGTTGCAATCCTGAAGTAATTCAATATAATCCACGGTTTATTATCAGATTACATTGGCTTGTACGGTACTATTACAACCATTTATTCACTGGGTGTCACGCATCACCACCAAAGTTCACTGAACGGCCATCACATCAAATTACCATATATGGTCTGATGAAATCACTCAAATCACGGATACTGTCAGTAATTGATGGGAAGTCACTGTTTTCCGAGCTGCTGAGCAAAAATTTCGGTCGTCACCCATCACCGGTCCACATTCATTCATTTCACGGGGATCCATCACGCGTCACCTGAATAACTTGGGGGTATGGGCCGTTGCAAAGTACAGTATGGACGAGAACTTACTGGGGTGTGCATTGCACTTGGATGAAGAACAAGTTGTGAAAGGTGAACACAGTGTGGATGGTGAACACAGTGTGAATGTGTGGCTGTGTAGAGAATCCGACTCCCTGTGATGTGGCTGGCGTGACATGGCACAGTGATGTTCTCTCAAACCAGATATCCCACTCACCTAATAAGACCGAGTATGCCTTCCAGCTAGAAGGGCGACATATAGTCGTGTCACCCTTCTACGTGGAAGGTGTTCTGTTGGGTTGCCATATGGCTGGCCAAAGTGCTGAAGAAAGCTCGATAAATGCCAGAGAAAAAGGTGCAGAGTCTTTTCCTGCCAAGTCCCTCTATGGCTGGCCAAAGTCCAGACAAAAAAAAAAAAATCATATCAGCGGACCTCCCGCCATTGCCTTAAACAGTAAGTCAGTGATATCTTGACCGTTTCTCATCGGAAAAAGATGAAAAAAAAATCAGAAAAAATGATAGACAGCATTCGGCTGTTAATCAGATGTCATCATCATCAGTGATCACATCAAAATTGCTCATTGTGGAAGATATTGAGAGCTACTGCACCTAATGGGCCCAACAACCCCTGCCAATAGGCAAGGCACCATACATCTGTGGTGCCTTGCTAGTTAACAGTGAAACCATTAAAAGGGCTATGGCCGAAGAAAAAAAGGCCGGAGAAATGCTGAAGAAATACTGGACACGGTGCTAAGGTTCACCAGGGGTAGAGGTAGCGGTATGAATGGCCCTACCTCTACCCTTACCTCCGAAACCTCTGACCCTTCAGAGGTCGACCTCTACCTTACCTCTGGACCTCTGATGTCCCATCAATTTCTGATAAGAGACATGATGGAACATGAAATCAGTCAGAACTTTGAAATTGTGAACACAACTTTAGGTTCCTGCCCTACAATGTTCATCCCAGCTCAATTGCACCACCAGAACCATGATTTCTTGACAAATATGATCATCAGTAACACCGATCAAAATTTGATCGCCATCAAGAAAAACTGTTGTGGTCCAAAAAGTGTCGCTGAGTCCATTTCTGCACAGTTTGAACCAAACCTTGCTGTACCTCTGAACCTCCAAAGGTCTGTCAAAGGTCAGGAGGTTTCAGCTGGTTCGTACCTCCACCTCTACCTCCGTCGACCTTACCTCTGACCTTCGGAGGTAGACCTCTACCCCTGGTGAACCTTATGGACACCAAGTCCACTTGACTTGGTGGTGACCAAGTACCTCGGTGGCCGGCCGAGGTACCCCGGCTTCTCGGTCACTCATCAAAGATCATCAATAATTGATGGGATCAAAAAGGCGCCATTAACATGGCAAGTTGAACTCATCAGAGTTGGTAACTAACTAACGGTGCCGGACAATCACATCAATTATTGATGCTATCAAAAAACCGGAGTTGTAGAGGGAGTGAAGGGCTACCAGAGTTGTCAATGAACTTGTACCTGGACATACCTCCATCACCCACAAAACCCCGAACAGTGAGCAATCAGTGGGTGATGTTAGATAAAGGCTGCTCTGTGAGGCATTCCCCCACACATGTTTATACCCAACCATTTACCTCAGGTACTTGCTTTAGTCTAATGGTTGCATGCCCTGTTTCACATCCCACCATTTTGCCCAAGGTCTCAAGATCAATCCCCTAAGGACACCTTTTTTTTTGTGGCTTCCAAATGTGTATACAGGCTGCTTTCAACTAATTTTGAACATCTTACTACCATATTAATGAGTTCCAGTTGGTACTACTACCCATTTACACCCAGCATCAGTGTCTTTCCACTGTGTTTGTGCCAGCTTGGCCACTACTCCCAAGTCCCAGAAAGGAAATTCTCCAGTTTTTCAGTCATCCTTTGTCCACTGAGTGAGATTATGTGTCATTTAGACCCCCAAGGGTCTACCTTGATATGTTAGGCATGGTATAGATGCTATTGGGTGCAGAGAGAGGCTGGAGCCTGCCTATAACAGCCACACAAGCTGATTTTTGTTGAAACCACAATAACATGTCAAGATAGGTTTCCCAGTTGCCATTCTTAAGCTCAGATGGGTAGGGGAGGTACATACACTCACCATTGATACAGTATGTCCTGCCTGAGAGTGATACTAAGGGCATTTCAGAGGCCATGATCTCCAAGCTGATGGTGGTGTATGAGGCCGGTGTCAGAGCACAGGCCTTGATATCCTTATCCATAAGGTATATTGGCACTATAGAATCACTCTGGGGTAGGTTACTACTCTTACCTGGAAGACCAAGGCCATGTTCAACTCCAACATCCCCCATTTTCATGTTTGTTGTATTCCTCCTTATCCTTGGGCAGGGTACTCATACAACCAGGGTGGGGGACCATCCTAAGGCCCAAATATTAGTTTGATTCCAGAATACTGATCAAGAGAACCTCAGAAAGCTGAGATATGTACATGATCAAATCTAGATCATTCCTTTGATATTGAGTCTCAGGGTGAGCTTCAGCTTCTGGGGATATGAAAAATGGATTCCCCTTCAAAATCTGGTTCAGAATATGTCTTCATTCTCTCAGATTGACTGAGAATTGCATGTGGAATGGTTGAACCCGAGAGCAACCTGAGTAGCATTTATGAGCAGTGGTGTGTTCATGATGAAAGTGTTCAAATCTTCATAACTCAACCACCAAAGAGTCAACCCATAAAAAACTATATGTATTCTGAATGCTGTGACCTAGGAGAGTTCATTTGAGCCCTCCATCGGCCCATTTGACCAACCCCTTGAGCCATAATTCACTGATCACTCTAAAGTTGATCTCCAAATCTACAGCACTCAAAGTGTGATCTCCCATGCTATTATGGGTCCTCTGGGATACCTCATCAAGATAATACAAGCTGACATCCTCCCAGCCTGAGGGATAGCACTGTATCACTGCCAGAGTCAAACTGAGTTATTTCAACATCCATGCCTCACACTGACCTCAGGACTGCACTAATTCATGATTATGGAGTCTCAAAACAAGATTTAGATCTACTTTTTAGATTATCCTCTCAAGGGGAAGGGGCCACTAACTCCAAATTGATCTCCAATCAAACCTGCTGTCTCTCACACATATTGTAGCATAGACTTCAGGTACAAGGAATTCAGAGGGTCAGGGACAACCAATGAGTAAGTTATAATGTCAGGTACAAGTTGACTGACAGCTCTTATAGCCCAGGGGTTTCTCCACAACTTCAGTTGTCGTTGATGCCATCAATAATTGATGGAATCATCCGGCAGTGTGATTCAGTTGCCAACTTTGATGACTTCGACTTGCCATGTGAATAGCGCTTTTTGATCCCATCAATTCTTGATCGCCTTTGATGAACGGCCGAGAAGCCGGTGGACCTCGGCCGGCTACCAGGGGACTTGGTCACCACCAAGTCAAGTGGACTTGGTGTCCAGTATTTCTTCAGCATTTCTCTGGCCTTTTCTTCGGCCATAGCCCTTTTAACGTTTTCCCTGCTAACTAGCAAGGCACCACAGATGTATGGTGCCTTGCCTATTAGCAGGGGTTCTTGGGCCCATTAGGTGTGCTCATTGACACAGCAATACATAGTTATTCTGTAATAGCACCGCCCTCCGGGCAGACCTGGCTCCTCCGGGCTAGAGGTATGACCTTGAAAAAAAATGGAAGACAGAAGTTCTTGAGTCTGTCTCGCCCTCCAGGCTAGCTCTGGCTGCCGGCCGGGGTGTCTCCTCAATTTTCTTCTCATATACTACTGTTCATCAGCAACTTGGCACAGTTTGGCCTGGGCATGGATATCGTTCCTGTCGGGCGAACGGTAACTGGTCACAATTATTAGACGGCTCAAAGCTCGCCTCGCTCGGCGCGGGGGCGCCGCCAAGCGGCTCACATTGAGCCGACAGCCCTGCGGCTGAGTTTTGATTTGCCGAGGACTGGGCACATTTGAAAATTCTATTGTCATCATTGGCA
The DNA here is from genome assembly GCA_029378245.1 of Roridomyces roridus. Taxonomy (NCBI): domain Eukaryota; kingdom Fungi; phylum Basidiomycota; class Agaricomycetes; order Agaricales; family Mycenaceae; genus Roridomyces; species Roridomyces roridus. The sequence continues at coordinate 52,303 of JARKIF010000001.1, read as the reverse complement.
TCAACCAATAAGAGCATGGTAAAATTTGGAGTTTTTCAGCTGGACTAATTAGCGATGGGAGACCTGGACCTCCGGATCCAGGAACAAACTGTAATGGTATTGTTTTGGTGGACAAATCTTATGGGAATATTTGTACATCTTTGTCCTCTGAGAAGGCTTGTACATGTTTGTCCCTGCATACTGGCATCTTCCTTTGCTTCCGACCATCTCTTCAAAAGTTATCTGCTTGCTGTGAGCTGCTCTCTTAGCTGATTCCAGAATGCATTCACTCACCATCTGCAGCTCAGCTTTGTGATGTCTAGCACCCACCAAATCGGAAGAGGGGGGATGTGATTGTCAATGGTGTGTGAAATCTCAGAGTGGATTCTGAATAAATCATGATCTGTGGCTATAGGTGGCCCAGGAGGTAGTGGTGGAACAGGTGATGCAACTGGGGGTACTGGTGGTTCTGGAGGGAATGCCATCATCAATGTGTAAGCTTTTCAACAACCCCACTGTCAAGTTAATTCATCCTTGTATGGCAGTATCTTGGCAGTATCCAAGGGTTAATCACATTTTCTCCTGGTATAGCTGTTGTGGCTCATCTTTTGGTGTAGATCAGAGGATGATTTGTTTAAGTGGTTGGGAAAGCCTCCTGATACACAGGACAGACAGCTTCAGCTGCAAGAGTTGCCAGATACCGGAAGCTGGCTACTATGCAATGATCAAGTCATCAGGTGGAAACAGTCACCTGGTATCTTGTGGATCCAGGGAATCTGTATGTTGGCTTAATTTTAGTTTCCTTCATATCTGATCAATTTCAGCTGGAACAGGGAAAAGTGTACTCAGGTAATTCATTTGTTTTACTGCACTATCTCTGCTGACATGAACAGCTCAACAGTCATTCAAGACCTTGTTGAGGCTGGTGACACAGTCTCATATTTCTTTTTTGACTTTAGGAATGACAGACAGAGGCTGAACATTATGCTGCGCTCCATTGTCTGGCAGCTCTCTGGAAAGTTGGCCACTCAACATCATTCCCAGTGAAAAGTCCGTATGGCCGTATATGGCAAAATCTGGGCAAATATTGTGATATCTGGCTTTCTCAAAACACCCATATGGGCTCGTCTGGCCTCCGTTTCAAATACAAGCATTTGTGTAGAATTAGACCGAAGAGTGTCTGGCTGTCAAAAATCGACTAAGTCCGGAAGCGGCGACACCTGCTTTACTTGTGTTGACGCATACGACAACCGCGCCTGTGCTTCTGGCCTTGCCACGTTATACTCGCCCATGTCGCCAGCAGCAAATACCACCGCCACCGGCCCCGACCAATGCTTCTGTCAGTGTCCGCATAAGTGCAGCATACGAGGGAAATGGATCCCGGAGCGTACCTTCTACGCGCACCAGAGGACCACCAGGGAACAAGGGAATGCGGCTACTGGAACTGCCGGTTTGAGCTCCTCTTTGTCCCGCCGCCGTGCAGCACCGCAGAATCCGGCTGCCCCAGCTACACAATCAGAAGAGATCGAGAGAGGCGCGTCGGAGCAGGAGAACGACCAAGACTCGGATGTGGTCATGTCGGTGCGTTTCAGACAAGTTTCAGCTTTCCTTTGGCCGCCTGTGTCTGACACAATAACAAGGAGCATGAGGACTTACCATACAATGAACCTAGTCCACCACCCGAGTATATGAATATTGATTCTCCCTCTGCCTCTCCCATTCCTGCCGAGCCACCTGCACCCAACAATATCGAGCATACCTTTGAGCCCGACAACCACGCCTCCGAGTCTGAGCCCAAGCACGATGACGAACCACCGAAGTTCACACTACGTGACTTTGAGTTGACGAATAAGTTCATCGAACTACTCCGCACCGCGTCCCTCGACGGAGAACACCATGGACTTGATAAGGCCTCCATCGAGCAGCTGCGCCACCCACTTGAATATATTCCGCAGCTCACTCCCGACGAACGCTTTTCGATCGACCTCCTCTTATCACTCACCAATGCTTCTGAGAAAGCATACAACTCCGTCAGAGATGCTGTCCTGCGTCGCCACATCAGGAAAAGCCCCCGGAGGTAATTTGTGACATTTTATCATAAAAATGCTGGAAAATATCGGGAATGTCAACAAAGACCGAAAATGAGTACAATATCTTTCCCCCCCCCCCCCCCCCGCAAAATGAGCACAATTATCTCAAGGATTTCACAAATGTATTTGGCTGTGAAATCCATTTGCCACGCATTTTTCAGGCACTTCCGAAGAACACAAGTCAAGTATAACAAAAAAGAATGGCATTGAAACTAGTACGACAAGCAGGGGCAAGCTACAACTACAAACTAAGAGTGGCCTGGCCGCTGTGACCCCAGTCTCCTCATTGAGACAGCCAAGAATGCAGAGTACGGCACAAAACAGGCTAGCGGGTGGGTCAGAAATGTAAGAAGCAAGTGGGGGTAAACACAACACACCTGTGGTGTAACAAACAGCGTGGGCGGCGGCAGACCAGGGAACTTGAAGAAACTTCAAGAGATGTCGAAGAGCGGAACGGCTGCAGGCGTAATCTGATTAGCGGCGTGATGGAGCATGTGGAAGCGAAAGAGGAAACTTATGCAACTGATGCCCGAGCACACGGACCGCATGGCGAGAGGCGGGTGCCGTGTGATTTCACCCCAGTAACAAAGAATCCCATGAGACGAGAACGAGAACAAGATGAGGGTTTGACGGTGAGTGAGTGGGTCTTTCGTGGTTCATGGCTGCCCGCCAACGAAGTTAATACATGGGAGATTGACAGAAAAGGTACGGACTCACCAGGAACCCCACGTTCTCAACAGAGCTGCTACAGCCTACAAGTCGGCCCGGAGAAGAAGCGATAGAGCAGGAAGGAGAGAGCTCGAGGGAAGTGGAGGAGGAGGGCAACGGCGGAGGGAAGATGGTGGGAGGAAGCAAGGTGTAGATGAGCGCCCGCTGTCACTTATATATCATCTATAGCGGTGCGAGCACCGTTCCCCTACTCTGCAAAAAAGTTGTTGTTATTTTTCACTCAGAATAAGGAGAGTTATGGGTATGGCAGAACCTGGCAGAACAGTGTGATACCCCATAAGTACTTGGGACCTCCTGTGTCACGCGCTGACTTATTTGCGCACGTGACAACGCCAAATAAACCCGATATACATTGGCACCATACAGCGTTAAAGTCATGGGAACCCCGTCTTGATCGGATTGAGGAAGAAGCCGAAGAAGACATTATTTAAAGACGTGGGACAGTTTCATATTTATGAACGACAGCGTGGATGAGGGAAGGAGTTTTCGATCAGTGAACTGTCAGATCATGACAGGCTTCTATGAAGAACACGGTGTAGACACGACAATAGGAGACGACAAAGGTGCAAGACAATAGTGCATGTCGGAAGCCAGGACAGTTAGTGTAGCATCGTGGATCTATTCCTCACAGTATAAAAGCAGTAGCTAGTCGTCGTATTCTGTACCCTCTCCTAGACTTTTATTCAGTTCATTTTACGAGCTTTAGTAGCGCACTACCCAATCCACAGCATCTTACCGCTGTTGGACGCGTAAAACAAGTCTTGTTGTGACATCCTGGCTCCAAGTCCCGTCTGACCTCAGAAATAATCAGTGTGACATGCCGGTATCCACCGGCCAGCAGCCGTCAGCCGGCTGTGCGGCGACGAAATTATTAAAGCTCGGCTTAACCGGTCGCTAAAATTTCACTCTGACATGAGTAGGTAATATTACACGGCACGGTCCGAACAGTGCCGATGTTCCGAGGAATGGCATGTCTCCAAATCTGACGGCACGGGAGATAAATATGGTCTCGACCGGGCCATTCGTCATTGATTCTGATCTGACATGGATCTTTGATCGTGTCGAGTTGGCTGGAGATCAACATTTCACACCCACAGAAACCCTTCTCTGCCACGCAGAGTAGGGGAGTCATCTCGGATCAATCAATGAGCGCCCGTGCACGTGTGCACGCCGGACATCGGACGCCGGTTACGGAAGCAATGCTCGGCAAACAACTTGGAAAGATTCTTTGCCTTCAAGTTCCCTTCCAGAGCGCCGGGCCTCCTGCACACAATTTAGTATAATTTGGATAAATTTCTGCCTTCAGTAGTGGTGGCACAAAGATGCAGGAACTATGCCCGAGCCTAGTTTTCAAGCTGAGACTAGCTTCTCCCAGCCTTCTCCGCTCTCAAAGAACTTGTGCATGCAAATGAGACTCAGGGTATGCATTTTGGATCCTAGGGTAAAATGTGTACAAAGTTGCGGAAATGTTCGACAATTATCTTCATTTACCTTGACCCAAGATAATTATCAACATTTGATGTAAAATTGCCGGGGAGGTTTTCCCTGATGCACCCCGAGGACGAGGTTCTTTCGCATTACAGGGTCAAAAAATTGATGGAAAAACTCAGTGGAGTCACCTCTATCGTATCCGACATGTGCATCAACACATGCATGGTGTACACTGGACCTTTTGCTTACTAATCCACGAATACTCGCCATCAATACTCGTGGCGAATGCGAATATCATTTTTTGAACTTTGACGAATATTTGTATTCGCGAATGTATACTCGTGCCTCTCCTTACCGGTGAGTGTCCCGAGTCATTCATTGGATATGTGACTGACGAGTTGCAGGCTTACCCTACACCTCAATACGCATTGGTCACGAAGCTGCAAATTGAATTGGCGCGGAAGGAGATGGAGGTCACAATGCTCAGGCAAGATAACGAACAGCTCAGGTGCGCTATCTGTCTCTCGTTTGAGACGGCCAATGTGACATGCCCGCAGAATGCAGAACACACAATTGCTACAGGCACTCACTACCACTGCTGGCTCTAGACAACACCCTCCTCCTTCTTCCTCGACATCTTTGTCTGAGGGCGATTACCCACTCGTGCAGTATTGGCAGAAGGGAAAGTATAATGATGTGATCGGAAAGAAGAAAGGCGTCACTCAGGTCGACGCCGCAGACGTCCCCAAAATCACGGCTGCCTCGTTCCACTTCGCAGAAGATGCCATGGGAACTCCCCCGACTCTCGAAACTGTGGCGGCAATCAAAGCCACCGCGGCTTCAGTAATGCACGATCTCGCGAAGGCCGCCCTGCTCCATGACTCTGGTTGGTCGACGATGGGCCAGAATGTGAAGGAGAGATTTAGGGAGGCTATGGAGAAGGAGTATCCTGACCTTCGGCTCTGCCATGGGCACTGGAAAGCCGACAGGATAGGCACTCAGCAGTATTCCAGTTGGAAGGCTTCGCACGGCGATCGGTATTTTAAGCAGAACATGAACACGACAGTAGCCGAACAGGAAAACAGCCTCCCCATTGACTCGAACATATCTCCTCTCGGACCCACTCTTCTCCCCAAAAGAGTGGGTATGGGCAACGCCTGCCAGATTGCGATCAATTGATGGGATTTCCCAATTGGGATGCACCGCCAAATCAAGTGCAGTGATTTCGTCTGACAACTGGAACCTCCACGGTCACTCTGGCCGGTTAACTCTCGCAGCACACCAATCATGTTTTCTCGTTTTACTGTCCGTTATCTTATTACTTTTTCGATTTTCCAGTATATAAGTTGAATACCACACGCGATGAACACTTTCTGGGTCGAAATAAAAAAATCTAATAAGATAACGGACAATAAAATGTCCATTTACACGTCCCTAGGCCTTGTCCTGGGTCTCCGAATGTTTGTGGCGGCTGGAAATTGTCGAGTCAACGATGCATGGTAAATAATCATAAACAACACGCACCTACTGCATCAACGCGACATGGACGGCCCACATTTACGCAAAAAGCCCTCAATCTCGATGGAGGTCGACTCCGCCCGCATCTCGTCTGGTCTCTGCGCGAAATCCAAGTTTGTCGGAGGGGCATCGAAGCGCAAACGAAAGGGAAAGGGCGGTATGGCGGCAGCTTTGAAAGCGCGTTGGGCTGGACACGGGAAGGGTGAAGGGGATGCTGCAGACGAGGAGTCGGAGAAGGAGAACGACGAGAGTGAGGAAGACACACCCTTGTTGAAGAAGCAGCGCACGGAGACCAAGAATCTACAGCGCAGGGTGGACTATAACAAAAAGGTCAATCGTGATTTGCGTGGGCAACTAAAGGAGCAGGCTCAGAACGCGGAAAAGGAGAAGAAGCGCCTGGAGAAGGAGTTGAAGAAGGCCAGAGCCGACGTGGATGCCCGCGATGCACACATCGACGGCATGAAGGAGCAGCGGGGTCAATACCAGCGTAAGATCCACGCACTGACCGAGAAAGTCAGGCGCATCCCCGCCCGTCTAGCCACTGTTCTACGCCGTGCCCACGCCACATTCAAACAGAGCACGGAGAAGCGGACCTTTCGAATGAAGGAAGGAGGTGTTGTTACCGATGAGGTGCGGGACGCCCTTACGGACCTCGTCGCACTCGACAATGTCCCCGCGAAGAGAGCCGTGTCAATCTTTCGAAGAATCGGCGCGTTCTTCGGTGTCCATGTCGAAGACGATGTGTCGCGGCGCTCTGTATCTCGTTTCGTCAAAGAGGGAGGGAACGCAGCGAAACTGCAGTTCGTTGAGGCTACGCAGACTGCCAAGGGTGTGGTCCACATCTTTCACTACCCGCTGTAAGCTCATCGTTAGACAGGGATAACACTAGCCGGTGATGGCACATCGCACAAGAACGAGACCTACGAAACCAAATTCGCGACCATCATCAACGACAGCAGCGATGAAAATCGTCATCTCCAGTTCTTCCTTGGCATTCAGATGGCCGTGAATCATACGAGTCAAACGCAGCTTGACGGTTGGATCGAGCTGATTGAAGAGCTATATCATCTGGGCATGGACAGCGGCATTCTGAATGAAGAAGACTCACGGGACTTTTGGAATCTGGTGACTGGGTTCCAGTCCGACCACGCGAACGACCAGAAGAGACTGTTTGAGTTGATGAAAGAGCACAAGGAGCGCTGCGAGCGCGACATACGCGGCGAGGAGGCGGTGTTGGAGTTCTCGATACCCGAGCTGAACGAGTTCTTGTTCAAAGTAACGGACGAGGCCATCCGTGATGCTGGTGGATTTTCGGCCTGGGACGCTCTGTCGGACGATGAGCAGAAGTCCAAAATCAACGAAATACGGCAGCGCGTCGTTCGTGACATTGGTCAGGAAGAGTTCAACAAGCTCACCGACGCGGAGAAGAGCGACGTTGACCTCTTCTTGTGGGCAGGTTGTTGTATGCACAAAGAGATGAACGCCTTCAAAGGTGGGGCGCATGCCATGTCGGAGTTTTGGACGAAACGAGGCCTAACACGTACGTGAGTTCATCGTGATCCATTAGTACCTACTACATACCATGCAGCGCCCATGAAATTGTTCAATCGCGACAACGCAGCGGCGGCGAAGGCCACCGGAACCGATGCTGCGCAGCGCGCCGAAGACTTGACTCTCGGTGGGGCGATAAAACTAGCGAGTCTCTGCGGCGCGATTTTCCGACACAAAGATAGAAAGCGCGGTCAGCAGGACACGCTGCGCTTCTACTTCGACCTGGTGCTTGGGTTCACCATCTGCTTTCCGGACACGAACAATACACGCTTTCAGTCACACGAAGAAGCGTGCGCCGTGTTGATCACGTACCTCGACATATTCATCGAGTTTTTGGAGTATGTTCGGAAAAACAAGCAGAAGCGCACGCTGAACCACATGGAGAACAACGTCTTCCAGGGGCTTCAGGACATTCCGACGCGTCATGAAATTTGCGTGGTAACCCTGTATTACTTGTCCGTCAGCGTTCCGTACATGCGAGAGATCCGTGGGCGTGAGGCTGCGACGGACAACGTCCTGGAGCTTACCGACCTTCACGAGCGCGTTATTTCCCACATTGACGAGCTGATCGACCATCCGGAGTATCTTCTGTCGGCCACTCAAGACGCATACATTCAGGGCTCGCTAGACGGTAAACCGTGGTCACGCCCCGAAGCGTTCTGGGCAGTCCAGCGATACGCGCCGACTCTGCCGCATCTGCGTGATCTGCTTGTCGCATTCCTTATCGGAGCCCGGGACAAGTGGATTGATTTTTCCGAAGAGTTTAGCCCAGATGGAGCGCTAGCTGGTGCCACCCTCGAGCAGATTGCACGGGCATGGATGCGGATGACGAATGATTTATGCGAGGGCGAGTTCGGGACCTGGCGCCAGTCAGCGAAAGCCAATCCTTCACTGTCCGTCGTTCAGCACAACTCACGTCAGATGTACAAGTTCAACAACACCTCTGAGTATCTGCGGGCTCTGGGCCCCGAAATGCGGAAGTTCCTGCGAAAAGTCACACGGCAGCAGGACGAGTCCGGGGCTTCTCGTGCCATGCGCATCAAGCTTGCCAAGCATCGTCAAGCAGTGGCCGAAGAGAACACGGAGAAGGACAGGGTACGCGCTGCAAAAGTGCAGGCGGCGCGGGACGCTCTCGAGGAGGTTGCTCCTATATTGACCATCACCGAGCTTCGTTATCGTTTCTCTCGACCGCGTGGAGACACCGACTACTTCACGGTTGCTGATATAACCGAGCAGCTTCGTTGGCATGCAGAATTTGGCGCTCCAGAGTCACGAAAAGGGAAGAAGAAACGCGCCCCTAAGCAAGCAGAGTCGGAGGAGGCGCCGACCAAGACCAAAGCGACGCGTGAGACCAAATTCCAGTCGTTGGAGCAAGCGGTGGAACAGTATATCAGCTCGGGGTTGCCTAGGGATCCTTTGGGGCGTTTAGGGACGTCGTGGGAGGCGGAGAAGATGGAAGACAGTCTCCATGAATTGGTGACAGTTGATGATCTTGATGGGTACGACTCGGAGGGGGATTATTATCAACGATAATGCATTCATAATGTACATAGTAGCGTATAAAACACTAATAGGCACTACAGAGGCGGCGGGGAGGAGTGTGGAAGAGGAACGAAGAAAGTCGGATGAAAGTTGATTAGTCAGCGCACGCTGATGCGAGCATCAATTGCCCATACCCAAAAAGAGGAAGACAATTCACAGTAATGACGGCAACAACAAGAAGCGTAGGAAATCCAACGGCGGCGCCATCGAGTCAAATGTGCGGGGTAGGCGCCCGGACATCGTATGTCTCATCCCTTTGTCTGTCTATCATTAGCTGACCAGTAAACCCCCAGAGAGTCATAAATCCGCTGTATGTTCCTCCACGTCAGTTTGATTCCTTGGTCTGACAACGTCACAGCGCCCCAGCAGCAAACAAAGCGATCAGAGCAGCGGACAAAGGTAAACTCTTCCCATTTCAATCACCGTGTCGCTTAGCCTGTCCTCAGTCGTCAAGCAATCCCGCGCTGCATCCGGTAAGCTCATTCATTCCTGCGGACGTCATCTCACATTTTGCAGGCACTTTATCCGTGCGTTCCCCGGCCCCGCCACCCAGAGTCGATACGGATGCACTCCCCCCACCACCTCCGAGCCGGTCGCCTTCTTCTGAGCTGGTCAGCCTCACCTCCGTCTATCTCAACGGTTCCTCCCTCCACGTGACTGCCGCCCGCGTCGACGATGCCTTTCCCCTCATCAACGATGCCTCTGCCCGCATTGAGGGTACCGTTGCCCCTGTCAACAATGTCTCTTCCCATGCCCGTGTTGTGAATAGTCCTGCTCATGTCGAAACTACTACTGCTCGTGTCATCTCTACATCCACAATCTCCACCGACTCAGTGCCTCCAACCAATATGGATATTCTTCTGCAAGTCGCACTATCCGCCGATAACAATTCAGACTCTTCCATCACCAAACCTGTCATTGCTGGAGTTGCCGCAGCTTCTATTCCCACCCACAAAGCACCAGCACCCAAGCCCGCGTCCAAAAAGCCGTATAAACCCAGTCAGAGCAGTACAACGGCGCGGTGTGTCCCCTTACTTGCCTTACAATTTTTTTACTGATTGCATTCATTTAGGGGCTTGTGTGCAATAGTCTGGGCACGCACGAATACTGAAGCAGACAAAAACGACTTCAAGGTTTATTGGGATGACCTCGGAGAGGAGGGACAAAAGGTATGCATCTTTTTCTGCACATTCACAACCTTACATGGATGGCAGTTCTGGAAAGATCAGGAGAGGAAGACCAAAGATGCTGCCGCAGCGGTATGTATCAGCCTTGTCGGGGACAGTCTCTGATTATTCGTTCACAGGCTCTGGCTTCTTAGATGGCGAGGTGAGGAGGAGGAAGTGCAGAGTCGGCGGGGGCAGAGCGCATGCGGGGCGGTTGATACGAGGAGCTGGGAGTACGGGGTGGAGGCGGGTGAACGTGTGTGAGTGCGTGAGCAGCTGGAGGAGTGGCGAGCATAGAGCGCGGGGAGCAGTGCGGAGCAGCAGGCAGCAGGGAGCGCGGGGAGCGGGGAGCGGACGGGGTAGCCTACCGGTAATAAATGCAATAAAATATTATTCAAAAGTGAATATTCTACACATGGATGAGAATCCCAGATATGGCCAGAAAAACTGCTGAATTTCTAAGGCTGGGTCTGGTCATATCTGGGATTTTACCGGATTCTGATACGGGATGATTTCCCCAGATTTCCCGATATACAGCCATACAGACTTTTCACTGGGCATCATTCACTGCGGCACCTTCATGAAAAATTTGGAAATGGAACTGTACAACCACTGATGAAAGATCTCCAAGAACTCCTTGATAGCTTGATTGGAGAGCTGGAACACCCACACATTGTCCTGGATGGACTGGATGAATGCCACAGGGATGATTGGACAGGTCTGATTGGATTTGTGAACAATCTTTTCAATCCTTCCGCAAAAGGGTTGCACTTGCTGTTCACAAGTCAACCTTGTCAGGAATTCCAAACAGGCTTCAAGGCTATTGCTTTGATACAGTTGCAGACATCAATCATGGATGAGGACATAAAATCTTTTGTCAACAGCAAGATTTTGGCAATGTCAACTGATATTAAACATGCCAATGCAGTCACTGCACAAATTGTGACACAGAGCAATGGAATGTGTGCCAGACTTTCTTTATTTGGGCTTAAACTAAAAGATATTCATAGGTTCCGCATGGCAGATTGCTTGATCAGTGAATTAGGTCATTGTCCTTGGGAGGATGGATGGGATGAAGTCCTCACAGTTCTGCCGGCTGATCTCTTGAGCATCTACAGCTGTTTCCTTAATCATGCAAAGGCAGAACCCAGGCTGTCAGCTTTCATTCAGGCAATACTACGGTGGCTTGTATTTTCGGCAAGAGAACTGGCTCCAGAAGAGCTTGCAGATGCTATTGCTTTTCACTTAGACCTGCCAAATTTTGACTTCTCCAAGCTGGATGCATCAATTCATTACCCTAGCAGGTGCCGGGGAAATTCTGGGATTTTCAAGCTGCTTGATGGCCTCATTGTAATAAACCCTAAAACAATTAGTTTTGCACACTCCTCAGTACGAGACTATGCCCTTTCCACAGAGTTTGATCAAGAGCATGGATGTACTTTTGATCTCAGTCAAAACATCTCACAAAAGTTCATTGCACAGACTTGTTTGAGACATCTTCTTCTATTTTCTCAGGATGATCATGTCATGACTGAGGAGACCCTGAAGGACTGCTATCCACTTGGATTCTATGCAGCAACAAAATGGTTTCAGCACTTTCAGAACTGCAATGATACAACCCAGGGGCAGCTACTCTCAACAGCAATGCATCTGCTGAGTGATGAGAGTACCCAGTACATAGCACTGTTCCAGTTGCAGGAAGAGCCTGGTTTGCCAGCTAGCTGTATGTGTGCAGAAATGGGTTTTCAAGGAGGGGTATTGTCTTTGCTCCATAGTCAGAAGGTGGAAGTGAATGCTGCTGACCAGTATGGCGCCGCCCACTCAGTGGTCGGACGAACTGCCGCCACTACAAATCTCTACTTCAGCTGCCGACCCATCGCGAATATATGCGCATCCTCAGCCCACCGAAAGACCACGGCCGCACTATTCTCGACTAAGGAGAGGCACGAGTATACATTCGCGAATACGAATATTCGTCAAAGTTCAAAAAATGATATTCGCATTCGCCGCGAGTATTGATGGCGAATATTCGTGGATTAGTAAGCACCATTCGCGAGTATTCACGGGTATTTGAGAGTGGCAACTATTTCCACTCAACAAGCTTGAATGCTCTCTGGTGGTTAAGAATCCATAAATCCTTGATTCATAGTGGCCTTAGAAGGTGTAATCTTATTGAGATGACTGAGAACAGGTGTTTCTTCAGTCATCACTCAGTCTATCAGAGGTCTATCAATGGTGAATACAAATGTTCACAGGCAATGAACACATCATTGACTGATTTTGCATTGAATCTTGCATGGGAAGTGTCATACGTTACAAAGTGATTGCCAAGTGCCGGCATGCCGAATGATGCCGTGATCAGCTGATCATCAAATTTCCTATTTAGGGTTGTTCCGTGAGCTTACGGTAGCCCGACGAATATTCGCGAGTAGCAACTTTTCCAGAAACTGATATTCGCATTCGCACGAATAGCACCGCCACCGTCACTCGCGAATATGAATACTCGTATTCGCGAATGAAATGGCGCGAATATTCGTGCCTCTCCTTATTCTCGACACGATACACCTCAAACCTCTCCCTTGCCACGACGGGGAGCTCCGAGTCAACATCCGAGCCCCAGTGGCCCCGATGTCGAAACGATGGATGTGAGCACTCAGCCTCAGCAGCGTCTCATCCCTCTTCACGTATCTTCGTCTGAATCGCTGCCCGAGGCGACAGGCAGGCATGCGGTTTAAGTGCTTGCGAGCGTTGAGCAAGGGTGAGGTGCGACAATGCAGGCGTGGTGCGCAAAGGGAAATAGGATGGTGTGGTAGGAATGGGCGCCCGAGCACGAGGGACTCGAGAACCGAGTAAGCGTGAGTGAGGGTGCGGACCACAGTGCGGTGCGGAGCTGTGCAAGACGCCGCTTAGATCTATGTCTATAGTATTGTTAAATAATCATCTGGGGTGAATTTCAAACCTGTAGGGCCATCTAAACGCGCGAATTGAAGTAGGATTGAAGTAGAATTAATGTTTCGGGACGAGATCACATGAGGGGCACATGACGTGCTGACATAAGGTGGGCGATGCCCTTTGACAGCCCGTGATTACTACAGGACTACCTGCACCATGCCTCCTGGAAAGGTCACCTTGATATTTCAAAGCTGCTGATAGAACATGAGGCCTCAGTCAATGCTGCCAGGACTGATGGTGGGACTCCGCTGCACCATGCCTCCTGGAAAGGTCACCTTGATATTGCAAAGCTGCTGATAGAACATTGTTACATGAGGCCTCAGTCAATGCTGCCAGGATGGATGGCGGGACTCCGCTGCATGATGCCTCCTGGAATGGCCACCTTGATATTGCAAAGCTACTGATTGAACATAGGGCCTCAGTCAATGCTGCCGAGGAAGGTGGCAGGACTCCGCTGGACTATGCCTCCTCAAATGGCCACCTTGATATTGCAATGCTGCTGATAGAACATGAGGCCTCAGTCAATGCTGTCAGGCTGGATAGCGGGACTCCGCTGCACTGTGCCTCCTCAAATGGACACCATGATATTGCAAAGCTGCTGATAAAACATGAGGCCTCAGTCAATGCTGCGAGGAAGATGGCGGGACTCCGCTGCACTGTGCCTCCTGGAATGGCCACCTTGATATTGCAAAGCTCCTGATAGAACATGAGGCCTCAGTCAATGCTGCCAGGATGGATGGCGGGACTCCGCTGCATGATGCCTCCTGGAATGGCCACCTTGATATTGCAAAGCTGCTGATTGAACATGGGGCCTCAGTCAATGCTGCTGAGGAAGATGGTGGGACTCCGCTGCAGGATGCTTCCTCAAATGGATACCATGATATTGCAAAGCTGCCGATAGAACATGGAGCCTCCCTCGATGCTGCTGAGAAGGATGGCCGGACTCTGCTGCACAATGTCTCCTCGAATATGGCCCCTCCGTAATCCAACCTATGGCACTCTCGTGATCTACCCCTTCCCCCCTCATTCTCCTCGTTCTCAGGCTTCGAGTGAACAGTATTTATTGTGTGTACAACAGTGATAAATCGAACCCTTGGAAGAAATGAATGAATGAAAAACCATCTAAACACCAATGGACATGAGCGGAAGAGAACAAAGAGGATACTATTGGGACAATGTACAGTAAATACATACTAAATAGCCTGGGGGGTATCCGCGAAAATTTGGCGAAAATTCTTGTGCGGTAGCCAAAAGTCCATAATTCTTGCTGCTGCATCTTGCACTTGGATGTGTCTTCCTTTTGCATTCTGTCGCCGCCGAACCAGCTCCCACCAATGTGAGGGATATTCTGGTATCCAGACAAGCCGTCTACACACTGGCGGGGAAGCAAATCGGTGACCACTGACGGTCGAGTGACTCATGACCTCTCGTGACACGCAGAAGGCAAGATGGCCCTCCTGGGCGGGGGGTGGAGGGGTGGGCGGCGAATCAGGATCCCTTGTCAGCGAGGAACACAGGTCGATGAGCGCCGGGTGGTTCAGATCGTCGTGACTATTGGGTCGGTTTCTGGTTCAGAGGATTCATGCGCAGCCTGAAATCTCAGCTTCCAGCGAGAACTTGAAGGCAACAACACATACCTGATCTCGCACCCATAATATCGCGCGTCCTGCCCCATAGGGTGAGAAATAGCCACGCAGCCTGCGTTGCGGTCATCAAGGGGGAAAATCGAGGAAATAAGGACATACCTCTGAATCTCCAACCTCTCTTCCACAAATTTTGAATTCTCGGAAAGTCAACAAATCGAAACTGACGTTGACGTGGATCTCCCTTGGTGCCATCAACAAGCCTTTGCCAGGATGGTACCTCGCGACTCTGCTCTGGCCCGCACTGAGATTATCCCAATATTCTGCCTCCGCCGGCTCCAACTGCGGCTTTCGGGTGAGAAGAGGCCCAAGAGCTTCCTTTGGCAGGAGATTGTTGTCGTCCGGATTGTCGAGGTAGGCTTCATGATCGTATATGTAGATTGGGCGAGGATCGACGGTGCATTCGCCGAGGACCGAGAATCCGGACGGCGGGATGAAAGACGGTGTCGACTCCTCGCTATCGGACGCAGGTTGCACGAGATATGCCCGCGATGAGTGGTAGTAGTCTGCGCGGTGTATGACTTCGACTTGGAGGATGGCGAGATATATACGTGCTGCTTTTGATGTCGAGAGCAGCGGAGGTGGCAACCTCGCAGTCCAGGTAGGCCACAGTTTTGAGGGGGGACGGCGTCAATAGAGCCCAGTGGTATGTTTTCGTGCCGTTCATGAGCGAGTGAGAGCGGAAGAAGAAAATTGCTTGATCAAAGTCGAGTCAAATTGATGCCCCTATCCCAGATTCAGATGCATTCATGCATTCATGTGTTCAAAGTGGTCAAGGAAATGAAAATGTCGCCGAGAGGCTTACAAACAAAATTTATAATCCAGTCGGCGAGAAGGAGGTCCAAAACGGGGGCCACGGAGCGTACGGATCGCCGTGGGTGTGAAAAATTAGCTGTAAGCTACATGTGCTGTAATGAAGGTAGTCTATACCAAGAAATCTAAAGCCCCAGAGCGTTAAATTTGCTCTGAATCTTCTCTAACTGATACTCTGCAAAAATCGTGTCAAACCATCTCTATCCGCGAAAAGGTGGAAGACTCACGAACATGGGGACAATCCACAGCCAAAAGGTTCATCGTCGTCAACCCGGTCTGCAAATCGACGAGCAATGCCGCCTCCTCGCTGTTCCTCGCCACATCCACATTCAGCGTGCTCCCGAGACACTCCTGGAAATACCGCATCCTCTCCACTCTATGGGCGATCGCCTAGAATGCAAGGAGCAGGAGTGTCCCTACGACGGGAGCAGCGCATCCAAAGTTGGGCCCGTTCGTGTCCCCGAGCGTGCTGATGATCCTGCGCGCTGCAACGACACATGCAGCCACTGCGTCTCCCGTCCCACTCGCGTCGGCCCCACACTGCGGGCTGTGGAGCTGGATGATAGCTGCAGAGAGTAGCGCATGCGTCACCGCCATCATACGTGCCTCCTCCCCACGACTGCCGTAGTAGTGGCTTACAGAGGGGATACCCGCCGCAAACTGCTGAATACGCGCCTCGAGCCCGGCATGTGCGTTCGTATACGCTGCATTTGCTTGCGGGGACATTGCTGAAGAATTACGTGTAAACCACAGTCCAGAATCCGCGGATGCGTTCACCTTCTTCCATGGCGTCGTGAGGGGGCTCGAGGAAGATCGGGAAGGAAGGAAGGGAGCGTCATCCGGCAAATTTCCATCATGTCACGCGACTCCAAGCCTAGCTTCTTTCTCCCATCGTCTCGCGCTGCCCTTATCCCTTCTCCCTTCACAAGGCAATTGTAGCTCAAGCCCCGGGTGGGTTACTCTCGTCGCGCACTGGAGCCACTTAAGCCACAGACCCTTCCACCGTATACGGATGCGACGACCGTGACGTGGCAGACGGATGCAGGTGCAGCGTGCGTGTCCAGCTCGAATCTTACTCTCTCTCTCTCTCTCTTCTATCTGTGCCGCCCACTCTCTCCATGCCGATGACTCGACAAAACCGTCTCGCGTTGCCTCTCCCTTCTTGCCTCCCGAAGCCAGCCCCACCAATCTACTGGCGCTACAAACGACCCAATCTGCCCGCCCGACGTCCCATACTGCAAGAACCTCACCCCTCGCGCCAAGAAATCGATGCGCGCCTCGGGAACTGGTGCGCGCAAAGTGAGTATCGGCTCATCTGTCGAGAACCAAATTGCTGACCCGTTGCCTCGCACGACCGAGCAAGATTCATTTTCCTGTCGACGAGGTGAGCATCGGCATGTATACATATCGCGCCGCAGATTCACTCACCAGTTTCAAGTGCAGCCCTAACGGCAGCCCCGCATCGTCTCCCCTCACACCACTCTGCCAGCGATGTGAGCGTGGGCGTACATTCCGCGTCGAACGAGGCAGAGGAGGAGTGGGACGCGCCGAGTTGATTCGATATCAACTCCAGTCGAGTACCATCCTTTTGTCGTACGTAGTTGCTTGAATGAAATCTGTCTTGCTCCTGGAACGAGTTAGAACAGCTGGAAATCCTGACCGATTTCAAACGTGGGCACGATATCTCGAGAACCGGCGGTTAGCTAGATGTGCGTCCGAAGATGGTGAATGTACCTGTTCGATACAAGAGCTGTCTCCGACTCGAATGTTAGTACCCGTGCTAACAAAACCAACCTGTGTGAGCTGTTGGAACGCGTGGAGACTTGCCTCAAGAATGGCAATTTTCAGACGCGATCGAAACTCACCGTCATTAATTTTCAGATGCTCAGAGTGCGAATGTTTGAACCAGCTCAAACTATACATACAGATGCGAGGCGGGCAATCCAAACTGTATCTGGTCACTCATGCTTTGAAACCAATCGCGTGCGCATTACCTGCAGAATACCCACGCCGACCCAGGTTGAACACATTCTGTTCAGACGCGAACGCTCGTACTTGGATTGGAATAAGTTTGCAACGCGTACGGGAATGTCCAGAATGGACAAGTCGAACTGGAGGGATTTGCGCGCTCGTGTTAGCAGCGAGATAATGTGGATTGAAACGAACCGAGGATGTGCAACATCTGTAGCATGGTGGTTCTGTGAATAATTGGAGTCAACTCACCTGTGGAACAAAAGCCACTCATCAAGTCGATTCAATACCGCCAGTCACCGTAATGCGGACGTGCCTCGACAGAAACTGACCAGAGTGCGAGTATCAGCGTGCCCTAGTCAATGGTGAGTACATCAACGAATGACAGCGGCGTGAAATTCCAACTCACCGTGCTTCAGTCAAGTCCACGAGCACAGACCTTTGAAAAAAGCGAATTGAGTGGAGAACCAAGCTCACAAATTGAAGACGCTCAGCCGGACAGGGCGAGTTGTGCTGGAATTCAAATCAACGAAGCTTGACATGGACGCACCTTCAAATTACGACTGGCCACAAATGGACTGGGAACGGAGTCGTTCTTGTTCAGAATTCGCAGCTAGGATTGCATTGACATGGCCGACATTCGAACCGTCGCAGACGCCCATTGAGTTCGAAAGGAAGTAGATGTGGATCTGCAACTCAAGTCAGTAATGGGTAGCAGATGCACCAATATTAGACCCACCAACGAGATTCAAACCATAATTGGTGCACGAACCCGATACACCGACTCCCACATACGTGCACACGAAAACGAAAGTGAACATGGACATGGCGTACCTCCGTGAAGATGGGCTTGAACGAGGGAATGGTGAGAGTTCAGTGCCGACCTCGGGACATGCTGGTTGAACAGGAAATTCAGAAGCAAAGCAAGACAGAGTCAAGAACACGCGCACCTTCGATGGCAATAGAAGGGCGACTCGACCGAGTCAACAAAATTAAACCAACGGTCAGGCTTTCAGGCGGGTCGCTATGAGTTGATTCAATACGCGCGCTGACTTGGTTCAAACGCAATGCACGCACCCAAACGAACCGTATATCTTCAATGTAAGCCCAGCGAGTGAAATAGACCACGCAGCAAGCTAGAAATACAGTGGATGAACTCACAATACAACGCGGAGACGCTGTAGATGTAAAAAGGAAAGCCACTAAGTAGAATTCGGGTCAGTGAGAGACCAAAGCCCAGAGATCGATCACACGCACCCCGACTGACAAGACTCGAATATAATTCAAGCGACGCGCACACCACGAAGGACTGCAGTAGAACACGCACGCACCTTCGATCAACCAATCGAGTACAAGGTCCAATTCCGACTGTACCTAGCCAGTCATTCAAACACCGGCGCTCTGGAACCAATCTGCGTGAGTTGAGCCTTGAGAATAATACGAACGGCGCCTACGTACCAAACCTGAACGCTAGAGCAAGGTTCGAAATGCGAACGCCCGGACTTGGATTTCATCGAGCTGGGGGATTGGTTAGATGAGCCTTGAACCTAGAAAACGGACCCCAGCTCACCGTCATTCAGATGCTCAGAGCGCACACGGTTGCGATCGCAGCTGAAGCACTGAGTGAGCTGATAAAAAAAATTCAACACGCGCGCAGACTTACCTCAACCTGGATTCCAGCATCGAAAAGTGTCTTCCCAGTGTACGGTGTGGGTTGCGATCCATGAATGGAAGAGCGGGACCTGATGTTGAATCCTACCTTGAAATATTCATCTTTGAAGTGCATCTGGAATAGTGAGAGCACACAGTAGAGCACGCACGCACCTTCGAAGCTTCAAAGACAATAGAAATGTGACTCGACCGAGTCAGTGCTCGAACGTGCTCCAACAGCCAGTCATCTCTGTCAGTTAGTTCAACACCCGCGCAGGCTTACTCAAACTGATTTTACGCACCGAACGGTCCTCCTGCACTGAATGGACTCACAGTACCAATAAGAGACGCTGTGAGGCAAAGAGTGGGTATAGAGTGCATATAGTGTTCAACGAAGGGAGAAGGCGGCGGGCTCCACTGGTGAGCAACGTCAGCAAGATGGATGTGAGAGGGATATAGACGCACCGACGAATAACGATTCAACACGACTCCCCACACACGCGCGATACGGTGAGCAAATCCCTGTTCGAATTCTACTTGACGCGTCCGCTCGACTACTGGAAACAAAATGTGAGTGAGTCGTCGAGAGTCTGGAGGCAGTGGACTGACCGTGGTTGCCCTTCAACAAAATGCAACTGAATCAACTCGAGACGCGGACACGGGTGGCTGCTGCGTGCAGGGACTCGGCCAGTTTCCCTATCCAAGGAAAGCAAGAAGCGCACGCACCAAATAGACTGAAATTGTAGTCAGTACTCCCAAAGTGAACCACGCACCGTCAAATTTTCACACGCACAAAGCACCGACATGAAATGCAGGAAGAGTCAACTCAATGGTATTACTGAAGACTCTGGGTGAATTCAGAGCCAGTAAACGGCCAGAAGCTCTTTGAACAAGCTCACAATACAACAAGGAGACGCCGGCAAGTGATACGCCAGGCAGATGAAAGCGACATGCAGGCGCACCAGTACGGGACCAGTCAATTTAATATCGCTCTAGACGTCTTCAAGGTCAGTCAACAGCCAGAAGCAAATTAAACGAACTCACAGCACAGATAAGAAGACGCCGTGAATATAGACGGAATGAGCTGCGTGGCCAATATTGAGGTCGCACCGGTGCGGGAGATGAAGGAGGAGTGGGGAGGAATGGGATGAGGGAGGAACATCGGTGGGGGAGGTCTTCTTATACCCTTCCCGGAAGAACGGCCGCCGATGGTCCACGCGGAACGTCGGATTAAGGATCACACGGTGCGATGGAGACACGGGTCGGGGGAAAGCCAAGCGAGGACTTTCGTAGATTCGGCAGATTGTTGGAATTCAAAAGCGGCCAGCGCCTTCAACTGACTTGGCGCAGTGCATGAGCCATTTGTCTCCGTATAAGGCCCTGGGCTGCTTGAAGGTCGGACGCAAAGAGGGAGGAACTCGAAGGCTGCCCTGAAAAAATATCCGTCTTTGCGTAGACACACGCGTGCGAGCACCACGCACCTCCTGGCCCTG
Organism: Roridomyces roridus; assembly: GCA_029378245.1. Lineage (NCBI taxonomy): Eukaryota > Fungi > Basidiomycota > Agaricomycetes > Agaricales > Mycenaceae > Roridomyces > Roridomyces roridus. The sequence continues at coordinate 31,775 of JARKIF010000001.1, read as the reverse complement.
AATCATCTGTCGCAGATCCATCAGCTTCCATCTGACGAGATATCTCCGTGCCCTCGCGCACATGTAGGGTGGAACGGAAAAAGTTGGGTTTTTGAAGATATTCGAACTGGACGCGTTGGAAGGGATTGGTGAGCGCTGCAAGCACATAATGCGGGTATAGTCACGGAGGGGAGGTGATCGACGGGATTTGTCTGCACTCCCTGCAGCCAAGCCAGTGGAATAAGTGAAACGGCACGAAAGCTCACCCACTCAATTCCGGCCCTGTTTCGACACAGACGGCTCCATGGGATGACCGGAGTACGGATAGCGCTGATGGTTTCAGATGGCAGCGATTGGGATTGATGGATGGTCGGCTAGAGTCGTCCAGGTCGGAATTTTCAAAAACGCGCGGAAATGGAATTACCGCCGTTCTCGTGGTTCCGCAGCGCCCGGGAGTTCGCCGATACGTTACGAGAGATGCCAAGAGTCATTGGGAAGCGTTTCAGGTGGAGGGAAGCAGACGGGATGTGCGGGGAGCGAAAGAACATGGCGGTCAAGAGCAAGAGTTGGACAGTTGCCTTTTCTAGGTGACAGGTGGAGTCAGTTTGGTGGTGTTTGAGGCGGGGATCCGTTCCGCAAAACAGTTCAATTTTGAGCTGTAAAAAGCGAATTTTGCGTTTATCAGATGCTTGATTCATGCCGAGTGTCCATTGGAAGAAGAGGCCTGCGAGGGAAAAAAAGGTTCAAGAGAATCGCGGCAAAAGGTGGTCGAGAAAATCAGCCGGGCATACCATTGCGCCACGAGACCATTGGCAAGTGCGATTCACGCATCCATACATGATACCCACATGCTGATGTCGGCAAACTCTGACCGGAATTCACTGTCCCGCCGTTTGAGATCTCTGCGAGATTCAGCCTGATTTACCATTCCTTTTGATCCTGCCGCCGGTCTCACGTTTTGCCAACTTGAATAAAGGCTGGAGTCTGTTCCATCAGTGGACAAATACGTAGTAGGTCGGATTTGGTCCAAGAATCTTATGGGAATATTTGTACATCTTTGTCCTCTGAGAAGGCTTGTACATGTTTGTCCCTGCACGCTGGCATCTTCTGTGCTTCCTACCACCATCTCTTCAAGTTATCTGCTTGCTGTGAGCTGCTCTCTGGGCTGATTCTAGAATGCATTCACTCACCATCTGCAGCTCAGCTTTGTGATGTCTAGCACCCACCGAGTCGGAAGAGGCGGGGATGTGATTGTCAATGGTGTGTGAAATCTCAGAGTGGATCCTGAATAAATCATGATCTGTGGCTATAGGTGGCCCAGGAGGTAGCGGTGGAACAGGTGATGAAACCGGGGGTACTGGTGGTCCTGGAGGGAGTGCCATCGTCAATGTGTAAGCTTTTCAACAACCCCACTGTCATATTAATTCATCCTTGTATGGCAGTATCCAAGGGTTAATCACATCTTCTCCCGACAGAGTTCCTGTGGCTGATCTTTGGTGTAGATCAGATGATGATTTGTTCAAGTGGTTGGGAAAGCCTCCTGATACACAGGACAGACAGCTTCAACTGCAAGAGCTGCGTCATGAAGACACCGGAAGCTGGCTACTATGCAATAATCAAGTCATCAGGTGGAAACAGTCACCTGGCATCTTGTGGATCCAGGGAATCTGTATGTTGGCTCAATTTTAGTCAACTTCATATCTGATCAATTTCAGCTGGAACAGGGAAAAGTGTACTCAGGTACTTCATTTATTTCATTGCGCTATCTCTGCTGACATGAACAGCTCAACAGTTATTCAAGACCTTGTTGAGGCTGGTCACACAGTCTCATATTTCTTTTTTGACTTCAGGAATGACAGACAGAGGCTGAACATTATGTTGCGCTCTATTGTCTGGCAGCTCTCTGGAAAGTTGGCCACTCAACATCATTACCTGCGGCAGCTTCATGAAAGGCTTGGACATGGAACTATACAACCACTCATGAAGGATCTCCAAGAACTCCTTGATAGCCTGATTGGAGAGCTGGAACAGACATACATTGTCCTAGATGGACTGGATGAATGCCACAAGGATGATTGGACAGGTCTAATTGGATTTGTAAACAATCTTTTCAATGCTTCTGCAAAAGGGTTGCACTTGCTGTTCACAAGTCAAGCTTGCCAGGAATTTCAAACAGGCTTCAAGGCCATTCCTTTGATACAGTTGCACACATCAATTCTGGATGAGGATATAAAATCCTTTGTCAACAGCAAAATTTTGGCAATGTCAACTGATATTGAACATGCCAATGCAGTCACTGCACAAATTGTGAAACAGAGCAATGGAATGTATGTCAGACTTTCTTCATTTTGGCTTAAACTAAAAGGTATTCATAGGTTCCGCATGGCAGATTGCTTGATCAGGGAATTAGGTCATTGTCATTGGGAGGATGAATGGGATGAGGTCCTTGCAGTTCTGCCCGCTGATCTCTTCAGCATCTACAGCCGTTTCCTTAACCGTGCAAAGGCAGAACCCAAACTGTCTTCAGTTTTCATTGAGGCAATACTACGGTGGCTTGTTTTCTCAGTAGAAGAGCTTTCTCCAGAAGAGCTTGCAGATGCTATTGCTTTTCGCTTAGACCTGCCAAATTTTGACTTCTCCAAGCTGGATGCATCAATTCATTACCCTCGCAGGCGTCAGGGAAATTCTGGGATTTTCAAGCTGCTTGATGGCCTCATTGTGATGAGCACTGAAACAATCAGTTTTGCACACTCCTCAGTGCGAGACTATGTCCTTTCCACAAAGTTTGCTCAAGAGCATGGATGCACTTTTGATCTCAGTCAAAACATCTCACAAAAGTTCATTGCACAGACTTGTCTGCGATACCTTCTTCTATTTTCTCAGGTTGATCGTCTAATCAATAAGGAGACCCTGAAGGACTGCTATCCACTTGGATTCTATGCAGCAACAAAATGGTTTCATCACTTTCAGGACTGCAATGATACAGCCCGGGGGCAGCTACTACAAACAGCAATGCATCTGCTGAATGATGGGAGTACCCAGTACATGGCACTGTGCCGGTTGCAGGAAGAGCCTGGTTTGCCAGCTATCTGTATGTGTGCAGAAATGGGCTTTGAAGAAGGGGTGTTGTCTTTGCTCCATACTGGGAAGGTGGAAGTTCATGCTGCTGACAAGTATGGATTAACTGGACTGCACTATGTCTCCTGGAATGGCCACCTTGATATTGCAAAGCTGCTGATTGAACATGGGGCCTCAGTCAATGCCAGGACAGTTGGCGGTTCTCCGCTGCACTATGCCTCCTCAAATGGCCACCTTGATATTGTAAAGCTGCTGATAGAACATGGGGCCTCAGTTGGTGCTGCCAAGAACAATGGCAGGACTCCGCTGCACTATGCCTCCTCGAATGGCCACCTTGATATTGCAAAGCTGCTGATTGAACATGGGGCCTCAGTCAATGCTGCCAGGAGGGATGGCGCGACTCCACTGCAGGATGCCTCCTGGAATGGCCACCTTGATATTGCAAAGCTGCTAATTGAACATGGGGCCTCAGTCAATGCTGCTGCTGAGGAAGATGGCTGGACTCCGCTGCACCATGCCTCCCAGGATGGCTGCAGTGATATTGCAAAGCTGCTGATTGAACATGGGGCCTCAGTCAATGCTGCCGAGGAAGATGGCAGGACTCCACTGCACCATGCCTCCCAGGATGGCCACCTTGATATTGTAAAGCTGCTGATTGAACATGGGGCCTCAGTCAATGCTGCCGAGGAAGATGGCAAGACTCCGCTACACCATGCCTCCCGGAATGGCCACCATGATATTGCAAAGCTGCTGATCGAACATGGGGCCTCAGTCAATGCTGCCGAGGAAGATGGCAGGACTCCGCTGCATCATGCCTCCCAGAATGGCCACCATGATATTGCAAAGCTCCTGATAGAACATGAGGCCTCAGTCAATGCTGCCGAGGAAGATGGCGGGACTCTGCTGCACAATGCCTCCTCGAATATGGTCCCTCCATAACCCAACCTATGGCACTCTCGTGATCTACCCCTTCCCCCCTCATTCTCCTTGTTCTCAGGCTTCAAGTGAACAATATTTATTGTGTGTATAACATTGATGACTTGTGATTGGGCCTCTTCGAGGCAGGAGCTGAACCTTTTGGTCCCTCTTACTTGTACATTCTCCATGACATAGAAGTCAAGTGCAATGCAATACTTGGTCTACCAACCAACATGTGGGCACCCGGGGCGGCGGGGAAGTCAACAAGTGGCAACCTAGCACGGACCGCAGACAAACTGACTTTTGCCATTGAGGTACACGAGAGAGATCCTCCGTCTTGCGGGTGTTCAATTCACCCAGACACAATGCACCCTGTCGTATACAACTGAGAGGAGTAGAATTTATAGATGAGGACCTGAATTTAGAAACCATACCGTCGGTGAAGTAGTGGAGCTCGGGGTTTAATGCAGAAGGCATGTCCCCCAGGAGTTTCGCTCGGGCTTACATACTAGTATCATCAGTTAGATAGAGTCTGAGTGCCTGAGACTATCCTTCCATCTCAATAGCGAACGAGCTCAAGATACTCGACCCCGGTCACAATTCAAGCTAACCACGTACGTTGTACATCGTGTATTACCAGGCAACCATATTTGCTTGAGTGGTTGAGCCCGGCTGGTTCAAGTCCAACTCAGGCCTCCCGAGACATCTGAGCCAAACTCGGAACGTCCGAGGCTAATTCGAGTTGATCCATCCATCCGAGCCCAAGGCGAGCTGAGCGATCCCCATGCCGCTAGCTAGTGCTCGGTTTGGAGCCGTTCTTCACAAACCAGAGCAATAAAATGTTCAGGGGCGGACATTCTGGACTAGACGCAGTGGGAAAGACAACCATGGGCCAACGTACCAGGAAGCAGCACAAATTACACGATCCATTGTCAACTCGAGGGTGCACTAGTTGTGGCTGAGAGAGGGTGTGAGCGTAGCTAGAGCTAAGAGCGGCTCGGTCTGCTTAATCAAGGGACGCTGTCGTGGGTGGATTTGCTGAATGGCGGGTAGGCTCGAGTGAACATCCACGGGGTTCGTAGAGAGCCGGCGTGGAAGGACAACTGGAGTCATGACATTCATGTGGATGAGTTGCTGAAAGACAAGAGTGAATAGTATTTCACAAGCCCAAGGCCCCCGCCGGAGTGAGCAGAGTCTGAAGGTAACTGGAGAGCGCACCAAACTGGGAAAGCGCATATCCGAAATGCGCTGGGGTACCTTCATGACAGTCAACATCGGTCCGAAGGTTGCTCTTAGATTGACGCTGCGACGCACCTAGCTCTATCAGAGAATGCACATAGCATGGGGAGGAGGCTTAGCATGCAGTGTCGTGCAAAATCGATCCAAAAACCACCATCGCCATCCACTTGGTGCGCCCACCCGGAGTGCGGAAAAAATCATGCTTTCCGTGGATCTCTGTCGCTGGAACGAGCATCTCGAGAGAGGAAGTAGCAAATATGACGGGTCACTTGTAATCGCCGTTGGAGACGATGTCGAAGTCCGGCAGGAAGTGAATACACTGTCTCGGCATTTCAGGGATTTATCAGTGCAGGGCAAGACAAAAAGAAGAATAGAACTGATGTACTATCCCGCCACTCATTGTCAAAATACTCCCACTCACTGCGACAACCACGCCGCCTCCCCATTGTAAATTTGTAATATCGACTAGCATTGTCCGCCGCGTGCCGACTGTTATCTGCATCCAGATCTGGACTCAGCACAACTCAACGAAGAGGGGCCAGCACATTATACTTGGCAATGAGCCACTTTTTTGGCGGCGGCGTCCGATTGTGCCTGAACGTGTATCGGACACGGGCTTGGGGGCTCGGTAGAAGGTCCTTGTGATTGGGTGATTGGCAGTGGGGTATACGTAGGACCGAGTACCATCGATGGGGTGGGAGCGCTGCTTCGAATCAATTGAGGTAGAGGCTGTGGTAGGAGAGGTTTGGGAAACGAAGTCGACATCCGGGTGCCGCAGACATGGCACGCTTGGCCGGCGGCGTCGCGGAGCCACGATACTCAGCAGGGTTATTGGAGAATCAAAGTGTGAGAGGTGCAGTGGATACCGTTTGACCTCGCACCAAAGGCAGACAAAATGCGAGTCTGGCAATGGGCGATGAATCACAGACACTGGAGTGAAAAAGACATCAGAGAAGAGGCACAATGGGACTTGCCAAGGGGCACGCAGATCAGAAATGTCAGACATTGGGTATCGTGAGAGAGTTTTGACATCCCAAAAAGGAAGTCCAGTGATGCCAATGTTTTTTGTGCATAACAAGACATTCTGAGCAACTTTCGAATTTTTTTTCGAGGTCCGACACCCCTCCCTACGTAATGGTTTGATCGGATCACGTCAATTTTGGCGGGAACGATCAGTCGCATCAGTGTTGACCCGAAACTCTCTCACGACAACCCGATGTTGACAGCTCCTGATCTGCATGCCTCTTGGGACTTGCGATTGAGGCAGACTGTGTCGGAAGCAGGATTTGGCCTTGAAGCTTGCGGCAAGCTGCAACTGTGGAAGAGAACAGAAAAAGTGTCTCGGTAGAAGGCAAGTGACAGGCAGCGGCTGTGATGATATTATGCTCAAATCAATATTTCAATGACATTGAGTTTTGGTTGAATTCAGGTTGAATTTGCACATGGACATGCACTGTGTCATGCACACCAGAGATGGCGTGAGTACTAGGTAGGTAGTATCAGAGGCAAATTCGGATGGATATAGACTTATACCAATAGGTCCAAAGGCAAACTTGAAGCATTGAAAGGACTTGGAAAGGACGACGGGGGACTCGGTGAACGCTGACGATGAGCACTGCAGAGAAAGCAAGGATCAAGACGGCCCAGGCCCCACAGAGTCACATCAAGCAGCCAGGCCGATGGCGGAGACGGAGACCCATATCATCTTTCTCCCACGTCACGGACATTGTGTGGCTTCCGAGACAGATTGAAAAGGCATTCCGGGCTCAGAGGGTCTATCTGTGAACTGGGAGTTGGACATCAGGAAAAAGTTTTTTGCACAGTAGCTGCCCCTCATTGTTTGATAGCTCGGGTAGCTGCAGGAGCCCTGGTAGAATTGGGTGAGATGCCTGGTAGCCCTTGGTAGCTTCAGTAGCTTCTGGTTTGTAGCCTGGTAGCAGCAGTAGCTCTTCACTCAGTGCTTAGTAGCACCTAATAGACCCTCCCCTGAAGTCAGTAGAACTGGTAGACTTGTGCAGAGTGCTCAGTAGCACCCAGTCTGAGATGGTGAGCTTTTGGTGAGCTGTTGAAATACAACACAAGTGGTGTGACAGAGCTCATAAATACTGCAATATTCATAGAGTGCTTGTAGTGATTCAATTTCCAAAAAAAAAAAAAACATCCAAAAAAAAAAAAACTACTTGTCAATGAAGAGCAAGTCACACTCACAACAAGTTCAAGTCCTGAACCACTTAGGCCACGCAGATTTGATTGACTTTTGAGTCAGTTTTGCCTCTCCCACCCAATAACAAGACCGGTGTCAGACAGAAATCAAATATGTGCATGTTCCGAGAATGAGTCAGTAGAGCAAGGGAATTACTTGCAAGTTGCAAGTGCCAACACAGGTGGCACCCTGTTATCAAGCTTTTCTCGGATTTTGGCAAGCTCAATTAGTCTAGTAGTTTAGTTGTCTGGTCATAGAGATTGTTATTTACCGGAGGTCTCCCGTTCGAATCCTGCCCCTGACAAAAGTCAAAAAATTCCTCCCTAGGTTTGGAACACCATAGAAGCCTCTCTTTTGCAATCCAATTAATTGTTCATTATTGGGTGACCCTGCCTAGTCGCGCTGGTAGCTCGAGCTACTGAGAGCTACCGGGCGTTGGCAGGTGGCTACCAGGAGCCTAGTAGAGGGGTACTTGGCTACCCAGCTACCGGGGCTCCGGAGAACTACCAGAGCTACGTATCCAAGTGCATTTTCTGCTGATGGAAGGAGTGTTTGAATTGTAGAGAATGGTTTGAAAATCAAGTAGTCTTTTTGGAATCTGTCGGCCGGGTTTTGGACATGACCAGTCAGGGAGGGATCATCCGGATGAGTAGCATGTCATTCAGTTTGGACACAAACGACAATCCCTTGGGTAGCCAAACCTAAAGGTTCAGCAATAAATGGAACCCTTGGAAGGAATGAATGAATGAAAACCATCTAAACACCAATGGACATGAGCGGAAGAGAACAAAGAGGATACTATTGGGACAATGTACAGTAGACATATACTAAGTAGCCTGGGGATATCTGCGAAAATTTGGCAAATATTCTTGTGCGGTTGACAAAAGTTCATAATTCTTGCACTTGGACGCATCTTCTTGTTGCCTCCTGTCACCACCGAACCAGCTCCCACTAATTTGAGGGATCTTCTGGTACACCTAATGGGCTCAACAACCCTTGCAGCAACCGCACGGTTCGAGTTTAAACCGCAATGTTGCCAACGATCAATCTTCGGAACAGCGGTAAAGCACGGCATGTTGGAGTCTGAACAAGTTTGAAGTCTCCCAAGTCTCGCGGCCATTGGGCATTCAGTTTGCAGTAGGTCGTGATTTCCCGATATGTACTGCAGCTTGATTTGCAGGTTGGTTCTGTGAGAAGATGTGTGTGAAAGCAGCAAAAAATTGCACAATTAGGGCACCTAACACAACAAGTCATTGGAAATTTGGAGTGGCAAATGTCGAGTTGGCGCAAATTGCAAAGAACCACTATTTTGAACGAATCTCAGCTGCTGTATGCACTGGTACTACAGGTGGTACTTAGCTGCTGTGCTGCAGTTCAAGCTGAATCAAACACTGTTGAAAATTACATCATAAGCACAGGTTGAAGCCAAAAGGTGTCCTCTCCCAATGCTCAAGGATCTCTCTCAAGGGAGAAGAGATGGTTTGAACCATGGTTTAAACCGTGACTACACAGGGCGTCAACTCGGCACCGATTGCGGCTGGTTTAAACCAGCACAGACAAGGCAACATTTCACTCCTGAAAGGCTCACATAGAAGGTCACCGGTTTAAACAGTGGTTTGAATCCACTCAAAAAAAACAAAAAATTACACTCACAAAAGGTTGTCGGATGGATGGTTTAAACCCGGTTTAAACCACGGTTTGAACCAGTTTAAACCGTGGTTCGAACCCACTTGAACAACAGAGTTTTCCACTCACAAAAGACTGTCGGATGCACGGTTTAAACGGCAGTTTAAACCGTGGTTCGAACCCACTTGAACACCTGGACAAGTCCTATAGAGCTGCAGCCAGAGGCGGTTTAAACCACGGTTTAAACCGCAGCCAACGTTGGCAACGTTGCGGTTTAAACTCGAACCATGCTACAGTACACCCTTGCTAATAGGCAAGGCACCATACATATGTGGCGCCTTGCTAATTAGCAGGAAAAATGTTAAAAGGGCTATGGCCAAAGAAAAGGCCGGAGAAATGCTGAAGAAATACTGGACACCAAGTCCACTTGACTTGGTGGTGGACAAGTCCCCTGGTAGCCGGCCGAGGTCCACCGGCTTCTTGGCCGTTCATCAAAGGCGATCAAGAATTGATGCACTCAAAAGCGCATTTTACATGGTATGACCAGGCCATCCCAGTTGGCAACTGAATCACACTGCCGGGCTGATTCCATCAATTATTGATGTCATCAACGGCCACGATACCACCATCGTCTTCGACACTCTCGCACGACGCCGCCAATCCATGCTCACGGACACTATGCCTTGCCTTCAACGCACCAGTAACAGACCCCCTGGTACTCTCGGGCATCCTCACGCCTTCTGAATGGTCTCCGTTGGCGCCGCCACCTCTGTTCCTCCGCCCGCCCTCGTTTGGTCTGTCTTGCACGCGGCCTCAACAATGGCTTTGCAACTCTGGCTTTCACCTCGACTACGACACTTTCGACGTAGCACAACCCTTCGCTCAGGCCACTTCGCACGCCTCCGTATTCCAGCTTCAAAAATATCCTGAATACAACGCTCCAAATCCAATCGACGGACTGCGGCGCTTTTGAAGTATCACAGGCCTGACCCAACGAGGTACGAGTTAATATGTTATAGCGTCTGGCTGTAAGAGACTAGGCCTGACCTACGGCCCCTCCACCTCCGTTCCACCTCCACCTCGTTCCAGCCGCCTTGCACGCCGCCTCCGCATCCCTGCCTTCCAAACACTCTAATCGACCCTTCCGAATGAAAGCTCGACTTTCACGCGGGGATTGAGTTCGGCTCAAAGTGTGGGTTAGGCGGAATACGGCTCCCCGATGGGAGCCTGAATATATTGTGCGCGCGGCGCGGGTACAAACGTACGGTGAACGAAGAGATGGAGAGCGGCGGCGTACATACAAGTATTTGGGACAATGTACAGTAAATACATACTAAATAGCCTGGGGGGTATCCGCGAAAATTTGGCGAAAATTCTTGTGCGGTACATAAAAGTCCATAATTCTTGCAGTTGGATGTGTCTTCCTTTTGCATCCTGTCGCCGCCGAACCAGCTCCCACCAATGTGAGGGATATTCTGGTATCCAGACAAGCCGTCTACACACTGGCGGGGAAGCAAATCGGTGACCACTGACGGTCGAGTGGCTCATGACCTCTCGTGACACGCAGAAGGCAAGATGGCCCTCCGAGGCAGAGGGCGGAGGGATGGGCGGCGAATCAGGATCCCCTGTGAGCGAGGAACACAGGTCGATGAGTACCGGGTGGGTCAGATCGTCTATTGGGTCGTTTTCTGGTTCGGATGGTTCATGCGCAGCCTGAAATCTCAGCTTCCAGCGAGAAATTAAGGGCAACACATACCTGATCTCGCACCTATAAGATCGCGCGTCCTACCCCATAGGTAGAAAAATAGCCACGCAGCCTGTGTTGCAGTCATCAGAGGATACTCGACGGAATAAGAACATACCTCTGAATCTCCAACCTCTCTTCCACAAATTTTGCAGCTGGCGCCAATTCTCGGAAAGTCCACAAATCGAAACTGACATTGACGTGGATCTCCCTTGGTGCCATCAACAAGCCTTTGCCAGGATGGTACCTCGCGACTCTGCTCTGGCCCGCACTGAGATAATCCCAATCTTCTGCCTCCGCCGGCTCCAACTGCGGCTTTCGGGTTAGAAGAAACCCAAGAGCTTCCTTTGGCAGGATGGACCATGGCCTGTCGTCCGGGCTATCGAGATAGGCGTCATGATCGTATATGTAGATTGGGCAAGGATCGACGGTGCATTCGCCGAGGACCGAGAATCCCGACGGCGGGACGAAAGACGGTGTCGTCTCCTCGCTACCGGGCGCAGGTTGCACAAGATATGCGCGCGATGGGTGGTAGTAGTCTGCGCGGTGTATGACTTCGACTTGGATAATGGCGAGATACGTGCTGCTTTTGATGTCGAGAGCAGCGGAGGTGGCAGCCTCGCAGCCCAGGTAGGCCACAGTTTTGCGGGCGGACGGCGTCAATAGAGCCCAGTGGCATGTTTTCGTGCAGTTCATGACCGAATGAAGAGGGGAAGATGAAAATTGCTGGATCAAATTCGAGTCAGTGATGCCCCTATCCCAGATTTTTAGCAGTGATCTCATGCATTCATGCGTTCAAAGTGGTCAAGGAAATGAAAATGTCGCCGAGGGGCTTACAAACAAGATTTATAATCCAGTCGGCGAGAAGGAGGTCCAAAACGGGGGCCACGGAGTGTACGGATCGCCGTGGGTGTGAAAAAATTAGTTGTAAGCTACATGTGCTGTAATGAAGGTAGTCTATACCAAGAAATCTAAAGCCCCAGAGCGTTAAATTTGCTCTGAATCTTCTCTAACTGATACTCTGCAAAAATCGTGTCAAACCATCTCTATCCGCGAAAAGGTGGAAGACTCACGAACAAGGGGACAATCCACAGCCAAAAGGTTCATCGTCGTCAACCCGGTCTGCAAATCGACGAGCAATGCCGCCTCCTCGCTGTTCCTCGCCACATCCACATTCAGCGTGCTCCCGAGACACTCCTGGAAATACCGCATCCTCTCCACTCTATGGGCGATTGCCTGGCATGCAAGGAGCAGGAGTGTCCCTACGACCGGTGAAGCGCACCCGAAGTTGGGCACGTTAGTGTCCCCGAGCGTGTTGAGGATCCTCCGCGCTGCAACGACACATGCAGCGACTGCTTCCCCCGTCCCACTCGCGTCGGCACCACACTGCGGTCTGTGGAGCTGGATAATGGCAGCAGAGAGCAACGCATGCGTCACCGCCATCATACGTGCCTCCTCCCCGTGACTGCCGTAGTAGTGGCTTACAGAGGGATACCCGCCGCAAACTGCTGAATACGCGCCTCGAGCCCGGCATGTGCGTTCGTATACGCTGCCTGTGCTTGCGGAGACATTGCTGAAATCATCCTCAGTTCCCTTCTTTGCAAGAAAAACGGATGAACCCTTACATCTAGACCACTTGCCCGCCAACTGCGTCGCCCGCTGAAGTAGGACCATCGCCTGCACCTGCGCCGAAACCACCGAATTCGGACCTGGAACTCCACGCACGACGAACCCTTGCACGGTATCCACGCCCCGTAAATCACGAGGCAGCATCCCGCGCTCGTACTGCGTGATATCAAGCGGCCACGGCGTGTCAATGTGCAATCCAGGGGATTCGAGCACGCCGAACGTGTTGCTGCTGTTGCTCGAGCAGGCACGAAGGGTCATGATTAAACAGTGTTGCGCGTAGACCACAGTCCAGAACCCGCGGATGCGTTCGCCTTCTTCGATCGCGTTGCGTGGGGGCTCGAGGAAGATCTCTGCTGAGCCTGGAGCGCTGAGGAGCGGGGGGTCGGACGAACCGGGGCGGGAGGAACGGATCATGTGGAGGTGGTACCCTAACGAAAGCGTCACTGCGGCGTTGATGTGGAACTCTGCCTCGAGGAATTGTTTACTGCCGAGGAAGTAGGTGGAGAGGAGGACGTGGGCTTGAATCGTGTGGATACGGTGGACTGGGTGCGCTCTGTCGGAGAGTTCGGTGGCAATGTGCTGCTGGGCTCGGCGGATAAAGATGGTCTCGTACGATACCAGGGGTTCAGACCGCGACAGATGAATGCCCCAGAGATATACCGCACATAGCAGAGCTGGAGATGGACGATTCGGGTGCCCGAGTGGGAGCTGTAGCAACGCAGATGCACGGAAACGGCCGGGGTGCATAAAGAAACTGTACTGTGACGCGTGGGGAAGGAATGAGTCCAAGCTAGAGACACTTTTAGCCCGAGTTTCTTCTGATGAAAACATGACATACAGCATCGGAATCATATCCACCGGTGGTTCTTGAACCCCGAGCAATGAATGATCAGAGTCTGAAAAACTCCCAGACGTCCCTAGAGTCCATAGGTTAAACCATGTACACTCAAAGGAGTCGACCCACCTGAAATGATACTGGGCGAAGACGGAGTCGGCGATCCCACTTCGTAGCGCGAGCTTCCAGAAGACGACTGTGTCTGGTGAGGGTTCTCCAACTCATTGATGCGCGCTTTGAGACGACTGATAGTCTCCTGAAGATCCTTGGTCCGAGAGCTGACATCCGTGTATTCACACTCGTCGTCTTTCGGGACACGCGTGCATGGTCCGCATACAGGGCGCTGAAAATTGCCCTCAGAACGCAATACGAAGCTCAGCGCGGTCACTTACAACGCCGTCGCATTTCTTCAGTACTTAATTCAGCGCCGGAAGGGGAGAAGAAAGTGATACGCACAATCTTGAGATGCCTGCCAGCGAAAAATGTAAGCGGACGGATCTCGAGGCTGACTGACTGGAACTTGCCTGCAGTTGAGACATGCCTTGCCTCGTCTCAGAGGTTCCGTACGAGGCTTCGGAGGGCGTTTCCTGGACGGTTTCACGGGCATTGAATTCGAGGAGGACGCCATCTATGCGAGCTGAATGCGATTCTGAGTCTCTCCTCGCCGAGCGCATCTCAGCTATTATACTCGCCTTTGAAAGCCGTAGTAAGGACCCCGTGCCATCGAGTCGGTGCTGCCTAATCACAAAGGTAAGCGTTCAGAATTCCGCAGTAACGTTGTGCGGGGAGTAGAAGGACTGATGGGGCTAAATTCAGACGCATCACCGTCCTTGCCGACGAATCGGGTCACGTTTTGGCTGATTAAACACCTTGCTTGCCCTCCCCCTGCGCAGCCGCACCGCCGTCCCGCGTCGGCAGCTGTGCCTCCTCCAATATATCGTCCGTGTTCTTCGAATGAATGTCGAATAGACCTTACCAAGTCCGCACGTGCAGAGGATTTGGACTGCTGCGGTCCAGATATACACCTGCGAGATGAAAGCTCACGTTCCTGCCGATGGACTCGACCGGAGAACTACGTTCCGAGAACCTCGAAGGAAGATTGTGAAGGAGTGAAACAAAGATCGACGTGGATGAATCAGAGAACATCCCAAAGTGGAAAAACCGCCGCCCGATCTGACGTACATAGCTTTACGCAAGGACGACGATCGCTTGAAAAGTCACTAGTAGTAGTCAAGTTGGAAGACAAATCTTTCATGGAATGAATTGTGACTGGTCCTAGCGTTTCGAGACTGCACCGTGATTCCGAGTCGCCCGACGGTGGAAACGTCTTTTGCGACACTCGCACATGCGAGACCTTGACTTCGTTCGGTCTCCAAGAAACAAAAAGCAGGGCTAGAATCGCGGAGCTTGCCCGGCAAATCAAGTAGCCAAGACCAATTCAAGAAGCAAAGTTGTAGGCGTAAACGACCAGGATCGGCGATCCCCGGTGTACTGCCCAGAATAGAGCGGTGCACTCAAGTCTGAATTCCGCGGAGTTCTGGAAATCAAATGCGTGTACGTTGAGAGGAGTTGCGAGTAGGAGTGGTAGTATATATTGTACGTGGTTGCTGAATAAATTATTCCTGCTCGAACGTTAGTCTCGCAGGCAGTCAATCTAACCAGAGTTGATCTCGTACCTCGATATGTGAGATCAGCCATCTACGTGGTAGGAACGTCCTCCGCCAACGCCTGCTCCTGCCACATCGCCGAGTAGAGCCCGCCTTTGCGCAGTAGCTCCTCGTGTGTCCCCTGCTCCGCGACCTCACCTTCTTTCAACACAATAATCAAATCTGAAAGGACCGTCAGTCGTAGGAAATTGCAACCAAGGTCAAACGTACCAGCTTCTACCACGGTCCGTAGTCTATGAGCAATGAAAATACTCGTCCTCGACTGCTCAGTGAGGATATTATTGATGTTTTTCATCAACTCCGACTCGGTATGTGCGTCCAGCGCAGACGTCTACATAACCGTTCAATCTTGGCCCCGAAAAGCAAGAAAAACCCACTCACCGCCTCATCGAAAAACAATATCGGCGGATCCTTCAACAACACACGCGCTACGGCCAACCGCTGCTTCTCACCCCCACTTATCATCAACCCGCGCTCCCCAACCTGCGTCGCATAGCCCTCCGGCAACCGCATAACGGCGTCATGCACATTGGCCTTCCTCGCAGCCTCCAGCACCTCCTCATCACTCGCATCCAACCGTCCGTACCTCACATTGTGCATCACATCGGCGTGAAACAAAGGCGTATCCTGCGGCACCACGCCAATCGCCTTGCGCACACTCTCAAGCTGCACATCGTAGATGTCTTGGTCGTCGATCAGAATCCTCCCCGCCCCGGGCTCATAGAACCGATAGAGCAGACGAAGGACGGTGGATTTTCCGCACCCCGAAGGACCGACGATGGCGACTTTCTTACCACCTGGCACCGTGAAGGAGAGGTCGCGGAATATCGGCCGCTCGGCGTGGTATCCGAAGCCGACGTTTTCGAACCGGATGGAGCCGCGTGTCAGAGCGAGTGGGAGTGAACCTGGTTTGTCCTATTGATCCGTCAGACAAGCTCGATTGCAGGAGGAGTATTTACCTGAGGCGGTGGATTTTCTTCACGGAGCTTGTACAGGACTTCCATGTCGAGCAGGTTCTGTCGCATCTCGCGATAGATGGTACCGAGGAAATTCAACGGGAGAGATAGTTGGAAAATCAGCTGGTTGACCATGACCAAGTCGCCCACAGTCATCGTGCCTAATTGCAGTGTTAAAAAGAACTCTGGGACGAATGAGACGCACCATTGACCACTCCCTGTGCCGCCAAGAACATGGCCATCGTCAAAGCACTAGAGAAAATGACCGTCTGTCCCGAGTTCAAAAACGCTAGCGAAGTGGTGATCTTGATGGACGACTTTTCGTATTCCTTGAGGTGCTTGTCGTACTGCGCGACCTCGAACTTCTCGTTGTTAAAGTGCTGTGCGATGTTAGTTGACGAAGAAAAGTATGGCAGTACGCGCCTTTACAGCCTCGAAATTGATTAGAGAGTCAACTGCTGAAGATGCCGCCTTGTTGTCTGCCACGTTGGCCTGCCGACGGAACTGTGTGCTACGCAAAAAATTAGGAGGGAATGTGCCGAGTACTGGGACTCACCGCCACGACGTCGTCCGGATCGTAAACCAAGTATATGCAGCTAAAGTCACGGCGGTTATGGCCGCAAAGTCCCAACCGAATTTGTAAGACTGCAGCGAGGGTCAAGGAAGTACTCGGAGGCCATGATTAACTCACCAGAATACCGCACACGAGGGATATCTCAAGCGCTGTCGGAACGATGCGGAAAAGTATCGCCTGTAGCAGAAATGTGATGCCTCTGAGAGCAATGAGACGTCAGATTTACAGCAGGAGAAAATCACGAACTTGGTTCCCCGGTCAATCGCGCGCGTCAACCCACCCGTCTGCCTCGACAGGTGGAATCGCAAATCCATGCTCAGCAGATGCTCAAACGTCTCCTTTGCAACTTTGCGTATCGCGCCCTGTCCGATATTGGCAAACACGGCATTCAATAGCTCTGCGAAGATTCCGGAGGTAATCCTCGCGGCTCCGTCTGGAGAATGATTGAGCACGAGGAAATCAAATATGGCACACGCACATCCGAGAACCAAAGACCCAGCGATCGTCCACGCCGTCGTCGACGAGGTGATGTCCAGATTCAAGGAATCGACAATGTGTTTGAATATAATCGGCACTTCGACATTCAACAACTAGAGCAGAGTCAGATCCGCAGACGGACGGAGTTGTGGGGCTCACCTTGGATGAAATGAGCAGCCCAAAACCAAAGACGACCGTGCCCCGCGTTTTCCAGTCGTTCTTGGGCCAGACGTGCTTCACCAGCGACTTTGTTATCGCCCAGTCCGTCCTCCGCTGCTCTTGAGCCGTAACTAGTGGGGGACTCGTGGTATCGGCCTTCTTCGGAGGTGCCGCCATGTTCTGGTGTAGGCGCGCGAATGGATGTCGTGGTGGGCATCGTGGTGGTGGGCGCAAAAGAGTCGTGAGGGCGCGTGCTGGACCCAGGCGTGGTCCGGCCACGCGACCGACGCAGAGGAGCATGACGGTAAGAAAAGAAGCGGAGAAAATGATCCGTCGATAAGATGGCGTCACATGTTCCGCCGATTGCGACGTGGATTTGCGGCTGTGTGGAGCCCATCAGATGCATCGGACTCTCTTTCTCTCTCTGAGTCTCCTCGAACGCTGGTCTTCATAGTCTTACATCTATTTCTCAACATCCTTTCTCTTTCCAAAAATCCACCACTCTCCATGATATGCCGTTCACGACCTTTCCAAGTCTGACCACAAGTGATTTGGAGGGCACGGGAGGGTCGTGCTTCGCGTGGCTTGAAGGGTGAGCGCTGAGCGCTGAGCCTCGATCTCCCGTACTTACCATTCTATCCCAGCTTGAGTCTTCCCTCCCAATTTATCGCCCAGTCGATCGCCGTGCTTGCTATGGACAGATATCCCGACGTCCTTGTGACTCCCTCTACAGTCTCAGCACTCGATTTCAATTGAAAACCCCAATCTCGCTAATAAGTGGCGCTCTGGACAGCCAAATTCACTCCTTTGGGAGAGTTCTTCCTCACGCACATCGAGCACGCTGCATGGAGGGCGGCCGGCCACACTTCATGCCCCGAACTCGTGCCACTGATCTTCCGCGCCGGTCCTCTCCCTTGTCATGAATGCGCGGTGACGTCTGGCGCTGTGCTGCCCACCGAGCACGATGAAGGAACTCCGGCCGCTGGCGTGGGCGGTATTCATGTCGCGCCCTTTACGCCTCCTGGGCTTCCGTCGGGCCGCACCCCGACCCCATTCGCTCGACCGGCCTTCAAAACGCCCTCCCTCGATTGGGTCGCGTACATGACTCGGGTCCTTGTTCCCAAACGGGCGAGTCACGCCAGTGACTGATGGGTATGGCACCCATTGGATATAAAAGGCCGCCTCGCTCCTCACGAGACCCAAGAGCTCTTTCTCTCCTACCACCATCTTCTACCCCTTCAAGAGGAGGTCACCCCTTACCGCGGTACGCTCGTATTTCGAGCGGTGCGAGATCCAACGCCCGGTCCCGGTCTCTGGCCCTTGGTCGATGTCTTCATGCTTCTTGCAGACCATCGCCGTTAGCCCATGGACCCACACGTCCAGGCGACGCTACTCTCGACATCGTTGGCGTATCTGTAAGGTACCGTGGCTTCTCCTGCCCATCTCCCCTTCGCTTATTCGTTCTAGGACCCACAGGCACCTTTGCGGTCGATATTCAGACGTGGACCCACACATACCGTCGATGATTGGTCCAGGCCACACTTTAAGGTGCGCGAGCTTCTTCATGCTCCCTGACTTCGCTCATAGCGCCCACAGACGCCCTTTGTCGTCTTCGTCTTCGTCTTCGTTGCCCACGCCTGGACCCACATGTCGAGATGTCCCTCCCACTCCGGTACCTTGGCTTCTTCACGTCTCTGCCGTTGCTCATCACACCCGTCGGTCATCGTTGGCCGTAAGCGTCGACCCTCCTACCCGCTCCTTCGGCTCTCGCCAATGCTGACCACAACCCACGACCCGTACGTCTTCCATCCTTGACCATCACCACTCATCTAACCTCCACACAGAACCCTATCGACGCTCTCGCCTCCGTCGTCGACATCCCCACCTTCAAACCCGTCTTATCCTTAAGAAAGATCTCGGTCAAGACATATCGTCACGCCCGTCGCGCAGTAGATGTACACCCGGGGTGTTGCAGGGGCACACCTTCGGTTCGCTGAGCATGCTGCGCGCGGGCTCGTGGGTCGTCAAGCCAAGCTGAGCAGTGTATGTACTCTCGGGGGCGTTGGCAACAACGCTTGTCCGGTCGACGCGCATGCTGCATGACACGCTGACGACACA
Source organism: Roridomyces roridus (assembly GCA_029378245.1). NCBI lineage: Eukaryota > Fungi > Basidiomycota > Agaricomycetes > Agaricales > Mycenaceae > Roridomyces > Roridomyces roridus. The sequence goes on along the minus strand of JARKIF010000001.1, from coordinate 12,573 downwards.
CGCGGTATCCGAGTCGAGGATCGTAAGACGTCCGACAGGTGGGAGCGGCGACTGAATGGGTCTCCTCCCGGTCACTCAGCGGTGGGGGTGGTCACCTGTGGCTTTGTCTTATTTCGTGAAGTCCGTGTCCTGTTCCTGCTTCCGGGCTTTGCTGACGGCCCCGGCAGCCCGTGTTGTCAAGAAATGGTGGATCGTATATTCAAAGTAGAAATACAGAAATACAAGCTCGTTGTCGAGTAGATCACGGATGGTTATTCCAAGATAGTGCTACGAATTGAAGATTCATCTAGCCAGAGTTGAGACCTTTTACACCGAAGGGCAGGGGCGTCTATGCGGCGAAATATGGCCGACGGAGGATGACTACATCCAACACGTCCTCGAGATTCTTCTCCGGGAAATCCCATTTCAACTCGGGGAAGTCCAGGATACGAACGATAGGATTCCGCTCAGCCAATATGTTTACGACGTCCACCTCAGCCACTCCGACGAGAGCTAGGGTCTGGAGGCTCGGGACCCACTCGTCCTTGTTCGCCAACGTTCTGAGGAAATGAAGCGGGTCGGACTCGGAGATGTAATATATTTCTAGCCGGATGAGATGCTGCCCCCGATGGGACTTGATGATCTCGAGTAAATGTTCGGTGTTCATGATCGGACCCAAGGAGCTCTGGAGGCGGAGGTGTTTTAGACGGAATCCACCGTGATCTAGGAAGGAGCCCGACAGCCCGGTACCGTGCTGTGCTCTAGTCGGCGGGAGATGTATCCTTAGGCGTCGTTTACAAATGAAATAGAAAGATAACGATAATATTCCAAGGGGTACCAAAGATAAGAGTTCAGTACATCACCTCAAATTTTTTATTTCAGCCAAATTGGCTGACCCTCCCCCCCTCTATAAAAGGAAATTTCCTTTTTGGGATGCATCAAATCAGCTTATTTGGGGTATTTTGGCCCACCTGCTCCCTGTACATGCTTCCAAATGGCTTCTAGTGCATTCCCTTAGCTCTGGAGCCCAAGATTGGGGTTTTGGGCTAAATTCTGAGTTGATGAGGCTCCTCATGTGACCAGGGCACGTGACTATCTGGACACGTGATCAAATCGGGACCATGTATTGAAAAATTTGAGAAAGTCCACTGGGACTCTGTTCAGTGGTCTAGCTAAGCAAACAGAGCCTTCCCGGTGTTCTGTAGAAATTTGGTAGAAAACTTTTTTTTCAGCCTTCGGAGGGACCCCCCTCCCCCCTCCTATAATAGGCAATTCCTTATCTTTGATACCCCTCGTAATATTCCAAGTTTCTCAGTATCGCTGATGTAATATGTATGTCCATGTCGTGGATCAAAAGAGTTCCCGATTCGGCATCTTGCTCTCGACCACGGCGCCCTTGCTCGACGAGAGTGTCCATCCTCCCTCCCTCGCCGTGCCCCAATGTTTTCAAGATGCTCCACAGTCTTCACTCTGACCGAATTCATGAAAAATTGACAAAAACCTTCAGCGCCGGGATACTGTACCATTTCGATCAATTCGAAAGGTCACAAGTCACAACCCATTTTTCATACGCAAATTTTCGTATGTCACAGGGTCACAAGCAATTTTCTCGCTCTGCCGAGGCCTGCCGGTGCTTGCCGAGGCCTGATGGCGGATCAAATTCCCATTTTGGACATGCCGGCCGTCGGCTACGAAAGCAAACATTCGTATGAAAAGTCACACCTCAAAGTGCCATTCGAATTGATCGAAATGGTACAGTACGCTGTACCTCATTTTCTTGCATCTCTTACGCAAAGCATCCGTCCTTCAGCTACCCCATATCCCAACTCTGTCGAGAACGCTACTGCAGCTCAACTGCGGCTTTTTGTCGGCCGGAAGAGGCTATAGCCTATTTCCATTTGACATGAACGCGTGGTATATTGGCATACTATTCAATGCCGCCGACTCGGATCCAACTACAAACACAATAACGACCTCTTGACAACCTCACTATACCGCAGACCGCGCAAATCGAGCAGGACCTAGTAAACACAGCATGAAGTCCATCTCAACCGTGACCTTGCTTCAACCCAACTCCATTCATCTCCCTGACACTCAACTAGGGAGCGGCACGAGTATTGAGTGCTGCGAATACTCGCGGCATTTCACTCGCGAGTACGAGTATTCATACTCGCGAGTGGGTGGTGGCTGTGCTACTCGTGCGAGTGCGAGTATTGGTTTCCAAAAACCTTGGTACTCGCGAGTATTTGCCTGGCTACCGTAAGCTCACGGAACAGACCCAGATAGGCAATTTGATCACCGGCATCACTCGGCATCACTCGGCATGCCGGCATGTGGCAATCACTCCGTAATGTATGTGTATTCCTGTACAGAATTCAATTTACCTATCAGTCACTACCTGTTCATCAGGAGGAACAGTAATGAAACTCCGCAACCAACTGAGTGAGCAATCAGCCCATTCCACTGTGATGGTCGGCCAGTGGGCCAGTAACCCGGACTTGATAGCAGTTGATGAGTTTGAGAAGCAGCTTGCAGAGGGTTGGACACGGAACAAGAAGCGGAAGGCCCCTGCTACAGCAGAAGCCTCAGGATCAGCGAGAGTTATTGTCATTGATGATGCTAGTACATAGTTTGGTAACTGAAATATATGATACTCATGAATAACTCACAAATAATTTGCAACTCGCGAGTATTCCAACTTGTTGAGTGCAACTACTTGCGACTCGCGAATACTCGCGAAAGTTGCTTACTAATACATGAATACTCGCCATCAATACTCGTGCGAGTGCGAGTATGGTTTTCCCAACTTCTGCAAGTACTCATACTCGTGCCGCTCACTACACTCAACCACCATCATCGAAAATCAATCACTTCTCAAGGAGTTTGAGTGTTTGACCCTGCCCCGAGCTCGGCAACATTTCAGAACAGTTGCAACGTAATTATGTATCTACTGTACATTGTCCCAATAGTATCCTCTTTGTTCTCTTCCGCTCATGTCCATTGGTGTTTAGATGATTTTTCATTCATTCATTCATTCCGAGTCACGGGTTCCATTTATCAACATAGTACACATGATAAATACTGTTCACTCGAAGCCTGAGAACAAGGAGAATGAGGGGGGAAGGGGTAGATCACAAGAGTGCTGTAGGTTGGATTGCGGAGGGGCCATATTCGAGGAGGCATGGTACAGCGGACTCCAGCCATCCTTCTCGGTGGCATCAGCTGAGGCCCCATGTTCAATCAGCAGCTTTGCAATATCAAGGTGGCCATTCAAGGAGGCATAGTACAGCGGAGTCCACCCATTCTTCTCGGTGGCATTGGCTGAGGCCCCATGTTCAATCAGCAGCTTTGCAATATCATGGTGGCCATTCAAGGAGGCATGGTGCAGCGGAGTCCTGCCATCTTCCTCGGCAGCATTGACTGAGGCCCCATGTTCAATCAGCAGCTTTGCAATATCAAGGTGGCCATTCGAGGAGGCATGGTGCAGCGGAGTCCTGCCATCTTCCTTGGCAGCATCGACTGAGGCCCCATGTTCAATCAGCAGCTTTGCAATATCATGGTGGCCATTCAAGGAGGCATGGTGCAGCGGAGTCCAGCCATCTTCCTCGGCAGCATTGACTGAGGCCCCATGTTCAATCAGCAGCTTTGCAATATCATGGTGGCCATTCAAGGAGGCATGGTGCAGCGGAGTCCAGCCATCTTCCTCGGCAGCATTGACTGAGGCCCCATGTTCAATCAGCAGCTTTGCAATATCAAGGTGGCCATTCGAGGAGGCATGGTGCAGCGGAGTCCTGCCATCTTCCTTGGCAGCATCGACTGAGGCCCCATGTTCAATCAGCAGCTTTGCAATATCAAGGTGGCCATTCCGGGAGGCATGGTGCAGCGGAGTCCTGCCATCTTCCTTGGCAGCATCGACTGAGGCCCCATGTTCAATCAGCAGCTTTGCAATATCAAGGTGAAGTTTCCAGGAGGCATGGTGCAGCGGAGTCCAGCCATCTTCCTCAGCAGCATTGACTGAGGCCCCATGTTCAATCAGCCGCTTTGCAATATCATGGTGGCCATTCAAGGAGGCATGGTGCAGCGGAGTCCTGCCATCTTCCTCGGCAGCATTGACTGAGGCCCCATGTTCAATCAGCAGCTTTGCAATATCAAGGTGGCCATTCCAGGAGGCATGGTGCAGCGGAGTCCACCCATTCTTCTCGGTGGCATCGGCTGAGGCCTCATGTTCAATCAGCAGCTTTGCAATATCAAGGTGGCCTGTCCAGGAGGCATGGTGCAGTCCAGTTAACCCATACTTGTCAGCGGCATCAACTTCCACCTTCCCAGTATGGAGTAAAGACAACACCCCTTCTTGAAAACCCATTTCTGCACACATACAGATAGCTGGCACACCTGGGTCTTTCCGCAACTTGCACAGTGCGATGTACTGGATACTCTCATCATTCAGCAGCTGCATTGCTGTTTGGAGTAGCTGCCCCTGGGTTGTATCATTGCAGTCCTGAAAGTGATGAAACCATTTTGTTGCTGCATAGATTCCAAGTGGGTACCTCTCCAGGGTCTCCTCAGCCATTACATGATCATCCTGAGAAAACAGAAGAAGATATCTCAAACAAGTCTGTGCAATGAATTTTTGTGAGATGTTTTGACCGAGATCAAAAGTGCCATGCTCTTGTTCAAACTCTGGGGAAAGGACATAGTCTCGCACTGAGGAGTGTGCAAAACTAATGGTTTTAGGGTTTTTTATGATGAGGCCATCAAGCAGCTTGAAAATCCCAGAATTTCCCTGGCGCATGCTAGGGTCATGAATTGAGGCATCCAGGTTGGAAAAGTCAAAGTTTGGTAAGTCAAAGCGAAAAGCAATAGCATCTGCAAGCTCTTCTGGAGCCAGTTCTCTTGCTGAAAATACAAGCCACCGTAGTATTGCCTGAATAAAAACTGATGGCAATTTGGGTTGTGTCTTTGCCCGATTAAGGAAACGACTGTAGATGCTGAAGAGATCAGCTGGCAAAGTTGCAAGGACCCCATCCCATTGACCCTCCCAGAGACAATGCCCTAGCTCAATGATAAAGCAAGCAGCCATGCGGAACCTATGAATACCTTTTAGTTCAAGCCAAAATAAAAAAAGTCTGGCATACATTCCATTGCTCTGTTTCACAATTTGTGCAGTGACTGCATTGGCATGTTTAATATCAGTTGACATTGCTGAAATTTTGCTGTCAACAAAAGATTTTATGTCCTCATCCAAGATGGATGTGTGCAACTGTATCAAAGGAATAGCCTTGAAGCCTGTTTGGAATTCCTGGCAAGGTTGACTTGTGAACAGCAAGTGCAACCCTTTTGTGGAAGCACTGAAAAGATTGTTGACAAATCCAATCAGACCTATCCAATCATCCTTGTGGCATTCATCCAGTCCATCTAGGACAATGTATGTCTGTTCCAGCTCTCCAATCAGGCTATCAAGGAGTTCTTGGAGATCTTTCATCAGTGGTTGTATGGTTCCATTTCCAAGCCTTTCATGAAGGTGCCGCAGTGAATGATGTTGAGTGGCTAACTTTCCGGAGAGTTGCCAGACAACAGAGCGCAACATAATGTTCAACCTCTGTCTGTCATTCCTAAAGTCAAAAAAGAAATATGAGACTGTGTCACCAGCTTCAACAAGGTCTCGAATGACTGTTGAGCTGTTCATGTCAGCAGAGATAGTGCAGCAAAATAAATGAAGTACCTGAGTACACTTTTCCCTGTTCCAGCTGAAATTGATCAGATATGAAGTTGACTAAAATTGAGCCAACATACAGATTCCCTGGATCCACAAGATGCCAGGCGACTGTTTCCACCTGAGGACTTGATTATTGCATAGTAGCCAGCTTCCGGTGTCTTCATGACGCAGCTCTTGCAATTGAAGCTGTCTGTCCTGTGTATCAGGAGGGTTTCCCAACCACTTGAACAAGTCATCATCTGATCTACACCAAAGATCAGCCACAACAGCTATACCAGGAGAAAATGTGATTAACCCTTGGATACTGTCATACAAGGATCAGTGAACTTGGCAGTGTGTTTGTTAGAAAGCTTACAAATTGACGATGGCGTTCCCTCCAGAACCACCAGAACCCCCGGTTTCATCACCTATTCCACCACTACCTCCTGGGCCACCTATAGCCACAGATCATGATTTATTCAGGATCCACTCTGAGATTTCACACACCATTGACAATCACATCCCCGCCTCTTCCGACTCGGTGGGTGTGGGACATTGTGCGGCTAAGGTGCAGATTAGGGATGAACTGAGTGGACTAGCTAAGAGAGCGGCTCACAGCAAACAGATCACTGGGAAACTTGGTGGTAGGAAGCAAAGTGCCAGCGTGCAGGGACAAACATATACAAGCCTTCTCAGAGGACAAATATGTGCAAATACTCTCATAAGATTCTTCCACCAAGACAGCACCGTTACATTGTTGTTAAGGTACATGTCTTCCATCTTCGACAAACATCACATGGCTCTGCCATCAATTTACCTTATTCGGACAGCCAACGAAAATCAATACATAGAAAAGTTTTGAGGCACTCTCCAGACTATCCCTCCAACAGAAAGTTGCTTTTTGCTGTTCTTGTGAATACGGCTGGTTATTCCAAGACATAATACGCCAAAGTTATCACGCTGGAAGGACTGGTATTGCTAGAACGAAAAAGAAAATGAGCCGGGCTTGAGTGCAAGGCTTTGCTTACCAGTCCCAGAAACCACGTTTTCGAATTCGACCAGCGTAGGCAGGGGTTGTTTGCCCAGGAGCAGACGACGAAACCTGGATGTGGAGGTACAATCCCAGTCGCTCTCGGATTGGATGGAGCTCTCAGAAGCACCGACATCACCTCTCAAACGTTCGACGACTCGGGCTGCTGTCGGTCGGGTCTCGGGGTCTGCGTGCCAGCAGTCTTGGAGGAGGGCCCAAAGACCCTCTAATGCAGGGGTTCCGGAGCAGGAGGGTGGACAGGATGGTCGACGGCCCTCTAGAACGGCAAACATTACTGCCATTTCGGAGGGAAGTTCTGAGAAGGGCACGGTCCCCGCTAGGAGCTGCGCAAATCAACGAGGGGAAAGGACGAAGGATGGGTGCTTACCTCGTATACAACACATGCAAAACCGTATAAGTCTGACCGGAGATCGTTGTATCCACCTCGGTGCAGTTCCGGAGCCTGATAGCGCATTGAACCGCCTCTTGAAGCCTTGGATGGGGGGGTGAATTGGATTGAAGACATCGAGGAGGTGATGGACGCAAGACCGAAGTCCGCAATGCACGCCCTTCCTGAGGAAGTCACCAAGACATTGTCCTGTCTAGGTGTGAACGATGGAGGAGGAGGAGTAGCAGAGTGTGACGTACAGCTTTTAAATCTCCGTGAACGACACCCATGGCGTGCAGGTGCTTGAGGCCGAGGGCTATGTCGAGGATCTGAAGCGCTTAATTGAGCTTATCGTAATGCCCGCAAACTTACCAAAGAGAGCAGTCGGTCAGTTTCGCAGATTTCTTTTTTCAGGAAACCACCGAGATGTCCCTTCTCCATCCATGGTGACACAAGACAGAGCCTCTGGCGGAACTTGTAAAGCCCGTAAAATGGGAGAAGATTCGGATGGGAAAGCTGTCGCCATATGATCGCTTCTCGACCGAAACTCTAGTACATGCAAGTCAGGTTGTATGTGGCTTCAGCAATAGGGCTTCGCACCTTGAGAGCAGCGTCGATATTTGAGTCACCAAATACCCTCATCATTTTTACACCGACGCATTGTCCGCCAAGGTGCCCCATATACACATCGCTGAACGAGCCACCGGCCACGAGTTTTTCGTGCCCGAGATCTGTGAGAGTAAAACACCTGGGATACAGTTCCGAGTTGGCAGAAAGTCTGAGGAGGGCCTTGAAGAGTCTGTGTCGATCTGTGGGGGCACAATTGGCATCGTAATCCAGGAGCTGGAGTGAGGTTGTTGGGTAGCTGAGCTGATGGATCGCCGAACACGACTCACGTCTTGTAATCGATCCAGAAGCCACTGAGCAGAGGTGCCACGGCATGCCAGAAATTGTGTATACCACTCGGGATCGCTATGAAAGAGCTTGTTCAGGCGTTCGATGATCCCGCGCACATCAACTGCTAGAAGATATTGGAGAAAAGATGGAATGGAGCCAATGAGATCCTTCACCTTGTTCGGCAGGATCGAATGGAGAACGCTCGCTGAGCTCGGCGAGAACGCTGTCCGAGGAAACCTGCGAAGTAGCCAGACCCACAGGATACCCGTCGCTCTCCTCTACATAGTCCCAATGCCCGCCCCGGCACAAAAAGGCCGTTTCCCCACCCGCGTCCTCCTCCCCTCTCACCATCCTCACATCCTCTGCCCGCGCCCTGCCCTTGCCCTTACTCTTCCCATGCGCGTTGCCATGCAAAGCAGCAAGGGACACCTCCGCAACCTCGTCGAACCCCATCCCGAGAGCAGTAAGCTGCAGCACGCCAGGCGTTCCTCCCACCCTCGCTGCGACATACCCTGGAGCCACGCGCCACGTAATCACGGCAAGCGGTGCAGCCCCATGGGCACTCGACGGCGCCGGACACGGGACAACATGCGTCGTAGTCCCCCTCGTCAGCACATACACACTCCGCGAAGGCAGCTCGGCTCTAACAGGCGGTACCCACCGCGCCCCTCCCTGCTTGCTCGCAGGACTCGAATTGGACGACGACGGCATCCGCGTATGCAGCGACTCGCGTGACCCATACCCGCCGTCATCAAAGAGCTTCATCTCCCCTACAGCAGAATCCGCAATTCGTATCCAGCCAGCCTTCTTTTCAAAGATGGCAAAGATACACAATTGGGTGCCGTAATTGGGCAGCGTCTTTGGCGCAGATATCGACGACCCACGCACGCCGCCACCTCCACTGCCCGTCCTCCGGTGTCGTATATGCGGGTCTGCATCCGAGAAACTCCGCCCCAGCTCCTGCACGGTCTGCTGGAAGAACGTAATGCTCTTTGGCTGCAACGGAGTATAAAACTCCTTCACAAACCGAAACACACGCTCATTCGGCGGCGTCTCATAAATCAATATCTTGCTCTTGGTGGCAACAGCGAGAAACTGCACGCGGCTTCCATGCCGCTCGCCCTCGGCGCGGTTCCACAAAGCAAAGCTAAGTACAGACACGCCGAGCAGACGGGAGCCGGCTAGTGCAAGAGGGACAAAATCGCGTGCCCACCGCAGCGGAAGGTCATCGAGGACTTCCCAACTCGATTCGTCCGACATGGCCCGCTTCAGGAGTGGTTTGGGTGCGGAGATGGAGGATGCAGGGGAGAGTAGCGTTTGGTACGATTGGCCTTGCTCGTTCTGGGTACCAGCTGGCGGGACGAGCGACTTGAGCCCACGGGCAATACTGTTTGTCGGCCGGTGCTTCTTTGGCGTCGTTTGTTGCATTGAGAAGAAACCGAGGTCTAGCGGGCGTTCGCCCTTGAATTGGAACATTAGCTAGGGAACTGAGGGGGAAAACGGCGACTTGCTTTGACAATCGTCCACTTTGCAAGACTGATCAGGGAGCCGAGGTTATACATCCGAATCATCCTCTGGCTGTCCGAGCCAGCCGGAGATTCTGTTTGAGGCCCGACCAGCATGAGCACGACCCCGCTCGTGTTGTCGAGCTCTAGACTAGACATTTGGTACACGCTAGACGAGGATTAAGACTGACGCATGAATGTGCACAAGATGCTCACGTTTCTCCCTCCCAGATTGGTCGCACCTTGGCGTCATTCAGACCTTTAAGAACGAGACCGCCCGCGTCATTCCACTCTTGTGGAAACATATCCAGTACAGAAAGACCCTCGTCGTGGCCTATCAGCAGCATTTGGTCCGAGACCATTGGGACAGTCGAGTGGGGGTAGGAAACGGGGACCAAAATGATTCATTTTGAGATGCGTTGGGCGGAGGCGGGGGCTGACGGCAGGTAATGGGTAGTCTCACGTAGCCAGAGTATGTAGTTTGATAGAATATAGACCTGGGATCTGAATTTCCATAAGTTGCCTCGGTCCTGAGGCCTGAGATTTCGCGTCAGCGACACGCACCAACTTCACTTGACTATGATCTCGACAATGGGAGTCGGACGACGTAGAGGTCAAAACTCGGATCAATTCTGATGCGCCGTCCCTTGGTCTTGACCTCCACCATCGACGACCACTGCCACCCAGACCTCTAATCTACTGCTCCCACCATTGACGAACTACTCTGCATCAAGTATGACGATTGAAACGGCGCCTCGTAAAGCGCCGTCTCGCTCCCCGAACTCTCCGTCCCATTGTCCGTCCTAGTTTGCTCGAGTCACGGCTAGCGGCCCAGCCACTCTGATGTGAAATCTTGCGCACAATGGACCGTCGTCAGGACTTGTGGGTCAGACTACGGACAATGGCGGAACCAATTGGCCCAACCGCCTGTTCCCAGGACGCGTTTACCATTTTGGGAACGCGCTTGGTCCTCGCGTAGCGTTGGTCCAACTTTGAATGGTGGGTATAAATGGGCCAGGTGGTCGCGTCTCTCTCTCCAGCAACCACGTCTTGCTTCCCATCGTTCTCTCTCCTCGCCTCCACGATGACCAACGCTCTCAGCCTCCACCAACTTGCCGTGCTCTCTGAGGAGGCCATGCCCGGGTCCATCTCACCGCGTTCCAAGCGTGATGCGATGTTCCTCAGCCCCGACCAAATCGCACTGAGTCTGGAGCAGGCTCTCATCGCTGCTGGTCTCAAGAGGAATCCCGAGGAAGAACAAGCCCCGACATGGCTAGTCCTCGACGATGACGCGAGTACATGGGAGTTTAATGCCCCGGTGGCATCGTGGACCTCGGATGCGAGTACCTGCGTGTCGAGCAGCTCGTCTTCCCCCACTCCTGCGCAGGACCTGGTGTCCCGCTATCGTGCCGGGCTCAAGATCGACCTTGGCCCGGGCCGCTCTTCTTCTGACAGCACCAAGGCCAACAGGTCGTGCTCGTCATCTTACGACCACTCTTACGATGCCTCGTTCTTGAGCATGGAGACGCTCTCGACGCTCTCTTCCCTCTCCATCGACATTCCCTTCCAAGACCAGTGCAATCTCAAGCCCGTGTTCCGCGAGTCCCGTGCCAACGCGCTTCTCGATATTGTGTGTCCCTTTCCACCCTCCGGTATTCTCTTCTTCTACTAGTTCTTCAGCGCGAAGAAGCCCTCGCGGTTATGGACATGGATGGCCTCGGTCTTGATGATCCCATCGTCTGCCACCGACCCGACTGTCGCGACACGCTCCCCGGAATGCGCGCTTTCATGTACCACCTGCACATTCACAACATGCACGACCGGTGAGTTTTCTCTCCTCTCTCTCTATCTGCCGCTCATCCTCTTCTTAGGTTGTGGAAGTGCGACGCCGTGCAACAAGGGATACGAGACCCGCCGTGAGCTCACGACTGCACCAGTGCCCAAAGCTTGCCACCTCCCTTCCTTCAAGCCCCCATCCGCGGTATGTCCCTTGCCTCCCTTTGCATCTTCGTCCGCTGACCACCATCTGTAGCACACTTTATGCGCGTCTGACCAAAATCACTTCGCGTGAATGAAAAATTATCCCTACCGCCTCCATAATTCCTAACTTTTCCCTCTTCTCTGCATTCTCCATTACTACACACACTGTATCAAAATAGCAAATCGTCACGCTTTCTTGCTGTCTCTTTCCCACATCGAAATGGACGTCTTCGCAAGCCTCCTCGAGCCAACACCGGTCTGCGCACGCTCAAGGTGGTCGACTATGCACACGCGGGCGGGGTGAGTGGTCCGCGTAAATACAGCTGCAACGAGATGACTCGGTCCCGGATTATCTCACCTTGACAGCCGACGCGAATCGTCCTGAGTGGGTATCCCGAGCTCGGGGTTGGTACATTGTTGGAGAAGAGGCGCTGTGCGCGAGACAAGTGGGATGACATTCGGATGCGGTGAGTGGACTTTCCAGATTCAAGAGCTTCAAGACTGAGCATGGGCTAGGCTGATGCGTGAGCCCCGCGGGCACGCTGAGATGTACGGCGCGATTCTCGTGCAAGAGACGGAGCTGACACGGTCTGGGGAGGCTGACATTGGTGTGCTTTTCTGCCACAATGGTGCGTGTTCCAAAGCGTCGATGCTTGGTGACTCGGAACTAACTCGAGAATTCAGAGGGCTACTCGCCAATGTGCGGCCACGCTTCTATCGCGCTTGGTCGTTTGCTCGTAGACACGCACGATCTCAGTATCTTTCCGAGGCGCAACGGCCTCGTGAAGGATCTATCGACCGGCCTCGTTACACTACGTCTCCACGCACCATGTGGCATTGTCCAGCTCAGTGTTCCCGTCAAACCTGACGGCCATTCCGATCCAACGCGCCCTGTGAGCTTCATAGGCGTCCCAAGTTTCCCTACAGAGCGCAATCTCGTCGGGAGATACCAGCAGACAAAGTGTGGCCCAGCCTCAAAGCCGCTGGACGCAGCGCAGTGACGCTGGACATCGTGTATGCAGGGGCATTCTACGCACTCGTATCTGCCTCCGAGCTCGGGTTCCCCGCTGGCTTGCGAGGTGCCACCCCCTCACGGAGC